>JBBDGP010000295.1:6744001-8088003 GCA_037952835.1 Lithobates septentrionalis
CTTGAAAAGCTCATTTATTCTGAGTGGGATCACCCAGACAAACGTTTTTTTCCGCCGAGAAAGTTTTCAACACTTTATCCGATGGAAGAAAAGTTTATTAAAATGTGGGGAATACCGACTATTGATGCCGCCATTTCCTCCGTAAATAATAGCCTGACTTGTCCTGTAGACAATGCTCAGATGCTCAGGGATCCTGTAGCTAAAAGGATGGAATCCCTATTGAAGGATGTTTTCTCCTTAGCAGGATCAGTGGCCCAACCTGCAGTAGCAGCGATTGGAGTCTGTCAATACTTAAGAGACCATGTTAAGCAGGTCATCAAAGTATTACCTGAACAGCAGGCCCAGGGGTTTGCTAACCTTCCAGCGGCCTTATGCTTTGTGGTTGACACCATTAGAGATTCTATCGTGCAAACCTCCCGTCTTTCACTGGGATTGGTGCATATACGTAGAATCCTATGGTTGAAAAATTGGTCAGCCGAAGCACCATGTAAGAAGCTACTGGCTGGGTTTCCATTTCGTGGTGCAAGGTTGTTTGGAGAGGATTTGGATAACTATATCAAGAGAATCTCTTGTGGGAAAAGCACTCTCTTACCTGTCAAGAAGAAGAGTAAGCGTCCCTCTTTCAAACTGACTCTTTCCCCAGCGCCGGGGGCTTCAGCCTCCAGGCAGTCTCGACGGCCGCCTCCATTGGGGTCCAGAGACAAGAGTCAACCCCAGGGACAAAAGAAGTCCTGGGGAAAGAAGCCTACTAGGCAAAACACTAAGACCTCTGCATGAGGGGGCGCCCCCGCTCACTCGAGTGGGGGGAAGACTGCGACAGTTCTCAGAGCTCTGGCACGAGGACTTCCAGGACAGACGGGTAATCTCCACGGTAACCTTAGGGTACAAGCTGGAGTTTCAGGAATTCCCTTCTCCTCGGTTCCTCAGATCAAATGTTCCCAGAGACCCAGAGAAGAAGCAGTCGCTCCTTCTAGCGTTAGAGCGACTTTTGTCGCAGGAGGTCATTATGATAGTTCCCGCAAAGGACCAGGGATTGGGCTTCTATTCCAACCTTTTTACGGTCCAAAAGCCAAATGTGGATGTCAGGCCCATTTTGGACTTAAGGGATCTGAACCGATTCCTAAGGATTCAATCCTTCCGCATGGAATCAATTTGAACAGTAGTTCCCACCCTGCAGGGAGGAGAATTTCTGGCATCAATAGACATCAGAGATGCATATCTGCATGTGCCCATTTTTCCTGCTCATCAGAAGTTTCTGCGCTTCGAGGTAGGAGGGCGCCATTTCCAGTTTGTGGCTCTGCCTTTCAGGATAGCCACTGCACCTCGAGTGTTCACAAAGATCTTGGCTCCTCCTCTGGCCAGATTAAGGGCTCAGGGTATAACTGTCATAGCATACCTAGACGACCTGCTCTTGATAGACCGGTCGGTAGCCTCTTTGAATGGAAACTTGAGGACCACGGTCAGGTATCTAGAACACCTAGGTTGGATCCTCAACTTAGAAAAGTCTTTCCTAAAACCAGTAAGAAGACTGGAGTATTTAGGTCTGATTATAGATACAAGCCAGGAGAAAATATTTCTACCTCAGGCAAAGATCACTGCTTTGAGAGAGCTGATTCTGACAGTAAGGACCAAGAAGGGTCCCTCAGTCCGCCTTTGTATGAGGCTACTAGGGAAGATGGTGTCTTCATTCGAAGCAGTTCCCTATGCTCAGTTTCACTCAAGAATGCTGCAACACAGTATTCTGTCGAGCTGGAACAAGAAGGTTCAGGCATTAGACTTTCCGATGCACCTGTCGCATGCGGTGCGTCAGAGCCTCAATTGGTGGCTCATACCCGAAAACCTGCAGAAGGGGAAATCCTTTCTACCGGTTACCTGGACGGTGGTAACAACAGATGCCAGTCTGTCAGGTTGGGGAGCAGTTCTGGAACAGGCTGCTGTCCAAGGGGTATGGTCCAAGACAGAGAGGACCTTACCCATCAACATTCGGGAGATCTGGGCGATACATCTAGCTCTAAAGGCCTGGACTATCAGGCTACAGGGTTGTCCGGTCAGGATCCAGTCCGACAATGCCACAGCAGTGGCTTATGTCAATCATCAGGGAGGCACCCGGAGCTGAGCTGCTCAAAAAGAGGTGAACCAGATCTTAGTCTGGGCAGAGATGCATGTGCCATGCATATTGGCAGTTTTCATCCCGGGAATAGAGAATTGGCAGGCGGACTATCTAAGTGGCCAGCAGTTACTTCCAGGGGAATGGTCTCTGCATCCCGACGTCTTTTGGGCCATATGCCAAAGATGGGGGGTTCCAGATGTAGATCTCTTTGCATCCCGATTCAACAAAAAGATAGACAGATTTGTGGCAAGGACAAAAGATCCTCTTGCATGCGGGACGGATGCGTTGGTGATTCCGTGGCATCGGTTCTCACTGATTTACGCATTCCCGCCTATTCTGCTATTACCACGACTCCTTCGCAGGATCAGGCAGGAAAGGAAGTCTGTACTTCTGGTGGCCCCCGCTTGGCCCAGAAGGACTTGGTATGCAGAAATAGTAAGGATGACAGTGGGTTCCTCGTGGACCCTACCGGTACGCCCAGACCTGTTATCTCAAGGTCCAGTGTTCCATCCTGCCTTACAAACGCTAAATTTGACGGTTTGGCTATTGAGACCCACGTTCTGAAGAGTCGTGGGCTCTCAGGTCCTGTCATATCTACCTTGATTAATGCAAGGAAGCCAGCTTCCAGGATGATTTATCATAGAGTCTGGAAGGCTTATATAACCTGGTGTGAATCCAGAGGTTGGCATCCCAGGAAATATGTCATAGGTAGAATCCTTGATTTTCCACAGAAGGGATTAGAGATGAAGCTGGCCTTGAGTACCATCAAGGGCCAGGTCTCTGCTTTATCAGTATTATTTCAGCGGCCACTTGCTTCGCATTCTTTGGTCCGAAACTTTATGCAGGGGGTGATGCGTCTTAACCCTCCGGTTAAATCGCCCCTAAACCCCTGGGACTTGAATTTGGTCCTGGCTCTGTTACAGAAACAGCCTTTTGAACCAATAAGTCAGATTCCTTTGGTCTTGTTGACAAGGAAATTAATTTTTCTGGTGGCCATCTCTTCTGCTAGAAGAGTATCAGAATTAGCAGCTCTTTCCTGTAAGGAGCCTTATTTGATTATACACAAGGATAGAGTGGTACTACGCCCTCATCCTAGTTTTTTACCGAAGGTGGTTTCTGATTTTCATTTAAACCAAGACATTGTTCTGCCTTCCTTTTTTCCAGATCCCTGTTCTCCGGAAGAGAGATCTCTACATTTGTTGGATGTAGTAAGAGCAGTTAAAGCCTATCTAGGGGCAACTACTCAGATCCGCAAGACGGATGTTTTGTTTGTGCTGCCAGAGGGTCCCAATAGAGGACAGGCAGCGTCAAAAGCTACCATTTCTAAATGGATTTGACAGTTGATCATTCAAGCTTACGGTTTGAAACAGAAGATTCCTCCGTTTCAGATCAGGGCACATTCCACAAGGGCTATTGGTGCTTCTTGGGCAGTGCATCACCGGGCCTCTATGGCTCAAATCTGCAAGGCCGCAACCTGGTCTTCAGTTCATACATTCACCAGATTCTATCGGGTGGATGTGAGAAGGCATGAGGATATCGCCTTTGGGCGTAGTGTGCTGCAGGCAGCGGTACAGGGTCCTCAGGTCTGATTGCACCCTACTTGGTCGTGGTTCCCCCCCCCCTCAGGTAGCATTGCTCTGGGACATCCCATCAGTAATTACTGTGGCTCTGTGTCCCGTGATGTTCGAGAAAGAAAATAGGATTTTTTAAAACAGCTTACCTGTAAAATCCTTTTCTTTCGAAGGACATCACGGGACACAGAGGTCCCGCCCCTCTTCTAATACACTATATTGCTTGGCTACAAAACTGAGGTATCCCTGCAAGGGGGAGGGATTATATAGGGGGTTGAACTTCCTGATAGGGTGTGCCAGTGTCCAATCACCAGTGATACCTATATAACCCATCAGTAATTACTGTGGCTCTGTGTCCCGTGATGTCCTTCGAAAGAAAAGGATTTTACAGGTAAGCTGTTTTAAAAAATCCTATTATATCTCTGTATATAGATCCTCGGAAATTACATAGGCTGAAAGAAAACACAGGGCTATATAGTTCAAACCATGCTAAAAGGGGGATAAATAGAAGACCTTCATATACAGTACCCTTTATAACCACAGTTAATCCAGACGAAGGCAAAAAAAACATTTAATAGCATAGTCCAATTTGCTACAGTGGGGAAATGTTGTTTCCTAATTCCCCAAGGCAAAAGGATATTCCCTGGATCAAGAGTCTCTGGGGCTTTTACTATAATATATATATATATATATATATATATATATATATATATATATATATATATATATATATATATATATAATCGCCAGTTGGTGTCCCACCACACCTGCTATATGAAAATGATAACGCTGTACTGCACTGGTGAAAGGAGTAGTATTTATTTGCGAAGGTTATAACAGAAACGACTACAAAAAACTTTTTTTTTTTTTTTTTTTTTTAAGACTGTCTGTCTTTTTTCGTTTATTTAGCAAAAATAAAAAACCGAATGGTTATTAAACACCAAAAAGCTCCATTTGTATGAAAAGAAATTATAAACATTTTATATATTGGTACAGCGTTGCATGACATTCCGCAATTGTTATTCAAAGTACAACAGCTCGAAACACCCAATAAGAGGATAGTATGCGACCGCTCTAAGCTACGTGGCATGTCCACCAATGCCAGGAGCTTGGTGGACAAGATGGGTGAACTAGAGATACTGTTGTACGAGGAGGATTTGGATTTTTGTGGGAATTTTAGAGACCTGGTTCAACAGCTCTCATGATTGTCTGGCAACCATTCAAGGGTATACCCTTTATCACAGGGATAGAGAGGGTAAAAAAAGGGGGAGGGGAAGGATAGATATGGCGCTGCTCTTATTAAGAGGTAATTTGCAACCTCTAAATACTTGAGGGGTGTGTATACCACGGGTGCATATAGTGCAAAAAGTGATAAAAATGTGCAAAAAATAAGAAATGTAAAGGATATCCTACTGTGTAAACTTCCTGATCGCTTATTTATAATGCATACTGTTAGAAGCTATGTGCATTCAAACAAAAATAAAATGAGAAATAAAAATGGAAAAACAAATAGAAAAGCGCTAACTTTTCCTGTGTGACATCCACAATCCTTTTGCCCACATGTAGAGAGGAAAGAAACTCCATAGTGTGATACCGTACAAATTTCCAAATATTTATTAGTGATACTGATGGGTACTCACATTTAATAAAAATCATTGAAGCAAAAAATGTTTAAAATCAGTAAGCCGGAGCGATCTGCGTTTCACAGCTCGAAAACCGGAAGTGATGCAATAGCTTCTAACAGTATGCATTATAAATAAGCGATCAGGAAGTTTACACAGTAGGATATCCTTTACATCTCTTATTTTTTGCACTTTTTTTTCACTTTTTGCACTATATACACCACGGGTATACACACCCCTCAAGTATTTAGAGGTTGCAAATTACCTCTTAATAAGAGCAGCGCCATATCTATCCTTCCCCTTTTTTCACATTTTTCTAGATTTACCTTAGGGTAAATTTATTGATGGAGGCTGCAGCTCTTCACATATTTCACATTTAATGTTCATTTGTACTATAAGCACGGGAGTCAAATCTTTCAAAAAAGGGGGAGGTGTTTGTCTATATTTCAAGAATAATGTACAAGTGAATGTGAGAGATGACATCACTAAGGGAGCTAGGAAGGAGGTGGAATCCTTATGGGTAGAGCTCCAAATGGATAAAGCTAAGGGGAAAAGATTACTGGGAGCATGCTATAGGCCTCCTAACCTGAGGGAGGAGGGGGAGACAGACCTCCTATCACAATTTGAATTAGCAGCAAGGATGGGAAGTGTCATCATAATGGGGGATTTTAATTATCCAGACAGACTGGGCAGAGGGAACCACGCATTCGTCTAAGGCTCGCCAGTTCCTAAATGTCTTGCAGGACAATTTTATGGGTCAGATGGTAGACGCACCAACTAGAAATAAAGCGTTACTAGATCTACTGATAAGCAAAAATACAGACCTGATCAAGGTTGTAAAAAAATACAGGGCAATTTAGGAAACTGCGATCACAGGCCAATTGACTTCAGTATAAATCACACAAATAGGAAACATAAGGGAAATACAAAGACACTGAATTTCAAAAGAGCCAACTTCCCTAAACTACAAAACTTGCTGGAAGGCATAAATTGGGATAAAATCTTAGGAACAAAGAACACGGAGCAGAGATGGGTTCGCTTTAAGACCATATTAAATAAGGGCATTAGCAAGTGTATCCCGTTGGGTTCATTTAAAAGAGCGAACAAAAGTTCTGGATGGCTTAACTCCAATGTAAAAATGCATATAAACGCATAAGAGAAGGCCTTCAAAAAATACAAGGTTGAGGGATCATCATCAGCATTCAGACTTTATAAAGAATGCAACAAGAAATGTAAGGGTGCAATTAGGGTGGCTAAGATAGAACACAAAAGACACATAGTGGAGGAGAGCAATACAAATCCCAAGAAATTCTTTAAGTATGTAAACAGTAGAAAAGGAGGACAAACCATATTGGCCCAATAAAGAATGAGGAAGGACATCTGGTTACAAAGGATGGGGAGATGACGAAGGTATTGAATTTATTCTTCTCCTCAGTCTTCACGAGGGAATCGGGGGGGGGGGGGGGGCTTCAGTAACCAAAACTGTAGTGTTTATCCTTGGAACACATCACAGGAAGCACGCTCATGGCTAACAGAGGACAGAATTAGAAAATTAACATTAGTAAATCACTGCCAGACCATTGTTCCTAAGTTTTACTGACAGTCTAATGACTGGAATGGTACCAGCAGATTGAAGAAAAGCACCAATATTTAAAAAGGGGCCAAAATACATCCTTGGGAATTAGACCAGTTAGCCTAACATCAATAGTATGCAAGCTCTTGGAGGAAATGATAAAGGACTATATACAATATTTTAGGAATGAAAAACGGTATCATTAGCAGTAATCGGCATGGATTCATGAAGAATCGTTCTTGCCAAACTAATCTATTAACCTTCTATGAGGAGGTGAGTTGCCATCTAGATAAAGGAAGGCCCGTAGACGTGGTATATCTGTATTTTGCAAAAGCATTTGAAGCAGTTCCCCATAAACGTTTACCGTACAAAATAAGGTCCGTTGGCATGGACCATAAGGTGAATACATGGATTGAAAACTGGCTACAAGGGCGAGTTCAGATATATGGGGAATACTTGAAATGGTCAGGGGTGGGTAGTGGGGTCCCACAGAATTCTGTTGTGGGACCAATCCTATTTAATTTGTTCATAAACAACCTGGAGGATGGGGTAAACTGTTCAATCTCTGTATTTTCGGACGATACTAAGCTAAGCAGGTCAATAACTTCTCCGCAGGATGTGGAAACCTTGCAAGAAGATCTGAACAAATTAATGGGGTGGGCAACTACATGGCAAATGAGGTTTAATGTAGAAAAATGTAAAATAATGCTTTTGGGTGGCAAAAATCTAAATGCAAACTATACACTAGGGGGGGAAACTCTGGGGGAATCTAGGATGGAAAAGGACCTGGGGGGTCCTAGTGGATGATAGGCTCAGCAATGGCATGCAATGCCAAGCTGCTATTAACAAAGCAAACAGAATATTGGCATGCATTAAAAAAGGGATTAAAGGAGTTGTAAACCCTCATGTTTTTTCACCTTAATGCTATGCATTAAGATGAAAAACCTTCTTCTGTAGTGCTGCAGCCCCCCATCCCCCCCGTTTTACTTACCTGGACACTGTCATCCTCCGTCCGGGAATGAGCACATTACCTGTAGCTGGTATCATGTCCTGATTGGATAGATTGATATCAGCGCAGCCATTGGCTCCCGCTGCTGTCAATCAAATCCAATAAGGGGGGGCGGGGCGGGGCGAGTCCTGCATTCTGTGTGAATGGAGACAGATGCGGGACTCAGGAGCACGCCCGCACAGATGTCCACCAAGGAGAGCGCTTCTCCAATGTGGACACTCGATGCGGGGAGGAGCTACCAGTGCCGCCGAGGGACCCCAGAAGAGGTAGATCGAGGCCACTCTGTGTAAAATGAACTGCACAGTGGAGGTAAGTATGATATGTTTGTTTTATTTTTATTTTTTTTAAACGAGAGTTTACAACCCCTTTAACTTCAGGGATAAAGCAATAATTCTCCCACTCTACAAGACTCTGATCCGGCCGCACCTAGAGTATGCTGTCCAGTTCTGGGCACCAGTCCTCAGGAAGGATGTACTGGAAATGGATAGAGTACAAAGAAAGGCAACAAAACGAATAAAGGGTCTGGAGGATATTTGTTATGAAGAAAGATTGCGAGCACTGAACTTATTCTCTCTGGAAAAGAGGCGCTTGAGAGGGGATATGATTTCAATTTACAAATACCGTACTGGTGACCTCACAATAGGGATTAAACCTTTTCACGGAAGGGAGTTTAACAAGACACGTTGCCACTCATTAAAATTAGAAGAAAAGAGGTTTAACCTTAAACTACGTAGAAGGTTCTTTACTGTAAGAGCAGCAGGGATTTGGAATTCCCTTTCATAGGTGGTGGTCTCAGCGGGGGGCATTGATAGTTTCGAAAACCTATTAGATAAGCACCTGAACGACCACAACATACAGGGATATACAAGGTAGTACTGACATATAATCACACACATAGGTTGGACTTGATGGTCTTTTTTCAACCTCACCTACTATGTAACTATAGCTCTAAAAGGCTGAAATTTGGCCTGGGCAGGAAGGGGGTAAAAGTGCCTGGCTTTGAAGCTGTTAATATTTAATTATATTTTGTGCATTTAGGAATGCATCCATCTATTTTATTTATCTATTCAATTGAACAGGTCTGAACTAGTTCCTGAGTGAGTCTATTCCAGATTCCCTGTAGTCTATCATCTGAACCTCCGGCGTTCAAGGTACTTTTAGTACTAGTACTAGTACTAGTTCTGGTATCCCCACTGTGGGATAATTGGGCAACCTCCTGTTGAGGGAACAGTTGATGCAGGCTCTGTTGGACATGGCTATCACTGTTGACAAGTTGGCTGTGGCAGGCAGTGGGTTGGATGATTCCTGAACCCTTCAGAAATCATCTCTAGAACTGACTCATCATTAAAATTTCTGGGTCTAGAGCAGTGGTCCCCAACCCTGGGCCATGGACCGGTGCCAATCTGTGGCCTGCTGGGGACCAGGTTGCAAGGCAGAGGGTGGGTGGCGCCCACACCCCTTCTCCCAGTACCACTACTCCCTTCCCTCTCTGTGGCCATGAAGAAGGAGAATGGGAGGGAGGAGAGGCAGCCAGGGACAGGATCTTATAGAGCACTGGTGAGACCCAGGCTGCACCCCCAACACCCCAGCCCCCCACCCACCCCTTACTCACAGGCTTCTGCCAAAAACCCATCTGGTGTCCTCATGCTTTTGCTCAGATGTTGTATTTTTGGATCAGCCCTGCTGGTGAATATGTGATATAAGTTTGAAATTTTCTCACCCACCTGTTCTCTTTTGGTTTTAAAGTCCAACCAGGTGGATTTTCAGGCCTTATCTAATGTAAGTTTTGGGCATTAGGTCCTTCAGGCAACTCTTTGGCCTGCATGTATTCCCTGGCCAATTTGTTTTGTTTTTCTTGAGTCTTTTAGCCTTCTTGCTACGTTTTCCATCCCCTCTGGTGGACTGCTTTTGGACATCCCAACAGTCTAAAGAATTAACGTTTCCTTCAATTGAAGAGGATAAATAAAATTGGATTTTTGTACTCTTTATGAAATGTCCTCTCCTCTCACCTCTCTGTTTGTTTATGCTTTTGTTACTACTTCGATACAAAACTGAAGCATGATGGTTGTGGATGAGGTTATCCTGAAGGCCAGCATTTCTTTTTTTGTGCTGCCAGTGTCTCTCTCCCCTGTAGCAAGCAGTGTAACTTAGTTACATAGTTACATATAGTTACATAGTAGGTGAGGTTGAAAAAAGACATAAGTCCATCAAGTCCAACCTATGTATGTGATTATATGTCAGTATTACATTGTATATCCCTGTATGTTGCGGTCGTTCACAGTCTAAAGAATGTTTGGTGTCCCTTATGGAGAGTACAAAAAACGTTTTCTTTTTGTCGGTCCCTTCTGTTGTCATTACATACTTTCTAGCCATGAAACAAGTAAAATGAGGTACCATTATTACTTTTGTAAGATCATTGGTAGTTATTGTATGTGTCTATGTATGTGCGTGTGTGTATATATAAAGATATAATATGTGTATGTATGATTATATTGTTTTTTCTTTTACTTACCCTCCGTCTAGAGAGGAGTTGGCTTATGAAATGTTGGCATTAGAACCTCGAGCCTCAGATGATGAGACCTTGGAGTCTGAAGCATCACTTGGCACAGCAGACAGCTCTGAGAACCTGAACTGTGAATCTGAGGGTGCGGCATCCAGCCGGACAGGTAAAATGACACTTTTGTACACTTGTCTCTCACTCTTTTTCTTCACATTCTTTTCCACAGAAAGATCATTGTTATACACACACTCACACTATTTCACTTTTGTTTCCACAGAAAGAGCCTTGGTTTTAAGCTCCATGCGAGGACCAAGAACTGAGCCAACGCGAGCCCGGAGACCGATCAAAAGAGAAAGTGACAATACAGAAAGTGGGGACCATAACCTTTCTTCTCCGACTACCTCTTCCTGCTTACCCCACTTAGGCAGAAAGAGGTTCCACTTACACACAAAATCTCCCTTTTATCGGGAACCTGCTCCTGCCGACGTCTTGGACTCTGCGCCCCCGCTACATTTTACAAGTCGGGGAACTTTTAACCCTGAGAAAGGACGTCAAAAACTAAAGAATGTTAAACAATCCCCCCAGAAACCAAGGGATACTCTAGAGAGTGGGGAACAAAGGATTCTGGGATCAGATGGCAGCTCACAGTCCCTTGTCTTGTTTGGGAGCAATGAGTTTATGGTTTGAACAAAGTGTATACTGTGCTGTTTCTTCTGTTGACAATGCTCATTCCTAACCCTTTTCTTGCCAAGACCTGTGCCCTCCACCATAGCTTTACCCTGGTGCCTCACTGCGGCCAGGAGCCACGGAGCATGGGCTGCCAGCAACATACCAAGAACCCAAGGGGCCATGTTAACAAAAGCCTTATCCAGCTGTATCTACTGCTTATGGGGTTCTTCATCCAGGACTCTTTAACACTCCCTGTATCAGCACATACTGATCTCAAGAGAAAGAGGCTTTTATTATAAATATTATTATATTAATGTTATTAATTAATTTTATTTGTGGTTTCTAAGCCCTATATAAATAAACCATTCCCTTTAATTTAAAGCAGCATCTGCACTGTGGTTACACAAAGCTTTGATAGATTGGAGCCTCCTGCAATGCATGGCTCAACATTTCTGTGGGGTAAGTCACTCCAGCTTTTGAACTCCAAAGACATTTGTCTACACTGCCTACCAGAACAGCTAAAGCAATTGGATGAGTACATTCCATGTGTTTGCAGGATCCACAATATACCCTCCAGATTGCACAATGTTCCAGGGAATGGCATCTGGATGCTGAGAGTTCAGAGCTCAAAGAAATTTAAGTGAAACCTTCTTTTATGCAGAAGAGAACTTGTATGGGACAGGCATAGAAACTGGGCCACTGCCTTGTTATCTAGAATATCTTGGCTGCAGATGTTATCCCATGATTAGCCTGCTGAACCTTATCCAGGGCAGATACTTCCATACTGAATGTAAATGGCCTGTACCTTGGAGAAGACACTGGGTGCAAAGTGCAATGGGAGACAATGCTGTTGTATGTATTCAGTAAAATCTTGTAAATTCACGGCTGTAAAATCCATCACATTGCGAACAAACCCAGAGCTTATTAAAGAACAAACGCTGCAAAACGTTAAAATGTAGTGTCTCTTTATTTCTTTTCTTGAAAGCTGAATTCCATGCAAGCAGTTAAATATACAACGTGAACTGTCATACACACCAAAGGGGTTGTTCTTCCAGCCTTCTTGATACAGTCGCCTCCTCAGGACCTGGACCTCCACTTGACTCAGAGTATGTTTCCAACTTACTGATATGACAGTGAAGGAGCAGCATAACTCTTTTGTAAAGTCAGCATTCTGCTCTCTCCTTCTGTAAGTACACTATATTACCAAGAGTATTGGGACACCTGCCTTTACACGCAAATTAACTTTTAATGGCATCCCAGTCTTAGCCCGTAGGGTTCAATATTGAGCTGGCCCACCATTTGCAGCTATAACAGCTTCAACTCTTCTGGGAAGGCTGTCCACAAGGTTTAGGAGTGTGTCTATGAGAATGTTTGACCATTCTTCCAGAAGCGCATTTGTGAGGTCAGGCACTGATGTTGGATGAGAAGGCCTAGCTCGCCGTCTCTGCTCTAACTCATCCCAGAGGTTTTCTTTCGGGTTTAGGTCAGGACTCTGTGCAGGACAGTCAAGTACCTCCACTCCAAACTTGCTCATCCATGTCTTTATGGACCTTGCTTTGTGCACTGGCCCAAATCATTTGGTGGAGGGGGGATTATGGTGTGGGGTTGCCTTTCAGGGGTTGGGCTTTGCCCCTTAGTTCCAGTGAAGGGAACTCTTACGGCGTCAGCATCCAAGACATTTTGGACAATTTCATGCTCCTAACTTTGTGGAAACAGTTTGGGGATGGCCCCTTCCTGTTCCAACATGACTGCGCACCAGTGCACAAAACATGGTCCATAAAGACATGGATGAGCGAGTTTGGGGTTGAGGAACTTTACTGGCCTGCACAGAGTCCTGACCTCAACCCGATAGAACACCTTTGGGATGAATTAGAGCGGAGACTGCGAGCCAGGCCTTCTCGTCCAACATCAGTGCCTGACCTCACCACTACGCTTCTGGAAAAATATTCAAACATTCCCATATACACACTCCAACTCTTCTGGGAAGGCTGTCCACAAGGTTTAGGAGTGTTTTTTTTTTGTTTGTTTTGTACAAGCTTTATTTGAAGTGTACAAAACCTGCACTTCATTCACTGCAATTTAAGGTGGCGCAATACACTGACATTGCAGTGTGATTTGGGCCCAGTGTGCTGCGGTAAAATACGGCATGTCTGAATTTTTTGGCAGCGCTAGGCTGCGTTGCAGTGTGAATGGAAACACATAGGAAACAATTGTTTCCTGTGTGTCCCTGTGGTGACAGAC
This sequence comes from Lithobates septentrionalis, assembly GCA_037952835.1. Lineage (NCBI taxonomy): Eukaryota > Metazoa > Chordata > Amphibia > Anura > Ranidae > Lithobates > Lithobates septentrionalis. The sequence continues at coordinate 6,757,297 of JBBDGP010000295.1, forward strand.
ATTTTACCATGTGGCAAAACGTCTGTCACCGCATATGGTGTGAATTGGCCCTTAATGATTTTTAATGAATACTTAAAGGGTATGTAAACCTGAACATAAACTTCTTATTTGGTCTGTTAAATATACAGTTGAAATTGTTTTGTTATATCTGTTAATTTCAAGTGCAAAAAACACTTGTTAATCTTGCTAGAAATCTTGCGAGCTGAATTGATGAATTTTGTGCTCTCTGTATATGCTGTACAGAACACCTCCCCATATATTGAAATAATACTGGGAAAGTGCTTACCCTAAGACGGAATGCGTGTTACTGACAAAATCACCTGGTGAAAACAAATAAAATTTACAATAAAACAAATATAGCCACCATATCTAATGACTGGTAAGATCCAATATATTAACCATTTTGTTTTTGGATTTAGAGATCCTTCAGCTGCATTAACAGGTGTTTTTTGTATCTGCATGGAATTCAGCTTTAAGCAAAACTTTCATGGAATTTGAGTACTGATTTCTCGACCTTTAAGATATATAAACCTTAAAGGGTGACTCAACTTTCGTGGGGAAAAAAAATAGAATAGCAAAAAATAAATAATATAGCATATACAATTGCCACGCAAGTCATATTGTAATTGAACGATATTAAAAATTACCTTTCCTTTTCAGTCTGCAGAGCTGTCATTGTCTGTAAAATACAATGCAATATGGCAACCTGGAGGTGTTCCCTACACGGAATATGTATAGAACGCCCCCCAGATATGTCATTTCCTGCTTGTGTGATTGGCCCAGAAGTCTGCACTAAGCTACAAGAATTCAGGCATCCCCTGCAACAAAAATTTCATTTTTGGAGAGATACTCCCAATAGGAAATCAGGTCTAAAGGGATGCTGACCCTGCAGTTTTCCTCATTAGAGGCCCGCAGGTGCAGCAGCTGGTTAATAATTATGAAACCACTTCCATTAGACTTACTCAGCACATGAACACTGACACCCAGGGATTTCTTCAGAATAACAAAAGGTAGGAATCTGTAACCGTTTGTTAAAACCCTTGTAATGTACATTCAATCAGAGGGGAATGTTATTTTTTTCTCATCAAAAGTGGAGTTACTCTTTAAATGTAAGTATTTTTACATGATATGATACTGATAACAAGTCAAATGAAGAATATTTTTATGTTTTCATTTAACAACTTGCTTACTGGGTACTTAAACCCCATTCCTGTCCAGACCAATTTTCAGCTTTTAGCTCTCTCACTCTTTGAATGATTGTGCGGTCATGCAACACTGTACCCATTTTTTCCCCACAAATAGGGCTTTCTTTTAGTGGTATTTGATCACCACTGGGTTTTTTATTTTTTGTTAAAATAATGAAAAAAGACCAAAAATTAAAAAACAAAACGGTTTTATATTTTGTTATAAAATTTTGCAAACGGGTAATTTTTCTCCTTCGTTGATGTACACTGATGAGGCGGCACTGATAGGAGGCACTGGTGGGCACTGATAGGTGGCACCAATGGGTGACAGTGATGGGTACTGGTAGGTGACACTGATAGACAACACTGCTAGGTGGCACTGGTAGGCATTGATAGGTGGCACTGGTGGGCATTGATTGATGGCACTGATATGCACTGGTGGGCACTGGCACGCGGCACTGATATGCACTGGTGAGGTGGCTGTGCTCTTCCTCTTCACAGAAGCCGGTGATCTTCTTTTGTTTTTTTGTTTTTTTCTCACGCTCTCAGCGTGAGGAGGAAAAAAAAAAAAAGATTACCGATCTTCTGTTTACATCACGTGATCAGCAGTCATTGGCTGACAGCTGATCACGTGATGTAAAGGGGCCTGGATTGGCCCCTTGCTTCGATCTGTGATCCCCCGGGTCTCGAGTAACTCCTCTAGTTCCAAGAGTTTTCTGAAAATATCCACCAAATTTGAGTTGCTCCTGTCTACCACTGAATGTAACCAAAAAGGAATTCTTCACAGAAGTTTTTTTTGTACAATTAAAAAATAAATATAATAATAAGGTTGTCTAATACTTGGATGGTACTTTTATAATGTATGAACACGACCTGAACAGGAACACTGCTAGGAATGTGGACTTTTTTCTAGTGGGAGATATTTATTTTTGCAGTATTTTTCAACTTCCATATTTTGATAGATGTTATAAGGGAAAGCCTTAATAATGCATTTTTTATGTTTCTTCGTAGATCAGTGCATATTAAAGGTTGATTCCAGTCTTCACCATGTCAGTTTCAAACCTTTTTTTCCTATGCAAAGCAGCTATTAAATGTGCTTCCTTCTTTTCCATTGAAGGAAACAGGAAGTCATTCACCTATTGGGTTTACAGGAGGACTGGACACTGGCAAACGAAAAAAAAAAAAACTGTAGGCCAACCCAGGATAACTCCTCCCACTACCAGGATGCTTTAGTTTTTTTGCCAGTGTCACAAGAGGATGGACATTTCCTCTGCTGTGGAAAAGAATAGCTTGTGTTTGCTGCCACCTTTTTTTTCTAATTTATTCTTCAGTAAAGACTATTCCACATGGCTGCTAGAGCTTGCAGCTCTTCAGTGTGGCCTTACTCAGCTTGGCTTTTGAAGTACCAGGTCCAGACTCCTCTGAACTAGACAGTGCCAGCATAGCCTGGAAGTGACCTTCGGGTACTGGGTTCCATGTAGGGCACTTTTCCAAACTAGTCAAACTGGGACTTTTAATTTTACAGGTATAAAAATAGGGATGCTAGCGTGGCGGTACTTCACGCAGTAGTAAGTGGCAAGTGTGTTCTATTACTTATAGGTGACACACATCACAGGCGAGTCCAGAAACCTTTAATCAAGATGGCAGACAACAGTGTTAGTGCATGCATGGAAGGGCACGTGGTGATAAAGTTTCTTGTGAACGAAGGCGTAAAACCCGCGGATATCTACAGAAGACTTCAAGCACAGTATGGTGATGAGATGCTGAGCCACAGTAAGACATTTGAATGGGGTAAACATTACAAAGATGGCCGTACGTCAGTCAGTGACAATCCCGGCCATGGTGGTTCCCAGCCCACAGCAGTCATTCCTGTAAACATTCAGCGTGTGAAACGCCTGATCCTCGATGATCGATGCATAACCTGTCATGAAATTGCATACTAGATGACGCTTTCTGTGAGGGCAGTGAACACAATCATTCACAAACATTTGCATTTTCGAAAAGTTAGTCGCACACTGGTTACCAAGACAGCTTTCTGCTTTTGCCTGGCACAGGTGAGTTAAATCTGCACTGCGTTAAAGGAGCGTTTTGACAGGGGAGGCCAGGATTTTCTAGATTGCATCATTGAATGTGAAGAAACCTGAGCACATCATTTCACTCTGGAATCAAAATGAGGATCAAAGCAGTAGAAGCACGTGGATTCACCAACACCAAAAACATTTCTAACAATTGCATCTGCAAGTAAAGTTATGGCAAGTGTTTTCTGAGACAAAAGTGGTGTTATTCATGTGGAGTTTATACCCCGTGGTGCCACTATCAACAATGAATATTACTGTCATGTTCCGAGTGATGTGCAACGGCCTGTTTTGATCTCTAAGGGCGTCCTGTTTCTCCAGGACAACGCACAAGCTCATACTGCTCACCGCTCAATGCGCACATTACAGCAACTCATCTGGGAGGTATTGCCACATCCCCCTTATTGCCACAGCCTCGCTGCAAAAAAAAAAAAAGTATGACTTCAAATATTGGCGCATCCATTAGTTGTAAACATTATATCCATTTTGGCATGTATAGTTCCCCTTTGGTACTGGATGTGCATGCTCCATATAGACTGTATATGGGAAAACCTGATTTCTTTTTATGAGGAGGTAAGTTAAAACTTGGACAGAGGGGTGGCTGTGGACGTGGTATACTTGGATTTTGCAAAAGCGTTTGACACAGTTCCCCACACACGGCTCATGTGTAAGGTAAAGTCTACAGGCTTGGAAATATCAGTTTGTAAATGGATAGAAAACTGGCTTAAAGACAGAATTCAGAGAGTAGTGGTTAATGATTCTTACTCCGAATGGTCTAAGGTTATCAGTGGTGTACCCCAAGGTTCAGTGCTGGGACCCTTACTTTTTAATATCTTTATAAATGATATTGGGTCTGGGATTAAAAGTAACATTTCTGTCTTTGCAGATGACACTAAACTATGCATTGGAATAACGTCCTTACAGGATGTCTATAATTTACAAGCTAACCTCAATGCACTTCATGTCTAAATGGGTGACTATGTGGCAGATGAGGTTTAATGTTGATAAATGTAAAGTTATTCACTTGGGGGCTAAGAATATGCATGCATCATACATACTAGGGGAGTACAACTGGGGGAATCAGTGGTGGAGAAGGATCTGGGGGTTTTGGTAGATCATAAGCTCAATAATAACATGCAATGCCAAGCTGCGGTTTCCAAAGCGAGCAAAGTCCTTTCTTGTATTAAGAGAGATATGGAATCCAGAGAGAGAGAGAGAGAGAGAGACTAATGGATGCTCCAAGATTTGAAGTCAAACTTTTTTGCACAATACTTATGGTACAATTTTTTTACCATATGCATATGATTTTTTTTGAATTGCCAGAATATACCAGTTAATGAGATATGATTAAGCAACCACAAGGGTATCTTTACAAAACTTGTCTGAGTATGATGGAGGAGGTTTTATCTATTTATGTGTATATGTTTTGTGTATAATAAAGTGAATTGATGTAATGCTTGATTAAATGCTATATTTTTGTATCACATGTAGATTTAGGACCCATCCCAGATCTGGTTGAGTCCACACCTACAGTGCCTTGAAAAAGTATTCATACCCCTTCACATTTTCACATTTAGTCATGTTACAACCAAAAACGTAAATGGATTTTATGTGATAGACCAACACAAAGTGGCACATTTGTGAAGTGGAAGAAAAATGATAAATGGTTTTAATTTATTTTATTTTTTTACAAATATCTTAAAAGTGTGGCGTGCATTTGTATTCAGCCCCCCTGAGTCGATACTTTGTAGCACCACCTTTCGCTGCAATTACAGCTGCAAGTCTTTTTGGGTATGTCTGTTACAGAAGGCGTAGAGCAAATGGCTGTAGATTTACATTTCAGTTATGACAGTCTGCTGGAAGATTCCCGTTTCATCTCTCATCTTCTGTCAGTGAACACGCATAGGGTACTTTGGTTAAAGTACTGGACCATGTAACCTGTTTGTGAACAAGTTTTGATCCACATGGCCTTTGATGTCCTTATCAACGTTGGTACTGTTGGCAAGAGCACTTATCTTCCTCTGTGTAAATGGCATAGGAGAAAGTACAGACTGGAAAAGTTTCCCCCTCATGGTTCAGAAAAGTCCTTTTCATTTTACCACTTCTGCAACATCCATTTCTTTAATGTTCAACTCTGAATCCACCCACAAGGCCGGGGCTCATAGTCCACCAAAACCTTAGACAAACCTTCCTTTGCATAAAGGTGCACCCTCACTTTTCAAATTGTAGGTATGTACAACTGCATTCTCAGCCTTGCCCTGCAGAGATTTTCTAGCTCTTGGGACCGTAATCTAAGCACCAGCAGGAGTGTTTGTTGCTGCAGATGTTTAACGCTGTTATCCTTTGCAAACACAAACCGTGGCCGCCACCATGTTTTGCATGCCACCATTCACAGCATCTGCTGTAGCAATTGTACAGTTTAAGAAGTGTCAACCACTCACCATGCCCAGACAAAAATGTACAGAGCTTAAAATATGGTAGTGTTCATCAGAGGCAAGGATTCTTTAATATTTTAACTAGTATTTAGAGCCTAAAGCAGAACTAAACGCTCTCAATCAACATTAACCTTTTTAATCCTTATGCTGCTAGCATTAGTAAATGGATAGAAGGGTAAGTAATATTTACTTGTGTTAAACTTTTTTGCTTTCCAGTTTCCTCAGTTGTTTCCTGTTTATGGCCTGGGCAAAAATGATGCCATTAATTCCCATGAGTCTTCTTAGGCATTTTTTTCATCTGGAGGAGGAGCTCTCTCAGCTAATCATGCCCTGCCTGCATGCCTGAGCTAAGGGCAGATTTCAGGAATTAAATGCTACATGAATCATATGCCCTTACTCAAGATGGCCGCAACTAGAAATGCTTGAGGGATGTTTTCCAAAGTGATTTTTTAAATCACAAAATTAAGTATAGAGCCATAGATGGGTAAGTTTGCTTTTATTATTAAAAATAAATTTAAATAACATTTTCGGTTTGTTTAGATACAGTTGAGTTCCATTTTAACAATGTTAAAATATATAATGAAAACAAAAAATGGTGCAACAAAAATGTTAACCGGAAAGCAATTACAAAATAGACGATAACTATAAAATGGGATTAAAAATAAAACGTACTTAGCAAAGTGTCCCATACACTTCACAGTGAGTTTGATTCTGACCGTCCCTGGCACTCATAAATGAGTCTTAGCATTGCAGAATACTTAGACAACCGCTTGTTGAGGAAACCGTTGGCGGAGGCTCTGCAATGAGGACCTTGACTGTCTAGATCAGTGATGGCAAACCTTGGCACCCCAGAGGTTTTGGAACTACATTTCCCATGATACTCATGCGCTCTGCAGTGTACTTGAGTATAATGGGAAATGTAGTTCAAAACATCTGGGGTGCCAAGGTTCGCAATCACTGGTCTAGACATTACAGTGGTTTGGATGTATTCTGAACCTTCAAAAACCATTTGGAGTATCTGGATCTAGTCTGAGACATAGCTCAGGTCAGAGTGTTTCTCCCTCAGAGGAAACCCCAAATCTAATTTTAGTTGTATGCTCTGTAGTCTAGGAGTTGCCTGACTATTGCTTTTACATAAGGGTCTCCTCTAGCTTACTTTAAACAAGTTAACTTGCTCTTCGTCAAGTTTGTCTGGGCACATAAGAAATCGTGCCTCCTGCTTCATATACTGTCACTATCCAAACAATATGGCGGTCTAGCCCTTCTGGATATCAGGAAATATTATCAAGCGACTCATCTGGGTAGGATCATCGACTGGTGTCGTCATAGTCAATCTAAACTGTGGGCTCAGATAGAACAAGACCAGACACACATCCCGTTGTCGGGGGCCCTGTGGTGTTATGAACACATCCAGCAGCCACTGAAAAGTCACTCCCTAATAGGCACGATGCTTCAGATAAGATCGCACGTTGGTAAACAACTCTCCCTCTCCTCTTCGAATTCCCCACTGTTCCCTATTATGGGAAACCCGAGCTTTCCCCTGGGTCTTTGCCCCAATACATTCAAAATTCTATGACTGTTGGGTAAAACTCGGGCGTACCATTTTCTAACGGGCAGCAGACGGCCCACCATAGAAGAACTGATGGCGGAGTCAGGCCCCTTTACTCTGCCCTTCTGGCCGGCACTTCAGCTGAGACACTTTTTTGACACCTTGCCTGATCCAGTGCACCTCGTTCGCCCTCTGGCGACGCTTGAGGAATACTGTTCCGATTAAGGTGTCCTAACACAAGTACTTTCTAAAATGTACTCTTTATGGAGCAGCCCAGCTGCTCCGCCACACCTGCCGTTCTTGGATAAATGGGAACAGGACCTACAGCGAAAATTTACACCCGCGCAAATACAACATATACTAAGATTCGCCCTAAAGTCCTCGGTTTGTACAAAAATCCAAGAATCCAATTATAAACTCCTGACGAGATAGTACTTCACCACCCACCTCTTACACCAGTACTACCCTGACACTACTGACCGCTGTTGGCGATGTCTGGGGGATAGGGGAACTCTACTTCACATATTTTGGTCATGTCCCAAACTGTCCCACTTCTGGGTGACGGACCGGGAAGTGACTCAAAAGTTTACGGAATAGAAGATTCCTGGTGATCCGGCTTTCGTCCTTATACATATGTCTACCATTTCTGCCAAACGCTGCCAAAAGTTTATATTATGACACCTCCTAAATGCTGCAAAGTCCTGCATCCAGCTCCGTTGGAAGAAACAGATACCGCTGACCGTAGTGGATTGGCTACATAAGGTGGAGGATATAAGTAGAATGGAAGATCTAGTGCTGACTGCACAACATCAACAGGAAAAGTACTCCAACACCTGGAAACCGTTGAAACAGTTTATTCTGTCTGCAGAGGGCCTGGCCCTCCATGGAAACGGAAGCTAATTTGGACCACTCCCTCCAAGCACCCCAGTTGTCCGGAGCCAACGATACCCAACCCCTCCCTCCCCTTACATCCCTCACCTTCCCATAACCCTTCTTCTGCTCTTTCTTTTTTATTTTCTATCTACCTTATTTTCTCCTTAGTTATATCTCTTTATTTAGTATTTCAATATAGGAAAATAACGGGTGGTTTCAGGTCTTGCATCTGAGCTGTCTAGTTGTCAATACTGGTGGGCAGTTCATGGCAACACCTGATTGACTCTCAACTTATAAATAGGCTACCTCTGGTGCCTGTGCAGATGCGAGAACCAGATTGTCCCTGGCTTGGTAGTTCAGGAGCTGACTCTGAATTTGGGAAAGTCTTTCCTCCCTATCTTTTGAAAGATCAATGGATGCTAGCTTTTTGGGTTGGGGAGGAGTCTAGGGCACTTTGTTAGTGCATGGGGACTTCTCAGTAGAAATTTCCTAATCAGCATCTTAGAATTTGAGCACTTTCAACGTAAAATTATGCAGTTTATATGGGGCCCAAAGAGACCCAGGATCAAGAGACAAGTGCTTTACGCGCGCAGGGTCAATGGTGGCCTTTCAGTTCCTAATTTGCAAGCATATTATACAGCTGCGGGTATCGCCCCATTTTCTCACCTTCATGAAAAGCAACAAATGCCACTATGGGCCACCATTGATTTAGTCGACGCATACCCAACGCCTTTAGCTTCTCTTTCTTGGCTTCCTAAAACGCATCGCCCCCATACCATAGGTCCCTGTCTAGCTCACTCCCTTAAACTGTGGGATGCGGTAAAATACTCAGCAGGTCTAATTTCTCCTCCTCTCCCACTACTTCGTCTCCTCCACTGCCCTTTATTTAAACCAGGTTGTGATAATCCACTGCAGTTTAAATGGTGGTCTGATAATGGTTTCACAGATGTTCATTCGTTATTCACCCCAACCAAGATCATCTCTTTCGCGGCTTTACGTTCCTCACACGATATCCCCCTTAGGGAGCATTATAGTTACCTACAAATTAGACATTTTCTCCAACAGCTTACAAAATCCCATTCTGCCCCCTTTACCATGACCCAATTTGAAAGCCTTTGTAGATCGTGCCCCCAATCCTCGGGTTTGATTTCTCTAATATATATCGCTATAATTGAGTCTAAGACACCACCATTGAGACCCTACCATCTCCAATGGGAGGCCGAGCTTGGGAAACAATTAGACCCTTAGGATTGGCAAAGCATGACTACTGCTCTAAGAATGTTCTCTTTTTGGAGAACGCTTACAAAATCTTCTATAGATGGTATTATACCCCGGCTGGATTAGCAAGCTTCATTCCAGCCTATTCCCCTCTTTGTTTTCGTGGGTGTTCACAGGAAGGCACAATGGCGCATATTTGGTGGACCTGTCCCAGGGTTTGCAGACTATGGGTCAGAGTATATGCACTACTACGCAATCTTTTTAATACCACTATAAAGCGGGACCCTTTTGAAGCCCTTTTATGGAAACCGATTACAGAACTTCTTCGTCCTGAACGTCAACTAGCAGCACATATTTTCACTGCAACTAATTTGACCATAGCAAGGGCCTGGAAAACTCCGAACCTTAGTTTTGAAGCAATTAAAAACAGTGTGAATGATATCATGGTAAACGAGAAACTTACGGCCATATTGTTGGACACACATGACAAGTTCCTCAGGATATGGCAACCCTGGGTGACTTATAACCGCCCATCAAGATTTGACCTAACGCTCCTTCCCTATAATGAGCCTCCGTTCCCCCCCACCCCAGGGTCGTTCCTTCCCCTCTTTCTACCCCCTTCTTCTCCTACTTTCATTTTCTCTCTCCTTCTCCTCATTCAGGCCCTAAGGCTTAATTCTGCAGAGATTGGATATTTAATATAACATACGAATTATCACATGCAGAGTTATGTTCTCCTCTTTGAAGTTATTCAATTTAAGCTGATTTTATTTTTGGTTCTTTTTGTTCATTTTTTTTGCATGTAACGTTACATATTGCAACAACATCTTGCTATGTATTTTTTTAGTTATTCATGTGCGTTTGCAAAGATACTACTTCGTGCTGGTTCTATATAGTTACGCCAGTAAACGTGAGTTGAGGATATGCCTTGGTATGTATCCTGGCCTCGGCTTAGAGTAGCCTGAGACCAGGCTTACATTTTTGATCATTAGCTCTAATGGCCGGTTACCGGAAGCCATGTACCTGTTCATTTATGATGTATCCATCACTGTTTTGTACTTTTCTGTTGATATATTTTCAATAAAAACCTTTGTACAAGAATTTGAGCACTTTGACTATCCGATCCAGTCAGACAATGCTCTGTCAGTGGTCAACATCAACCATCTTGGAGGAACAAGAACTCTCGCTGGGACAAGAAATTTAAATCAAATTATATCCTAGGCAGATCTTCATGTTCCAGCTTTGTTTACATCCCAGATGCAGATAATTGATAGGCAGAATTCCTTAGCTGGCAATGCCTACATCTGGAAGATGGAGGGCTTTCTGATGACCTTCATTGCTGATTGGCCCAGGTGAATGTGGTACTCTGACATGCTAAGACACCCGATGGATGCTCTGTAGGCTCTACTAGGTCATCCGGATCTTCTGTCTCTACTGATTCTCTATCCCGCTTAGCAATCAATTGCTTTTATGGCATGTCTATTGAATCCCAGTTACTGACAGACAGGGGTATCTTTGAATCGCCACAATGTTAAAAACTTGAAAGTCTACTTCCTGCAAGCTCTTCAATCAGACATAGAAGGTATACTTAAGTTGTCGTAAGTTTCAGGGGTTCCACCTTAGGAGTTTGTCCATTGGACGAATCCCCTGCTTCCTATAGCAGGACCTTTCTGCTCTTTCAGTCTTGTTTCAGAGACCATTTTTTTTTTTTTAAACATTTATTTAGTTTTGATTTTTAACAATATGTAAACACTTTTCCACACATCACAAAATAACATAACATGGAGAGTATATGTAAGCAAGTCGTACATCAGGATATACAAAAACTGAATATGATACAGGTCAAAAATAAAGACCTAAAACTTACACATAAATTATCGTTCGGTTAAGCATGAGTGATAATATACACAGGTAACATTTTGCTGGTTGTACTGAATCCCCCCACAAAAAGGGGGGACGGGCGAGAAATATTCAAGTCCTGACAGTCTGCGCAGTAATAGTGTATACTGTCGTGTGGAAAAAAATAGAGAAAGGAAGAAGGGAGGGGAGAGAAATTTGGTAGGGTATAATCAAGTTAGGGAAGGGAAAGAAAAGGGTATATCTAACTAAATAACTCTGAACCTTCTGGTCCATGGTTTTGTCTGGGGTCCAGTACCCCTCGCTATATTGGCTATGTTAAGCCCATAGCTGAGCTAGGAGAGAGAGCCCTAAGTGGTAGGGGGTGGTGGGAAGGAAAGAATGGCAGAAATGTGGGGTGCATTAGAAAAATTTAAAAAATAGTAGGAGGGAAAATTGCAGGGTTTTTGTGTGGGCTGATGTTGGCCCTGAGTGTAGTATACCGGTGATGAGAAAAAATCTTTTCATCTTTGTTTTTGATTGCCTGGTATGATGCTGATCTATGGAATTCCTCTCATGTATTCCATGTGCAGTTAAATTGTTGCAATCTGTCAAATTTGTAATGCATAATGGACTGCATCTCAAAAAAGCTATCCACCTGCTTTATTCAGTCTTTCTTCGCAGGCACTGTAGGTGTTGGCCATAATCAGGGGATCAAGCTGCATGCTGCATTAATGAGGTGCCTAAGTAAGTGTTTAGCCAGTAAAGTGGGTTGTTATATATTGGCGTGTAGCAGGTTCAGGGGAGTATGGTTGTTGGGAACTGATTATTTGCCACCCCCCAAAGAAAATATATCACCAGCCGCCACTGGACACAGTGTGTCCCTTTCAGCGTTGCATCTCCAGCAGGGTGAAGACATTTTTGGGTCAATTTTGTGTAATCACAAGGGGGTCCTAATCAAAAAAGACAATTTGATAATTTTTCTTTTGTGTCATTACACTAAACAAGCTCTGGTAAACTAATTGGCAGATTGTCTGCCATTGCTCATTAGTGAAGGAGATCTTCAGCTTCCTTTGCCATTGTTGTTTAAGGCTCGTTCACTCCTAAATCGGCAGCGGATTGCACAGCAATGCTGTCTGTTCCTGTTCTCCGTTTCAGGGACGAATCAGGCCAGAATCTTTGCCTGAATTCGGCCCTGAAACAGAGGCAAAGATGCACAGCGTTTTTGTGCAGTGCGCTCTGCAGCCGCCACGGAGACATGTGAACCAGCTTCATAGAGAGCCGATCACATTCTCCTGCTATGCGAATTGGATGCAGAGAAATTCGCATAGGTGTGAACCCAGCCTAAAGGAATATTCATCAGCATTAGAGGAGTTCTCTTATGCGAAATAGATCAAATGGGGTGTTGGGACCTTTATTCATGCAGTTTTTTTTCTAAAAGCGAGAAAGGATGTGCATAGCACTGTTTGTATTGTGTTTGAGTCACAAAATGTCATCTGTAGATAGCTCTACCATGGTAGCTTGTTAATGTTTACCAGTGTACTGAATTTCACGTTTAGGGAAAAACGATCCCTGTTTAATAAAGTTGCCAGCCAAGGTTGGGGAATAATTTCTCCAATAACCTGTAAATTCACAGGAGTTTCCATGAGAAAAGTCTGAGTTTCCAATCAGTGAAGTCAGAGGACTTTGCCGTGCTGTAAATGTGGTAGAGTTGAAACACGAATAAAAGATTTGCAGTTGCCCCAATTGGGGGGGTGTTTCCAAGTCAGCTGGAAGTTGTGTATACAGACCACAGTATGGCCTGTAATGGGTGGGTAGACCAATTTTGTTCAATGTTTACCCTTGCCTTGTCCTGTGGATGGATGCAGGGAGTCTCTCTCGTAGCTCCCCATTCATTCCCCTGTGACTCAGTGGGATCAGAATCTGGTTCTCTCTGTGCTTCGAGAACTGCTATTTAAACCCATCAGATACATTTCTCTCTAACCTGCAAGGCGCAGGACTACTTTTTGCCTATGGTAATTTCTGCCTTTCACCTCTACCATAACAATGTTATTTTTCTTTCTCTATCTGCTCTGGCTCATTGAATGGAAATTTACATTCATTGTCTGGATGTGGTTTCGGCTGTGTGAGTCTAACTTTCAACCTCAGCTTCAGCAAGGGTGCCCTGGCTTCTTATCTTCAATCTTTAAATACTGTACCAGACAAAACATCATTCAAGCTTATGGTCTCAAGGATTGGGTTCCACCCTTTCCTGCCAAGGTACACACTACTAGATCTGTGAGTGTTTCTTGGGTGTGTTTGGCATCAAGCAACTGCTCCAAGATTGCAGGGCTGCCACCTGGTCTTCTGTTTACATGTCCTTGAAGTTCTACCAGGTGAATGTTTCAACCTTATCTAATGTCAGCTTTTGTAGGGTTACCCAGTGATGTCACCGGGTAGCCCGACCTTTAGTTATTTAAGAATTGTCAGATGGTGAGAGCGGACCTTTCTTGTTTTTTTTTGGGGGGGCGGCAGTGGCGGTGGGCGTCGTGATTGACGATGGGTCTACACCGGGGGAGATTTATTATTTTTTTTAATATAGGACTTCCTACTGTTTTTTATACTACACTCTTTTTTGGGGGTGAGTGACTAGGGGGACTATGTACCCCATCCTCATGGGGGGGGGCAGGATCTGAGGGCCCCCTTGTTATGAGGGACTTCCTGATTCTAATAAGCCCCCCACCCTCAGACCCCAACAGCCACTAGCCAGGGTTGTGTGGAAGAGGCGCTTGTTCCCACCAACAGGGGAGAAGGTGCTCCCCATGAGGAGGGCATGTAGCCTGGTATGGTTCAGGAGGGGAGGGCATGCTTGCATGTCCCCCCCCTTTGCTGACCTGCCGGGCTGCATAAGGGTCTCTTATGGATTTAGGGGGGCCACGCCTTTTTTTTTTCTTTTTTTTTTACATTTTTGCATGGGGTACACCTCAAAATCCATACCAGACTTGAAGGGCTGGGTATGGATTGGTGGGGGGGGGGATCCCATGCCAATTTTTTTCTTTATATTTCATTACTGGCATTTTTTTCATTCAGCTGACAGCTGATGACTCATCGGTTGTTAAGGATGCGGCGCCCACCCGCTCCTTAGTAGCCATGTTGTTTACTAGTTGTTAAGAATGCTGGTGGCTGTCAGTTTCTTAATCATAGCACGCCTGGTCTACTACTGATTTACCACATGCATTTTTATTTTTTTTTGTAAATTGACTTTCACTCCTGTTCTATGCGGTATTTACCATTTGTTTTTGCTTTATGTGGTAAATACTGCATAAAGCAATAGTGAACTGACATTTTCAGGACTGCATACAGTATTTGGGAAAAACCTAAATATCGCATGCGATCTGGTTCTGTAAATGGAGTCCAGTATCTCTTATCAAAAGAAATGGTCTTGAATTAGACTATAAGTTTTCTCAAGTCGCATTTGGCGAGTGGAAAAAATTTGAGGGCAAGTGTGGGGCTGCCTCGAAAGGGGGGGGGGGGGGGGCAGGCGGGGTTGAATAGGAGCCATTTTCCCGGTGATCGGCCAGGAACTTGGAGAGGAAGAGGAGAACGAGCCGGATCACACAGAGCAGGGATCTCCCACTGTGACACAGCATGGATTTTAATTGCCCGGTGGCCGCAGTCAAACGAAGTCCCGTCTCCTGGACCGGCTCCTATGATAGACAGCACACTGGTCCAATGCCTGGAAATAAGTAGTAGAAAAAAGTTGTGTGACGTGTATCATAGGAGGGCGGTCCAGGAGGCAGGACTTCGTTTGACTGTGGCCACTGGGCAATTAAAATCCATGCTATGTCCCAGCCAAAGATCCCCACTCTGTGTGATCTGGCTAGCTCTCCTCTCTCTGATCCCCATGCACTGGTGAGGTTGCGCTGATAAAGTTGTTGTTAATATTTATTTTTGTAATGTAATTCTGCATAAAACATTTAACAGTGTCATTTCATGAGATAATTTATGAGGGAATGTTTAGGGGCGGGGCAGGGTAGGGGTTGGCTGGTGCTGAGTAACTCTTAAGACCTGGCTAGTAGCTTAGGACTTGAGATTTTGAGCCCTGATGTAGACCATCTTTCAGAAACAATGCTGTCTCCCAGGGTGGTCATGATACAATATCGACAGAGAAGTCCTTTGTCTTCAGCTTCTCACAATGTCTTCGTAACCAACTGCAATTATAGGGTAGAGCCTTCCTCAACATCTCTTGGTCTGTGGCACTCACAGCCCGCTACAGAGAACCAATTCTGATCAACCACTGTGGAGATATGGAGAAGTTTTCAAATGCCAATACAGCAGGGTAGGCGATCATGTCTGGCACAGCTTTTGCTCCACCTCCTATGTAGTCTATAAGCCACATCTAAGAAAAGGCTACTTGATCTTCAACTATTACAGCCATTGCGAGCCCCAACACTGGGACCAGGGAGATCCTCCCATTCACTGTTTTTGGCAACAGAAGTTAATCTTGGACATATAGATAAGGCATCAGCTCCAATGTTTTTTGGGCCAGGTCTGTACTTCAGGTTGAATTGATAGTTGGATAAGGCAGGCAGACAGTGATGTCCTCTGGCATCAAATTTAGCTGTGGTTAGGATGCATGTCAAAGGATTATTATCCTTTCTTTCCTACATAGCGCCATACAGATAACTGTAACTTATCAACGACCCATTTAAACTCCTAAAACTACAATTGTGGACTGGGTAGTTGCGCGCATTAGCAGTGAGGCTTTGGCTGATGAAGGCTATTGGTCAAAGTCCAGATATTCTTGGAGCAAAATCCCACCCAATTCTTCAAAGGTAGCATCCACATGGAGCGCATATGGCTTATAGGCATTAGCTTATGCTAAGTCTGGTAGTTATGTCAACTTCTTCAATTGAGTGAAACCCTCTTCAGATGCAGACCTCCAGTGGTCAACAAATAGAGATTTGCAGGACCTCTTTTGATTCCCTTTACTGGACACATGGCTATTTAGCAGGTTATAAATAGCTTTGGCTACTTTAGCACACTTCTAATTCTGTTTTAATTAGGTGGTGCATTACTGCTATGTTATGAATTGTGGATGTTATCATGAAAATTGTATAGGCACAGCCATATCCATGACGTATGAATATGTAAGAAGTTTAGTTTACCCTTCAGAGATTAGTACGTCTGGACTGTAAAATAAATGTTTATTAAATATAAGCTGTAAAACATTGTGAACACAAAAATGGTCTAACATCACAGGAGGGCTCAAGAAGCAAATTGCAGGGTGCAACAGAAAACACACAAAAAAAAATATTTTTTACTCACATGAAACCTTCTGAAGCTGGCAGCACAGCACACTGACAAAAATTACTAACAGTATGTCTATAAACAAAAAAATAAATAAATAAATAAAAGGAAACAAAAGCACCATAAAAACATATATGCTGCCTATTGCAGTGGCTCTCAACCCTGTCCTCGAGTACCCCCAACAAGCCAAGTTTGCAGGTTTTACTTTATCTTGCACGGGTGCTTTAAATCAGAGCCAATAGCTTGGTATTTTGGACAGCTATTTTATCTAAGAAAAATTCCCAAAACATGGCCTGTTAGGGGTACTTGAGGACAGGGTTGAGAACCACTGGCCTATTGCACCCTGACATGTTTGTAGTTTAGGTTATTATGCTTCTGTAAATTAGTATATGAGGTTGCTTTGGACAACAACTCTGCTATTCCTTTCTTCCAGTTTCTTAGCATTCGTTTCTAAATTATGACCATACATGCTATAAGCAGAGACCATCACATACATCTTTGTAAATGCAGACAGGAGGTACACGAATGATATCCCCTGAGTATGTACGCACACACAATACGACAATAAGTAGGACAGAAGTCATTGGCTTGTGATTGCATTGCTGTGCTCAAGTTCCAGTGAAATTCTTAAGTCAGTTTTCTTATCATGATTGGACCCTTGTACAAGGGCCTTGCATTTCACTACTATATTAGCAGCTGGGTTTTTTTAGGCTTCCGCCACACTGGCTGAGTGACCTGTTCAGTTCTTAAACATGTCACAGAGGAGTTTCTCCATGGGAGTGCTGCCAATGGTACGGTGGAAAAATAGAAGCTCTATGCGCTCAGAGGAGATGAAGCGAAGAGATGGGGACAACAGAAGCAGCTTCCCAAACCTAACAGAAGGGAAAACAAATTGCAGGTTAATGGCCTATCCCTTAAGTGTAACTGAACATTTTATTTTATTCATTCTACCTGCCCTCAACAAATCTTATACTCATCTGTCCCCGATCCAGGGGAAGTCAGCTATGTGGTCTCCTCAGTGCCACACAGCTTCTCAGGCTCACAAATATGTGTTTCAATCTCCATTCAATCCTTCGGAGACTTCATACTCCCACGTTGTTTTATGACAAACAGGTAAAATAGTTTGAAATGCTAAATATAGTTAAAAATATAGCCCAGCCCTAGTTACAAAAACTTTTTTTAAACCATTTCTAAAGTTTGGAAATTTTAAAAACTACACCCCAAATTTAGATATATGTTGTTCATATTTCTACATATTTTATTAAACGTTATCTAAGTATTTACAATTGTTTGAAAGCTAGCCAATCCTGAAACTCTGCATGGTGTGCTTTTTAGTTTATGTCTCTGTTATTTTGGTGGCAATTGATAAATTTAGCCTAGTGGATTCAGTACACAGAGGGGTAGATATATGAATTGTCAAGTATACTGAAAGACAGGGGTCTCCAAACTATGGCCTGCTGCAAGATCCTCTCTGGCCCCCTGATAAGAGGGGACTCTTATGGGAACCCTGATGTAGAGGAGGGGACTCTCATGCGAGGAGGACTTTAATAGGGAGTCTGATATAAGAGACTCTGACAGGCTCAAGTTTATGTAGAATTTCTTTGCTTAGTTTATTTAGTTTTTTTCCTGTTGTTCTAAATCATAGCTTGCTGATTAAAAAAAATTCCCAAGAAAAAAATATTAATTTACTTAAATTTGATTTGTTAATTCATAAATCAAAATTTTATCGCCTATGAATATTTATTTGTAAAATATACGACTTGGCTCTTAGACTCAAAATTTTGGAGAACCCTGCTGTAAGAGAACAGGAGTGACAATACCTAAATGTACCCCTTGTGTCTGTTGTGGTGATGCATCCTCCACACTGCAGGTGGAGGGGTGAAGATTAGTAGGAAAAGCAGAACTTCAGACCATCAACCATATTTATGGAGGATTTGCTGGTATATTAGCCGACATATTAAATGGATACGTTTTATATTAACTTATTTATTTATTATTAATCTGTTCATACCGGTACACATAGTAAACTGGTTTCGGATATAAAGAACCAGAAAAAAAGAACATCACTACACTTTCTGCCATGAACTTATATGCTTTCCCCCTAGCTGACACCCGGATGTACTATGAATGATTAGGTGTCATGGCACCCTTCTCTTAACCAGAAGTACTAGGTTGTAATACCCCTTCATTACCAGACCATTTTTCAGTGCTGTGAAACTTTAATTGCAAATTGCTCTGTCATGCATAACTGTACCCAATAAGATTTATATAATTTTTTAACACAGATGGAGGCTTTTTTTAATGGTATTTAATAACTGCTGTTTTTTTCTTCTTTTGATGTAGAAAGAAAAAAGGCTAAACATGTTTTCTTACTTACAGCTATAAAACATAGCAATTAAAAATGCCAGGACAGTACAGACTTCCCCAAAATTACTCCTTTTTGACAAAATAGACACCCCAAGGTGATCTAATGTTTTGTCAAAGGAAAGGATTTGCTCTGCCCCTTAGAGCTTTCATGAGTGAAACACATTGGGCGCATAGCCTGGCTGGTGTCTGGGCTGAGGCTGCCATTCATCTCACTTCATGCACATGGGTCTACTTCATGATATGTGACTTATGGAAATTTTCCTTTTACATTGCTGCAACTTGGACCTAGGACAAGCTCTCTGTCCCTGTCTGCACTCACAGCGGTCTAGTCAGATTTTACCTCTGTACCTGAGCGGTATCTAAATCTGATCTAAAAATTATGGGGGTATTAAGAACTTTTAAATGGTGCATTAATATACATGCATAGAAAAAAAGGGGAAAATGGCGCAAGATCTCAACCAAACATGAAGAAAAGAAAAAAAAAGGCATAATAATGTCCCAAATGTTCAAATGTCCAAAAAGGCAATGTGTGGCTATGATAAAGCGTATAGGTATACAGGACACATATACACTATACCTAAAGAGTGCAAAAAAATGGCAATAAAACAATATATACAGTTCAGAAAAATAAGATACTTAGCACCAGCGGCTGCTTTCTTGAGAGTGGAAGCAGAACTCTGAAAGGCAATGTGGAAATAAAAAGCAAGAAGCGCCAATCTAAGTGCAGTATCAAAAGCCGACTTTATTAAAAATATAAAAACAAACGGCCAAGTGGCTACTCACAAGAACAAAGTGAAAATAAGGCACATAAGGACATGTAGCTGGCCCAGGGACGTCATCTCAGCTGTTCACGGTGCAGGCTCCAAACTGTGTTGTCAAGGCGTTGGAGAGAGAGTGGAGAGGTGGTCCGTGGTGTAGAAGTCTCCGCTGATGGGTGCTGGACTGTGGGGAGGATGGTGAAACCCGGGTGTCCGCAAGGTGAGCCGGCATCTAATCGGGCACCGAAAGCCAGGACCGGAAGCAGGAAACAGGAACCGGATGGAAACCAGCGTGAGGCGCACCATAAACTCTGAGATCTGAAGAAACTGCGGATGCATTGAAACGCGTCATCTGACACGTCCATACGTCATTTCCACTTCTTTGTTCCTGGTGTATGGTGCGCCTCACGCTGGTTTCCATCCGGTTCCTGTTTCCTGCTTCCGGTCCTGGCTTTCTGTGCCCGATTAGTTGCCGGCTCACCTTGCGGACACCCGGGTTTCACCATCCTCCCCACAGTCCAGCACCCATCAACGGAGACTTCTACACCACGGACCGCCTCTCCACTCTCTCTCCAGTGCCTTGACAACACAGTTTGGAGCCTGCACCGTGAACAGCTGAAATGACGTCCCTGAGCCAGCTATATGTCCTTATGTGCCTTATTTTCACTTTGTTCTTGTGAGTAGCCACTTGGCCGTTTTTATATTTTTATTAAAGTCAGCTTTTGATACTGTGCTTAGATTGGCGCTTCTTGCTTTTTATTTCCAATATACATGCATACACAGAGGAAGGAAAAGTGGAGGGGGTTGATGTACAGGTCACCTACTATGGGAGAATGGAGATGAAGGGTTAATTGTAGAGATGTGCAGCATAAGGGAGGGGAAGAGGTTAATATACAGTCACTGCAGAGACAGGATGGAGAGGGAGGTGTAAGGGTTAAAATATGTTCATTAAATTAGTAGCGGCTTCCGCAGTCGCTAATCTTGAACTAATGAATGAACAAGTCAGTTATTAGCTCCGCCTCCTTACTTTTTTGTTTCGCTATAGGGTAGAGGAAGAAGGGGAGCACTCACAGATGAAAACACTACACTGTTTACATCATGTGATCGCTGTGTTAATCAATCATAGCAATTATGTGGTACAGAGCCCTCAAGCTCAATTCTGGAACACTTGCCATCCAAGGGCTATTTCCAAAGCAACGTTTATAAACTGCACACCAGAAATGTTTGTCACATATGAAATGGTGAGGCGGTTCAGCATGATCATGGTGCCCTTCATTCATAGCGTAATTATGCACTGCAATATCACACCAGCTCTTTGGATTAGCAGAGGACTGCCCCAGGCTTTATGGCAATGAAGAGCAAGACCTGGTGTATCACCTGACTGACTTGATGACTTCTGAAAGAGGTAGGTATACCAAAACAGCAAAACACAGGTGGGGGGTAGGGGTTGATGGGTAGGTGGGGGAAATTTACACACCAAGTGAATGAGCCAGAGCAGTGACTAACACCTACTAACCCGTCAATTTATGTGACAGTTGAAGTGTGGGAGCAAGAGAGAAAAGATAAGGTAGGTAAAGACTAGGGGGTGGGGGTAACTGCTGGGGATCACGGTGAGGAACACTGACACATTGTAGTGGTCTGTCATAATTTGAGGAGGAGTTGATCAAAGTCTGCAGGGGATGTAGTTATCCACCTATTGGGTCCTGATTATTTTGAATTTTAGCATTGTGTCAATCAGTTTAATAGTTATCTTTTTGTTTTGTTTGATTTGCACGGATGCATGGTTTGTATTTCTTGGGTGTGGAGAGTTGCAGATTTCCATCCTCTCATTATTGTTTTGTTACCATGAATAAAGCCATTATTAGCTAAATTAATAATTGAGATCTTTTTGAAGGGAGCATCCCTGTTTTTTATCATTTGATACACACTGGTCAAAAGCTTACAAACCATGGGGCATGTCCTCCAGATATGGTAGAAGATGCCAAGCTTATCGCAGTCCAAAAAATCATTTACAGGAGGCTTCAGGTGTAAATTTAGTTATGCAAGAACTGACTTACATTATGCAATCATGAACAAGCAGAAATACATTGTTTTGTTTTGTTTTTCTGTGCACGTTATTTGCAAAATAAATCTTCACCACATTCGCTAAGCTAAGGGAAAATTCCCTTCAAAGTTAACAGCCTGTTTGTCTTTAGTAAAGCAGCCCCTGAGAATATAAAAGAAAACTACTGCCGTGGTTCCTCTTTAGAAACCCTATAGTGTTTGGGAAATCCTTTGTCACAATGGCTCCTTAACGGGATAATAAAACCAAATTTTTGCTGTAAAATGAGATGCTGATAGCAGGACGTGTATGCTGTTGCTTTCCCACAATTTTTTCTCTTCTGTGCTTGCTCATCACTGTCCCCTGGCTGCACTGCCTGACATCTGTTATGCGTGCCCCCTCTGCCTGCCGGGACCTATGCAGTCCCGATGCACTTTATGTGTACCCCTATTTTGTACCACAAGCTTATGTGCAGCTGCTGCTAATACCACATACACAGGAAGCACAAGAAACCAAGAACCAAAGTCAAAGCACGAGAGCCAGTGTCGATCACTGCTGTGAAGAGGAGGAAAGGCTTGGATTTCATTCTGCGTCTTTCTCTCTGCCTGTGTGTGCAATGCTGGGAGTGGCTGCACATAAGCATGTGGTTTAAAATGGGAGCATGAACAAATTGGACGCTCCAGGGAGACTCCATAGTTCCGAGAAAGCACAGAGGGTACACACATACATGAAGTTGGGTAGTGTTGCTGGGTTACAGTATGAGGAGCAAGAACAAAGAAGAAAAAAAAAAAAGAAAATACTCAAGGCCCCCCTCAAATATGTTCCTCACACACTAGGGGGCACACATACAGCAAATTAAGCAGTGGGAGAATCACCGGTATTTATGAATTGCGAAAATCTCAGAAAATATTAAAAAGCAAGAGCATGTAAGTCCTGCATCTCATCTATCATCTCATTATACAAAAAAAAAGGCTTTATAATCACTTGAATTAAATGTTTATTTGTAAAACAAACTATATAAAACCCCGAAAATGTAGTCTAAAAACATAAATTATATAAAAAATACATGATATAAACAATTACCCCTCTTAGAGCTGAAATGTTTTATGGACAACTCATTTACTGGCTAGAGTATAAACTCCTTTGGCAGCTTACTACATATGTGACATTCTACATATTATAAACAAATGTGATCAATAATTGTTTACATGGCAAATGTGCTAGAAAATATTTACAAATTAAGTTGCTGACGAATGTTTAGTTACCTGACTGGCTGGTTGGGATAATGATTCCTAGTATGTTGAGCCAACATCATTTGAGACTGATCTTGAAGGTTTTCCACTTGTTCAGGGTCTTTAAGGCCTCTGGTCTCTGAAATACAGCAAGTAAGATGTAAAATTTGATAAAAGAGATTATTCTAAATAAAGAACGTGCATTTCAGTGTTTTACTTGAGTGTTTGTCAGAATTCAAATACCCACCTGGTTTAAAGAGGAGTACTGCCTTCATGCAAGCAAATTCTGTTGGGTCAACACTTAGCGATTTAAAACGACTGATTGTTTCTTGAAGTATTCGTACGTCCAGACTGGAGGAGATAGCTTTTCCATGAACACTTGAAGATAAGTCTGGCACGGACAGCAAGGGGCAGCTGTCAAGTGGCATAGACCACTGGATGGCACAGAGAAGAAACAGTTCACTCCATGCTTCTTCTAGAAGGATGACCTACATAATGATCATAAAAAAGAAAACTCGATCAAGTCTTTCTGCAAAAATTGATTCACAAAGCATAGTAGTATAAGCATGATGGTTGTATTTATTAAAGGTCTACACAAACATGGGCACGTTGACATTCTCCAGGATATTAGTCTATACAGTGAAATTTAAATACTATACTCCTGCTCTGAATAAGCAGCCTATACTGTTCTTTGAGGCAGCCAAAATCTTTCTAAATCAGCACACACAATTGTAGAATTTACATTAGCAGTTTCTAATCTCACCTGGTCTCTAAATGGAAGGTTGGAGAAGACTGGCAGGTTCTTTGCCCATTTTACTGCCATAAAGAGGAGTCGGGCAGAGGTCTCATACACCCCTTCTGGACTGGATGTGATAAAGGCAGACATCTGAAAATCATTAGGTGTTCGTTCTGGCTCGTTACTTGTAACGTCTATGTTCTCATCAGCTGGAAGAACAAAAATGGTATTGGCACTTCTTACAAATTAGAAGAGTTAACAATAAACTGAGTTGTCTGTAATTGTAGATTTAATGCATAGCAATTCTGTGACCATAAAAAGACTTTTGATCAAACAGCTTCATTTATGGGACTGATTTACCAATGTATGAATCGAAGTGAAGTAGACCGGTGTATATTTTAAGCATCCACGAACAAGAGAAGCTGTAATTCCTAATTACAATACACACAATTGTTTTTAATATTCACTTCACACTTTTGAAAACCAAATCTTTTAAATTCCCTATTTAAATGGGTTGTGCATGAAAAATATAAAAACACTTCCTGAAATTCATAGTAACATTCTGGTCAGAGAGGTATGATTCACACATTAGTGCCTGTCGTTTTACTCTCCCCACCTGTCAGTCACTACTATGCCCCGTACACACGGACGGATTTTCCGACGGAAAATGTGTGATAGGACCTTTTTGTCGGAAATTCCGACCGTGTGTGGGCTCCATCACACATTTTCCATCGGATTTTCCTACACACAAAGTTTGAGAGCAGGATATAAAATTTTCCGACAACAAAATCCGATGTCGGAAATTCCGATCGTGTGTACACAAATTCGACGGACAAAGTGCCACGCATGCTCAGAATAAATAAAGAGATGAAAGCTATTGGCCACTGCCCCGTTTATAGTCCCGACGTACGTGTTTTTTACGTCCCCGCGTTCAGAACGATCGGATTTTCCGACAAATTTGTGTGACCGTGTGTATGCAAGACAAGTTTGAGTCAACATCCGTCGGAAAAAATCCTAGGATTTTGATGTCGGAATGTCCGAACAAAGTCCGACCGTGTGTACGGGGCATTAGTCTTAAAAAGTATCTCCAGGCTATGATACATGGAAACAAGGCTGCCATCACATAGAAAGCAGCAGGCATCAGATAACATGCAGTCTATTCCTTCTTCTTTGCTTTTGTCATAGCATATTAATTCAAATAAGTTAAATTTTTATGTGAAACCTATTTTCTGCTTTTTCAGTAGTTTATAAATTCTCTTTCTTCTGGTCCTAGCATTATGGATAAAATCACAAGTTGAATACCTAGTATATCTGAAAAGGAAAAAATCCGCTCTGAACTACAAAATGATATGACCTTACTACAGAGAGGGTGGTCTTTGATTTAGGAATAAGTTAATATGCTTGGATGAGTATTGAAAAGTACATATATATCTATATTCACAATTAAAGGACCCATACCTTCTTCTGGCTCCAGTTTGGCGCAAGTCTCTGCTGTCATCAAACTAGCCATGAATCGGTGGTTATGGGGTGGACTGAGGGTTCCTGATATGTTATTGGGGACGGGGGTTCGTAGGTTGTTCACTGGTGGACAGGAAGGAGGAGGCTCTCGGGTGGTTGCCAAGTGTTCAGAGCGGCTGTCTGTCTCTAACTCAATACTATCTAGTCGAATCTGTGCTGTGCTGCGAGGCTGACGCTCATTCTGTACAGCTGAAGATAAAAATCACATAGTTTTATCACCGATCTTACCGGTCATATACTATAAGCCAACTATCTGAGAAAGCAGGCAAGACACTTACCATCCTTGTTCATGCCTGTCTGAAGGCATTTTTTTAACCTGCAAGCCTGGCACTGATTTCTATGTGCTTTATCCACTGGACACATCCCTGTCCCAGCCTGGCATCTAAAGCATACACACAAAGTAAAACAAAAAGGCTGTTTTTTAAAATGTATTCTTTATTTATTGATTAAAAAGAACAAGCATGTAGTAGCTGTATTAGTTTTAGCTTTTTCACTTTATTTTCACTCCCTTAACAGGCGGACCTGCCCAGAAACCGTGGCAGTTATGGATGTGATTCAAACTATTTAATACTGACAGGTGTGCTTACAATGGTCAGTGTTCATTTATTTGAAACATTTATCCAAAAATGAAACAAAATTTAACCCGTTGGTGTAACTACTGAAAAAATGTTAGCTGGAGTTCAGGTTTGATTACTTAGTCAGGTCCATCTAAATATGCCAGTGTATCTAGCACCACCTTCTGCCCAGATTGTCAATTCTGCTGTCTAAAGGTGTCTGCATTACTCCTCCATCTAGAATGGAGCCATCCTAAGACAGAAAGTATGTTACTGGCCAGATCGACAGGTGAAATAAAGTAAAAATAAAAAATACTACAAAAAAAAAATAAATGCAGTCACCACATTTAATGATTGAAAAACTGCAATATATTACTTTTTTGTTTTCGGATTTAATACTGCATTAATAATATGAAATCATCTAAATGTGTATAAAGTGTCTCTGTACATGTTACTATACATGGAAAGGCATCTTCCTTTCCTGTACATTTGAGACAGCATTGAACAATCCACAAAATTTTAGAGCTTGTGATGCACCCAGCACTTTAACAGTGCAACCATCGGAATGCTTGTTTCCCCCAAAAATCAGCCCCTGGACAGGTTAAATAGTGTAACCATGTTAATGCATCAAATACACACCATTTACTAAGTTCAGTTAAGTCAGAAAGAGAGCAACTATTTATGAATTAGATATAAATTAAATATGCCATTTTTTTAATTTACTAACAAAGGAACTCAAATGTTTTGGGCTCAAAATCAGAATTGAAACTTACATTTTATATGAGGTGAATATACAAGTCACTGTATGCAAAGTGTGCCTAGTTTAGACACAATTCTTGGTGAGTTCATTGTAACAATCAACACCATTTATCGGTGCACTCTGCCATTTTAGGTGTATTGTTCACCAACATTTCAATCTTTAGCTCTTTTTTTTTTTCTATAATTTACTGAATATGAAGTTATAGAGTTGACATCTTATTATGTACAACCTAAATTAATATTTAATTATACAATCCTTCTATCGTGACACCAAAGTGAACAGGATTTGAAGAATTCAAAGTTCTAAGAATGGACCTACCGGTAGATAAGCTTTCGGCGGACACTCCTTTTGAAGAAACCACTGCAACCGTTGCAAGCAAAGATGCCGTAGTGTTTTCCGCTGCTGCTGTCACCACATACTCTGCACAGCAGAGCCGGGCTAGGGGCTGGACCTGAGACAGGACTAGGAACTAGAAGGAAAAACAAAGAGTTAAACACCATTCTTCACAATTCATTCTCTCTCTATGGCCAACATAAATCTGTCTAGATGTATTTGGATAGTAACTAAAGTTACAACCAAAGTTTCCCAACATAACAAAGATTACATCCCAGGTCTTGCTTACTAAAGTGATGCAGCACAGTCTCTAATGATATACAAGTTCCTATTCCTAAAATATTTTTTTTTTTATGAAGGTGTGGCTTGGACTTATTGCTTTCAAGTGTTTGACAGTGGTTGCTCTCAACCACTGTCAAACACTTTAAAAAAAATAAGACCCATAGGCAATTTGAGGTGTATTTGATTTTTTAAATTCCTAGCTTTTCTGCTAGTGAATTGACACATTTATACATCTGCTAATAAAAAAATATGGTTTAAATGTTCACCACTTTGTATAAACATAATCAGTATCAAGCTGTAAAAATAATTCTCCTAATGCATTTCTTATAAGAAAAAGTCACCATAATGCATTTTATAGAGATACAGTGGCTCAGCATTTCAAACTGATGTTCTTTAAATCATGAGAAACGTGTTTTTACTTCATGCAGTAAAAGGCACACAATAACATATTCTCAGTATAAGTAAAATAAATGCTAGATGTGCCTACTGTATTTACAGTATGTGCAATTGCACAGCCAAAAATGAAGTGCTTTGAAAAATATGTACAAGATTTATCCGTCTGATTGCTTTTTCATAATTGCTACTGAGATGATATGTAGATATACATATTTATAATGCCTGTTTCTACCCATATTATTAAATGAGATTGGATTTAACAATTTGAGACAATGTGATATCTGTCTCAATAAATGTACAAAGGAGGTGGACAATGTATTTTATTGTAATAAAAATAGTTATCTTTGCGTGTAACCAGGTGTGCCCCCCCCCCCCAAAAAAACAAAACAAAAAAAACAAAACACCAAAATAATAAATAATATAGGGGTTACAGCAGAGTAAGCATAACTTATAGCGTAATAAAAATATAATACAGTAACTTCAGGCATTCCTGCCCTTTTTAATTACTAACCTGCACCATGTGGTAGAAATGGAGATATAAGTGTTAAGGTCCTAAGTAGCTTCCTTATATACAACACTTGAAATACTAAAGAGGTGTGACCACTTGTTAACCCTTACATAGCAAACTCTTGTTTATGAAACAAGGGATTCTTAGTTTGCATACAGTGCAATACATATTCAAGCTGGCCAACTGCGCCAAAGTGATCCCTCTCTTCCCAGTCACTATTTTATCTTGCCCAGTGCCTACTCCTTTTTTGTTAAAGCATATATGTGTTTTTTTTTTTGGTTTGTTTTTCTTTAACAGATATGTTTTTTTAAATATGTTAATATATATGTTTATCTATAAAGGTATGTTTTTTTTGTTTTTGTTTTTTCTTTTTTAGAAATCTTCATTGAAAACAAATTTTTTGCAAAAAAAATTGATGGAATAAGATGGATGGAGTTAGAGTATCATTAATTGTGGCTTACCTGACTGGCTTTCTTCTGCGCTGGTACTAAGAATGGATCCAGTGGGTGAACTCATGTCACCTTAACTTTCTAGAGTATTTCCTCGGATGATTCTCCTCTTATTAGGTTCTAAGCTTCTTTCAGAGGTGTGAACAGTCTGTCAATTTGACATGTGAGCCCAATTTCACTAAATTAGTTAGTATATTGATTGAAGCAGCTGATATGTTGTATCATACTAGGGTAGATCCAAAAATCAGATGATTCTGCAGGGAGGTGAAGCTCTGCAGAGTGAGAATGGAGAGCTTTATTATTCTCTTGCTCCTGTCTCCGTTCAGGAGTTTTCGTAGGGCCTGGAGATTAGCTCCTAACGCTGTGTAAGCAGATGCCTCTTGTCATCCTCTTAATCTTTACTGTCTATGAGAAGGTGGCACAGCCACGCATCTTAATGGAGAAGAAGCATAGAGCCTATTATGTATGTTATGTGAAGGTTTAGTATTCAAGTTAGTCAGAAGACTTGTGACAGACTATTGCCTATCTTTGTTTGTTAACCTCATAGATACAATACACATTATTTTGTTATGTGAAGTTTTCAGCAATCACTTTTTCATTTGCTTCTGCACCCAGCAGTGACTTTTTATTGCTGGATGATCTGTGGTCAAAATGTAAAATAGTTATTCACATTGTATTTCAATTATTTCAAGCCTACTCCTATTAATCTGAACCATCTTGAAGTTTGTAAAATTAAATTTACTTGAATTCTGTGACATGTATTCACTATGCACTGTAAATAGGCATTGCTGTGTAACACATTTCACAGAGTCTGCCTTCTGACCTACAGAGCTGCTGAGAGGAGGAGTTTCAGGAGGCAGAGTCAATACAGGAATCACGGCACGCAGACAGCAATGTACCATGGGATATGTAGTCCTTAGAAATTAAAAGTAAAAAGCAGAGAAGAAGCGGGGAATCATGCAGGGAATTCAGGAAGTTGTGGACAGAGGCGGCCAGATGACAGGCAGCACTCACAACATAAAGGAGATTTTTTTAAAATAAGTTTATATTGGAATGTCAAAAATAACAATTGTTCATATTGCTATTACAATGCTGATGTTGTAAAATGAAATGCATACTGTGATTGTCCTTTAAACTCATTTTAACTCCTTTAAATTAGCAAAAAAAATAAAATAAGATAACCATGAAAACATTTCAGAATCTATGTATGTAGTAGGCCCCCATAAATCTAATTCCCTGCTTTTGAAATTGACTCTGTTCTTTTTCTAGAAGTCCTTCACAATGGTTGAGGAGAAATTGTAGGTACCTCCAGCTTTATCCTCAACTTTTTACCCCAGATGAGATATTCTCAATAGGTATTGGACCTCTGGATGCAAGTCGTGGTTATCTCTTTTTACAACACTTGAACTGATTGTGTGATTAAAGTGGACAGACCCCCTCCCATTCAACATTCTGTGAGGAAGTTAGTGCAATGGCGTATCATGTAAAATGAACACAACAAGGTAAGAATCAAAGTTTGCTAAAATGTACACAAGTGAGAAAAAAAAGGATTACTTTTTTTGTTCGAAACAAACACATAATTACATTTCAAACACATTAAGCTGATACTTCAGATGATGAAATGCTTAAATGTTTACAACAAAAAATTGGGCAGACTCAATGGACCACTTGGGATTTTTTCTGCCATCACTTTTCTATGTTTCTAAATGCAGTTGTGTGACATAGATAAATAAAAGTTAAATTTATTATCCTCAGTCACTGCTCTATCAATTTGTGTTCACTAAAGTTGTCAACAAGAGGCCCCCAGCAGTACACAGAAACCTGGTACATTATACATAAAATTATAACGTATATATTTTACCTCATACCCATTGTTTCGTTAAGATGTTTGACATTATATGAAAAACAACTGCACAACTCTACAGCAATTGAGGCTCACTATAAATAACTTTTGCAGTGCTATGGTTTCCCCAAACGCATGCAAAATTTATTCAAGGTGCTTCTCTCAACTGCTTTAGGGGATGAGGAGAGGCTGGCACATTCAAACACATTTGGTGAGATTGCCCTAATGTGTCTAACATCTTATCTATGTAGTATGAGGTAAAGCAATATGGAAAACCCCAAACTGTAAGAAGGCCTCCTCGGTCTACAAGAGGAGGAATGCAATAACATTCAAATTCAAACTTCTAATCTTAACCCCAGCCAAGCCCTGGAGATCATCTATACCTATAATAATAGAGATCAACAAAATTGATATGGTACTTAATAAACAAAAATTGATGAGTAATTTTTCATTATTTCTTGAAAAAAATTCAAGGAAGTTTGGTTATCTTGGATCACGAAATTTATGTCATGCAATATTTATCAAATTCCTCCATCCTCTGCTTACATGTTTTTCTGATTCTTTATTTAGACATTGTGCATTTACAAAAGATTGTGCCAATACTGTATGTGCCAATGTGTACAATAAACAATAAATGTGAGCAAGAGCTCCACAAAGAACCAGCAATAGCTCGCAAGAGTACAACCTGACAGTAATTTTTCAGTATCCAATAACACTAGACAAGGTACATAATATCTACATATGAGACTGGTAAGAGACCAAAGAAATAAACTCGACATGAGGGGCAATGATCCCAAAATACACAATGTATGAGTTTGAACATTTTACTGTGGTAAACCACCTTGTTCCCTTTGACCATGGGAACAGGAAAATAATGTCAAAACAGACGCTCAGGGAGTTAGAAAAAAAGGAGGGGGGGGGGAGAACCCTGAGGAAAAGGGAGGGGGAAGTATGATGGGGGGCCAAGGGAAGGAGAAGGGAATGTGAAGACAGGGCTAGAAGCAGATTTGGGGGGTGATAGGGGCAAGGAAGCACTCCCATTCCCTTATTTGCATTTCTTTCATTTATGTTCTTTTTTTTTGTTTGATATAATATGCCATTTTCACATACAATGAATGTATAGCTGCATTTCTACTTCCTACTGGGAATGTAAGATGCACTTCCTGATTCCTCATGATTAAACTCTGAAGCGTGGAGTGAAATGTGTTGGGAGCATGGCCTGGAGGGGGTCCAGGCTGAGTTTGCCACTAACCATTGATCCAAGGGTTTGCTTCGATGTGAGGCTAAAGGGAGACTTTCTCATACATTCATGCACTCCCTGATTGTTCCAACTGATGAAGATAAATAATATCTCTATTAGGAATTCAGTTTATGCAGTTTTGTAATTTTGGTTATAATTTTAATATTTGAAAGTAAAATGTTTGATATTGATGAATTATTAACAGAATAATATGACAGTTTCTAACAAATACAGCATTCTAAAGAAATTAAAAACTTTAGCATTCAATATCCAACAAGAAGTGATATGGCTACCTCCTCCTCACTATGATTTTTATAATCTCTCTGGAAACCTAAATAAAGCCAACCAAAACATTACTAGGCTTGTTAATCACATGCAGGCTTTAACCCTTAAAATCTTCAACAAAGTACACAGGTTATAGGTCATGCTGTATGTCCTGTCTCTTTCATCATACTGCAGCTTCCAACACTTTTTTTTAACTGCTACATTTTTTTATTTTTTTATTTTTGCACAGCTTAAAACTGGAAAAATGCATTTAATAAATTTGAAAAAATTTTGCAATGCGTTGTACCACATTTGTCTTGTTAGTGTCATTGCCTTTATATGAGGCTACAGAACAGCAAGATTCAAATATTTGCACGCTATAAAAAATACTGGAAATATAATAGCAGGCAGTAAACTTATTGGAGGTCCAGCAGCTAAAGAGCATTGTGCTGCATATTTGTTGAACAGAAGTATGCACGCAGGCATTATCCCCTGCCCTGCAATGAAAACTATCACTGACAAGGATAAACAGCACTGGAAATCTAATTATTCAAGCAATCAAATTGAGAGTTTACATTTTAGTTTATTGGACAGCCTTTGGGAACTTTTTTATCCTGGAGGAACCCTTGAAAAAAATGTCAGGTCTTAGGAAATACCTGCATAAAAACATAAATTAACAGCTTATTGTACATTAGCATGGCCAGTGAGTTGTAGATATAGTTGTAGATATAGTAATCAAATTATATTTGTAAATGTAATTTTGAGTTGAGAATTATGTGTTTTTTGGATCTGTTTATTTAGACAAAAATATTAGTCTACTCTTTTTCTTTGGTTCCTCCTCTTCCACCATATCTAGTCCTCCAAAAAATCTATGTCAGTAGTGAAGTTAGTTAAAATGTCAGTATTCCTTTAGCAATTTCCTGTTGATGCTTTATTTACCTTTATCCAAGTAGTAAAAGGGTTTATTTACTAAAGGCAAATCCACTTGGAAGTGCAGTCACTGCAGATCCGAGGGGGACATGCAAGGAAAAGAAAAAACAGCATTTTTGCTTGTACATGATTGGATGTTAAAATCAGCAGAGCTTCCCTTCGTTTCAGATCTTCCCCTCAGATTTACAGCGACTGCACTTACAGTGCACTTGTAGTACAGAGTGGATTTGCCTTTAGTAAATCAAGCCCATAGTTTTTTTATTGGGTGGGGAAGCTTGTTTAAAGTGCAATACACTTGTAGTGCAGAGTGGATTTGCCTTTAGTAAATCAACCCCATAGTTTGTATTGGGTAAAAGCTTGTTTAAAATTTTGGCATAATCCCCTAAATAAAGTCAATGTGGAAGAAAGTAGATAACTCATGCCTCTCCTGAGGGGGAGACTATGGGAAATGGGGATAAAATCACATATTATTTTGTATGAATAAAATATTACGTGATTTTATATGTTCTTGTTATATTGATTTATTACTTTTTGGGCACCTAAAAATCCCCATTTCCCATAGTCTCGCCCTCGGGAGAGGCATGGAGATCATTTACTTTCTTTCACAAGTAGTAAAACATATTTTTTTTTTATTCAATCTGTATTATTTTTCAGTATAAACAGATACAGTGCAAACTGCCCCTGAAAGGGGGTTGAACATAAACATAAAAGGTAGATATAAGTCAGATTAGATCCGGTCATCATGTCAGTTAGCTATGGGACTGTTTTTATACACTTTGTATGTAAAAAAAAAAAAAAGCAATTGCTTTTAAAATTTAAACAATGGGGGTTATTTACGAAAGGCCAATTCACTTTCCATTACAAGTGCAAAGTGCACTTGAAATTGCACTGAAAGTGCACTTGGAAGTGCAGTCGCTGTAGATCCAATGGGGACATGCAAGAAGGATAAAAAAAACAGCATTTTAGCTTGCACATGATTGGATGATAAAATCAGCAGAGCTTCCCCTCATTTCAGATCTACCCCTCAGATTTACAGCGACTGCACTTCCAAGTGCACTTTCAAGAGCACTTTGTACTTGTAGTGCAAAGTGGATTTGCCTTTCGTAAATAACCCCCTATGTGTTCTTGTCCTCTGATGGTACCAAGAAAATTTTGCTGCCCCATAATTTTCTTTTATTCTCTATATTGATTTTAGGATGAGGGTACCCATATCTATACTCATTTTTTTCAGAGCAGTCATTTCTACTCTTTATGAATGAATTTCTGATTCTCTACTAGATCTGTAGAGTCTGTTTGCTTTTTTCAGTCAGTTTATGGCACATAAGTGGAATTTGTAGGAAATGATGAGGATCAGAAAGACATCATTCTACCATCCTCCTCTTTCTACAAGTCAGCTTCCATTAATCATTGGCCTATGAACCAAATGAATACATTTCAACTGTGCACTGCCATACAGGGTGGAAAGACCTTTAACAAGATGACTGCCATGTCTGCTCAGTCACCTATTTATACATTTCCATTGTGAGAAGGAGAAGTGAAGCACATCCATTGTGTAGCACTACAAAGCAAGAAGCAAAGCCTACACATGCCTTGAGCAAATATAGCTGTCCACAAAGAATGACAAGCTACACATACAAAAGTTTTAACATACTTTGAGATTATTATTTACATCAATGTGATCACTGTTACAAGTTTATCTAAACAAATGAAAAGATGATAGTTAGACAGGTTGAAAAAGGCACAAGTCCATCAAGTTACACCGAAAAAAAATAAAAATAAATGGAAAACCTTCATATACAGAACCCTATAACCACAGTTAATCCAGATGAAGGCAAAAAAAAACATATAAAGCACGTTCCAATTCACTTCCAATTCACTTCAGTGGGGGGGATTCTTCCTTATCCCTCAAGGCAAATGAATATTCCCCGGATCAACAATCTCCACATCCAGCTATTTGTTTTTAAACAGATAACTGAGCTGGCCAGCACTAGCTCTTGAGGGAGTCTATTCCACATTTTAACAGCTCTTAGTGTGAATAAACCTTTCCATATGTGGAGGTTAACCTATTCCCGTCCGCGCTATAGCCGAATGACAGCTACAGCGTGGACCTACTTTGCCGAGAGGCCGTCAATAGACATCCTCCCCTTTGCACGCTCCCTGCGCGTGCTGTGATCACTGAGTCAATGAACCTCGGGTGATCACAGATCAGATCCCGGCCCCTTACCATGTGATCAGCTGTCAGCCAATGACAGCTGATCACGTGATGTAAATAGAAGATCGGAAGTCGTTTTTTTTTTCTCTTCATGCTGACATCGTGAGGAGAAAAAAAAGCTGATCAGTGGCTTCTGTGTAAAGGACATTGGTCCCGAAGAGAAAGAGGCACAGCCGCCTCATCTGTGCCCACCAGTGCCGCCTGCCAGTGCTCACACAGTGCATATCAGTGCCCACCAGTGTATATTAGTACCACCAATCAGTGGCAACTATCAAAGTCCACCAGTGGTGCCAATCAATGCCCTAGCAGTGCTGCCTATCAGTGTCACCTACCAGTGCCAATCACTGTCCATCATTGCCACCCATCAGTGCCCATCACTGCTGCCTATCAGTGCCACCTATTAGTGCCCTTCAGTGCCAAATAACGATGCCCTTCAGTGCCGCCCATCAGTGACACCTCTCAGTGCCCACCAGTGCCACCTTATCAGTGCCCACCAGTGCCACCTATCAGTGCAGCCTCATCTGCGTACATCAATGAAGGAGAATAGTTACCTGTTAGTGAGATTTTATAACAAAATATTAAACTGTTGTATTTTTGTTCAAAATTTTTGGTCGTTTTTCATTTTAAAAAAAAAGAAATAAATACACCAGTGATCAAATACCACCAAAATAAAGCTCTATTTGTGGGAAAAAAAATTAATTTGGGTACAGTGTAGCATGACCCCGCAATTGTCATTCAAAGTGTGACAGCGCTGAAAGCTGAAAATTGGTCTGGGCAGGAGAGAGGTTTAGGTGCCCAGTAAGCAAGTGGATAAACCTCTTTTCCTCCAAATGTAAAGAATAATCCCATGTCCTTTGCAATGATCTTAAAGTGAATAACTCTAAGTTCACATTAGGGACTATGGGGGTTATTTACTAAAGTCAAATCCACTTTGGACTACAAGTGCAAAGTGCACTTGAAATTGCACTGAAAGTGCACTTGGAAGTGTAGTCGCTGTAGATCCGATTATTATTATTATTATACAGGATTTATATAGAGTCAACAGTTTATGCCGCGCTTTACAATATAAAAGGGAGACAATACAGTTACAATACAATAAAATACAAGATGATTGAGAGGATCCTGCTCAGAAGAGCTTGCAGTCTAATAAGGTGGGGCAGGTGGTACAAAAGGTTGTACCTGTGGGGAATATCCTGATGGAAGTGGTAAAAGATTAGTTGGAGGCGTGCTAGGCTTCCCTGAAGAGATGAGTTTTCACAGATTGAAGGGAGTAAATGAGTAGTTTGGCTTCATTTGTTTAAAAGGAGCGTATTTTAGAGCTATTACGGAGGTGAAGTCTACAAGCATTTGACAACAATTGGATTTTGGGCTGAAAGGACAGGTCAGAGTCTAGGATTACACCTAGTACCCTGGCACGAGGGAAGGGATTGAAGGTTGGATTATTGATTTTGATGGGAAAGGCACGGGCTGGGGGGGATATTACCAGCTTGGTTTTAGAGAGATTTCGTTTAAGGAAGTGGTGCAACATCCATGCTGATATGTCAGTTAGTAAGTTAGTAATGCGAGAGGAGACTGAAGGAGTGAGTTGAGGAGTAGACAGATTTGGGTGTCATCGGCATATAGATGTATCGGTAGCCTTGGGCAGTTATCAAGTGACCAAGAGAGGAGGTGTAGATAGAGAAGAGAAGAGGTCCAAGAACAGAGCCTTGGGGGACCCCCACAGAAAGGGGCAATGGAGATGAGGAGACAGAGTTGTAGATAACACTGAAGGAGCGCTGTGATAGGTAGGAGGAGAACCAGGATAGAGCAGAATCTTGGAGGCCAAGAGAACAGAGTTTATTGAGAAGGATTTTATTGACCTCTCTTCGGCTTTTTGCAAAGGCCGAAGAGAGGTCAAATAGTAAAAGTATGGAGTAGTGGCCATTGATTTTAGCAGTTAGTAAATCATTAGTGAGTTTTAGTAAGTAGTTTCTGTGGAGTGCTGCGAGCGAAAGCAGATGGTAAGGGGTCAAGAAGGTTATTTTCACTGAGGTAGGAGCTAAGACGACTGTAGACTAAGCGTTCTAGTAGTTTAGAGAAGAATGGGATTAATGAAATAGGTCTTAAGTAGTTCAGGTTGGTGGGGTCCAGTGAGGGCTTTTTAAGTATGGGAATGATCTGCGCATGTTTTAGAGGGGAATGGAAGGTGCCACTAGAGAGGGAGAGATTAAAGATGTGAGTGAGGGAGCATAGGATAGAATAAGAGGGTGATCATAGTTGTGAGGGAACAGGATCCAGGGGACAATTGGTTAGGTGGGCATCTGAAAAAAGTTTTGTAACCTCTTCAGTAGTAGCCAGTTCAAAAGAGGAGACTGGACTGTGCTGTTAGGCAAGATGTGTTGAGTGGGGAAGATGTAGTTTGGTTTCGCTTCTCTGCACTTTCTCCAGTTCCCCAATATCCTTTTTGTGACCTGGTGCCCAAAACTGGACTGCATATTCCAGATGAGGTCTTACAATTTGTGCAGGGGCACATTTTGGTCTCTCTTTCTGGAGTCTATACCTGTTAAGACAACAGTATTTTGTTAGCTTTAGAAACTCCAGCTTTGTATTGCATGTTATTATTAAGTCTGATCTACCAGAATACCCAGATCCTTCTCAACGCTAGATGTATTCCCCTTAGAACCTATATTACATGTACGTTTTTAGCTTCCAAGTGCATAACTTCACATTTATTAACATTAAACCTTATTTGTAACAGAGTTATCCAATAAAATAGTGCTTTAGGGTTTGCTTGCAAGTTGGAGACATCCTGTAAGAATGTTATTCCACTGCTAGCTTGGTGCCATCTGCAAACACATAAATGGTACTTTTAATCCCAAGCACAATATCATTTATAAGTACATTAAAAAGTAATTGTCCCAACACTGAACCTGAGACCATTCAGAGTGTAAATCATTAATCACTACTCTCTGGATTCATTCTTTTGGCCATCTTTCTATCCATTTACAAACTGCATCTTCTAAGCCTATAGACCAGGGGTCAGCAACCCCCAACATGCGTGCCAGACATGGAACGCAGCTGTGTTTATGATAGCACGCAAGCTGAGCATTGCTGTCTGCTGCGGCATGCAATCCTTTCCTTCACCATTGATTCATGGTTAAGCTGCGCCTATTGGCTTTGCCCGAGTCCCGGGATAGCAGCGTGCGCACAATTTCCGGTACCAATCCCCGCCTCCCCAGCGCAGCCGTGTTTATTAGCTGTGCCTGAGTCCCAGGATAGCAGCACATGCGCAGTTGCCGATGCCAATTTCCACCTCCCTAGCGATTCCCGGTGCAGCCGCGCTCATTGGCTGTGCCTGAGTCTCGGGATAGCAGCTTGTGTGCAGTTGCCGGGTGTCTTGTCGAATACTGTCCCCCATCGGATAGTGTCCGCCCTGTACTGCGCAGGCGCAGTACGGAGGACAAACGAGACGCCGAAAGTCTCCGAAGTTCAACAGCTGATCATCAGCTGTACACGGCGCCTGCGCATTTATTCTGCCCTGTGTCCAGGTTCATTCCCCACTATCCAAGTGGATATAGAGTTAGAATAAATAGATGCCGAGCGCAGCGAGGCCGTGCCCGAATCGTGGCGAGCGAAGCGAGCCCGCGAGGGGCCCTCTTACAAAGCCTTCACTATTAAGTGCCCAAGAGGTGTGTACAGCTGATGGTCAGCTGATCAACTTCGGACACTTCTGGCGTCTCCTTGACCTCCGTACTGCGCAAGCGCAGTACGGGGCGGACACTACCCGATAGGTGGACACTTCTCGTCGGAACACCGGGCGCGCGCAGTTAATGGTTCCAATCCCGCAGTTGATGCCCGGCACAGCCACACTCTTTGACTGGGTCTCGGGATGATGGCACGTGTGCAGTTGCTGGGCGCCCCCTCTGCCATCGGCAGGACTACTATAAGGGAGAGGCAATGGCTGCAGTCCTGTGGCACATGGAAGCTGGGACACCCTGTGAAGGAGGGGCGACTACCCTCTCCAAT
The DNA here is from genome assembly GCA_037952835.1 of Lithobates septentrionalis. Taxonomy (NCBI): domain Eukaryota; kingdom Metazoa; phylum Chordata; class Amphibia; order Anura; family Ranidae; genus Lithobates; species Lithobates septentrionalis. The sequence goes on from JBBDGP010000295.1 coordinate 6,796,184, forward strand.
AGCTGGTGTGTGTAAGCATTCTTGTCCGCTGTCACTTTTTATATTGGGTACTTGCTGGCTTGGCTTTTTGCTTATATTTTTTTCCCTACCTCTTCAGTCTGGTTCCATGGGGGTTTGGTTTGTTTGCTCTTGGTGTCTGTTGGTTTGGAATATGTGGCTATGAATGCGGATAAACAGGGTTGGCTGGCACTGTTTTATGAATGGGGTGTTGTGACTTTGCAAGTTTGGTGGCTGGCATGTGGGCAAATATGTTGCGGTGTGTGTATGTATGTGCAGTTGTGTGGGTAAGTGTTTGTGTATGCATGTACAGGAATGTTGTGCATGCAAGCACATGTTTTATGTGTTGGTGTATATGTGGTTGTGGTGTGTGCATGGGTGGGTGTATATGCACGTGCAAATGTGTCAGCATGCATGTTGGTGTGGGTGTTGAGGTTGGTGTGTGATTGTGCAGATTGTCACGGATGGGGTTATGTGTATGTGCATGTTTTTGCGCTGGGGATTGGTTGTGAGTTTGTATGTGAGGATGCAAGTGTGAGCATGTATGTATGGGTGGTTTGGACATTTTCAAGATTATGTGGTTATTATGGGTGGTGGAGTATTGAGCATTTGAGGTACTGCTGGGTTGGATAGAAGGTAGGATATGCTTTGTAGAGTTATGGTTTGATGTGTGAGATTATGTGGGGTTTTGGTTGCATGCGGTACATGGTCTAAGTATGATGGAGTTTTTAAGGGGACACTGGGGAACCTGATGTAATGCAGGCAACTCTGGGGACCCTGCTGTAACATGGGGAGACTCTGGGCTGGGGACCTGATGTAAGCTGGGGGGGGAACTTTGAAGACCCCAATGTAAGGGGGGACTCTGGTTACATAGTTACATAGTTAGTCAGGTTGAAAAAAGACACAAGTCCATCCAGTTCAACCATTAAAAAAAATAAATAAATAAATAAAAAAAATATTGTACAATCCAATATACCCAATACTATACCCACAGTTGATCCAGAGGAAGGCAAAAAACCCCAGCAGAGCATGCCCCAATTTGCTACAGCAGGGGAAAGAAATCCTTCCTGATCCCCCAAGAGGCAATCGCATTTTCCCTGGATCAACTTTACCTATAAATGTCAGTACCCAGTTATATTATGTACATTTAGGAAAGTATCCAGGCCTTTCTTAAAGCAATCTACTGAGCTGGCCAGAACCACCTCTGGAAGGAGTCTATTCCACATTTTCACAGCTCTTACTGTGAAGAAACCTTTCCGTATTTGGAGACTAAATCTCTTTTCCTCCAGTCGTAAAGAGTGCCCCCCTTGTCCTCTGTGTTGACCGTAAAGTGAATAACTCAACACCAAGTTCACTATATGGACCCCTTATATATTTGAACATGTTGATCATATCCCCCCTTATTCTCCTCTTCTCAAGAGTGAACAAATTCAGTTCCTCTAATCTCTCCTCATAGCTGAGCTCCTCCGTGCCTCTTATCAGTTTGGTTGCCCTTCTCTGCACTTTCTCCAGTTCCCCGATATCCTTTTTGAGAACTGGTGCCCAAAACTGAACTGCATATTCCAGATGAGGTCTTACTAATGATTTGAACAGGGGCAAAATGATATCTCTCTCTCTAGGGTCTATACCTCTCTTAATACAAGAAAGGACTTTGCTCGCTTTGGAAACCGCAGCTTGGCATTGCATGCTATTATTGAGCTTATGATCTACCAAAACCCCCAGATCCTTCTCCACTACGGATTCCCCCAGTTGTACTCCCCCTAGCATGTATGATACATGTATATTCTTAGCCCCCAAGTGCATAACTTTACATTTCTCAACATTAAACCTCATCTGCCACATAGACGCCCAATTAGACAGAGCAGAGGCTCTGGGGAGCCTCTGGGGACCCTGATTTAATTGGGGGGCTCTGGGGACCCTGATGTAATGGGGAGGCTCTGGGGAACATGATGTTATGGGTAGAACTCTTGGAACGCTGATGTAAGGGGGTGGGAACACTAGGGACCCAGGTGTAAGGGAGCAGGGACCTCTTGGGACCCTGATGCAAATGGGGGACCCTGTTATAAGAGAGGACTCTGAGGATCCTGATTTGAGATTGAGGACTCTAGGGACCCTGATGTATGAAGGAGAGGAGCTCTGATGTGGGGGGGGGGGGGTTTTGGAAACCCTGACGTAAGTGCTTAGTCTGTGTTTTCTTAAAATAGTAGTTAGTGAGGGTGCAGACATAGGGGTGATCTGAGTTGTGAAGGTCCAGGAATTGGGGTGATGTGGAGGTGCAGAAATTGAGGTGATCTGAGATGTGAAGGTGCAGGAACTGGGGCTGATATGGGGTGTGATAGCGCAGGAACTAAGGCTGACCTGGAGTGTGATGGCGCAGGAATTGGGGCTGATCTGGGTTATGATGGCGCAGGAATTGAGGCTGATCTGGGGTGTGATGGCGAAAGAATTGGGGCTAATCTGGTCTCTAGGGGTGCATGCACTGGGGCTTATTTGAGAGTGCAGAAATAGCGGTGATCTGAGCTGTGAAGGTGCAGGTTTTGGTATGTTATGAGGTGTGAGGGTGCAGGAATTGGGGTGATCTGAGGTATGAAGGTGCAGGAACTGGGGCTGATCTATGTTGTAATGGTGCCGGAATTGGAGTGATCTGAGATGTGAAGGTGTGGGAACTGTAGTTATCAGAGGTCTAATGGTTTAGGAATTGGGGTGATTTGAGGTGTGAAGGTGCAGGAATTAGGGGTGATCTGAGGTGTGAAGGTGCAGGACTTTTCACTGATCTAAGGTGTGCAGGTGCAGGAATTGGGGCTGATCTGAGGGGTGAAGGTGCAGGAATTGGGTTGATCTGAGATATGAAGGTGCAGGAATTGGGACTGATTTGAGGTGTGAAGGTGCAGGAAATTGGGACTGATCTGAGGTGTAAAGGTGCAGAAAATTGGAACTGATCTGAGGTGTAAAGGGTAAGTTATTATTGATCTTTGGAAGCGCAATGTTCATTTCTTACTATTTTTCAAGTCATTTTTTTCTTTTTCATCATTGATAGTGTGAAGTTGACTTTTTTTTTTTAGAACCGGCACTCTCAATTTTCTTTAAAAAAAAAAAAATTGGCACACTGTGCTCAAAAGGTTACCTACCCCTGCTATAGACCATAACTGACACATTAGCCCTGTGTGGGGAACTGTGGCAAACATTCTTTTCAAAGTCCAAGTATATACAGTATCTCACAAAAGTGAGTTCACCCCCTCACATTTTTGTAAATATTTTAATAGATCTTTTCATGTGACAACACTGAAGAAATGACACTTTGCTACAATGTAAAGTAGTGAGTGTACAGCTTGTATAACAGTGTAAATTTGCCATTAATTTCTAAACCGCTGACAACAAAAGTGAGTACACTCCTAAGTGAAAATGTCCAAATTGGGCCCTAAGTGTCAATATTTTGTATGGCCACCATTATTTTCCAGCACTGCCTTAACCCTTTTGGGCATTGAGTTCACCAGAGCTTCACAGGTTGCCACTGGCGTCCTCTTCCACTCCTCCATGAGGACATCACGGAGCTGTTGGATGTTAGAGACCTTGCGCTCCTCCACCTTCCATTTGAGGATGCCCCACAGATGCTCAATAGGGTTTAGGTCCGGAGACATGCTTGGCCAGCCCATCACCTTTACCCTCAGCTTCTTTAGCAAGGCAGTGGTCATCTTGGAGGTGTGTTTGGGGTCGTTATCAAGTTGGAATATTGCTCTGCGGCCCAGTCTCCGAAGGGAGGGGATCATGCTCTGCTTCAGTATGTCACAGTACATGTTGGCATTCATGGTTCCCTCAATGAACTGTAGCTCCCCAGTGTTGGCAGCACTCATGCAGCCCCAGACCATGACACTCCCACCACCATGCTTGACTGTAGGCAAGACACACTTGTCTTTGTACTCCTCACCTGGTTGCCGCCACACACGCTTGACACCATCTGAACCAAATAAGTTTATCTTGGTCTCATCAGACCACAGGACATGGTTCCAGTAATCCATGTCCTTAGTCTGCTTGTCTTCAGCAAACTGTTTGCGGGCTTTCTTATGTATAATCTTTAAAAGAGGCTTCCTTATAGGACGACAGCCATGCAGACCAATGTGATACAGTGTGCGGTGTATGGTCTGAGCACTGATATGCTGACCCCCCCCCCACCCCTTCAACCTCTGCAGCAATGCTGGCAGCACTCATATGTCTATTACCCAAAGACAACCTCTGGATATGACGTTGAGCACGTGCACTCAACTTCTTTGGTCAACCATGGTGAGGCCTGTTCTGAGTGGAATTGTTAAACCGCTGTATGGTCTTGGCCACCGTGCTGCAGCTCAGTTTCAGGGTCTTGGCAATCTTATAGCCTAAAATAAAAATTGATTCACCACAAACTTGCCCCAAGTGAACTCAAAATAGCAGCGCTAAAGTGATCCCTAATCATAAAGTGACATATAGTGAAGAGTGATAAGAAAATCAATCAAGCAATGATATAACTATATCATATCATCACTCCTCCCCATTAATGTGCATAAAGTGATATGATCAAAAATACACAAAAAATAGTGCGCACAACACATTAAGTGAATAACATAACTGTGACGGGGGCGTGGCTTAGCAATGGCTGAGTGAGGACGCATCTGAAGAGAGCTCCTGACCACCCCGCTATATCCCGCTGAATTGACGGTGATCTGTACATGTCAGAGAGGCATGATAACTCCTAGACGCTACCGGACAAGATCGTCAGCTGGAGGTAACCGTTCCTCTGTCCCGAGCAGTGGTATTCAGCGATACTTCCGAGGCTCACAGGGAGTGTCGCCGGGCGCCATTATAGCAGCCCCACGTGTCCGCGGCCTAACAGTGGATAGTGCCCTGAACTCACTGAGCTCTACTATACCGCCGAATCATACTGACACAATCTCAGAAACCTTTATTGCTGACCCCGTTATCATGGCTGACATCTCCCCTACACCAAGGGACATGCCGGACGATATCCGAGCCATCCTGCAATCCCTACCGACCAAGGCAGACATTGAAGGCCTCATCCTCCGTATTGAAGAAGCGCACAGTAGGGACATCCAGGAGGTGAGATCAGATCTACATGCCCTCACAGACAGAGTGGATTCCGGAGAGGCCACGATCTCATCTTTAACGCACAGAATAGAGGAGCTGGAGCGATCTCGGGAATCCCAGGATGCCACGGCGATCGACCTACAACTTCACTTAGAAGACCTTGAGGACCGTAGCCGACGCAACAACCTCCGGCTACGGGGTATCCCGGAGGCAACTGGCTCAGAGGACCTGGCAGCCACTGTGACAGCCATTTTTCATCTCATTTTGGGTCCTACTACTCCACCGTCCGTGGAAATGGACCGGGTACACAGAACTTTGGGACCTAAATCGACCGACCCTGCCAGACCAAGGGATGTACTGTGTAGGATACATCATTACAACCAAAAGGAACTTATTCTGCGCAGAGCCTGGGAGCAAGGGACTGTAGAATTCGATGGCGCCATAATTAAGGTTCTCCCGGATCTTTCCAGAGCCACTCTGCAAAGAAGGGCCATGTTAAGACCTCTTCTGGACTTGTCCAGGAGACAGGACTGCACATATCGTTGGGGATACCCTCTAGCGGTCAGTTTTCGCAAAATGAATACCGCTTTCTCACTGCGTACACCCGCGGACTTACCAGCCTTCTTTGCCTTCCTGGGAGTAGAGCCCATACATGTCCAGAATTGGCTGACCATCCTACCACGTACCTCAGGTCGTCCAGGATCCTCTGCTCAACAACATCCTCAACCCCCTCGCCGACAACGAAACAGAAGAAGAGCACGCTCTCCTTCTGCCGACGGTTCCAGGGAATCATGAGTTATGCTTCGGTGAGCTATTCCATTTTGTTTTCCATACACATCTGAGTTTATTAGTTTTGGCGGTTGGATTCTGTCACCCCCCACCTCATGCGGCCTGGAGGCATTCTCCCTTCCTTTTACCACATCAGGGAGGTCAACGGTCTCACTCAGAGGCAGACATTCCCCGCCTCCTGACTATGCCTTACCGCAGTGTACGTGTTCAGCCCAGCAACATGCAACGGTACTTTACGAGTGAGCAGTGACCGCGGGGCTGGAGACCTGGAGACAAGCTGGACCCGTCCCGAAACCTTGAGGTATGCTCGTTCAGATATAGTGGACATATCACTTTCACAGGTGCCTCAGGAGAGCCCTATACACTCTGAAACAGTATTTGGGCATAATGTCTTGTACTTTACACCTTTCGTGGAACTTTGAACTTCAGAGGCCACCCTGTCACTCTGGAGCGTCATAATAACTGCCTTTGAAGAGGGTTAAGGAGCCTGGAGTCTGGGGGGCTTGCTTTTATGCTCTCTAACGGGCATTCCAGATCCTTGAGAGGGTATGAACTTGAGCTCCTCCTGCAGAGGTGACTTCCCGGGCTCTGCCGGACGGACCCCCCCTTGCCTTCCTACCAAATATGTCAAGATCACTCTGTATTGCGGTACCGGGTGGGAACCATAGATCTTATACAGTAACGATAAATGAGTGTTTTTATGTGTGTCCCCAGCCCTCACGGAAGAGAAATGTGGTGGTATGTGGAGGATGTCTGTCGGGGTGGGGTGTCCCCCCCTTCTTGCCGGGACACTCGTCCTGGGGGGAGGGGAGGGACGCCTCCGCTCTATGGGTGCGGAACGCAACGGGAGACATGCATTCTGAGAGGATGAGTTAAACATCATAAGTGGTGGGTTGGGAGTAGCCCGGATGCTGCATACTTTTTTACTTAACAAGTGGTCTGGCGGCCTCCACCTTTGTCACCCTGGTATCCCCACAATTATTGGGGGGATGCCACCCTTGCTACACTCTAGTAGAACCAACAGTGAGCAACTGGTGGCAGATGGGCACTGCCAGATCGCACCTACCGCACTTAGGGGGTGGACGGAATCCATATTTTGGTTGCTGTTATTATTTTTCTTTTGTGTTTTAACTGCTCTTTAATTAAGATGTGTAGGAACACAGGTTAACGATTCCCTCTTAGCACGGGTAGATGCTAGGTTTATGTTACACTGCCATAGCTTAAACATATCTTAAATCTCTCTCCTCGATTTGACTGGTACATTTCTCTGTATTCACCGTCAACACATATTTTTCTTTCTTTATATGATATATTACAATGCGGGTCAGGGGAATGGTCAGTGAGTATCTCACTGGTCATTGCTTTCTACAACCCCACCTAGGTCTGCGCTCGATAACCAGAATCTCTCTGGTGAGCGTCTTAGTTTTCTATTTTAGTACTACAATACCCTTTTTGGGGTACCTGTACACATATTCCTGTCTGCTGCTCTCTTTTCCCTTCTTCCCTCTGCTATAAACCTTCCCCCCCCACTCTCTCTACCTACTAATTTTCCACCCTCCACCCCCCCTTCCTCTTCCTCCCTCCCCTCCCTCCCACCTCCCTCCCCCCACTCCCCCCTCCCTTGTCAAGCGGGTCGCGGATCATGGAGGCGGTACGCGTGCTCTCGCTTAATGCGAGAGGCCTAAACGTCCCGGAAAAAAGACGTATGCTATTTCAAGATTTACAACGACTAAAGTCTGATCTGGCGTTCATTCAGGAAACACATTTTAAGGAAAGTAATTTTCCTTTGCTACAAAACAAATACTTTCCGAAGGTATATCACTCTACCAATCCGAATAGCAAATCACGAGGGGTTTCCATTCTCATCTCCCGCTCAGTCCCCTGGATCCTAGAGGACATGAGGGCTGACCCAGAGGGACGCTATTTGTTCCTTAGAGGAACAATTGGAGGAGTAGAGGTGACCCTTGTCAACGTCTATGCCCCAAACAATGGGCAGGAACAGTTTATCTCCAAAGTGACTGATACCCTGCTAGAATTTGCCAGAGGCCAGACAATACTGGGAGGTGACTTCAATGTCCCATTGATCCCGTCAGAGGACACATCGGTGGGACATTCCTCACTTGCTCCTTGTGTGGGGAAACGTATTGCGCGTACCCTACATAAAGCTCAGCTAATTGATGCCTGGAGACTCACTCATCCCACTGAAAGGGACTATACCTTTTATTCAACAACACACAAACAATACTCGAGAATAGATTACTTCCTGATCCCCCACTCCCAACTACACGCCATTAGGGAGACCTCCATTGGCTCTATTACATGGTCTGACCATGCCCCTATTTTATTGACCTATGCCCTGACTGACCATTTTACATCTAGAACAAGTACTTGGAGATTAAACGAAAGCCTCCTACAGGACAAGGAGGTACTTCGAGATGTAGCTAGGGAGCTGGACTTTTATTTCCAAACTAATGATACCCCTGAAAGTAACCCCGGCATTGTCTGGGAAGCCCATAAGGCTGTAATCCGGGGTGTCCGTATCAAGCATGGTTCACGCATAAAGAAACAACGTTCGGAGCAGTTGGCTTCGCTTCTGACACAACTGAACCTTGCTGAAGCCCGACACAAACATGCCCAAAGTCAATCCCTAGAGGCCGAAATTCTGACACTTCGAAACAAAATTATTGATCTTATGCAATTTAGAGCTAAAGCCGCGATTCAGATTTGTCGCCGGATCTCATATGAGTCGGGTAACAAATGTGGCAAACTCCTGGCCAGGTCACTAAGAGAGCAAGTCTTAGCTAATTACATACCACATATCAGGACCTCTACAGGCCAGAAGACCTCACTCCCCCGCAGCATAGTCGGTGAATTTAGGGAGTTTTATGCATCCCTCTATAACCTGCAGACTCCAGCTCCCCAGCTCTCCCGAATTGAAGAATATCTCACTAACTCGGGCATGCCCAGACTTTCAGATGACATTAGGGAGCTACTTGACGAACCAATCTCCACAGAAGAGATACAATTAGCAGTTAAGGCGTCTAAATTAGGGAAAGCCCCAGGACCGGACGGACTTACCGCACAATACTTTAAAACTTTACTCCCCTCCCTTGTGCAATTCATGCATAAATTCTTCAATTACATAGGCCCCGATATCAATTTCCCCCGAGACTCTCTGACGGCACACATTACAGTGATCCCTAAGGAAGGTAAAGACTCATCCCTGTGCGGGAGTTACAGACCAATTTCTCTACTAAATACGGATTTGAAAATCTTCACCAAAATAATATCCACTAGGATTCAATCCCACCTCCCCTCCTTAATTCACTTAGACCAAGTGGGTTTTGTCCCAACCAGAGAGGCTAGGGACAACACCACTAAAGTACTTAATCTCCTACATGTGGTCAACAAGGGGAAGATTCCCTGTATTTTTCTAAGCACGGACGCGGAGAAGGCCTTCGACAGGGTGAACTGGCAGTTTATGTTGGCTACTCTGAGACACATAGGCCTGGGTGGTAACATGATAGGCTGGATTAAATCGTTGTATGGGGCTCCTTCGGCGCGTGTCCGAGACAATGGGATATTGTCAGATCCCTTTGCAATCAAGAATGGAACGCGCCAGGGATGTCCTCTATCCCCACTCCTCTTCGCCCTGTCGTTGGAACCTTTTCTGCGTACCGTGAGAGCCAATCCGGACATCTCTGGGGTGGATATGGGAGACTCACAACAGAAAATTGCCGCATATGCGGATGATATGTTGTTTTCTCTCACCAACCCTCTGATCTCTCTCCCCAACCTCCTCAGAGAATTTAAAACATATGGTGATCTCTCAAACCTGAAGATTAATTTCAGTAAGTCTGAAGCTATGAGCATAGGAATTCCCACTCAACATCTCACAGTCCTCCAATCCAGTTTCAAATTTAGATGGACTACCTCTGCTTTGAAATATCTGGGTACATATATCCCAACCAAATTCTCACAACTCTTCCCTCTGAATTTCCCCCCCCTGTTGACCAAAGTTAGAGCTCTCCTTACCAAATGGCAAACGGGTCTTCATTCGTGGTTCGGGAGATGCAATATTATTAAGATGTGCATCCTGCCTAAATTCCTCTATCTTCTCCAAGCACTCCCGATCCAGATTCCCTCTAGCTATTTTGACCAAGTCAGGGCGGTATTCTTTGACTTCATCTGGGCCCATAAAAGACCTAGACTGAACAGACGACAGATTATGTTACCTAAGCAATATGGGGGTCTGGCAGTCCCAGACCTTCGTAAATATCACCAAGCAATCCACCTAACAAGACTGGTCGACTGGAACCGACACCGATCCACGAAATTATGGACCACCCTAGAACAGACTCAATGCGAGATACCACTAAACAGAGCTCCTTGGTGTCATAATTCCCTACCAAGAGACGTAAAAAACCACCCACTAATAGGCACTACCACACAAATATGCGCTGCTCTTTTTGCGCGCGCAGACCTGGTGTCATTGAGGTCTCCTCTTCATCCGATACTGGGAAACCCAGAGTTCGTCCCCGGTTATACAGACCCTGTCTTCCGGGCAATGAGAGCAGCGGGTCGCTTCCAAGCCTCCCACTTTAGGATCAATGGTAGATGGCTGACACGGTTAGAACTCACGGATTTAGACGGCCCCTTCCACCTAGATTTCTGGAGAGCTCAACAGCTCAATCACTTTCTTAAAACACTACCTCTCCCAAGCAGCCCTGACCAAAACTTGACCACCTTAGAGACTTACTGCACGGAAGAGGGTGCTGTGTCCCATATGCTGTCAGCCACATACCAGTTGCTAATTACCCCATTAGATGGTCATCGTCTTCGTTGCCTGGATAAATGGGAAAGGGACCTACACTGCACTTTTTCCACACGACAAAAACAAAATATCCTCCAATTCACTTTCAAATCTTCAATCTGCTCGAAAACGCAAGAGACTAACTATAAAATAATTACTAGGTGGTACAACACTCCGGCAAAGCTACAAAAAATATTTCCTGGTGTCACGAACCAGTGCTGGAGATGTCAGAGAGAATGTGGAACGATTCTCCACATCTTCTGGTCTTGCCCTCTGTTGGAAGGGTTCTGGAAAACCATTCAGCAGACGTTGCAGAAGTTCACCGAATACCCAATTCAGGCAGACCCAGCTTTGTTTCTGTTACATGCATCTGACAAATCTCAGAAAACATACAAACGATCGTTGATACCCCATTTGCTTGACGCAGCGAAAGCCTGCATCCCCTTATACTGGAAATCCACACAACCCCCTCCTATCAGTTTATGGGTTAGGAAAGTAGAAGAAATCAAAACAATGGAGGACCTAATTCTCTCAGCCCGCCACCAGAATGAACGTTTCACCAAGAAATGGTCCATTTGGAACGTTTTCTTCTTTTCAGACGAAGGCCAGACACTTTTGGGGAACTGATATAGTTCTACTATGCTATACAGGTATACTACCCTATTAAGGTCGACTGGCTTTGCCACCCTGTTTTTCAACTCGCGGGGGGGCGCGCGTGCTGCCTCGGTGCGCTGCGGTGGTCCCACTCCCTCCCCTCCCCATGTTTTTTATCCCCCTTCCACCCCTGTCCCCCCCTTTACATTTTTCCCCTTCCTTCCTCTCTCTTTCTTTCTCCACCTTCCTTTCTCTGCTCTTAATAGGGCTGCAGTGGTTGTAAGGGGTAACTATTAGTGCCCCGCGACCTATACAGTCCTACCTTTTTATTAAACCAGAAAATCAGGAGCAAGACTTGCGGAACCTTCCGACAGTTCTAGTGCAGCCTAGAAGTGGGTTGCCTTCATGTTCCGACTGAGGTCATGATCAGATACAGTCCTAATGTCAGGATAGCAGTTTTCCATTTACTGTTGAGTTGAACATGACAAGGGGCTACGTTTATACCACTGTATGTTTTCTTGTGCATGTATGATCTCGAGATGTTATATTTCGCTTTGCTTGTCTTGTGTCCTTTCATTAAATAAAGAATTTGAAAAAAAAAAAAACATAACTGTGCACACAAAATATGATGTATAAAATATATAAATAAATGTGTGAATCAATGTGAATCAATCCACAAAAATATAAAAATATATATCAAAAGTGTCCACAAAACAATACAAAATGAGTAGTCCAAAAAATATATATATTCCGTGACGTGATGCAGTGCAGATCTTCCACTTAAATGAATCTTCCACCGCACCTCTGTGACTGTGAATCCACTCGCCTTAGGTAAATAAACTCACCAGCTCCTTTTGCCCACACTCTCGTGTCAGGGCCACCAAGCCTTTTTCCCACACAACAAGGGGAAATGAATGATCTCCAATGGTACACCTTTACATATCCATAGTGTGATGCCAAAGAGCTCTCTCCGCATGAAAAAAGAAAATAATCCAATAGTCCAATAACGTACTGATATTTATTAAAAATAACACACTCCTCCACCATTAAACTCACATCTTTAAAATTCACTGCAAGCCCAAAAATAGCACAGCACAGCAAACTGTCACAGCATCAACTCAAATCGGTAAAACCAGTGTATGGTGGTCGCGGCAGACCCAGGTACTGCGCTCTCAAAATACCTGTCTCACCCGATCCCTGGTGTTGATAGGACCAACTTCCACACTTGCTCGTATGGCGCTCCCTGTCACAGCATCCTACGTCACTAGCGTTTGATTGCCGTGTAGCCACGCCCCGACATGTTTCGTCATGAAGACTTAATCATGGGATTCTTATAGCCTAGGCCATCTTTATGTAGAGCAACAATTCTTTTTTTTAGATCCTCAGAGAGTTCTTTGCCATAAGGTGCTATGTTGAACTTCCAGTGACCAGAATGAGAGAGTGAGAGCGATAACACCAAATTTAACACACCTGATCCCCATTCACACCTGAGACCTTGTACACTAGCGAGTCACATGACACCAGGGAGGGAAAATGGCTAATTGGGCCCAATTTGGACATTTGCACTTAGGTACTCACTTTTGTTGCCAGCGGTTTAGACATTAAAGGCTGTATGTTGAGTTATTTTGAGGGGACAGCAAATTTACACTGTTATACAAGCTGTACACACACTACTTTACATTGTAGCAAAGTGTCGTTTCTCATGTGTTTTCACATGAAAAGATATAATAAAATATTTACAAAAATGTGAGGGGTGTACTCACTTTTGTGAGATACTGTATCTACAGCCACTCGTTTATCAAAGTTTTTGCTTCTTCATGAAAAGTAAATTTGTTTCACAATTTCAGACTTCTGTGAATCAATGCAGTTGCTTATAATATTGTTTTGCAGCAAATACTCTTCTGTGTGTTTCTTTTTAGCAAATTCAAGTATCTTTTCTGAATTTAGAAGTTACAATAACTGGCCTGTAGTTATTTGGTAAAGACTTTGATCCTTTTTAATTATCAGCCTTGCGCCAATCTAATACTACGCCAGTCATTCAAATATCTCAAAAAATTAGAAACAATGGCTTTTAAATAACAGAGCTCATGTCTTTAGGGACATGTGGGTAAACCGCAGTGCATCAGTATGAAAGCAGCCTTAGCAATCTGGTTCAGGTGCTTTATTTACTTTATTTTGTCTAAATGCTTCTGGCCCATATCACTTTTCAGCTATTGTCGTCCTATGCCACAACTATGCCCATTATGGACTTTAGCTCCCCCATTTTCCTTTGACCTGAGTAAGTTATTTAATACATTTTCCTTCTCTTTATCACCAGTTACAAAGTCTGAATTAAATGGCCTATATTCTCGGACGAAATATTTTTACAATTAATTTATTTTAAAAAATTTTGGGGGTTTGGCTTAATCTTTCCCAATTATTTTGACTTTTTATTACCTTCATTTCCTCTCTACATATTTTGTTATATTTGTTTTAGCTTTCAAATTATAATACGGTTCCTTCATTTTTACATTTTTAAAAGCCCTTTTCCTATTCTTTATGACTATTCTAACTTTGGATGTGCACCATGTAGGTGAACATTCACTGTAATTTACAATATATTGTGTATATTTATAGTTTACAAAAAAATAAAAAGAATTCAACCATTATTATTCGGAAGGTTTTTTGTTTTTTTGGTTTTTTTTAGCATTACTACATTTTAGGCTGCATTTGGCATGTTAGATACTGCTGACTTTTTGCTGACCTTACTACTGGAAAAGGTGAATTCCGTAATTCTTTGTTTCTTCATGAAACATTTACCACTGTTCATAAAATGTTACATAATTGGTCATTAGACCATTGCTGCATTTCGGTTTTAGTTTATTTGCAAAAATAAGAAAATAGCTTACATTAATGGTATGTTGTTCTTTACCACATAGTGACAGCTGTAGGGTCAGACAATAAATGATGGTAATTAGAAAAATCCTTCAATAATCCATTTATCCAGAAATTATAGACCCAGCAGAAAACACACAAGACAATTAGCTGACAAATGTGTTCAAAGCTCAGGAATCATGCAGCAGATGGTGGGTTTAAAGAATGGGCACAGTGACTGAGGGGCTTCTTTACCTTGTTTGACCTCAGTATGGATTTCTACTTACTACTTTTATCACTGGTGAGAAAACCATTATTATGAGCCTCAATGATTACATACTATAAATTGCTAAAAATAAAAATAAAAGTGATGGTCAGGTGTGCAAAGAAACAGGGTAGTTTCTACATAACTTAACTAATATTTGGCAATCCAGACAAAATGATTTAATTTACTTAAGTAAAAGAGAATGTTCACTTTACAAAGTGAGTTTTCACAAAACTTAGTGAATTGGGTGAAGCTAAGTGAATATTCACTTTTCAAAGAATCGTGCAAGGAAAATTAAAAAAAAAAAAAAAAAAGATTTTTGCTCGCACATGATTGGACAAAGTCAGCACAGCCTTACCTTATTTGTTAATCTAAGTGAAAATTCAATTTGCAAAGTGAACATACTCTATTGCATTAGGGTGAACGTGAACATTCCAGGTTTTTTTCAAGGCGCAAAGTACAATTATCAGAAATCATCTTTCAGGCTTATGCTTTTGGTAAACTAAATCTGAGGTTCCTAGGTTACTGCAGTTTGCCCCTTCCACTTTGCTTTTTGCTTTGAGAAAAATAATATGTCTGTCAGTGTTTTTTCTACACTGTTTTGCGGTCAGAAGTTCTTTCCACTGAGAATACTCATCTTTCTGCTTCATAAAATATGGAATGGTACATCACTAACCATAGCTATGTCGCAGTTTACTTCCACACGTCCTCATAGTATCATTTGACTTCAAGGAGGAAACTGGGAGACAAATATGTATATAAAACATATGCATACTGTACAGTTATCCTATAGGTATAATGATACAAAACACATTCAAGTTGAAGGTCAATAAAAAAAAAAATCTAAACTCCTAAGCACTCCTTGTATGTACTGCTGGCCCTCACCCCCATGGTGAAGGGATCAGAAAGGAGTGTGTTCAGAGCCAACGTTGTTGTAAATCTCATAATCCTCTGCTAATACGTTTACACATTGCATTAAAGTGAGACGCAAGCAATTACTGTATGAGCAACAACAGCACAGACCAGGACCCCTCCCCTCATCAGTAATTATAAGTCTTATATACTGATAGGATAAATTGGCTAAGTCAGGATACTTCTCTCAACTCCGTGTTGCGCTTAACAGTAGGAGATCACAGTATAGCTGCAAGTCAGAATTATAAAAAAATGTTTTTGTTTTTTTTTTGTGTTTTGTTGCTAGTGTTAGGTTTAAACGTGTTTTATAGCAATTAAATTGTTTACTATGAAATGATTGCATTTCACAACATATGGGTTCCATTACCTGCCACATCATGGTTAACATATAGGGATTGTGTCTGTTTTTTTAGATGTTTGCCCCTGTACATTTTGTCACTGCCTTTGATTAAAAAAAAAAATGACCATTCACAATAATGGCATTTTAAGTTCTTATTCTGCTGAACGAGAAAAACTAGATATTACTATATGCCATGCTGAGTTAGCAATGCATCAGAATCCTGCTAGATAACATGAGAACTAGATTGGTACATTTTTATTAACAGCAATATGTTCCTGGAAATTATTTCAAAATACTGATGAAAATGAGTTTGGGTATGTAGAATGGATGAAAGGGACTATTTTGTATTAATAATATGCTCGGTGAAGTTATCATTTCAATTTGTACATTGCATACCATTTAAAAAAAAAAAGTAAAAAAAAAAAAAAAAAAAAGAAAGGGACTGTCCAATCATAATATATACTATGTGGCCGCTTTATTAGGCAAATCTGATTGCTAATACAAATATCAAACAAAAAACTGTAAGGCTATAACACAATACATAAAAAATGCAAACATGGTTAGGAGGTTAGTTAAGCTATTGTTCGACAGTCACTATCAGGAATCAGGTTATAAAATTATGACCCGTTGGTATAGAGCCCCATATTTGCTCCACAAAATGAACCCTACGTTATCTGATAGATGTTGGAGGTGCAACACAGAGGTTGGGAGCATGGTACACATCTTCTGGGCATGCCCAGTTTTGAGGCCTTTCTGGGAGGAGGTGACATCGACCATTCATAATTTGACCTCAGTTGAACTTAGAGACAATCCGGCTGCATGTCTTTTACACTTGACCCCGAGACCCACCCGAAAGTACAAAAAAACCCTAACAATGCAACTCCTCAATGCGGCGAGGGCATGTATCCACACTGTGGCAACAACCCCTTCCACCTACCAGGGTACTGTGATACTCTAAAGTCAACTGTATCCTCCGCATGGAGGAATTAACTGCAACTTTACATAATAAGGAGGAACAATTCAATGACAAGTGGAGGCCCTGGAGATACTTTGTGAGTACCAGCGCATACCTACAAGAGATAGCACAGGTACAAACCCTGAATACGTAAGGTGACAATTGTGTATCTGTCATCTAGTCACGTTCATATACACATCATATAGGTGCGGGAGTACCGGCCTCTCTAGGGGGGGGGGGCGGTGTTGCGGCCCTGTTTCCCCCAACCCCTCCTGCCCTTCTTCCACTCCCCTTCCTCCTCTCTTTCCTTTGTCTTCCCACACCCAGACACCTGTTTCATCCTCTACTATTTCTTCACCCTTTCTTATACTTCGAATATCCTCTGTACCATTATGCTCACTACTATAGCCGTAGTGACAGCGGTAACTCAAATATTGTGAATACATAATACATGGTGAGCCGGAAATGCATCTCAATGTATTCTGCGATATATCTGTTTAAATCTGTATAATAGTTTGATGCATATCCCTATTGTTTCATGACCAGTTTGATGTCTGTACAAGGAGGCCTCTTTCTAGGCCACCTTGGGTTTTTATTTACGTAAATGATATAACATTGGCTAGAACATATCCACAATACTCCACAAGTCTGTGTTCACTTGATTTTATTTTTCTGTCCCAATGAATATAATAATTAATATGTAATTGTCAGGAAGTATATGACTTGACTTGTTCTGTTATATGTATCTATGCCATATAATAACAAAGTAAAGGAATTTAAAAAAAAAAGCTATTGTTCGACCAAGCAAAATGTGCAATCTAAGCAACTTTGACTATGGAATGATTGTTGGTGGCAGAAGTGGTTCATTGCAGCATCTTAATACTGACCTCCAGAATGTTTTATATACTGCAAGACAATTTACCACTAGTATTTAGACAAAGGGAAAAACAGCTATTAAGATTACCACTAATATAATTAAAGCGGAACTTCAGTCATTTTTTCATCTTTCCATCTATTAAATCTTCTTGCCCTTGTTGTTTTAACTTTGGATAGTAAATGTTTTTTTTCTGCCAGTAAATACCTTATACAGCCCACTTCCTGTTTCTTGTCCGGAAAAAAAGCCTAAGCTTATGACATCATGCACAGCTCTCTCTCTCACCATCCTCTGTGTGTCTGTGTAAATCCAGGAAGTGAGCAGGCAGCAGCTTCAGCTGCCCACAGTTAAAATGATTGCAGCCATACTCAGTGGAAGGAGATTTCGGCAGCGTATTTGGCAAATACAGAATCACAGTATATATAAAATAATATGCAAAGTGGTTTGAGGGAAGCTTCAGAATGACAATGATGTTTTTATTACAAATTATGTAAGCAGACTGCAGTTCCTCTTTAAGCAAAATTTGCTTTCCAGATTCTTGTATGTTCTTCAAACACTGCCTATCTCCATTCCCCAAGTCAGTGCAGTCTACATGGAACAATTTTGTGTGGGCTAATAAACCTCCTCGTATTAAGGATTCTATTTTCCATAGGATAAAGACAGAGGGGGTGTGGCGATGCCCATCGCATGCTTATACTAACTAACAATACACTTAACCAGGGCCGTAGATTGGAGCAAACGCAAGAAAAATTAACAGTGAATCACAATAAAACAGACTTTCTCATCATCTCCCTTGGAGCCCCTCCTTACACACCACTTCCTTGCGCAACCATCTTACCATTGCACCTACGTGGCGCTTTTGCAGCTTGGCCTTCTTACAATTTTGGCTGTCATCGAGCCCCTCCCCTCTCTAATCGGTTCTAGGTACCCCAAATTTCATGCCTGGGTTGCAAGGTACAGCTTTTCAGACATTGTGCGCACAAGACATGTACACCACACACCACTGTATACAGCACTCCACTTGGCTGGTTGTTACCTAGATGTCTCAAGACTGACGGTTCACAGACGTTAGCCACTTCCATTTTTTCCAACTTTCGCACTTTAATATCACCGCCTTCCGCCGCTTTGTATGACCACCCTCTGACAGGTTTCAATGGGAATGTAGTCTGATAGACCCTCCTAATCATTCTCTCTCCTTTTTCATATCAATCTTTGCTTGCAGAAACCTTTCACCCACCACCAGGTGTTTTGGAGATGTGGCAGAAAGATCTTAATATAGAGTTTTCTGCTAAAGACTGCTCTAAAATCCTCACCTTGTCCTACAAATCCTCTATCAGCAATACGTACCAATCTAGATACAAAGTTATGACTAGATGGTACCAGAATCCCACTATCTTGCACTGAACATACCCAGGTTTTTCAGATAGATGTTGGCATTGTGATTCTGAAAAGGGAGATATTCTACAAATATTTTGGTCGTGCTCTGCCCTCTTGGAAACAAGTCCACAATGCTGTACAAAAATTTACAGACACCCATATTCCCTTATATGCCTGTTTTTTTTCCTTCTACACCAGGGATATGCAATTAGCGGACCTCCAGCTGTTGCAGAACTACAAGTTCCATGAGGCATAGCAAGACTCTGACAGCCACAAGCATGACACCCAGAGGCAGAGGCATGATGGAACTTGTAGTTTTGCAACAGCTGGAGTACCGCTAATTGCATATCCCTCGGGGCGTGGCCTGGACGGGACCCGAGATGGCTGCTTGAGGAGAAAGCTCCCGCACAGTGAGGACGAAAAGAAGCCGAACCTGGGGTATTTGAGACTTGTCCCACGATGGGAAAGTCTAACAGGAGCACCTCCACACCCCGCACACAGAAAGACCCCACACCGCAACTTAGCGGTAGTATCCCAGATATTTTCCGGACCCGCCAGTCCGCACTATTAGAGGCGTCACAGGCCTCATCACAGGCCGCGCACGATTTACAGGCCGCATCCCCGGACTCGATTAGGAGCACCACGGACCCGCTAATGGACAGCGGCGACCACACCGATCCGCACCCAAGCCTGCTAGACCTCCAAAGAGACCTCCAGAAGGTTGCTCTGGATATCAAACACACCATGATGTCAGCAATCTCAGATCTCAAGGAAGACATTCATGCTATAACCCACCGGATAAATGATGTGGAGGAGAACGCCAGACTGCAGGCCTCAGCCATCAGGCAAGTAAAAAAAACGTACGATCTCCACTTGCCTCACATGTTTGAGCTACACAGACAGGTGGAAGACTTAGACAACAGGGGACGCAGGCATAACATTCGGGTGAGGGGGGTCCCGGAAGGGTTTGACCAGGCCGCACTTCCCCAAACAGTCAGCACCATTTTTAATGACTTGCTCGACCGCCCGGCAGACTCCCCCATAGAAATGGAGCGTATACACCGAGCCCTGCGTCCCCCCCCCGAGACAACGAACCACCCAGAGACATTATTTGCTGCATCGTTAATTTCCCCCTTAAAGAGGAAATCCTCAGGAAGGCGAGAGAAAAAGGACGCATAACCTTTAATGGAACTGAGGTGAAATTATTTCAGGACTTATCACAAATCACTTTGCAGAATAGACGCACCCTACGCCCCCTACTGGATGTGCTTCGTTCTCGCAACATCCAATACAGATGGAAATTCCCCTTCTGTCTTTCTGCATCAACCAGAGGCCGCACTGCCCTGTTAAAAACCCCGGAAGACCTACCCAATTTTTGCGAGCAGCTGGACATCCCACTGGTGGATATCCCTGACTGGCACTCATTCTATTTCCCCACGGAACCGTGGAAGCCAGTTTCTACTAATTCTTCCCCCAAAGCCCAAAGGCATCACTCGAGATGCCGCAGGTTGGATCCTACCTCCCCTGGAGACCGCCTATCACGCCGAGACATGCCTGTACACAGCCCTGGACGACATGACACCCCGCGACGAAATCTTCCGTTGGCATGATAACCGCCTGAACACTCTATCCACGCATACACGGGCAGCACTAACTTTCCTTTTTTTTTTCCCAGCACCGATCTAGCCCTATTTCATAGAAATTGACTTTCAGGTATCGCACCCCACAGACGCCAATGAAGAACGTCGAAGCTTACAGAGACTTTTCACCTTTTACCTTCTACAGGAAGAAGAAGAAGCCTTACATGGACTTATGTTTAGGTAACCTATTCATCCTATTTCCAGGTATTGATTACCAGCACACATACACATGCTGTTGGAGATAACTCCTCTATCTCACTTTGGCCATCCTCTTGGAACGTGGATATCCACTCCCGTGGAGAACCCATATGGCCATAGAGGATCACCAAACCAATCCCATCTACTTTGTATTTTACTAACCCAGACTAGGTGTACTCCAAGACACCCGTCTACAAATAAATTTAGCTAACTGGACCACTTTACTTACGAGCTTGAAAGACCTGCTTCCAAAGCAACTTGTCTTTTGCTCTAGGAACCAATTAATGCCCTGTAGTGATAAAATAACCTCTATTGGGTTAATATAAAGCTAATCCCCTAGTCAAACCAATCTGTTCTTCTTCTCAAAGAATAACTATAATGGAGTCTTGGGGTACACTCATAAAATGTCTCATATAATGTTTTAATAAGGTGCTGATGTACGCTACCCCTACTTCCATATCGTAATATAGACCGGCTGGAGAAGGAGTCTACATTGTGCTGCCCGGACTGTTACTGTTACGGTTACAGATACTGTTAGTGTTAGGTTTAGATCTATGTTTATGTTTTTGTTTTCTCTCTGTTCAATTTGGTACAGGTAGCCCCTTTACCCTCAGTTAACACTGACCCAAGTCCTTATTCATTATTATAGTGCCCAAGATCCGTCCACCTTAGATACAGTGGCCTGCCCATATTCCATACCCCCTACTTAACTGCCATATGTTTTTTCGTCTCCTGAAATCTAGACTACTATAATTTTTGTACACCCCACCCAACCGAGAAATATCTCTCCACTCGTCCTCACTAGTGCAACACATCTCGTGCCCGCTCAACCCTACGTACCCCACATAGCTGTCCGTACGGACTTGAGCTACCAACCCGGAATTATTACTAGGTGGATAGGCACGCCTACGACCACCTCCGGTAACTGACTCGCCCAGTTCCTTAACTGGTGTTTTTTCCCCTCTCCCTCCCTTTCCCCCCCCCCGCTCCTTCTGGTTTACTCCCTCCCTCCTTTTCCTCCCTCCCCCCTCGTTTCATACTACCCCCATCCAAACACCCCACCCCACCCCTTTATCTTTTTCCCTTCTCTTTTCTTTCCCTTTCTCTCTTTTTTTTTTTTTGTTTATTTTCCCAAGGGGCCGCCCCTCCGCCCTGCTCCCCGTCGTCGATCCTTGACCTCCCCCGATCAGGCAAACAGTACTGGAAGACAGGCTAACACTCATTTAAACTTTTCTCATCATCCACAACACTAACACAATGCAGAAGAGTGCCACCAGCAACTATCAACTCTCACTCAAATGCTTGTCACTCAATGTAAGAGGCCTAAACCTCCCTGAAAAGAGATGCCAAGTTCTCTCAGAACTCACGAAACATAAAGCTCACTTCCTGTTACTGCAAGAGACACATTTCCGAACTAAAGCCATACCTAAACTGATGAACCATGTATACAAACAGGCCTTACACTCTACAAATCCATCTTCTAAGACAAAAGGAGTTCCTATACTTATCTCCAAACATGCAGACTTTCACTTATCTGACACACTGATTGACCAGGAAGGCAGATACATTTTCATCAAAGGCACGTATGCGTCCAAACCCATCACAATAGCGAATATATACTGCCCAAACGACCATCAGGTCTCTTTCCTCCGGAAAATATGTGACTTACTCTTATCCTTCCAAACAGGCATTCTGATACTGGGAGGAGATTTCAATGTTCCACTGAACCCTTGCCTAGACACCTCTACCGGCACTTCCACACTCCCATTCCGAGCCTTAAAACAAATGAAACTCCAACTACAAAACCTCACCCTACACGACTCATGGCGCACTTTATATCCGACAGATAGAGATTATACATACTTCTCTCCCCCACATCAGAAATATTCTAGAATTGATTATCTATTCCTATCCCAACCAGACCTCTCATATCTCTCACAAGCTACAATAGAAAACATGTTCCTATCTGACCACCACCCCATTACGATGACCCTTTCATTCCCAGAATCGCGTAAGACCACCAAAACCTGGAGATTGAACCCTTCTCTCCTAAAAGATCCTGAAACAATCCGGCAAATGAACGCCCAAATCCAATTATACTTCCAGGAAAATTCAACCCCAGATGTCACTCCGGTGACGCTGTGGGAAGCACACAAGTGCGTTTTAAGAGGCAAACTCATAGCCCTAGCCACGGCAGAAAAAAAAAGACGCCAAGAGCAGATCAGAGTCCTTACCGCAACAATCCACAGACTCGAAACAACTCATAAAAAGTCCATCTCTCAATCCACACTACAAGCTCTCTCACAGGCAAGAGCAGCTTTACTAGATGAACTGGGGAAACGCACTAGGCAAAGATACATCCTAGGTCAAAAAGTGTTTTATGAATACGGCAATAAAAGCGGGAGACTTCTCGCTTGCACAATCCAGGCAGCTAAAACATCCTCCACTATACACCACCTCCGCACTGCAAAAGGTACACTTCTCTCCAAAAATGAGGATATAGCCAAACACTTTGAGGAGTTTTACTCTAAGTTGTACAACTTAAATCAAAATCCACCAGACTCTCCTGCCGCACATGTCAGGTCCTCACAAATTCAAGAGTTCTTGACCCAATATTGCCCCAAGCCTATATCAACACAAAAAGCTAAGGAATTGGAGCTCCCCATGACCATAGAAGAACTCAACCTTGCCATTAAACAAACGAAAGCGGGCAAAAGCCCAGGCCCTGATGGCCTACCCCTCATATACTACAAAACTTTCCTAGAGACACCAGCACCCAAAATGTTGTCGACCTTTAATTCTCTTTCAAATCCACTCGCCACATCTGGACACATGTTAGAAGCCCAGATAGCAGTGATACCCAAAGCAGACAAAGACCCAATGATAGTTTCTAATTATAGACCCATATCGCTGCTCAATGTAGATATTAAATTGTATGCCAAAATTTTGCCCGATCAAGTAGGCTTTATCCCGGGTAGAGAGGCAAGAGACAATACCATTCGCACCCTGAACCTACACCACTGGCTCAATACATCCAATACCAAGGGATTTCTCTTATCCCTGGATGCTGAGAAGGCGTTCGACAGGGTGGCCTGGGACTACATGCAAGAGGTACTCAAAGGGATTGGCCTCCTACCACGCATGTTGGCACACGTTAGTGCCCTATATACTACTCCAACAGCAAGAGTTAAAGCAAATGGCCTCCTGTCGAACGCCTTCCGTATCAACAATGGTACCCCTCAAGGATGCCCTCTGCCCCCCCTAATTTTTGTCCTGTCCCTTGAACCCCTTCTCAACAGAATAAGAGCCAACCCTGATATTCAGGGTATCCCCATAAACCGCAGGGAATTTAAGGTTGCTGCTTTTGCAGACAACATCCTATTATCACTGCAATCACCTCGCATATCCCTTCCCAACCTGTTGAAAGATATTAGCCACTTTGGAACATTGTCCAATTTTAAGATTAACTATTCTAAATCCCAGGCCCTTAATGTCTCTCTCCCACCATCAGAAGTTACTCACTGCCAAGCTTCGTTCCCATTTCAGTGGAAAAATTACTATATTACCTACCTAGGCATTAGAATCCCCCGGCATCTAACAGAGCTTTATGATCACAACTTTCTCAATGCCTTGACGAAAACCCAAACAGACCTTCAAAACTGGAATACCCTGAATGTTTCTTGGTTTGGTCGCTCGGCATTGATAAAGATGATAATCCTTCCCCGTCTCCTGTATCTCATGCAAACGATCCCAATCCACCTGCCCCCATCTTTCTTTTTGGCCTATAAAAAAGCCTGTTCAAAATTTATCTGGAGAGGCGGTCCCCCCCCGCATCAAATATACGAAGCTGACATGCTCCAAAACGAAAGGGGGGATTGCCTTGCCAGACCTACATAAGTATTACTTAGCTTGCCATCTCTCTAGAGTGGTTAACTGGAAAACCCACAAACTAAGCAAACTATGGACCATTTTGGAAAATGCCTCTAGCACTATACCCTTGCACACCATGACATGGGTTCCAATGCAACACTACCCCCACGCTGTTAAAGCACACCCATTTATATACCCATCATTGCGAGCTTTCTCCACAGCAAAGCACTTATACCACATAGTCTCAACACCAGGACCGTTGACCCCTCTTCGGGCTAACCCTGAATTTCCTCCTGGAGAATCAAATTCTTTCTTAACACAAGAGTGGCCACACGACGATATCTATGCCCGTCACTTTTTTGTTGATGGGAGGTTACGTACATATAACGAATTAAAATCCCCTTTTGGTCTTACAGACAGCTAAGACACTTTTTCACATCGACCAACACAAACGACCTCTGGACAAGACCACTTACCCCGTTCGAAACAATGTACTCTCAGTCCATTCCACAAGGACACTTAATTTCCATGATTTATTCCTTCCTCCAAGATGACTCGCTTCGCCCACAGACGGAAACCTCAAGACTATCCTGGGGGAAAGACCTGCAAATCAATTTTTCTGATGACGACTGGGAATCTATCCTTACATATGCTCACAAGGGGTCTATGAATGTAGCAATTCAAGAGAACGGGTACAAAATTGCCACAAAATGGTATAGAACTCCCGCTCGACTACATCACTTTTCGCCCTCCATCCCCAACATTTGCTGGAGATGCAATAAGGCAATAGGAAATATGTTACACATCTGGTGGGAATGCCCATTAATTCAACCATTTTGGAAAGAGGTACACTCGGTTATTACACAGGTAACTACCTATTCTTTAGACTTTAACCCGGCCCAATATCTCCTCCATCATTCAACCTTGTCCAAAAAAGTTTACCACAAATCACTTGCAATGCACATGGTAAACGCCGCTAGAACGTGTATTCCCGCACACTGGCGTTCAATTAATCCCCCGACCATTACAGAATGGTTAACCAGGGTTGCAAAGATCGAGGAGATGGAAGAACTGATTCACATATCCCAAGACCGTATCCAAAAATTTACTGTCATATGGGCTTGTTGGTCCCATTTTAAAACCACTGATTACTATAAATCTTTCTTTCCGTCCTAAACACCCTCCCTTTTATAGCCTAATATCTATGACCCCCATGACCCGAGGGGGCGCTCGTGGGGCCTGGACTGAGGGGCGGTCCCCCCTCTCTCTCTCTCCATCTGCCTTCCTCGCCTTATCTATTATCTTTTCTTTTCTCCCCTTCTTCCCCTATACCTCCCCCCTAACCCCTGTTTTTTTTTTTGTCTTAACAATCCCCCCCTACCCATCCTTTTATTTTTTATTTTCTGAATATGGGGTTACGCTCCATACATGATTGTCAAAACGTGCAAAATCCCCCACTAGCAGACACTCAAACTTGTATCCGTTTATGTAATGTTCTCAAGGAACAGGACGGACATTGGACCTTTCTGTACCAGAGACACTGGAACATTTTTATTACAGTATTAGCAACAATGGTACAGTTCTTGCTATCAAGTGTGCCCCCTCTTGTGTGTGTACTTCAATAATTACATATGCACTTTGTAAATTCAAACGTGTTATAACAATAACCATTATGATGTATCGTTGTCCAATGAGTGTACTGTCTGATTCTTTTTGATACTCTTTCGATGTATTGTACTTGCTATCTTATTCCTTTTTCAATAAAATCTTTTTTGTGGAAAAAAAAAATTGCATATCCCTGTTCTACACCATACCTTGATGCCGGTTAGGGTGTAAAAGAAATCAGTAGTTCAATATTTGGTCAATGTGGCCTGTTCATACATCCCCTCATTATGCAAAACTGCAACAGTGCCCTCCATGTCCCAGTGGTTCCGTAGGGTCGAGGACAACTGATACATGGAAAGTCTTACTAGTGCTCTAAAGGGGACAGAAGAGAAATTTAACAAGATTTGGTTTTACTGGCTACAGTACTCTTGCACTTCTAAATTTGAGCTCATATTGGTGGACCATTTGCCTCCTCTATCCACGTAAAGCCCTGGAGAGAATGAGTTAGTAAGTTTACTGTCGGGACTGACCTGGTTGCGTAAGAGGTGGCCCCCTGACATGACTAGAGCTACAGGGCTATTTCTGCCACAGCGGTACTGGCTTGGAAGGGAGGGCAAGTCTAATTGCGACCCTACCTGTCCTTCTCATACTGTACTTACGTCCCGCCTTACCCTTTAACCTCCCCTCTCTTGCTACTCCCCCACCTGTCCTTTTTTTCCCGCCTTCCCTGGTGATTCACTACAAT
Source organism: Lithobates septentrionalis (assembly GCA_037952835.1). Taxonomy (NCBI): domain Eukaryota; kingdom Metazoa; phylum Chordata; class Amphibia; order Anura; family Ranidae; genus Lithobates; species Lithobates septentrionalis. The sequence goes on from JBBDGP010000295.1 coordinate 6,823,087, forward strand.
GCCATGGTACACCCCGGCAAAGACAGGAAAACTGTATGTCTAGTAATCTTGTCTTTGAACTCCATTTCTATGTTGTAAAGGTACCGGGGCCCAATTCTGGTTGTTGCTACAGCCCAATTTCTTTTTGCACCGATATTGGGTGTTTTATTACTGTGCTATTTTTGTTGTATTTGTTTTCTCTCTGGTATGCAAATGTTAGTTTTTTACTGACTGCTTTAAAATATTGAAAATTATTTTGTAAATAAAGAATGCAAAAAAAACAACAACCACACATTGCACAGAACAGTATTTGTGGGTTGGTGCTACATTACAGATTAATAAAACAATATTTTTAAACATTAACCTCTCCCTAACACCAAGCCCCATGTTCCCTATCTTAGGCACACCCCAGATGATGTCCAATAGGACGAAATGTGTCGGGTGACGGTCGTGATATCATTGCATACTTGGTGAAAAAGAAAGTGTGTGAGTGTGGCACTGTCCCAGAGCTTTTTGATAAAATCAGTGAGTGTGGAAAGATATATTTACAATTATATCCAAGGTGTCATGTGCTATATTCCCTCAAAAGAGATATGTGTGACAATTTCTCCGGAGATAAATCAAATTTTACCACTACTATAGATTAAAGTGACTGGTGTCTTAAACATTAGAAAGCACAATGAGTGCAATAAGTACATCACATCCAAGGTGTCATGTGCTATATTCCCTCAAAAGGGATATGTTGGTATACGAAACAATTTCTCCGGAGATAAATCTATTTTTACCACTACTTTAGGTTAAAGTGACTTGTGTCTTAAACATTAGAAGGCACAAAGAATGCAATAAATACATCACACGTGACATGCAAAAATATCCAAAAAGTGTCTTGTGCTAAATAACCAAAAGTGCCTAGTGCTAAATAAATATTAAAATTACTCTTCAAATTTTACAGATAACAAAGTGACAAGTGCCCTAATGAAATAATCACTATAGAAAATAGTTAAAGCGGTTGTATACCCGCGGTTTTTTTTTTTTTTTTCCTATACCTGCAAGGGAAAAGGCATAATGAGCTAGTATGCACCGCATACTAGCTCATTATGATATACTTACCTTAGAACGAGGCGCCGGCATCTCATCCTGTCCACGCCGAGGGAGCTGACATCTCCCCTCGGCGTGTCTTCCGGGTATCGCGGCTCCGGCACAGTGAGTGGCCGGAGCCGCGATGTTGTCACTCCCGCGCATGCGCGCAGGAGACTTCTGCCCGGCAAGCTCCATAGTGTAAAACCGTTTACAACACTATTTATTAGGTCAGATGTAAAGGGTACTTGTAGTAGAAAAAAAATGAGCGGTGTACAATGATCAATAAGATGTTCCTAAGCGTCAGCTTACAGGGAGATGTCTGCAAGGCGTTCAGTCCAAGCCACGCCCTATGTACGTTTCGTCACACGGACTTCTACGGGAGATATACATGTTGACCCTTGAGGAGAATTGGCTACTGAAGCAGAAGACCATGCTGGTTTACTCTCCTGTCAGCTAAGAAAAAGAAAACAAGCCTACACCGAGCTTCAATGTCATCTGAAATGCACTTAATGGCACTTCTAATAAGGCAGTTTTGTTGTCAGCTTGTCTACAGCAAATGTCTAAGGGACAGATAGTACGAAAGACTGTAGTGATAATCAATAAAGACCAACAGCTCTTTCTCAAGTCATTTTCTATTTTTCAATGTTATTTCTATGTTATTTAAATAAGAATGAATGATCAATTCCCAAGATCATTTAACTGAGCACCTTTCACCACCATTCATCCAAAATCTTGATCTCCTATTCTTTACTGTGAAATCCAGGTGCTGGTAACATTTGCTGGCCACAATCACCTTTGAACATTTGTCATTTTAAATGGTAAATTATTAATTGCTATGAAAGACCTGCCACTCTTGGACCTGCATTCAAAGTTTTTTTAGCACTATATATACTCTAGACTGAGGTGCACCACATACAGTATCAGCATCTAGTGGATATTAAAGGTAATAAGTTCCTGCTTTAGTGCTCATGCACACAGGCATATTGAAAATACTATTTTTGTATGCTGGATCTTGAAAAAAAAAAAAAGAATGCAATGGTGTATAAAGTACTTGTGTTTATGTACGTAAACATGTATACAGCTTTTATAAGTGTAAGAATTCTTTAATGTTTTAATAACTAGAATAGATTTACACGCATACATTTATATATATTTATTCACAGACAGGCATAAAATACACCAAAATCCTCATCTCGGAATGCAAAATTTGAACACTTTTATTTCTGTCACTGAATGCTGATCTATATTATGGAGCTAAACAACGCTATGTGTATGGACACATTGGTAGAGGGCAGGGGTCTCCAAAATTTTTAGCTTGAGGGCCACATTGTAGATTTTACAAATATTTGCGTGCTGAAAAAATGTGTTATTTATAAATAAATGAATAAAATTTTAATAATCTCATCATAGCCTTTCCGCATATCTGTGTCCCCGTCAGTCTCCTTGCACATTGTGTCCCATCAGAGCATTTCCGCACATTTGTGTCCCCATCAGAGCCTTTCCACACGTCTGTGTCCCCACCAGACTCTTCCACACATCTGTGTCCCCATTAGAGCCTTTCCGCACCTCTGTGTCCCCATCAGAGTCTCCCCCATATCAGTGTCTCCCCAATACCAGTGTCCCACATATCTGTGTCCTCCATCCATCAGAGTCTCCTCATCATCAGTGTCCCCAGCAAAGTGTTCCCATCATTGGTGTCCCCAGCAGAGTCTCCCCAAAATTAGTGTCCCCAGCAGAGTCTCCCCAATATTAGTGTCCCAAGCAGAGTGTCCCCATCACCTGTGTCCCCAGCAGATTGTCCCCGTCACCAGTGTCCCCATCAGCAGTGTCCCCAGCAGTGTCTCCAACAGCAGTATCCCCAGGATTAGTGTCCCCAGCAGAGTGTCCAAATCATCAGTGTCCCTATCATCAGTGTCCCCAGCAGAAGTCTCCCCATCATCAGTGTCCCCAGCATCAGTGTTCCCAGCATCAGTGTCCCCAGCAGTCTCCCCATCATCAGTGTCCCCAGCAGTCTCCCCAGCATCAGTGTCCCCGGCAGTCTTAACATTCATTAGTGTCCCCAGGATCAGTGTCCCCAGCAGTCTCCCCATTCATTAGTGTCCCCAGGATCAGTGTCCCCAGCAGTCTCCCCATCATCAGTGTCCCCTGGATCAGTGTCCCCAGCACCAGTGTCCCCAGAATCAGTGCCCCCCATCAGTCTCCCCATCAGTGTCTCCAGGATGTGTCCCCAGCAGTCTCCCCATCATCAGTATGCCCAGGATCAGTGTCCCCAAGACCAGTATCCCCAGCAGTCTCCCCAGCATCAGTGTCCCAGCAGCAGCATGGGAGGGTGTGGGGGGCGGCTTTGTTTGCAGGACCTGCCAGTCATAGCGCCGATCTGTTGCTTTTAAAAGGCAGCAAATCAGCAATGCTATGAGCCTGGGTGAGCTGCGGGCCGGGGTGTGGAGACCCCTGGTATAGATTTATTAAAACTGCAGAGTGCAAAATCTGGTGCAGCTCTTCATAGAAACCAGTCAGCTTCCGTTTTTTTTTTTTTAAAGCTTAATTGAACAAGCTGAAACTAACATGCACAGCTGCACCAGATTTTGCATTCTCCAGTTTTAGTAAATTAACCCCTCTGGCTAGAATAAAGGTGCATTCAGATTCATGGAAAATGCTGTACATATCTGATCTTTTTGCATCCATGTGCATGAACCCTTATCGATGGACTGCTGAATGTGTTCTCCTCAGAAACAAAGTGTAGAATAATTTTGAATTGACATGTCAAATGTCAACAAGGTCTTTAGTGTGGCATTTACTGATCAGATGGAATGCTTTGTATTGTTTAGGAATTGTAATGAAAATGTTTTTCCCATCTCTGTCTGATTAGGGAGATTTTCCTTCACTTCCTGTTTTGTAGACTCAAATGGAAGAGAGGGGAAATCTTGTCAATGAGAGGAATATCCTCTCTTAGACAGTTGTCAAAGAAAGAAATCCCCAACTAAAAGACTTTCCCTTTATTCCTACAGAGTAGGAAGTACCTACAGAGTCACCCTGTATACTAGGTACTTTAATACTAGGATCTCCCTTTCGCTATTTCCCTTTATTCCTGTTGTGGTGACTCAACATTTTGGATTTAACTTCTTTTTCATTTTATGTGACATTTGTGATCAGGACAGTTAGAAAGACTAAATCTCTCTAAAGAAGACACAGACATCTATAAAAACCTGACTGTGGTTCTAACCTATCACCATTAAAACAATGTTTTGCATTTAGTTTAAACTTAAACTTATACTTTAAACTTAAAAAAAAAAAAAAAAAAACAGTAAACATTGGTCACTCAAATAACTATTGCATAAAATGTAAAATTTGATCACTCTCCATGAGGGATCATCCACATTAAAGTGTTACTAACACCAGGAGCCTGCATTTACTATATATGCTCTCCCACAGTACACAGAACATGGAAATGCAATTATTTTAGTAAATACAAACTGCTGCAGGAGTAGTTTTCATTCTCCTCTGTCTGTCCTATGAGGCTGCAGGTCCCCTGACCCTGTGTCTGGACAGTGCTGAGTGGCCCTATACTGATCACATGCACCCTCCCAAGAAAAAAAAAATCTCTAGCAATACACAACAAACTGAGCATGTGCAGATTGACTCCAAGAATCTGTTCTATCAGGAGATGGATTGGGGACAGTGGAAGAAGGGGAGGATCAGAGAAGATAGGATTAAACAGCCTTGTAATACAATGTGGAGGATTAACCCCTTTGGTTCCACAGTGAGTATAACAAGCATGCTTTACTGCATATACGGACTGATTTTACTGTTGTGCGTTTAGTAACACTTTAACTCTCTTAACACTCAATGGGCTGACACCAGGTTGTGCATCTGGTTGGTATGAGACAGTTAAACACCTCCAAAAGCCTGTAAATATGGGTCTATGCATTGAGAGAAACTTTTTACCAGCTCTAATTTTACTAATAGAAATAATTAATTTTAGCCTAACATTGGAATGCCATCATAGTTTTCATCATACAATGCCTGGATGCAATACATAGGAGGTTGGGCTTAGTACAGTGGGCAGGATTTAGATAATTAAGGGGCTAATTTATAACAGAACTGAAGATCTGCTATGTTATAATTTACACTCATGCCGCGTACACACGAGCGGACTTTACGGTGGACTTTGCCCGGCGGACTGGATTTCGTCGGACAATTCGATCGTGTGTGGGCTCCAGCGGACTTTGTTTGCTCAAAAGTTGGACGGACTTAGATTTGAAACTTGTTTAAAATTTATCCGTTGAAATCGAGTCCGGTCGAAAAGTCCGCCGTCTGTATGCTAGTTCGACGGACAAAAAGCCACGCTAGGGCAGCTATTGGCTACTGGCTATGAACTTCCTTGTTTTAGTCTGGTCGTACGTCATCACGTACGAATTCGACGGACTTTGGTGGATTGTGTGTAGGCAAGTCCGTTCATTCAGAAAGTCCGTTGTAAAGTACGTTGAAAAATCCGCCGGGCAAAGTCTGCCGTAAAGTCCGCTCGTGTGTACGCGGCATTAGAAATGTTAATTGTGCCAAACAGCAACCTGAAAAAATGATCTTTTGCACTCTGCCTGCTAATTTGGGCACAAATTAAAAATACAATTCAAAATACAGCTCACATTACAATTTATTCAAATAGGGTCAACTGACACATGCAGTGTTATTTTTATATGATATTTCATTATTATTTGTATTATGGTTAAAAAACAAATGACATGTAGGTGTCAAGCTCCCAGAATAATCAGGATATATTACTTGTTTAGTCTAGGGTGGTATGTAATAGAAAGAAATACATACCTTAATCCTTGATCCTGAAGGCTTCCTTTCTACTGGTTCTACCAATCTAGCCGTGAGGACCAGTCCCATGAAGTTCCTCTCCAGTCATGTCCTTCTGCATCTTGCAACATCATTGTGTACAGTGTAGGACCAGAATCACTACAGCCACAGTATTTTTTTTAAGCCAACCAGAGTTCAGCATTAAATTATTTTGCAGAAGCATACAACAAAATATTTATGCAAAAAAAAAAAAAATGACGAGTTTCTTATCAACCTTACCAGTTTTAGTTTAAACTTAATCTTATACTTTAAACTTAAAAAAAAATGGCCCTGTCTTAGCCATTTGTCTTATGCTTTTTCCTTGGACTCTGAAATAATTGTTTGTATAGAACAGTGGTCCCCAGACTGTGGTCCTTTGCTTTCCTTTATCTGGCTCTTGGGGGACTGTTCCTCCCACTGATATGAGGCACTATTCCTTCCACTGACACCAATGATGTGGCAATTTTCCTTCCACTGGCACCAACAATGGAACACTATTTCTCCCACTGACACTAAAGATAGGGCACTAATCCCACCCACTAATATCAATGATGGGGCACTAATGCTCCTCCAACTGACCCCACACACTATGTAATCTTTTTACTCCCACTGACCACCAAGCCTGGGACATTGTCCATGTACCCTAAGACTACAAATCCCAGGGACCCTTGCAGTGGCTTGAAGGTTGCTGAGAGAGATGATAAAAAGGAGATGAGAAGCCTGCCCATGGTCTCTCCCTCCTGGGCCTGACGCAAGATGGACCTCTCTGTATGACAGAGAGAGAGGTCGTGGCCTACCACACGGAACGCTACTCTCACCAACGAGGCCTAAGAGGCCTACTCCTGTTACCCGCTGTCAGACATCCTGTTACTAGCATCACTTACAGCGCCTACCCATCAGCGCGGACGTGTGGGGAAAGTCACTACAGAAGGCCGAGACAGAGGATCCGTTGCCGGAGTGTTACCATCTGTGTTCCTGTCTAGCAGACCTCGGATCGATTTGGGTCGTGAGAGAGCAAGCTCAATCTTTATCTATTCACTTCCACCAGTACAGAACACCGTGCACACACATCTCTACCCAAGAACACTTTACTACACTGCTGGAACACTGTGCTCAGATGCCTTAGGCCTTCACCACTTGGAACCAATTGTTTTATCTACAACCAAATGGATTACAGTTAACGAGCTCCAACTAGCTAGCGAAGAATAACAGATCTGCAACGTGAACTTTATTGCTATTACTTATATGAAGCCTATAGTGTACACTTGTGTATATAGCATTATCCATCATTTAACCATTGTTGTGTCTTCGGGAGCAATCTGTTTGCTGAGTTGGTGCTGTAATCCCAGCTCAGCGGATCGATTACTTCCTTTTGAGAATAACTTTTCCAATTTGGGTTCAAGTAAAATATTTCAGAACCTTAAACTACTGAGTTTGTTTGATTCTTACTTCATATTGTTAACATGTTGTCTGAACCCAGAATGTCAGGTGGGTTGGAAGGTTCACTTGGTCATGGCCGTGCAGATGAGCAGGTAATTCTCAGCAGTCCCCAAGGGGGCTGTGCTGCATTTGGGGTCTCCTCTGGGATGCTATCTGCAGCAGGCTCCAGTCAACAGACCGGAGCCGCAATCTGAGTGGGAAGCCGCATCCATGGCCACAGTCGCTTGGGGTCGAAGTTATGGGACTCCAATCGACAGAAGCACCGTTCTGGAGATCTCGAGGAGTGAGCATACAGAGAGGGAGATCAGTAGGTAGCTGAGAGCTTTAGTGCCAGGACATCGGGTTTGCCTAGTGGAAACTGAAGCCTCCGCAGAGATGGATCAAGTCAGGGCACTGATAGAATGGCAGGAAGAAGTGCCAGTGTGTTTTCAGGCGGAAGAGATCAGCTTAACGGAGGAAGTGATGGCAAGGGTATTCCCCCTCAGAAGCGAGAGAGGAGGGAATAAGAAGCCACCTCTGACAAAAGCCCACTAGAAAAGTCCCGTGTCTATGGGGACTGATTCTTAAGGGGCCAACGCCCCTCCACTCTCTTTTTACACAGATATGCGTCATCTGGTCGATAGCCTGGTGAAGAATGGGCCTGGGAATGCTAATCAAAGTTATCGAAGAACAAATAAATTCTTGCAAGCTACCATATAGGGTTCCAAATGATGATTAGGGACAGCTGCTAGCATTTATCATGTCCCATATGCTTATGCCAACTCAGTGAATGATATAATAAAATGCTGCGCTATCTGAATGTAGTTATATAACCATCACACTCAATACTGACATTGCCAACTCCGAAGAGTCATACCAAAATACTGCAATCCTAAATAGTCAAATGTTCTGCATGTATTATATTCCTATAAAATTAAAAATTGCAATCCCTATGCGATATTTCCAATGTCAATACTATGCAATTAAAAATAACAATCATATGCGATACTGTCTATACTATATATAAAGTGCATCCATATTGTATTCTATGCGATTAAATTTGCAATCCCTATGCGACAATTCCAATATAGTCCTATGCGAACAAAGATTGCAATCCCATGCGACTGTACACGATGATAAATAAAGAGCATCCACATTGATTTTAACCAATATAGTTAATTTAACAAATATATGCTTAATACATGCTTAAAGTGCTCTTGTGCAAAATGTATTCATGCATTAATGTGCCTTAAACAAAACGCAACATAAAAGTCCATTTCTATTTGATTCCTTCTTGTAATTTTCTTTACAGATGGTATCATCTTTAGTAGATGATAGGCTCAGCAATGGCATGCAATGCCAAGCTGCTGCTAACAAAGCAAACAGAATATTGGCATGCATTAAAAAGGGGATTAACTCCAGAGATAAAACGATAATTCTCCCACTCTACAAGACTCTGGTCCGGCCGCACCTAGAGTATGCTGTCCAGTTCTGGGCACCAGTCCTCAGGAAGGATGTACTGGAAATGGAGTGAGTACAAAGAAGGGCAACAAAGCTAATAAAGGGTCTGGAGGATCTTAGTTATGAGGAAAGGTTGCGAGCACTGAACTTATTCTCTCTGGAGAAGAGAAGCTTGAGAGGGGATATGATTTCAATATACAAATACCGTACTGGTGACCCTACAATAGAAATAAAACTTTTTCGCAGAAGAGAGTTTAACAAGACTCGTGGCCACTCATTAAAATTAGAAGAAAAGAGGTTTAACCTTAAACTACGTAGAGGGTTCTTTACTTTAAGAGCGGCAAGGCTGTGGAATTCCCTTCCACAGGTGGTGGTCTCAGCGGGGAGCATCGATAGCTTCAAGAAACTATTAGATAAGCACCTGAATGACCGCAACATACAGGCAGTGTTGCCAACCGCCCGTAGATTTACGGGCAGCCCGTAAAAACGACCCGTTTTTCGGGGCGCCCGTGAATGCCCGTTACGGGCACCGGTGCCCGTAAAAATGATGGCCGCGAGCCGGCCACGCAACTGCGCATGCGCCGTTCCGAAGCCGGCCGGGCTCGGGAAAGCTCGTACGCGCTCGGCCGGGCGGCGCATGCGCAGTAACGTAATACCGCCGCCCGGCGCCATTTTCGAAATGATCGAGCGCGGCCGCGGCAGCAAGGCAAGCTGAGCTGAGCCAGGCGACTCTGTCCACTCCTGTCATGCAGTGCATGACTTGGCTGGCTGCACACACAGGAGGTACGGAGAGCGAAGCTGTGGGGGGGATGGGATTGGGATCTAAAGGAGAACATTACTGGGACGACTGGTGCCGGGAGAAGTAATATGATGGTGAATAGAGCACATCAGTCTCTGTCCCTGGGCCCTGGCTGCATGGCATATGCAGGGGACAGAGACTGATGTGCTCTATTCACCATCATATTACTTCTCCAGTTCACATCAGATTCATCAGTGTGCTGTGTCCTCCTCCTGTACCCCTTTCACCTCTCCACAGGTCAGGGCAGAGGTGAAAGGGGTACAGGAGGAGGACACAGCACACTGATGAATCTGATGTGGACTGGAGAAGTAATATGATGGTGGACAGGGGAGGAGGCTGCTGTGAGGATGTGTCCTGTCCGCAGTCTTTGTCCACCTCCTGTAGTATGTCCGCAGCCTCTGTCCCCCTCCTGTAGTATGTCCGCAGCCTCTGTCCCCCTCCTGTAGTATGTCCGCAGCCTCTGTCCCCCTCCTGTAGTATGTCCGCAGCCTTTGTCCCCCTCCTGTAGTATGTCCGCAGCCTTTGTCCCCCTCCTGTAGTATGTCCGCAGCCTTTGTCCCCCTCCTGTAGTATGTCCGCAGCCTCTGTCCCCCTCCTGTAGTATGTCCGCAGCCTCTGTCCCCCTCCTGTAGTATGTCCGCAGCCTCTGTCCCCCTCCTGTAGTATGTCCGCAGCCTCTGTCCCCCTCCTGTAGTATGTCCGCAGCCTCTGTCCCCCTCCTGTAGTATGTCCGCAGCCTCTGTCCACCTCTTGTAGTATGCCCGCAGCCTCTGTCCACCTCTTGTAGTATGCCCGCAGCCTCTGTCCACCTCTTGTAGTATGTCCGCAGCCTCTGTCCACCTCTTGTAGTATGTCCGCAGCCTCTGTCCACCTCTTGTAGTATGTCCGCAGCCTCTGTCCACCTCTTGTAGTATGTCCGCAGCCTCTGTCCACCTCTTGTAGTATGTCCGCAGCCTCTGTCCACCTCTTGTAGTATGTCCGCAGCCTCTGTCCACCTCTTGTAGTATGTCCGCAGCCTCTGTCCACCTTCTGTAGTATGTCCGCAGCCTCTGTCCACCTCTTGTAGTATGTCCGCAGCCTCTGTCCACCTCTTGTAGTATGTCCGCAGCCTCTGTCCACCTCTTGTAGTATGTCCGCAGCCTCTGTCCACCTCTTGTAGTATGTCCGCAGCCTCTGTCCACCTCCTGTAGTATGTCCGCAACCTCTGTCCACCTCTTGTAGTATGTCCGCAACCTCTGTCCACCTCTTGTAGTATGTCCGCAGCCTCTGTCCACCTCTTGTAGTATGTCCGCAGCCTCTGTCCACCTCTTGTAGTATGTCCGCAGCCTCTGTCCACCTCTTGTAGTATGTCCGCAGCCTCTGTCCACCTCTTGTAGTATGTCCGCAGCCTCTGTCCACCTCTTGTAGTATGTCCGCAGCCTCTGTCCACCTTCTGTAGTATGTCCGCAGCCTCTGTCCTTCTCCTGTAGTATGTCCGCAGTCTCTGACCATCTCTTGTCTCTTATCATGTCTGCAGTCTTTGAGGGGATCCTAGAAAGGATTCAAGAGTGGGAGCGCTGCCGGGATGGGGGTTCGGAAGAGACAGACACGTGTGGACTGTGGAGAGGAGGCTATAGAATAGCCACCAAGCTGGACCCATCTGACTGAGCCCTGCTGGGTGCACCTGAGAGGAGGTCAGTGACAGTGCCGCCAGGCCAGTCTGCGGGGGTCACTGATGTAAGGCGGAAGTAAATACAATAATGTAAGGGGGCACTGATATAAAGGTTCCCCCCCCTATATTAGTAATCCCCCCCTTACCTTAGTGTATTCACACTGCGGAAGGTGGTCTCTGGTCACCATCCTGCAGACTCTGATGTAAGGGGGAACTCTCTGCTGGCCGGGTTATAGTAACCTGACCTTCATGTAAATTGAGAAATATGTTTTTTGACTTTTGTTTAACTTAAACACATTGCTAATAGCACTAGCTATGTGTTTATAGTTCAAATATTAATATTTGCAATGTTTAGCACTAAAAACAGTAATTTTAGGTACTTTTTTTGCAGTGTCAGTAAAAAATGTGGATCTGCCAGTAAATTTCATGGGTTTTTTTTGCCAGTAAAAAATGGGCACCGTTTGTAAATTTTGACGTTCTGCCAGTAAATTTCACTTCGGGGGGTTGGCAACACTGCATACAGGGATATACAATGTAATACTGACACATAATCACACATAGGTTGGACTTGATGGACTTGTGTCTTTTTTCAACCTCACCTACTATGTAACTATGTAACAACAAGTGCTTGTGTCCACTCTTGTGCTCAACCTTTGGTGTATGCGCTCACCTTAGAGCGTGTGACCTTGCACCTAAGCTCGGTCAAAACACGCTTTTAAACCACCTCTGGGTTTGTAATCAGCATTCAGATCCTTGGCTGGTTGCTTGCACATGTATCCATATAAAAAACAGAGGGAACTCGATAGTGTGATATCGTTTTAAAAGTCTTCTTAAAAGATAACAATCTCCTCTATAGTGGGGTACTCACATTTCATAGGTGCTGAAGTGCACCATCCTATACAAGCCAGAAACAATATCAGCGCTGTATTATTGTGCCCTCTCCTTTGCTGAGACTCTCCGGCGTCTCACACTTCGTCTTGGTTCAGCTGTCAATCATTATATAGTGTCATCGCGGCCATTTTGTTGAAGACTGCGGACACTTTATTGCTGTGTGATCGCGGCCATTTTTTAGTAGATCAAAGCGCTCAATGTTACCCATACTGCATGCCGTGTGCTGCCGGTATTCTGGAGAAATTTGTGCTTTAATACACTGCTCTCTATTTCCCTATACCATCATATGACATCAATGAGCTAGACAAGTTATTGAATGAACTCTCCCTCCCTAAATGATCAGACTCAGACATTACCCTTCTAGATGCTGATATTTCAGCTCTAGAAATAGAAGCGGCGATATTAACTTTTCCGCCCAATATATCCCCGGGCCCAGATGGATTTCCGGCAGAATTCTATAAGCGCTACATGGAACAACTCGCCTTGAGACTCAGTATGCTTTTTGGTCATTGCCTTGAAAATGGGGTCCTCCCATCATCAATGCTGGAGGCAAATATAGTGCTCCTATTGAAACCGGGTAAAGATCCACACGAGTGTTTCTATTGCCCCATAGCGTTACTGAATATGGATCTGAAGATCCTAAGGTGTTGGCATCACGCCTGGCCAAGGTCATTCCTTTATTGGTGGACATTGACCAGACGGGATTTATGCCCGTGAAGTCCACAGATACTAACTTACGAAGATTATTCACTCACTTACAACTAGATACCCTAGAAGTCCCTAAAAAAAGTCATAGTTTCTATAGACATAGACAAGGCCTTTGACTCTGTTGACTGGTGGTATATGCATGGAGTATTGGAGAATATGGGATTTGGGCCTAATTTCCGGCAATGGGTCACTTTATTGTATAGCAGCCCTCGGACGGCAATTCGGTTGGGGCTCTCGGTTTCTGATCCTTTCGATATCGGTAGGGGTACTAGGCAAGGATGGCCTCTCATCCCTTTCCTATTTCGCTTAATGATGGAGCCTATGGCGAGAACTCTACGTCAATCTAGTGAAGTGGGTGCAATTCAGGTGGGAACTATAAGGGAAAGCCTTGTGCTATACTATATGCTGATGACTTGCTCCTTTTCCACAGGGACCCAGGGCTGTCCCTTCAAGCGGCCTTGCAGATACTCGACCAGTTTGCCTCCTTCTCGGGTGAATTGGAGCAAGTCTTCCATATTACTGCTGGGTCCGGAGGCACGGAGTGCTGTGGATGAAGGTCTTCCGCTGCAGTGGGTTTCCTCTATTACCTAATTGGGGGTAAAAAAAACAGCAAACATTCAGGATTACATGTCCCTAAACCTTCTCCCATTAATCACACAGCTTAAACAAAAATCACAAATGTGGAAACAGCTGCCCCTGTTCCTACTAAGGTGTATAAATCTTCTAAAAATGAAATTCCTGCGGGTAATTTTATATTTTCTACGACACCCCCCAGTGTGGGTTCCCAAATCATATTTTCACAAATTAAACAGTATATTTGGGTCCTTTTTGTGCTCTCCCCAATCGCCTCGCATAGGCATAAAGGTGTTACAAGAAGCCTGGGGGAAGGGGGGGTTAGCACTGCCAGATTGGCAGAAGTATTATCTGACTGGTCAGATGGTCCTAGACGCAGCGCAATTAGGATCATATGGGAGTTTGCGCTTAGCTTTATACAGAGGCCCGAAATCCAATTTACCATTAACTGTGTCAATGAAAGCGACCATAAAAGCTTGGGAAGTAGCTACGAACTTCCCCCAGCTTTTTCAGTGTTACACCCTCTGCTCCACTATGGATGAATCCTAACTTACCCCATTTCTACTCCCTGCCCGACCCCATACTGTGGGCTAGGGGTGTTAAGGTGCTAGGGGACATTACAAGGAAGGGTGAACTCGTAACGTTTTATCAATTAAAGGCAAGACGTGACCTTCCTAAATCATATTTTTTGCGTCATGCATTTCAGACACAGTTCTCCACCTGGAGGGTAGAGGTGTTACTCTCTGCCCTTGAATATTTGTTGACGGGAGAAGAACTGGCTAAATCCCTTATCGGTTACATATAAATTATTTAAAAAAAAATCACCACCGGTGGTAACTAGATGTCAGGAACGGTGGGTGGCGGAAATTTCTGAAATTCAAGGAGAGGACTGGGAAGATACGTGGGGCCACCCTTTCAAACACTTGGTGTCAGCTAGAGGCAGTTTAAGTTCCTACATAGGATTTATTACATGCCAGCCAAGTTGGCACGCATTTATCCTTCTGCCACGGATGAATGTTGCTCATCCTCCCCAGCGAATGCGGAGCATGTTTGCAATGATGCTTATCCTCACCAGCGAATGCAGAGCGCAGATCTGGAGTTTCTGGTCTGCGATCATTTCCTGCTTATCTGAGGTTCTCAGTGTTCCAATCCCTATGACTCAAAGAGTTTGTCTCCTAGGTTTGGTGGAGGAAATTGTTCCCTCTCTAACTCATTGCACCTTACTCAATATAGGGTTGTTTTATGATAGGAAAGCCATCTTATTGCATTGGAAGAAAGTGTTCCTAGTGTATCCTACTGGAAGGGTCTGATGAACTCGGTAATCCACCTATATAAAGCCACATATGTCTCCAGGGGATGTAAGATTTTTTTTTTACAAAGTATGGCAGGCATGGCTGGACTCCTCTACTACTGTGTGATGACTTGACTTTTTTCATTTAGAGGATTACGCAGTCCCGTAAAATAGGAGATGGGCGGTAGTAATTATTATTAAATGCTATGAATGTTCTGAGATCTATGTATACCCAGTTATCCTAGAAAGATATATCCCGAATTCAAACGAACAAGTGACATAATAAGTACATGTTGTGGGTGATTGGTGTTCTATATCTCCTGAATTCCAGCTGATGGTTATAGTTGGGGGGGATAGGGGTGGTGAGTGGAGGGGAAATGTTTGTTGCTCCTTAGGCTAGTTTGAACTATGTTAGTTTTATATTTTTTTGGCCCTGGAAGGCCTATGGGACAGAGTGGGTATGTAGCCTTCTTTGTTCCTAGTGTTTTGTTATTGTTGTATAACATGGAAAAATTAAATTAAAAGGATCCTTCAAAAAAATAAAAATAAAAGAAAGAAATGCTTGAATCATATCACTCTGTGTGTAATGAATCTATATAATATATGAGTTTCACTTTTTGAATTGAATTAGTGAAATAAATGAACTTTTTGATGATATTCTAATTTTTTGAGATGCACCTGTATGTTCCAACATGTTGACAGGGGCGGACTGACAACTCATGGGGCCCCCGGGCAATAGGAGACTATGGGGCCCCCCCCTGTGTCCCTGCCACACTGCCCACATTACATACATTGGTCTCTACCCCCTTTAGCTGCAGAGGCAGCAGCTGAGGATGTACACATGCTGCGGCAGGAATTATACCCCCTGTTGCTTTTGGTGGGTGATCGTGACCCAATCAAGTAAATAGGGCCACTCTGCAAACACCCAGCAACCATGTGTAATGCACACAGTAGCAGCATGCTAGTGTGGGATCCAAGGGCTTAAAGCAGGTTATGTGATGAGGCAATACAACACCTCCTTATAGCCTGCTTTAGCCGCTTGGTCGTTGTACTGCATAAGGTTGCACAACCTTTGCAGAGCAAGCCCCATGCCAAGCGTGACAGGGTGTATAATTTCTGCTGAGGCTGCAACATGTGTACACCCCTGGACCCCTAGGATGGAAGCAGAGAGGGATCCCTGGGATGGAAGCAGAGAGGGGCAAAGGCTGCGGACATGATACGGGAGGTGGACAGAGGCTGCGGACATGATACGGGAGGTGGACAGAGGCTGCGGACATACTGCAAGTGGACAGAGGTTGCGGACATACTACAGGAGGTGGACAGAGGCTGCGGACATACTGCAGGTGGACAGAGGCTGCGGACATACTGCAGGTGGACAGAGGTTGCGGACATACTGCAAGTGGACAGAGGTTGCGAACATACTGCAAGTGGACAGAGGCTGCAGACATACTGCAGGAGGTGGACAGAGGTTGTGGACATACTGCAGGAGGTGGACAGAGGCTGCGGACATACTGCCGGAGATGGACAGAGGCTGCGGACATACTGCAGGAGGGGGACAGAGGCTGCGGACATACTGCAGGAGGTGGACAGAGGTTGCGGACATACTGCAGGTGGACAGAGGTTGCGGACATACTGCAGGAGGTGGACAGAGGTTGCGGACATACTGCAGGTGGACAGAGGTTGCGGACATACTGCAGGAGGTGGACAGAGGCTGCGGACATACTGCCGGAGATGGACAAAGGCTGCGGACATACTGCAGGAGGTGGATAGAGGCTGCGGACATACTGCAGGAGGTGGACAGAGGTTGCGGACATACTGCAGGTGGACAGAGGTTGCGGACATACTGCAAGTGGACAGAGGTTGCGGACATACTGCAAGTGGACAGAGGCTGTGGACATACTGCAGGTGGACAGAGGTTGCGGACATACTGCAGGTGGACAGAGGTTGCGGACATACTGCAGGAGGTGGACAGAGGTTGCGGACATACTGCAAGTGGACAGAGGCTGCGGACATACTGCAAGTGGACAGAGGTTGCGGACATACTGCAAGTGGACAGAGGTTGCAGGCATACTGCAAGTGGACAGAGGTTGCGGACATACTGCAAGTGGACAGAGGTTGCGGACATACTGCAAGTGGACAGAGGTTGCAGACATACTGCAAGTGGACAGAGGTTGCAGACATACTGCAGGAGGTGGACAGAGGCTGCGGACATACTGCAAGTGGACAGAGGCTGCGGACATACTGCAAGTGGACAGAGGCTGCGGACATACTGCAAGTGGACAGAGGCTGCGGACATACTGCAAGTGGACAGAGGTTGCGGACATACTACAAGTGGACAGAGGTTGCGGACATACTACAAGTGGACAGAGGTTGCGGACATACTACAAGTGGACAGAGGTTGCAGACATACTGCAAGTGGACAGAGGTTGCGGACATACTGCAAGTGGACAGAGGTTGCGGACATACTGCAAGTGGACAGAGGTTGCAGACATACTGCAGGAGGTGGACAGAGGCTGCGGACATACTGCAAGTGGACAGAGGCTGCGGACATACTGCAAGTGAACAGAGGCTGCGGACATACTGCAAGTGGACAGAGGCTGCAGACATACTACAAGTGGACAGAGGTTGCGGACATACTACAAGTGGACAGAGGTTGCGGACATACTACAAGTGGACAGAGGTTGCGGACATACTACAAGTGGACAGAGGTTGCGGACATACTGCAAGTGGACAGAGGCTGCGGACATACTGCAAGTGGACAGAGGTTGCGGACATACTGCAAGTGGACAGAGGTTGCGGACATACTGCAAGTGGACAGAGGTTGAGGACAGACTGCAAGTGGACAGAGGTTGCAGACATACTGCAGGAGGTGGACAGGGGCTGCGGACATACTGCAAGTGGACAGAGGTTGCGGACATACTACAAGTGGACAGAGGTTGCGGACATACTACAAGTGGACAGAGGTTGCGGACATACTGCAAGTGGACAGAGGTTGCGTACATACTGCAAGTGGACAGAGGTTGCGGACATACTACAAGTGGACAGAGGTTGCGGACATACTGCAAGTGGACAGAGGTTGCGGACATACTGCAAGTGGACAGAGGTTGCGGACATACTGCAAGTGGACAGAGGTTGCGGACATACTGCAAGTGGACAGAGGTTGCGGACATACTGCAAGTGGACAGAGGTTGCAGACATACTGCAGGAGGTGGACAGAGGCTGCGGACATACTGCAAGTGGACAGAGGCTGCGGACATACTGCAAGTGGACAGAGGCTGCAGACATACTGCAAGTGGACAGAGGCTGCAGACATACTGCAAGTGGACAGAGGCTGCAGACATACTGCAAGTGGACAGAGGTTGCAGACATACTGCAAGTGGACAGAGGTTGCGGACATACTGCAAGTGGACAGAGGTTGCGGACATACTGCAAGTGGACAGAGGTTGCGGACATACTGCAAGTGGACAGAGGCTGCGGACATACTGCAAGTGGACAGAGGCTGCAGACATACTGCAAGTGGACAGAGGCTGCAGACATACTGCAAGTGGACAGAGGTTGCGGACATACTGCAAGTGGACAGAGGTTGCGGACAAACTGCAAGTGGACAGAGGTTGCGGACATACTTCAGGAGGTGGACAGAGGTTGCGGACATGATAGTGTCCTCCTCACCCCCTCACAGTAGCCTCCTCCTCTGTCCACCATCATATTACTTCTCCACATCATCAGTGCTGTGTCCTCCTCCTGTGCCACTTTCACCTCTCCACAGATCAGGGCAGCACTGTGCTGCCCTGACTTGTGGAGAGGTGAAATGGGCACAGGAGGAGGACACAGCACTGATGATGTGGAGAAGTAATATGATGGTGGACAGAACACATCAGTCTCTGTCCCTCCCCTGCATGCCACAGCTTCACCCTCTACCACCTCCGGGCTCCCACTGATGTCTCCCGTTCTCACTCCCCACAGTTTTACTCTCCTCCTCCTCCTCAGTCCTCACCCCTGCTCGGCTTCTCTGTCTCCTCCGCCATAGTGTGTCCCGAGCGTCTATTTGAAAATGGCGCTGGTCGGCGCCATTACGTTACTGCGCATGCGCCGCCCGGCCGAGCGTGGACGAGCTTTCATGAGCCTGGCCGGCTTCGGAGCGGCGCATGCGCAGTTCCATGGTCGGCTCGCGGCCATCTTTTTTAAGGGCACCGATGCCCATAACGGAGTTACGGGCAGCTTCAAAAAGGGGTTAAATCTACGGGCGTTTGGCAACACTGTGGGGCCCCCTGCTGGACACCGAGCTCTCGGTCGGCGCCCGAGTGACCTAATGGTCATTCCGCCCCTGCATGTTGATAAGACTTTTAAAAATGATGTCTTTGCATGCTATACATCTGTGCATTGTATTATTCTGACAGATACTTTGATATTTTGCCCAGTAAAGGGACCCACTGTGCGTCCGAAACATTGCACTTCTGTCTGACATGCTGAACAAGTAATAATCAAAGGCATTTTAATTAATAAAAAGGTATAAAGTTGACATAGTCATATCAACTTGAAAAGCAGTCACAGTAACAAAATGAAACTAATTTCAAAAACGTGCACAGGTGGGGTTCAGCCGAAGAGAGGTGGCAGCCTACTCCTAAGCAGGACTTTTAAAATTTTAAGTGGTTAATAGGTTAGCTTTAACAAATGGCAGAAGCTACGCGCATTTGCAGCACCAAAAATATAAATGTACTTTAAAACATATTAAACAGCAACATGTATTTTTCATTCTTATTTTTCAGCGCACAGGTTTTGGGGGCAGGCTGCTTCAGGTTTCAAGTCATTGAGAAAATTGAGTACTGTCCGTGATACTTTTTTTAATTTGCACATACAATTTTTCAGGACAAGCTTTCGGGGTATGTCCCCTTCTTCAAGGTCCAAGCAGTACCGATTCACAAAAGTTTTAGCAGAATGTTAAAAAAAAAAAAACACAATCTCTGAGGGGGAAAAAAAAAGCTGGAGAGCCAAAGACTGGAGGGGGCGGGGTGATAGTCACAGAGGGGGTCGTAAAACTAGTATAATGGGTAAGGAAACCAATATCTAAATTGAGGCAATTATTTTTTGTGCCAAAAAGAAGTATCATTCTTAGTTCAAACGTTTTCCTTTCCTGGATAGTTCTGAAATTTCCTTTAAGAACTAAAACATTGAGGTCTTCTATAGTGTGGTCCGGTCTTCTTTATGTTCCTTGAAGTATGTGTCACGTACCTGGTCGGAGTCTGAAGTGACGAGGTCAGCCTCTCTTGTATCTCCAGCCCAAGTCCCGTTGAGAGAGGAGACAGAAGGAACCAAGGGACAGGAGGAACACGAGTGCCTGCAAATGTAGCCCCGGAAGCTTGAAGCAGAAGATGTGACTCTTGGGAGGCAGAAAGTCACAGCAGGTTGCAGGAACATAGTTGCAGATACCCGGAAGGCAGTGTAGAGCCAAACAGGAGACAGGAACGTAGTCACAAGGATAGCCGGGTTCGGTAGCAGGCGGGCAGCAAGGTACCAAGACATCAGGCAGGAGCAGGGTCAAATAGGAAGCCGGGATAAGGAACCTGTAATCAGAAGTGTAGGAGACTCCAACAGCAAGGTCAAGGAAAGCCAAGGTTCAGCAACGGATAACAGGCAAGTAACAACAGGATACAACAGAATACAGGTACAGGAACAGCTGAAGATCAGTCTGAGGTCAGTGCGCCCCTTAAATAGGCTGTCTGGTGCTAAAGGAAACTTCTTTGCGCATGCGCATTGGCGCATCTGCGATCTACCAAGTTCTTTATGTGCACGTGCGCGAGCGCGCCTGAAGCGCAACGATAGTTCTCTTAAAGTATGTCTGTGCAAATTCAACCTCGCTTGCAACTTCTGTCCTGTTTCACCAACATAAGATTCTTTGCTACACCTTTTGCATTGGATGAGGTACACGACATTACTGGAGGTACAGCTGTATGATCTCATGATATTAAAGGTCCCATATGGATGTGTGACACTTTTGGATAGATTGATCTGGTTGCACAGTTTGCAGCGTTTTTTATTGCAGGGTTTGCTTCCATTATTTGTGACTTCATAATCAGAGTGAAGTTTCCTGCTGATTAGTTTATGTCTGAGGTTGGGTGGTTGTCTGAAAGCCAATAAAAGGGGTTGTTGGAATATTTCTTTCTGAGTTTCATCCTCTGTTATAATGGGTTGTAGATCTTTGATCCCTTCTAGTGCTGGGTTGTATGTGGTAACTAGAGGTACTCGGTTATTTGTTTTTTTTTCTCTGTGTATCGGAGGAGATTTTCTCTTTGGGTTTTGGGTTTTCAAGGCTGTGTTTATGCTGTTGATGGTTTTGTCTTTGTAACCTTTCTTATGGAAGGAGTTTGTCAGTGTTCTGAGATGTTTATCTCTGTCTTCTGGGTCTGAATATATTCAGTGGTATCTGATGGCCTAGCTGTGTATGATGGCCCGTTTAGTGTGTTGGGGGAGAAAACTGGAATCTGCTACATCAATCAGTCGGTTTTTTGTATATTGAAGCGTGAAGCTTGTCATCCCTGATGTATACTGTAGTGTCTAGGAAGTTGACATAATCCATTTTTAGTTTGATGGATGGGTGAAAAGTGTTGATCAATGAGAAAAATTGTTTTAGATTTTCTTCACCTTCAGTCCATATCATGAAGATATCATCAATATAGCGATAATATCTGTATGACTTTTGTTGTATGCTGTTCAAGAATTTGTCCTCCAGATCAGCCATAAATACTTTTGCATATTGGGGTGTCATTTTACTTCCCGTAGCAGTACCCATACACTGGAGATAGATGTCATTGTTGAAAGTGAAGTAGTTGTGTGTAAGAATGAATACGATGAGCTGTGTAACATCCTCAGCATTTGTATTTGTGGTTTGTTGAGGATAATAAGAATCTGTGACATGCCACCAACCCATCCTTGTGAAGGATGTTACTGTACAGAGATTCTACATCTATAGTGAAGTGTATTTGGTGGCAATTGTATATTGTTAATCTTGTTCAGAAAATCAGTGGTGTCTTGCAGGAAGCTCGCAGTGTTCATAACTAACGTTTTTAACATGTTTTCTACAAGGCCTGAGATATGTTCCGTAAGTATATTCATACCTGTTATAATGAGTGTGCCTGGATTTGCTGGCTTGTGAATCTTGGGCAGCATGTAAAAGTCTCCAATTTCTGGATTATCTGGAAACGCATTGATAAGTTCTGAATGTAGGTGGCTTGGCATTTTTGTAATGAGACCTTTTAATTTCTTAGTAAAATCCTGGGTCGGATCATGATCCAGTTTTTTGTAGTAATTAGTATTTGCCAGATGCCTCTGGCCCTCTTGTATATATTTGTCTGTATCCATCACAACGACTGCTCCCCCTTTATCTGCTGGTTGAATGGTTATGGCCTGATTAATGTACAGATCATGTACAGCTCTTCGCTCCAGTGGTGAAAGGTTGTATAATATTTTCTTTTGTTGGGTGGATATCAGGGATGTGACTCGCAGCCTGAAGCTGTCAATATAGGTGTCCAGTTTGAGGTTGCATCCTTGGAGGTGGAGGTGTGAAGTTGCTGTTCTTTTTCTTTTAGTCACCTCCTATTGTCCTAGGATTCCTTTCATTCCTGTTAAAATGTTCTTTGAGCCTTAGTCTCCTGAAGAATTCCTCCATCTTTGACCATACCTGTAAATTATCCAATTTGGTAGTTGGGCAGAATGTTAGGCCTTTTGTGAGGACTGTTATTTCTGATGCGGAAAGTTTATGATTTGACAAATTTATGATTCTGAGTTCCTCTGTTTTATCCACATTTTCCGTCAGATCAGCATTTACGCAAGGGATACCTTGGGATTCTGGATCAGGTTAAAAGTTGCTGATAGCAGGAGTCCAAAGGCCTCACATTCTTGAACAGCAAAAAAAGCCATACAGTAATTATCGCTATGTTGATGATATCTTCATGATATGGACTGAAGGTGAAGAAAATCTAAAACAATTTTTCTCATTGATCAACACTTTTCACCCATCCATCAAACTAAAAATGGATTATTCAAACACAAGTCAACGTCCTAGACACTACAGTATACATCAGGGATGACAAGCTTCACACTTCAATATACAGAAAACCAGCTGACCGATGCAGCTATCTCCATAGTTCCAGTTTTCACCCCCAACACACTAAACGGGCCATCATACACAGCCAGGCCATCAGATACAACCGAATATGTTCAGACCCAGAAGACAGAGATAAACTTCTCAAAACACTGGCAGATTCCTTCCATAAGAACGGTTATAAAGTCAAAACCATCAACAACAGCATAAACACAGCCTTGAAAACCCGAAGAGAAAATCTCCTCCAATACACAGAAAAAAACTAATAACCAAGTACCTCTAGTCACCACATACAACCCAGCACTAGAAGGGATCAAAAATATAATCAAAGATCTACAACCCATTGTAACAGAGGATGGAACTCTTAAAGAAATATTCCAGCAACCCCCATTATTGGCTTTCAGACAACCACCCAAACTCAGACATAAACTAATCAACAGGAAACTTCACTCGGATTATGAAGTCACAAATAATGGAAGCAAACCCTGCAATAAAAAATGCTGCAACTGTGCAACCAGATCAATCAATCCAAAAGTGTCATACACACAAATGGGACTTTCAATATCATGGGATCATACAGCTGTACCTCCCAGTAATGTTGTATACCTCATCCAATGAAAAAAGTGTAGCAAAGGATCTTATGTTGGTGAAACAGGACAGAAGTTGCAAGCAAGGATGAATTTGTACAGATATACTATCAAGGAACATAAAGAAGACAGTTTCTGCACACCTGTGGGACATCACCTCTCGCAACCGGATCACACTATAGAAGACCTCAATGTTTTAGTTCTTAAAGGGAATTTCAAAACTATCCAGGAAAGGAAAACGTTTGAACTAAGAATGATACTTCTTTTTGACACATAAAATAATGGCCTAAATTTAGATATTGGTTTCCTTACCCATTACACTACAGTTTTAAGAACCCCTCTGTGACTATCATCCCGCCCCCTCCATTCTATGGCTCTCCCTCTGTCTTATCTCACTAGCTCTGCTGCTTTTTTTTCCCCTTTCCCTCAGAGATTGTTTTTTTTTTTTTTAACATTTTAACATTCTGCTAAAACTTTTGTAAATCAGTACTGCTTGGACCTTGAAGAAGGGGACATACCCCGAAAGCTTGTCCTGAAAAATTGTGTGTTAGTGCAAATAAAAAAGTATCATGGACAGTTCTCAGTTTTCTCTGTCACAATTGCACTAATACGGCTACAATCACCTCAAGTAAGAAATCGAGGAAAGCTGTGCAGATTTGATCGAGACTGTGAAGAATGAAAAAGTACCCCTTTTACAGGAGAATAGAACTGTCAAAGTTGTTTAAGTAAAAAAAATAATATCCTAGCATTGTATAGATAAAGTATGGACATTTAAGAAAAAAAAAAATCTTATAATGAAACATTCCTGGATTTGTAATAGGCCAGACACAAGTGTGGGATTATCATTTGTTTGACATATGGTCCAACATAAACTAAACAACAAGCTGACATCTTACAACAAAAAGATGTTAGAACGTCAGTGTACGCGGCATGAGAGGTTGTGTAGGAGATATAAGCCTTTACACGACAGCTGGGCAGTTTAGCCTGTTACTTGCACTGGAGTGTGGTGTCTATAATTCTACCTCATGTCATTCTCCATCTGATCCGGATTACTATCACCTGTCAGGTAAGGGTGACTGCGAGCTCAGAGAATCAGGGAACAATCCTCACAATGAAGAGACTTTACCATCACACCGGTCTCACAGAGGGACAAATTATATATATATATTTAAGAAAAGCAGAGCACGAAGAATCCCTAATACTAGCATTATAAGGCAAAGCCACATCATTGTGACAAATCACATGCAAGTAAAAAGATAACTGTAGGAAGATTCCCAATGAGGGTTTGATTTTCTAAAATGAAAATGCTGGCTATAATAGACAGATGGTAATTAAGGAGGAAAGGGGAGGGAAAAAAGGAAAATAGATACACACCCTTTGCCATCTGAGAATCAAATTTATTGGACCTGGAGGTTTACTTGCTTGTCATTTAAATAGAGCTGAAAAAACCTTGGTGTTTGTATTTGTTTATCATTTAATAAAGCTTTTGTAATTTTTTATCTGTTGTGTTTTTCCTGGTATCAGTCAGTTTTTCCCTTCCTCACATTTTTCCATTTGATGTGCTGTAGGTCATTTATATACTAAATAACAAGAATTGTATTTTACACAGACATTGCTACACCAATTTACCCAGAGCTAAAATAACATAAAAGGGAACAATAAAATAACAACTGATAGATTGTCAACACATTTTACTACCCAATAATACTACCCAAACTCATGAACAGAAGGGAATAAAAAAATAATAATTCCTGTCTCAGGTTTTTTATTTAGGTAACAAAGGTTAATGGTCAATAGCAGTAATAAATACAACAGTCCTGACTGCTACAACATTCCTATAATGAGTAGAGTAGAATAAAAATAAAAACATTTGGATTTTTTTTGTCTTTAGTAACTAGCCAGATCAAACTTAAAGACAACAATACATTTTCAACACTGCATGTATGTATCAATCAGAGCAAGACATAAAGCCATGCATGGAGAAAACATATGCACACAATAACATATAGGCACCCCGAAATGTACAGCAGATTTTCTGACAGCTAGCACATGGTCCTGACCTAGATCTCTGACAGCCACCATCTGTGGACAGTCACCATCTTCATGCCCTCAGCAGATTTCTGACGCTCAGACAGCTGAGGCTGTCAGATCTGTGTCTCTCATCCCTGTGATGGGGCTTAGCTGCTCCCGATCGATTTAGAACATCCAAAGCTGATCAAAGCTATAGCACTGTTTTCTTATCCTTATGAACACTACAACTTGCTAAAAGAAAAACCCATACTGTAAGATTACTTTAGATAATGTGAGTTTTTGACAGAATAAATACATATAACACACCCAAATTTAAATATGATTTTGGCATAAATTGGCATATACAGTAGCTTTGAGAAATGTATAACAAAGTGACCAACAAATGTTTCTGTATCCCTAGCAGTCTAAAAAAAAACCTGGCAATTATAATAAAACTTGATATATGTTTGCAATTAAATAGAGGATTGCTAAAATGACTGGTAAATGTAGACATGCTAATATGACCAGTCAGAATGGAATGCATCTCATCTAGTCAGCTGCTAACCAATGAATAATGATAATACTTGTATTCTTTATTCTATTAAATTCTAATGCTAACCAGAATCCTAGTGCAGCCTTTTTCATACTTTTAACCACAGAGGAAAGCCTGATAAATTTTTGAGGTCTAAAGCAGGGTATACACATAAAATTTTTGTTGTTCAACCAGTGGCTTGCACTAAAAAAAACCTTACAGATCCTCGCATCAAGACAAACAATATGTATGCGGAGATCTCTCCTACTGCACTACTGTATCCTTACAGGTGGGACTCCACCCCCATCAAAATACACAGATATGTGCTGCAGCCACAGGCTGCAAGCACTGATCAAATGCTGGTTTTCCAGCTTGACCTTTCGATAGAAGCCAATCATTAGACCAGCTTCTATTAAACACTGAGGAGTACACAAGCAAAAGTTGTCCAGTTCCTGCTGAACCAGTTGATCACAAAGCAGGATAAAGGGCCAATCACAGCAGACCTTTACCACGCGATCAACTGTCAGCTAATCAGTGCTCACCAGTGCCACCTATGCAGCTTCTTCAGCGCCTCCTAATCAGTGCTACCACATCAGTGTCGCCCATCAGTGCAGCCTATCAGAGCCTATCAGTGCCCATCAGTGAAGGAGAAAAATTACCTGTTTGCAAATTTTTATAACAAAATATGAAAAACGTATATTTTTAAAATGTTTTTCCTTTTTTTGTTTAGCAAAAAATAAAAAACTCAAAGGTGATTAAATACCACCAAAAGAAATCTCTATTTGTGTGAAAAGAATGATACAAATTTCATTGTGTGAGAGCACTGAAAGCTGAAATTTGGACTGGTCAGGAAGGGAGTATAAAGTGTCCAGTAAGCAAGTTGTTAAAGGAGTAATAATAATGGCTAAACATGAAATGCAGAAAATTTTAATTGTCCTATTCATGTACTTTAGTGGTCAGTCCTATTGAGGGGCACATGATTCTAAAAATAACTGCCAAATAACAACAGGATTGGACAATAAAATACAGAAAACTGTAGGCCAATGCTAGGGGCTATAACCACTCCTACATCAATCGTGCTCAGTTCGTAGCAAGCAGTACCGGGGCAATGACCATAAACAGGGGTGGTACCTGTGTCCCTCAATGGACTGTGAGGAAGAGATTTATTTTTCAAATATAATATTTATTGAAGCACGCAACTGGCGAAAACAGGCCATTACATCCATTTTGTGAAGTCAGTGAAAGCATCAGACCTAGAACTGACATGTATAACAGGCATAAGTGTAAACAGTATAGGATTTTTTCGTCATACTTACCTGTAAAATCCTTTTACATCATGGGGTACAGAGTCGGGCTAATATTAATTACCTGCTGGGTTATACTTCATCTCCAGGTGAATGGACACTGGTAGACCAAAGGTGTTTAGACAGGACGTGATCCCCTATATAACCCCTCCCATACAGGAAGCACTTCAGTTTTGTAGCAAGCACTGAATCCTCAAAAAAGAGGGGAGGGATCTCTGTGTCCCATGATGTACCCAAAGAAAAGGATTTTACAGGTATGATGAAAAAATCCTATTTTCTTTTTCATACATCTTGGTACACAGAGTCAGCTTAATATTCATTACCTGCTGGGACGTCCCAGAGCAATAGCCTTGAGGGGAGGGAGACACCCTGCCAAGCAATAGCCATCAGTACGCAGTACACTGCGGCTGAAAGCCGAATTCTTGGTTGCTCGAACATCCACTTGATAAAATTTTGTGAGCGTATGCACTGAAGACCAGGTAGCAGCCTTACAAATCTGAGCCACAGATACCTGATGGCAAAAAGCCCAGAAAGTTCCTACACCCCTGGTAGAATGAGCTCTCACCCTAACGGACCCAATTGGCAATGGAAGCGTTGGAAGCTGCCTGCCCTTTCTTGGGTCCTTTTGGTAAAACAAAAAAGGAGTCTGATCCTCGGATCCCTGCAGATCTAGACAAATAAACCTTGACTGCCTGGACAACGCCCAAGGAGTGCAGTCGTCTCTCTTTCGCCGAATGAGACTGAGAGAAAAAAGAAGGCAAAGTAATGTCCTGATTTAAATGAAAGGCCGACAACCACTTTTGGCAAAAAAGGATGGAACGGGTTGTAACATGACCCTGTCGTGGTGAAGGATCAAGTACGGTTCCCTGCATGAAAGGGCCGCCAAGGTGATAGCCATCAGGAAGGCTAGTATGTGTGACAGCAAGTCTAATGGAATTTCCTTGATAGGTTCAAATGGTGGTTTCTGTAACACAGACAGCTCCATGTTCAAGTCCCAAGGACACATAGGTGACCTAATGGGGGGAAGCAAGCGAGTTGCCCCCTGCATAAATGTTTGGACCAGTGAATGGGAGGCTAAAGGCCTTTGAAGAATACTGATAGGGCTGAAACTTGACCTCTGATTGTACTCAAAGCCAATTTGATTTCCACAGCTGACTGTAGATAAGAGAGAATTCTCCCAATCACGTATTTCCTAGGATGCCAATTTTTGGCTTCACACCAAGCAATATAAGTCTTCCAGACCTTATGATAGATTTTCCTAGTGACAGCTTTTTCTCGCATTCACTAGGGTAGACACCACTGGTCCCGAGATACCACGGTCCTTTAACACCCTGGCTTTAATAGCCATGCCGTTAAATTTAGAGACTGTAAATTGGGTTGGAATATAGGACCTTGAGACAGTAGATCGGGTTGACATGGAAACGTCCATGGCCCATCTATTGTCAGTCTCACAATATCCAGGGGTCCAGGGCCTTCTGGGCCAGGCTGGTGCCACCAGAATGACTGGAACCCCCTCTCTCCGAATCCAGCACAACAAATGTGGAAGGAGAGGGATCGGCAGGAAAACATAAACTAGTGAAGACTGGCTCCATGGAACTACCAGAGCATCTGCTCCGATTGCCAGAGGATCTCTTGTTCAGGACACAAACTGCTGTAGCTTGTTGTTGAACCTAGATGCCAGTAGGTTGACCTCTGGCATCCCCAACATGGGAAAATTTCCTAGAACTTCCTTGCCACTTGCGGGTGGCAAGAATACTCTTGCTTGGACCATATCTAGGATCAGACCTAAATACTTTAGACCTTGAGCTGGTTTTAAGGCTGAACTTTTGGTATTTCTGATCCAGCCTAAGCTTTTCAAATACTGCACTGTGCATGTTATGCTCTGTTCTAGAGCCTGTAATGAGTGATCTCTGAGCAGGAGGTCGTCCAGATACCCAAGCACCTGGATCCCATGGGCCCTTTAAATATCCAGTACTGGTGCTAGGTCCTTTGTGAACACCCGGGGAGCTGTAGCAAGCCCGAAGGGTTGAGCCACAAACTGAAAATGATGTTCTTCTACTGCAAATTGCAGGAACCTCTGATAAGGCTGAAAGATAGGTACGTGTAAATATGCGTCCTTTATATCGATGGATATATCGAGGGTAGAGCCACAAACAGAAAATGACGTTCCTCTACTGCAAATCGCAGGACCCTCTAATGAGGCTGAAAGATAGGTACGTGTAAATACGCGTCTTTTATATCGATGGAGGCTAAAAAGTCTTCCATCTGGAGCGAGGCTACAATTGAGCGGACAGACTCCATCTGAAAGGACCGGATTAGTAGATACTGGTTCACGGATCTTAGGTCCAAAAATGGGCCTTGTGACGCAGTTTGGTTTTTAAACTGTAAAACAGGTTTGCTCTTTTGGATACAGGAACCTGTACAATCACTCCTTGATGCACTAAATAATGCAGTGCCTGAAGCAATAAGTCTCTTTTTGGAGGATCCGAGGGAACGTTGGGTTGAAAAAAACCTCTGAGGGGGAACCCTCCGCAACTCCAGCTTGTAACCGCGGGATATAATTGAGGTGACCCACTCATCCTGAATTATTGTTCTCCAAATGTCCGCAAAGTGCAGCAGCCTTGGTGCTGGGTGTAGAAGAATTTTGAAACCAAGGGCTTTTTCTGGCCCTGGCCTTGCGGCTTGCCCCTGGCCCTAGCGCCATCTTGGCGGTGGTACTGCCTTGGCGCCGAGACTTTTGAGGAAGTAGTCCCTGAAGTTTTAAACGAGGGATGCCTGGTGCTTTTCTTCACAGGAAGTAGAGAACTCTTCCCTTCGGAAATCCTTGGATATATTCGTCCAAATGATCACCAAATAAACGTTCCTCATGAAAAGGGAAACCTGCCAATAACTTTTCACAAGGAAGCTTGGCTGACCAGTTTTTAAGCCACAAAAGCCTGTACATATGTACAGACAAGAGAGGCAAATGAGAAACCTGCTGTATTGAATCCTTTTAAGGCGTCAACAGCAAATACAGCGCTCGAGGAATATCTGTCCTATTTTCAGGCTGATCATCCTCCTGGTTAGGCCTTTCAGGCCGTTTGACCTGATCCTTTACGGACTGGCAGATACCAATTGCTGCAACAGCTGGCTGATTTCTGAACTGGCCAAAGAAAAGGAAGCCGTTAATAATGACTCCAATTTCTTGTCAACAGGGTCTTTCAAGCCCTGTGCGTTATTTACCGGACAAGTTAAGTTCTTGTTTAAGGAAGAGACTGCTACATCTACGGCTGGCATGCTCCCTTTTTTAACGAACTTTTCATCCATGGGATATAAAAAGGAAAACCTCTTAAGAGGAACAAAATCCTGTCAGGATGTTCCCAATCAGCATACACCGCCTGTTCCAGCAGGGGGTGCAGGGGGAAAGCCTGTGTGGCATGAAGAGGCCTCAAGGATCACAAGAGGACCAGGGGAGCTCAGTCACCTGCAAGAAGCAACTTAAAGGCAGAACAAACCATTTCGGTCAGAGTCAGGATGAAAAGCCTCTGTGACTGAAAGGCAGACCTCAACTGGATATCTTTTTGTCCAGATTTAGAAGCAGACTCATCCACCAGACCCTCCACAGAATCCTGAGCTTTTAGTTCTTCCCCATTCTCAACCCATTCCTGCTCCAAACTAGGAGGCTTCAGGGAGGGGGATCTGTCACACCTCTTGCCACCGTGCGGGATGGAGGCAATCCTGCCAGCAATCCTGTGCTCTAACCTGGCTACGGCCGAGGACAGTTCATCCTTGGTGATAAAGGGTGAAGCAGCAATGTTGACTGTAGGCACAATACCAGATAGGCGCAGAGGCTTAGATTGCCCTGAAGCAAGGGGATACAACACTAGGGATACGACTAGGTTCCTAAGGAACTACTGACGGCATAGGTGTGCCCTTCCCTGTAGTGTTAGTCCCACTTCTGTTTTATGAAGACATTTACTAGCCACAAAAAGAGAGTACTTGGGTGTGGTATTAGAACACCTCAGAAGGGAGACCCTTTAATAGGGCTCACCAAGCCCCTATGCAACAATCCTGCTAAGCAACTTAGCCTGCCAAGCAACACATGATGACTTACGTGACCTGGGTAAGAAGAAATGAATCGCTGCAAGTGCCTGTTCAGAGTCTGCTCTGTGTCCCACAGCTGCCTTCTGGAAGCACCACATGCTTGGCATATACAGCTTAAATAAGCTGGCTGTGTGCTGGAAAGTTCTGTGCATGCGTGCACATGTACATGCGTGGTTCCCGGCGAACAGGCGTGGCTGTATTCACGTATGATGCAGATCTTTGAGCGCCCAGATATAGGCTACCCGTGCGCATGTGTGGTGAAGCTGCGTGCGCCATGGCCGCCAAACAAACTAACTGTTAAGTCCTGGGTATTTTCTGGGTATATAAAGTCTTTTAAAGTTTTATATGTTATCAACATGGTCCGTATAGGGATATATATATAGAAATCCTCCATTTTAAATGATATCTGATTGTGGTTATTTATCGTGAGATTGCCTTGTTATAAATCATACATTAGCATTTGTGTGTTTGGGATAATATGTGCTGAACATCGGTCTCCGTCCTGTATAAACATCGCAATTTAATTTGTATATCTCTCTGTTTGGGCTATAAGTTAGATTCTATTAACTTGTCCCCTAGAGATATGAATTTATATACACCTATATAAGCTTTAAATTCCGCAGATGCCTATTGTTTTCTGCGGCGCTGTTTAATCACTGAGTATTAGCACATGGAGCCTGGCACTAGAGTGTCTGCAATCTGCGGCAAAATGGCCGCGATGACTATATTTAGGCTGCAGAGCGTCCGTCCAATCAAATCCCCCTGATGAAGACACATGACCCTGTGTCGAACACGCGTAGGGGAGGGGCCAGGATGGTGCACGGAGCTATTCACTGCACTGTGATGTGATGCACAGCTTATCCCTTTGGACAGACAAACTTTGATGGCTGTTAGATTGGTGCACTCACGCACCTTGAAAATGTGAGTACCCTACTGTGGGGAGTTTTATTCTAATAAATACTTTATAAACGATATCACACTATCCAGTTTTTTATTTTCCTTCATTTTCAACTGTGGAGCTGCTGCTGAAATACTGTGTATCTGGATACCATCATTAAGCTGTGGGATGGCTCCTAAGCGTGTTTAGACTCAGTTTCACAGCTGAGCCACACGCTCTGAGGTGAGCGGCTGTCCCGGGGGGTCACTGGCTGGCACTTGAGCATGGAATTCTGAGCACTAAAGCACTAAGATTATTGCACACACGTTGAATCTTCTTTATGAACTGTTTTTTGGATTCTATATACATTATATATTGGACTTATTAATCACGTGCTATATTTATTTTGGATTTGATATTTACACTTATCGTGTGGCACTTGGCACTTTTTTGTAATTTGCACTTATTATATGTTACTGTGATATATTTTACATGGTATTTCTCATGCAATATATATGATTTTTATTTATTATATATACTGGCACCAGTTGAGTAATTGCTACTCCTATTTGGACGTTATACATCCAGCATAATATTTACACATTGCACTTTAAACACATAGTTTTATTCATCACTGTGGCTGGAAAGGCTACATATATGGTATCTTCAGCAAACCATACATGCATTAATATTTAATATTTTTGTATATATTAACTGTTAAGTCCAGTGGCGCTTTTGTGAATGCACATGCGCCATGGCCACCAAGCAAACAACTGCTGAGCACAGCGGCACTCTTGCGAACGCACGTGCGCCATGGTGAACCAAGACTAAGGCCCCTTTCACACTGGGGCGGTGGGGGCGTCGGTGGTACAACAGCGCTATTTTTAGTGCTGCTGTACCGTCGTTCTTGCAGCGGTATTCGGCCGCTAGCTGTGCGGTTTTAACCCCCCGCTGGCGGCCGAAAAAGGGTTAAAAACCTCGTACAGCGTGGCTATAGCCGCGGTATTACCGCGGTATAGCCGCGCTGTCCCATTGATTTCAATGGGCAGGAGCGGTGAAGGAGCGGTGAATACACCGCTCCTTCACCGCTCCAAAGAAGCGGTTTGCAGGACTTTTTTCTCCGTCCTGCCACCGCACCGCTTCAGTGTGAAAGCCCTCGGGCTTTCACACTGAACAAACAGCGGCGGCTGTTTAGGGGCGGTTTTCAGGCGGTATTTTTAGCGCAATACCGCCTGAAAACCGCCCCAGTGTGAAAGGGGTCTTAATGGCTCACCATCGTGCACCATCATAAGGGTAAAAAACAGCCAGACACAAGCAAAAAAAGGTACACTTTGCAAACACCCACAACTCCCCCGTATGGTCACCGCACACAGGTGTCCGGCCTCTAGCTAGCTTGACTGATTGTTACAATCACTGGGACACCCCACAGTAATAAGTAAAGGGGTTTCACTTACCCGTCCAGGCGCAGGGCAGCTTAGAAACTAAGAGCCCAAACTTCACCCATCATGGCGGATTCCTGTCCCTTGAGGACATTCAAGGACTTGGTACCCTTTTCATGTTTAGGGTCCACTCCCTTGGACCTGTACAGCACCCTGCAGGAATGCCTTAGCGCTCTGATGTCCAGGATTCAACTTTGCAGGGTCCAGCACCCGGAGGCCGCATTACAGGCAAAACCTCACAGGATCTTGAGTCTTCTTTGGGAGGCTCGGGTACCATTTATATAAGCATATAAAGCCCGTGTCAAATGGATCCAATCAGTCAATCCCTTGATTCATTTAGGAACGGTTTGTGGGACTAGAGACCTGGAGCTCAGAGAGCTCAAACAAACCGTGCCATCCACCTTGCCGACACTGGTAAAAAACTGAAGTGCTTCCTGTATGGGAGAGGTTATATAGGGGATCACTTCCTGTCTAAAGACCTTTGGTCTACCAGTGTCCATTCACCTGGAGATGAAGTATAACCCAGCAGGTAATGAATATTAGCCTGACCAAAACAAACTTCCATAGAAATAGATAATCAAGGTGTCAAGAAGGAATCTATTCATTTCTACTATCAGCCATCTGTTAGAAACGACAAAAAAGTCGCCCATAACCATTTTCCTATTTTCAACAAACAGAGGAAGTTGAGGTAAGAGAGAAAAGCAAGGGGGACAAAAGAGAGAAAAGAGAAAGAAAGGAAGAGGGGAGAGAGGGAGAGGAGAGGGGGAAGATAAATAAGGAGGGGAAAGGGGGAGGGAAGGGATCAGGATAGCGTTGGCTCAGGACAAACAAGGTGGTCTGTTAATTGAGTGTATGCATGATATCATGTTCCAAGAAGGGCAGTACCCTCTGCAGAGAAGACAAACTGATTCCAGAGTCCCCGAGTTTGTAGAATATTTTTCCTGTTGGTGTTGCGTGGCAAGTACCAAGTCCTCCATTCTATTAATATATTCAACCTTATGAAGCCAGTCAGCCACAGTTGGTGGTAGTTGACTCATCCAATGGAGAGGGATGCAAGACTTTGCAGTAGACTTGTGCACAATGGAAAATTTAGTTTAGTTTCGTAAAATACATAATTTCGTTCTGTTATATTCGTTATGTTCCGTTAATTCATTTTCGGATAATTCGTTATTTCTGTAGCGTGTCGATATTCGTTATACTGAATCTCGAATCATGTCAAGCTCATTCGTTATATCCGCTATAATTTCTTTCGTATTAGTTGAATATTTATGTATGTATATTGATTCGTGATAATGATTCGTAGTTTGGAAAGACGTTTGTTTATTGAATCTATTAACACACACAATGACTCTTCTCCTCTGCTCAAATACAATGTCCGAATGTGCGAAAGATGCAAAATTTGGTCGAATTTTGATTCGTTACGAAACAAATTGCACATGTCTACTTTGCAGCGTTCAAGAGATGTTGTACAATGGATTTTTTATAGAGCTTGGCGGAAATGCTGGAGAGATGCAGCAAGAAAAAGGCCGGATCACCAAATCTTGTATTCCATGAATTTTTGGGTAATGTCCCTGACTGTTGCCCAAAAGTGGGTTAATTTAGGCCTCAACCAAAATATGTGGAGCAGCGTTCCTTTTTCCCCTTGACATCTCCAGCACCGGTCAGTAGTGGCTGGGTAATAATTGTGTAAGAGGTGGGGGTGAGATACCACCTTGTTAAAAGTTTTTATAATTGGTCTGTTGGATTTTTGCGCAGACCGAAGATTTTAATGAAAAAATGTTGCAACTGGGCAGGTGTAAATGTTCATTGCCGTTCCTTTTCCCATTTGTCTAAGAACGGAAGGTGTGGTTGTGCAGCCGGACAGTTCAATAAGATGTACGTTTTGGATAGAACCTGTGTCAGGTTGCCCTCTTCGGAACAATATTCCTCAAAGGTCGTTAGTGGGCGGCTAAATCCCTGTGGATTAGGTAAGGTATTGAGGAAGTGTCGTAATTGGAGTGCTGTCCAAAAGGACAGTTTAAAGGGGCCTGAGTTGTCAATCAGTTCCTCTATGGAAGGCCATATTCCTCCCAATACAAATTGAGATGCCCAAATCCTACCTGGTTGTCTCTATCATCCACCAACTCCGTGATGTCGTGGAGGAGTGGAAGAGGACTCCAGTGGCAACCTGTGAAGCTCTGGTGAACTCCATGCCCAAGAGGGTTAAGGCAGTGCTGGAAAATAATGGTGGCCACACAAAATATTGACACTTTGGGCCCAATTAGGACATTTTCACTTAGGGGTGTACTCACTTTTGTTGCCAGCGGTTTAGACATTAATGGCTGTGTGTTGAGTTATTTTGAGGGGACAGCAAATTTACACTGTTATACAAGCTGTACACTCACTACTTTACATTGTAGCAAAGTGTCATTTCTTCAGTGTTGTCACATGAAAAGATATATTAAAATATTTAGAAAAATGTGAGGGGTGTACTCACTTTTGTGAGATACTGTATGTCTAGATAGTGTAAAGGACCAGGGTCCACCGACGTTCACGACTCTCTCCTCCCCCTCCATTGATGGCCGCTGCTCTGTCCTGGTGATCCCTGGGCTCAGTGTGCAGTAACAAGTGGCTCAGAAGGTGTGGTTGTCCTGGAAGGAGAGGATCCCCACGCTGCTCTGTCCCCTCCAGCATGCCTGAGCTTCACACACATCCTGTCTCCCGCCCCGTGTGCTGCTGTGTCTGTGAAGGGGATGTGGGGGTGGGAAGATTAAGGAGCCAATAACCACATTGAGAGAAATAACTGAATGAGAGCCCCCGGGGACCATTCAAGTAAGTGAGCACTGTGACCAGACCCTCCTTCTCCCCCTCCTTATCTCCTTCCTCTTTATCTCCCCCCTCTCTCCCCCTGCCCTCTCTCCCCCCTCCATCTTCCCCTCTCCTTATCTCCCCTCCTCCTCTCCCCCCTCCTTCTCCCCTCCATCTCCTCCCTCTTTCTCACCCCCCTCCTTCTCTCCCCCCCTTTCTCCCCTCCATCTCCCCCCTCTTTCTCTCCCCCCTCACTCTCTCCCTGCCCCCTCTCTCCCCTCCCTCCCTCTCTCTCTCCCTCCCTCCCCCTCATTCTCCGCCTCCTTATCTCCCCCCTCCTTCTCTCCCCCCTCGCTCTCTCCCTCCCCCTCCTTTTCTCCCTGCCCTCCTCCCCTCTCCCTGCCAGCACTGGAAATAGCTTTATCTGTCTGTTTATTAAACTCCCATCATCTAGCCATAGATGTGATGTATAACAGTATAACATAATGACTTTATTAACTTAATCCACTTAAAGTGGTATTAAACCCCAAAGCAAACATTTATTATATTGCAGCTTACCAATTATTAAATGTGGTGGCTGCATTTGTTTTCTTTTTCAGGTTTTCTTTCTTTTCTTTTCACCTGTTGATCCTGCCAAATAAGTGTGTTGTAGTTCAAAAGACCAAGCTGTCTTGGAGACAAACCATTTAACACTGGCAGAGGTGCTTACAATGATCAGTTTCCATTTATTCATAAAACACCTTTATTCCAAAAGGGATAAAAAATGTTTACTGTAACTCATTATAAAGTGTGAGCTGGAGAATGGCTACAATTTTGTTTAGTTAACTTAAATCTGCTAGTACATCTAACACCCCCAATTTCCTGCCCCTCAGACTGCTGTCCAAATGTGTCTCTGTTGCTCCTTCATCCAGAGTGGGGGGGGGGGGGGGGGGCACTCTAATATAGGAGTTGTGTTACTGACCATATCACCAGGGGAAAACAGAAAATAAAAAGCCTAAAAAAAAACAAATGCAGCCACATCTAAGTATTGGTAAGCTGTAAATTGTATTCCTCTCCATTCATAGCGGATTCGATGGAATGACCAGTGGGTGGACCCTGGGGAATGTTGGTGGTCAGGCCCGGGGGGGCCCAGTCTTAAAGCTATGTAAATTCTGATGGCTGCCCTGGTCTGAGCACATATACTTGATAACAGTAAGGGTTCATAGCATAGTTCTGTGAAGCTATGGAGGGACAAAGGGACCGCTATGTATGGGGAAGGCAATCAGTGCCAGGGGAAGAGAAATTTATTGCAAAGAGCAGCAAGGCCGCTTCATGACTCACGTGGGCCCTCCAGAGATTGAACTCTTGATCTTCATATGGTTCTCTGTGGCCCGAGGTTGAGAGTTTCTCCACGGCACCGCCGAACCTAGACGGCCCGTCGGCTGTGGGAGGAACAACAGTCAGTTCGGGACAGGGATGGGGTCCGAGTCCATAAACCGGAAGAAAGCCAGCAGGTCTTTGGGTGTGCGGAGGGTGAAGGAGCGCTGATCTCTCTGGAAGTTAACAGAGAGAGGGTATCCCCACCTGTAAGTAGCACTGAGCCTACAAGCCATATCTAGGACTGGTTGGAGAAGGGCTCGTCTTTGGAGGGTAGCTCTAGAGAGATCAGGCAAGATCTTCACTGTCACTCCATCAAAATCAACATCCCCTGCTTCCCACGCTTTACGGATGATGGTCTAATTGTGTGTGTAGTGGTGGACTTTGCAGATCACATCTCTAGGTCGATTAGGATTAATGGGTTGGGGGCCTAGAGCCCTGTGAATCCGGTCCAATTCTAGAGTTGCTGGGAAGGAGTGCTCCGAAATCCTGCGGAAGATTGCAACAGCTGTCTCTGCTAGATCCTCGGGTCCCATCATCTCTGGCAGACCCCGGAACTGCAAATAATTGCGCCGGCTCCTGTCCTCCAAATTGTCCATGTGCAGCTGCAGGCTCACCGCCGCATTGATATGATTTTCCTGGATGGATTCCAGGGAGGTCACCTGTTGTTGTAAGGACTCTATGGACAATTCCGTGGTCATCCGTGAGGGGAGGGATTGCACATCCCACTTGATCTCGAGAATGACTTTACGGTGCTGCTCCTCTAGGCGGCCGATCAGGCATTGTATATCTGCCTTAGTTGGGAGGGCATGTAGAAGCGCCCTGAGTTCAGAGTCCACACAAAGGGTGAGCGGTCATAAAGAAGGATCAAGCTCGACTGGAAAGCAGCTGAAGTTTGAGTACGAGTTTGATGCCACCGAGGCAGTGGCAGAGGTAGGGTGAATAATTGAATCTGAGGCTTCCCGCAATGGGCTGCATGGCTCCGCCATCTTAGGAGCGGGAGAGTTCACTTGCGAGTTTGAAAAAAGTGAGCTATTTCCACGCTACCTTTCACAGATCTAGCTGCTTGGGTGCTTCCGTTCACCTTCTTGCTCAAGGGCATGCCGTAGGGATGGTAGTGAGATAGGCTGAGGTAATCAGGAGAATGCCAGCAGCTCAGTAAGTGCATGTCCTCATTCAGCCATGTCCAGGCCACGCAACCGAGGAAGAGATTTTATGTTGAGCACAAAGACCTCAATTTTCTATCGTCTGTTGAGGGACACACGATTCTAAAGACAACTGGGACACCCAAAATAGAAGGGTGGGTAACACAGTAGGCAAGCTAACACGCCCAACAAGAAACTGTGGCAAACTTTGGGAACTTCTGAACAGAGGACCAGGTGGCAGCTGTTCAGACCTGGGACACAAAGGTCTAATGCCAAAATACCCAAGCAGTGCTCACAGACCTAATGGAGTGAGCTCACACAGGAAAGGAGGGTACCATGTCCTCCAAACCACATTTTTTTCTACAGTTTTTCATACTCTAGTTAACACAGTGAGAAGTTTCACCAAATATCTTTCTGACAGCACTAAAGTAAAAAGATAAGCTGATAGGGAAGTACACATAGTGGCAGTATGTTTCCATATTGTCTTACGTTTCTGTACTTTCATTTAATATCTTATATAACATCCACTATACGATCACTGTTCTTGTTATATAATCTAAGTGCATAGAAAAGTTAAAAAATGACTGCGCTACTTATTGATATATAAAAAGCTGCTGGCACTACAATCAGACAAATTTCGTAAGTGGTAGAATCAAAAAAAGTGCAGCGCTATTGCATATATGAACTGATATTGCATGTATGAACAAGCAAAAATATGCAAACAGTAAACATATATATGTGCAAAAACAAACTTAATTATACATATAAGTGATATATGTAAATAACCAAATGTTGATATAAAGTGCAACGTGCTTAAGGGGACATTAAAAAAAAATTGATAAATAGTTCACATATAAAAGTGACAACAGTACATTAACCATTCAAGGTGTAAGAATCTGAAGTAGGTAGACCATACAATATAGATAAGTCACTGGTAACTTAAAATAGTTCAAGGTAAAAAAAGGGCTGAAGATGGAGATTGAATCGACACTTCAAGGTGCACCCCCCTCCTGTGTCCCCACTCACCAAAAGGAATGGACCCCTAGCTTTTCAGTCCAGGGGTCATTCAGGCTAGAACGTTGGCCAGGAATGGCAATTCATTGCAGGGTCCAATGAAGATCTCCCCCCATCGCGATGGTCATAGGTAGATATTGGCACCAAAAAAAAAGGACTAATAGTAAAGTACAGTTTGTCAGGACTTTAATGCGCAAACGTGGTAAGGTACTTACAGACTAGAAGAATTAATATCGCTAGAGGTATTGCAGTGATAAAATCAAGGAAACTGCCACATCCAGCGTGCGTTCCACCGAAACCAGAAGTGACGTCGTTTGGACTCAAACACCAGAAACTACGTCAACGCGTTTCGCCCTCCCACAAGGTATCATCAAGGACCCTCATCCTTAACCGATCCGGTTTTATTGGAACGCACGCTGTATGCAGTGTTTTCCAGGATTTTATTACTGCAATAACTCTTGCGATATTATTTCTTCTAGTCTGTAAATACCTTACCATGTTTGCGCATTAAAGTCCTGCCAAACTGTAATTTACTATTAGTCCTTCTTTTATTTTTGGTGCCAATATCTACCTATAACCATCACAATGGTGGGAGGTCTTCATTAGACCCTAATATGAATTGCAATTCCTGGCCAACATTCTAGCCTGAATGATCCCTGGACTGAAAAGCTAGGGGTCCATTCCTTTTGGTGAGTGGGGACACAGGAGGGGTGTGTGATGCACCTTGAAATTTGAAGCATAAGTGTCATCTGCGATGTTCATTTTTTGCGATATAAACGGAAAAAGAACCTTTTTGTTATAAGAAAAATCCAATAAACTCAATTTTAGTCATACATTTAGGCCAAAATGTATTCAGCCACATGTCTTTGGTAAAAAAAAATGTTAATAAACGTATATTTATTGGTTTGTGCAAAAGTTATAGCGTCTACAAACTATGGTGCATTTTCTGGAATTTATGTAGCTTTTAGTTTATGACTGCCTATCTCATTACTTGAGTTGCTAAAATGGCAGGGCAGTAGAACCCCCCTCCCCCCCCCCCCCCCCGATTGGAAAGGAGATACCCCAAGGAAATTGCTGAGAGGCTTGTTGAGCCCATTGAATATTTTATTTTTTTGTCACAAGTGATTGAAAAATGACAAAAAAAAAAATTACACAAAGTTGTCACTAAATGATATAGTGCTGAGAGGCATGTTGAGTCCATGGAAAATTTTATATTTTGACACAAGTTGCGGGAAAATGACAAACTTTTTTATTTTTTTTATTTTTTTTGCACAAAGTTGTCACTAAATGATATATTGCTCAAACATGCCATGGGCATGTGTGGAATTTCACCCCAGAATACATTCTACTGCTTCTCCTGAGTACGGGGATACCACGTGTGAGACTTTTTGGGAGCCTAGCCA
Source organism: Lithobates septentrionalis (assembly GCA_037952835.1). Classification (NCBI taxonomy): domain Eukaryota; kingdom Metazoa; phylum Chordata; class Amphibia; order Anura; family Ranidae; genus Lithobates; species Lithobates septentrionalis. The sequence goes on from JBBDGP010000295.1 coordinate 6,864,413, forward strand.
TGTACAAGACCCGGAAAACCAATCACGTCTTCAGGCTTTCTAAGGGCGTACATTTTTGATTTCACTCCTCACTACCTATCACAGTTACGGAGGCCCTGAAATGTACAGATAGCGCAACCCCCCCCCCCCCCCCATGACCCCATTTTGGAAAGTAGACACCCCAAGGTATTTGCTAAGAGGCATGGTGAGTTTTTTGCAGCTCTCATTTGTGTTTGAAAATGAAGAAAGAAAAGAAAAATTTGTATTTTTTTTTAATTTTTTCCTTGTCAAAAGAAGTTTATTGAGTATACAATGTTATAAAGATACATAAAGTAAGTTTACAAGGATCTATAAAGTAAGCTCATTGTTTTACAGTAGGGTTTATATAGGTAAATATCATGGAATTTCAAATATTAAACATCGGGTTCACGTAAACCTAAATTAAAGATATATATCATTTCCTTAGTTACTTTTGTAGGTATTTAAATGATTTATACCTACTATACATATTGTTTACAAGTAGAGTGTATATAGGTCAAATAAATTCTGATAATGAGCTTTAATCGTAAGGTGGAGAAAAGGAAAGAGAAAGAAGAAAAAGGGTTGAAAGGTAGAGGTATGGTCCACAAGGTTGTCCCGCTCGTCAGTTTATTATTCTTTTTAGTTCTCTTTGAAGCCTTAGAATGGGTGTCTCTGTAAGTCATTTAATCTGTTACCATGGCAACAGGACAGAGTCATTGAAGTTTGACAGGAACTGTTGTTTTATCCAAGGATGCCAAAGTTTTTCAAATTTTGGAATTTGATTTTGATCGATGGCTACCATCTTAGCATGGGACATTGTATTATTCATTCTGTGAATTGTTTCTGCTAGTACCAATGTAGGAGATTTCCATGCCTTGGCCACTGTTTGTTTTGCAGCCGTTATTAGTTGGATCATAAGTTTGAATTGAGAGAGTGTTAACCATTCCGGTTTTAGATTAAGTAGAGTTAAATATGGATCTGGTTGTATTATTTTTTTAAATATTTTAGATGCAATCACGAAGACTTCCTTCCAGAAGGTTTGGATTACTGGGCACGTCCACCATATGTGTAAATATGTGCCTATTTCTGGGCATCCTCGAAAACAAAGAGCTGAGGTATTAGGTGAATATTTTGCCACTCTAGCGGGTACAAGGTACCAGCGAGTTAGGACTTTATAATTTGTCTCCAGTGCTAAGATGTTGGGTGAAGATGACTTAGATGTGAGCCATATGTTAGACCAGTCCGTGTCTTCTAAAGTTCGTCCCAGGTCCTCCTCCCACCTCTGAACGTAAGAGGGTCTATTAAGATTTGCTACTCCATATAATTGATTATAAAGTGATGAAATTGTACCTTTAGCAAATGGATCTTTTGTACAGATTGATTCAAAAATGGATAATTGGGATAATGGTGTATCCCCCTTTAGGAATGGTGTATAGAAATTTTTGATTTGGAGATATCTAAATATCTCAGAGTTTGGTAGATCATATTTTTCTCTAAGCGATGGGAATGAAAGGAATGATTTAGATGCTATGAAGTCATTTAGTGTCTGAATGCCTGATGTTGTCCAAGCTTTAAAAGAATTTGGGTAGATCCATGCCGGATAAAAGGCCGGATTTCTGATAAAAGAAAGGAGAGGATTGTGTGGAGATTGTAACTGATATTTGGTTTTTAGTTTATCCCAGAGAGATAAGAAGTGTTTAGTTATGGGATTATGAATTTTAAAGCGGTCTTTAGGATCAAGCCATAATAAATTTGATATTAATAGAGGGTCATTTTCTGAAGCCTCTATAAATACCCATAATGGGATTTCCTGTTTTGCATGGTATTTGGACAGACTGGCCAAATGTGCTGCTCTGTAGTAGTTAGTAAAATTAGGGTATCCCAGGCCTCCTTTATTTTTGGGAAGATGTAGTGTGTGTATAGGTATACGTGGTTTAGAAGAGCCCCATATAAACGAAGTTGCTCTTTTTTGTACTATTCTCAAAAAATAGGAAGGAATTGGAATAGGGAGGACTCTGAATAGATAAAGCAATTTGGGTAGAATAGTCATTTTGATTGCATTAATCTTCCCTATCCAGGATAAAGGAAGTTGCGACCATTGTTTTATTAGATTTGTGATCTGTCTTAATACAGGATGATAATTGGTTGAGAATAAGTCAGAATGAGATGCTGTTAAATGAATTCCAAGATATGGGATTGATTTTTCTGCCCATGTGAATGGGAGTGCAGCCCTAGCCGGGATCAATTCCATGTTTGTGAGTGAAATATTAAGCACTAGGCATTTCTTAGGATTAATCATAAGGCCGGGTAGGGCTGCAAATCCATCAAGAGCTGGTATTAAGTTAGGACCAGAGACCTGTGGTGATGATAGAAAAAGTAATATATCGTCTGCAAATATACATAGTTTGTGTGTAATACCTCCTACTTCAATGCCAGTTATAGTTTGGTTTGTTCTGATGTATTGGGCCATGGGTTCGAGTATAAGGGCAAATAATAAGGGAGATAATGGGCAACCCTGTAGGGTACCTCTTTCGATATTAAAGGCTTCAGATTTGTATCCAGCATATTTTATATAGGCTTTGGGTTTATTATATAATGCTTTGATCCATGTTAAAAAGTGGGGTCCAAAACCCCATTTTTGTAATGAATATTGCATATATTGCCAGGATACTGTGTCAAATGCCCTCTTAATATCGAGAGATAGAAAACATAAAGGGATTTTCCGTTTTTTAGCAATATGTGCCAATAACACTGCCCTGCGTATATTATCGCCTGCCTGTCTATTTGACATGAAGCCTACTTGATCTCTATGTATTAATTTTCCTATAATGCTATTGAGGCGTTTTGCTATTATTTTTGCTAATAATTTAATATCGAGGTTTAACAGAGAGATAGGCCGATAATTCACACAGGAAGTATCATCAGAAAGGGGTTTTGGGATCATACAAACAATTGCCATTAGTGTTTCTTGCCGAAAAGAATGTCCATCTAGAAGTTTGTTAAAAGTTTCAGTGAGAATGGGAGAGAGTATTTCTGAGAATGTTTTATAGTATAAAGCCGAGTAGCCGTCTGGGCCTGGTCTTTTGTTAAGTTTTAGGTCTTTTATGGCGTTAGCAACTTCATCTATAGTTATAGGCTCATTCAAACTGCTTTTTTGATTCTGAGATAACTCAGGTAAGGTTATTTTTGAGAAGGATTCAGCCTCTGTAGGATTAAATTCATTGTTTGTCTTGTATAAAGTTGCGAGATGTGAGTGAAATTTATGGACTATTTTAACTGGATTACAAGTGTAAACATTTTTTGATAATTTCAAACGTATTGGTTTGAAAGATTTGTTAGTTGAATTTAATGCCCGAGCCAAATATGTACCTGGTTTGTTTGTATTCATGTAGAAATTGTGTTTGGAGCGTTTGAGGGATTTATCAACTGACTCAGTGAGAAATAGATCGTATTCCAATCTAGATTTTTCCAGATGAGATTTTGTACTCTGAGATGGATTATCTTGAAATGATATGTAGGCTGCATTAAAATTGAGTTCTAGTTTTTTTGCTAGATTTTTGCGTTCCCGTTTAAATAGTGCCATTTGTCTTTGTATTGTACCACGCAAGACAGGCTTATGAGCTTCCCACAGTGTTATTGGGGAGATGTCTGTTGTATTATTAATTGATATGTATTCCTTTAAAGCTTGTTCAATGGCCATCTGATGTAGTGGGTGTTTGAGCATTATGTCCGGTAAGTACCACGTTGGGTCATGTGCTTTTGGTATGGCTGAGGCTATAGTAGTGTATACTGCATTATGGTCAGACCACGGAATCGGAATTATATCTGATGCAATAATTTCTGGTATCATTCCTATTGTTAGAAAAATATGATCTATTCTGGTGAAGGTTTGATGAGGGTGCGAGAAATAAGTGAATTTCTTTTTCATTGGGTTACTTTCTCTCCACGAATCTACCAGATTGTATTTGGAAAGAAGTTGAGAAAAAGGTAATCTAGGAGGTTATTTTGGATGGTGTAAAAGATGATTTATCTAGAAATGGGAGGAGGACCTGGTTCGAATCCCCACACATTATCACTGTTCCTATTTTGTGTGTATTAATCACTTGTAATATATGTGAGAGGAATGGTGTAGGTTGTTTGTTAGGAGCGTAGTAGGAAATCACCGTGATTGCTGTATCCATTATATAACCCATGAGTATCAGGTATCTACCTTCTGGGTCTTTAATTTCTGATGATAAGATGAATGGTGTGGATCGGTGAAATGCAATTAGAGTTCCCCTTTGCTTGGTACAGGCAGAAGCCGTGTAAATTTGTTGATAAAAAGGAGAAATATATTTTGGAGTAGAATCTTTGGTGAAGTGTGTTTCTTGGAGGCATACTATGTGAGCCTTCTTGTTATGGAAAGTACGGAAGGCTTTGGTCCTTTTTTGAGGGACATTTATTCCCTGAACATTCAGGGAAAGTATATTCAGTGGTGCCATGGCAATAGATCAAATAGTTTTGACTTACTTTTTGTTATGCAGAGCTGACTGCGCAGATCAACCTGAGTGGACTGAAGAGATGAATAGATAGAAAAGAAACCAGTGAATTCTGGAGTAAAGAGTAAACAAAAAACATATGAGATTAGATGATACATTGTATAAATTATTTTTTGCAAGTAATCACGATTTACCCGTGAAAGAGAATAAATATCTCTCTCAGGGGAATAAGTGCCTTCGTCACACTCCCACATAATATGGTTGGGAGAATGAGGAGGGCTAATGGGGGTACACGGATCTTCCGCTTACAGGAGAGAAGTGCTATGTCAAAAGACATCAAAATGATGTTTCATTAATTGGAGTGCAGAATATAGTTTTTTTTTTAATTATTTATTCCAGGGTGGTTGTATATGGTTAGTCTTGCCCTAGGCTAAATAATTCAGTTAGAAAGGTACTGTTAATAACTTTGGTATTGATGAAGATAGTTTGAATTATTTTGGGATTTTAACCCTTTTAGAGTAAACAATTACATATTTTATTCATATGTAACTGTTTAGATATGTTAACTCATAAAATTGAGGTTGTATTGCTTCAGATTAGAATAAACAAAAACATAGTTCTAGGAACTAGTTAGGTAATAATATATTTGTTTTAAGAAAAGAAAGAAAAAGCTTCCATTACTTCTGGATTATTGAACATATTTGTCCTAAAAAGTAATAAATCTATTGTTATTACCTGATAATATATAACTGAACAAGAATTTCCTTATTTCACTTATATATTCTAAGGCTATATGAATCAGAAGTAATAAGAAATATAACTGGAATGTAACATGATCCCACACAGTGTGTGACTATCAGAATGCAGTTACATTCAGTTATAAATATAGGTTTTTTTATAGAGAACCATCTCTTAGTATAATAAATGAAGAGATATCAGGAATTAGGATGTCAGTCCATTGAATCTTCTTGGTCCATGGATGATGTGGCATAACGGCCTCTTTTGTGAGAATGATGATTCCCATTTTGTTCTGAAATTTTCTGGGTGCTGCCTGAAGGTGAAGATGATGCCATTCTTCTGCGTGCGGGAGTGTTGCTGCTTGTGGGTTCTGTCAGATTTAATTTTAAAAGGGTTTGTTGTAGTTCATCTGCTGATCTGCTTCTGTAAATTGTACCTTGGTAGTTAAATCTGACTGAAAAGGGGAAGCCCCATTGATACATAATGTTGTGGCGTTGCAGTTCCATTAGTTGGGGTTTCATGGATCGTCTTTTAGTAATAGTAAGTTGGGATAGGTCAGCAAAAATTTGATAATTGTGTCCTTGAAAATTAAGTTCCTTTTTTTCTCTTGCAGCAATTAGTATTTGTTCTTTCGTTCTGTAATAATGAAATTTTGTGACTATATCACGTGGGGGTCCATCTTTCTTTTTGGCTGTGAGGGTTCTGTGTACTCTGTCCAGTTCTAAACGTTCAATAGGGATATCTGGCTTTAGTTCTTGTAATAGAGCAGTAATAGTAGATTGCAGGTCTGTCACAGTTTCAGGTATTCCCCTTATGCGCAAGTTTGAACGTCTGGCTCTATTTTCGTAATCTTCAAACTTAGTTTGAAGTATTAAATTCTCTTTTTTTAATTGTTCCAATTCTGTTATATTTTCTTGGGTTGTAATTTCAATTTCATCCATTTTTATTTCTAAGGCTGCGGTGCGGTTTCCCAGCTCTCTTATTTCTTTGGTTAGGCTTTTTGTTATTTGGTCTGAGGTTTGTTTTAAAGCCTTATGAGGCATCTTTTCAAATTGTAATAATATTACTGGGGATACTGAGGAGGCTTGTGGAGAAGTTTGTGAGAGGATTTGTTCTGTATCTGACTCAAATGGAGAGTCTTGCTGTGACATTTTCTGTCTGTGAGAGCGCCCTGATGCTGTATATTGTGAGGTGACTGGAGCTGCTTTAGTTGCAGTGAGTGCCTGTGAGCTCTTTGTGAGGTGATTTTTATTTCTGCCACGGTTTCCTCCCAGTACCATATTTCCTGCCCAAACTTTTACAGTTTGTTCCCTGGGGCAAAAAGGTTTAAATGGATACCTTTTGAGCCTGCAGGCTCCGCTTTGTCCTTCTCTTCTCTCCTCAGCGGTGTGGAGCTCTAACAATGCATGTCTGCTCCGCTAGGCTCCGCCTCCTGCCCCCCCCCTTTTTTTTTTCAATTTTCAAAACTTTGTGACAAAAAGCAAGATCTGCAAAATACTCAACGTGCCTCTCAGCAAATACCTTGGGGTGTCTACTTTCCAAAATGGGGTCATTTGGGGGGGGGGGGTTGTGCTTTTTTTACATTGCATGGCCTCCGAAACTGTGATAGGTAGTGAGGAAGTGAAATCACCATATTACGCCCTTAAAAAGCCTGAAGGCGGTGCTTGGTTTTCGGGGTCCTGTACATGGTTAAGCTCCCAAAATGTCTCACACATGTGTTATCCCCGTACTCAGGAGAAGCAGCAGAATGTATTTTGGGGTGTAATTTCACATATGCCCATGGCATGTTTGAGCAATATATCATTTAGTGAAGACTTTGTTCAAAAATTGTCATTTTACCACAACTTGTGGCAAAATATCAAATTCTCCATGGACTCAACTGACTATCAGCAAATAGCTTGGGGTGTCTACTTTCCAAAAAGGGGTCATTTGGGGGGGTTTGAACTGTCCTGACATTTTATGCACAACATTTAGAAGCTTATGTCACACATTACCCACTCTTCTAACCACCTGAAGACAAAGCCCTTTGTGACACTTTTTGCTTACATGAAAAAATATTTTTTTTTTGCAAGAAAATTACTTTTAACCCCCAAATATTATTTTTTTAAAGCAAAGACCCTACAGATTAAAATGGTGGGTGTTGCAGTTTTTTTTTCACACAGTATTTGCGCAGCGATTTTTCAACCGCTTTTTTTTTTTTTTTTTTTTTGGAAAAAACTAATTTTTTTTAATTTTAATGCACTAAAACGCACTATATTGCCCAAATGTTTGATGAAATAAAAAAGATGATCTTATGCCGAGTACATGGATACCAAACATGACATGCCTTAAAATTGCTCACAAACGTGCAGCGGCGACAAACTACATTTTTAAAAGCCTTTACAAGTTACCACTTTAGATTTACAGAGGAGGTCTACTGCTAAAATTACTGCCCTTGATCTGACCTTTGCAATGATACCTCACATGCATGGTGCGATTGCTGTTTACATATGACACCAGACCGACGCTTGCGTTCGCCTTTGCGCGTAAGCACAGGTGGACAGGGGTGCTTTTTCTCAGGGAATGTAAATATCCCCTATGATAGCAATAGATAGTGACAGGTACTCTTTTTTGAAAAAATTGGGGTCTATTAGACCCTAGATCCTCCTTTGCCCTCAAAGCATCTGACCACACAAAGATCGGTGTGATAAAATGCTTTCCCAATGGCGCTGTTTATATCCGGCGAAAGCTAAGTCATGAAATGCTCGTAGCTTCCAGTTTCTTAAGGCATAGAGATGATTGGAGCTATTCTGGTCTCTGATCAGCTCTATAGTCAGCTGGCCGAACCACCGGCTGCATTTTTGGGTTCCCTGTTGGGACAGGAGAGCCAGAGAAAACCATGGAAGACGGTGGGAGGGGGGATGTTCCCTCCCACTGCTTGTAAAAGCAGTCTAAAGGCTAATTAGCCACTAGGATTGCTTTTACATTAAAGCCGATCGCTGGCTGAAAAGAATGATACCAAGATGATACCTAAACCTGCAGGCATCATTTTGGTATAATCACTCAAAGTCCAGTAACATACCAGTACGTCGCTAGAATACCACACTTCATCCACCGACTTCTAATGATGGGCATACATGGACCATTTTTTTTTTAAACTGTGGTGGTGAAATCGCCTCCTACAGCGCTGGAGTCGCTGATTTACGTATCGTGGGAGCAAACGCTGTTGCTGTCAAGATAAATAAATCAGTGCTGCAGCTGAATGGCGTACCTGCTAAGCAAATGATGGTTAACAATAAAACAAAGTAACATTACAGTATAATAGTAAGACATACCATACCTGCAAAGCAAATACAATAAAAGCATAGTAAAAATAAAACATTTTTTAACGCAATCTATGCCTAAAAAATATATGCTGAAGCATGGGGGCAATCCGCCCCTAATGTTAGGAGCAAAGCGCTCCTCCACCCCTGCCCCCATGCTTCGGTATATATGCTCTTTTTTTAACTGTGGTGGTGAAATCCCCTCTGACAGTGCTGGAGTCACGGCTTTACGTATTTTGGGAGCAAACGCTGTTGCTGTCAAGATAAATAAATCAGTGTTGCAGCTGAATGGTGTACCTGCTAAGCAAATGATGCTTAACAATAAAGCAAAGTAACATTACAGTATAACAGTAAGACATACCATACCGGCAAAGCAAATACAATAAAACATAGTAAAAAATAAAACAGAGAGAGAACAATAGATATAGAACAATAATGAGCAAACAATAGAGCGGACAGTAGAGAGTGAACATAAGAGAGACAGAACAATAAAGAGAGAGAAGAAAAATAAAACCACAACTATTTTTGGCTTTTTTATTTTATATATTTTTTTGTGTTTTTGTGTGTGTGGTTTTTTTTTTCACTTTTATAAAAACTGTAAACTGAACGTTCCAGATTAGGGTCTCTCAAAATGTGATGGCCATCTCATCTTTCGAGACCCTGTGTTAGTGTGCCCTAGGACTGTGTAGTGCTGTACCCTACGCTAATACTCCACTAGTGTGTGTTAGTGTTTGAAACAGTCACCGATGCAGGGACCAAGTTGGTCAGGACAAGAGGGACAATAAAAGCGGGTGTTACGCCTAAATCTGCATTTTCTGCAGACACAACATCTTCTTTGGGGTGTTCTTTGGGTAGGGGCACCAGGGAGGACATACGATAAATGCCTCTCATGCAGCCAGCCCACTGCATTTGCGTTGGGAAGGTGGGCCATAGCACCGTCTGGAAACAGAAGGGCTGTGACGATCTCTTCCTGGAATTTTAGGAAGGATCCAGTTTGTCCTGAAGCTTTGTGTAGCAAGTGTTCAGCAGAGCCAATTGAAATAAGTATACAGACACTTTTTAGTACCAGCGTCTGGCCTTACGGGCAATTAGGTACGGCGCCAACAACTGGTCGTTGAGGTCCACCCTTCCCATGTTAAGGTTGTATTCGTTGACACAAAGGCGTTTCTCCACAACACCAGTCACCATAGAAATTTGGACTGTCATATCTGCGTGAAGGGAGGACAAAACGAAAACATTCTGTGAATCCCTCCACTTCACTGCTAACAAATTATTACACTTCAAGCAGGCTCTCTCCCCCCGTCTAAGTTGGGATTCTACAAGTCGTTGGGGGAAGCCCCGGCGATTAGATCATACGGTGCCACATGCGCCAACTCCATAATCAAAAAGGTGACTAAAAAGTGGCACGCTCATGTAATAATTGTTTAGGTACAAGTGGTACCCCTTTCTGAATAAGGGTGACACCAAGTCCCACACAATCTTATCAGAGCTCCCTATGCAGTCTGTAAGGAAAAAACAGGGAAGCGCCGACCTGAGTGTAGTATTAAAATAACTTTAATAGGATAAGATTAAAAGCTCGGAGGGGTCGGATGGTTCTGCCAACATATAGGAGGCCACAAAGACAGGTCAGGATGTTAGGATGGAACCCAAAAAAGGATCTTCCAGCAGGATGGGCCAGTTCTTGATGAAGATTTTTTTTCCATTTGTCTGTAGCGTTCATGGAACTGGGTGGTAAACCTTGTTGGCTGGAGCCCTTCTGGCGTTTTCATGTAGTATACTGTCTGACCTGTCCTTCTGGCCTTCTATATGTTGGCAGAACCATCCATCCCCTCCGCCAACGGTTTGGCACGCACAGGCGGTTTATCGAACAGGGATGTGATGAGCACAGTGTGCCAAGACATTTTTTGACTGAACATGAAAATTCCACCAAAGGCCTGAAGTGGTGGGTCAATAGAGGCCATCTCTGGAGGTTTGCCAGCGGGAAACTGTCTGGATATATTCCCTCAATTCCCTCTTGCCAGGAGGACTTAATGAGGAGTTAGACGCATACACCTTGTTATAACAGATCACACGCCCATTTCTGGTTTGTTTCTCCCCACTCCTTCCTACCTTCCCCTTACCCCTGTCTCCCCCCCCCCACACACACAAACAGGTCTGTCTCTGCTCTACCGGTCGGGAGTGGTATAGTAAATATATTATATTAATATTTCATATATATGTATGTGTGTGTGTATGTATATATGTGTATGTGCAGACATATATGCATGTTGCATGATCCATCATTAGGTGCACCCCACTCGGTATCCACACCATGAGGGGACACACACACATATACATCCCATGTATACCAACCAGGGGGAACACAGCACCAACTTTATCTTTACTGTTCATTATTATTATTATTCATTCTTTACACTACAGCCTGTTCCCCCTCCATCACCTCTTCATGTTTCCATGCATACAACCCCCCTTTTTTTCTATTTTTTTTTTTCTATTTTACTTGCTTGGCCCTTCATACATCATCAACCTCTTCAATAGGCTTCTATACATATAGAAGAGAACTATGCTTCAAATATTTACATGTGTATCATTTTTTTAAATTTTTACCCTTTTTTTTTTTATTTTATTTTTTTTCAATTTTATTTTATATAATTTTTTTATATATACATATATTATCATTATTTTAATTATATATATATATTTGTCAATCAGAGACTGTTAACCCCTGCTTCACCTTGCCCCTTGCTATAATTTAATGTTTACTGATTGGTCTGCTGGAAGTTCCAGTTCCACCGCCACACCCATACACTCTCCATTGTGTATATATAGCTGTCCTCCTCTAGAGGGCAGCAGGCCAATAGAAGGAGCAGTCAGCTCCTAGTGCGTATCCTTTCATCACTGCAGCCCTGATTGACAAGATTCCAGCCCTGCCTAGGTCCAATCAGACGCTGGTGACATCACTTCCTGTTCCACGGTCCATGCTGGCCTGTGTGGAGCTGCTTGGTTCCTTTGCTCCTGGAGAAACACTATGATCCATTCCAGCTAGCTGCATCATACCTTTCCAGCTATCTGGAACAGCGGTGGGACCCACAGAGCCATGTGGAATGCCAGGAGTGCACTTTACTTTGACGAGCATGCATCTTCTATCATCTTGTAAGTGTTTTTAATCTTATCCTATTAAAGTCATCAATTTAATACTACACTCAGGTCGGCGTCTCCCCCTCCCTGTTTTTTCCTTACATGTCTTGCAGAGTTCTGAACACACTCTAAAGGATGGCTGCCTTCCTTTTTATCCCTTAATACCCCTTTCTATGGATACATCACCATCCAGCTATTATAGCCACAGACTATACCCCTAATAATTACTCCATCTGGAGCGCCAGATAAACACTGACTATACTGCCCTATGTAGTCTGGGCAATTTTCCGGCTCTAAGTGACTATCTTTTCCCTTGTAAACCATAAAACTATGTGTATAGCCTGTTGCCCTGTCACAGAGCTTATACATATTGACCCCATATCTGCCACGCTTGCTGGGAAGATTCTGTTTGATAGACAAGCGGCCAGAAAACGTAATCAGGGACTCATCAACGCAGACAACTTGATCAGGAGTAAACAAGGCTGCAAACTGTTGGTTGAAGTGGTTTATGAGGGGCCGAATTTTGTAGAGCTGATCAAATCCAGGGTCACCCCGAGGACGACAGAGTTCATTATCACTGAAGTGCATTAACCGCAAGATCTGCTGGTATCGTGTCCTGGTCATGGAGGCAGAGAACACGGGCATGTGGTGGATTGGGTCAGTGGACCAATATGACCGCAACTCACTCTTTTTAGTTATGCCCAGGAGGAGGGATATGCCCAGGAAGGTCTTAAATTCGGAGACCGTAACAGGTCTCCAATCTCTGGCAAGGGTCAACTGGGGATTAGCGGCGATGAATTGACCAGCATACAAATTGCTTTGGTCCACAATAGATCTATAGAGATCTTCCATGAAAAACAGCGAATAAAAATCAAGTGATGTAAAATCAACTGTTTCCACCTGAATTCCGGGTTAGCCAGTGAATGGGGGAAGTACGGGTGCTTCAGAAGTGGTGGGCTCCCATTTAGGATTGGCAAATGCAGCAGGAAGGGCACTATGGGCTCGACAGGCCTGTGTTTGTCTTCTTGGCGGCAGCAGGACACTACTCGTGCTACCCACCTCACCAACTTGAACTGCACTTATGGGACTCGCCACGTCACCAAGTGTTACTGCAGTGCTGGATGTACACCAGGATGTACTAGGCCGCTGGTGCTTGCCAGTTCACCAGAAGGATGAGCTGCACTAGTACTGGCTCTCTGCTCCATACTAGAGCCCTGTGGTTCTTGCACCTCAACGACAGCAGAAGAACGGGGTCTGGTACGCCTGACCTTGGCAGGGACCACAACTCCATCGTCAGAGCTATCTGACAGGGTGCCGCGGCTGTCTACCGGTTCGTACTCTGAGCCCGAATCTGACAGTAGTGTGAATTCCTCTTCACTATCTGTCATGCTCAGAAACATGTAGGCCTCTTCACTATTGTACCTTCGATTTGACATTTTGATCTCTAAATTTACTGGTACAGTAGTGAGACACACAGGAAAAAGAGACCATGACTGTCAGCGACTGCTTGAAAGGCTACAAAAAAACCTGTTAGCGTTCGCAGTGATCAGGCCTGACTCTGCGAATGCTGCAGTTATGTGTTTAGTGTTTTTGTAAGTGACAATGATCGATTTGATACTGCACTTCGGTGTACTGGGCTGGGTGGAGGGGCTAAATGCAGGTGCTAGCAGGTATCTGGGCTGATCCAGCTAACACTGTGTTTTTGGGAACCCTAAACTGCTGGGGACGCTAGTATAGATCTGATCAGATCAGATATCGATCCGTTGAGACACTATACTATTAAGGGAAGTGTATGGTGCGTGCGTGGGTGTTAGCGCTACTGGCACTAATCTGATGCTGCCTGGGGTGACGCAGACCCTATCTGACACTAAAACCTAACTGATATCACCCGCTAGGTGATCAGGGAGTTAAACCTTTATTTAGGTAATATACGGCGGATGCCCTGATGCTACAAAAAAAAACTAGCTAACTAGCGTCACCCGTGACACTAATACAGTGATCACTGGTGACGGGGTGATCAAGGGGTTAAATCTTTATTAGGGGGGGTTGGGGGGTCCCTAGACCTATCTGGGCCTACCAATAAGTACCCTAACACTGATTTTTATCACTAATGACACCAGTACAGTGATAAAAAAAAAAAAGGAAAACTGCACTGGGTGACACAGTGACGGGGTGAAGGGGTTAACTGGGGGGGGCGATCGGGGGGTGACCACTGTACCTACGTGAACTGGTGCCAGTGTAGTGTTGGTACACTTACTCTGAGATGTCTTCTCTCCTCTCTCTGGAATGGAAGAGAGTTCCACGAGGAGAGATGACATCACTTCCCCTGCTGTGTTTACACTTACACATGCAGGGGAAGGATTTAATTTGACAGGATCAATCACCAGGTCCAGGCCAGAAAGCATTGGCCTGGGCCTGGGATTGATTGGTTCTGAAGCAAATCCGATCATCTCGCACGCGCCCCCCCCCAGGAACTAAACCTATAGCTATGATGCTTCGCACAGCCGGGCCAACCTGCCACAGTGTAACTGCGGCGGCTGGTCCGGAACTGGTTAACAAAACATGTGTGAAGGGTTAGAAGGTTAATGCACTGTTACATTAAATGCTTGAGAAACAAAGTGTCCTTCTGCTGTACTTTCACACATAGCATAACCGCAGGCCAAACGAGCTCCATAAATAACTGAATGTGAGACTATGTCCCCGGACAGGCTGACCACCAACATCCTGTGACATATGTTGCTACTTGCTAGTTTAAACTATATGTCTAAACTGTCATACTGTATACATGTATATGCTTGATGTCTTGTTCCTCCCTCTTGTGCTCCGTGACGCCTTTTGTTCTACGTTTTTATTTTAAAAAAAGCCAAGCTACCATTAAACCTTAGCATACTTTGAAACCATAGTTGTGTCTTTTTAATTGTTTGCTCCCAGAGCTTTGTAGAAGAATCCACTGGTCATTCATAGAAACTGGGCAGAATTAACCCTTTCAGTTAATGGTGGCAGCGGGCGGGATACAGTGTTCATCTGAGGTAAGTGGATTGTTTCTATTTTACTGATGCTTTTCTCCTTGCCCCGGCTCTGACAAAACTGTATGTGTACGCTGTGTTTATAAGGGGAAATTCTTGCAGGATCATTGTGCCTTTGGTAAGCAGTGTAAATTTGTCTTTGGTAGACTAATATTGTTTGTCTTTGGTAGACTTATATTGTAGAAGTCTTTTTGGGAAGGACTTGTAGACGACCAGTGATTCCCTACCATTCTTTTGCTTTTCTTTCTATCGCTGCATGCTGAATAATAGAGTATAGGTTTGCATAATAGAGTATAAGTTGCCTGATATTTAATTGATTGGTGGAGCCTTGTACGATAAGACAACGGCTACTGCCCACGGATTGTTTTTGGTCTAATTAGGAATGGGAGAAACGAGTAGCAAACAGTACCACCCGCCGAATCTCAGGGAAACGTACAAATATTATGTAGCTAGAGTATGTTGAACGGATTATTCTTTAATATATCCTTTTGTAGATGAACTGGCAGGATGGACAGAGAGTATGCATAGCATTTCCCCCTCACGGGTGGGTGCCAATGATTAATTCCATATGGACATGGTCAGAGGACTCGGCCTGGGAAACAAAAGGGCTTTCCCATGGTATATGGGGGACCCCGAGTGGGACATAAAGTACATGAGAGAGGTAGGGGAGAACTGGGTAAATGTAGACCCTTTTTGCCCCAATACACAGCCAGAAGGGAGTAAAAAGAATAAGTGGGGCAAAAAGAGTTTGAATACAAAACCTTTCTCGCTGCCTTTTACGGCAGAACAATTGCACTTGTGGGATACATCCCTTGCACCCCCTACAAGGCCCAGTTAAAGCGAGGAGCATCCCCAGTTTACCATAAACAATACCATCTCTCCAAAGAAAAAGAGGAAGGAATTAAACCCAACAATTTCTAAAACAAGGAATTTTGAGACCCATCATATCGCCCTATAACACCCCTATAAATCCAGTTAAAAAGAGTGATGGTTTATATAGATTTGTGCAAAACCTTAGAGCCATTAATAACCTTGTAGTTCCGATTGCCCCTATTGTATCTGATGTGTCGTCCCTCATAACCTTCATACCTGCTTCGGCAGTAGGTTTTTCAGTAATTGATTTAACCCCCGCACGCAGATATACATCCTAACTTTGAAGAGGGATATCTTTGTTATGGCAGCAGCTAGCTGCCATAACCCTGGTATCCTCTTCTTTGGTCGGCAGTCCGACTTCCGATATTAGTGGTCTCTGCGGTGGATTCACCACGAGATCACTTTTTTCAGCAGCGGGAGAGGGCCCCCCTCCTGCCGCGCTCCAGTGGCCTCCGCCACTTACCGGAGCCGCCAGAGGCGATCGTGTCCTTTCTCTTCTGTGGTATGGAGACAAATGAGGGGAAGATGTCCCCCACCTGTCTCCATACCATTTCATATTTAAGAGGTCCTGTCTTGCTTTTTTTCTATTACAAGGGATATTTACATTCCTTGTAATAGGAATAAAAGTGACACACTTTTTTTTTTAAAGAACAGTGTAAAAATGAAAAATAAAAAGGTAAAATAAATAAGAAAAAAAAAATTAAATTTTAGCACTAGACCTCCTCTGTAACTCAAAACATACAACTTGTAGAATTTTTTAAACGTCGCCTATGGAGATTTTTAAGGGTAAAAGTTTGTTGTTGCCATTCCACGAGCGGGCGCAATTTTGAAGCGTGACATGTTGGGTATCAATTTACTTGGCGTAACATTATCTTTCACAATATAAAAAAAAATTGGCTAACTTTACTGTTGTCTTATTTTTTAATTAAAAAGAGTGCGCTTGTAAGACCGCTGCGCAAATATGGTGCGACAGAAAATATTGCAACGACTGCCATTTTATTCTCTAGGGTGTTAGAAAAAAATATATATAAATGTTTGGGGGTTCTAAGTAATTTTCTAGCAAACAAACCTGTTTTTAACTTGTAAACAACAAATCTCAGAAAGAGGCTCGGTCCTTAAGTGGTTAAGTAATGCCTTTTTCTCCGTCTCAGTGGACGAAGAGACACAACTACTACTCACTTTTTCCTATGAAGGGCGCCGGATAACCTGGAAACGTCTTCCACAAGGATATAAAGACTCACCTGCAGTCTATTCAATAGCTCTCCAGGCCACCTTACAGTCTTGAGCACCCAGCCATGGTTCCGTCCTTCTTCAGTATGTCGATGACCCACTGTTGTGAAGTCCCTCCCAGGAAGCCTGTCAGAAAGATTCTGTTTTGTTGTTAGAACAACTAGCTCAGACAGGTCACAAAGCGTCTAAGAAAAAGTTACAATGGTGTCAGGAATATCTTGGTTTCATTTTGTCTCATGGTGAAAGGAGAATCAGCTGCGGCTCTTGTGGGTCTGCCTTTCTAACCTCTAAATTCTAACCTTCTTAGGTATGATTGGTTACTGCCGCCAATAGATACCTGATTGCGCCAACTATGACAACGTGTTGAGACACCCTTGCCCGACAGCCCTGACCTTGTAAAATGGAATGATGAAATGGTTAATGCATTTGTGTATCTTAAAACTGCTGGGAACGGGAACGGCTCCTGGACTGGGATTACCTGAATATTGTAAAGTGTTTCATTTGTTTGCAAGGGACAACTGTAAAATCATGGCTGAGGTCCTTGCACAAGAGCATGGAGGAAAGCTGAGACCTGT
Source organism: Lithobates septentrionalis (assembly GCA_037952835.1). Lineage (NCBI taxonomy): Eukaryota > Metazoa > Chordata > Amphibia > Anura > Ranidae > Lithobates > Lithobates septentrionalis. The sequence goes on from JBBDGP010000295.1 coordinate 6,881,773, forward strand.
AACGTTTTTTTTCTAGAGTAGTGCCAGTTCCAGTACAAGGCATGCCAGCATGTCTGAGGGCCTTGGCCTTGTGTTCCATGGCTGTGGAGAGGGCCACATAATTTACACTGGGTCACCCTACAGAACTGCACACCACACATCAGGTTGCATATTAACTGAAGAACCTTAATACCCAACACATGTCTGCACAACGACTAAGCGGTTATGAGGTCATCCTCATGAGCAATCTCTCCCTACAAATCAAATACGGTGCCTCTACAGCAGGTCCTGCTCCTATCTTGAACGCCTTACTTGGCATAAAAGGAGAAACAGATTAATTAGTCCCCCCCATGACTGTATTGACATTGTACATCAGGACACATCACCTTGAGCTGACCTACTTGCAAGCCCCATTGAGGGAGCACACACAGTGTTTGTGGATGGGTCTTGCTTTTGTCCCGATGATCAACCTACTATGCCGGATATGCCGTGGTAAAATTGCCTGACATAGTGATAGAGGCACAACCCATCCCTTGTCAATCAGCTCAAGCAGCAGAGCTTATTGCTCGTACAAGAGCATGTCAGCTTTTTAAGGGACAGGAAGTAAATATTTACACAGACGCCAAGTACGCTTTCTGAGTCGCACACGACTTCGGAATAATATGGCAGAGGCGTGGTTACATAATTGCAGATGAGAAATCTATTTCTCACTCTTCTCTGGTCATCAATCTTCTTGAAGCCATCTCATTACCTGGAAAAATAGCGATCATTCATTACAAAGCACATACACACCATGCTGATGATGTCTCCAGGGGAAATACACTAGCAGATGCCACTTCCAAACAAGCTGCTCTCACAGTTCCAGCCTTTGTCCAAATGCCCCCCCTTATGCCCCAAAATTTATCCTGGGAACAGGTTTTACAGAACCTACAGGCTATGTCTTCATCAGAAGACCTGGCCTACAGGCATAAGGAGGGTCTGACGCTGAGTCCTGAAACTGGACTCATTTCCAAAGAGGAGAAACCAGGTATACCAAAAGCAATACCACAGCCTAGGACATAGAGGATGGAAGGCCACAACCAACATGTTAACACAAGATTTCCACATCCTACACCTCCGGTCATTATGTAAGTCTTTTATGTCCAGATGCATTGAATGTATCAGAAACAACCCTAAAAAGCCCAAACATGAACACCTACTGTATCCTTCCTCACCTTTTACACACCTACAAATTGATTTTACCCACATGCTAAAGTTGGGAAAGTATCCTCTTTTCTCCCGTTACCCTCACAGGAACCAACGCATGAATTCCAGCCTGGTCACACGCTGGTGATTCGTCAGCTGAACCGGACCAAGAAGCAAGACTATCCCTTCGGCCCACCCACTACTGTCATCGCAGTGACCAGAACCGCTGTCCTTACAGAACAGTCTGGAGCGTGGATCCTTGCAGAGAGGTTAAAGAAAGTACCCAGAAGCAAAACACAGATAAAGGAGGTGAAACTGGTGATATAAATCCTCAAAGAGCGAGTGAAACAGGTGATAAAGACTCTGAAAAAGATGACCTCACTACTTTCTCCACAGACTTCTGGAAAGATCTTGTGCCTGCTCTTTATGCTGGCACTGATAGTGTTTTTGCCCACTTGGATCATTACTAACTGTATCTACCACCCTGAGGACTTGGGTGCCATTGGTATTATATGTGGCCGCCATGTGAGACCATGACCCGAAACAAGAGAGAGACTAATGCACAGAGCCCAGACTCTTTTACTGATAAAATGTTGTTGCTTCAGTTTAAGTACTCTTACGCCCAGAAATCAGGATATGAGAAGTGCTGGGTGTGTGTGTGGCAAATTGCTGTCCCCTTGAATATAAACCCATTTCTGAATGGTACACCTCCTGTGACTATAACCAATATATCAGCTGTATTTTTGAATGACACAATTTCCTTCCCAATAATAGGTAGGAGTTATTTCTCAGATTGGTGTTTTAAGCTAGGAAACTCGTCAAATAAAGGTCAAAACAAAATATGCCACAAGTCACTTTAATATATCCTTGCATAAAGATTTGTCCTCCATGTTTACACCAACGACCCAGAAATCAATTCTACTCTAAATTCCCTCTTTACAGCACAGGACGGCCCCGTGGGTTTTGTCCTAGGCCAATTAACCCTAGCCACCTTTTCTGAAAATGTCCAGGATACCATAAGTAGGCGACCATTTTCTCCGGGTGATAATGTATATATCTGTTGCGGCAAGAAGAGCTATCCTTGGATTTCCGTGGCCTTACTGATCCCAGTACTGGGGATCATAGGGGATGGAGAAGGTAAACATCAACACCTTTTGAAGGCTAGTACACATCCCATGTATCCATGGGCGTCCGCAGGTAGGGGCAAGGGGGGTCAAGTGCCCCCCCAGAATCAGGAATCAGATATTAAATTCAGTACAGTTGCGTCGCTATCGGGGTGCGGGCATCCAGCACCCGGGTGCCACCTGCCAGTGGGGTAATACCATCAAGGTGCTGTCAAGCCCACCCATAAGTGTAATCTGACTTCGGACTCTTTTCCCTGCTCAGTCCAGCAGAGAACTCGGTGGCTCTGTGACAGGAGAAAAGCGAGCTGCAGGCTATCAGAGGTTTCCCCCGCTCACCCCCCCTTTTTCCTGTCAGGGAGAAGAGACGGCGGTTCTCACCAGGTTCCCCGCCCAGCTTCCTGCCCGCTCCGTTCCTTCCCTATTGGCAATAACTGAGGGCCAATCAAAGGAGACTAGGAGAGGAGAGCATCATGGGACATATAGTCCCAAAGATTGGTGGCCCCATTTTCCATAGGGAGGAGGCTACAGCTCGATCAAGAGAGAGATTGAGAGACTGCAGCCTGGAAAAAAGGTGAGGGAGAGAGTGCTACAGGACAAAGAACCAGGAGTGTGCTGGGTGGAAGCCAGAGAGAGCCACGCTGCCCAGTGCCACCAGAGAGAGTCACGCTGCCCAGCACCACCAAAGAGAGAAAGACTGAGCCACTACCAGGGTACAGACATGCTACACTATTGACCAGTGAGTGAGCGATCGTCCAGCCGGAGGAATCACTGCTGTAGTTTCGCAGGGTCTGGTAAAAGGGCCAGTTGGGCATTATCCATTACTTATCTTAGGGACTTTACTACATCTGCAGTCTCTGACCATGATAATGTGATAATGACATTGTTGAAAAGGGGCGGTGCATGGGTGACCCTAAAATTATGCCCCCCACTGAAAAAAGTTCTGTGGACGCCCATGCATGTATCCCCCTAAACACATAGGAAAAAGGGAACTGTTTTTGGAACATGGCATGACTTGGGCTTGGTTCCCCTCATGGACAGGGTGGGGTATAGAATTAATGAAAAGGATAAACAACTACTCCAAAATTATAGATGAGGTTATGGAAAAGAACTCTGCAGATATCAAACTGTTAAGTATTGAGCAAAGAACTATTCGTAAGGAACTAAAACTGCATCATTTAGCTATCAAATCCATAAGTGCTGCCCTGACAGGACTCTGTGAAGTCGAGGAGTATTACGAGTGCTGTACCTGGATTTTTAGTATATATGAATATATAAGTATTAAAGTACCTGATTATTTTGAGATAATCAACAAACACCGACAGGAGGTGTCACTCCTCCAGGCTGAAGCCAGAGACATTGCCAAAGATGGATGAAATTCCTTTAAAGGATTGGGAAGCTTTGGTGATTTCTTTGGCTCGATTTTTTTCATGGTTTAGGAAAGATGGAATGTTACTTTTAATGTGCCTACTGTTTGTTTTTGCTGTATACGTTTTGTTCAAACCTATCAAGTGCTTTTGCAAATATGGTGAACAGAATACTGAAGTCACCTGAGTTTAAGTTATTTGGCAACCATGGTGAGATCACATTGTGATCTAAGAGGGGATTGAAGCGTTAGAAAGAGTTAATGCACTGTAACATTAAATACTTGAGAAACAAAGGGGGTTTTTTACTAAAGGCAAATCCACTTTGCACTACAAGTGCAAACTACAAGTGCAAAGTGCACTTGAAATTGCACTGAAAGTGCACTTGGAAGTGCAGTCACTGTAGATCCGAGGGGGACATGCAAGGAAGATAAAAAACAGTATTTTAGCTTGCACATGATTGGATAATAAAGTCAGCAGAGCTTCCCCTCATTTCAGATCTACCCCTCTCAGATTTACAGCGACTGCACTTCCAAGTGCACTTTTAGTGCAATTTCAAGTGCACTTTGCACTTGTAGTGCAAAGTGGATTTGCCTTTCGCAAATAACCCCCAAAGTGTCCTTCTGCTGTACTTTCACACATACCATAACAGCAGTCCAAACAAGCTCCATAAATAACTGAATGTGAGACTATGTCCCCGGACAGGCTGACCGCCAACATCCTGTGATGCATGTTGCTACTTGCTAGTCTAAACTATATGTCTAAACTGTCATACTCTATACATGTATATGCTTGATGTCTTATTCCTCCCCCTTGTGCTACGTGACGCCTTTTGTTCTGAGTTTTTTTAAATACTCAAGCCAAGCTACCATTAAACCCGAGCATACTTTGAAACCATATTTGTTTCTTTTTCATTGTTTGCTCCCAGAGCTCTGTAGAGAAATCCACTGGTCATTCATAGAAACCGGGCAGAATTAACCCTTTCAATATGGCCACTCATTAAAATTAGAATAAAAGAGGTTTAACCATAACCTACGTAGAGGGTTCTTTACTGTAAGAGTGGCTGGGATGTGGAATTCCCTTCCACAGGCGGTGGTCTCAGCAGGGGGCATCAATAGTTTAAAAAAAACTATTAGATAAGCACCTGAATGACCAAAACATACAGGGATATACAATGTAATACTTATAATCACTTATAATCACACACATAGGTTGGATTTGAACTTTTTTTAACCTCACCTACTATGTAACATCTTGGTATTCATGGTTCCCTCAATGAACTGTAGCTCCCCAGTAACAGCAGCACTCATGCAGCACCAGACCATGACACTCCCACCACCATGCTTGACTGTAGGCAAGACACTTGTCTTTGTACTCCTCACCTGGTTGCTGCAACACACACTTGACACCATCTGAACCAAATAAGTTTATCTTGGTCTCATCAGTAATCCATGTCCCTAGTCTGCTTGCCTTCAGCAAAATGTTTGCAGGCTTTCTTGTGCATCATCTTTAGGCCCCTTTCACACTGGGGCGGTAGGGGGCGTTGGCGGTAAAACAGCGCTATTTTTAGCGCTGTTTTACCGCGGTATTCGGCCGCTAGCGGTGCGGTTTTAACCCCCCGCTGGCGGCCGAAAAAGGGTTAAAACCCCTCGTATAGCGCGGCTATAGCCGCGCTGTCCCATTGATTTCAATGGGCAGGAGCAGTTTAGGAGCGGTGAATACACCGCTCCTTCACCGCTCCAAAGATGCGGCTTGCAGGAGATTTTTTCTTCTCCTGCCAGCGCACCGCTTCAGTGTGAAAGCCCTCGGGCTTTCACACTGAACAAACAGCGGAGGCTGTTTAGGGGCGGTTTGCAGGCGCTATTTTTAGCGCAATAACGCCTGCAAACCGCCCCAGTGTGAAAGGGGCCTAAGAAAAGGCTTCCTTCTGGGATGACAGTGTGCGGCACATGGTCTGAACACTGACAGGCTGACCCCCCACCCCTTCAACCTCTGCAGCAATGCTGGCAGCACTCATACATCTATTTCCCAAAGACAACCTCTGGATATGACGCTGAGCACACGCACTCAACTTTCTTTGGTCAACCATGGCGAGGCCTGTTCTGAGTGGAACCTGTTCAGTTAAAACGCTGTATGGTCTTGGCCGCCATGCTGCAGCTCAGTTTTAAGGTCTTGGCAATCTTCTTATAGCCTAGGCCATCTTTATGTAGAGCAACAATTCTTTTTCAGATCCTCAGAGAGTTGTTTGCTAGACATATGCGATTCGGTTCGTAATGAATAGATTTTCGTACAAATTTGTTAGTATTCATACATTCGGATCAATTCGAACATCCAAATAGCTGAAAGAACCAAAATACGAAAATTACTTAATTACGAATAAGCAAAATATCAAACATGTGAAAATACAAACTTACGAACGGACAAACTTACAAAAATATGAAACCCCGAAACAGTAAAAAGAAAATTACATCTATAACGAATGATTTGCATTTCGTATCTTCAATCCTTTGTTCGTAATTTCGTATTTTCATTTGTGTGTTCGTAATTTTGTTTCTTTGTCTGTTCGTAATGTTGTTTGTTCATGTTCTCAAATCATTCTTTTGAATGGACAGTGTAAGTGTATCTTAACCACTTGCCGACCAGCCGCCGCAGGTTTACTGCGGCAAAATGGCACAGCTGGGCGAAACTACGCTACCTTGCATTGCCACTAGGGGTGCGTGTGCGCTGCTCGCCCCTGGAGCCGATGCGTGCCCGGCGGGCGTGATGACCACCAGGCTCCTGTGATCGCTCGTGACACAACGAGAACTGGGATCGTGTGTGTAAACACACCGATCCCGGTTCTCTGAAGGGAGAAGAGACAGATCGGCTGTTCATACAAAGTATAAACAGCGATCTGTCATCTCCCTTAGACAGTCCCATCCCCCCTTCAGTTAGAACACTAGGGAACACAGTTAACCCCTTGATCGCCCCCTAGTGTTAACCCCTTCCCTGCCAGTGACATTTTTACAGTAATCAGTGCATTTTTATAGCACTGATCGCTGTATAAATGCCAATGGTCCCAAAAATGTGTCAAATGTGTCCGATGTGTCTGCTATAATGTCGAAGTCCCGATAAAAATCGCAGATCGCTGCCATTACTTGTAAAAAAAATATATAATTAAAATGCTATAAATCTATCCCCTATTTTGTAGACGCTATAACTTTTGCGCAAACCAATCAATATACGCTTATTGCAATTTTTATTACAAAATATATGTAGAAGAATACATATCGGCCTAAACTGAGAAATTTTTTTTTTTTTTTTTTTTTAAATTGGGATATTTATTATAGCAAAAAGTACAAAATATTGTGTTTTTTTAAAAATTGTCGCTCTTTTTTTGTTTATAGCGCAAAAAATAAAAACCGCAGAGATGATCAAGTACCACCAAAAGAAAACTCTATTTGTGGGGAAAAAAAGGACGTCAATATTGTTTGGGTACAGAGTCGCATGACCACGCAATTGTCAGTTAAAGCGACGCAGTGCCAAATCGCAAAAAATGGCCTGGTCATTCAGCAGCCAAATCTTTCGGGGCTGAAGCAGTTAATATGTATGTTCGTAATTTTGTATATTCGTATTTTCATTCGTATGTTTGTAATTTTGTGTTCTCAAATCGTTCTTTCGAATGGGCAGTGTATTAGTGAGTGATGTATCTTAATATCTTTAGCCAATCAGTTTATCCCTTTTGTGTCTGAGTCACACTGCATTCCTAAATCTTTTTAGATTCAGTTGAGGAGCAGACTGAGTCAGGTCTCCAGACTGAGGGAGTGGACTGGAGTAAGTACAGGACTTATTAGAAAAGCAAGCATAGGATTATTATTCTTTATTTCCTACGAAAGTACGAATCAACGAAAAAGGCAATCTCACAAAAGTAACAATTACTAAATTATGAGTAGCGTACTGAATAAACAAAAATTATTATCTAACAAAATTACGAATTTTGAATCAAAGAAAAATAGATTAACGGAATTACGAATCATTTCGTATCAACGAAAATATAACTGTTACGAAAATACGAACAAGTCCAAATATGAAAACTCACATCTTGCGAAATTACAAATCGTTACGAATCAACGGAAACGTAAAGGAACTAAACACATTTTTTTGTTGTGTGCATGTCTATTCTTTGCCATGAGGTGCCATGTTGAACTTCCAGTGACCAGTATGAAAGAGTGAGAGCGATAACACCAAATTTAACACACCTGCTCCCAATTCATACCTGAGACCTTGTAACACTAACGAGTCACAAGACACCGAGGAGGGAAAAACATTTTCACTTAAGAGTGTACTCACTTTTGTTGCCAGCGGTTTAGACATTAATGGCTGTGTGTTGAGTTATTTTGAGGGGACAGCAAATTTACACTGTTATACAAGATGTACACTCACTACTTTACATTGTAGCAAAGTGTAATTTCTTCAGTGTTGTCACATGAAAAGATATAATAAAATGTTTACAAAATGTGAGGGGTGTAATCACTTTTGTGAGATACTGTATATCACTTATACATAGAAGAGTTTGCCAAAAGTGGGCTGTTGACCTAAGAATATGCAGACAGTGGCAGTATGTTCCCCCATTGTCTTAGAGGGCTCCAGTTAAGCACATTCTACCTCACTATAGACTAAAGAGTTTCTCTGCCTCATCCCTTTAAGTCCACTTACATGCAGATGTGGACATATGACTGATGACTAGATGGGTGTGTGAGGATCAACTACACAAGCATATTGATGCATAAGATATTAGGTTCCCATTCTGGTGTGGGTGGCAGTTTAAGCTAGACGTCTTTAAAATCATGTGTTCCTCAATGTAAAATAGAGAAATACCCCTTTACATTGGTGGTTAGTGCAAAAATGCACTCTTATATTGGTGTCTAGTGGTTAAAATGCACCTTTAAATTGGTGATCCCTTAAAATGATGGTCAGTATATGGGGTCCTTGGCTGGATACCCCAGGCCTGACGGGTGACGGACATGCTACTATTGGTGACGGACATGCTACTATTTGGCTAAGTTATATCCCCCTGAATGGAGAATTTAACTGTACACTTATAAGCAGCAGTAGAGGGTTGTAGTTATCATCTATGTTGTTTATTAAAGGCAAAACTGTATTGTATGTAGCGCTGGTAGATTTGCAATCTACCGCATGTTAGGTAAATTTAGTAAATTGTGCGTTATTAAGGTTAAAAGTTTGCCTCTGTTCCAGCTTGGCTGACGTTGCGTGTGTTTCTGTGCTGACCGGTGGGTGTCGCTGTTACCACTGGTCAGGGTTGGAAACGCAACGTGTTGAAGTGAATAGATGCTCCTCTGTGCCGGAGGCACGCTCGGTGGAGGCGGTCCTCCGAGTTACATTCTGGGCGAGGGTATTTATGGAACAGACGCCATATTTTTCTTTTTACAGCCACCTGCTGGCACTCCTGGCCGACAGGTATGCATTAAGGAGCTACCTCGTGGTCCTCCGTCCCGGAGGCCCACGATACAGTGGCGCAGGGGTGGGTTCAGAGGCTTGCCTGGAGCCCACCACTGCGGCCGAGGAATGGTCCTGAGCTGTCAGTCCTGTGTGACGAAGCTGGACAACCGAGGAGATCCCAGGGGAGGACCCGTCTTGGAGAGATCACGCGGCGAGCTGGTCTATAGAGGGGCCTGGTGACTCGGTTGGAGGACGTATCCAAAAGTAACTATACAGCATAGTGTTGCCGGTTCGGCTTAAAGGTTCAAGCACTGTGACTGACTTTCACTACAGAAAATCTATACATCCTGTGGCAGAGGATCGTACGGATTTTATTCCCAACCAAGTCTGTGGCAGAGACTTTGATTCGTGCTGCGTACTGGCTGCTAGACCGGTGAGAGAGGCCTATCCAGACGAGCAAGGAGTGTGTCCCACGAAGGGAGTGCATTTTCAATAGTGTTTGAGTTCTACCAGGACATTTTGTCAAGAGAACCCTACCAGAGAATATTTGAGTTTCTTCTGCAAGTTTCCTTTCTACCTCTTTCCTGCTACTTCCTAAGTCGTTTGTTTTAATAAAGCATTGAAATCGCACTCCAGTGTTGGTGCGTGTGTCGTCCAGAAGTAAACTCAACGGAACCCTAGACCCGGTGTCGGTGAAACAGAGGGAAGCAGAGTGAAGGTAACAGACCCGCTTAAACCAGCAGCTCCACCGTGAGTTAGTGCTACATGTATTTTTGCGCTAGAGGCAAACCAAATTTGTACTACTGAGTTTATTAAATGCTGTATGTGCTACTTTTCAAGGATGTATTTGAGATGCTGTCTTGCAATTGCTGTACTCGTTTTTTTTATCCTGGTTTTTCTTTTCAATAAAACTTCATTTGATAAAAAAAAAAAAAGTGGTCGGTGGCAGATTATGTCTCTTACAATGGTGGGGATTAGAAGAAAGGTCCTCCTATACAAGCGGTCAGTGGAAACAACCTATTACATTAGTGGTCAGAATGGTACCAACATACAGTGATCGTCAGTGGAAAGAATGCCAGAAAACATTGGTGGTCAGTGGGAAGAATGCCACAGTACACTGTAGTGGTCTGTGAGAAGAATGCCTATTACATTGGTGGTCAGTGGGAAGAAAGGTCCCTATAAATTGGTTTCAGAACAGATGTTCCACTGTTCTGGCTGCTTGCTCTGCTGAGTGACACTAACACCTGAACGATGCTGTCACCATCAAGTAGAAGATTATTCTGCAACTGCCCCCTGCTCAAGGAACCCCAAGGCTGATTTAGTGCTTGCCATCACTGTATTTTAGCAATTGAATCTTCAAGGGGCCTGTATACGTGATCAGGGATAGCAAGAGTAGCACAAGGGGATGGTGCAGTCAGTTACATTTTTCAAATAGTGTAAATCAATATTGTTTTGTTTTGCATAAGTACTGTATGCTTGTGGACATATGTTGCAGCTGGTACTACTTGGCATGTTTAGGGTTGTGCCTAGACAGAATAGTGCCTAGGTTAGAATTATTTTTACATTGACAGTAATAAAATAAAGAAATAAAATATATTTTATATATTTATATATTTTATCATATATTTTTATTTTCCATTTTTGCTTATTATTTTTCATTTTTTTTCATATCTATACATTGGATCACAGTTATTTAAAAAGTGAAAAAATCTGCCCAATACAATATACACACTATGGAGTCAAATGTGAAATTCATTTTAGATTAAGGATTGTCAGTATAACATGTTTCTAATTTGTTCAAAAATCAAGTTCTGATTGGATGACTTATTCATTAGTTTATGCCTAAACAAATGCAATGATGTCATTTAATGATCACCTGTAGCGCAGCAGGGAGAAAAGTAAGTGCCCAGGTCAGAATATAGAGCTGAGGTGCAATAAAGTGGAAGGTGTAAGCAGTGGGCAGGTCTAAGCTTTGCCTTCCATCTGCTATACAGCCAATAATCAGCCAAAAGATGTAATCTTATCAGCAGAGTCAGGATGAAGGATTGCAGAGATGGTGTTATCGTCTCACTGAGCCGTCACTCTTACATAACTACTCTCCCCTGCACAGTGAGGAGGTTCTAGTTATTTAATATCTGGGTATTTGATGGGTTAGATTACTATCAGTTCAAGTTTAATAAGAAAATATACAAATTTTAGCAATAGCATTACTGAGAGATTTAAATGTACCAATATATGGCTTGTAATGACACCCAAACACAAAGAAAATCAATCTGCACAAAAGAGATCAATCATGTACAATCAGTCTTCTGCATTCATGTAAAAATTCAATAATTTAGACCATGCATCTACATGGATCATATCAGTCTCTAACTATTGGGAGATTTAAAGCTCAATTCCAGACAAACATAGACATTTAGTCAAGTATTTATTTATTTTTTTAATCAGCACAAGGGACAGTAGTGACTATCAATGAACGTGTCCCCTATGCTGCTGTTGTAATTGAAATCCAAAGTCCCCCCCAGCTGCAATCTTCCAGTGCAAAGGACCTTGTAGATGGGTATAGAGGCACGCTCGGTGCAAACGTTCATCACACTGCAGGGTATATTTAAGAAGTTGACTGAAGGGATAAAGCCAACACATTTCAGGAGAAAATGCCTCCCCCTTCATTCGTGCTGTAATGATGGAAGCAAATGGAATGGACCTGGAACAGCGGTGCATCTAAGGATGAGGACCATTAGAAGCTGCCTGGTTGCATACTGGAAGCATGGAAAGGACCTGTCACAGGCACTCTTCACGAATGCTGACTATGCCCTCCCCTTCTTCCATTTATAGAAGCTGTATTATAGCTTCCATTATTAAAAAGTGATCTATGAATCTATCTTTGGAGGACAGGCAAGATAAATGAAAGGTCTGCAATGTACAGTGGCCATGCACATGTGAACTGTCTCAACTGCCAAAGGATTGTAAATTCTCTTTTGCCGTTTTTGTGATTTAAACACCTCTGCCAGACAGCACATTCTGGGTTAAGAAATATAGTAGGGTCACATTACAGTCTTCTGATTGAACAATAAAGAAGCAGCAACATACTGATAAATCACACTCTGCTCACTCATCCATCAGCATGTTCTCTGTTAGCACATATACTGTAAACTGCAGAAGAGAATCATTGCCTTCAAATGCAGTCCCTCCCTCTTTCAGTCTTGTTGCTGTGCAAAAGAACACATAAGGCTGAATTAAATTCTTGTCTTTTTAGCTTAAAGTAGTTCTAAGGCCTCATTCACATGAGGTGGACTCCGTTTCCACGGAGCTCGCCTCGGTCCGCCGGCTCAGCGGGAGATCTCTCTGTTGATCTCCGCTGAGCCGGCGCATGACAGGTCCCTCTCTGCTCACTGAGCGGGGAGGGGCTTTTCAGGCGCCGCTGCTACCTATGGAGGGATCAGATGAAAACGAACAGCATGTCCGTTTTCATCAGATCTCACCCGATCCGATCCGTCAGCGACGGATTTGGACGTAGGGCCATCCGTCTGCTTTCAGCGTACCGGACCGGATGTCAACGGACATGTCTCCGCTGACATCCGTCGCTCCGTAGGCTAACATGGAGCGCCCGTTCAGGTCCGCCGTCAAAACTGACAGGCGGACCTGAACGGTCCAATCGTGTGAAAGGGGCCTAAAGGCTCAAGGTTTTTTACATTCATGCATTGTATGTATGAAGGTAAAAAAACCTTCTCTGTGCAGCAGCCCCGCCTAATACCTATTTGAGCCCCATTGTGACCCAACTATGTGCACGAGAACCTCAGCTCTCTGGGGACTCTCCCTCCTCATTGGCTGAGACAGCTCCCGCTGCTGTCAATTACAGCCAGTGAGCCAATAATATCACTTTAATTCACATGTTGGCAGTCACCTCATTTGCAGAGTGCTGAAATCAACATAGTGCTGAGAAAGTATCATCAAGAGAAGAGTACCTGCATTTCTATTTCCCCCTGTAAACATAAATAGGACAAATTACTCGGTTGCAAGACTGGGAAGTTTCCTTTTAAAACTAAGTTGTGCTGTCGGTGGTACCTTCGTTCCTTGTTTTCTCTAATGCTAGGTTTTACTTGACCATTGTCAAGAGTAGGTCCCTTTTAAAAATTGTATGTGTTTAGTGAGAGATTATGCTAAAGTTTCAATCTACGTGGACATAAAAATGTTTACTGTATGCTCCTAAATTAATTGAAAAAATTTTTTTTTGGCTTTATGTTTTGTTACATTATACTTAGCATTGCACTATCATTACACTAAACATTCACTTTGTTGTGCTTTTGCAGGCAACTCTGTCACTCTACAAAATATTTTAAAGTGATTGTAAGGGTTAGTTTTTTTTTGTTTTAAATAACAAACATATACTTACCGCCACTGTGCAGCTCGTTTTGCACAGAGTGGCCCCAAACCTGATCTTCTGGGGTCCCCCGGCGGCTCCTCCCCACATCAGATAACCCCCTAGGAGAAGCACCCTCCCGAGGGGGTTACCTTGTGGGCACACTCCCGAGTCCAGGCCATAGCCGCCGAATGTATGACTCAGCCCACGAGAAATCACAGGGCCCCATAGCAAAATGTTGTATGGGGCCCCCCTCCTGCAAACAGCCCCCCCCCCCCCACAAAAAAATTTTTGAACAACAAAACAAAAGTTTGCCAATAAAATCTACAGGTTACATTTAGTAAACTATAGTGTAAGTAAAGTTTGCTTGTTTTTTCAAGTTTTGCACCCCCACAACTAACGCCCCAGGGCTTGTGGGGAAGAGGCCCTTGTCCCCATCTGCAGGGACGTACTTTTCCAGGCACTGTGCAAAACAGATGACAGTCTGTCTCCCACTCCCTTCCTACCTCCTGTCCAGACTCCAGAGCCTCCTCGTGTGCCGAAAACGATAACCCTTCACAGGCACGCTCGTGCGGCCTGCCCCACCCACTCTGCTTCTGCTGTATGCAGCTGCCTGTGTCGGGACACAGCCGGACTCACCGGGGCCCAGGAGGCTTAACAGTAAACTTACAATCCTCGGAGTGGAGTGCCTCCGCTAGGTGTCCCTAGCGGAGTGCCTCCTTACATCTCAGGTGTCCCCAGCGGAGTGCCTCCTTACATCTCAGGTGTCCCCAGCGGAGTGCTTCCTTACATCTCAGGTGTCCCCAGCGGAGTGCCTCCTTACATCTCAGGTGTCCCCAGCAAGTGTTTCCTTACATCTCAGGTGTCACTGTCCCCAGCCAGCGGAGTGCTTCCTTACATCTCAGGTGTCCCCAGCGGAGTGCCTCCTTACATCTCAGGTGTCCCCAGTGGAGTGCCTCCTTACATCTCAGGTGTCCCTAACGGAGTGCCTCCTTACATCTCAGGTGTCCCCAGCGGAGTGTTTCCTTGCATCTCAGGTGTTCCCAGCGGAGTGTTTACTTACATCTCAGGTGTCCCCAGCAGAGTGCTCCTTACATCTCAGGTTTCCCCAGCGGAGTGTTTCCTTATATCTCAGGTGTCACTGTCCCCAGCCAGTGGAGTGCTTCCTTACATCTCAGGTGTCCCCCCCCCATCGGAGCACTTCTACATCCCAGCAGCGGTGTCTCCGCCGCCATTATTGAAGGCCGAGGGGGAATAAAATAGAGGCGGAGCCAGCCAGCTACAACAGAAATTGATCCGCAGCACCGCCCACCCCCACCCCTTTCCACAACAGGTCGCAGATGACAGACAGACCGGGGGCGGAGGGTGGGCGGCGCCGCAGCTCTATTTCTATTGTAGCCACTCGGCAGGCTCCGCTTCTCATTTCTAACTCGTCTGGTGTTCTGGAAAATGGCGGCCGGCGGAGACATTATCTCCGTCGGCCGCGGACCTCTAGTGGCGGCGGCGAAAAATTGGGAAAAAAAGAATTCTATTGGCAACTATGACCGGGTCCCACTCGGCTGCAGGTCCCATAGTGCCCGCGTGGGTCGCTATGGAGGTAGTTCCGCCACTGCCTTTTAGCAAGCCCTCCCTGTAAAAGAAGACAGTACATGCTCACTTTTTCTGCTGCCAGCGTTGCCATACTTCATACTCATGCTGATAGATAGTCTGTTAAAATTCACAAAAAAAGCTTAAACTTCATTTGTACAGTATATTTTATTGAATATAGTGAAGTTGTGTTAACTTCCAACACCCAATCATGTGCCAAATTGTATTCACTAACATAGACTTTGCAAAGTGATCAGCATCCACTCCTTAACCACTTTTGTACGGTCTAACATTTTTGAATGCTGATATGGTGGAAGGTTAGTTCTGCAGGACTATTTATACAGGCCACTGCAGAAATAGCAGTTGGTCAGCCAGTGCGCCCGTTAGTAGCAACGACATAAACCATCATCAGATGGCTTGCAATACAGACACAGCGGCTTTGTACCTTGTAATTGCTGTGCTATCGCGCACCCACTACACACTACCCCCACCAAAGAACCTTTGGTCCCCAAAGGAGGGACAGAGTCCATTGATATACACTCACCGGCCACTTTATTAGGTACGTCAGCTCAATTGCTTGGTAACACAAATTGCTAATCAGCCAATCACATGGCAGCAACTGAATGCATTTAGGCATCTAGATGTGCATGGGGAAGAAAGGGGATTTAAGTGACTTTGAACATGGCATGGTTGTTGGTGCCAGATGGGCTGGTCTGAGTATTTTAAAAACTGCTGATCTACTGCAATTTTCACGCATAACCATCTCTAGGGTGTACAGCGAATGGTCCGAAAAAGAGAAAATATCCAGTGAGCAGCAGTTATGTGGATGAAAATGCCTTGTTGATGTCAGAGGTCAGAGGAGAATGGGCAGACTGGCTTGAGATAGAAAGGCAACAGTAACTTGTTACAACCAAGGTATGCAGAATACTATCTCTGAATGCACAACACATCGAACATTGAAGCAGATGGGCTGCAGCAGCAAAAAAAACACACCGGGTACCACTCCAGTCAGCTAAGAACAGGAAACGGAGGTAACAATTCGCACAGCCTCACCAAAATTGGACAATAGAATTTTGGAAAAGCATTGCCTAGTCTGATGAGTCTCAATAACAGCTGCGGCATTCAGATGGTAGGGTCAGAATTTGGCGTAAACAACATGAAAGCATGGATTCATCCTGCCTTGTATCAATGGTTCAGGCTGGAGGTGTAATGGCATGGGGATATTTTCTTGATTGAGAAAAAATTGTTGACTCGCGCTTAGCAAACTAGTGAATGTGTGGCTGAAGAGTGCCACACCAAAGGGAGTGCAATATATATATATATATATATATATATATATATATATATAAATTATATGTCCCAAATTGTACCATACACAATGTAGAAGAAAAAAAGGGGGAATACATAAACCCCTCTGGTGATCAGTGCAATAATATAACACAAACAGTGCAATCAAACTTCAAACTGAGTCCATGTGTAATAAATGTAAACCGGGGAGTAGATCATGAAGGTCCATGTGAGAGAAACCCAAAAGATGATAGACAGTCCCAGGTGATTCAGACTATGTAAGGACATAAATGTGTAGGTCCACCACCAAAAGAGGGAGCCTGGCCGCTTACCAGAACCCCATGACCCCCCGTTACAGAGGGTCTAGATGGGCATTGAGATCCTGCTAGTCCGGAACTCCCACGGATGAGGGTAGAGACTGGAAGGGCGTCAGGGACTGTGATGGAAATGGATGGATCCCCAAGGAGGCTCAGCTCTCAGCATAATGTAGTCATCATCATCATGGGAAAAGAGAAAGGGAGGGCTCCCATAGTGTAAAATCAAAAGGTAATTTATTGAAGTAAAAACATAAACACTCACATGTAGGTATAAAATCGTCATCAATAGAATTACACCTGTGGCACCGGCCGGATGACCACAGGTAGCCCGTCCTGCTGGGTATACAGCGACAGTGGGAGGTGGCGCGATGAAGCCGCTCAGCCCTCCATTATTTTCTGGCTAGTAGTAGAAGCTCAGTTCATTAGAATTTTTGCATTTTTAAACATCAGAATAAATGTACAGGAAGGATGGCTTTGGACTCTGGAAGATGCTTTGAAAAGCTTGCATCTTCCAGAGTCCAAAGCCATCCTTCCTGTACATTTATTCTGATGTTTAAAAATGCAAAAATTCTAATGAACTGAGCTTCTACTACTAGCCAGAAAATAATGGAGGGCTGAGCGGCTTCATCGCGCCACCTCCCACTGTCGCTGTATACCCAGCAGGACGGGCTACCTGTGGTCATCCGGCCGGTGCCACAGGTGTTCTTCTATTGATGACGATTTTATACCTACATGTGAGTGTTTATGTTTTTACTTCAATAAATTACCTTTTGATTTTACACTATGGGAGCCCTCCCTTTCTCTTTTCCCATGATGACTACATTATGCTGAGAGCTGAGCCTCCTTGGGGATCCATCCATTTCCATCACAGTCCCTGACGCCCTTCCAGTCTCTACCCTCATCTGTGGGAGTTCCGGACTAGCAGGATCTCAATGCCCATCTAGACCCTCTGTAATGGGGGGTCATGGGGTTCTGGTAAGCGGCCAGGCTCCCTCTTTTGGTGGTGGACCTACACATTTATGTCCTTACATAGTCTGAATCACCTGGGACTGTCTATCATCTTTTGGGTTTCTCTCACATGGACCTTCATGATCTACTCCCCGGTTTACATTTATTACACATGGACTCAGTTTGAAATTTGATTGCACTGTTTGTGTTATATTATTGCACTGATCACCAGAGGGGTTTATGTATTCCCCCTTTTTTTCTTCTACAATGTGTATGGTACAATTTGGGACAATATTTAATTTTTATATATATATATATATATATAGCACTCCCTTTGGTGTGGCACTCTTCAGCCACACATTCACTAGTTTGCTAAGCGCGAGTCAACAATTTTTTCTCTTGCACTTTTGTTGGGTTTGTGCCACAATCTAGGACATCGCAGCTTTATGTCATTTATTTTGTAGAATTTTGAAGCGCAATTATTTATTGTTTTTTTTGTTTCTGATATTTTCTTGATTACACAAAAAAACAGCGTTCAATGGGACCAGAAAGTAAAAGAACTGTTATAAATGATATGTGTAATCAAGTTCATTTAATTGGATGCACACTAAAAATAAAAATCACAACAGTCAGATGAAAAGATAAGATACAAAAATAGAACTTAATAGGAAAAAATAATTTTCATTGTTGAAATACTCCAAAAATTGATAAATACGATACCGCCCAGAAGACAAGGGGTTAATGCCAGCAAGTGTTATCCAAATCCTGATTCGGAATAGGAGACCCAATAACTCAATATGCAGAAAGGAATCAGAGTAGAGAGACACCGCTCTCTATGCTACAACTGATGACTCAAAAGTGGATGTCAGTCTCGTTCTGTTCCAGGAGGTGTATTGTAGACCATATTACCACAGAGCTTCCACGGTAAGCAGGCTGATCAGGCGAGCTAATACCTGGCGCCCTGGGAGGCGCTCTGGACAGCGCAAACTGAGTCTGAAAGCCGGAAGGCAGGGTCAGAGCCAAATACAAAGCCGGATACAAGGGGTCACAAGATGGTGGGCGGAACGCAAGCTCGATGTTGCCGTGGCAACTGTGACTTACATGTTTCACGCGCCTGCGCTTTATCAAAGTCATGGGAGCCAATGGCAACAAACAAATAAATAGGCATGCAGACATGAAGGGGGAAGGACTATCAAGTCTATTGGCATTAACCCCTTATGTACACTATTGCATTAAATCACTATATACACATTGCATTAAAGAAACAAATTTAAATGGAACACTGCTAGAAACCTGAGATATGAGGATTAAAATTTAAATATGGTAAATAAATAACGCCAACAATTAATTAAATATTGTGAATTGATATATATGCTGTGATGATATCTCATGATGATAACATATGATAAATTATGGAGAGTTGTATATAAACTATGTGTACCAGTATTACCATATCACTAAAAAATTAATAAATTAATGAATAACTTGATAAATATTAAAATAGACAGGAAATGATGATAGATATAGAATTCAAAACAATCAGAATTCTTGCTTTCTAGCATAGAATTCTGTTTACGACACGATTATTTCACGTTCTTACAGTAGATCTTTTTTACCTCCAGCGCAAAGGTACTGCAATGGGGGCTAATTTTGCCCCTGTATATGCGAATTTGACCATGGGGTATTGGGAGGACTTAAGAATATGGGTTGATAACCCTTTTTCTCAATGTATCTTCTTTTATGGACGGAATATTGATGATGTTTTACTAATCTGGAGTGGTGGTTTAGATCTTTTTTCCTCCTTTGTAGCCTATTGTAATGATCATTTATTGGGACTATCCTTTACTTATGAGATAAACCAGAAGGAGCTAGTGTTCCTAGATCTATTATTGTCTCATGATAAAGATACTGTCATTACTAGTAATCATAATAAGCCCACATCTGGTAATTCATACCTTCATTATAATAGTTGCCATCATCCCACTTGGAAAGAAAATATCCCCAATGGTCAATTCCGTAGATTAGGGCAGAATTGCACGAAAACAGAGGACTATATTGCACAAGGACAGCATATGAAAAAGAAGTTTGAGGAGAAAGCATACCCAAGGGATTTGATAACGAATGCCTTCCTCTCAAATGAGACACAACTTTCTTAAAACAAAAAGGATAATTCTGTAGAAATGGTTAATACGGCTAGATTTGTATCAACATTTAATATTATACACAGAGCCATTTCTAATATATAAACATTAGGATATTTTAAAACTGGATCATATTTTGGCTCCTGTACTTCCTCCTAAGCCACAAGTAACCTTCAGACGCTCTCGTACGGTAAAAAATATAATTTCCCCCTAGTAAGTTAATGAAACCTAAGAGGACCCTTGTTTGATATTAGAACTTACTTCGATAATAGGATTGGGATTTTTCAATGCCGGAAGAGAGGATGTCTCACTTGCCAATCCATTCATTCCATGGCTGCTCAGAGATAATAACTAATAGAGGCAAGTCTTTTCAAATTAAACAATTCATTACTTGTTCCACCGAGTTCGTGATTTATATTTTGCGTTGCTCATGTGGTCTTTTATACGTGGGTCGTGCGATACGCACCCTGCGTACTAAAGTGGGTGAGCATCGCAGACTGACTAAGAAGGGATGTGTTAACCACTTGCCGACCGCCTCACGCCTATATACGTGAGCAGAATGGCACGGGCAGGCAAAATCACGTACCTGGTACGTGATTGCCTTCCCGCGGGCGGGGGGTCCGATCGGACCCCCCCTGGTGCCAGCGGCAGTCGGCATTTGGCTGGGAGAGTTGAGAGACGAGGGGGAGGCCATCCGATCGTGGCCCCCCCCTCGCGATCGCTCCCAGCCAATGAGAAACATCCCCTGCCTCTGTATAGTACACAGAGGCAGAGGATGTGATGTCATCTCTCCTTGGCTCGGGAGTTCCGTTCCAGCGCCGAGGAGAGAAGACATGTGAGTGAGTGCACAACACTACACAACACAGTAGAACATGCCAGGCACACTAAACACCCCCGATCCCCCCCCCCGATCGCCCCCCAATCACCCCCCCGTCACAAACTGACACCAAGCAGGGGTTTTTTTTCTGATTACTGCATAGTGTCAGTTTGTGACAGTTAGAAGTGTTAGGACAGTTAGGGTTAGCCCCCTGTAGGTCTAGGGTACCCCCCTAACCCCCCCTAATAAAGTTTTAACCCCTTGATCACCCCCTGTCGCCAGTGTCACTAAGCGATCATTTTTCTGATCGCTGTATTAGTGTCGCTGGTGACGTTAGTTAGGGAGGTAAATATTTAGGTTCGCCGTCAGCGTTTTATAGCGTCAGGGACCCCCATTATACTACCTAATAAATGTTTTAACCCCTTGATTGCCCCCTAGTTAACCCTTTCACCACTGATCACCGTATAACTGTTACGGGTGACGCTGGTTAGTTTGTTTATTTTTTATAGTGTCAGGGCACCCGCCGTTCATTACCGAATAAAGGTTTAGCCCCCTGATGGCCCGGCGGTGATATGCGTCTCCCCAGGCAGCGTCAGATTAGCGCCAGTACCGCTAACACCCACGCACGCAGCATACGCCTCCCTTAGTGGTATAGTATCTGATCGGATCAATATCTGATCCGATCAGATCTATACTAGCGTCCCCAGCAGTTTAGGGTTCCCAAAAACGCAGTGTTAGCGGGATCAGCCCAGATACCTGCTAGCACCTGCGTTTTGCCCCTCCGCCCGGCCCAGCCCAGCCCACCCAAGTGCAGTATCGATCACTGTCACTTACAAAACACTAAACGCATAACTGCAGCGTTCGCAGAGTCAGGCCTGATCCCTGCGATCGCTAACAGTTTTTTTGGTAGCGTTTTGGTGAACTGGCAAGCACCAGCCCCAGGCAGCGTCAGGTTAGCGCCAGTACCGCTAACACCCACACACGCACCGTACACCTCCCTTAGTGGTATAGTATCTGATCGGATCAATATCTGATCCAATCAGATCTATGCTAGCGTCCCCAGCAGTTTAGGGTTCCCAAAAACGCAGTGTTAGCGGGATCAGCCCAGATACCTGCTAGCACCTGCGTTTTGCCCCTCCGCCCGGCCCAGCCCAGCCCACCCAAGTGCAGTATCGATCGATCACTGTCACTTACAAAACACTAAACGCATAACTGCAGCGTTCGCAGAGTGAGGCCTGATCCCTGCGATCGCTAACAGTTTTTTTTGTAGCGTTTTGGTGAACTGGCAAGCGCCAGCGGCCTAGTACACCCCGGTCGTAGTCAAACCAGCACTGCAGTAACACGTGGTGACGTGACGAGTCCCATAAGTGCAGTTCAAGCTGGTGAGGTGGCAAGCACAAGTAGTGTCCCGCTGCCACCAAAAAGACAAACACAGGCCCGTCGTGCCCATAGTGCCCTTCCTACTGCATTCGCCAATCCTAATTGGGAACCCACCGCTTCTGCAGCGCCCGTACTTCCCCCATTCACATCCCCAACCAAATGCAATCGGCTGCATGAGAGGCATTTTTATGTCCTCCCGAGTACCCCTACCCAACGAACCCCCCCAAAAAAGATGTTGTGTCTGCAGCAAGCACGGATATAGGCGTGACACCCGCTATTATTGTCCCTCCTGTCCTGACAATCCTGGTCTTTGCATTGGTGAATGTTTTGAACGCTACCATTCACTAGTTGAGTATTAGCGTAGGGTACAGCATTCCACAGACTAGGACATACTTTCACAGGGTCTCCCAAGATGCCATCGCATTTTGAGAGACCCGAACCCGGAACCGGTTACAGTTATAAAAGTTACAAGTTTGCAAAAAAAAACACAAACAAAAATAAAAAAAAATAGTTGTCGTTTTATTGTTCTCTCTCTCTCTCTATTCTCTCTCTATTGTTCTGCTCTTTTTTACTGTGTTCTATTCTGCAATGTTTTATTGTTATTATGTTTTATCATGTTTGCTTTTCAGGTATGCAATTTTTTATACTTTACTGTTTACTGTGCTTTATTGTTAACCATTTTTTTGTCTTCGGGTACGCCATTCACGACTTTGAGTGGTTATACCAGAATAATGCCTGCAGGTTTAGGTATCATCTTGGTATCATTCTTTTCAGCCAGCGGTCGGCTTTCATGTAAAAGCAATCCTGGCGGCTAATTAGCCTCTAGACTGCTTTTACAAGCACTGGGAGGGAATGCCCCCCCCCCACCGTCTTCCGGGTTTTTCTCTGGCTCTCCTGTCTCAACAGGGAACCTGAGAAAGCAGCCAGTGATTTAGCCAGCTGACCATAGAGCTGATCAGAGACCAGAGTGGCTCCAAACATCTCTATGGCCTAAGAAACCTGAAGCTACGAGCATTTTATTACTTAGATTTCGCCGGATGTAAACAGCGCCATTGGGAAATTGGGGAAGCATTTTATCACACCGATCTTGGTGTGGTCAGATGCTTTGAGGGCAGAGGAGAGATCTAGGGTCTAATAGACCCCAATTTTTTCAAAAAAGAGTACCTGTCACTACCTATTGCTATCATAGGGGATATTTACATTCCCTGAGATAACAATAAAAATGATTTAAAAAAATAAAAATGAAAGGAACAGTTTAAAAATAAGATAAAAAAGCAAAAAAATAATAAAGAAAAAAAAAAACAAAAAAAAAAAAAACACCCCTGTCCCCCCTGCTCTCGTGCTAAGGCGAACGCAAGCGTCGGTCTGGCGTCAAATGTAAACAGCAATTGCACCATGCATGTGAGGTATCACCGCGAAGGTCAGATCGAGGGCAGTATTTTTAGCAGTAGACCTCCTCTGTAAATCTAAAGTGGTAACCTGTAAAGGCTTTTAAAGGCTTTTAAAAATGTATTAATTTTGTTGCCACTGCACGTTTGTGCGCAATTTTAAAGCATGTCATGTTTGGTATCCATGTACTCGGCTTAAGATCATCTTTTTTATTCCATCAAACATTTGGGCAATATAGTGTGTTTTAGTGCATTAAAATTTAAAAAAGTGTGTTTTTTCCCCAAAAAATGCGTTTGAAAAATCGCTGCGCAAATACCGTGGGAAAAAAAAAATGAAACACCCACCATTTTAATCTGTAGGGCATTTGCTTTAAAAAATATATATAATGTTTGGGGGTTCAAAGTAATTTTCTTGCAAAAAAAAATAATTTTTTCACGTAATCAAAAAGTGTCAGAAAGGGTTTTGTCTTCAAGTGGTTAGAAGAGTGGGTGATGTGTGACATAAGCTTCTAAATGTTGTGCATAAAATGCCAGGATAGTTCAAAACCCCCCCAAATGACCCCATTTTGGAAAGTAGACACCCCAAGCTATTTGCTGAGAGTCATGTCGAGTCCATGGAATATTTTATATTGTGACACAAGTTGCGGGAAAGAGACAAATGTTTTTTTGGTTTTTTTTGCACAAAGTTGTCACTAAATGATATATTGCTCAAACATGCCATGGGGATATGTGAAATTACACCCCAAAATACATTCTGCTGCTTCTCCTGAGTACGGGGATACCACATGTGAGACTTTTTGGGAGCCTAGCCGCGCACTGGACCCCGAAAACCAAGCACCGCCTTCAGGCTTTCTAAGGGCGTAAATTTTTGATTTCACTCTTCACTGCCTATCACAGTTTCGGAGGCCATGGAATGCCCAGGTGGCACAACCCCCCCCCCCAAATGACCCCATTTTGGAAAGTAGACACCCCAAGCTATTTGCTGAAAGGTATAGTGAGTATTTTGCAGACCTCACTTTTTGTCACAAAGTTTTGAAAATTGAAAAAAAAAAAAATTTTTTCTGGTCTTTCTTCATTTTCAAAAACAAATGAGAGCTGCAAAATACTCACCATGCCTCTCAGCAAATAGCTTGGGGTGTCTACTTTCCAAAATTGGGTCATTTGGGGGGGGTTTTGTGCTATCTTGGCATTTTATGGCCTTCAAAACTGTGATAGGTAGTGAGGCGTGAAATCAAAAATTTATGCCCTTAGAAATCCTAAAGGCGGTGCTTGGTTTTCGGGGCCCCGTACGCGGCTAGGCTCCCAAAAAGTCCCACACATGTGGTATCCCCGTACTCAGGAGAAGCAGCTGAATGTATTTTGGGGTGCAATTCCACATATGCCCATGGCCTGTGTGAGCAATATTTCATTTAGTGACAACTTTTTGTAAAATTTTTTTTTGTCATTATTCAATCACTTGGGACAAAAAAAATAAATATTCAATGGGTTCAACATGCCTCTCAGCAATTTCCTTGGGGTGTCTACTTTCCAAAATTGGGTCATTTGGGGGGGTTTTGTACTGCCCTGCCATTTTAGCACCACAAGAAATGACATAGGCAGTCATAAACTAAAAGCTGTGTAAATTCCAGAAAATGTACCCTAGTTTGTAGACGCTATAACTTTTGCGCAAACCAATAAATATACGCTTATTGACATTTTTTTTACCAAAGACATGTGGCTGAATACATTTTGGCCTAAATGTATGACTAAAATTTAGTTTATTGGATTTTTTTTATAACAAAAAGTAGAAAATATCATTTTTTTTCAAAATTTTCGGTCTTTTTCCGTTTATAGCGCAAAAAATAAAAACGGCAGAGGTGATCAAATACCATCAAAAGAAAGCTCTATTTGTGGGAAGAAAAGGACGCAAATTTCGTTTGGGTACAGCATTGCATGACCGCGCAATTAGCAGGTAAAGCGACGCAGTGCCGAATTGTAAAAAGTGCTCTGGTCAGGAAGGGGGTAAAATCTTCCAGGGCTGAAGTGGTTAAACATAGCATCCCGCGTCATTGTCGTCAGGTACATAATAAGGATTTTGGACAAATAGAAGTACGCGCTATAGAGGCCATTCCTAGGGGTACCCTAACGGATAATGAAAGGTTCTCCCTTCTCTGCCCAAGGGAGACTTTTTGGATTTATCTTTTGGGTTCTCTTTCGCCTGAGGGCCTCAACGAAGATATTGATGTCCTCAGTGTGATCCAATAGCACATCCTTGATTTCTGATTGTCAATAATTATGGGTGGTTTTATATCCTTGTGGATCTTTTTTTGGTATTTAGCATATAGTTGTCTATCATATTATCAGGGTCATGTACTTATACATATACATATATATATATATATATATATATATATATATATATATATATATATATATATATATATATATATATATATATATATATATATAAAATCATTTCCTGTCTATTTTAATATTTATCAAGTTATTCATTAATTTATTAATTTTTTAGTGATATGGTAATACTGGTACACATAGTTTATATACAACTCTCCATAATTTATCATATATTATCATCGAGAGATATCACAGCATATACAGTGGGGACGGAAAGTATTCAGACCCCCTTACATTTTTCACTCTGTTATATTGCAGCCATTTGCTAAAATCATGTAAGTTCATTTTTTTTCCTCATTAATGTACACACACACACACGTATTTATCAATTTTTGGAGTATTTCAACAATGAAAATTATTTTTTCCTATTAAGTTCTATTTTTGTATCTTATCTTTTCATCTGACTGTTGTGATTTTTATTTTTAGTGTGCATCCAATTAAATTAACTTCATTACGCATATCATTTATAACAGTTCTTTTACTTTCTGGTCCCATTGAGCGCTGTTTTTTTTGTGTAATTTTGAGGTCTACCTGTCTCCAGAGGTTAGCAGCTGCACTGGGGTTCAGACAATTTTAAATATCGATTATGACATGATAATGATTTTTTTTATGACTGCCTTTTTTAGCGCTTAAGGACTATACTGTTTTTTTAATATTTTCTTGGCACACTTAGTACCAACTGAGCATCGTTTAAACACCACTGCCTACCTGACTATTGTTGCTGACCATGCCCATCCCTTAAGGACTACAGTGTACCCATCTTCTGATGGCTATTTCCAGCAGGATAATGTCAGAAATAGAATTGGGCCGAACACCCCCCCGGTTCAGTATGCGGCAGAACTCTCGAACATTGCAAAAGTTCGGAACCTGAACCTCGAACCCCATTAAAGTCTATGGGACTCGAATTTGAAAAATCAAGAATCCCCATTTTGAATGCTTATATGCAAATTATTGGCCATAAAAAGGGTAAGTGGGCCTGGGTACTGCCCTGGGGGACATATATCAATGCAAAACATTTTTTTTTAAAAGAGTGTTTGTACAGGAGCAGTGATTTTAATGATGTTTGGATGCCAAGGCGGCAATTTTGCATGTTTTAAAAGATTCTGATATAAGTGTAATGATTTTAAACCTTTTAATAAATCTTGCAGTATTACACTATATGTCCTCTTTCCTTCATTTGCCCGAACTTTACTATCCCGACCGTCCTTTGACTGAGTAAAGTGTGTAGGACTTACATCATGTGGTGGAGGAGAGGAGATCCCATACTCTGAGGCACGATCAACCTACCTATTCGTTGGACAGGAGGCACCATCTTGATATACACAGGCGCATTTGTCATCTTCATCTGGTGAGTGGGGACCCAGGAGGGGAGCACAGGAAATTACCAAGATTATATCAACGTGTCACCAGCCCTGTACCCTACACTTGATGAACTTCATTGATTGTACTTTATTTTGCACATCTGTTGAACTTTACTGATTGCACTTTATTTGCACTATATTGACATTGAGCACTTTATTATACATGTTGTTATATGACACATATTTGATGCATGCATATGTATATTAATGGTGAAACAGTCAAGAAATAACTAATTGACCACAGGTGCCTTGAAACACAAACGTCCATAGATGGATGTAAATGTCCAACCGCACAGGAGGTATAAGTACTCCAAGGGGTGGTGATGGTCTGATGGTTGTCAGAAAACACCTGGCATCATACAGCGACTTCCCAACCGAGAAACCGGGTCCCAATGGGTCATTCAGAGAAAGTGCAAAAAAAGCCTCTTACCAGATCCTGTGGATTCCCATGTCAGCGACAGGGAATCGCATGCGCAGTTTGTCACAAATGACGTGGAATGGGAGCTCAGGAATCGCCAATCTCTTGGATTGTGGTCTGTATGGATCTCGGCCGGCAACCGGATGGGTCCTCACAACGAACCGTCCTCACACCGAACCGTCCCAGCATGCATCAGAAGTTTCACAAACGGTCCCCCGAAAGGAGCAGTTGGAGGGACTGGATCTCATGCGGTAAATGTGGAAACAAAAAGAATGTGCCTCCACATGGTGCAGATAAAAAATGGTGTTTTTATTGACAAAAACGACCATACACAAATAAAAGCGTGATCACGGTGGATAAAAACAAATGGGCAACAAAGAGAGTGGTGTATGTACCCGACGCGTTTCGACCTAGGGGTCTTCAACAGGGGCATAGACCACTCACTCCAAGTTGCCAAATATATATAATAAAATTATTTAGAGAAGGACCAATCACAAGGGCTGAAAAAACAGGAGATTGGATTGGGTGAATACAATCACATGACTTGCTTGAATGTCTAGACATAAAGATCATACACAATTTCTATATAAATAAATGAATGACATTAAGGTGAAGCTCAGGAGACTGTATAAAGGTCTACAAGCAGAAAAATATATCACTCTATGATCTCTCTAACAAAAATAAAGCATTTAAAGATTAAATGAAAACAGCACTCCTCTGCTGACAGTCCAGCAGAATGTACCGCCCTGTCAGCCAGAGGAGCCAATCCTCAATAAGAAGACAAAAGGTGTTAAATAAAGCTGACCAATAGGCCCCTATGTATGAGCCGGCCTCTATCCCTGAACGCCCACATGACCAGTCTGTGTAGGAAATGATGTCACGTCCGTGGGCGTGTCTGACGTCTCCCTCTCACATGACTCACTGGGCCAATCAGAGAGCAAACATCCCACTCAACTCTGCTGCACGTACAATCCGTACACCGCAGAGGGATGGGACTTAAATAAATACACCTAGCGTCCCGGCAATGCAATCCAGCAAGCAACGGACGCTGAATGAGACAAAACAGCATCTCTATGGTGTCTGTGTAAAAAAATGTGTTATGCAGCAGACCGGGACCCGATGACCCGGAAGTGTGCATAGAACTCCAGTGAGCCAGAAGTGTATTGGAAGTGGGGACAATTTCTATATAAATAAATAAATGACATTAAGGTGAAGCTCAGGAGACTGTATAAAGGTCTACAAGCAGAAAAATATAACACTCTATGATCTCTCTAACAAAAATAAAGCATTTAAAGATTAAATGAAAACAGCACTCCTCTGCTGACAGTCCGGCAGAATATACCGCCCTGTCAGCCAGAGGAGCAAATCCTCAATAAGAAGACAAAAGGTGTTAAATAAAGCTGACCAATAGGCCGCTATGTATGAGCCGGCCTCTATCCCTGAACGCCCACATGACCAGTCTGTGTAGGAAATGATGTCACGTCCGTGGGCGTGTCTGACGTCTCCCTCTCACATGACTCCCTGGGCCAATCAGAGAGCAAACATCCCACTCAACTCTGCTGTACGTACAATCCGTACACCGCAGAGGGATGGGACTTAAATAAATACACGTAGCGTCCCGGCAATGCAATCCAGCAAGCAACGGACGCTGAATGAGACAAAACACCATCTCTATGGTGTCTGTGTAAAAAAGTGTGTTATGCAGCAGACCGAGACCCGATGACCCGGAAGTGTGCATAGAACTCCAGTGAACCCGAAGTGTATTGGAAGTGGGGACACATATAGTGAAATATAATGTGTTGCCTATTTTGTTGTTTTTGTCAAACTGTATGCAGCAGCTTTCATTCATTTTACTGGTTAGCGCGGTGTTTTCTATTTACCTCTGATATGTATATTAATGGTTCATAGAGGCAGCGCTGAGTATAAATTCTTTTTTGTCAACCTCTACCCGTTCCGCGGTGAGACCACTTCTTCAGGAGTGTACTTTAGAATTTTTTATGTGTGGGTGTCTCTGTAGAGAACAAACGTATATATCAGCAATCTTACATACAATAGAGCCAAATAAGCACATTTACAGTTGCAAAGATTGTAGGACATCTCAAGGCCCCGAATGGTCTGTACCAGCCCTATTTTGGTAAGCTCCATATGTCCATTCCTCTTGGGGATACATTACAAAGGGTGAACAGTATCTATAAGTATTATAGCTTTAGGTTGCTTGATTGAGGGGTTGGTTCACCTCTGTGGCAGGCAGGGGTGGGTTCCATTTTTTCCAAGTCTTTGCATTGCATCTGATGTGTTTTTTATGTATATAATATACATGGAGTATATAATATGTATATATATATATATATATATATATATATATATATATATATATATATATATACTTGTGACTATTCCAGTCTCACACTAAAACGAGAACACAAACTGAGATTAGGACTTTGTAATGATGTGACACCAAGGAAGGTCTCTGCCAGAATCTGGAGATGCTTTTCGCTCGATCTCCTGCAATTGTGAAAGAGTCCTCATTGCCAAGGAAATTGTGAAGTTTCTATAAGCGGAGCTAAGTAACCTTTTCATGTATTCTTATTGTATACAGACCATAGTTTTGCTAGGAAGTAGGTAGCATTTTTTCTTTTTATAGGTTATATCTGTCAGCTTTGTATTATATTACTAATATTGTAATAGTTTTGTATGTAAAGCATTTTTCTGTTTAGTAAAAGCACATTGATATGCCACAGAGGTCCAAGTTTCCTTGGTTTTACTGCAAGAACCTTTAATAGATAGACACAAGCGTTACAGTCTTTGCAACTGTAAATGTGCTTATTTGGCTCTATTGTATTTAAGATTGCTCATATATATATATATATATTTGTTCTCAACAGAGACACCCACACAAACTGAAGTACACTCCTGAAGAAGCGGTCTCATCGTGAAACATGTAGAGGTTGAACTGGCAAGGGACCAATATCTGATCCCCTTCACGGATGGATAGACGTTAAATCTTTCCAGTTCTTTTCAGAGATTCAATTCATTATGTGTACTGTATTTTTCCTTTAAGGGCTATTTTAACTATGTTATGTCCTAATAAATTTATACATTTTTATAACCTGGTTTTTGTGAGTCTTTACCGTACCATGAAAGTGCAAAGTTGCCTCAAATTTGCTGCCTTTTGTTTCTTGAACTGATAGCACGTCGGTACACTATTATATACCTTTTTGATCAGTAGTGATAATTAATTACATTTATCAGAAGAGGCGAGGTTGTCTTGTCCCAAAGCCACCGATTGTGGGATGGCCCACATAGATGTGCCAGGGGTGAGTTGGAGTCCCCTCAACTAAATCTGTAGTGGGAATGGACGGCGTTCTGTGAGTTCTTTGAGAGGTGAGAACTATTTCCTTCGAACACTAACTTAAGGTATCGTAAGTCAGTCTTTTAGGGGCAGCAGATTGTTTGCTTTTCTTTTTATGCTCCGATGGTTCTGGTACAACAGCCTCTTCCGCTGACACTATAGAAGGTTGAGAAGTTGCTGTATCCTCTGCAGTCAGGGAAATCAGGGGTCTTCTTGGCCCCTGTGGGACAACATCGAGGTATGATCTATGAATGTGGCCAATGCTAAATCAACTGGTAGTTGAGCTTCCCTTCCGAACATCAGCCGATATGGTGAATAGCCAGTAGCATAATTTTCAGTGCTGTTGTAGGCGTGCACAATAGCTGCGATATATTGTTCCAACGCAGTTTCTTCTCGGCAGAAGAGTCCCAAGCATATCAAGCAGAGTGAAAATAAATCGTTCTGGCTGGTGATCCCTTTGAGGGTGGTAGGGGGGGGTTGTTCTCAACCTCTGCATACCTAAAAGGTCTAACAGTCTATCAACGAGTCTACTTTCAAGGTCTCCTCGTTGGTCAGAGTTAATGCGTTGAGGTAAGCAGTAGTGGACGACAAACATTTACCTTCACTTTCTGTCATGTAACCAAAACAGAAAGCGAGAGGAAATCCCTGCAAAATAAGAGAATCCATTGAGGCCTGATAACGATAAACAGGAAAAATAGGGGTGGGGGGGACAGGGGCACAAGCAGCAATAAAAACCTGAAAAGGGTTCTAATCCCTCTTCACTCTATCCAAAACCTAAGAAAAAAGTATTGACTTTAGTTATACGTTAAGTTTATTTTTAGTAAGGAAGAACTACACTACATTTCCAAATTCCCCATGAATGTAGGGCAAAATCAAACATGTATGCAAAAAGTGAGACTGCAAACAGCAACAAATCAGATTTTTGTTTACTGTAGCTTGAAATTTTTTTGATTGGTTATCAATTACTGCACAGGCAAATCACTATTGTGCCTTTCAACTGCTTACTGATTAACCAAAACTGATTTTTTTTTCAGGTTCCAAGCCTGATCTTTAGGTAAAAGAGAAGTATGTCTTAGATGACACTGGTGACCAAAAGGATAGCTGGAGTAGGTGGCAAGAATATTGTGACTGAAATTACTATAAAATTATGTTCTGAATGTCTGTGCTCCTGATTTGAGCTCCTTCAAGAAAGCACATTATGAACACACGTGCAATTGTTTACTACAGTGGACCTTACAAGACAGTGCTACTAATTTCCATGTCTAGGGAAATACAGATCATCATGTCAAATAGTAATTCCATTTGAACTTTTTCACTACTCAGCCAAGTTCTAGAATACAGTACATAGTGGTAGTTGTAGAGAACAGATGATTTATGTGACCCATAACACTAAGGGGGTTAGCCTAGCAAAGCAAAACAAAAAAAAAAACTGACTTTTTTTTTTAATCAAATGCAATTTCTTTATTATGGCAGTACTTTTTCCATTAAAACAAAAAAACGGAATCAATCTGAATATCAAAATACATGTATGAACCAACTTTGACTTTTAAATCATAGTACAAAGTAAGTGCTAAATGAAACAATCCACAAGGCAAATTTACATATAGACACAGCCTCTCATAATAGTGCAAATTGTCAAGAGAGGACAATCTCTCCAAAAATGCAGAAGAGGTCCATATATACCATGTAAGGGGTAAGAAGACGACAGCATATATAACCACATGCGTCCTGGAAAATATTCTGAATTTTAGGTTTATAATATAACATTTTTTAACAATAACACACTATGTTAGTTGCTGAATTGCTTGATAAACTTCTCAGATTTTTGCCTCACTAACGTGTGTTGTTGATGAGATGTGCATGCTTCATCTAAAGCTTTGAGGACTTCCTGAAACAAAAAAGCAAACCAAAAAAAATCACTGACAACTATGTAAAACATTTCCACAGGTTGAATAAAACATCAAGAAAAGGCATACCGTAAAAAGGCACAAGAAGCAGGACTTTGCTTGGTTATAGTTATAATTGGTTAAAGCAATAATAATAAGTCAAACTCCCTGGAGTAAATTGAATAAAATATCAGGCAAAAAAAAGGCCAAGAATGCGTATGTGTGTAGGAATGCATCTGCTGACAAGCATATAATTAAGTAGCTATGTACCTGGGCAGTCGCACTATCTTGGAGCATAATCCTTTTTTGAACTTCCTGACCCCTGTTTTCCTTCTTCTGGAATACTGTTATACCCTTGTCCTGTGAAAAGAAGGATAGGCAATTAACCAAGCTGTTGGCACAAATACTTTAGTGGAGACCCAGTAATGACATTGGAATTTAGAGGTCTTTTTTTTTTTTTAATTGAAAAAAAAAAAAAACTTTATTGAGATGTAAACATGGTATACATAGGTACATTCAACATAAGCGTATAGTATTGTACATAGCATCAGTTAGATACATGTCTCGCCATCCTCCATCCATCTATCCCACACTCTAGAGTATTTTTGCGTACATCCTCTATGGGTATAGATCATTTTGCTGTATGGAAGGGTATCATTAACCACTTTAGCCCCGGACCATTATGCTGCCTAAGGACCAGAGGTCTTTTTCCAATTTGGCACTGCGTCGCTTTAACTGCTAATTGCGCGGTCATGCAATGCTGTACCCAAACAAAATTTGCATCCTTTTCTTCCCACAAATAGAGCTTTCTTTTGATGGTATTTGATCACCTCTGCGGGTTTCATTTTTTGCGCTATAAACGGAAAAAGACCGAAAATTTTGAAAAAAATATATTTTCTAGTTTTTGTTATAAAAAAAATCCAATAAACTCAATTTTAGTCATACATTTAGGCCAAAAAAATGTCAATAAGCGTATATTTATTGGTTTGCGCAAAAGTTATAGCGTCTACAAACTAGGGTACATTTTCTGGAATTTACACAGCTTCTAGTTTATGACTGCCTATGTCATTTCTTGAGGTGCTAAAATGGCAGGGCAGTACAAACCCCCCCCAAATGACCCCATTTTGGAAAGTAGACACCCCAAGGAAATTGCTGAGAGGCATGTTGAACCCATTGAATATTTATTTTTTTGTCCCAAGTGATTGAATGACAAAAAAAAAAAAAAAAATTTACAAAAAGTTGTCACTAAATGATATATTGCTCACACAGACCATGGGCCTATGTGGAATTGCACCCCAAAATACATTCAGCTGCTTCTCCTGAGTATGGGGATACCACATGTGTGGGACTTTTTGGGAGCCTAGCCGCGTACGGGGCCCCGAAATCCAATCACCGCCTTCAGGATTTCTAAGGGTGTAAATTTTTGATTTCACTCTTCACTGCCTATCACAGTTTCGGAGGCCATGGAATGCCCAGGTGGCACAAAACCCCCCCAAATGACCCCATTTTGGAAAGTAGACACCCCAAGCTATTTGCTGAGAGGCATGGTGAGTATTTTGCAGCTCTCATTTGTTTTTGAAAATGAAGAAAGACAAGAAAAAATATTTTTTTTTTCTTTTTTCAATTTTCAAAACTTTGTGACAAAAAGTGAGGTCTGCAAAATACTCGCTATACCTCTCAGCAAATAGCTTGGGGTGTCTACTTTCCAAAATGGGGTCATTTGGGGGGGGGGGGGGTTGTGCCACCTGGGCATTCCATGGCCTCCGAAACTGTGATAGGCAGTGAAGAGTGAAATCAAAAATTCACGCCCTTAGAAAGCCTTAAGGCGGTGCTTGGTTTTCGGGGTCCCGTACGCAGCTAGACTCCCAAAAAGTCTCACACATGTGGTATCCCCGTACTCAGGAGAAGCAGCAGAATGTATTTTGGGGTGTAATTTCACATATTCCCATGGCATGTTTGAGCAATATATCATTTAGTGACAACTTTGTGCAAAAAAAAAATTGTCTCTTTCCCGCAACTTGTGTCACAATATAAAATATTCCATGGACTCGACATGACTCTCAGCAAATAGCTTGGGTGTCTACTTTCCAAAATGGGGTCATTTGGGGGGTTTTTGAACTGTCCTGGCATTTTTATGCACAACATTTAGAAGCCACATCACACATCACCCACTCTTCTAACCACTTGAAGACAAAGCCCTTTCTGACACTTTTTGTTTACATGAAAAAGTTATTTTTTTTTGCAAGAAAATTACTTTGAACCTCCAAACATTATATATTTTTTTAAAGAAAATGCCCTACAGATTAAAATGGTGGGTGTTTAATTTTTTTTTTCACACAGTATTTGCGCAGCGATTTTTCAAACGCATTTTTTGGGGAAAAAATACACTTTTAAATTTTAATGCACTAAAACATGCTATATTGCCCAAATGTTTGATGAAATAAAAAAGATGATCTTAGGCCGAGTACATGGATATCAAACATGACATGCTTTACAATTGCGCACAAACGTGCAGTGGCAACAAAATAAATACATTTTTAAAAGCCTTTAAAAGCCTTTACAGGTTACCACTTTAGATTTACAGAGGAGGTCTACTGCAAAAATTACTGCCCTCGATCTGACCTTCGCGGTGATACCTCACATGCATGGTGCAATTGCTGTTTACATTTGACGACAGACCGCCACTTGCGTTCGCCTTAGCGCGAGAGCAGGGGGCGACAGGGGGTGCTTTTTTTTTTTTTTCTTTATTATTTTTTTGCTTTTTTATCTTATTTTTAAACTGTTCCTTTCATTTTTTTTTTTTAATCATTTTTATTGTTATCTCGGGGAATGTAAATATCCCCTATGATAGCAATAGGTAGTGACAGATACTCTTTTTTGAAGAAATTGGGGTCTATTAGACCCTAGATCTCTCCTCTGCCCTCAAAGAATCTGACCACACCAAGATCGGTGTGATAAAATGCTTTCCCAATTGCCCAATGGCGCTGTTTACATCCGGCGAAATCTAAGTCATGAAATGCTCGTAGCTTCCAGTTTCTTAGGCCATAGAGATGTTTGGAGCCACTCTGGTCTCTGATCAGCTCTATGGTCAGCTGGCTGAATCACCGGCTGCACTCTCAGGTTCCCTGTTGAGACAGGAGAGCCAGAGAAAAACACGGAAGACGGTGGGGGCATTCCCTCCCACGGCTTGTAAAAGCAGTCTAGAGGCTAATTAGCCGCTAGGATTGCTTTTACATGAAAGCCGACCGCTGGCTGAAAAGAATGATACCAAGATGATACCTAAACCTGCAGGCATCATTCGGGTATAACCACTCAAAGTCGTGAATGGCGTACCTGAAGACAAAAAAAATGGTTAACAATAAAACACAGTAAACAGTAAAGTATAAAAAATTGCATACCTGAAAAACAAACATGATAAAACATAATAACAATAAAACATTGCAGAATAGAATACAGTAAAAAAGAGCAGAACAATAGAGAGAGAGAATAGAGAGAGAGAGAACAATAAAACGACAACTATTTATTTTTATTTTATATATATATTTTTTTTTTTTACACTTTTTTTGTAACTAACTTTTATAACTGTAACCGGTTCCAGGTTCGGGTCTCTCAAAATGCGATGGCATCTTGGGAGACCCTGTGAAAGTGTGCCTAGTCTGTGCAGTGCTGTACCCTACGTCTATACTCAACTAGTGAATGGTAGCGTTCAAAACATTCACCAATGCAAAGACCAGGATTGTCAGGACGGGAGGGACAATAATAGCGGGTGTCACGCCTATATCCGCGCTTGCTGCAGACACGACATCTTTTTTGGGGGGGTTCGTTGGGTAGGGGTACTCGGGAGGACATAAAAAAAATGCCTCTCATGAAGCCGACTGCATTTGGTTGGGGATGTGAATGGGGGAAGTATGGTCGCTGCAGAAGTGGTGGGTTCCCAATTAGGATTGGCGAATGCAGCAGGAAAGGCACTATGGGCACGACAGGCCTGTGTTTGTCTTCTTCTTGGTGGCAGCGGGACACTACTTGTGCTTGCCACTTCACCAGCTTGAACTGCACTTATGGGACTCGCCACGTCACCAAGTGTTACTGCAGTGCTAGTTTGACTACGACCAGGGTGTACTAGGCCGCTGGTGCTTGCCAGTTCACCAAAACGCTACCAAAAAAACTGTTAGCGATCGCAGGGATCAGGCCTGACTCTGCGAACGCTGCAGTTATGCGTTTAGTGTTTTGTAAGTGTCAGTGATCGATCGATACTGCACTTGGGTGGGCTGGGCTGGGCCGGGCGGAGGGGCAAAACACAGGTGCTAGCAGGTATCTGGGCTGATCCCACTAACACTGCGTTTTTGGGAACCCTAAACTGCTGGGGACGCTAGTATAGATCTGATCGGATCAGATATTGATCCGATTAGATACTATACCACTAAGGGAGGTGTATGCTGCGTGCGTGGGTGTTAGTGGTACTGGCGCTAACCTGACGCTGCTTGGGGCTGGTGCTTGCCAGTTCACCAAAATGGTACCAAAAAAACTGTTAGCGATCGCAGGGATCAGGCCTGACTCTGCGAACGCTGCAGTTATGCATTTAGTGTTTTGTAAGTGACAGTGATCGATTGATACTGCACTTGGGTGGGCTGGGCTGGGCCGGGCGGAGGGGCAAAACGCAGGTGCTAGCAGGTATCTGGGCTGATCCCGCTAACACTGCGTTTTTGGGAACCCTAAACTGCTGGGGACGCTAGTATATATCTGATCGGATCAGATATTGATCCGTTCAGATACTATACCACTAAGGGAGGCGTATGCTGCGTGCGTGGGTGTTAGCGGTACTGGCGCTAATCTGACGCTGCCTGGGGCGACGCATATCACCGCCGGGCGATCAGGGGGCTAAACCTTTATTCGGTAATAAACGGCGGGTGCCCTGACACTATAAGAAATAAACGAACTAACCAGCGTCACCCGTAACACTTATACGGTGATCAGTGGTGAAAGGGTTAACTAGGGGGCAATCAAGGGGTTAAAACATTTATTAGATAGTATATGGGGGTCCCTGTCGCTATAAAACGCTGACAGCGAACCTAAATATTTACCTCCCTAACTAGCGTAACCAGCGACACTAATACAGCGATCAGAAAAATGATCGCTTAGTGACACTGGTGACGGGGGGTGATCAAGGGGTTAAAACTTTATTAGGGGGTACCCTAGACCTAAAGGGGGCTAACCCTAACTGTCCTAACATAGTAACTGTCACAAACTGACACCATGCAGTAATCAGAAAAAAAAAGAAAAACTGCTTGGTGTCAGTTTGTGACGGGGGGGGGGAAGTGGTGATTGGGGGGTGATCGGGGGGGGGGGGTGATTTGTGTGCCTGGCATGTTCTACTGTGTGTGTAGTGTTTGTGCACTCACATTGATGTCTTCTCTGCTTGGCGCCGGAACGGAAAATACCGAGCCGAGGAGAGATGACATCATTTCCTTTGCTGCTGTTTAGCATACAGCAGCAAAGGAATGTTCCCATTGGCCGGCGGCGATTGCGAGGGGGGGGCCACAAACGGATGGCCTCCCCCTCACCTCCGATCGCCGGGGGGACAAAAGAGGACCGCCTCGGGCACCGGGGGGGGGGGTCCGATCGGACCCCCCACCCGCGGGAGGCAGATCACGTATATGTACGCGATTTTGCCTGCCCGTGCCGTCTTGCCGACGTACATCGGCGTGAGGCGGTCCTTAAGTGGTTAATTTAATTTTTCCAGATCTGAGGTGTAGGGGGCAATGTCTGCATCCAAGATCTGGCCATCACTTTTCGTGCTATGAATAAAGTTTCATACATGAATATGGCTTGGTACTTGTCAACTTCGACGTTGGGCAATAAGCCCAATAGACATAGCTTTGGGTCCAGGACCACTGGGTAGCCCGTGTTGTCGAGGAGGAAGTGAATTATCTGCTTCGAGTAGGTTTGTATGTTAGGGCAGTCCCATATCAAATGATAGAATGAGCCGGGGACCAGCATACATATGGGACATAATGGACTTCTTGTGGTTTGAAACGAAGTTAGTTTCAGCGGTGTTAAGCATCCACGGTATACTATGTATAGTTGCGCTAGTCTGTCTGAAAGTTTAGGAGATGCGGTTTTGACCCCCTCCAGTATTTCTACCCAGTCAGTGTCATCTATGGGTCCCACATCAGTTTTCCATGCAAGTTTAGCTGTCTGAATAACTACATTTTCCCTTTGGAGTCTAAGGGTGTAGTAGATGTTAGATATAAGTTTGGATGGGTCTGCCCCCAGAATGGTGTTAAGGACAGGGGGGTGTCTAGTGTAATCGCACGATTCGTGAACTGTGCCTGAACAGCGTGTCTAAGTTGTAGATATCTAAACAGTAAGTGGTTCGGGAGTGAGAATTCCTCTTTAAGTGCTTGAAAGGTCTTAGGTCCGGATTCTGTCACAACTTGGGACAGGTACATTATAACATATGAGGCCCATAGTGCTGGGTCTGGGACCGTGTTAAGTTCAGGCATATGGGTATTGTGCCATAACGGGGTGTGATAATTGAACGGAGACATGTTCTGTTTTTTCAGTGCGATATCCCATACCTTCTGATGATGCGAGAACATCCCCATATTATACCTAAGGGAATCTATTACTATGTGGTTCCTTACAGAGAATCACCTGAACAGGGGTAAATAGCGGGTGGCCTGGTTTATCACACACTAGAGACCTAGAACGCTGTGTTTCTGTTGTGTTAAAATAGTACATGTGTGAGAGCTGTGAGGCCAAGTAGTAGTCTTGTATATCTGGTAGGGCACATCCCCCCTCCGATGTGGGGTTGTTAAGTACATGCCAGGCTAATTTATGTCTACTGTGTCCCCAAACAAAGGAGTTTAGGAATGCTTCAATCTGTTTAAAGGTTTTCAGGGGAATGTAGAGAGGGGCGTGCCAAACCATATACAAAATTTTAGGTAGAAGAATCATTTTTATTAAATTGAATCTTCCCATCACTCCCAAGGGTAGTCTAGACAAAGTTTGAGTTTTGGATTTAAGGACTGTGAACAAGGGTTCTATGTTAAGAGGGATGTACTCTCTAAGATTCCTCGTAACCATCACCCCAAGTACTTAATCGCAGATACTTTAGTTAAGGGGAGTTCGGGATGAACGGGGGGGGGGGGGATTAGATCTAGGGGAAGAATTTAAGACTTATCCCAATTGATGCGTACGCCTGAGTATCCACCCATTTTCTCGATTATAGCCAGTGCCGATTGCAATGATGGTCCCTGATCTGCTAGGTACAGTATGGTGTCATCAGCATATAGTCCTATTTTTTTCCCAGGATTCACCCCGTCTTAGGCCTATGATATTTGGGTCTGATCATATAGCTAGCGGTTCAGCTGCAAGTTGGAAAGGGGCAACCTTGTCTTGTGCCCCTTTCAAGGGAGATTTGATCCGATAGCCAACTGTTCACGAAAATCCGTGCCTTGGGTGTCTGGTATAGGAGCTGCACCCATTTAATAAATTTTGGTCCAAATCCATAGCAACGTAGACATTCCCATAGGTACAACCACTCGACAGAATTAAAGGCTTTGGCCGTATCTAGGGCCACCACTACTCTGGCGTCGCCTAATATTCATTGCAGTGGTCTTTCCTGGCATAAATCCGGTTTGATCTGGGTGTATAAGGGATAGTATTACTGTATTTAAACAAGAGGCTAAGATTTTGGCCAATATTTTTATGTTTACTGGAAGTAGGGATATAGGGCGGTACGATTCCGGGAGATGGGGGTCTTTGCCTGGTTGAGGGAGAACTATAATTTGGGCTTCTTGCATGGAGGAAGGGAGTTTTCCTAGTTCGAATATGGAATGATATAAGATCTTAAGTTTAGGGGTAAGTATTTCGGAATACATGGTATAGAATTCCAGGGGTGGGCTGTCTAATCCTGGTGCTTTGGATTTAGCTAGTTGGGAGATTGCTGTAGATATATCCTGTGTAGTTATAGGAGTGTCTAGTATTTTGATTTGATCGAGGTTTAATCGTGGGAATTGTATTGTATGTAAATATGATCGAATTTCTTCCGATGTATAATTGCTTTGTCACTTAAACAGGTTGCTGTAAAAGTTGAGAAATGTATCTGCGACTTGCCACTGGTGGCTTGTCATCTAGATGGGCCAGATATGCCAGTAACTTCCCTGCTTTCTCCCCATAATCATATACTCTTGTTTTACAGAAGAACACCCTTTTCCTCGCTTTTTCCAGATATAGTTGTGACACCGTACGAGCCTGCAGTTTAACCCTGTCCATGCTTCCTCTAGTTCCTGTAGTTTATTCGCTGACAGTTGCACTATTATTTTAGATGATTGTTTAAGTCTGTTAGTTTTCGTATCAAGGACTCTGCATGTGTGTAGTTTAAACGCATCCCATCTGGACCCTCAGGGATGAAATACTGCAGTTGAATTTAGAGGTCTTTACAGTGTAGTAAGGATATGCAATAATGTTACTCAGACATTTATGCAAATTTGTAATCTGTAACCATTAACATTCTGCACATGCCAAATTATTACCGTAAGCTAGGATTTATAGGTTAGTCATAAGGGCCAATGCAGTGAAAGGCTCAACAGCAACACCAATATATTCAAACAGCAGCTCCCTAAATCAAAGACACCTGACCTATATGAGCTTGCTGGACATCCCAATCCTAAACTTTTATGAGCTTACTGGGCATCCCATTCTCAAACCATAGGCATTATTATCTACCCCCCCCCCCCCCCCCCCAAAATGCAGCTGTAACAGCCTTCACTCTTCTGGAAAGGCTTTTCTGACAGCAGAATGTGAACAAAACAAATGCTGGTAATTACAAACTTAGAAAAATAACTGGTGGGGGGGGGGGGGGGGTCTCCCCTTAATCAATACCAGGCCCTTATCCGAGCATACAACCAGGAAAGGGGGGGAGATGAGTGCCCCTTCCCTCTCCTGAACCATACCAGCCCTCAACATGGGGTGGGGGGTGTGCTTTGAGGAAGGGGGGATCCCCCCCAAAGCACCTTGTCCCCATGTTGAGGAGGACAAGGGCCTCTTCCCCACAACCCTGACCTGATGGTTGTGGCGGGTGCGCGGGGGGAGGGGGAGTGACTTACCAGGATCAGGAAGCTGCCTTTAAG
Organism: Lithobates septentrionalis; assembly: GCA_037952835.1. Taxonomy (NCBI): domain Eukaryota; kingdom Metazoa; phylum Chordata; class Amphibia; order Anura; family Ranidae; genus Lithobates; species Lithobates septentrionalis. The sequence continues at coordinate 6,923,631 of JBBDGP010000295.1, forward strand.
TCAACAGCTCTGCTCACACTATTCTCTCCTTCTGGCAGTATGTTCATTATCAGAGACTTTGCACACTGCAGAGTAGGATTATTGCAGTGCAGGGGATGACAGGAGGCCACTATAAAGATTATACACAACTGAATTAATTTGTTTTTGGTTCAGCTTTAAGTCCCTTTGGTTCTACAGTGGTGGGGTTACAGTAAGCCCCCTGGGTAGGGTGTACCATAGGACCAACAAGAAGTCCCAGTTCTGTCAAATAATTTGATATCAACTGCCAAGCTATAGCACTGGTAATGGGCTGAGGGTGCAGCAATACGGAAGACTGTTGGAAATAAATTGTCTTCTTTTTACATGGTATTGAGGTACAAGTACAAAAAGCCAAATGGGCACATAAACAAACAACTTCAAATAGCCACTCCCTGCTAACCTCAGCTTTGTAGCTATCCGTTTCATATTCTGTGTAATACTGAGAAAGCAGTCTAGGCCAAAATAGAATATACACTGCAGTTAAACTGTACAAATGTCTAGAAAAAGTGAAAAATTGTTTTTCTTTGGACCAAGTCCAGCTTGGTTATAGTTAAAGGAGATGCTCTACAAAGATAAGTTCACCTTCGTAAAATGTTACACCTACACTTAGGGTGTAGCATGTAACATGATTAAACTCCTGCCTCCCTCAACTCCTGAGCATCCCCCACTGTTACAGCGTCACTGTCTGCCACTGCAGCATATGGACATGCAGTTCTTAATGGAAAATGAGTGTGCTGATGAGCACGCTTGTAGTCCATTCACTCTTCCTCCAGCTTTGTAACAGAAAGCCTCTGTGGAGGTACAGGCAAAAAGCTGAAGGAAGAGTGTGCAGAAGCATGACATTGCACTCATGGTCCATTGACTGCAGGTGCAATGCTTTGCAGGCTCCGGTAGGAAAATGTAACAAATGCACTTTTTTTTCCCTGCAAATTATGTACCGTCCATTTATTACTTTTTCCTAAAAGGTGAACTTGGCCTTTAAAGTGGTTGTAAAGACAGGTGTTTTTTTTACCTTACTGCATTCTATTCAGTAAGGTAAAAAATCTTCTGCATACAGCTTCCCCCACAGCTCCTCCTAAATACATACCTGAGCTCGATCTTGATCCAATGATGTGCACGAAAGCTCTCTTGAGTCTCTTGCGCCTGATTGGCTCAGATACAGAAGCAGCAGCCACTGGCTCCCACTGCTGTCAATCAGAGCCAATGGGGAGGGAGTGGTGGCGGGGCCAAGTCCTGCTCTGCGAGTCAGCAGGGGGGGCGGAGCCAGGAGCGCTGGTGGGGGACCCGAGAAGAGGAGGATTGGGGCTGCTCTGTGCACAGAGCAGGTAAGTATAACATGTTTTTTATTTTTAAACAAAAAACCCCCAAAAAAACTAGCCTTTACTATTACATAGTTACATAGTAGGTGAGGTTGAAAAAAGACACAAGTCCAACCTACGTGTGATATTATGTGTCAGTATTACATTGTGGTATCTCTGCATGTTGTGATCATTCAGGTGCTTATCTAATAGTTTCTTGAAACTATCAATGCCCCCCCGCTGAGACCAACACCTGTGGAAGGGAATTCTACATCCTTGCCGCTCTTACAGTAAAGAACCCTGTACGTAGTTTAAGGATAAACCTCTTTTCTTCTCATTTTAATGAGTGGCCACGAGTCTTGTCAAACTCTCTTCTGCGAAAAAGTTTTATTCCTATTGTGGGGTCACCAGTACGGTATTTGTATATTAAAATCATATCCCCGCTCAAGCATCTCTTCTCCAGAGAGAATAAGTTCAGTGCTCGCAACCTTTCCTCATAACAAATATCCTCCAGACCCTTTATTAGCTTTTTTGCCCTTCTTTGCACTTGCTCCATTTCAAGTACATCCTTCCTGAGGACTGGTGCCCAGAACTGGACAGCATACTCTAGGTGCGGCCAGACCAGAGTCTTGTAGAGCGGAGAATTATCGTTTTATCTCTGGAGTTGATCCCCTTTTTAATGCATGCCAATATTCTGTTTGCTTTGTTAGCAGCAGCTTGGCATTGCATGCCATTGCTGAGCCTATGATCTACTAGGACCCCCAGGTCCTTTTCCATCCTAGATTCCCCCAGAGGTTCTCCCCCCAGTGTATAGATTGCATTCATATTTTTGCCACCCAAATGCATTATTTTACATTTTTCTACATTGAACCTCATTTGCCATGTAGTTGTCCACCCCATTAATTTGTTCAGATCTTTTTGCAAGGTTTCCACATCCTGCGGAGAAGTTATTGCCCTGCTTAGCTTAGTATCGTCCGCAAATACAGAGATTGAAGGTCTGATGTTTACATACCAGAAAGTGATGAAGCTTTCTAGGAAATACAGCAGGCTATATTGAGTATCATTGAAAAAAGTATGCATTACCAGCAGAGGATCAGCCCTGGATTGACTGTCTGCCTCTAGGACCGATCATCCACAGGGCATGTCTACGGTATTGAGAAATTTCTGACTGAGGAGAGCAGATCCACCCAGTGGCATAGGAGCAGATTACCACCTGGAAAGTTACTACGGGCTTATTTGACACTTACCTCTGGTAAGCATATACCCATAAGGGGTTATCACGAGGTGTTCCGGTGATGGTGTAGCAGCCCTTGGATTGTGCACTCCGTTAGATTTTGAAGCCCATCTTTAATTGCTGTAGACTGCATGCATGGAATTATTATTTTCTATAAAGGACTGGTTACATCATCCTTTCCATTTTTTATAGTCACTTTTGACTGAGTGTTTGGATTTTTATACTTACTACCCATTTTGCATATGTTAGTTTAATTTTCTTGCTTCGATTACTAATATTCTAGTATGTACCAGGGTTGTGTTTAATCAGCATACACAAAACGGTCTTCTCAGATCAGACATATTAGACCCACAACTGGCAGCCATTTTTGCCAGTTGAGTGGAAATAGTTCATTATTTTTTATGCACTATATGTCACACCATATTGGTGAATATTTTATTTACATTTAGCGCTGTTAATACTTCCTATTTTTTAAAAAAGAAGGGGGTATATTCTTTTATATCTTTGTTGTTTGTTTCTTATAATAGCAGCTTGAAGTGCATAGACCATTACCATTCATCCATTTCAGAGCGCTGGGATCAGAGTTTTTTATCATCTCTGATATCTGATATCTTATTTTTTACAGGGATTGAACTGTTTACCCCATCCTCCAGGTCATTTATGAACAAAGTAAAAAGGATTGGTCCCAGCACAGAACCCTGGGGGACCCCAATACCCACCCCTGACCATTCCGAGTACTCCCCATTTATCACCACCCTCTGAACTCGCTCTTGTAGCCAGTTTTCAATCCATGTACTCACCCTATGGTCCATGCCAACGGACCTTATTTTGTCCAGTAAACGTTTATGGGGAACTGTGTCAAATGCTTTTGCAAAATCCAGATACACCACATCTACAGGCTTTCCTTTATCTAGCTGGCAACTCACCTCCTCATAGAAGGTTAGTAGATTTGTTTGGCAAGAACAATTCTTCATGAATCAATGCTGATTACTGCCAATGATACAGTTCTCATTACTAAAATCTTGTATATAGTCCCGTATCATCCCCTCCAAGATTTTACATACTATTGATGTTAGGCTAACTGGTCTGTAATTCCCAGGGATGTATTTTGGCCCCTTAAATATTGGTGCTACATTGGCTTTTCTTCAATCATCTGGTACCATTCCAGTCATTAGACTGTCAGTAAAAATTAGGAACAATGGTCTGGCAATTGCTTTACTAAGTTCCCTAAGTACCCTCGGGTGCAAGCCATCTGGTCCCGGTGATTTATTAATTTTAAGTTTCTCAAGTCTAATTCTGTCCTCTGTGTAACCATGGAGGGGCTTCCTGTGATGTGTCATGAGGATAAACACTGCAGTTTTGGTTACTGAAGCCCCCTGATTCCGTCGTGAAGTCTAAGAATAAATTCAATACCTTCGCCATCTCCCCATCCTTTGCAACCAGATGTCCTTCCTTATTCTTTATGGGGCCAATATGGTCCATCCTCCCTTTTTTTACTGTTTACTGGTAATCAGTAGATCCAGTAATGCTTTATTTCTAGTTGGTGCGTCTACCATCTGACCCATAAAATGCAAGACATTAACCACTTGCCAACCGCCCTATAGCCAAATGATGGCTGCAGGGCGGCTGGATAACTCTGGGATCACGTCATATGACGTGATTCCAGAAAACTGCTCCCGCGCGCCCCCTGGGGCGCGCACATGGGAACATCTGTGACCGCCGGGTTCAGAGGACCCGGCGCATCACGGATCACGGTAAACGGCCGCTGATCGCGGCCGTTTACCATGTGATCGCTCCGTCAAATGACTGAGCGATCACATGTAAACAAACCGGCGTCATGTCATGACGCCGGTTCCTCCCTCCCCTCTCTGTACCGATCAGTACAGAGGGGGAGAGATTGGATGGGAGCCGCGCTATGGGCTGGATGTGTAGTGCCCACAGCGCAGCTCAGTGACATGTACAGTCACATCCATCCCCCCATGCTCTGCAATGACCCTGTGCAATACTCTGCAATGATCCTGTGCAACCCTGTGCAATACTCTGCAATGATCCTGTGCAACCCTGTGCAATACTCTGCAATGATCCTGTGCAACCCTGTGCAATACTCTGCAATGACCCTGTGCAATACTCTGCAATGACCCTGTGCAATACTCTGCAATGACCCTGTGCAATACTCTGCAATGACCCTGTGCAATACTCTGCAATGACCCTGTGCAATACTCTGCAATGACCCTGTGCAATACTCTGCAATGACCCTGTGCAATACTCTGCAATGACCCTGTGCAATACTCTGCAATGACCCTGTGCAATACTCTGCAATGACCCTGTGCAATACTCTGCAATGACCCTGTGCAATACTCCGCAATAGTCTGCAATGCTCCGCAATAGTCTGCAATGCTCCGCAATAGTCTGCAATGCTCTGCAATACCCCGCAATACTCTGCAATACCCCGCAATACCCCGCAATACTCTGCAATACCCCGCAATGCCCTGCAATACCCCGCAATACTCTGCAATACCCCGCAATGCCCTGCAATACTCTGCCATACTCTGCCATACTCGGTGATACCCAGCCATACTCGGCTATACTCAGCCATACTCGGCCTCTGTATGTGGCCAGGCTGTGGAAGTCTCACACATGTGGTATCGCCGTACTCAGGAGGAGTAGGAGAATCTATTTTGGGGTGTAATTTTTGGTATGTACATGCTATGTGTTAGAAATATTGTATAAATGGACAACTTTGTGTTAAAAAAAAGTGTTTTAACCACTTCCCGCCCACCGGCCGTCATACGACGTCCTTGACTTTGTGCGGGGATATCTGAATGATGGGTGCAGCTATAGGCATCATTCAGATATCTTTTTCAGCCGGCGATTCCCTACACCATAGGAATGATCATAGCGGCTTTTCCACTGCTTGATCATTCTTACGGGAGGCGAGAGGGGACGCCCCCCCTCTCACCGCCCTCAGGTGCTTCTACCAACTCACCGCTACGATCTAAGCCAGGATCAGTTTTTTTATTTTTTTATTTCAGGCTTCCCAGCTTAGAGGTGAGATGTGGGGTCTTACTGACCCCATATCTCACTGTAAAGAGGACCTGTCATGCCATATTCCTATTACAGGGGATGTTTACATTCCTTGTAATAGAAATAAAAGTGATCAAAAAATTTATTTTTTTGGAAAAAAGCCTCAAACTAAAATAAAGTAAAATGAACAATAAAAAAAAAAAAAAAAAATAATTTTCCCCGTGTCCCCGCAGTCAGAAGCGAACGCATACGTAAGTTGCACCCACATATGAAAATGGTGTTCAAACCACACATGTGAGGTATCGCTGTGATCGGTAGAGCAAGAGTAAGCCCTAGACCTCCTCTGTAACTCACAACATGTAACCAGTAAAAGTTTTTTAAAGCGTCTCCTATGAGGATTTTTAAGTAGCGAAGTTTGGCGCCATTCCACGAGCGTGTACAATTTTGAAGGGTGACATGTTAGGTATCTATTTACTCGGCATAACTTCATTATTCACATTATGTAAAAACATTGGGCTAACTTTACTGTTTAGTTTTTTTTGAAAGCACAAAACGGTTTTAAAAAAAAAAGTGTTAGAAAAATTGCTGCGCAAATACCGTGCGAGATAAAAAGTTGCAACGACCGCCATTGTATTCTCTAAGGTCTTTGCTAAAAAAATATATATAATGTTTTGGTGTTCTATGTAATTTTCTAGCAAATAAATGATGATTTTTACATGTAGGAGAGAAATGTCAGAATTGAGTTGGGTGCTCCAGAACACCTGAAGGTACTCCCCTGCATGTTGGGCCTCTGTATGTGGCCACGCTGTGTAAAAGTCTCACACATGTGGTATCGCCATACTCTGGAGTAATAGCAGAATGTGTTTTGGGGTGTAATTTGTGGTATGCATATGCTGTGTGTGAGAAATAACCTGCTAATATGACAATTTTGTGGAAAAAAAAAGAAAAGAAAAAAAAAATCTTGATTTTGCAAAGAATTGTGGGAAAAAATGACAACTTCAAAAAACTCATCATGCATCTTTCTAAATACCTTGGAATGTCTTCTTTCCAAAAAGGGGTCATTTGGGGGGTATTTGTACTTTTCTGGCATGTTAGGCTCGATTCACACAGGGGCAACACGACTTCAGCGCGACTTTGTACGGCGACTTCAACGCGACTTCAGCGCGACTTTAGCAAAATACAACGCGACTTCAAGTCGCCTCCAGGACAGGCGACTTTGGCTGTGGCCAATCACAGGATAATCAGCTCTCTGGGAGGGAGGGGTTTGCCTGGGCAAACGAAATTTTTTCCCTGCAAAGTCGCTTGACTTTAGAGAGAGATCCGACTTCCATTAATTTCTATGGTACAGGTCGCCTACCAAGTCGGATCCAAGTAGTACAGGGAGTACGCTCTGAAGTCGGAGCGACTTCAGTAGTGTCTATTAAGATGCTCCCATTCACTGTCATGTGAATATCTTTCGGGGGCGACTTGGGGCGACTTGAGGGGCGACAAGTCGGATCCCAAGTCGCCCCAGTGTGAACAGAGCCTTAGAGTCTCGAGAAATGAGATGAGAAATGAGGCCGTCAGTACTTCAGGTGTGATCAATTTTCAGAGATTGGCACCATAGCTTGTGGACTCTATAACTTTCACAAAGACCAAATAATATACACCGATTTGGGTTATTTTTACCAAAGATATGTAGCGGTATAAATTTTGGCCAAAATATATGAAGAAAAAATTACTAATTTGCAAAATTTTATAACAGAAACGAAGAAAAATGCATTTTATTACAGAATTTTCGGTCTTTTTTCTTTTATAGCGCAAAAAATAAAGAACCCAGTGGTAATTAAATACCACCAAAAAAAAGCTCTATTTGTGTGAAAAAAAGGACAAAAAATTCATTTGGGTACAGTGTTGCATGACTGAGTAATTGTCATTCAAAGTGTGAGAGCACCGAAAGCTGAAAATTGGTCTGGTTATTAAGGGGGTTTAAGTGCCCAGTGGTCAAGTGGTTAAGGAACTGGCGAGCCTTAGATGAATGCGCGATTCGCTCCGTCCAGTCTATGCCTGGATAGTTAAAATCCCCCATTATGATAACACTTCCCATCCTATTACTTTAACTGCTACAGCCAAACCAATGTGTGGTGTACAAAATGAACATCCAATAAAAGATTTGCATTTAGAAATGATCGGAAATGACAAATCTTCCCTGTGATGTATACTTAAAGTGGTTATAAATTCAGAAGGTTTCTTATGTGCAGCAGCCCCCTTCAGCCCCCCTAACACTTACCTGAGCCCATCCCGAGCAAGCGATCCTGCAGGAGTGTCTCGGCTGCCCGGGACTCTCCCTCATTGGCTGAGATGGCAGCGCAGCGCCACTGGATCCGATGCAGTCAAAGTCAGTGAGCCAATGAGGAGAGAGAGGGGCAGGACCGAACCACGGCTCAGTTTCCGAATTGACACATATAGCAGCGTCTCGGCTGCCCCATAGCAAGCTGCTTGCTGTGGGGGCACTCGGCAGGAGGGAGGGGCCAGAAGCGCCGGCAAAGAAAGCCGAGAAGAGGAGGTTCAGGGCTGCTCTGTGCAAAACCACTGCACAAGGCAGGCAAGTATAACATGTTTGTTATTTAAAAGAAAAAAAAATGAGACTTTAGTATCACTTTAGGTTACTGTCATAATAACCAAATTCAGTCAGAAGAATTTTTCTCTCATCTTGCAGTACATTTTGCTTACTTGCCAATTCTAGCTCTAATCATATTTTTGGGTTACTTACAGATTATTGGTGGCCCTGGACCAAACCTAGCCATCATTACTGATATAAAAGCAGATCTAGAGATTTTTCTCATCGCCGCTCTGGGGATAGTTTACAAACTTTAAGCACTTCAGCTCCAGAAGGGTTTACCCTCCTTCATGACCAGGGCATTTTTTGTGATACGGCACTGCGTTAGTTTAACTGACAATTGCGTGCGACTCTGTACCCAAAAAATAATGTATGTTAGAACTTTCTGTTGGTGGTATTTGATCACCTCTGAGGTTTTTATTTTTTGCACTATATACAAAAAAAAAGACCAATTCCCAATAAAAAAAATGTAAAAAAATCGAATTTCTTCATCAATTTAGGCCAAAATGTATTCAGCAACATATTTTTGGTAAAAGAAATCCCAATACTTATATATTGATTATGTGGTGTAATCCCTCGCGCTAAAATGAGTAAAATGAGTAACGTACTGAGTCAATATTTGGGTGTGATAGATTTGAAGCGCGAAATCACTTTACCATTTTTATATATTGATTGGTTTGCACAAAAGTTACAGTGTCTACAAACTATGGTATATTTTTATTTTTTACTAGTAATGGTGGTGATTAGCGACTGCGATATTGCTACGGACAAACTGATACTTTTTGAGGACCAGTTAAATAATACAGTGATCAGCACTAAAAAAAATGCACTGTTACTGTACTGACACAGGCAGGGAAGTTATCAGGGGCGATCAAAGAGTTAAATGTGTTCCCTAGGAGTGATTGCTAACGGTGGGGGAGTGCTTTGACTGGGGGAATGTAAAGATCCGTGTTCCTGCTTAGCAGGAACACAGGATCAGCACATTCTCCTCTCACAGAGCGGCGATCTGCCTTGTTGACATAGGCAGACCGCCGTTCTGCCTTTCTCCTGAGTGATGGGCGGGTCCTGGCGAATGTCTCGTTTGCAGGACCCACTGGGTCCAATCACAGTGGGAGTGGGTCGCCGACGGCGCACACCCCAGAACTGTCAGATCATGTACCAGGTACGTGATTTGGCGCAGAGCGGCCGCCCTGCCGCAGTAAATCTACGCTGGGTGGTCGCTAAGCGGTTAAGGAAGTCCTGTGTCTCTGCCATAGGTGTGGGACCCTAATCTCCCCGTATGCCAGCCAGGGTTTTTTCCTGGTGGAACTCCCTTCCGTTATCTTCTAAACGAACACTCGCTGGCAGTGTTGCAAGTGAGACTATTTAATTAGTCCGACCTACGAGGACTGCAGTCGCGGAGTAAGCTGGTAGTATCTCCTGGCAGGGTGGGAAGCTCCAAAAATGAGCACATTATTATGCGAGTTTGAGCTCTCAAAAGTGTTGAAGGCTGGGGCTGAGGTAGGTGTTATTTTGGGCGGTTTGTAAATGGCTTTTTAGTGCAAAAGCTATAGCGCCTATAAACTCTGGTATATAATCTGAAATTTAGCCAGCTATAGACGCTATACTGGTAATGGCGGAGATCAGCGACTTATAGTGTGACTGTTAATGGCTGGGGGGAAATCTGGAGCTAACCAACACTGCCTGGGAGGGTCATGAACCGACTGACACTGATGTCGCTAGTGAAACTAATACCATGATAATATTGTACACTGACTGGAAAGGGGTTAACATAAAGGGGAAATCAAGGGGTAAACGGTGCGCTCAACAAGTGTAATGTGTGCTGCTTTGACTTACTGATCTGGCTGCTTTTTCTGCCTGTTGTTCAGGAAGAAGAAACAGCCAGATCACTGCTGCTGTATACAGAGTTCTGTGTTACACACACACACACACACACAGGAAAATAATTATTTGATCCTCTGCAAATTTTGTAAGTTTGCCCACTTACAAAGAAATGAAGGGGTTGTATAATTTTTATCATAGGTGTATTTTAAATGATAGTCTGTCTCTATCATTCAAAAAGCCAGAAAAAACATGATACAAATGTTATAAATGGAGTTGCAGTTCAGTAAGTAACATAAGTGTTTGATCCCCAAGCAAAAAAATGACTTAGTACTTGGTGAAAAAAACTCTTTTTGGCAAGCACAGAGGCAAGACGTTTCTTGTAGGTAGTGACCAGGTTTGCACACATCTCAGGAGGGATTTTGGTTCATGCTTTTTACAGATTTTCTCTAAATCCTTACAGTTTCTTAGCTGTCACTTGGCAACTCGAAGTTTCAGCTCCCTCCATACATGTTCTAAAGCATTAAGATCTGGAGACTGGCTAGGCCACTCCATGACCTTAACGTGCTTCTTGAGCCACTCCTTTGTTGCCTTAGCGATATGTTTTGGGTCACTGTCATGCTGAAAGACCCACCCATGACCCATCTTCAGTGTTCTGGCTGAGGGAAGAAGGTTCTCAACCAAGATTTTACAATACATGGCCCCATCCATTGGCCCCTCAATGTGGCAAAGTTAGTCTGTACCTTTTAGCAGAGAAACAGCCCCAAAGCATATTGTTTTCACTTCCGTGCTTGACCGTAGAAATGGTGTTCTTAGTTTCATAGTCAGCATTTTTTTTCCTCCAAACATGGCGAGTCCCCCTCCTCAAGAAGGCACATGTACAGTCATGCCAATGAACATCTAAATCAGGGGTACTGAATTAAAATTCACGGGGGTTTGGTCAGAAACATTTTCTTCTAGCGGAGGTCAGAGTGTCATATTGGTGCTATGACTCAGATCCTCCACATCACAGCACCCCATGCATGTCACAGCGGGGGCCCACACACATCACACTTTGTCCTTTTTTTCTTTCAACTTTATTGAAATGTCAAAATGACATTTTATTCAATTTTATGCACTGCATAGAAACAGTGTGCAATTCACACCACACTGCTCAGCACTCAGGGGTGCTGTTGCAGTGTGAACAGGACACATAAAAAACAATTGGTTTCTATTGCCCTTTCAGAGACCTGTATTTTTCTAGCGCAGAAACCACAGACCCTCTTTTACATCAGTGTCCTCAGCCCCCCTTACATCACAGAACCCCTTTATATAAAAGTGTCCTTAGTCCCCCTTTCACAACACAGACCCCCTTTTACATCAGTGTCCTCAGCCTCCCCTTTTACATCACAAAACCCCCATCACACACTGACCCATCACATAACCCCCTCATCACAGGACCAACCCATCACAGGAACAACCCATCACAGAACCAACCCATCACAGAACCCACGCATCAGAGACCAACCCATCACAGAACTGACCCATCACAGATCCCCCCCCCCCCATCACAGGCCGACCCATCACAGAACCCCCCATCACAGCTCTCCTGTGTCTGTATCTCCTGTGTCCTCCTCCCCTCCCTGCCTGTACCAGTGCCTGTCCCCCGGCTCCTGCTGCCAAATCAGCTACTAAATGCTGCCATCCTCTCTGTACCATTATAAGAAGTTTCCCTGTGCCTGTGTTCTGTAAAAAATCTGCCAGATTATACCTGTATGAGCTCCACTCATAATGTTTCCACCTCCGCGCTGTAGAGATGGTGTTCTTGGGGTCATAGTCAGCATTTTTCTTCCTCCAAACACGGCGAGCCGAGATGCCAAAGAGCTCAATTTTGGTCTCATCTGACCACAGCACTTTCTCCAAATTCTTCACTGAATTATTTAGATGTTCATTGGCAAATTTCAGATGGGCTTGTTCATGTGCCTTCTTGAGGAGGACCTTGTGGGCGCTGCAGGATTTCTATACATGCCGACGTATTATGTTACCAATGGTTTGTTTGGTGACTGTGGTCCCAACTGCTTTGAGATCATTCATAAACTCCCCCCGTGTAGTTCTGGGATAATCCCTCATTTTTCTCATGATTATCCCTACTACATGAGGCAAAATCTTGAATGGAGCTCCAGACTGAGAGCGATTGATGGTTATTCTGTATTTCTTCCATTTGCAAATAATTGCTCCAACAGTTGTCTCCTTCTCACAAAGCTTCTTGGTAATGGTCTTGTAGCCCATTTCAGCCTTGTGCAGGTCTATAATCTTGTCCCTGATGTCCTTTGACAGCTCTTTGGTCTTGATAATGATGAGGTTTGAATGGAAGAAAGATTCTGTGGACAGGTGTCTTTTATACACATAACGAGTTGTCGTTAGGAGCATCTTCTTAGATTGACAGAACTAAATTGTGTACCACGTGAGCACATACTGTAGCCAGTCTGTGGGAGCCAGGAATATTGTTCATTGGTAGGGGATCAAATACTTATTTTACTCACTGAACTGCAACCTATATACACATACACACACGTGTGTGTTTGAGGTTCTGTTTGGGGTGCACACCCTAATGCAACAGGCTGCACACACCTGTGGTTCCTGCTCTTGGACATAGGACTTGTGTAACATAAAAAAATTGTATCTCATGATTGCAAATCTTGCATAATGTATGAAGGACAGAGCATGAAAAACACATTTTAAAATAAAGTGAACAGTTATCAAAACGAGCACTTTGTGGTGGGTATCAACAACGTTCAAAAAAGACTCCACTGACTACACGCTATTGGTTACTACACTTTGGGCAACACATCACCTGCCTGACTGCATTTTATCTACAAATGCTTCTACTTCAAAATGTCATTGTCAAATACCCATACAAGTGAACAGTTATATACCTTGACTGATAAAGTCAGTGCATTCTCCTCAACTTTGGGTGGACAGACGAACTCCTCAAAAGAGTAATCCCAATCTATGCTCCTGTGACCCAAGATCTCCATTTCCTTCACAGACATGATTCGCCTATTCAAGAAAAATGCAGAAATCAGAAAGGTAATTGCACAAACTACATAGAATGTATGCCTTTGTGATCTAGTAGGTTGGTCACATCTTCAGCCTGTATTAGATTTCAAGTCCATATGGTAAATGCAGTAGATATTAGGCACTCATCTGCCTCCAAGTTGTATTTCAATAACAAAGTAAAACTGCCATAGACCAGAAAAATTGCATTTTTTACAGCCATTATAATTCATGTGCACATAGCTGAACATCACCTGCGTCCAGTAGGAGAGTGCTTCTACAGAGTGGCAGGATGAGCCAATGTCTGACTGGCATTGTTCTGGTTAAAAGCAGATGTATAATATGTCATCTTAGGCCTTATACTGGATGCAGTGACCGTAGCTTGCATTGGTTTGGGAGGGCTTCACTCACTCCCACCCTGTCTGTAGGTAGATATCAACATTGTATAATGCATCCACAGCTTTTAGAGCTGACAAGTTTCCATTCCCAAAGGGTCTGCGTTCAGGCAACATACCCAATGGCATAACAATAGCCATAGAAGCCCATGTATATTCATAGTCAAGTGAATATACTTACTGCAGTCTTAATTCAAATATGTCAACCGAAGATGAAATAAACAAACCTGTTGGTGACCACAACGTTCGCTTTTCTATTCTTGTCAAGAGGGCAGCAGAATCTGTAAATTTCTCCATCCATTTTTTTGATGTTTGAGTTCTAGAATATAAAAAGAGAAAATAATCAAAATAATTACCGGTATGTGTAAATATTATTCCTCTATCAAACTGCAACATATTCATAGATTTCTAAAATCTACGAATATTCCCAATTATGTGGTATTATATTAAAGCAATAAAAGTATTATGTATTAATAGTTCCTTACATGTTCTGCTGGCATATCTTCTATAGTTAACCACATCCAAATTTTATAAAAGAGAGGATGCCCCTATAGAAATATATATTTCTAGCATAAGAAAAGAAAAGCAGGCCTTACTTTTACCTGGCGATAGAATAAAGAATGAGAACTGAACTGCCCAGTCAAAATTGCAGGCTGTATGTGACTTCAAGACATTTGCCTTTTAGGAAACAAGCTGCCACTACATTTTTCAATAAAAACCCCCAGGCTGCGATAATCACCTTTCAAGTTTGGCAGTCAAGTTTGTAAAGTCTCAGACAAATTAACAAAGTAGACTCCCATATTTCTGTCAAGACTGGATCGCTTAAGGCAGGGGTTGGCAACCTACAGCCCGCCACAGCTAAATGTCCGGCCCGAAAGTGCACATGAGGATATTGTGTGCACCTGGCCCGCGGACATTTTAAGGGCAGAGCGGAGCAGGAAGCTGAATGAGAACACGGGAGAGACACACAGCAGCGCTGATAAGACAGCGGGAGCTTTTGGAGGTAACTTTCCAGGAGATTGGTTGCTAAGTGGTTTTAGCAACCAATCCCCAGCTTGTTAATATGAAAAATTAACTCCAGGGGCTGTGTAATGTAAAGTGGTCCAGAGGTGCAGGGGGCTGTGTAATGTAAAGGAAACCAGAGGTGCGGGGCTGTGTAATGTAACTAAGTCCAGTGGTGCAGGGGCAGTCGTGATCATGTAACCCTCAGCCACCTGGTACAAGCCAGGATCAGGATAATACCAAGATGTACCATGCTATTGAGTCCAATCATTGTAATAATAGTTATATTCTTTTTTTCTTCAGCAAATCACAATGCAAAAAAAAAAAATCGCTGAGGGGGCCCTGCATCGATGCCAGAGCCTCGAGGGATTGAATATGCATGCTCCATCAGGGTAAACTGGCTTTGTATTAGTGAAGCACCTTAAAGTGAGGTAAACCTGTACTGTTATTATTACTATGTTAGGATTATTATCATCTACAATTAGTAGCAGGTGAATGCAGCCCTCCATGCATTCACATACATTGATTCCGGCCCTTAAGTGGAAAAAGTTTGGTGAACCCTATCTTAAGGTTTATTACACATTTATTAAACATTTGAAGTGATAGCTTGAAGACTCTCACAAGCAATTCCACACATTGGACTTTTTTTTTCTCAAAAGAAAATTGCTTTGCAGACATGCTTCCAATTCACTTGCTTAGACTAACATACTCAGAGAGCAAAGAATTTTTGCACTGACAGAAAGGGACCTCATATCTTAATAGAAAAAAAAAATGTAAACTTTCAGTTCCATACAGCAAGAACTATTCTATCACTAAGGATGAGCTCCGGCGTGTTCGCACACTACACGTGTAGAGCCTGCCAGGAAGTCAGCACTGCCCAGCGCTAATCACAGGCAGTGAGACATTGCCCGATGCGCGGTTGCAGAGATCAGGAAATGTCTCACTGCCTGTGACTAGCGCAGCGCAGTGCCGACTTCCTGGTTGGGTCTGCACGTGGGGTGTGCGAACACGCTGGAGCTCATCCTTACGTATCACTACATAAGTAGCCAAGCACTTTCCAAACAGACTCCCATCTTAAAAAAGAAAGGATGTTCCACCTAAAAAAAACTGGAACACAATTTTTCAAACATGTGCCACCTCCTTTAAGACAAACCTGACACCCACGGAATGCGCGTCATACAGGCCAATAGCACTTTTAAACACAGACTTAAAGATTCTAACTAAAATTCTGGCGACGAGACTAGCGACGGTGATCCCGGCCATAGTAAACATTGATCAGACGGGTTTTATGCCAGGCAAGTAGACAGACACAAATTTGAGGAGACTATTTACACACCTACAGCTGCCACCCTCTGACTCTGAGACGAGGATCGTGGTATCCATAGACATATAAAAGGCATTCGACTCAGTCGATTGGAATTTTATGTTTAGGGTGCTGGAGGCTATGGGTTTAGGTCCAAATTTCAGGAAATGGATTCATATGCTCTACAAGAATCCAATGGTGGCTATTAGACTGGGATCTGCGGTATCTAATTTTTTTGAGGTGGGTAGGGGTACTAGACAAGGGTGTCCACTATCCCCTTTTCTGTTTGCCCTGGTAGTGGAACCTATGGCCATTGCACTCAGATCCTCGAGTGATGTGAAGGCGGTTAGAGTGGGTACAATTCATGAAACATTGGCATTATATGCCGACGACATGCTTCTGTTTTTAAATGACCCTGATACCTCATTGAAAGCGGTCCTAGAAATCCTAAATAAATTTGCCCATTTTTCAGGGCTCAGGGTAAACTGGAGTAAGTCGTCCATATTGCCTATAGACATCAAAGCAAAAGACAAAGCAGACCCCAATCTTCAACTACAATGGGTAGACACACTCAAATACCTCGGAGTAAAAATAACAGCGAAAGTACAGGATTACTTCAAGTTAAATTTACTACCATTGCTAACTCTCATTAAACAAAAATTTCAGGCCTGGGCCAGATTACCCCTTTCCCTGATAGGCAGAATATGCCTTATAAAAATGAAAATTTTACCGGTAATCCTGTACTTTCTTAGACATGCCCCGGTTTGGATACCCAAGACTTACTTCAAGAGTATAGATAGTCTGATAGTCTCATTTTTGTGGACACCTAAGCTTCCCCGAGTGGGTCTCAGAGTTCTCCAGGAGCCTAGTGCACAGGGAGGACTAGGGTTACCGGACTGATATAAGTACTATCTGGCGGGACAAATGGTGTTTGCCCGCAGATGGCTACTGACAGACGATGGGGACGCAGCGACGGTCTTGGAGGCGGCTCATCTGGGGTCGTACGAAAGCCTTCGACTGGCACTATTTAGGGGCACTAAAACAGACTTACCACTTACAGAGACAATGACAGCCAGAATTAGAGCATGGGGATTGGCAGTAAAACTAGCATCTCCTAGCTTCCTGGGTTTCTCACCGTCATCACCACTATGGATGAATCCCTTACTTCCGCAGTTTTACAGTCTCCCGGATCCAATGATATGGGCAGTAAGGGGTATAAAAACACTGAAAGACATCACATCTTTTGGTGAGCTTTTGACTTTTCCGCAGCTTAAGGCCAGACATGATTTACCAAACTCTTACCTCTTCCGTTTCTTTCAAATCAGGCACGCCTTCCAAGAACAATTCAGGGAGAGGAGGGTGGAATCCCTGCCTTCGTCTCTCGAATCTCTATTAACGGACGAAGAATTGGCTAAAGTTCTCTCAGTAACATATAAGGAATTTTTTAAAACTACCCCTAAAGCGGTTCTTAAATGCAGAACAAATTGGGAGACCGAGGTTCCAGAGCTACAAGGGGAGGATTGGGACGACCTATGGACACAACCTTTTCAATACTTAGTTGCAGCAAGAGATCGACTGATCCAATTTAAGTTTTTACATAGAAGCTATTATACCCCGGCCAGACTTGCAAAAATGTATGGTGGTGACACAGCAAAGTGCTGGAGATGTTCTTTCTCTCCAGCAAATGCGGAACACATATTTTGGTCATGCCCACATATTCAAATACATTGGAAGGAAATCACGCAGTGCATCTCAGACTTGATCTCAGTTCCCATCCCAGTGACAGTAAAGGTTTGCTTATTGGGGCTGGTAGAGGATCTGGTTCCAACTAGGGCATTGAGAACGCTAATAACCATCCTCTTATTTTATGGGAAAAAAGCGATCCTCCTTAAATGGAAAAATAAGAATGCTCCAGAGGGCAGGTTTTGGAAACAGTTAGTTAACAATATGCTTTCGTATTACAAGACAACATATAGAGCAAGGGGGTGTGAAAAAAAATTTGACAAAATATGGAAGGTTTGGTGGGAATCTAGCAATACGGTGGGATAAGTGATTTAATCCATGGTTTACACATTTGGATGGTATGACACTCAAAAGATAAACGGTTAAGACGCAGAGTACTATATGCACAAGTGGGGAGGGAAGACTGAATCAAAGGAAATAGACAAGGAGGTGGAAGTAAATGTGATAACACAAAGGTAAAAATGTATAAATGTGAAATGCAAAACTAAACAATTATCTTGCTAAGAAATGTCCCTGAGCTGTGACAAGTTAATGGGAGGGGGGAGGGGGGGAGGAAGTGAAGAGGGTATGGGGTAGGCCTAGATTGTATCTGGTAGGGTTTAGTTGTTTCAAGGCCCTGCGAGGCCAAGTTTCACTGGGAAGGTGTCACTTGACACACCCAGTTGTACATTACACTGTTGAAAAAACTCAATAAAAAGAAATTAAAAAAAAAAAAAAAAGACAAACCTGACACCCCTCAAATACATACTCCAAACAGGAAGGCACAACCTAAATCTCACATTAATGCATCGCACCAAAAATTAGCACACAGATACTGTACAGCACAGAAATACAATTTGAACGGCAATAAACCAATAAGAAGCCAGGGCCTAATGAATTCATTGCTTTATAATGCAACATTGTACGAGAAGTTTGCTGAATCCCTAACCCTACTACTTGTGGACGCTTTTAACTGCATTCGGAACTTTAGTCCAGAATCCCTGATGGCCTTTCTATGCATGATCCCAAATCCCAATACGGATACTACCCACTGGTTCAAATATAACCCTACCTCTCATATAAAAAAATATAGAAATAAAAATACTAGCCAAAGGTCCTAGGCACCAGATGCAACTCCACAATCAAACAGTTGGAAAAGAACAAGTGGGGTTCATCCTGACCTTCCAGGCTAGTGATATAAGAACACAAACTGTGCTTACACATATGGCCAAAAAGAATGCACATTCCGTCCATGCAGTTATTTATAGATATTACAAACACATTTGATTTTCTTTCTTGGCCATACCTGCTTCAAGTGCTATGTAAATGGGACTTTTCCTAATTGGAACTCCTCTCTTTACCAATGTTAAAAGCATTTGAGAGATAATCTGGTCTTAAATCATCTTAATTTAACATCCTGCACGGCACTAGACTGGGTTTCCCTTCATCCCCCCTACCATTAGTGCTAGCAATAAAGATTTTGGTTCAACTGATAACCAACCCCAATATTGAGGGTCTTGAATTAGTGGGCCCACCCCATAAGTTGTGTCTTTTATTAGACAACGCTCTACTCTCTTTGACCAACCCCCTTATCTTGCTCCTAAACAGATTACTACCTTTTCCACCTTCACTAACCTGTCCAGAATAACACATAATAACAAAAATCTGAAGGCACCTAATATCTCCCTCCCTCCCCCAAACTCTCAACATGTTAGGACAACTGAGTTTCAATAGACTATTGATGCACTGCAAAATCTGGGTATATTCTTGACTGATTCCAACGACAAATTATTTTCCACAAACTACCTGACCACGCACAATAAACTTTAATCATTCCCACTCTTAACTGTACTGCATAACATCCAGGTATCCTCTCCTGCCTCCTTCAGACCCTGGATTCACTGCAGTAATATACACATTGACACAAATTCTATTCTATAGATGGCAAAAAACTAATTATTTACTGACATACAGGTTTCCTACCAAAAAAAGTTTCTAATACCTTTAGATCAGGAATTTTATCCTTAGCAATCAAAACACAGAAATCTTGCAACACCTGTAGATCATCTGAGCTTATGTCAGGATTACAAGCCCAGTCCAGGGCTAATTTTATTGCTGTACACTTTTATTCCCCAACTTCTCTTCCAAACCATCCCTGGCAAACATATCGAAAAGGGAGGCCGAACTAGGATTCAGCCAGAATAAAAAGCATGGGTGCAGATATTATATACAATCAAAACTTGTTTTTAAAACACTCAAAAAATAACTTGAAGGACTTTAAACTTATCTTGAGGTAGTCTATTGTCATCATAAGAATAGATAGATTTTGCCCGGGTATTCTTCAGCCTCTTTTTTTCCTGTCACCTCCTTTTCTTTTTCTCTCTTAATCTCATCCACAATTACTGTACCTTTACTTTCATCGCTACTTTTCCCACTTTTTTTCTTTACTCCTATTTTTCTATCTTTTTGAAGCTAGCTTGTATATACAGTACAAAAGTGAGTACACCTCTCACATTTTTGTAAATATATTATATATTATCATGCGACAACACTAAAGAAATGACACTTTGCTACAATGCAAAGTAGTGAGTGTACAGCTTGTATAACAGTGTCAATTTGCAGTCCCCTCAAAATAACGCAACACACAGCCATTAATGTCTAAACCGCTGGCAACAAAAGTGAGTACACCCCTAAGTGAAAATTGTCCATATTGGGCCCAATTAGGCATTTTTCCTCCCCAGTGTCATGTGACTCGTTAGTGTTACAAGGTCTTAGGTGTGAATGGGGAGCAGGTGTGTTAAATTTGGTGTTATCGCTCTCACACTCTCATACTGGTCACTGGAAGTTCAATGTGGCACCTCATGGCAAAGAACTCTCTGAGGATCTAAAAAAAAGAATTGTTGCTCTACATAAAGATGGCCTAGGCTATAAGAAGATTGCCAAGACCCTGAAACTGAGCTGCAGCACGGTGGCCAAGACCATACAGCGGTTTAACCGGACAGGTCGAACGGAGAAGTTCATTGCACGTGCTCAGCGTCATATCCCGAGGTTGTCTTTGGGAAATAGATGTATGAGTGCTGCCAGCATTGCTGCAGAGGTTGAAGGGGTGGGGGAAGCCTGTCAGTGCTCAGACCATACGCCGCACACTGCATCAAATTGGTCTGCATGGCTGTTGTCCCAGAAGGAAGCCTCTTCTAAAGATGTTGCACAAGAAAGCCCGCAAACAGTTTGCTGAAGACAAGCAGATTAAGGGCATGGATTACTAGAACCATGTCCTGTTGTCTGATGAGACCAAGATAAACTTATTTGGTTCAGACGTGTCAAGCGTGTGTGGCAGCAACCAGGTGAGGAGTATAAAGACAAGTGTGTCTTGCCTATAGTCAAGCATTGTGGTGGGAGTGTCATGGTCTGGGGCTACATGAGTGCTGCCAGCACTGGGGAGCTACAGTTCATTGAGGGAACCATGAATGCCAACATGTACTGTGACATACTGAAGCAGAGCATGATCTCCTCCCTTTGGAGACTGGGCCGCAGGGCAGTATTACAACATGAGAACGACCCCAAACACACCTCCAAGACGACCACTGCCTTGCTAAAGAAGCTGAGGGTAAAGGTGATGGACTGGGCAAGCATGTCTCCAGACCTAAACACTATTGAGCATCCTCAAATGGAAGGTGGAGGAGCGCAAGGTCTCCAACATCCACCAGCTCCGTGATGTCGTCATGGAGGATTGGAAGAGGACTCCAGTGGCAACCTGTTAAGCTCTGGTGAACTCCATGCCCAAGAGGGTTAAGGCAGTGCTGGGAAATAATGGTGGCTACACAAAATATTGACACTTTGGGCCTAATTTGGACATTTTCACTTAGGGGTGTACTCACTTTTGTTGCCAGCGGTTTAGACATCAATGGCTGTGAGTTGAGTTATTTTAAAGGGACAGTAAATTTAAACTGTTATACAAGCTGTATGCTCACTACTTTACATTGTAGCAGTGTCATTTCTTTAGTGTTGTCACATGAAAAGATATAATAAAATATTTACAAAAATGTAAGAGATGTACTCACTTTTGTGTAACAAGTTGTTTAACAATAAATCATTCACCCACCATCAATTCCCTTCTGGTTCCTCTCTACATTCACAATTGATTGTGAGGTAAGAGGACAATTAATTAGATAATCTGCTTTGCACTTTTTTGTCTGCTGGCATTCAAGCCTTACTGCACTTGATCTTGTAAAAGGAAAATGTTGTAGTGCAAACCCCAATAAAAAAATAATTGAAATGAAAAAGAAAAAAGGTATATTACCCAAATCCTATTGGTATTGATTGTACAGATTTGCATGGTACCGATGTTTTGTCAGATTCGGCGACCTGTCAGAATTTGTAACGGAAGTGACGCTCCGTCGCCGCCATCTTGCTACACACGGCACTCATCCATAGTAAGGATACAGTGAGAAGGTGGCAAGCGGACATCTTGTTACACCCACCGGAATCTGGCATTCCACACTTATTTTTACCACTAAACAGACCTTATATAGTGACATTCAGTGTTTTTAAATCCATCTGATGGTTTTGATGTTGAATTGTAAAAGCAGCGGCAAGCCTGCTGATATCATAGGTTTGCTAATCTGACAGAACACTGCTGCTTTTACAATTCAACATCAAAACAGTCATACGAATTTCCAAATACTGTATTTCACTATATAAGCTCTGTTTAGTGGTAAAAATAAGTGTGAAATGCCAGACTCCGGTAGGTGTAACAAGATGTCTGCTTGCCACCTTCTCACTGCATCCTTACTGTGGACGAGTGCAGGGTGTAGCAAGATGACGGCAACGGAACGTCACTTCCGTGTCAAAATCTGACGGGTCGCCTAATCTGATGAAACACCGGCACAATGCACAGCATTTTATAGGATGTACACTGACATGCATCTTTGCCTCAGTAGAGCTTATAGTATTAAGTCCCGACCAAAACCAAACAAGCATGTACACTCACTGCAGTCAATGTGAACAGACACCAGGAGCAATCATGTGATTGCAGAATAAAGCAGGAAAATAAATGTATTTAGAGAATAAATACTGCAACACCAGAGACACAGACTGCTTGCTATAATATAGAGTATAACCTGGAAGAAATGAAGCGTCATATCTGTATGGTCATAAAAGAAGCCTTAAAAATACGATTCAGAAAATGCATTTATTGCTAACTCCAGGGACATAAAATTCACAGTAATCGTAAAAACAGTTACTACCATACAGAAAACAATTATGACAGTACATTGCTACATTAAAGGCTTAGGGATCCTATTTATAAAGGACAAAATTCTATTTTGCATTTTTTCCCTTGGAAATTGTTCATCAGATTGCTAGATGGTTTTATTCAGTTTTTGTCTATTAACAAAGCAGACCTGGCAATTACTCCACTTATTTTTACAATACATATAATGTGGATATAAATCCAGATAAAGCTTGCTGTAGACAGACAATGCCAATTTATAGACACTTTCCTTCATTTATATCACCCCAATGGCCTGTGTAAATGGGTTTGTGTCAATGTCATCAGTTTGAGACACTTCTGAGATCATCCAGAATTCATGGACAGGTGCATTTGACTTGCATTTGATCTGCTTCAAACAGGTTTTGCAATTCCATAGACTTGTATGGGAATGCAAAACCCATTTGAAGAGAACAAAAGTCCATTGACACAGGCGAACTGTAAACAATAACTTTCAATGATAAGCATTAGAGAAGAGACCTGCCCTAAGGTGGAGCAAATTCCTCTTCCAGTTTTTACAATATTTTTATAAACTGTCAGGCTTCCAACTTTTTGCTTTTTTTAATGAGAATTTCTATTTAAAATGATCAATAAATAGAGCAAAATTAGATTTGATTATTTCACATGTCACATCACATTTCAGGTGTGATTTTTATAAATAGGCCCCTAAATTGGTTACATATTCAAACAATTAAAAAAATAAAAAAAACTAAAAAAAAAAAGGGTTAACTTAAAAACAAGTAATACATGTAATCATAGTATTCACTTTACTGATCTATTTCACTGACCTTTATTCATATTTTACTCCATATTTACTACCGGTAGCAGACTAGCTTATCAGCAAATGTGACATAAGTTGGGACAAAGTGAAAGGGATTATCAGGGATGCTTAAAGTGATATGAAACCATCATATTTTATTGTAAATGTAGGTTCCTTATCAATAACCTTAATCAGCAAGCCTAACCTGTTTCCAAGCTCTTCTTATTCTTTCTTTGTAAGAGCCACTTCTGCTGGTCTCCTCTTGCCCCATCAGTAGTGTATTTAGGTTCTGTGCTGACCAAACTCATGCACCCCCTAATTTAAATATAACCCACCCCTTCCTGTCAAGGCAACACCCCTTGCTGTTTAAGGCCCGCCCTGAAATTTTCAAGTGGGGACACTAATTCTGAGGGCCTAGGGGAGGGCAATGGATTCCCTTAATTTGCATAGATTTCCTCTCACGTCCTGTTTAGCTATGGGGCAGGAAGTGAAGGGAAATCTCTGCAATGGGACAGGGATGGTAAAAAATAAACTGAAAGGGGTTATAACCCTCCCTTACTCTATACAAAATGAAAAAAAAAAAGTGTAGCCTATAGTTCTACAAATTTCTGATAATTTTATGGAGAGGACTAAGAAGATATAACCATGCCAATGGTGCATCAGAAAACATATAGCACAGTGAGGAAGGTTTGTGGTCCAGGATGAGAGGAAAGTCAAAATTAGAAGCAGCGCCCCTCCCCCCCAGTTGCGGAATGCCAGCCGCCCGCATGCCGGAAGCAGTGAGGCCGCTTTATGGGGGCGCTAGACTAATTTGCCTCTCAGCCCAGTCCGCCCCATAGGACTGGTGCTACACTAACAGTGTAGCGCAAGCCAGCGGGGACTCTTTCCGTGCTGCCCCCCACATGGGCCTTGTTGGCCTAGGCCAGGATACAACGTTGTGCCCCATACCGCACCAATCTGAGGGGGGCACCTATGCGTGCACAATCCCAGGCTTAGGACTACATACCGTTATCCTAACCGTGCCTGCACCCTCACACACAGGGGTTCTGGGATTTGTGGAAGCTGCAGCTGGGAGACAGGCATGCCTGGGAATAAGTGCTGTTAGCTTTCTTTCTGTAGGTAACGGGGAGTCTGCTCGTCCTCACGTCAACTGGTCTAAAAGTTAAGGGGAGTGCATGTGCGTTAGCGCAAAGCATGATGGAACATGTTGTCCCAAAAGATTGTTCACGTGTACCCAGGAACGCACTCTGCTGGTCGGAAGCTCATATGAAAAGAGCAAGGATCCACGATAAGCTGGATAACGGGTAATGATACATAAAGAAAGGCATATTGTTTTTGCTATTTTTGTATAAGATAGCTGTAACTAATAGATGTACTTAATGAAAAAAGGAGGAGGTTTTAGAACCAGGTCATGTGATATTTAAAAATTAAATATACTGAATACTAGAATTGCATGTAATAACAGCAACACAGTAATCAAAATATAAAGCAACTTTTTTCTTGGTTAATACAATTTGATATATTTAGTTGAAACAAGAAAAACTGGTCCTTTATTTGCATATAAACATTAGTTTAAATAGAACAACAATATGAAAAATTTAAAAGTATTAATATTATAATAATCATATAGACATGTTAAAGTCTTAGCCATATTTTCTACACTTTATTGTTTTTAACAGCAAGAACGTAACATTATTACACCAAACTACAAATAATATCTAAACATTTCCATAAACTTATAAAATATCTGTGCTTTAAAACAAATGTCATTGTTATTGTGCATTTGACAGTTGAGTATATAACAGTGCTTTAGACACATATTGTACAACACATCCAAGTTCATTATAAATGTCTGAAATTTTGTTACAAGCAGAAAAGAGCTACAACAGATCACTCTAACCATCACCAGTATTCAGCATATTAGTTAAAGTTGAACTCTGACAAAGTAAAAATCCTTCCTTGGAATTAAGCTGCCTCCTACACTACAAGGTTTAACTGCTTGTTTAGATCGAGGGGACATAGAAAACATGAATTTTGATGCACCTGTAAATATCTTTCAGTACAGGACACAGGAATTATTGGACCATTGATTATATGCTGCTACCTTCAGGTGATTGGATGTGGGGAAAAAAAAAAAAAAAAAAGCAGCTTTGCCGAGACCACCTTCTCCCCGTGTATTCATATAACCCTGCCAGCTCCACGAGGCTCCAGTTTCTTGTTTGCAAGCAATAAAGAGCTCAAAGAGAAGAGAGAGTAGAGGAAGCGGTGTCTTGTACTTTCTCCAGGATATGTAATTTACAGGTATGTCAGAATTCCTATTACCATAGTCATACAGGACAGGACACAGGAATGGATTCTTAGGCCATGGGAAGTGCCCAACCATAATTCGAGGGGTGGTAAACAAATTTGTCAAACAGGAAGGGTCAACGGATTGAAACAGACTGTTGAAAGCAGAAGCACCTTTGAAGCGCACATCAGCAAACGCTCAAACGATTCTAAAAACGTGAACCGATGATCAAGTAATAAATGCTGTAAAAAGCCCAAGAACTTGAACATCTCTAGGAAGATGAGCTCGTGCAGGGAAGGAAAACTTGTTTTCTAAAGGAGGAAGGCCTGAAAAAAAGACATAACCACCCAGTTGGGGGGAAGAGGAAGGAATCCCCAAAGAGAGACTGCCCTGTGGCAAAACAAAAGGGAAAACGTGGCAGGTAGCTATAGATGACAGTCCTGACCCCAACCATAAGGTGAATCGTAAATTGTTTGTTACACCTTTAAGGCAGGACATGAGGAGGGAGAATGATATTCCTAAAGCAGTTAATAAGGAGAGCACCAGGGAAGCAAGAACTGACATCCAGGATATTTGTTCCCCCAATAGCGTTAGAAAAAGAGAGGACAACAAAGAAGAAAATAGGGGGAGCAAGGGCAAACCTACGGCTGCCAGGGAAAATGTAGAGAAGGTGGCTTATTTTTACTGGGGCATTTTAAGAGATTAAGTCTGTTTTTTCTGCCTGAACGAAAAAAATCAAAAGAATTTCTCCATCCACATAATCGAGGTGGATAGAGGAATCCCCAATGCTGAGATGTGCATTGAAACAAATATTGTTACAGTAAAACCTTGGATTGCGAGCATAATTCGTTCCAGAAACATGGTTGTAATCAAAAGCACAAAAGTATATCACAGCAAACTTCCCCATAAGAAATAATGGAAACTCAGATGATTCGTTCCACAACCATTTATTCATAAGTCCTTCAGTTTATAGCAATGCAAAAGGTTATGTAACCATAAAATGTCCATCCACAAATGGCAGCCTCCATATAGGGGATAAGAAGCAAAATCCAGCAGGAGCTACAGTGTATAAAAGAGAAGAGGAGCCTCTAAGTGTAGCAATATGGTTACATTTAATGAGGGTACAATATTTAGCAACTCACATGGTTGTTGATTAAAAGAGGCACATCTAAGTATGCAGGCACCTGGGGTAAAGCTGTGCACATAGACCATTTCCTGCACTGTCAGCTCTCACCGCTGTCAGTCTGCAATCGTGACCAGGAAGACTACCCTGCAGTAGAGCGATCTGAAAGCGAGGCTTGAAGCGCTCATGGAGCGCAGCATGGAAGGGATGACGTTGATGGCGGTGAGGAGGATGGTCTATGCGGACAGCTTTACCCTGGATGCCTGCATAATTAGATGTGCCTGTTTTGATCATCAACCATGTGAGTTGCTAAATGTTGTACATTCATTAAATGTAACAGGATCGCTACACTTAGAGGCGCCTCTCTTCTCTTTTATACTCAGTTGTGATGTGTCGCTACTTATATATGAAAATATCGCTTGTATATCAAGTCAAAATTTATTTTAAACATTTTGCTTGTCTTGCAAAACGCTCTCAAACCAAGTTACTCTCAAACCAAGGTTTTACTGCATTATGTTTGTAAATGCACATATTTATTGTGTGAACACATATACAGGCATATCCCACTTTTAAGTACACAATGGCACCAGAGCATGTATGTAAAACGAAAATGTAATTTAAAAGTGAAGCAATATCTAACTTCACTTCTCAATGCATGTACTGCATTGCAGTAGTCATTTACAGGCGTAACCTAGGCAAGCTGGCCGACCCCAAAATTGGATATGTTGTAGTCCTGGGTCCCCTCTCGGTGCTTCCCAAGGTCCCTGTCCCCAGGGAGGATTGGGTGGTCCCTGTCCGCAGGGAGGATGGGGTGGTCTCGCTCACCATGACCATGGTGCAGGGTCAGGTTGCTGTAGATTCCGGCCACTATGGTCTGGCTATGGCACTTGTGTCCACCTGGCTGTTGTAGTTCATGAGAAAGCATAGAGTGCTGCGGCTGGCTGCCCTCCCAGCACTTGTTTATTGTTGCTTCAGCTCACTTTAGCAGCAGCACAGAGCGGATGATCAGCATGGGAGTCCGCATCTCCACTCCACAGGCTCTCTGAGGGAGAGCATCGTGAAAGGGCAGAGCTGGGAGACAAACCTGTTATGTCGTCCGTCATTCCGTGAAGCCGGCTCTCATAGGCTGCACCAGTGTGCTGGAAGTATGTCCAGCAGAAGTATGCACCGGAGGACTCTGTGCAAAGGAGGGAATAGGGTTAACTCGAGGGGTCCCAGAACTGGGGAGGACACTGGACTGAGCTGCAATTTATGGGAGGACAGAGGGGCCAGCCGAGGGCGTTGGTGGAGAAGGTCAGACTGAATAGCGGCTGCCTAATGCTGGTGCCTCCCCTGAACAGAGCGGTGCCTGGCAGTGCACCCTGCTTGTTAGGACACGCGGGTCTGGTGTCACCCAGGTGCGGGCCTCACCCCAATAGCGAAGCCACTCTCCGTACTTGTGAGACACTTTACGTACACTCGCGTGTATGCCCATACTCGCTAGTGTACGTAAAGTGAGGGTATGTAAAGCGGGGTATGCCTGTATACAATATGTGTTTATATTTGTGTTTAGTCACTATTGATATATTTTTTGCACTTTTGATGCTTGTGGCTGGAATTTAATTAAGAGGTTTGTGCAAGATATTTTAGAATAATAATTGGAGAGAAATTCTATGGGAGGGGCAACTGAAGGGTGCAAATGAGCATATATTCCTGAACATGGGACCAGACATGGACAAAAATGTCATGTGACAGGAGAAAATCAGTAAGAATGATGTCAGATTTGGACCCAGGTACCCCAGACAGTACAAGTTCGATGAAGGAGCTTGAGGTGGATAAATCAGGACCAAAGGAAAGGGAGAATTGTTTACATCTGCATTTGGGCATATGGTTCAATGAATTAGGCTCAGGAACCTTATAATAAAAGGTATCCAAGGCACTGTGGGATATGAATGTGTGATTAAGGGTCTAATAAACAGCACCATAGGTTGTGGAAATGTTTTTCAACAATATAGGAACTAGATTTACTTGTGAACAGATAGGGAGGATAACCCATCACATCTTTTAGGATACAAGGATATAATGTAGTGTGCACGTCAGATCCACGTAATAATCCAACAAGACAGGTATAGCCAGGAACCAGTATGTAAACCAGGAAAATCCTGTTCACATTGCAGCACCCATCCAGGATCCAGGCTTCACTCATCATTGTGGCTAAACCCCCAAAAGGGTCTTCAGGGTCTGTGTGTCATTGGAATGGACCATGTCACTGGACCTGTAATGCATGCTGTGGCTAACTGACTAGTTGTACCATGCAGGATCCAGTGCCCGAAGCGAACATTACAGGCTGGCCCCACTGCGGGCGGGGTCCAGGTACAGTTCCCTAGGTATATACTAAGAGTAACCGATCCAGCATCTGCAAATGAGCCATAAGGGAAAAAACAGCCAGATCTTTATATAGGGAAAGGAAAACTGGTGTAAAACAGAAAAAAAAAAAAAGGATTCTCCAAAAGGAGAAGGGGTCCATCGCCGAAGAAGTCTAGCAAAAACAGGAGCCTCACAGAGTGGGCAGGTTTATATGGCTACACTAGAGGACAGTCCTGGCAAAGCTTTTTGCCAGTGTCCAACCACCCGTAGGTAGCTGCCTATAACCCATGGTTTAAGAATCAATTGCTGTGTCCTGTAAATGTATAATTAAGACAATGTTTACCTGATCCTCTGCTCACGCAGGCTCCTCTGCACTGCAAGACGGCTCCCTGCAGCATCTTCTCTAATATGCTCTGGCAGTTAGATGCCCCTGATGTAATCAAGACCAACGTAGGGCCGAAAAGCCCTGAATTGGGCGCGTGAGGACGTCGAGGAACAGCCCACTGCTGAACCATAGGTGAGCATTGTCTGCTGGGGGAGTGTTGGATCTGGTAAGTAAAACTGACCCCTAGACCTCAATAGGCATTTAATTCCTGTAGTGTGCGAGGCGTCTCCACTGCAAGGGAGAACTTTTACTTTTCTGAGGGCTGGGCTTCAAGAAATACTATGCAATCACAGATATACACAGATCCAGTTAATTCAATTTACCTTTCTCACCTGTACTTATAATTTGCGTACTATTAGCGGCAAGACATATCTGCCACTGGTCATAAACAAGTAGGCTGATCAATCAATCTGACACAAGCTATGATAGTTATTTATCCTCCCAAAATTAGTAGATCGATATATATATATATATATATATATATATATATACATACATATACATACACACACACACACGCAGTTGTTCTCATAAGTTTACATACACTGGCAGAATTTATGATTTCTTGGCCATTTTTCAGAGACTTTGAATGATAATACAAAAACATTTATTTCACTCATGGTTAGTGTTTGGCTGAAGCCATTTATTATCAATCAACTGTGTTTACTCTTTTTAAATCATAATGGCAACAGAAACTACCCAAATGGCCCTGATCAAAAGTTTACATACCCTGGTAATTTTGGCCTAATAACATGCACACAAGTTGACACAAAGGGGTTTGAATGGCTATTAAAGGTAACCATCCACACCTGTGATCTGTTTGCTTGTAATTAGTGTGTGTGTATAAAAGGTCAATGAGTTCCCGGACACCTGACAGACCCTTGCATCTCTAATCCAGTGCTGCACTGATGTTTCTGGATTCTGAGTCATGGGGAAAGCAAAAGAATTGTCAAAGGATCTGCAGGAAAAGGTAGCTAAACTGTATAAAACAGGAAAGGGATATAAAAAGATATCCAAGGAATTGAGAATGCCAATCAGCAGTGTTCAAATTCTAATCAAGAAGTGGAAAATGAGGGGTTCTGTTGAAACCAAACCACGGTCAGGTAGAACAACTAAAATTTCAGCCACAACTACCAGAAACATTGTTCAGGATGCAAGGAGACACCCACAAATAACTTCAGGTGAAATACAGAACTCTCTGAAAACACGTGGTGTGGCCGTTTCAAGATGCACAATAAGGAGGCACTTGAAGAAAGATGGGGGCTGCATGGTCGAGTCGCCAGAAGAAAGCCATTACTACGCAAATGCCACAAAGTATCCCACTTACAATACGCCAAACAGCACAGAGACGAGCCTTAAACCTTCTGGCACAAAGTCATTTGGAGTGAATAGACCAAAATTGAACTTTTTGGCCACAACCATAAATGCTACATTTGTAGAGGAGTGAACAAGGCCTATGATGAAATGTACGGAGGTGGATCGCTTATGTTTTGGTGATGTGTGAGCTACAAAAGGCACAGGAAATTTGGTCAAAATTGTTGGCAAGATGAATGCAGTAGGTTATCAAAAAATACTAGAGTAACATTTGCATTCATCAGCCAGGAAGCTGCTCATGGGACGTATTTGGACATTCCAACATGACAATGATCCAAAACACAAGGCTAAAGCGACCTGTCATTAGCTACAGCAGAATAAAGTGAAGATTCTGGGGTGGCCATCTCAGTCTTGTGACCTCAATATCATTGAGCCACTCTGGGGAGATCTCAAACGTGCAGTTCATGCAAGACAGCCCAAGAATTTGCAGGAACTGGAGGCTTTGTGTCAAGAGGAATAGGCAGCTTTACCATCTGAGAAAGAGTAAACACAGTTGATTGATAATAAATGGCTTCAGCCAAACACTAACTATGAGTGAAAGACATTTTTGTGTTATCATTCATATTCTCTGAAAAATGGCCAAGAATTCATAAATTCTGCCATGGTATATAAACCTATGAGCACAACTGTATAGATTTATTTTAGAGACAGCAATTTGTGCAGTGATTATGCGACAACTGGATAATCTCATTATTGTGTCTAGTCCGTTCTTACATAAAAAATCTTAGCAGTCCCAGGCTTTTTTGGGATGATGGAAGATTTTGTTTCTATTTGTTACCCAGACATGAAAACCAATAGTGGAACACCTGAACTGTGTCTTATTGCCTAAAAAAACAGCTTGTTTATAGCCACAATTGGGCTACACACAGCAGAGATAATAATGTGCTGGCTGTATTACTTTTTAGAAAGGCCTGGTTGTTCAGAGAGTTACAGAAGGGGGAGCAATACAGAGGTCATAATATAAATGTGCACATTAGCTAATCACCCAACTGCATCTACTAGCTGTGTCCAGCTACCACTTACTATTATCTTGTTGATTGCAACTGCAGTATTTCTTCTGCCTGCAAACACTAACATTCTTAGCCAAATAGGTCTATATTATTGTTAAAAATCCAAAAATGTACTTACTATTGTGCTTACATAAAATCAGCTATAAATGTACTTGAAGAAAGGGGTTTGCACTGAAAAAATACATCTGTCATCAAAGCCTGATATCCATGTTTCTGCATTTAACATATGATATCACAAATAAGGTAACTGCTCATTTTTATTGTACATGGCTGGTTGATCTGCTTTTTACCACAGCTATATGAAAGACTGTATTTTCAGATATCACAAAGGGAAACCAACCTGTAGGTTGCCAATAAACCATTATTTTTTTTCTACAGTTACTAAGCTCATCCAAATGGGACTATAAAAACACCTTAAATCAAGAAATATATACCGTATAGACTTAAAATCAAAACATTGCAAAATAAAAAAACATTTCATTGCATCAGAGTTGCCACATGATCCAAGCATAATTATGAAACCAGCTTAAAGTAGATATTGTGCTTGGTAGGTATCACCAGTCATTATCTTATGTATAATGACATTTGAAGACATGTAGAAGGATTCCTTGCCAATAGGTTGACATAATGTGCATTCTGCAGATCAAGGTTAGCTTCTTCAGACACAGTTACACAAATGTCTCCTTACGCTGCATATAAAAAAGTAAATCTTAATGTCTGTAATTGAGGGTGCTGACGGGGGCTATTTAGTTGGAAAATGTTGGCAGACATGTCTCTCTTTCAGTCCTCTCTGGGACCAACTACAGCTTGCCTGCCAAATGGGGGCTGTTGTCCCTTGCATATTCATTCTTCAACCAGTTGGTATCTTTTACCCTTTTGTGAACTGTGATCTACATGCTGTACACATTGCATGCTGAAAGGTTGGGACTTTTTTGGGGGGTTTGCATATGCCTTGTGTTTATGATCTGCCATTTTGACAACTTTGCAACTTTTTCCCCTTCCCTCTGTACTAATACAGCATGAATATATCTGGGGGCATGCAGGGACAAGATGGGACAGGAGAGAGGTGCACAACTACTTTAAACAACTGATATGTAAGCACCTAGTTGTTTGTAAGTACTAACCTATAATAACAGGTTCACATGCTATTCAGATACGTACACCTTTATTGGTTTATTATAAAATTGTTATGGTGTAGGATTTCTTTATATACGTTGTAAGGAAACTTTTGGGTCACTGTGTTTGAAGAAGCGAACCTTGATCTGCAAAAAAATGTCTACTTATCAGCAAAAAGTCCCTCTTCATATCCCCTAGGTCAGTATACATAGGAAAATGATTGGTGACACCTACAAAAGACTTTAGGACAATATATTACCTGAAAATAAGTATTAGGAGGGGGTTTTAAGCTTTATGTGACCTGGATTTATAATTATGCTTGACCAAAGAGATTATCGAAAATAATTCAGTGAGAGATTAAAAATACTATGAACGATTGAGAGTTTTGATAACAGGTGCATCTAGGATAATTTGTGATTTAAAAATTAACTACAGGGATGCCAACAACTCCACTAGTCTTCTAGTAAAACAACCAATAAAGTGTTACATCATTTAATCTATACAAATTTAGACAGTGCACCACCCATAAAATGATATGCAATTTTGGCTTGAGACCACCAAGACACATAAGGTGCAGTGAAGAAAATATCTTTTCTTTTACCAAACAATTTCAGTTAATTTAATCTATGTTGTTTAAAGATGCTTGTACATTTACTGCCTCCCCTTTCCCCACACAAAGATGTAAAACCTGAGAAGTTCTTATGTGATAGCACAAATATTAACAACCTGTATACCCATGAACTAAAGTATATATGTTTCCATGCTGTTACCCTGTATATCTCATTTTTACACATGTTCTATATAAGCCAAATAAAAACAAAACCACCTGAGTTGGGGGGGGGGGGGGGGTATGGTCCTGTCAAACATTCCTGAACTACACTGAGCTCCTTGTGGATTGTGCAAGGTTCAGACCTTTTCCTCTTTAGCTGCTCTGAGATGGACTGAAGCAGCGGAAGGCCTGTACCCTTATTTTTCACAAGCTACTTGCAAGTTGATAACTACATTCTGCACAATAAAATTATAACATATAGTTTACAGGTACACTAAAATTTCATTATCCTTGACTGCTACTAAAAAAGTTTGTGAACCTTTTGGAATTACTTGGATTTCTGCATGAGAGGGTCCTAAAATGAAGTCTAATCTTCACGTAATTCATAGTATTAATGGCAGACTTCTTTAACAAACATGCACAACAATTTGCATTGTCATATCATTTTGAAAAGAGGGTAACTGGATTTGAGAATTCCTATCAATGAGATGAGTTAAGATGATTGATGGATGAGGAGGAAGAGGAGGAAAACAAAAGTATTTCTACCGGAAGTGAGGTCATGACGTCGCTTCCGTGTTTACAGAAAGAAGACTGTTCCAGTCCTCCTCTAGCCGGCGAAAGTGCCGGATTGTGTGTCGGGTCTCCCGGTGGGATGGGAGGCCCGGAAAGAGCGGCAGAAGGCAGCAATGTCCCCTCTCACTCCTTCGGGATAACAGCCGAGCGGCTTTTAGCCGCATCGGTTGATATCCCTGAAGAGCTGACCGTCCGCTCTAAAAAACGGTACCAGGATGATGCATGCATCATCCCGGTATAACCCCTGAAAGCCAAGGCCGCATATGTGCATACGGTCGGCGGGAAGGAGGTAATTAATTGTCTTAGAGATTGAGGTAAGATAATATTGTCACTACTCTTCCTCAGAAGTCACAATCCAGACCTCAACCAGATTGCTCTATGTTAGGAATCCCAGAAATTATCAATGAATGGACAGTTTTGTAAGGAGGAATTGGTGACTTATTGGCAGCTACAGAAAATGTTTGGTTATTGCTGATAAAGTTATAGAACTAAAAAAACAAAAAGTAAATAATAGAGTCGACATACCTTTTTCAGCATAAATATGAATGTTACACAATATGTTCTCAGTGAGGGTATTAAAGAGCTTTTGTGTTATTAGCTGCAGGGATCCAGACAATTCCAACATATTCACATGCATTTTCTTCCAACGGTGTGAATGTACATATACTTGTTTTTGTTCCACTTGTTATTGTTTAGAATGTGAACTAAATATTGAGACACTTAAGCTCAGCTCACACATATGCGATGACAGGCATCGCATGTGATTCGCACCGCACTGCTGTGCAGGTCACATGCAATGTCTGTGCAATGCGAATTTCAGCCATACAAACTGAATGGGGTAAAATTGCATTCACATCAAAATGGTGCAGGACCCTTTTTGTGGTCCACACTGGAATCGGATTGCATGGGTGTTCACGCCTATGCGATCCAATTTTGCACCATCTGACAGTTTTGCACCGCGGTATCTGGACCGATCTGGGGGTGTCATTAACGGTCTATTGACACCCGCAGCGGTTCTCATAGGGCAGTGTGAACCCACACTAAAATTGCGTGGGATCTTGCATCACGTATGTGTGAACCGAGCCTAAACCTGGATATACACCCATAGTTTTCTTTTGTTTAACCAGTGGGTGATGTGAACGCAGGGATCTCTCCTGCTGAGCTACTGTATTCTTACAAATGGCACTCCCCTCCTGCCAGAACACAATGATTAGCGCTTACAGCCGCTGGCTGCGAGTTCTGATTGAATGCTGGTTGTTCAACATGGCTGTTTGACAGAAGCAGGTTGTTAGAGCGGCTTCTGTTGAACAGAGAAGAGTACACACATACCTAAAGCTTGCCAGATCCTGCTAAACTGGACAACTTTTGGTACGTGTGTACCTGGATTAACTCTCAAGGACACTCTACAAGAGACACATAGGAGAATGAATTACATCCAATCCTTGCATCTGATCTTATCTCCTTGAATCTTAAGATGTGCTTTTTTTTAAAGTGATGTCAGAAACTATACTCCTTCCCATATACCCATGGAAGAAACTTGAGTACAAAACAATAAAAAAATTCCTAAGCTTTTTTTAAAGCATATTATTTAAAAAGAGGTAAAGTCAGAAAAACTGAAGACCAAAAAAGCTACAGTTATAGGCAAAACATACCATCCAAAAGATTCTGTCCAGGCACAAATAGGAATATCTATACAGTACTCAAAGAATATACCAACAAGGCACACACATTTAACACCAGAATAATCCATACAAGACTTTGAAAAACAGAAAAATGGCACTTGTAATACATAACTACTTATGTGTAGCAGCAAGCGCTTTAGATGACACAAATGTTTAATACAGTACATATAAAAGATATAAAGCAATGGGATCGTCTACTAAAAGCATCTTTGCTGGAAAGAGTCTAAAGGAGGTTACATTGTGCATATGGAAGAAGCTATGGGTTAATGAAGTGCTTAAGACCAATAGGTCCGGGTTCTTAGTGTGAAATCCATCCTAAACATGAACAGAATGGAACTGTGGAAATTAGAATGAAGATAAGAAAAAAGTAATTTACTCTCCTTCATTCCAGTTATCGCTGCATATGTGAAAAAAAAGAAAGAAGATAGACAATAAAGTTAGACATTTTTTTTAAACTTATTTACTTCCTGGTACAAGTCTCCTCAACATACAGGCATACAATTAGATATTGTGCAAAGCACCACTGGGCCAACATGCATCTAGAGGTCTATTAGAAGCAAGCAGAAGCTATTTAAAACTCGCAATATATATTATAACAATAGTTGTTATAACAGTGGCAGAAAGAGTTAAAGCAGGACTCTGGGATAGGCAAATATTTAAATACAAGAGGCCGGTATTTTTCTTTCAATATTGTTGTGCCTAGTGTATCTATTTCAGATCTGTGCAGTAAACCAGTGTGAAATGTTGCCTCTGTGTAGGAACTTCCTGTAATAAAGACCAGTCCACGGTTCCTCTTTTTTCTTGTGGAGGGTGATTGGACTTGTATCTGCCCTCCCTCCTATAGCAGGTGGGGCATGCTGGGTTCCTTCCACAGCTCTACTCTCTGCATAGGCTATGCACAGCACAGTGATAGTGTCACCATTACTTTTACAAAGTAATGTCTAGGTTTGCAAAAGCATTGGGTGTATACAAATTAATGAAGCTTTCCATACCCAGAGTTCAACTTTAAAGTTAAATTATAAGTTGCCTGAGGCGGTGGTAAAGATTTTGGCTCCCTAGTGCTGCTACCTCCAGCTGTGTTGGATGCCTGGTTCCCCACCAAGTGCTGTAGTTCCTTCAGCAGGCCCCTGCATCACTACGGTTTCCTATAGTGATGTAGGGTCAGTGTGAGGCCACAAAGAACTGGTGGGGATCAGGCATCGGACACTTTCAGGCATGGAACTGTTGGGTGCAGATTACACCGCAGGTAATGCATTGTTTTTAAAGGTAAAAACAATGTTCTTTTACAGGCACTGTGTTAATTTATTTGGAGGAGATTGGGTAACCTTAAAAAAATCCAGACCAATGCAATTGCTAAATAATGTTGGAATAAGGTATCCTTCAAAACAATACTTTTTGTTTTCCACTACACTGCACAGTGGCATACTCGAGAGATATACCAAATAAATACACTAAGGTTGGGCTGTAGAAATTTAAAACCCTAAAACCCAGCTCTAGTTCAACCAAGCATATTAGAATCTTTTTAAAAAAGTAAACCTTAGGGAAAAATTAAGCTCAAAACACTATCTGCCCTCTTTCCTCCAGGAGGAGCTCTTCTTTCCTGCTACTTCCTGAAACCGGACAAGAAAGAACTCATGGTAAACAATTTAAACCTTTCCTGTAACTTTGCAGGTAGTTGAGTCTGCTCTCTTAGATCTGTTGTTGTAGAATAGTAAGAAAATTCTCCAATAGCAATTATTCAATCAGACTTTGGATTAAAGGGCATGTATAATGTACTTCTCACAAGTACAGATTTTGCTTTGTCTTAGCCCTGAAGCAATTTTGACATTACTTCCAGATTTTTAGTGCCATTCCATATTTTTATTATTGTATTAAATACAGAGATTTCAAGATTAAGTACTAACGTAAACTCTGTATTTATCTCAATTTAACGCGGAATTAAAGAGAAATATTAAATAATTGCTAGAAGGCAGGCTCCTTATTTCAGACAAGATGCTATGTCTTTTCTACAATGAAACAAACTTTTCTGCCAGTTGCAATCTTCTTTAGAATGTACACTCAGTGCCAGAATGAATAATTTTCCATGCGTATGCAGCAGAGTAACGTCAAGCAACACGGTTAAAGACCCGGCTGGCACCCAGAAGAGTAAATGATGTTGGCGCCAGCGAGGGGGCAATTCTGCTGCAAGGTTGCCAACCATCAGTAAATTCACAGACAGTTTGCAAAATGCGAGGATTTTACATCTGTCTGTGAATATCCATTACGGACACACACACTTTATGTCAATAATGGACACTCACAGACAGATGTGAAAATCACAGATTTTACGGACTGTCCATGAATTTACTGACAGTTGGCAACCCTGTTCTGCTCTAATTAAACCTTCCTTACTAACTCCTGTTGAGATATCAGCCACACAGGCAGCCACATGCCATGCATTTTACTTAAGGAGTACCCTGACTCATAGAATTGCATTGTGATAAGGAACAGTAAAGCACAAACCCTGTACAACACTTCTCAGCACAATGCAGAGATTAATAATGTAATGAGCTGGCTCTATGTACATATAGAATTACAAACTACACATAGAATCAAGGTTTTATAAATTAATAAATAACCCACATTGAGCTGATCTCCTTTACGTGCATATCTGGAAAAATATTGAAGGTACTACACATTCCCTTTAAACTTGAAATAAGTAAATGTATCCTGCAACAAAATAATCTGGCATGAAATTCATTCTGAATATATGAACCAGGACACCATTTTGCACACACAGAGTATTATACATATTCTTACAATGACAGTTTTTAGTAAAAGTAAATACATCTTTGCCACAAATTCCAATCTAGCTGAGTAACAGCACTGTAAATAAACATGACTGTCTAGATCAGGGGTCTCAAACTGGTGGCCCTCCAGCTGTTGCGAAACTACAAGTCCCATGAGGCATTGCAAGGCTGACAGTTACAAGTATGACTCCCATAGGCAGAGGCATGATGGGACTTGTAGTTTTGCAACAGCTGGAGGGCCACCAGTTTGAGACCCCTGGTCTAGATAATAATATTGGAGACACATCTTCATAGGATGAAAAATACTAAAAACCCCAAGTAATGTGAGGTTTACATAAGGACAGCTGCTGACACGTTTTTAAATTCCAATAAAAAATGCATTGGATGTATGCAGTTGCAAAGTTTTATTAAAGTGGAACTCCAGCAAAAACTGTTTGGACAGAGTCCAGAAAGATCGGAACCTCTGTCAGTTTTTTTCTGCAGTGCCCTTTGAGTGTTTTGCCTTATTCTCTTATGCAGCAAGGCAAACCCCTCCAATGGGGCAGAGACAGTAAAAAATAAAAAATAAAAATTCAGAAAGGCGCTAACTTTTCCCTACTTAATCAAATGCAAAAGATTTCCCATCACTTTCTGACCCCATAACCTCATGGAAACAGACAGCAATAAAGACCTTCCTCACTTTATGGGAAACAAAAGTTTGGGCTGGACTTCCACTGAAAGTACAAAAATATCAGAAGGTACACATGATAAAAAAGATAATACATTTATTTTAATTTCCTTCCAACTGTGAGCTGTAAGGCTAAAGGCTACCTAGCAAACAGCAGACAAACACATGTTTACGATATAGCCATTGATGGATCAGACTGAGCTGGTTGTGATGGTTGGTTTATGTGCACACACAGATAGATTTTGCTGTTGACAAATTACTACGTGAACTTCAACAAAGTGACACAGGTCAACAAATAGCAGCCTCTTCAAGGCTTGGTTCACAGTAGTGTGATTTCAGATGCGACTTGTTGCACAGAATCACATGAATGCAGCATAGCTCCATTTTGGATAAGGGTTTTGTGCTACTTTGGTGTGATTCCAGAACGATTGTAGCTACATAGAACATGCAAACAAAATCCAAAACACAACCAAGTCGCACTATATAATCGTTTAGAAAATCGTTTACAGTAGTGTGAACCGAGCCTTATCATTGCTCCCTATGGAAATCTATGTATTATAAAAGTCTACTAATGAAAACTGGTGGTGTGGTGTGGACACCACAGGGAATATTTAAAATTATACATGGCCTCTTACTTTGCCTTAGTCCCTGGTTTGGTGATAATGTTCTCCACAGAGATCGGGGATACCAACACTAATACATGTTAAAGTTTTCCTTATGACAGACGTGCATCAGAACCCCTGATACTACAACAGACAAACTGATACATGACATGCACAAATCTAAAGCCTACTACTGCCAACACAGTCTGTACCGTTTATGAACCTACCTCAAATAAGTTCAGACCCTGAGCTTCACGTTGATTGTATGGTCGAATTATTCCATCCTCATGAATGAAACGAGGAGGTCGAAGAGGAGTTACATCTTCCGTAGATTCTGCTACTCTGAAGGTATACGGAAAAAAAGACTTTGGTTTAAAGGGTGATCTATGGCTGACATACAAAAACACTTTAATAAGATATTAGCTAATTGTATCTGTGATGCGAATAAAACTGGCCATACACATACAGAAAAAAATTGCTACACAGCACAAATCTCCCACCTGCAGCTACTGTATTATGACAGCAGATCCTGCCAGCTGTTAGAATACCTGAACAATGCCCGCACCTTATAAAATGCAGGTGCTGTTTGGTCGACAATTTTCCACACAACTCCTTGATTTATCGTTTAAGGGATGTTGGGCGGGAGATGGCCTGGTTCATCAGAAAGCAGATGAAATTAGCTCTGTGTATGCCCAGCCTTAATTGCCTACCTGATGTCACAACAATCAGTTTGTTTTATTATATGATCCTTAGAAAACAGACAGCATGTGTGAAAAAATAGTCTCTTTCTTCTAGGACAGTGGTCTCCAAACTGTGGCCCGTGAGCTGGATGCAGCCCTTTGCTTGATTTTATCCAGCCCTTGGGGCACTATTTCTCCCACTGATACAAGGCACTATTCCTCACACTGACACCAACAACAGGGCACTATTCCTTCCATTGACACCAAGAGTGGATCATTATTCCCATTGACACCAATACTGGGGTATAATTTCTACCACAGACACCAATGATGGGGCACTATTCCTCCTACTGACACCAACAATGGGGCATAATTCCTCTCGTTGACACCAACAATGGTGCACTATTTCTCCCACTGATGTGAACAAGGTGCTAATACTAATGTGTGAAAAGGTCACTAATACCTATGATAAGGGGGCTAGCCCCTAACCTACTGACCAGAGGCAATATGTCTTTTTTTTTTACTCCCACTGACCACCAAGTCTGAGGCACTGTATACTCCCCACTGAGGCTGGGGCATTTTCTACTCCCACTGGCCACAGTCCAGCCCCCCTAAAGTCTGAAGAACCGTAAACTAGCCCTTTATTTAGAACATTTGTAGACCCTGTTGTAAGAGATTGTGAATTATATTAAAAGAGAAGTATGGGCTTTGCAAAAAAAAAAACCCATTATACTCACCTAGGTGGATGCAGTATCAATCCAATGCTGCATCTCTCCCTGCTAACTCTGCAGTAAGAACTGAGCAATTAAAGACAGCGATTGCTCAGTTCCCCCTCTCCATTCTGAGCAGAGCCGTGACTGTCAGTCAGCAGCTCTCTGCTCTCCTCTCCAGCGCTCACTGGAGCGTTGGTCTGTAGAGGGGGTGAGAGGGGTTGGCTCAGGCTCTCAGTGGATCACTGAGAGGCTGAGCTATGGTCAGGATCTTTTCAGAGCCTTGAATGTCTCTGTGACGCCAGCCGACTGTTGGCAGAAAACAGGTCACATGAGTGCAGAACGAACTGCATTCCTGTGATCCATAGGAGTAGTACAGACAAAAAAAAGCTTTGGCTGTACTTCTCCTTTAAGGGTTAGTTCACCTTTACTGACTATTGCCAAAAACATCCCTAAGCATTACCATGTACTTGGTACTTTAGCATGCATGGCTCTATTTAGTAAAAGCATGCTTACTTTTCATGTTGCTTAATTCAATCCTCTTCACTCTCCATTCTGAAGATGGTAGGAGGTACAGAATTGGATTTAGGGACTCAGAAACCCACAAGCACAACTGGCTTCATTCCTCACCCATGCATATGCAATCTGCTTTCTAATCCTCTCCCAGAACGCTGACCTGCAAGACAGAGTGGACTGCACATGCGTGGGTAGGGAACAAAGCCAAGTACTATTCATGAGTTTCCAGGACTGTGCATCCATGGAGGACATTGAAATGAGCAGTTGAAAAAGTAAGCATGTTTTTTTACAATATGGAGCACTATGTGAAATATACTGAGGCTGCTGTAATCGTACAAAGGTATTTGGTAAGTCAGTAAAGGTTAACTAACCCTTTATATAACCTAAGTAATATGTTATTTAACACACATAATGGGCTGTAGCTGGATTCTGGACACTGATAAGTCAATTTTTGGTCAGTATTATTAAAATACCAGCTCTCTCCCAACAATATTTCCTATCACTTATAAACAAGTGCTTCCAAAACTCTGCTAAAAATCTGGTTTAGAATAAAGATTCCAGAATTTTAGGACATGATAATTGGCAGTCTAAGGAATTCTAATGATAAAAACATCATTATCCAAGTATTCCAATTATGTTGTCTTTGTAAGCATTTAAAAGAAAAAAATACAGACAAGGGAAAACATTTAAGATAAAGGAAAGCTGTTATAAGACATAAAAGGGTCTGCCTTTGCTGGCGGTTTTCTGGCTGTCTCAGGCTTCCTAACTTTTTAAATCAAACATCCAACAAGTGAAATCAGACTGCCTGATCTACGTACTTGTTATGGGTCAGTGACTCCAAGTATTAAAACCAAAGGGTCAGCATGAGAACCAAGCAACTAGCAGTTTTAAAAAGAGTACAGCAAAGACAGCCCCAGATTTCTCAAATGGCAGCGTTTTGTTAAGTCGATATACCGCACTCCTAAAACTGTCTGAAAAGCTTACAGTTATAAAAAGAATTTCTGCATTTTAGATAAACCCATTTATGGGCTGCTTTAGAAAGATGGGCAGGCAGGAGTTAAATGGCTTTACAATAATTACACATCCTTCAACATTTTTCATTTATTTGCTTTGGGGACGTTTAAAACATTTATCTCACACGACAAAGAAAAAGCTTTACAGAAAAGGGTAATTTTAAATGAGCTTTTGACAGGCAAATGTACATCCATTAGACAAACACAAACCAAATGTTACTAGGAATCTGCTCAATAAAGCTTACAATCTACACGAAATATCCAGAACATGAGACACACACAGAGAGGGCATGCCGGAAGCTGCTGGCGTAGAAGTCTTTTAGTTTCATAATTCACTGATGACTTGAGGGCACATATTAAACATACTGGCACTGAAGATGGAAGAACAATGAGCCAAGAAGGGTCATAGTAAAAGTCTCTGAGCCAGAAAAATCTCAGTAATTACTTAGAATTTGAAGAATCAAGGAAGAGATTCCCAAAGAAGAAAAGGTCCTGCAAATAGAATCTTGACAAAGCAAGAATTATGCATGTCTCTGAGGATTGAATATATAACATACTTTATTAAACGTATTGGATAATAAACACATTGATAATAGAAAGGAGCTGAGGGGGAGGCAAATGACCAAGCAGCAGCATCGCCAATGAGCTGAAGCTGGAAAATTTCTATCAGTGAAGTTGTGAATAGATGTGGGGACCAATTTGGTCAGCGCATAGTTGGTAATGCCAGGTATGTAAGAACGGCAGGACTAGAAGAGAGGGCTGTACTATGGCGGCAAAACATTAAACATCGGCAAGCAGGTGAATTAGTGGCACAAAATCAAAGACTGACAGGGGAACTAGTGATGAAACACACATTCACTGTTGTGGGAGAAAATGTCTAAACTATAAGCCCGCCCAATACACCATGAAAATGTATTTCCTGCAACCATGGGTTGCAGGAAAGAAACTTGCATGATTCCCCCATCAGCACAGACAGTGTTGACAGCGGAATCAGCAATTGTCTTCCCCCCGCCAGGAGAAGAAAATATTAA
Source organism: Lithobates septentrionalis (assembly GCA_037952835.1). Taxonomy (NCBI): domain Eukaryota; kingdom Metazoa; phylum Chordata; class Amphibia; order Anura; family Ranidae; genus Lithobates; species Lithobates septentrionalis. The sequence continues at coordinate 6,967,785 of JBBDGP010000295.1, forward strand.
TATATATTAATTGATTGTTTTGCAATATTGTAAGCACTGTGATTAGATCTATTTTCTATTTGTCAAGTGAAAATCACTTTGTGTACAGCAGCTACCACTGGTATCACCTAATTTATCCTCTTCTAGCGTGAGTATATATATAGATCTATCTATATATATATCTATATATATCTATAGATATATATCTATAGATATATATAGATAGATCTATATATATAAATCTCTATCTATCTATGTATATAGAAAAGACGGGACCAATGCTTCAATGCAATTCTTCTTTACTTCAAGATATTTTCAAAGATACAGAAAGTGCAGGTGTGCAAGTCACTGTACAGTATGGAGCATCACTGCTCTTCATCAGGCTTATCTGGCTATGGCTATATAATTGAATTCGATAATTGGAAGCAAATCTAGCAGGCTGGTTGTACCCAAGTTGATCGATAAACTTGGTACATTCAGCCTTCCCTATAACTGTTCGAATCTGGGCCGGTTCAGCAAGGCTGGGTTCACACTAGTGCGAATTGGATGTAATTTTTCCGCATCCAATTCGCATGTCAGGAGACTGTGACCGACTCCGGGACAGCTGCGGAGCGGATTGCACAGGGGGTCCTGTGCGTCTTCTGGTCCGTTTCAGGTCCGAAACCAGCCAAAAGTTCGGCCCTGATTTGTCCCTGGAATGGAGAACAGGGACGCACCAGACTCCTGCTGTGAGCCGCTCTGCACAGCAGTGTGAACCTAGCCTTAAACTTGCAGAAGCTTGACCTGGCCATATTCTTTTTATGTCTAAACAAATAGCATAGTGGATGTGAATTTACAAATGTAAAATAAAAGAAAACACTTTCACTAAATTGACTAAAGTGGTATTAAACCCAAAAATATAATATATTGCAGCTTACCAATCATTAGATGTGGTGGCTGCATTTGTTTACTCTTTTAAAGTGATTGTAAAGGCAGAAGGTTTTTTTATCTTAACGCAGCAGCTCCCCTCATACTTACCTGAGCCCATCTCTATCCAACGATGTTGTAGGAGTGTCTCGGCTGCTCGGGACTCTCCCTCATCATTGGCTGAGACAGCAGCGCGGTGCCATTGGCTCCTGCTGCTGGCAATCAAAGTCAGTGAGACAATGAGGAGAAAAAGGGGACTGGACCAAGCTGTGGCTCCGTGTCTGAATGGACATAGGGAGCTGCAGCTCGGCTCAGGTGCAGCCATAGCAAGCTGCTTGCTGTGGGGGCACTCAACAGGAGGGAGGGGCCAGGAGCACTGGCGAGGGACCCGAGAAGGAGAGGAGCCGGGCTGCTCTGTGCAAAATCACTGCACAGAGCAGGTGAGTATAACAGGTTTGTTATTTTTAACTATAAAAAAAGAGACTTTAGCATCACTTTTAAGGCTTTTCCCCTCTGTTTTCACCTGGTAATCTGGCCAGTAAAACACCTCCTGTATTAGGGTGACTCCACTCTGGATGAAAGAGTGAAGGGGGAACCTTTGGACAGCAGCATTGTTAATCAAATCAGTTAAACATAAACTATCAACTTATTAACCAATTGCCATCCTGCTCCTGCAGATATACTGCGGCGGGGCAGCATGGGCAAGCTCAGTCACGTATATATATACACGTTATTGAGCCGGCTGCTGTTTACTAGTGCGTTGTGGATACAATGGCTTTCCATTCATGAACAACTTGCTTACTGTTGTGATCTGTGATTGACCCCAAGCAATCACATGGTACCTGGCTACCTGTACCATGTGATAAGCTTAGCCAATTACAATTAAAAGCAAGCTGTTCATGAATGGGGAACCCATAAAACTCATCAGGTGGCACAGTAGGTGCTTGCTAGGAGTATTTCCTTTGGGCTTCCCCCGCCTGCAGGGGGCAGCAAAACCGGTGCATAATAGGATTTTCTGAAGAATACAGACTATCTTTGGTCATGAGCAGGAGATTGATCGTGCAGCGTTAAGTGATATTTTGAAAAGCAAAAGCATGATCAATGCCAATTCAGCCATATCTTAAATGAGCAGTAGAAATAGATTAAATGTAGGGGGTAAAGCTTTTGCAACCAAATGAAGCACACAAGGCATGCAGAATCAACCAACAAATACTTGCTAATCTACAAAGAACACAATTTAGATGTACATGTGACTACCCAAACATGTTTTTTTTTTCTCTCCAAATGAAATTATTGTAGTTTGTTAACAAGACTACCAAGCCTGAAGAAGCAGCTCTTGAACAGAGTAGCTCAAGACACATATTATCATGTCTCTTTATTCTAGACTCATCGCTACCCTGACAGTAAAATCAGTGCTAGTTGTGCTTCTCCTTTTTTATGGAACATTCATACCTCTGAATCCCCTGGAAGGTGCTGCTTGCCATGTCAATGATTCCACCTGTAGGTCTTGCCACAACACCCACAAGGCCCTTTCCAATCCCTTTGAAGAACCCCGCAGCGCCTTCTTTTTTGGCTCCTGTACATAAAAAAGTAAAATAAATATGAACAGGTAATCACTGTAAAATATAAGCAATTACCATTATATAAAGTCATAGATAAGCATGTGCATGTTACTATATTTGTAGAGATATCTAGAACTACATTAATGGATCTTAACATTCTCAATAAAAACTGACAAATTAGTTTTTTTTTTTGGGGGGGGGGGGGGGGGGTTGGTTGATTAAAGAGGAAAAGGGCAAAGTTTATCTAAAAAAAATTTCTAGTTTTGTATAGCATGATTAAGAAATAGAATAGTGACAAATTTTTATTGACATTTAGAAGAAAAGATGCTACATTTTTAGTTGTCTCCTGAACTTGAATAGGGGGATAACGTGCTCTGGTAACAACTGTTTAAAAAGGGCATTTTCCTCTCTTTAGAGAGATTTATTTTTACTTCCTGTTGGGTTTGCAAGGCAGTAAATGAAGGGAAATCTCCCAATTACACATAGGTGGCAAAAAAATATTATAATATACTATAAAACATCTGTAAGACCGAGTACCCACTAGAGCTGCACGATTCTGGCCAAAATGAGAATCACAATTTTTTTGCTTAGGATAAAAAGATCACGATTCTCGCAACGTAAAATCTTTTGCATTATACAAAAAAAATGGGCTAACTTAACTGGTTAGTTTTTTTATTCATTTATTAAAGTAATTTTTTCCAAAAAAATTGCATTTGAAAGACCGCTGCGCAAATACAGTGTACATAATTTATTGCAACAGCCACCATTTTATTCTCTAGAGTGTCTACTAAAAAAATATATATAATGTTTGGGGTTCTAAGTAATTTTCTAGCAAAAAAAAAAAGATTTTAACTTGAAACCAACAAATGTCAGAAAAAGGTTTAGTGTTTAAGTGGTAAGGCCCCTTTCACACTGGGGCGGTTTGCAGGCGCTATTGCACTAAAAATAGCGACTACAAACCGACCTAAAACTGCCGCTGCTGTGTGAAAGTCAAGGGCTTTCACACTGGAGCGGTGCGCTGGCAGGAGGGAAAAAAAACCTCCTAAAAACAGCATCTTTGAATCAATGGGACAGAGCGGCTATACCGCCGGCATAGTGCCGCTGTAGCGGCGCTTTGCGGGCAGTTTTAACCCTTTTTTCGGCCGCTAGCAGGGGGTAAAACCGCCCCGCTAGCGGCCGAATACTGCCGCTAAAACGACAGTAAAGTGCCGGTAATAATAGCGGCGCTTTACCGCCGACGCACCTCCCGCCCCAGTGTGAAAGGGGCCTTAAACTTTTTTCACTTACACACAAAGTCTTTTCCATTGATAAATTACAATGTTTGTAGTTAAGTTCAACTGATAAAGAATGTTTTGATTCTTGGCAGACTGCCCATTTTTTTCCTTCCTTTTGAGGGCTGTGGCTTCAGAAGAGCAGAGAGAATTCTTTGCATAGAAAGAATCAGGAATTGACAATTAATCGTGCAGCTCTAGTACCCACCAATGCAGTGCGTTTTTTTTCGTGTTGTGTTTTGTGGCACATTTTATATGCTTTTCGGGTGTGCTGCCATTAAACTCCATTACAACGTGCATTTAATAAAAGTGCATCAAATATGCAGCATGCAGGACTTTGATTTGCTTTCATGAAAACGTAAGTTCTAATAGCGTTTAATGGCAGCGCACCTAGAAACACGTGTAAAACGTGCATACAATGAGATGCAGAAAAACAAGACCGCACAGATGTGAAGGCTCAGCACTGACTTCCTGTCTCTGACTCCCAACACTGGTACAGAAAGAAAGGGAAAAAGTCATCAGGGACACAGACCGCTATCAAAATCACATTTTCTTAGTGGACTGGGAAAGCAGAACTAGGACTACGTGTGCCCGTTCTGCCACCTGAACCCAATACCCCAAGATTAGATTGTAAGCTCCTTGAGGGTAGGGACTGATGTGAATGTACAATGTATATGTAAAGTGCTGCGTAAATTGACGGCGCTATATAAGTAACTGAAATAAATAAAAATAAAGGAGTGGGGGAGGTACTTAAAAATAAAAAAGGACTTGGATTTCTACTTTAAAACCTATGTCTGGTTTTCATTGTTGTCTGCATCCCCACGATGGCGATGTCTCCTTACGTCCTATCCCAGTGGAAGGGGTAGGAGGAAATGTCTTCAACATGGACAAATCCAGTGAAAAAAAAAATCTAGGAGGCCCATACATGCTTTTTCGAAGCGACCGTGCGATCATGACAGTTCATCAGATAATCTCATCGTGTGTACCAGGCATTACCCATCACAAGCTATCAAAATATAAATAAGTGAAAAAAAAGTTTGGGCTGGAGTAAGACTAAGTGCAGTCAGCACTGGGCAAAGAACCATGTTACACTAAGGAAGGCTTTTTAAAGGCAGACTACAGTTTATTTTTAAAATGACCATCTATAAAGAGTCCACTGTGTGCAAGAAAATTTCTTTATGGAAATGCTTTATATGGATGTAATTTAACTTTACATGCTCTTTAACTCTTTTATGCCAGATTTTTTTCCTGTACAAATAAAATAAAGCAATTAATGAACTCTCAATTTCATTCTGACAGGAAGTCACAACTTGATCAATAGATTAGAACAAATCATTTGAAAATTACTTGGCTTCAAAAACACTCCTCATCTGTAGGATGCATATAGAAAACATTCCTAAACTCTACAGAGTATTATAGAATGTAAATGATCTCCCTTCCCAAATCGGCTAGAGTCATCTGTTTGCCATAAAGAATATCTGTATCTCCCGCAGTAATTTGAACTATTCACCCAATGCTGCTAACAAAGCTGGCATGCAGTCATGTCAAATAAGCAGTTATGGAAAATTCAAAGACAATTTGTATACATTTCAGTCTCCAGGAACAGCATGGGAGAAACGCTAGCTTGTGGATCCAGGATGTACCTACCTTCTACAGGCTTGGTAATTATGCCAGTCACTCCTCCCACAACACCCTGAAAGAAATGGTAAAAGAGAAACAAATTGGTTACAAAGACAGTCACGTTACCATTATATTGTAGATATAAGAATTTAAATGTAAAGAGCTTGATAGTGTCTGATAAAGTCTTGACATTCTCTGGAATCAAATATATATTTCTTCTCAGGACAGATGACTTCATGCCAAACACTGGTTGGCATCTTTAAATCATTCATTCATTTTTCAGATATGGGGTGTTTAAAGTCAAACTCTGGGATCAAAGATAAGAAAGCGGAACTCCCATAACTGCAAAATCTGCAAGTGGATTACTACAATAATGTAGAAAAATTCTATATTTATAGATGTGATTTACCACCTTAAAGCTAATGATACCGCTTACTACAATTTCCAGGAGCTAAGGCTACAACTATGTAACAGATATAGGTTTGGCCATAGTATGGGGAGGCAACTAGCATTATGGTAGGGCTGTCAATGCAATAAGGGCAGACATGAAGGCGCACATAACTAAATTTGCTCAGAAAGGAGTATGCTGCCATTCAAAAGAAACATACTTACAAGTAAGCATCCCAATGAATATTATAAAACTTCTGTCAATCTGAAGTCGGGATTCAGTGGAAGAACTATAAGCACAACATTTCAGTTTGTTTCCTAAGGAGCAGGAGAATTCTGGGAAAGTTTTCAGCTTCTCTGCATCAAAACTAAGATGCAGTGCAATAATATTGAGAGTAGACCAACTTGTAGTGATATGGGAACAGGGGGTCCCTAAACATTAAGTGTGTCACAAAATTCTATTGTTAGTATAGATGCATGACTGGTAACAACTAGGCCCCACTGCCTGCTTTTGTACATTTATAAAGGTTAGATTGCATGCTCAGGATAAAAAATAAAAAACAATCTGATAAAACGCTTTCAATGTGGGTTTCAGTTTCAGTGTCTATGTGTATATACCTAGGAAAAGGTGTCTGGCTAGATGAATGCAACTTCTTGTATAAATAAAAAATATATTCTAAATGGAAAAAATACAGCTGTACACACTTAATGTAACATACTGTAGATTTGGGTATAAGCTGTGTTTGTGAACATAAAAGGATTAGAGTGCTGTATGACAGTGGCTACTCCTGCTTTAATAACCAAATCCTCAAGAGGGCACTACCGTTATATAAATAAAAACAGTCACTACAGAACAATAGAAGGATCTTCTATAACACTTTCTCAAACTTTTCAACACAGAGGAACCCTTGAAATAACGTTACAGTTTTAGGGAGCCCCTGCTAAAAATGACATAATCTAGAGCTCAGGATACATTAGTGTGATGGTCGGTGGGAAGAATTACCCTGTTACAGATAGCTAAAAAGATCAATGTTGTCAGTGGGAACTTATCTGAGAGGAAGAAATTGTTCATTGCTCAAGGAACCCCTAGCAACCTCTGGAGGAACCCTAATGCCGCGTACACACGAGCGAACTTTACGGCAGATTTTGCCCGGCGGACGGGATTACGTCGGACAATTCGATCGTGTGTGGGCTCCAGCGGACTTTGTTTTCTCAAAAGTTGGACGGACTTAGATTTGAGACATGTTTCAAATCTATCCGACAGACTCGAGTCCGGTCGAAAAGTCCGCTCGTCTGTATGCTAGTTCGACGGACAAAAAAGCCATGCTAGGGCAGCTATTGGCTACTGGTTATGAACTTCCTTATTTTAGTCCGGTCGTACGTCATCACGTACAAATTCGACGGACTTTGGTTGATTGTGTGTAGGCAAGTCCGTTCATGTGTACGCGGCATAAGGTTCCACGGAACCCTGGTTAAGAAACCCTGTTTTACAATATGCCCTTTTAAAATGTTCACAACATTGCCTATAAGCCAGTAACAGAAAACTAAATTATTCATAGCATTTACAAATGGATGCATAAAAATTTAACTCATTGTCAGGGGAGGAAGGCATGATTGTAGTGGATACAGATAAAAAAAATACATTAGGAATAAAATGACCCCACAATTCCTGTGTGCCATTGACTTAAGAGCAGATTCAGCGTGTCATAGATTGGGCAGTTCGGCGTCCCTAATACATTATGGCCTTCTCCAAAGCTTCAGAGCTATTGGGGGGAGGTCGTGGGCACACTTAATGGTATTTTGGGTGTTGATCTTGTATGTTTATTGGGCTATATTGACTCTTCAGTCTATGAGCCACCAAAGTGGATTACCGTTATACATGCGCTGTTTGTGGCATGAAGACAAATTGCCCTGAAGTGAACCTCCCCACGTTCCCCAACCATATCTGACTGAATCTTTGATCTTAATAAGTGCATTTTCAATGAGACACATACCTTTATTTCTTAGAACATTTGGCTTAATTTGGTCACCGTGGCTAGCCCATATGATTTCATTAATGAGTTAGGCTACTGGCCATGTTAGTAACAGCAGTATTTCTTAGGTAATTAAAAGTAGGCCCCCTTAGGCAATGTTGGATGTTTGTTGAGTGTCATAATGGGGTTTTTTCCCTTTATTATATGGTACCGTTGTGCTCATATGTTTACATACCCTGGCAGAATTTATGATTTCTTGGCCATTTTTCAGAGAATATGAATGCACAAAAACATTTCTTTCATTCATGGTTAGTGTTTGGCTGAAGCCATTTATTATCATTCAACTGTGTTTACTCTTTTTAAATCATAATCACAACAGAAACAACCCAAATTACCCTAATAAATAGTTTACATACCCTGGTGATTTTAGCCTGACAACATGCACGCAAGTTGACACAAAGGGGTTTTGAATGGCTATCAAAGGTAACCATCCTCACCTCTGATCTGTTTGCTTGTAAATAGTGTGTGTGTGTGTAAAAGGTCAATAGGTTTCTGGACTCCTGACAGACCATTCCATCTTTTATCCAATGCTCCACTGACGTTTCTGGATTCTGAGTCATGGGGAAAGCAAAAGAATTGCCAAAGGATCTGCGGGAAAAAGTAGTTGAACTGTATAAAACAGGAAAGGGATATAAAAAGATATCCAAGGAATTGAGAATGCCAATCAGCAGTGTTCAAACTCTAATCAAGAAGTGGAAAATTAGGGGTTCTGTTGAAACCAAACCACGGTCAGGTAGACCAACTAAAATTTCAGCCACTACTGCCAGGAAAATTGTTAGGGATGCAAAGAAAAACCCACAATTTCAGGTGAAATACAGGACTCTCTGAAAACATGTGGTGTGGCTGTTTCAAGATGCTTTCGAAGAAAGATGGGCTACATGGGTCGAGTTGCCAGAAGAAAACCATTACAAATGCCACAAAGTATCGCACTTACAATATGCCAAACAGCACAGAGAAGAGCCTCAAACCTTCTGGCACAAAGTCATTTGGAGTGATGAGACCAAAATTGAGCTTTTTTGGCCACAACCATAAACACTACATTTGGAGAGGAGTCAACAAGGCCTATGATGAAAGGTACACCATTCCTACTGTGAAACACAGAGGTGGATCACTGATGTTTTGGGGATGTGTGATCTACAAAGGCTTGGTCAAAATTTATGGCAAGATGAATGCCGTATGTTATCAAAAAATACTGGAGGAACATTTGCATTCATCAGCCAGGAAGCTGTCCATGGGACTTACTTGGACATTCCAGCATTACAATGATCCAGAACACAAGGTCAAGCCGACCTGTCATTGGCTACAGCAGAATAAAGTGAAGGTTCTGGAGTGGCCATCTCAGTCTCCTGACCTCAATATGATTGAGCCACTCTGGGGAGATCTCAAACGTGCAGTTCATGCAAGACAGCCCAAGAATTTACAGGAACTGGAGGCTTTTTGCCAGGAGGAATGGGTAAGCTTTACCATTTGAGAAAATAAAGAGCCTCATCCACAAATACCTCAAAACACTTCAAGCGGTCATTGATGTTAAAAGGGGCAATACACGGTATTAAAGTGGTTGTACACCCTGTACAACCACTTTTACCTACAGGTAAGCCTATATTAAGGCTTACCTGTAGGTGCTGGAAATATCTCCTAAACCTCCACGGTTTAGGAGATATTTACAATAAAGCTGCGCGCCGATGTCTACGGCACATGCGCACTTTAGGAAGGGCAGATTGTGCCGTTTCTTGAGGGGTCATGCCGTGACGTCACGCGACTCCGGCCAGTCACAGAGCCGGAGTTTGCGACCCCGGTAGGAAGAGGGGTGAAGATGGAAGCTCGATGCTAGTGGGGACAGCGGTGACATTGCAGGCTTTGGTTTGAGGTAAGTGACACATAATGGGCTGCTATGCGATGCATAGTAGCCCATTATGCTGTACCTTTACAGGGAAATAAAGAGAAATTAAAACCCATCAGGGTTTACTTCCTCTTTAAGAACTGGGGTATGTAAACTTTTGATCAGGGTCATTTGCGTAGTTTCTGTTGTGATTATGATTTAAAAAAAGAGTAAACACCATTGATTGAAAATACATTGCTTCAGCCAAAAACTAACCATGAGTGAAAGAAAAGTTTTTGTGTTATCATTCATATTCTCTGAAAAATGGCCAAGAAATCAAATTCTGCCAGGGTATGTAAACTTATGAGCACAACTCTTGCTTTGCTATGTTTTTTTGTGATATGTTTTGTTTGCTTTCATTGAATACGTTTATGTGTTCTTTGTAAAACAATTTAAATTGATGAAAAAAAAAAGGCATAAAATGAAGGCTGGGAGCAATAGAGAAAAACAGTAATTCTGATTTCTGTGGTTGCGTTAATCTGAAATGCCACCAAAACCTGTACATAATTTGGCATTTGTTAAAAATGTACAGTTTATGAACATCTGTTCATAGCATGAATAGCTATCTACACACGTTACAAGTTATATTAACTAAAGCCAGAAGAGGAATAGATTAAATGGGTCTATTACCATTATTTTGTTATGGTAAGTCAAATCCTTTCAAGGGTTTTTAAACGTTTAGCAGTGAAATCACTAAAAGGTCTAACATTCAAATTAGCATTTTCCTACAAATATTTCTATTACTGTACTGTCAACAGGTAGGTGCCATGAGCCAGCCCATGAGAGCTTTAAAGTGAACTTTAAACAATGTAATATGTTCATTGTATTACAGGCACTTCTAGCTGTCTAAATACCATCTCTTAATTCTTAAAGAACTCTGGGGTCCCTGAATAACACTGTGCTCTAATGCAAAAACAGCAACCAGCTTCCATGGTTGCTGGCTCTGGCCCGCCCACCCACGCAAGAATGGACTAGGTTAGGGGGTCAGAACTAAAAAGATATGTTGGGCTGATCACGCTTAAAGCAGATAACTTCACAGTTTAGATATAGACCAGAAGGGGATCCACAGTGAGTGACACGCGCTGGACATTATACAGCTCCTTGCTCACAATCTAGACCTGCAATCATAGCGTCTGTCAGAGGGAAGTCTTCCATCACCAACTTCCTCTGTAGCTCTGAAATTTCATGTGAATGAGAAGGAGACTGCTCATGGAACATGCAACAGTTTACGCAGCACTTTATAAACATAAGGGCAGACAGTACACAGTTACAATACAATTTGATACAGTAGGAATCAGAGCCCTGATCGTTAGAGCTTTCAATCTAAGAATGAATGAATGAATGAATGAATGAATGAATGATTTGTAAAGCGCTGCAAATGCGAACTGAATCGCCTCAAGGCGCTGATGCGTTGTGTTGTCAGCTTCATTAGAAGAGGTAAGTCTTGAGTTTTTTCCTGAATGCCAGATGGTTTCCTTCCATGCAGTATGGGATGGGTATGTCACAATAAACCATGTCCTTTAGGAACACCCACCTTTTACCATACCCCACGCCATATACCCCCTAGACAAATGTTCCCACTTCTCCTCTGCTCTCGTGCTCCATTAGTCTGCGTTCTCATGATAGAAGAGTGCGACCTACTCTCAATAGAGCCGGTTCACACATCTCTGGGGTGGCCGCGGAGCACACTGCAGAAGGGTCCTATGCAAAAACTCAAACCTGACTCGCCCCTGAAACGGTGAACAGGCACGCACCGGACCCCCTGCTGTGAGCCGCTCTGTAAATAGTGTGAACCCAGCCTTACTGTCATCACTGTGATGAGCAACCACATTAGCAAACAGTGAGACACCAGCGGTAGACCTGAGCCAGAAAACACAGAAGTTGGTCACTGTTTGCAGATTAGAGCACATTGCTATTTTGTGATTCCAGGGCTCCACCAGATCTTTGCTTTACAGTGGTGCTCAGAGTTCCACCTTCAAAATAAAGTATGATGATGTTGATCAATATACAATAGCAAAGACACTGGCATATTTATCTACACAGGTAAACATTCTTTTTTATGATGCCTCCTTTCAGCATGAATCTTTGCTCCTGGATTGTTTTTAGCATGATCATTTGCTTCTGGATTCGGACTCCCTGGCAAAAGATTTCAAACTAAATTCCCACCAAGAAAGATTAGATTGTAGTGATAAATATAAAAGCTGTACTACACAAAATAATATACAGTATAAAAACGTTAATGTTCTAAATATAGAAATGTGGATTTGTGGTTATAGAACCAATGTTTCCCAGCTTAACACAGAAATTAACACTGCAGTACTGCTTTGTGTAATTTCATAAAAATAATCTAAATGCAGAGCCAACCAGCAGTGGGCTTTTGTGGTATTACAGAGTGTATCTCATTGCATTGGAAGTTTTATCAGCTATACAAGGGATCAAAACCTGAAAGATGAGGGTAAACACAGCAGCAAATTTGTAATCCAGTAAAAGATAGCAAAATTAGGTAATTTAGATCTGTAACAGTTTCCTTCTAGACAATTTTAAGAGCATGCACGTCTAAAGTGGAACATGAGAGAAAGGCGAGCTGTTTTTCTCAGTAGAACAGATTATTAATAAAATAAGAGAGATTAATTTCATGTCATTATAATAGTGCTATTTTAAAAAGGAACTGCTGGATTAGACAGGATAAACAACATATCACTAGCAATAGATCATGTGATATAGAGCATACAAATTCCCCAGTTCCAGTCATGAGGCTGAAACGTGATATATGAGTAATAATGCAATCTATATTTTGAAATAATTCATTGCTTCAAAGCTTGGATCATGGTGTCCAACAAGAAGTCCTGGGTTTGACGGCTCAGCAGGCTTCTAATTAAATACCAGCCTATAATCCCTTACTAGATATAACTTATCATAGTATACAAGAAATATTGTTTTCTTCTGCTAATTCCTGACAAAGTAAATATTTCCTGTCAACACACTTAAACAGCACAAGGGCAGGAGCTCACATCCCAGATGCTCCTTCAATTCATCAGATCAGATAAATAGATAGGTCAGTGCATTTGCTATGGGAAAAGCTGAATATTGGTATGGTTGACCACTTACATGGAAAAAGTAACGAGTTCACTTTACTGATGAGTCTGATTTTATCAAACAATCCTGTTATGTGAAAGTTATGTAAAACCAAAATCTATTTGTTAGTATGTTTGGCATCATACAAAAAGTGATATTCAGCGCTGACGTAAGAGGACACAACTAAAAATGAACTGCTGGCAAACACTTGAGGCCAATTCAAATAATACCTTAAATAGCCGAGTACCGGAGCTGTTATCTGGGGATTGCTTGCCTGTTTTTTTTATACCGCTGCGTGACCTGCTTCAGGTCGAGTTCTTGAGGTGAGAGGCCATCTGTATTTGTGGTGGAGGGATCTCAGTCACCAGATATGTCATTATTTGATCTGTGTGTGTCACCGCACCTTTTTATTCAAGCTGTCTCCACACACAACAGTTGGGACTGTATTTATACTTTTTATTTAGTTTACTTTATGGACATTTATGAATTGCGCAGCACTATTTTACTACCTATGATGTTTGGTATCATGCCTCACTATTTACAGTGTTCTTAAGCCATACCCAATGAGTGTATACATTTATGCGGCCTCAAAAAGTGGGTCTTTATTCATGGGGCTGCATATATGCGTACGCGTGTTCGTGCTGAGAACGTGTTGCACAGCGTACTCTCTACACAGAGATTGGGATCTCATTGAGAGCCCAGCATCTCAAACTAGTGGTTGGAAACTGGGAGACCACAGTAGAGATACCCTGTATCTATTTCTCCTTGCTAGAGGAAAAAAATATAATACCAACCTACTCGTTCTCTTTGTTCCTCTCAAGACCTCCTGCTCTCTAGCTCTCTCATCGCCTCCTCCCATGCTCGCCTCCAGGACTTTTCCAAAGCCTCTCCAATCCTATGGAATTCCTTACCCCAATCTGTCCACTTATCTCCTACTCTATTATCTTTTAGACGATCCGTGAAAACCCTTCTCTTCAGAGAAGCCTACCCTACCCACACCTAACAACTGTATTTTCATTTTCTCCATCAGGTCACCCCCACAGTTATTATCTTTTGTTTCCACTTGACCGTCCCTTATAGATTGTAAGCTTTAACGAGCAGGGCCCTCTGATCCCTCCTGTATTGAATTGTATTGTAAGTGTACAGTCTACCCTCATGTTGTAAAGCGCTGCGCAAACTGTTGGCGCTATATAAATCCTGAATAATAATAATAATAATAAAACAAAGTAGTGTGTGTAAAAAATAAAGAAATAAAGAAAATAAAGAAAAAAATAGCTAGGTCAGGGTTTAGTCTAGGTCATTGTCAGGGTTAGGGTCAGAGGTCAAGGTCAGTGTATTTTAGGTGGGAGTAAGAAAAACAACCCTTTTTTAATTTACTACCAATGTCAGTTAGTGTCAGTGTGTTTTAGGTAGGATAAAAAAAAGCAAAATGCACACTATTGTTTCTGGGCCCTACCACAAGCACAATTAAAAAATAACATACACCACGTATGTGGTATCGCTGCAATCATCAGGAGCAGAAGAATTCACTTGGGGGGGGGGGGGGGGGGTGTTCTTTGATTGTAGGTCATGGTAATAGCAAGAACATGGTAATAGCAAGAACTATAGAGCGAAATAAAATAAAAATAAAATATATATATATTTTTTACTATTGTGTGCAAGTTTTCCCTTAATAAAAAAAATAAAAACCAGGACATATCTATTACCATTTACCACCAATTAAAAGCCCAATTTGTTCTGAAAAAAATGTGGAATAATTCAGCTGGGTACACTAAGTAGTTGCGATGATATGCGCAATTTTGCTAACACATTTCAAAGTTTCATGTCAAAGCGTTAAAGCAGAACTATACCCAACCTGCCTAATTTTTTTTTTCCCACCTTGCTTACATGATGCGGGATTCTGCATAGGAAGGATACTCACCCACCCAGTGGATCCAGCATTGTACCGCTGAGATCCCCTTCTCTGTAGCCGACACTCGGGTCCTGCGCCACCATTTTCTTCTTGGATGTTATCGGGAGGCACAGGAACACCTCCTGACGTGCCGCTAGGCCTGCCCCCTTCTACTCTGGTAAATGGATGCTCCTGATTCCTCCTGTGATATCGACATCATATATCCTGAGAGGCATTGTTTGGCACTGATTGGCATCCAGTGACATACATTACAGTACATCAGTGCCGCCTATCAGCGCCCATCTGTGCCGCCTATCAGCGCCCATCTGTGCCGCCTATCAGCGCCCATCTGTGCCGCCTATCAGCGCCCATCTGTGCCGCCTATCAGCGCCCATCTGTGCCGCCTATCAGCGCCCATCTGTGCCGCCTATCAGCGCCCATCTGTGCCGCCTATCAGCGCCCATCTGTGCCGCCTATCAGCGCCCATCTGTGCCGCCTATCAGTGCCACCTATCAGTGCCCTTCGGTGCCGAATATTAGTGCCCATCAATGTCACCTCATCGGTGCCGCCTTATCAGTGCCTGTCAGTGCAGCCCCATCAGTGAAGGAAAAAACCTATTTACAAAGTAAATAAATAGGGATATTGTAAACATGCACCCACACTCACTCAGGTTGAACTGAATGGACTGGTGTCTTTATTTCAACCTAACTATGCAAGTTTTGTAAATGAAACAAAAAAAAACTTTTTTTTTTCAAAATTTCGGGCTTTTTTTATTTGTTTATCAGAAAATAAAAATCCCAGAGGTGATCAAATACCACCAAAAGAAAGCTCTATTTGTGGGAACAAAACAATAAAAATGTAGTTTGGGTACAATGTAGCATGACCGCGCAATTGTCATTCAAAGTGCAACAGCACTAAAAGCTGAAAATTGGTCTGGGCAGGAAGGTGTATAAGTGCCCCGTATTGAAGTGGTTAAGGTCTTGGGGAGGCATGCCTAGATTTGATAGACAACCAATTGACAAACTAGAGTGCACACCACAGGCTGACAACACTTTACATATACAGTTCTGTGAAAAAATATTTGCCCCCTTCCTGATTTTCTATTTTTTTGCATATTGCTCACACTTAAAATGATTCAGATCATCAAACAAATTTTATTATTACACAAAGATAACCCGAGTAAATCCAAGATGCAGTTTTTAAATTATTATTTCATTTATTAACCTCCCTGGCGGTATGATTATTTCAGATTTTTGCGTCTCAAAGCGGTACAATTATTTTGCATAGAAATTTGGCGTTTTATATTGTAGGTCTGTAATTCTTAGCAATAACACACTTATATCTGTCCACCAAGAGTCTAGTAGATATCCCGGGTATGATGAAGTTTGAAACACAAAATCATAAATTATATCATAATAAATAAATATAAATAATTAAAAAAAAAAAATACATAATAATAATAAAATACATTTCCCCACGATTCACTATCGCTCAATTCTGCAAGTGTTCTAATTTATTATGGCTGTTTTCTAGGTGGTCTAAAGCCACTTTTGACGTAAAGGGACACTTTTTGGTTGCTATGGACAATCTCAAGTTTCCAGGCAGAAAAAACAGCATATATAATATAAAACTGCATGCAGGGCATGGGCCAAAGCACTGGGGACAAAAGGGAAGTGAAATGATTTCATACAGTACTGTAATCTGTAAGATCTGTAAGATTACAGTACTGTATGTGTTATGATTTTTACATTTTTTAATTTGCCGCCAGGCTCCGCCCCGTGCGTCGCAACGCTCGCAGGGAACGGAGCCTGGCACAGAGAGGCTTCGGGCAGAGGACGGAGCCCGCAGACAGCGCGGGAGGACATTGATCCTGGGGACAAGGTAAGTAACCTGCACCAGGATCCTGAGATGTAATCCTGAGTGTGGCTCGGGGTTACCGCTAATGGTGCTGAAATTTAACCCCGAGCCACACTCGGGAATACAGTCAGAGAGGTTAAGGGAAAAAAGCTGTTCAAACCTGCCTGACTATGTGAAAAAGTAATTGCCCCCTCCCGTGCTGAATCATGAATGAACTGTGATTAACCACAATTTTTTGGAAAGCCGACTTAAATTTCACTTGCAACACCCAGGTCTGATTACTGCCAGACCTGTTGAATTGAGAAATCACATAAATAGAAGCTGACTGACAAAGTGAAGCATGCTAACAGATCACAAAAAGCCTCCCGTTACATCTGGCATAAAACGAATACAACATTTCATAACAAGAACATTATACCAACAGCCAGACATGGTAGTGGTAGGGTGATGGTCTGGGGCTGCTTTGCAGCTTCAGGACCTGGATGACTTACATAATTGATGGAACCATGAATTCTGAGCTCTACCAAAAAATCCTAAAGGAGAATGTCCGGCCATCAGTTTGTGACCTCAAGCTCAAGTGCACTTGGGTTATGCAGCAGGACAATGATCCGAAACACAACAGCAAGTCCACCTCCAAATGGTTCAAACAAAGCAAAATTTAGGTTTTGGAGTGGCCTAGTCAAAGTCCGGACTTAAATCCAATTGAGTTGTTGTATCATGACCTTACACAGGCCATTCATGCTGGAAAACTCTCCAATGTGGCTGAATTAAAACAATTCTGCAAAGAAGAGTGGGCCAAAAATTCTCCACAGCAATGTGAAAGACTTATTGCAGTTATTTAATGCTTGATTGCAGTTGTTGCCGCTAAGGGTGGCACAACCAGTTATTAGGTTTAGGGGGCAATTACTTTTTCACATAAAGCCAGGCAGGTTTGGACAGCTTTTTTGCCTTAAATGAAACCCTCATTTAAAAACTGCATTTTGTATTTATTCGGGTTATCTTTGTGTAATAATAAAATCTGTTTGATGATCTGAGTCATTTAAGTGTGACAAAAATGCAAAAAAATTAAAAATCATAAAGGGGGCAAATACTTTTTCACACAACTGTACAAACTTTGCATGCACTTTAGGTCCTACATGCCCTGTTTCTTTCTCTAATACCCCTCATAAAAATCCACAGAATAAATAGACAATATTTTTTTTAATTTTTATTATACAACGTAAGGACATAGTCTTTGAACTTCCAAGTAATCTGACTTACCCGCAAAAATCCTTTACCTCCCTTGGCAAGACTTTCTCCAAAGTCTTTGGGTTGTCTACCCATCTCTTCCCTCCGCTTCTGTTGATACTCTTTATCCATGGTGATGGCTGCCAAACCCTTCCCTACAGATCCTGTAATTCGTGACACCACTCCAGCTGCTCCCCCTGTGTGCAGAGAAGATAGGGTACCATCAAGTAGGACAATCTAATATAATTGATCAACTATATGAATGACCAAATTCTTAAACCAGCCCCCCCAACCAATACAGGTCTACGTAAATAAACAAGTAAGTTAAAGTGTGAAAGCATGTCCTAAACCAAAAAGAAAACTTAAAGAGTAACTACACTTTTGTTGAGAAAAAACATTCCCCTCTGGGTGATCAATGTACTTTGCAAGAGTTTGATTAAACTTTGTTGCAGATTCCTACCTTTTGTTATACTAAAGAAATAGCTATTTGTTTCTCTGTGCCCATATGGAAAGTGAATTTGTATTGGAGTGGTTTTGTAATTATCAATCTGCAGGGCACTAATGAGGAAAATTGCAGGGTCTGCATCCCTTTAGACGTGACTTAGCTTACTGACTTAGACTTAGCCATATTGCATTGCATTTTACAGAAAATGACAGTGCTGCAGATTGAAAAGGAAAGGTCATTTTTAATAGCATTCAATTACAATATGACTTGTGTTGCAATTGTATACGTTATATTATATATTTTTTATTTGCTAATTTTTTTTTCTCACGAAAGTGAAGTTACCCTTTAGCATAAAAAAGAATATTCAAAAAAATGCAACTGCTTTTGGGACTAGACAAGATTATTTCTTTTATTGTAAAACAAAAAAAGAACCAGGTTATATTGCGACCTACAATAGGTTTTGAACACTGGCAAAAAAAAAAAAAAAAAGGTGACCAGCTTGGAATAATAAGAGGCATACCTAGAGTATTTGACACCCAGGGCGGATCCTATATCTGGCACCCCCCACTTTAACTACTTGAATGCTGCTAGCAGGACTTTTTTTCCTGTCCTGCTAGAGCACCGCTCCAGTGTGAAAGCCCCCAGGCTTTCACACTGGAGACACAGCAGCGGCTGTTTTGGGTCGGTTTGCAGGTGCTATTTTTAGTGTGAAAGGTGCCTTAGTGATGTAATCTCTTGTACATTATTCTTGATAAACAGGCATACCCCTCCCCTTTTTTACCCTCTCTATCCCTGCGATAAAAAAATACTGATGTTTGAACGTCAGTATTTGTGGCCAAATACTTGTGCTTATTTTGCACGTATTTGCACGTGTGCACATACATAAGTAAAATAAATTCTATCACTCTGAATGGAGCTTTAACCTTCAAATCAGCATTTTGTGTGCATACGTAACATAAAAATACTGACCCAGCAACTCAGTTTTTGAGTTACTCGTCTACACGCAGCACATGTTTATGTGCCTGAGTGTACAGGCACATTGAACACAATGTGCTGCATTTAGATCAGCAAAAAAAAAATCCTTTATGAATAAAAATGCTGAGTTTTTAGGCAGCAGTGTGCAAGAGGCCTAAGAGCTGTGAATTCCTAATTACATAAAACGTATGACCTATTTGCACAAGAAACAAACTGGAGCTTACCAACAGTGTGCCCAAGAAGACTCCTCACACCTATGGCCAAGCCTTCTGCAAACTCCTCTGGGCCCTGCACTGCTCCCTACAAGGCAAGTATAGAGCAGTTAGTGTGGTAGATCAGGCAAAACATATTGATTCTTATACATTAGAGGGCTTATTATAGCGCTGAAACACAATATGAAAAACAAAGGCAAGCAGGAATGTGCACATACTTCTGTTAATAATCTTACCACTATAAACATATGAGCATAACTAAATATTAAATGTTTGCAACATGAAGTAGATTTAAAGGATAAGTTCACCCTTAGTAACAGGTTACACCTGTATTCAGGGTGTTATTAAAGCAGCAGCCTTGCACCCCCCACTATCCCTCACTGTGACAGCAGGCAGGCGATCCTCTCTTCAGATGCTATCACAATGTAAAAAAATAGGATTTTTATAACAGCTTACCTGTAAAATCCTTTTCTTTGAAGTACATCACGGGACACAGAGCCATAGTAGTTACTATGTGGGTTATAAGCCACCTTCAGGTAATGGACACTGGCACACCCTAAGACAGGAAGTCCACTCCCTATATAACTCCTCCCACTACTGGGAGTACCTCAGTTTTTGTAGCAAAGCAATACACGTGTATACCAGAAAGAAGGGAGGGACCTGTGTCCTGTGATGTCCAATGCCAACTGAAGGGAGGGAGACACAACAAAATTAGGGCACCATGAGACCAGAGGGCTTATACTGCTGCTTGCAGCACACTGCGCCCAAAGGCGATATCCTTATGACCTTTTACATCAACTTGAAAGAATCTGGTAAATGTATTGACAGAAGACCAAGTTGCGGCTTTGCAGATTTGAGCCATGGAGGCTTGGTGATGCACTGCCCAGAAAGCACCAACAGTCCTGGTGGAGTGTGCTTTAATTTGAAAAGGTGGAGTTTTCCTCTTTAAACCATAAGCTTGAACAATTACTTGTCGAATCCATTTAGAAATAGTAGATTTCAATTCTGCCTGTCCTCTTTTAGGACCTTCAGGCAACACAAACAAAACATCCGTTTTATAAATCTGAGCAGTTGCCTTCAAGTAGACTTTGACAGCTCTCATGACATCAAGAGAATGTAGTAATTTTTCTTCCACAGAACAGGGTTCTGGGGCAAAATGAAGGCAGAATATTATCCTGGTTAGATGAAAACCTGATACTACCTTCGGTAGAAAATTAGGATGAGGACACAATACAACCTAATCCTTGTGAATAATTAAATATGGCTCTTTACAAGAAAGAGCAGCCAACTCTGATACCCTTCTTGCAGAAGGTATGGCTACCAGAAAAAGTTACTCCCTGAATAAAGCTACGAACCAAAGAATGCGAAGCAAGTGGCCGTTGAAATAATACAGACAAGGCCAAAACCTGGCCTTTGATAGTACTTAAAGCCAGCTTCATTTCTAACCCCATTTGTAGAAAGTCAAGGATTCTACCTATGACATATTTCCTGGGGTGCCAACCCCTGGATTCACACCAGGAGACATTTAGCTTATAGACTCTATAATATATGACTTTGGAGACCTTGCATTAACCAAGGTAGAAACCACTGAACCTGACAGCCCACACTTCTTCAGAATGTGGGTGTCAATAGCCAAACCATTAAATTTAGCGTTTATAAAGTAGGACGGAATACCGGACCTTACGAGAGAAGGTCTGGACGTGGCAGTAGGGTCCATGGGACCCCTACTGACATCTTTACAATCTCTGCATACCAAGATCTCCTGGGCCACAAGAATCACCGACTTCCCTTCCTGCTTGATCCTGCGAAGAAGTCGTGGAAGCAGCAGAACAGGAGGGAATGCATAAATCAGTGAAAACTGATTCCACGGGAATACAAGGCATCTGTTCCGCATGCCAGCGGATCTTTTGTTCTTGACACAAAGTTGTCGATCTTTTTGTTGAACCTGGACGCAAACAGATCCACGTCCGGAATTCCTAATTTATGACATATTGTCAGAAAGATGTCGGGGTGAAGAGACCATTCTCCCGGGAACAACTGCTGGCGACTCAAGTAGTCCGCCTGCCAATTCTCTATTCCTGGAATGAAGACTGCTGATAGGCAAGGTATACTGTTTTATGCCCAATTTAGGATATGATTCACCTCTCTCTGGGCCACACGACTTCTCGTGCCCCCTTGGTGATTGATATTGGCCCCTGCTGTGGCATTGTCGGATTGGATCCCGACAGGACAATTCCGTAGCCTGAACGTCCAGGCCCTCAGGGCCAGGCGTGCTGCCCGAATCTCTAGAATATCGATGGGCAAGGTCATTTCTGATTTGGACCATTTCCCTTGGACAGTCGCTTCTTCCAGGACTGCTCCCCAACCCAAAAGGCTGGCATCTGTTACCACCTTCCAGATAACTGGTAGGAAGGATTTTCATTTCTGCAGATTCTTGGCTATCAACCACCAACTGAGGCTTTGGCGCACCTTTAGAGACAAATGCATTGGGAAGTCTAGAGCTTGAACCTTCTTGTTCCAAGCCGATAGGATACTCTTTTGCAATAGTTTCAAATTAAATTGAGCATAAGGAACGGCCTTGAATGAAGCCACCATCTTTCCCAACAATCTCATGCAAAGTTGAATAGGAAGATTCTTTTATGCCTTGACCACCTGAATCAGTTCCCTTATGGCACTGATCTTTGCCTGGGGCAAGAACACCCTCTTCTGAGCTGTATCTATGATCAGACCCAAGTATTCCAATTTCCTTGATGGTTTTAAGGAAGATTTTTCTAGGTTGAGAATCCAACCTAGGTATTCCAGGTAGCTGACTGTGGTGACAAAACTCTGGTCTAAGCAGGCTACCGACTGGTCTATCAAGAGCAGATCGTCTAAGTAAGCTACAATCGTTATAACTTGAGCCCTTAATCTGGCTAGAGGAAGAGCAAAACAATAAAAGGTGCAGTAGCTAGACTGAAAGGCAGAGCTACAAACTGAAAATGAAGATTTTCTATTTCGAAGCATAGAAATTTCTGGTGAGCGGGAAAAATAGGTACATGGAGGTAAGCATCCTTGATGTCGATTGACGCTAGAAGTTCTCCACCTTGTAGAATGGAGACTACTGATCGGATTGACTTTATGCGAAAAGAGCGGGTTTTCAAAAACCGGTTTAGATCTTTGAGATCTAGAATGGGTCTGACATCCCCATTTGGTTTTGGTACCGTGAAAAGGTTTGAATAAAATCCCAATCCCCGCTCTTCCAATGGGACCAACGATATCACCTTTTGAGACAAAAGAAAGTCCAATGCTTGAAAGAGACTTCTTTTTCCCTGGATTTCTGGGAACGTTTGATCTGAGAAAATGAGGAGACGGGGACTCTCGGAACTCTAGTTTGTACCTTAGAATTTTTAAAGAGGCCACCCATTTGTCTCGACACTCTTCCTGCCAGATCCTTGAGAACTGCAGAAGTCTTCCCCCCACTCAAGCGAGCGGGGGCGCCCCTTCATAAGGAGGCCTTAGTACTTTGTTTTGTAGGCTTCCTTTCCCAGGACCTTTTTTGTCCCTGGGGTTGACTCTGAGGTTTACCTCTTGAACTTGATGGTGCAGGCCGTCGAGACTGCCTGGAGGCTGATGCCCCTGGCACTGGAGAAGAAGCTCATTTAAATTTCTTTGGATGTATTTATCCAGATCATCCCCAAACAGCCGTTCACCACGAAAGGGAAAACTAGCCAGGAGCTTTTTGCATGGTGCTTCGGCTGACCAATTTTTCAACCATAGTATTCTAAGGATGAGCTCCGGCATGTTCGCACAGCGCACGTGCAGAGCCCGCCAGGAAGTTGGCAGTGCGCTGCGCTAATCACAGGCAGTGAGACATTGTCCTGATCCACGGCTGCAGAGATTGGGAAACGTCTCACTGCCTGTGATTAGCGCAGCACCGATTTCCTGGCGGGCTCTGCACGTGGGCTGTGCGAACACGCCAGAGCTCATCCTTATATTCTACGCATATGCACCAGCCCAAGCGTAAGGCATGAGACCTGGAGAATAGAATCTCTCATAGCGTCTATTGCAAAACATAACGACCCTGGTAGCTCAGCCAACTCTTGGGCCTGCAGATCAGGAATAATCTTGAGGACCTGCTTAAACTGGTCTCTCAAGGATTGACATACACCAATTGCTGCCAGCGCAGGCTGAGTTACTGAACCTGCAGGAGAAAAAGTGTTTTTTAATAGGAGTTCCAACTTCTTATGCATTGGATCCTTAAGCATTTGAGAATTGTCTACCGGACAAGTCAAACTTTTATTCACAGAGGCTATAGCAGCGTCCATTGCTGGAATTTCCCATTTTTTATTAAATTTTTCCTCCATAGGATAAAGTGTTGAAAACTTTTTAGGAGGGTAAAACTGCTTATCTGGGTGATCCCACTCAGAATACATAAGCTTTTCCAGCAATGAAAGGAAAGGAAAATCATGAGCAGCTTGGGGAAGCTTTAGCGAACCCAAACAAGAAGTAGGCTTATCGACCAACTCAGTTAAAGGTAGCATGAATGTGGAGCGGACCAATTCAGTAAGAGATTTTACCATCAATCTTTCAGATTGTGAACCTGATCCTTCAGCATTTGACCCCTCAGAAGAGGAGACATCAGCCTCTTCCTGGTCCCCTTAGAGAAATTCATCATCTCCTGCCCCCGGTTCCTTTGAGGGTCAGTTTGAGGGTCCTGGGTAAAAGAAGGGGACCCATCGCGCTTAGTCCCATTCTGGGATGCGATTAAAGCCGCTATTCTCTGCTCCAACCCCAATATGGTTGAGGAAAAAACCTCTTCAGTAACAGACAGGGGCTGCAGTGTTGAAAACAGTTGCAACACCTGACGGCCTAGATTGCTTACTCTGAGCAGCCACCTCAGAACTCTCAGGGAAGGATGCCATATTTTTAGAGATGGTTCTTGGCTTTTTTGGAGCTTGGAGTGCCTCTTGAGCCCTTTTTTTGGGGTGTTTCTAACCCCCTTCTGACCATAGCCCGATGCACAAATGCAGAGGTACTACCAGAAGAAATTGCATCCACTGCTTGAGCAATAGTCCAGCCACTGCTATTAACGCTCAGCCTGATGCTATTAGTAAATGTGCCAATGGAATGCCGGTGTCACTAACCTCTTACATGCCCCTTTTTGCTCGTGTCCCTCCGACATCTGCAGCCAGCAAAAATGGAGCCTTTAAACATACTCCCGCACTAGACGTTGCTGCACGCTAACGCCGCGCCCCTTCCGTCACATCGTGCATCCCCTCTCTTTTCAAAAAAGGGTTTTCCCGCGCAAGCGTGGGCCTCCGATCCGATAGGATCGGCGTGTGTGGGGGGAGGGGATGGCGAGGAGTAGACCTGAGAGAAGCCGCCGTGCAGGGACGGTGAAAGAAACGGAGCGGCATCGCTGATCATTTTGGCTTCCCCCTGTCCAGGGAGAGGGGGAGAGCTTTGTCCAGGTGGGGGGTGATTAGTGGAAGAAAATCCCCTCCCCAATCTTACCGGAGGTCTGACCTGCTCGCCGGAGGGAAGAATGCTGTTTCTGCTGCACAGCGTGATCTTTAAGGAAAGCATGACAAGGTATGTGCTCTATACAGCCCCCAGTGGTGACTCTTAGGCATGACAACATTTACTTTTTTTTAAAGGAGATATTTCATAAGAAAATTTAAAAATTCCTCAGAAACCTCCACTCACCTTTCCCGCTGCAGGGATTTCTGTGGTAAAACCAACAGACGCGATTTTCACCCCTCACGGTGGGCTCCGTTACCAAACCTTCAGGAACCGGGGACCCTCGGGGAACCCACACTCCTGGACCCATAAAGCACCCCACTAGTAAAACTTTACAGCTGAAAACACCAAAGCACTGGATCCCGGGGTCCAGCTCTCTAAAAAGAGAAGCATTACAGGCAAAACCTCGTTTCTTCAGACACGAGGCCCGGGTACCATTCAATTTGGCCTAGAAAAGACACTTTGAATGGATTCAGTTGAATAGCTTGTCCCAGCAAAGGAATCTTCGAGTGGAGCTCAGCGCAGCACATCTTTACTCGTGACCAACACCTAAGACACTGGTGAAAAAACTATATAGGGAGTGGACTTCCTGTCTTAGGGTGTACCAGTGTCATTTGAAGGTGGCCTATAACCCACATAGTAACTACTATGGCTCTATGTTCCTTGATGTACAATTAAGAAAAGGGTGTGGCTGCGCAGGACTCCTCCCACACAGCCGCATCATCCATTCACAGAGTTCACAGAGAACGAAGGAACTACAACTCCCGTCTGTCACCGCAGCGAAAAGCTTGCAGTTTTCAATGAAGTTCGACGGCGCGCACCCTTGCAGTTTATTGATTCCTTCTGCCCTCCAGTAACTGTCTGCCCACCCATACAGGAGGTATAGGCAGACAGCTGTACCGAGGGTCTGCAGGAGCCTGCTGATCTTGGGTACAATGCTCTGCAGGCTCATAAGGAAAGAAAAAAATAAATGCACATTTTTTTACCTTTTCAAAAGTGAACTTTGCCTTTAAAACAGATTTATTAAACTTACCTGAAAAGGCTCATAAAAAAAAGCCTCCACACCTTCTGAGAGCCCGCGAATCAGGCCAAAGGGGTTTCCCAAGACGTCCAAACCCAGGACAAGGACATACAGCTGCTTCAAGAACTACAAAGGATAAGAAGGCAATAACCAAAGCATTAGGAGAAATGAAAACACTTGCATTTTATGCCACATGTTTAATTGGTTCAACTTGTTGGTTTTAATTTAAATAATATGCTGGGTTTATATAACAGATTCCATATAAAAATTATAGAACAACCAGAGTTAAAGAGGGATGGTTTTGCAGGACCATCACCATTGGTAAAATGCCTCATAAGTGACATCTATAAATATACATTCTATTTGTAAACCACCACTGTTCTAAATATATTATAGAGCCAATGAAGCAAATACATTTAGGCTCGGTTCACACTACCGTGACTTGGGATCCGACTTGTAAGCCCTCAAGTCGCCCCAGAAAGAGATTCACATTACAGTGAATGGGAGCGTCTTAATAGACACTACTGAAGTCGCTCCGACATCAGAGCGTACTCCCTGTACTACTTGGATCCGACTTGGTAGGCGACCTGTACCATAGAAATCAATGGAAGTCGCCTCCAAGTCGGATCTCTCTCTACAGTCAAGCGACTTTGCAGGGAAAAAATTTAGTTTGCCCAGGCAAACCCCTCCCTCCCAGAGAGCTGATTATCCTGTGATTGGCCACAGCCAAAGTCGCCTGTCCTGGAGGCGACTTGAAGTCGCGTTGTAATTTGCTTAAAGTCACGCTGAAGTCGCGCTGAAGTCACCGTACAAAGTCGCGTTGAAATCGTGTTGCCCCTGTGTGAACCGAGCCTTAGAGATTTTTTTTTTGTAATTCCTTTAACAAAAAGTAGCATTTTTAAACATGTGCAAAAATAGTGCACAACAAGGTTACATGCATAAACAGACTTGCAAAATCAGTGGTAATGCAATAAGGTCTGCACAGCATCAATTATCACCCAAGAAATGACAATCTGCAAATCAAGAGACTACTAACAAAAAATATGAAAGTCTAAGAAAGAGGTAGCAAGTGAGAGTCTCCAACATGTGCAGAAGAAGTGAGGCATAAGAATGCAACTACATTTAGAGAAATATTGACATCAAACTTCAAAGATTACCTGCTCGCTGTAATGCCTGACAACAAGATGCCTCAGTTGGTCCTGCTTGTAAAACTTGTACCTCACTTCAAAACAAGCCAACCTATAAACAATATAAAACAACCCTGTCATGAGTTCTTTAGGTTCTAATGAAAAACTTATATATGATGAAGGAAGTGATACGGGATATATATTCTGGAAGGAGAAAGGTAAGCTTTACTTGAAAATAAGATCATCTACATCTGTGAGAGTGGCTCCAATGCTTTTTAGAAGGAGGTTGACAGAGCTGATGGCAACAATTTCACGTTCCTCTTTGTTTGATTCTTCTCCTCCTGCTCCCAATGAGAGGCTGAGGTGTAACTAGAAATGAAGAGCAAAGGATAACTCCAACACGATGTGACAGATGCATGTTATTTTGTGCAAGTTCTAGTAATGTACCAAGCAAACGGTAAATAAAAAACAAACAAAAAAAAAAATGTATGTATAAATGTTTGAATTCAAAATGAGTTCAATACCAACTGCAGCAACTGGCATAGGGTCTGCAGTTCAGCCTGTTTATGTTTAAAGGGTTAGTTTACCTTTACAAAAAACTACCTATGCAAGAAGGGGGGCCATTTAATACCTTCCAAAACCTCACAGGAATACTCCTGGGATGTTGCTAAGTGAGGCGTAGTCATACCTGCTCACCTCCACCATCACAGCAGTGAGCTTTTTTTTTTTTATTCAAACCCGCTCACATGCTCTCTCTCTCTCCCCCCTGATGCAGCAGCTCTGAGCTCAGCATTTGAGAGCTCAGAGCTGCTTGCGGTATGTAAATGGCCTAAACTTATAGCAAGGGCATTATTCAACTTTGGTCAGAGCTGCACAGTTTGTATTTTTATTTTGGTAAAGGTGAACTAACCCTTTAATATTACTGAAGAGACACCCTTATTGGTTTGTGAAGGTGAGCAATTATGCCCACCTAGAAAATTTAAAGCCTTGAATGGTCCCCATTTATTGTTATTTCATATATTTGCAAGTACCATGTATTCAATTTGCTTATTCTAATGATTATTATTTACCTGTTATGTACTATAAACTGTTAAATAGCACACTGTGAATAAAAAAACATTTAGGGACTCAGAGCAAACACTGTATGAAATATACACGAGAGCTGTATAATAGTTTTTAATCATGTGTATCTTAAATAGGAAGTAAACGCTAATTTTTTACTTGTACCTACAAGTAAGCCTATAGTAAGGCTTACCTGTAGGTACTGTGAATATCTCCTAAACTTTCAAATTTTAGGACATATTCAGAGTGCATGCAGCCACCGGAGCATGCACTCTGAAGGTCCGGTTTACCGTGCCGGACCTACAGAGCCCGTGCCATAAACGGGGGCTCTCGCGCACATGCACGGGAGTGACGTCAACGCAACTCGGGCCACTCACAGCGCATCTGGAAGAAACACCGGGGAAGATGTCAGCCATCTCAACGGTGTGCGGGTGCCGCTGCAGGGCTTCGTTCTAAGGTATTTCATAATGAGCTAGTATGCGATGCACCAGGGTTTACAACCGCTTTAAAACGTGGTCATAAAGCCAACAAACTTGATTTCCATATTAGTTATATTATTTTGGTACCTTCACAGGAGAAATATGGAAGTGTTCAAAGAAGCTCAGGGTGGTGATATCTGTCAGAGAAGATTCCATCAGCTCTGTGTTCAAGGAATCTAAATCTTTCTGGATTAACTTTGTCTGTACCAAAAAAAAGAAAAGAAAAGATAAAGTCAATCACGTTTACTGATGTTTAACCAAGTCAAATATTACATAAAGTGTATCCCTAGCCAAAACCTATGTTTTAGCTATGGATAGATTATTTTTGCTGTCTAAGTCTTGTTAGGGAGTTGTAGAAAATGGCAGGAAGGAAAAGTCTCCACTGAGGAAGCGAACAGCAATAAATAGCTAACAGCTGCTCTAATTAATCAAGTCTTTTTAATGCAATGATATCCATATGCTTGGGAGATTTACCCATCGCTTCCTCTTCAGGTAATAACTTTGCCCATTAAACACAAGGAAAACTTTATATGTGCAGTATACAAACTTGTCCAAAGTGTGTTCTGCCTTTTCATTTTTTTTTTTTAATCAGGTAATTTTTATTTAACAGATTTTCATTTTACAACTTATACAGAAACACGCTTCTGCAGAATTAATATAAGCATCACATAGATTTCCAAATAGAAATAAAATACAAAGTACAAAGAGAACATGCGATTTCAAGATTGTGCCAAAATAGGTATGAGACCTTGGGCTCCATTCACAAAGTGGTATCTTACTGCATCCGAGTATGTGGTAAGATACCGCACAGCATTTTTCAAAGTTTTTTGGCATTCACAAAAAAACGCTACTGAAATCCCGCATGAGATATTTTATAAAGTCATGAGGCATTTTAGTAGTGAAAACATACGGTTATTTATCGCCTGGTGGAAGCCGGCATATTTATTACCAGTAGTAAATACCACGTTGTTAAGGAGCGGGCAGCCACCAGAGTCCTTAACAACCAGCAACTGTCATGGCTGTTAAGGAGTGGGCGGCCGTCACGTCCTCAACAACCGGTGAGTCATGAGCTGTCAGCAGGGTTCCCTCTTTAAAAAAGAAAAAAAAGAATTGCCGACAATGAAAAATTAAGAAAAAACACGGCGCGGATTCCCCCCAATCGATACTTCGGGTCTGGTATGGATTTTGAGGGGAACCCCCACACCAAACAAAAAAAAAAAAAAAAGGCATTGGGGAACACGCCAAATCCATACCAAACCCTTATCTAAGCATGCAGCCCGGCAGGTCACGAAACAGCCGTTTGGAGTGCAAAGTAAAGGACTGTACACACAATTAGAAATTCGGCAAAAGTTTGTCCGTTATTTTTGCATTCTAGTCTCATATCGAAAATGAAGAGGTTACTCAACTTACGAAAATTCTCGTGCGACAGAATACAACTTCGGAAGTGATGTAATGAAATGTAAAGTTATACTTTAGTTTCCAAGCGTGCATAGTCTTGTTCTTCCGATTTTTTTTTTCAGACGGAAACAGTACTGATTAAATGAAAATCGTGCGGTCTAGTATCTTATGAGAAAAATTCTTGTGTTTGTCCCTTTGGATAATTTCAGACAAACTGTCATGATCGACTCTCGAAAGCTGTGTAGTAACGATTGGATTATTGTACAAGTGGTCTTATTCTTCTAATTTTCTGATTGAGTGTAGGCTTTACGGTCACCTATCAGGCCAATTTTGGAGCAAGTCGTGGATACTGCCATTGTTAAAACTGAGGAGAGATTGTACTTTAATGAACGTGTCGCTGCCTGGCTCTGTAGAACATAGCGCAGCTGAAAATCGTGAAAAAATGGTCTATTAGGAATAAACCTGGCCAAAAAACAGAGCTTTTTTGGCCATGTTTATTCTTGCAAACCCCCCCCCCCCCCAAACTCACACACACACACACAACTTACACGTTGTTTCTCCACCTCAGGAGGAGTGGCTGGAGTGAACAGCCCCATGATTGCAGCAAGGAAACCCTGGTCAATCTTTAAAGCCATACACTGGATCAGAACCATAAAGTACCTACACAGAAAAGAAGCAAGTGACATAGGCAATTAACTATTAAAGTGTTTGTTAACCAAGTCCTGCAAATCACTGTCAGCCACTCTATTATAGCAAAGCATACTACACTGTATAAGTCTTTTATAAAAACGAGGTATGTAAATACCTATTTAACCACTTTAAGACCAGCCTCGTTTTGGATTTTAGGTGTTTACAAGTTTAAAACAGGTTTTTTTGCTAGAAAATTACTTAGAACCCCCAAACATTATATATTGTTTTTTTTCTAACACCCTAGAGAATACAATAGCGGTCATTGCAATACTTTTTTTTGCACCGTATTTGCGCAGCGGTCTTCTAAGCGCACTTTTTTTGGAAAAAATTCACTTTTTTGAAAAAAAAAATAAGACAACAGTAAAGTTAGCCCAAATTTTTTTTATATTGTGAAATATATTGTTACGCCAAGTAAATTGATACCCATCATGTCACGCCTCAAAATTGCGCCCGCTCGTGGAATAGCGTCAAACTTTTACCCTTAAAAATCTCCATAGGCGACGTTTAAAAAATTCTACAGATTGCATGTTTTGCGTTACAGAGGAGGTCTAGGGCTAGAATTATTGCTCTCACTCTACCGGTCGCGGCGATACCTCACATGTGTGGTTTGACCACCGTTTTCATATGCGGGCGCTACTCACGTATGCGTTCGCTTCTGCGCGCAAGCTCGTCGGGACAGGGCGCTTTAAAAAATTTTTTTTTTTTATTATTTATTTTACTTTATTTTATTTATTTTTTCACTGTTTTTAAAAAAAAAAAAAAAATTTGGATCACTTTTATTCCTATTACAAGGAATGTAAACATCCCTTGTAATAGGAAAAAGCATGACAGGTCCTCTTAAATATGAGATCTGGGGTCAAAAAGTCCTCAGATCTCATATTTAGACTAAAATGCAAAAAAAAAAAAAAAGTAGTTTAAAAAAATGACACAAAAAAAATTGTGCCTTTAAGAGAAGTGGGCCGTCACATGGTATGGAGACGGGTGGGGGCCATCTTGGCCTCACTCATCTCCATACCGAGGAAGTGACAGGACCCGATCGCCTCCGCCGCTACCGACGGCTCCGGTAAGCGGCGGAGGGTGCGGGAGAGCGGCGGGAGGGGGGGTGGCACCTCTCCCGCCGCCGATAACGGTGATCTCGCGGCGAACCCGCCGCAGAGACCACCATTATCGTGTACGGAACCGCCCGCTGAAAAGATGGATAATTCGGTTGTGGCAGCAGCTGCTGCCGTTACCGAGATATCCATCTTCAAAAAAATGACGTATATATACAGTGGGCGGTCCGGAAGTGGTTAAGGTGATTTTTAGGCCGGTCACGTGACTCAAAGCCGCTTTAAATCTCTGACCGAGATTTCCCTCTAACGTCGGCTGGGGAGGTCGCTCAGCCCCTCCTGCAGTAGCCCTGGAGACTGTCCGCGAGTCACGTGACCCGCCTGAAGATAACCCTAAACAGGTATTTACATATCTAGTTTTTAGAAAAAACTTTAACAGTGTGGTATGCTTTGCTATTATTGAGTGGCTGGCAGTGACAATGTCTAAGCATTTACTTCTGCTAATCGCAGCAGAAGGGGGGGTAGGAGACAGACACAGGCATGGAGCTGACAGGCAGGGAGGGAGGGGGTGAGGGGTAGAGAGGAGTGCAGAGCAGGGCTGCGGATGACAGAGGGACATACACTGACCACGCTGGTCAGGGCTCAGCAGCCTTGATTTTCGTGGTCAGCGCAGGGAGGGGGATAAAGAAGTGGCAGGTTCAGCCAGGTTCTTTTTACAGTTTAGAAGGGGGCAGATTACATAGCATAAGCACTGTGCTGTTTAATCTGCTTTAAGGGACCAGGATATCCATTTTTTGGGGGGTTAACAAACACTTTAATAGTTATTAAGAACAATTCAATAAACAATAGAATGTACATGCTCCCTAGGTTTTTTAAAAACTAGAGAAAACTTGATGCAAGCAAAGCATTCAGTGCAGTTTACAGGAACAAAGAAAAAAAGCTAGTTTTATGAAGCTGATGAAGCTAATATATTTATTCAAAAGGGCAAGACAGGGAGCACCAATGACTCTTTTGGTGTCACAAACTTTTTATTTTAAGAGGATGACACTATGTGAAAATAATTTGGTGCAGTGATACTGTCTAGAGCATTAAAAACAAAAAACAAAAAAAAAAAAAAAACAGTACGTGTGAGAATAATGTACTATGTATGTCTGCGGTAACTTGAATATCATATTGAATGTTTAGTTACCTTCATGAGCTGTCTTCTGTACTCCATGAATTATGCTAGGTGCACGTGCACTACAAATAGATATCTAAATGTGTAGAGGTTTTAACGTCATAAGCATCTGACTATTACTTTCTACCAGAGTCTATATGCTGATACTTATTAAAGGCTGAACGGTCAGTATGATATATGAGTGTGCAATATATTTAAAGCAATCCTATACCTATCCAAATATTACTAAAAACTGTATCTGTAATTCTGTGGCAGAAAGCATATGACTACAAGTAGCGTAAACATCCAATAACTTTTTTGGGAGCTCTAACCCCTGGGTTGTTCTATTATGCAGTTATTGACTTTACCTGTGAAGTTTGTGCTTTGGATAGCAGCCTCATAACAACAAGGCATTGTCTTTGGCCATTTAATGTGATGGACACCCCAGGGCCATCTTAAATAACATCATGGGCCCTGGGGAAAGTAATGCATAGGGCTCCTACCAGGGAGATGGAGACCTGCAGCACGCTATGCATGCAGTGGCAAGGAGTGAGTGTGGCTAAATAATGCTACATATTGGGCGTGGCTTTTTAGTCTACACACTGACCCCCCATATACACTGACTCTTTTTCCCTGTACACAATGCCCCCCCCCCCCCCCCCCCCCGTAATGAATGCATCTCCCAGCCATTTAGCGGCCTGTATTTATGCATGACTGTACAGGAGGGGGGGGGGGGGGTAGGAGGGTACATTATAGGGTTTAGTAATGTATAGTGTCAGGTTTTGATGGTATAGGGAAGTATAGTGGCAGGTTAGGGTAGTATAGAGCAGTTTAGCGGAAGGTTTGGCTAGTATAGTGAAGTATAGCTGAAGGCTTAGATAGTATAGGGCAGTATAGTGGACGGTTTGGATGTTATAGGGCCGTATAGTGGAAGGTTTGGATGGCATAGGGCAATACAGTGGAAGGTTTGGGTAGTATAGGGCAGTATAGGTGAAAGTTTGGGTAGTATAGGGCAGTTTAGCGGAAGGTTTGGATAGTATAGGGCAGTATAGGTAAAAGTTTGGATAGTATAGAGTAGTACAGGTGAAGGTTTGGATAGTATAGGGCGGTATAGGTGAAGGTTTGGATAGAATAGGGCGGTATAGGTGAAGGTTTGGATAGTATAGAGCGGCAAAGGTTTAGATAGTATAGAGAAGTATAGGTGAAGGTTTGGATAGTATAGGGCAGTATAGGTGAAGGTTTGGATAGTATAGGGCAGTATAGGTGAAGGTTTGGATAGTATAGGGCAGTATAGGTGAAGGTTTAGATAGTATAGGGCAGTATAGGTGAAGGTTTGGATAGTATAGGGCAGTATAGGTGAAGGTTTGGGTAGTATAGTTGATGGTTTGGGTAGCATAGGTGAAGTCTTGGGTAGTATAGGGCGGTATAGGTGAAGGTCTGGATAGTATAGGGCAGTATATGAAGGTTGGGGTAGTATAGAGCAGTACAGGTGAAGGTTTGGGTAGTATAGGGTGGTATAGTTGATGGTTTGGGTAGTATAGGCGAAAGTTTGGGTAGTATAGGCGAAAGTTTGGGTAGTATAGGTGGAGGTCTGGATAGTATAGGACGGTATAGGTGAGGGTCTGGATAGTATAGGGCAGTATATGAAGGTTTGGATAGTATAGAGCAGTACAGGTGAAGGTTTGGACAGTGTAGGGCAGTATAGGTGAAGGTTTGGGTAGTATAGTTGATGGTTTGGGTAGTATAGAGCAGTATAGGTGAAGGTCTGGATAGTATAGGGCAGTATATGAAGGTTTGGGTAGTATAGAGCAGTACAGGTAAAGGTTTGGGTAGTATAGGGTGGTATAGGTGAAGGTTTGGATAGTATAGGTGAAGGTTTGGGTAGTATAGGGCAGTATATGTGAAGGTCTGGATAGTATAGGGCAGTATATGAAGGTTTGGATAGTATAGAGCAGTACAGGTGAAGGTTTGGGTAGTATAGGGCGATATAGGTGAAGGTTTGGGTAGCAAAGGCGGTATGTGTGAAGGTTTGGATAGTATAGGTGAAGGTTTGGGTAGTATAGGTGAAGGTTTGGATAGTATAGAGCAGTATAGGTGAAGGTTTGTGTATTATAGGGTGGTATAGGTGAAGGTTTTGATAGTATAGGGCTGTATAGGTGAAGGTTTGGGTAGTATAGGGCGGTATAGGTGAAGGTTTGGGTAGTATAGGGTGAATTAGTGCCAGGTAATGCTGAATGCAGTGACAATGTGCTTGGTCACTTACAGCATTGCTGGATAAAAAACTCCTGCTGTGGTCTCTTCTCCTCAGCTTGAGTTAACGAGTCCATAGAAGGAGTGGAGGAGGCAGCCACACTCCTGACTCCGCCCACAAACTCTGGCTGCCTCTGAAGATCTCCGAGGAACAGCCTAACTTGATTAAATGAGAGGGGAGTGTTACAGGCAGCCTCCCCCGGACCGCTGTTGCTCCTGCTGACCCGTTCGACTTGACAAATCAGTACGTTTACACACTAAGCTGCAAGGGGATAGGGAAAGTGCAGGGGCCCCCATGCAGCTGGGGCCCCTGGGCAGTGCCCAGGTGTGCCTGCTCATTAAGACGGCCCTGGGATACCCCAGCAATCAAAGGTGAGGTCCAGGGGGCAGGACAGAACAAAGCCTTTCTAGATGAAGTGCTTCAGAAGTCCCAGGGTAATCTTTGCAGATCAACCTTAAATAAATTTTCCTGATTTAGCGTGCTTTACTGAACCCTAATGAACTCAACACACAATCTCAATATAAACAAATCCACCACCCTGATTGTGAAATATTATGTAAAAGTCCACCAGAATTAAATTATGTTTAATAATGACTTCTTGTGACCACTTTAGTTCTCCTACATCCAGTTAATCACAATTGGGGACACTCCTTCACAGTCACCACCACTACAAAATACGCCTCTTACCGAATCAGCCAGACCTGAACCTGTAGCTCTCCTCCAACTTGTGTCTATTTGCCCCATACATGGCCCCATTGTAGCAATTGCATTTTGCAGAGCAAGTTAGAGACTGGCCATAGTGGGATTACGTTGATGCAGTTGCCAGCTTAAACATGTATTGCAATATGTGTGAACTAAAATTTATTTTTTTTCTTCAATGCAAAGTTTGCTAGAAAGGGTACATAGCAGTGTGCAGAGGGTTCATAAAAAATTTCTGGTGTTAACATGTGGTCACACCCCTTTAGCACCTGATGGATTATACATATGTACAAGCTATTGGGATTTGAACACAGGTATTTCTTAGTTCTATTACAAATCCAAACACCCTTATTATAGAGGTCACAAACGCTCTTTCATAATAACAAGCAGATGGTAGCCATCAAGGGAATCACTCCAACAGCCCTAAGTTCTTCCCCTTCACTCCACAAAAAAAAAAAAAAAAAGGCGTTACCCCATATAATTCAAATTTATTGTAAACATAATATATTCACAAAGCCAGATTGTGTGCCCTGTCCTACGCACGTTTTATTAGAAATTATTTCTTATGGTGAACCGGGAACCCCCCCCCCCCCCCCCCGAAGACATAATTTTTGACGAAATGTTAGGGTGGTGGATTGAAGATTATATTGGGATTGTGTTTGATTTTGCACTGAGTTTGTTTGATTTGCATTTATGATTGTAGGTGTATTACCATTATAATCACTATTCCTAAAGGGATAGCACTACACATTTATTTATGTATTATGTATTTAGGTGTAGTGTTTTGTTTATGAAATGTAGATATTTTATACCCAGAACAAAATAAATGACTTACTTAAACTGCTTGACTTTGCTGAATTCATTAAACCTGGTAATAATGCTAATATCAATGAAAGGCTTAGGTTCTAAAAGAGACAAAAAAGTCAGGAAATTAGTTTTTCTTATCTTGACAAAACATTATTAATTGCATGAACTGCTTACTCCACTGTGCTGTTTTCTTGGTTTATTAAAAAAACAAACAAAAACAAAACCAAACAAAAAAACTGATATTAGGAATATTTTATTCATAAAACTTAAACATTCTTTCATATTTTTGGAGATGTGGACAAGACTTGGGCAACCTAATACATTTACAATGTACCGTGTCCCTAGCACAACTATTCTATGTTTGGGGTTTGTCATATACTTCCTCAGTTTCATAGAACAGAATATGGTCCATAACCTTTCAGGTCTTTGCTAAACTATTTATGCTTCACTTGCCCTCTCTACCCTCTTCTTTCTTTCATCTATAACAGAGGTCTCCAATCTTTCAAAACAAAGGGCCAGTTTACTGTCCTTCACACTTTTGGGGGGCCAGACCTTTCCCAGTGGGAGTGGAAAATGGCCCGATGTCAGTGGATATAACCAATGCCCCATCATTGGTATCAGTGGGAGGAACAGTGCCCCATTGTTGGTATCAATGGAATGAATAGGGCCCCAACCCTGGTGTCTGTGGGAGGAAGAGTTCAAATCGCTGGTGTCAGTTTGAGGAGTAGTGCCTCGTATCCCCAGGAGAAATAGTGGCCCTTTTTTGTCAGTGGAAGCAAGAATGCTTTATTGTTGGTGTCAGTGGAGGAAAAAAAAAGCACCATTGTTGGTGTCAGTGGGAGAAAAAGTGCCTCATCGTTGGTGTCAGCGGGGTGGATTTGTGTCCCAAGGGCCAGATAATTGGGAGCAAAGGGCCACATTCAGCCCTTGGGCTGCAATTTGGATACCACTGCTCTAAAACCTTATTCCATTTACTACCATTTGGTTTGAGTTTGGTGACTATATATACACACACATATATATATATATATATATATACATACACACACACACACACACAGTTGCTTACATACCCTGGCAGAATTTATAATTTCTTGGCCCTTTTTTTTAGAGAATATGAATGATAACACAATATATATATATATATATATATATATATATATATATATATATATACATATACATACACACACACGAGTTTTCACAAGCATTAAATTAATCCACAATTTGTGTTCACGGCAACGGCATGTAGACATTGTTTAGTTACAAAAACATAATTTTGCCTAAAGCTCTGATTCAAAGATAGTGAGATTTTTCAGAACTTAATAAATCATTTGCACAACCTCAGGAACATTATTTGATTGTAACAGTTAAAATATTTTTCTAGAACTCTGCTTGTAAAAAACAAAAAAAATATTAATTCAATTGCTATAATAATGGTTGCATTACAATGGTAGAGACCGGCAAAAGAAAGCATAAAAATAAATTTGACAATCAAGGTCTTTACCAGAGTCCTGGGCAATGGATTTTGGAGGTGCTACTGGATGAAAGACTGCTGGGAACATTGAACCAGGAAGCTGGTTATCCACCTAACAAAGTAAACACAAAAGTAAGTTCTATAAATTCTCACTATCGTAGCAACTTGTCCATCGCTTCCTGCCAACCAAGTACATCTGTAAATTAAAAGCTTTATTAAATAGCAGAGTGCAAAGAAAAATATCATCTAGTTTTTACCCTAGCCAGGCTAATAAAGTATTATCTGTTTGTTATGAATCACTGTTCAAAATGAAATTTTTAATTACTCTACCTCTAAATTAGCTTTTGCTCTTAGTGGAAGAACTGGATAACTTGTTCTAACAGAAGTTGTGTGGATCCTGCATAAAATTTCCCTGATCAGACAATTCCATGTGGGGAAAGATGGAATAAAACCATTTGTACATGTTTATGTTAAACAATTTCTTTCCTTTATAATATATTGTGTGGTTCTGAAATAATTCACATAATGAAGCGGAGCATATAACATTCAAAAAGCCAATGATTTATTAAAAATGAGCATAAAGTTAAAGCAGAGTTCCGCCAAAAAAAATAAATAACATAAAAGTCAGCAACTACAAATACTGCAGCTGCTGACTTTTAAAATAAGGACACTTACCTGTCCAGGGCACCCGCAATGTCCTC
This sequence comes from Lithobates septentrionalis, assembly GCA_037952835.1. Classification (NCBI taxonomy): domain Eukaryota; kingdom Metazoa; phylum Chordata; class Amphibia; order Anura; family Ranidae; genus Lithobates; species Lithobates septentrionalis. Next base: position 7,006,520 of record JBBDGP010000295.1, read on the forward strand.
ACCCAAAGCAGACCATCCCTCAGCTCCGGGTGGAGGCGCCGGCATTGCTAGTAAGGGAATTAGGAAGTGAAGCCTTGCGGCATCATAGCCTGGTTCCCTATTGCGCATGCAGTAGGGAAACAGGTGGTCCCTGCTGTCTTCTGGGACCTGTGTGTCTCCCAGAAGACAGCGGGCGGACGGAGGAGGGGCCGGACAGGACATAGATCGCCACGGATACTGCAGCGATCTTTCGCCGGAAGTGGGAGCAAATACCTGTATGCACGTGTGCCAGTTTAGGTGGTTTCACCTTAATCATCTGCTCCTAGAATAAAAGGCCCATACACACAATGAGAATATTAGACAATTTTTTTTTCCATGCTGGTCTCATATGGAAAACAAATAGGTTACTAAAGTTACAAAAATTCTCAGAATACAACGGCTACACGAAAAGGCTGTGAGGAGGAGTGAGCCTGACTGCTATACACGCTGATACCTATTGGGCGCATGTGAGTGCATCGGCGTCAGTTTGTGAACACTCTTTATGCAGTGCTACACTATTGTTTTTCTCTTTTGTTACATGTTTGTTTTGGAGGCCGCGGAGAACACTACAGAGAAGGGTGATCTAATCAGCTGCTTGGGCTTAGTATTGGAACTACAAGCTGCCCAAACGTGGTAACTATTGTCTTATCATTTAATGGAAAAAGTAGTGGACCCGCGCAGTGGAAATAGTGGAGATATGTTAGTGAACACTTTGGAACTGCTGCCGCCCAACATGCAGTCACCATAAATGGGGACAGCTGAGTTGATTAATATGGTAGAAGGGTATGGCGCTGTTCCTTTATCCAATTAGTGGTTTCCTACCTGTATGCTATGTACTTCTAAGATTTAAACAAGGCGTACAGGTATCAAATGCAGTGGCGGCTGGTGAAGTTTTAGGATGGGGGGGCGCCAGACCCCGCCCTTCCTTTTTGACCCCTCCCACTTGGTGAAAATGGGCGTGGTTTCAGCGAAATAGTGGGCGTGGCTCTAAGGTGGTGTGGTTAGCGTCTGAGATGAACGAGGGATGGAGGGAGAGGGAGAGAGGGACAGCAGGCCTAGATCCTACACAACAAAAGAAATGTGTATTCTACAAAGTTTAACAATCAGCAGATAAAGATACTCCAAACACCTGGTGTTAGAACTTCAATCATCCCGGCATCATGGTTGTTATGGTGTCAGGATGATTGAAGCTCATTATTACATTGTATTATAAAATGAAATCATTCAACTCACCATAATGCAGAATCAGTGGGAGCCCCGAGTGTGTCACTAGCCACGTCGCCTACAACCAGATGCCATCAGGTATCCCCAGCAGTCCCTTCTTACATGCAGCCTCTGTCACATAAAATGCAGCTTCTGTCTCCCCCCCAAATCCAAATGCAGCCTCTGTCCCCCGCCCCCAAATGCAGCCTCTGTCCCCGCCCCCAAATGCAGCCTCTGTCCCCTTACATCAGAGTTGCCATCAGTGTCCCCCCACAGCATGTGTCCCCATCAGAGCCCCCCACAGCAGGTGTCCCCCACAGCAGGGTGTCTCCATCAGAGTCCCCCCACAGCAGGTGTCTCCATCAGAGTCCCCCCACAGCAGGTGTCCCCATCAGAGTCCCCCCACAGCAGGTGTCTCCATCAGAGTCCCCCCACAGCAGGCGTCTCCATCAGAGTCCCCCCACAGCAGGCGTCCCCATCAGAGTCCCCCCACAGCAGGCGTCCCCATCAGAGTCCCCCCACAGCAGGCGTCCCCATCAGAGTCCCCCCACAGCAGGTGTCCCCATCAGAGTCCCCCCACAGCAGGTGTCCCCATCAGAGTCCCCCCACAGCAGGTGTCCCCATCAGAGTCCCTCCACAGCAGGTGTCCCCCATCAGAGTCCCCCCACAGCAGGTGTCCCCCATCAGAGCCCCCCACCGCAGGTGTCCCCTATCAAAGCCCCCCCACAGCAGGTGTCCCCTATCAAAGCCCCCCCACAGCAGGTGTCCCCTATCAAAGCCCCCCACAGCAGGTGTCCCCCACAGCAGGTGTCCCCCATCAGAGCCCCCCACTGCAGGTGTCCCCCATCAGAGCCCCCCACAGCACGTGTCCCCCATCAGAGCCCCCCACAGCAGGTGTCCCCCATCAGAGTCCCCCCACAGCAGGTGTCCCCCCATCAGAGTCCCCCCACAGCAGGTGTCCCCCATCAGAGTCCCCCCACAGCAGGTGTCCCCCATCAGAGTCCCCCCACAGCAGGTGTCCCCCATCAGAGTCCCCCCACAGCAGGTGTCCCCCATCAGAGTCCCCCCACAGCAGGTGTCCCCCATCAGAGTCCCCCCACAGCAGGTGTCCCCCATCAGAGTCCCCCCACAGCAGGTGTCCCCACATCAGAGTCCCCCCACAGCAGGTGTCCCCCATCAGAGCCCCCCACAGCAGGTGTCCCCCACAGCAGGTGTCTCAATCAGAGTCCCCCCACAGCAGGTGTCCCCATCAGAGTCCCCCCAAAACAGGAGTCGCCCATCAGAGCCCCCCCACAGCAGGTGTCCCCCATCAGAGCCCCCCAACAGGTGTCCCCATCAGGGTCCCCCTACAGCAGGTGTCCCCATCAGGGTCCCCCAACAGCAGGTGTCCCCATCAGGGTCCGCCTACAGCAGGTGTCCCCATCAGGGTCCCCCTACAGCAGGTGTCCCCATCAGGGTCCCCCTACAGCAGGTGTCCCCATCAGGGTCCCCCTACAGCAGGTGTCCCCATCAGGGTCCCCCTACAGCAGGTGTCCCCATCAGAGCCCCCCACAGCAGGTGTCCCCATCAGGGTCCCCCTACAGCAGGTGTCCCCATCAGGGTCCCCCCACAGCAGGGTGTCTCCATCAGAGTCCCCCCACAGCAGGTGTCCCCCATCAGAGTCCCCACAGCAGGTGTCCCCTTTAGAGCCCCCCACAGCAGGTGTCCCCCACAGCAGGGTGTCTCCATCAGAGTCCCCCCACAGCAGGTGTCCCCATCAAAGTCCCCCCACAGCAGGTGTCCCCCATCAGAGCCCCCCACAGCAGGTGTCCCCCATTAAAGCCCCCCACAGCAGGTGTCCCCCATCAGAGCCCCCCACAGCAGGTGTCCCCCATCAGAGTCCCCCCACATCAGGTGTCCCCCATCAGAGTCCCCCCACATCAGGTGTCCCCCATCAGAGCCCCCCCACAGCAGGTGTCCCCATCAGAGTCCCCCCAAAACAGGAGTCGCCCATCAGAGCCCCCAACAGCAGGTGTCCCCATCAGAGTCCCCCCACAGCAGGTGTCCCCATCAGAGCCCCCCCACAGCAGGTGTCCCCAACAGAGCCCCCCCACAGCAGGTGTCCCCAACAGAGCCCCCCCACAGCAGGTGTCCCCAACAGAGCCCCCCACAGCAGGTGTCCCCATCAGAACCCCCCACAGCAGGTGTCCCCATCAGAACCCCCAACAGCAGGTGTCCCCCATCAGAGTCCCCCCAAAACAGGAGTCGCCCATCAGAGCCCCCCACAGCAGGTGTCCCCCATCAGAGCCCCCCAACAGGTGTCCCCATCAGGGTCCCCCTACAGCAGGTGTCCCCATCAGGGTCCCCCTACAGCAGGTGTCCCCATCAGAGTCCCCCCAAAACAGGAGTCGCCCATCAGAGCCCCCCACAGCAGGTGTCCCCCATCAGAGCCCCCCAACAGGTGTCCCCATCAGGGTCCCCCTACAGCAGGTGTCCCCATCAGGGTCCCCCTACAGCAGGTGTCCCCATCAGGGTCCCCCTACAGCAGGTGTCCCCATCAGGGTCCCCCTACAGCAGGTGTCCCCATCAGGGTCCCCCTACAGCAGGTGTCCCCATCAGGGTCCCCCTACAGCAGGTGTCCCCATCAGGGTCCCCCTACAGCAGGTGTCCCCATCAGGGTCCCCCTACAGCAGGTGTCCCCATCAGGGTCCCCCTACAGCAGGTGTCCCCATCAGGGTCCCCCTACAGCAGGTGTCCCCATCAGAGCCCCCCACAGCAGGTGTCCCCCATCAGAGCCCCCAACAGCAGGTGTCCCCCATCAGAGCCCCCCACAGCAGGTGTCCCCCATCAGAGTCCCCACAGCAGGTGTCCCCCATCAGAGTCCCCACAGCAGGTGTCCCCTTTAGAGCCCCCCACAGCAGGTGTCCCCCACAGCAGGGTGTCTCCATCAGAGTCCCCCCACAGCAGGTGTCCCCATCAAAGTCCCCCCACAGCAGGTGTCCCCCATCAGAGCCCCCCACAGCAGGTGTCCCCCATTAAAGCCCCCCACAGCAGGTGTCCCCCATCAGAGCCCCCCACATCAGGTGTCCCCCATCAGAGCCCCCCACAGCAGGTGTCCCCCATCAGAGCCCCCCACAGCAGGTGTCCCCCATCAGAGTCCCCCCACATCAGGTGTCCCCCATCAGAGTCCCCCCACATCAGGTGTCCCCCATCAGAGCCCCCCCACAGCAGGTGTCCCCATCAGAGTCCCCCCAAAACAGGAGTCGCCCATCAGAGCCCCCAACAGCAGGTGTCCCCATCAGAGTCCCCCCACAGCAGGTGTCCCCATCAGAGCCCCCGCACAGCAGGTGTCCCCAACAGAGCCCCCCCACAGCAGGTGTCCCCAACAGAGCCCCCCACAGCAGGTGTCCCCATCAGAACCCCCCACAGCAGGTGTCCCCCATCAGAACCCCCAACAGCAGGTGTCCCCCATCAGAGCCCCCCCACAGCAGGTGTCCCCATCAGAGCCCCCCCACAGCAGGTGTCCCCATCAGAGCCCCCCCACAGCAGGTGTCCCCCATCAGAGCCCCCCACAGCAGGTGTCCCCATCAGAGCCCCCCCACAGCAGGTGTCCCCCATCAGAGCCCCCCCACAGCAGGTGTCCCCCATCAGAGCCCCCCCCCCCCACAGCAGGTGTCCCCCATCAGAGCCCCCCCCCACAGCAGGTGTCCCCCATCAGAGCCCCCCCCCACAGCAGGTGTCCCCCATCAGAGCCCCCCCCACAGCAGGTGTCCCCCATCAGAGCCCCCCCACAGCAGGTGTCCCCCATCAGAGCCCCCCACAGCAGGTGTCCCCCATCAGAGCCCCCACAGCAGGTGTCCCCCATCAGAGCCCCCCCACAGCAGGTGTCCCCCACTAGAGCCCCCCCACAGCAGGTGTCCCCATCAGAACCCCCCCCCCCACAGCAGGTGTCCCCCATCAGAGCCCCCACAGCAGGTGTCCCCCATCAGAGCCCAGCACAGCAGGTGTCCCCCACTAGAGCCCCCCCCACAGCAGGTGTCCCCATCAGAGCCCCCCCACAGCAGGTGTCCCCATCAGAGCCCCCCCACAGCAGGTGTCCCCCATCAGAGCCCCCCCACAGCAGGTGTCCCCATCAGAGCCCCCCCACAGCAGGTGTCCCCCATCAGAGCCCCCCCACAGCAGGTGTCCCCATCAGAGCCCCCCCACTGCAGGTGTCCCCCATCAGAGCCCCCCCACAGCAGGTGTCCCCCATCAGAGCCCCCCACAGCAGGTGTCCCCCATCAGAGCCCCCCCACAGCAGGTGTCCCCCATCAGAGCCCCCCCACAGCAGGTGTCCCCATCAGAGTCCACCCAAAACAGGAGTCGCCCATCAGAGCCCCCCACAGCAGGTGTCCCCCATCAGAGCCCCCCAACAGCAGGTGTCCCCATCAGGGTCTCCCTACAGCAGGTGTCCCCATCAGAGCCCCCAACAGCAGGTGTCCCCCATCAGAGCGTCTCCATCAGAGTCCCCCCACAGCAGGAGTCCCCCATCAGAGCCCCCCACAGCAGGTGTCTCCTTTAGAGCCCCCCACAGCAGGTGTCCCCCACAGCAGGTGTCCCCCACAGCAGGGTGTCTCCATCAGAGTCCCCCCACAGCAGGTGTCCCCATCAAAGTCCCCCCCACAGCAGGTGTCCCCATCAGAACCCCCCACAGCAGGGGTCCCCATCAGAGTCCCCCCACAGCAGGTGTCCCCATCAGAACCCCCCACAGCAGGTGTCCCCATCAGAGCCCCCCACAGCAGGTGTCCCCATAAGAGCCCCCCACAGCAGGTGTCCCAATCAGAACCCCCCACAGCAGGTGTCCCCATCAGAACCCCCCACAGCAGGTGTCCCCATCAGAACCCCCCACAGCAGGTGTCCCCCACCAGAGCCCCCCCACAGCAGGTGTCCCCATCAGAGCCCCCCCACAGCAGGTGTCCCCCATCAGAGCCCCCCCACAGCAGGTGACCCCATCAGAGCCCCCCCACAGCAGGTGTCCCCCATCAGAGCCCCCCCACAGCAGGTGTCCCCATCAGAGCCCCCCCACAGCAGGTGTCCCCCATCAGAGCCCCCCACAGCAGGTGTCCCCCATCAGAGCCCCCCACAGCAGGTGTCCCCCATCAGAACCCCCCCACAGCAGGTGTCCCCCATCAGAGCCCCCCCACAGCAGGTGTCCCCCATCAGAGCCCCCCCACAGCAGGTGTGCCCATCAGATCCCCCCCACAGCAGGTGTCCCCCATCAGAGCCCACCCACAGCAGGTGTCCCCCATCAGAGCCCCCCCCACAGCAGGTGTCCCCCATCAGAGCCCCCCCACAGCAGGTGTCCCCCATCAGAGCCCCCCCCACAGCAGTTGTCCCCCATCAGAGCCCCCCCACAGCAGTTGTCCCCATCAGAGCCCCCCCACAGCAGGTGTCCCCCCATTCTCCACACAGCGGTACTTACCTTGGGTCTCCTGCGGTGTCCTCCTCCTCACACTGGCACCAGCATTCTTCCTGCTTCCTCTCTCGGGCGCAATGAGAGAGAGAACCAGGAAGTGACATCTGACTCAGGGCACCTTTGTTTCTACATTCTCCCATACAGGAAGTTAGGCTCCGGTCTGCATTATCATAGGCAAAATGGCCGCGGGCGACTTCCAGTCCGCGGAATCACAGGCAAAATGGATGCCAATTAAAGAATTAACAAGGGGACACCGCACGCTATATAAAGGTGGGGAGACACAGCACAGGTCACGCTCCCGTAGACGTCCTGACGACGAAACGCGTAGGGCGTGGCCTAATATGTGCTTCCCAACACTACTTGCTTGCAACAGCTGAAGGTTAACCGTGACTTTTGTCTATTTTACCTGATACATACTTTTAAATTGTGAGTACCTCTCCACTTGTTTAAATACATTTTTAAAAAAAACGATTTTACACTATGGGCACCCCTTCTCTCTTTTTACATGACACACCACGATCCTGAGTCTGCCAGAGATTGCCGTACAGTGGCTTAAACTGTAACTGCCTGATACTCCTGCAGGGGTGAAGTGAGCTGGTGAGTGGCTGCACATTTAGAGTACGGATTCTTGAACAGCAGAAGGATTATAAACACAAACACCATATGCGCCAAGTTATTGCACAAATAAGGACTTTTTATGAACTTGATAGCACGTTTATTGCACAATAAGGACTTTTTATGAACTTTTATGAACTTGATAGCACGTTTGCACTCTACCAAGACTGTGTTTGGATACTTATTAGTTCATTCCATCACCGCTTGACCTTCCACACCCCCCTTTCCCCCTCCCTCCACTCCCCCCCCCCCTTTTTTGTTTCCCTTCCCCTGCCCCTGATCAACCTTATGCACGTTCACTAAGTGCCTTTTGAAATTTATGGTATACACAGCAACACTATGTATGGAGTTTGACACGTTTATATATTTTTATATATTTTTATAATCTGTTCAACTTTGTGAAATGTCTTTTGAGGATATCACCATTTGATACCTGTACACCTTGTTTAAATCTTAGAAGTACATAGCATACAGGTAGGAAACCACTAATTGGATAAAGGAACAGCGCCATACCCTTCTACCATATTAATCATTGTCTTATCATTTACTCTATCATACTTCAACACCTAGCCTTAGCTTTATATTGGATGTGACTTTTCAATTTGGCAATTTTTTATGGTGATTTGGTTAATAATTTTCATTGCACATACTCAGTGTTTATTATTACCGGCAGGAATAACATCAGATGTGTTTTGCCTAAGCACATATATATTATTATCTTGGCATTTTAATTGCGTTTATTATGAATTAGTTTATTGTGCACACCCAGCACTTTAGTGCAGTCATTTACATTTGGGAACTAACAACTGTCAGATTTGTTATCTAGTAATTTTTGCACTTTATATAACTAAGGATTCCTACAGAGATCAATATAGCACACAGCACTTATTTTTGTATTCAGAGTATAGTGATATCAGCGCACCATTTTCTACTATTTTATTACTATATCAGTGAGAGATCACCCTTTGGTTGCAGCTTTTATCCTTTATATATATTTTTAGTTTTTTACCACATCAGCGCTTGAGTACTATTATTATTATTTTTAACTTCAGAAATTATGTATTTTTTCATTTCCGGGCATGCGCAGATTTTTTATTTCGTGCAAATACCATTCTAATTACATGAAAATCATTTGTTTTGTTATCTTACAAGAATTTTTTGTGTGGTTATTTTGTGATATTTTTACATGAACTGTCATAATCAGCTCTTGAAAGGTGTGTACGAATGATCAGATTATCAGACAATCGCTCCAAATGCACTTTTTTTCATCTAATGTTCTCATCATGTGTACTAGGCATTAATAAGCATTTAACCCATGCACAACACGCAGTTTGGCACGTTCGCCCTGGGCGCTGGATGACCTTGTCCCGGGGCACTGCACGCATGCCTGAACTAAAGGCAGGTGGATTCCAGGAATTAAATGCTGCATGAATCATCTGCTCTTACTCAAGATGGCCCTGGCCAGAAATGCTAGGGAGGAGTTTTTCAAAGTGATTTCTCAGCATGGGCTGCAAACTGCACCAGGCTGCACAAAAAGTAGTGCATATGCCAAACCAAACTGCATTGCACTGCAGTACCATGCGATCTGGTGCTTGCAAGCACACTGCGTTTTTAATCTGTCTTTGGGGTACCAATTATGATGCAATGACACCCACAGAAGATTGCAAAGGAAGTTCGTTTTGAATGCAGTGCAGGAAACGCAGACAGAACACACCTTTCTCGTACTGTGTTCTGGTTTGAACCTGTCCTTAAGCATTTTAATTAACAATCACGTTTACACTTACACCTTTAATTGATGCTCCTTCTTTTAGAGACATTTACTTTTCTATTCTGATTCCAAGAAAGCATGTAAAATCTGGTACCTGCAGCCAGTATAGTTGGGCTCGTAAACTTCTTTGGTGTGGTGATTGCTTGAATTCTACATGAATTCCAGATTGGAAACTTCTCCTTATCTTGCAATTCAATGGCGAACGCATTTCCATGGCACTGAAACTGACCTAAAGATGCATGAAAACTAGAAGTAAATTGATGAAAGGACAGCCTATGTGCTATGCTTTAATAACTTTAGACTCACCTCAATATAATTGTCAATTTTATTCCATCTGCTTTGCTCTCCTGTAAGATGTTTCTCATAGGCTTGTTCAAATTGTAAGATATGTTTTTGGCTAAATGGCTTCCACTTCTGTTTTGGCATGTACTCCCAGATGATGCCTGAACTGCAAAAACAAAGCATGCATAAGCAGTAATTACCTTTTTCCCAATGCACTTTTTTTTGCAGTCTTTTTTTTTTTTTACAGATTAAGTAGCTCTAAAATTATCACCATTTTTACAGCTTAAAAATAGAGGTATTCAAATTGTTTCCTACATTGAATTGCTGAAGTATATAAGGGCCTTGGTACTGATCAGTCGCTGTGTTCATTCATAACTGAATCACAGTAAACTTTACAATGTTTCAGTCTGTGAATGAACAGAAGGAACTGGTACCTCCTCTGTCTGAAAAGTGAGACATCAATGGTCTGGGGTTTTAGACCACTGAAATTTCATCTAAGTGTAGTGTGGGGGATGTGACAACAAGCCAGAAGGCTATAGTAATATCCTGGGGGGTCATCACCCAAAAATGACAAGGGAAATAGAATGAAGAAAAAAGGGGCTTACCAAGATGACCATCCAAAAGTATAAAACTCACATTTTTGTTACACGATTAAAAATATCACAAAGTCATATAAAAATGACATATAAAACATATCACAAAACACTTTATCCTTAAATGTCTAGGAGTATATTATTTACTTATCAAAACAACATGGTGGAATGGCTATACCGTCTTAGGCTGCAGGGAGGCTTTGGGGAAAACAGCAGGGAGGAACCACAGAATCCAAGGAGAATTTTCAAAAACTGAGATACAGGTATACTATATTAGCTCCACAGAAGGTTTCCAATATCTTGAGCCAGTATAAAGACAAATACATTTATTTTCAAACAGGTTACAACATATACTAGGAGGTTTCTTTGCACCAGCTCTTCTTGCCATAAAAAAATATATAAGTAGCATCTCAAAATAGAATCTCCACCATTAAATTCTGGAATCAGCACAAGTCTCATCATCCATCAATATGTTCCTACAAGCCAACCACAGGTATGCATCATGACCACCATAAATAAATGCCCCAGACGCCATTGCCAGTCCACCCTGTTGTCTTGATAAGTAAATAACATAAGCATTTTCCTGAATGTAGTCCTAAGGAAGTGGACACTTTCACACTGAAGGCGGTTTTCAGGCGTTTTAGCGCAAAAATAGCGCCTGGAAAAGACCTGAAAACTGCCACTCATGCCTCCCCAGTGTGAAAGCCTGAGTGCTTTCAAACTGGGGCGGTGCGCTTGCGGGACGGGAAAAAAAGTCCTGCAAGCAGCATCTTTGGGGCTGTTTGGGAGTGCTGTATACCATCCCTGCCCATCGGAATGAATGGGCAGTGCTTCTGAATAGCCTGAAAAGAGTTTCGGAAGGGCAGCAACATGGGCCCTTTTTTCAGACGCTAGTGGGGGTTAAAAGCGCCCCACTAGTGTCTGAAAACCGCCACTAAAATGATGGTAAATTGATGCTAAAATGAGCGGAGCTTTACCACCAACGTGGCCGCAGCTACAGTGTGAAAGTAGCCTTATACTTTTGGATATTCACCCGGTGGTCATCCTCAAAGGCCCCTTTTTCTTAATTCTATTTCCCTTGGAGTTACGCAATTCCATAAGGTCAATCAAGGCAGCTAAATACCTTGCACCTAGAAGAAGCTACAGAGAAGAAGTTAGCTGGCGGAGATAGCATCACTAAAGCGGAGGTGAGTATTTGCAGACTTTATGTCTGCTTTAAGACAAAGAACAGTCCCAAAACAGTTGTTTTCTTGTCATTTTTTTTTTTTTTGGGGTAGAAACTAGTATTGAACAATTTTACCTTGTAATTCCTATGTACGAAATTTCTTGCTTGCTCTCATTATTGATAAGGGAAAGGCCCAAACTGTGGATGGAAATATTTATTTCTTGATCTGGCTGCTCCATTTCCTCAGCTTGACGTGCTTTGGTCACCAGAGCCACATCTTCTGTAAAAAGCAGTATCCTCTGGCGCCCATCAAGGAATGACACCCAATGTATCTGAGTATCCTGGTTAAAAGCAAACTGACCACTTTCATCCTGAAAAGCAAACAGTAATTCTGAATGGCATTATCAAGTACACTGTAACTAGTTTACATAACATACTAAACCACAAAGTGGACCTCCAGACAAAACTTTTTTTTTTTTTCCAGTTTTAGATAGTGGGGAAGGGTTAGATTCTCTGCCAAATTTCTACTGTTATTTATATCAGGGCTGGGAACAATCCCCTTCACTTTCTATCCTAGTAACCACACAGGAATTACTAAAAATCTGCCCAATAGGACACAGACAGCATCAAAAACCTGGCAGGGGATTGAACTTTCGCCCACTGTACTTATAACCAAAAAAAAAAAAAAAAAAAAAAAAGATTTTTTTTAATTTTAATATAAAGTATAAATAAACAGTAAAACTTTTTTTTTTAATTTTGGAAAGAGTGAGGATGGATTAGAACACCTGAAGTAACCTATTGCATTCATGATTAAGGATGAGGTCAGGCGTGTTCGCAAGTCCACGCGCCCGTAGTGAGACATTTCCCAATCCGCGGCTGCACAGATCGTGGAGTGTCAGCTTCCTGGCGGGCGCAGGCACAGGCACATGGACTTGCAAACACGCCTGAGCTCATCCTTATTCATGATAATGTCCTTGGACTGGTATAAGAAACTGCCCGCAGTTATTATCGCCTTGAAAACATATACAGAACTTCACCTGATAATGTGCTCACCTTCACTGCTTATGACATATAAGCTAAAATAAAAAGGGGCGACTGCGGTGCTGACATAGGGATATAGGTCTATTTTTTGTTTTATATACATGTCTGGGGTGGGGGGTCACTGAATTCTCATAGGGTCAGTCGGCTATTTATATATATATATATATATATATATATATATATATATATATATATATATATATATATATATATATATATATATATATATATATATATATATATATAAATCAGTGGATATAAAAAGTCTACACACTCCTGTTAAAATGTCAGGTTTCTGTGATTTAAAAAATGAGACAAAGATAAATCACTGCAGAACTTTTCCACCTTTAATGTGACCTATAAACTGTACAACAACTGTACTGTAAAACAAACTGAAATCTTTTAGGGGGTGGGGAGTAAAAATAAAAAACTAAAATAATGTGGTTGCATGAAGCCCCATATACACGATAGGACTTTGTACAAACTTTCCCTTGGATTTTTGTACAAAGGGCGTTGGCCAGAAGTTTGTCTTGCATACAGACGACAGGACTTTTCCAGCCAACTTTCACCAAATCACGTGTTTTTTCAGCTCTTTACCACCACCCTTTGGTCAACTTCTGTATTGTTGTCTGATATTGTGTCAATCTCGCCACTTTTATTGGCGAGATTGACACGTTGCGAGCCGGGTTCACACTGGTGCGGGGATCCGACTCGGATCCCCGCCAATGCCAGGCACTGTATTTGGTATGAATCTTGAGGGGGGAACTCCACGCCAAATTTTAAATAAAAAACCGGCATGGGTTCCCCTCCAGACCACCTGAAGTAACCTAGATCTGGTATGGATTTTAAGGGGAACCCCCTACGCCGAAAAAACAGCGTGGGGGTCCCCCCAAAATCCATACCAGACCCTTATCTGAGCACGCAGCCCGGCCGTTCAGGAAAGGGGGTGGGGATGAGCGAGCGGCCCCCCTTTCTGAGCTGTACCAGGCCGCATGCCTTCAACATGGGGGGTGGGCGCCTTGGGGGAGCCCTGCGGGCCCCCCCAAAGCACCTTGTCCCCATGTTGATGAGGACAAGGGCCTCTTCCCGACAACCATGGCCGTTGGTTGTCGGGGTCTACAGGCGAGGGGCTTATCGGTATCCGGGATCCCCCTTTAATAAGGTGGCCCCCAGATCCCGGCCCCCCGCCCTATGTGAATGAGTATAGGGTACATCGTACCCCTACCCATTCACCTAGGGGAAAAAAGTGTCAATAAATAAAACACACTACACAGGTTTTTGAAGAAATTTACTAGGCAGCTCCAGGGGTCTTCCGACTCCGGGGGTCTCTCTGGCGTCTTCTCCCGGTGTCTGGATCTTCTGCCAGGCTCCTCCGCCATCTTCTGCTCTTTTGCTGCTCTTTTGCTAGCGGAGGAGCTCGGACATCTGGATCTTCTTCTTCCCTCTTCTCTTCCAGAGATGTTGACACGACGCTCTCCTATGACCAAGCCCCCTTATGAGCTCACAGTCCCAGCATGCCCGGGACTGTGATGTCATGGGGGGCGGGGTCACCGCCTATATAAGTCATAGCAAAGCGCACAGACAGCATTACAGCCGGAGAGAGTGTTGTGTCAACATCTCTGGAAGAGAAGAAGGAAGAAGACGATCCAGATGTCCGGGCTCCTCCGCTAGCAAAAGAGCAGAAGATAGCGGAGGAGCCCGGCAGAAGGAAGAAGGCACCGGAGAAGAACCAGAGCGCGGAGACAACACCGGAGAGACCCCCGAAGTCGGAAGAAGACCCCTGGAGCTGCCTAATAAATTACTTTTAAAACCTGTGTAGTGTGTTTTTTTTATTGACACTTTTTCCCTAGGTGAATGGGTAGGGGTACCATGTACCCCATACTCATTCACATTGTGTGGGGGGCCGGGATCTGGGGGGCCCCCTTATTAAAGGGGGCTCCCGGATTCTGATAAGCCCTCCGCCTGCAGACCCCCACAATCCAACGGCCAGGGTTGTCGGGAAGAGGCCCTTGTCCTCATCAACATGGGGACAAGGTGCTTTGGGGTGGGGGGGCCCCAGGGTGCCCCCCTCCCCCAGAGCACCCAACCCCCCATGTTGAGGGCATGCGGCCTGGTACGGCTCAGGAGGGGGGGGCGCTCGCTCATCCCCACCCCCTTTCCTGAACGGCTGGGCTGCGTGCTCAGATAAGGGTCTGGTATGGATTTTGGGGGGGACCCCCACGACGTTTTATCAGCGTAGGGGGTTCCCCTTAATATCCATACCAGACCTAAGGGCCTGGTATGCCCTCAGAGGGGAATTCCCTCTCGCGCTCGCCGCAATAGGAAAATGTGTTTTTCCTATTGCAGCCAGCGCGAGATGTACAGTACCTTGACGCCGAGAACCAGCGCGATGGGTTCGCGCTGGAAACATTCTCGCGGCCGCGTAGTGTAGTTTGTACAAAAGTCCGATGCTTTTGTGTACACACGATCTGACTTTGCTCCATCTGACTTTTGTTGCCGGAAAGTTTGTCCGTTCGCACAGCCAACAAAAGTCTGATGGAAACAGAAAAAGTTTGTCCGATGGAGCGTACACACGGTCGGATGTTGCTCCAAAACAGCTAATTTGCATGTTTTTTGTCAAAAAATCCGATCGTGTGTACGGGCCTTAAGGGTGCACACCCTCTTATAACTGGGGATGTAGCTGTGTTCAGAATTAAGCAATCACATTCAAACTCATGTTAAATAGAAGTCAGTACACACCTGCCATCAATTAATCACTTAAGGACCGAGCCTATTTTTCAGACTCTGTGTTTACAAGTTAAACATCAAATGTATACATTCCTTGTAATAGATAAAAGCATGACAGGTCCTCTTAAATATGAGATATTGGGTCAAAAAGACCTCAGATCTCATATTTGGACTTAAATGCAATAAAAAAAAAAAAAATTCTGTCATTTGAAAAAATTACAAAAAAAAAGTCCCTTTAAGAGATATGGGCGGAAGTGACGTTTTGACATCGCTTCCTCCCTGCTATGGTATAGAGACGGGTGGGGGCCCTCACTCGTATTCATACCCAGCTAGGAAGAGGACCCGTCGTTAGCGGTGGGGGCCCCTCTCCCACCGCCGATAACGGTGATCTCGTGTTGAATCCGCTGCAGAGACCACCATTATCACAAACCGGACCGCACACTGAAGAGATGGATATCTCGGTTATGGCAGCAGCTGTTGCCGTTACCGCTATATCCATCTTTAAAGTGCCGACGTATATATACAGTGGGCGGTCCGGAAGTGTTAAAGTGCCCCTGATTAAGGGCCGGTTCACACTGGTGCGATGTCAAAGATCGGATGTGATTCACACCACACTGCAGTGAAAATCATATACGATCTCTGTGCGATGCGATTTCAGCCATACAACTCGCACAGGACCCTTTTTTTGTCCGAAGCAGAATCTGATCGCATCGGTCCATGCGATCCGATTCCTGTTTGAATTTGCAGATCACACTGCGATATGCAAACTGATTTGGGGGTGTCATTAACTTTTACCTGATACTCCTAGCAGTTTGCATAAGGCAGTGTGAGCCGGGAAACATGCGATGCGGGAACCCACAGTGGATTCACAGGGTTCTCGCATAGCAGCAGTGTGAACCGGCCCTAACTCCAAATAAAGTTCAGCTGTTCTAGTAGGTCTTTCCTGACATTTTCTTAGTCGCATCCTTCTGCAAAAGCCATGGTTCGCAGAGAGCTTCCAAAGCTTCAGAAGGATCTCATTGTTAAAAGGCATCGATCAAGAGAAGGGTACAAAAGAATTTCCAAGGCATTAGATATACCATGGAACACAATGAAGACAGTCATCATCAAGTGGAGAAAATATGGCACAACAGTGACATTACCAAGAATTGGACATCCCTCCAAAATTGATGAAAAGACAAGAGGAAAACTGGTCAGGGAGGCTGCCAAGAGGCCTACAGCAACATTAAAGGAGCTGCAGGAATATCTGGGCTGTGTGGTACATGTGACAATCTCCGGTATTCTTCATATGTCTAGGCTATGGGGTGGAGTGGCAAGACGGAAGCCTTTTTTTTAACAAAGAAAAACATCCAAGTCAGCCTAAATTTTGCAAAAACACATCTGAAGTCTCCCAAAACAGAAAGAAAGGTGCCACTAAGTGCAGAAAACTTTAATAGCCAAGGGGTTAAAAACACTTACTATCAGTAAATGTAAACAGGCTCATCATATTATGTGAGGAATCTGGCATCTGTAGTCCCAACATGATCCAATCCGTAGTGGGGTGTCTGGGGTCCCAGCTGTCCAGCAGAGGGAAGCCGCGGGGGAAAGGAGCAGGGAGGAAGCAGCCGCACTGTGTATAATCTAGTCTACACAGTAGAATCATTCTACACAGCGCGGCTGCTTCCTCCCTGGTCCTTTCCCCACGGCTTTCCTCTGCTGGACAGCTGGGACCCCAGACACCCCGCTACGGATTGGATCATGTTGGGACTACAGATGCTGGATTCCTCACATAATATGAAGAGACTGTTTACTGAATTTTTTAAACCCTTGGCTAATAAAAGTTGTAAAGTTTTCTGCACTTAGGAGGCGCCTTTCTTTCTGTTTTACCTTTTTAGAGTTTTTGCTTTACTTTTGGAGTGCTGCCCTAGTGATTGGAATCAATATCTATAAGTCTGATTTACATGAACTGTTTTCGTTGGGAACACTTCCTCTGGTTTTTGCTGTTATCCAGAAGCGCCCTTCTTTTAATCTTATCCAAAGTCTCCCAAAAGCATGTGGGAAAATGTGTCCTGATCTGATGAAACCAAGGTTGAACTTTTTGGCCAGGATTCCAAAAGATATGTTTGGCGCAAAAACACTGCACATCACCAAAAGAACACCATACCCACAGTGAAGCATGGTGGTGGCAGCATCATGCTTTGGGGCTGTTTCTTTTCAGCTGGAACAGGGGCCTTAGTCAAGGTAAAGGGAATTATGAACAGTTCCAAATACCAGTCAATATTGGCACAAAACCTTCAGGCTTCTGCTAGAAAGCTGAACATGAAGAAGAACTTCATCTTTCAGCATGACAGCGATCCAAACCATACATCCAACTCAAGAAAGGAATGGCTTCACCAGAAGAAGATTAACCGCTTGCTGACCGCCGGCTGTCTATTGACGGCCAGGCGGCGCAGCTCTCGTTGCGGGCGGGCGTCATATGACGGCCTCGCATTCCTAGGCCACCAGGGGGCGCGCGCGCGCCGCCGCCGGCGATCGCGCGCCCGCCGTGTCACTAGGCACCCGGTGCACGTGCCCGGCGGCCGCGATGTCCGCCGGGCACCCGCGATTACCGGTAACACAGCAGGACCGTGGATCTGTGTGTGTAAACACACAGATCCACGGTCCTGTCAGAGGAGAGGAGACCGATGGTGTGTTCCCAGCACAGAGGAACACCGATCGGTCTCCTCCCCTAGTGAGTCCCCTCCCCCTACAGTTAGAATCACTCCCTAGCAACACAGTTAACCCCTCGATCACCACCTAGTGTTAACCCCTTCCCTGCCTGTCACATTTATACAGTAATCAATGCATTTTTATAGCACGGTTCGCTGTATAAATGTGAATGGTCCCAAATATGTGTCAAAAGTGTCCGATGTGTCCGCCGCAATATCGCAGTCACAATAAAAATCGCAGATCGCCGCCATTACTAGTAAAAAAATAAAAAAAAATAAAAATGTTATAAATCTATCCCCTATTTTGTAGACGCTATAACTTTTGCGCAAACCAATCTATATACGCTTATTGCGATTTTTTTTACCAAAAATATGTACAAGAATACATATCGGCCTAAACTGAGAAAAAATTTGTTTTAAAGAAAAAAAAATTGGATATTTATTATCGCAAAAGATAAAAATTATTGTGTTTTTTTTAAAACTTCTCACTCTTCTTTTGTTTATAGCGCAAAAAATAAAAACCGCAGAGGTGATCAAATACCACTAAAAGAAAGCTCTATTTGTGGGGAAAAAATTATAACAATTTCATTTGGGTACAGTGTTGTATGACCGCGCAATTGTCATTCAAAGTGCGACAGCGCTGAAAGCTGAAAAATGGCTTGGGCAGGAAGGGGGCGAAAATGCACTGTATTGAGGTGGTTAAAGTGTTGGAATGGCCCAGCCAGAGCCCTGACCGGAATCCGATTGAAAATCTGTGGTGTGATCTGAAGAGGGCTGTGCACCAGAGATGCCAACGCAATCTGACAGATCTGGAGTGTTTTTGCAAAGAAGAGTGGCCAAATATTGCCAAGTCGAGATGTGCCATGCTGATGGACTCATACCCAAAAAGTGCTGTAATAAAATCAAAAGGTGCTTCAACAAAGTATTAGTTTAGGGGGGTGCACATTTATGCAACAATATTATTTAATTCTTTTGTTTTTACTTCCCTCAACCTAAAATATTTCAGTTTGTTGTTCAACTGAGTTGTATAGTTTATAGGTAACATCAAAGGTGGAAAAAGTTACATCACAAAAACCTGACATTTTAACAGCGGTGTGTAGACTTTATATATCCAGTGTGTGTGTGTGTGTGTGTGTGTGTGTGTGTGTGTGTGTGTGTGTGTGTGTGTGTGTGTGTATATATATATATATATATATATATATATATATATATATTATTTAGTTGGTTCGGTAAATTGTGAGTCTTGTTTGGATTTTGACCAAATTATTGGAGAAAAGTTCAAAGCTTGTTTTGTATATAGTACTTATTTTGGCTTTGGAGTCTAGGTTTTATTTCTCCTCCCTCTTTTCAGGGTTTGTGTCTCCTTCGAGCGCTTAGTAGTAACAGAGGGGAAACTTCCAACGGGGACACTAGATGCGGGTCCATTGGATTGTATTACATGCAAAACGCTGCATTTTGCATGAAAAAAAAAAAAAGTCCCCGACCCTTTTTCAAAAATGCAGAGGCACAAAAATGCATTGATGTGAACATGTTCCATAGGAACCCATGTTAAAAAATTCCCATGCATTTCCGCAAAATGCATCAAAAAATGCATTAGTGTGAATAGAGCCTTAGTCTCACTAAGGGGAAAAAAAACAAAAAAAAAAAAAAACAGACAGGGGTTATAACGCTCTCTTACTCTATCCAAAATGGAAAAAAAATGTACTGCCTTTAATTCTCCTTTAAGTTGTAGGTTAACACATTATATGAACAGGGAAACAACAATGAAAACCTACAGTACAAATAGAAACTGCCCCAACCTATAACTGGCCTTAACAATAAGGAGCACATAGAAGGGCAACGCATGTTAAACAAAAGCAAAGAAAAATTCCCACCTCAACTTGCCAGCCTCCAACAAACCGAATTATCCTGTCTAACAGTTCACAATAAAACAGGGGTTTTGATTGCACACATTTGCAAATACATGCGTAAGCTGCAGAGACCGCGACAAGGCACCCCAGTATATCTGAAAACCAGCAGAAGTTTTACGCTTTCCCCACTGATTTTAAAACTAAAAAAAATATTTATTCTGGACTTCCACTTTAATTTGAAGTACTTTACATAACAGAACTGGACTGGGAAGGATGCGATCTTTAACCACTTGCCGCCCGCCATATAGCAATATGACGTCGGCAAAGTGGTTGCGATATCCTGACCGGACGTCATATGACGTCTCCAGGATATCAAGCCGCTGCGCGCATCACGGCGATCGTTGTTGCGGTGTGTCAGTCTGACACACCGCAACTCCGATCTAGGTAAATAGTCTCTGACAGACGCGAGTAGAGGAGAGCCGATCGACTGCTCCTCTGACAGGGGGGGTCTACGCTGATTATCACCGCAGCCCCCCTGAGGATGCCCACACTGGACCACCAGGGACGCCACCACTAGACACCACCAGGTATGCCACCCTAGACCACGAGGGATGCCAATCAGTGCCCACAATGGATGCCAATCAGTGCCCAAAATGGGCATCACTGATTGGCAGGCATTATTGTTTGGCACTGATTGGCATCCATCAGTACCATACATTAGTGTACATCAGTGCCACCTATCAGTGCTCATCCGTGCCGCCTTTCAGTGCCCATCAGTGCCACCTATGTGTACCCATCAGTGCTGCATGAGTGCCACCTATCAGTGCCGCATATTAGTGCCACCTCATTGGTGCCACCTCATCGGTTCCGCCTTATCAGTGCCCGTCAGTGCGGCCCCATCAGTGAAGAAGAAAACGTAACTTATTTACAAAGTTTTCTAACAAACAAAAAAAAACATTTTTTTTTCAAAATTTCCGGTCTTCTTTTTTATTTGTTTAGAAGAAAATTAAAATCCCAGAGGTGATCAAAATACCACCAAAAGAAAGCTCTATTTGTGGGAACAAAATGATAAAAATGTTGTTTGGGTACAGTGTAGCATGACCGCGCAATTGTCATTCAAAGTGCGACAGCGCTGAAAGCTGAAAATTAGTCTGGGCAGGAAGGTGTATACGTGCCCTTTATTGAAGTGGTTAAACAGAAATCCTAGCTAGAGGGTTGAGAAGGAAGCCCATTTAGTTTGCAGTCCTTCATGTTTGCCCCTTACAGTCCAGAGTAGAAAGCTACATGTTGGGGCTTACTTAGGGCCAAGAACATGTTAATGCCAGGATGCTAAGCAAGTTTACTTCACAGTGAGAGGAAGGGGAAAAGGTCACATGGTCCATACCCAGGAGTATAGGGAATTGTCAATTTTAGACTCCAGTTGGCAAACAAGATAATAGGAGAGTGCGGGGAAGATAAGCAAGAGTAGCTCAGTAGGTGGGCTATAAACATAACCTGTTACTTTGTCCTGAACATGCAAAGTGATAGATTTACTTTAAGTAAACCATAATGAATAATATGCCATTTTAATGATTCAGTCACAAACTATACAGAGTATTTTGTGTCTTCGTAGGTCTATCAGAATAGCTATAGATTTTTACAAACAAAAGGATGGTAGCAATGTACTAGGTTTTTCACAGCAACTGTGTTGCTTCTGGGTGAGTTTACAGAATTCACATAAAGCTGCTAACCTTTAATAAGTCTAACTCGCCCTTGGTATGGCTGTATGTCCACGTCAGCTTTTTTGTTCCTGTTGGATCTTCCCAAGCAAACAATCTTGCTTCCCCAGGGCAAAGCTCCTTCTCCTCTTCTGTACCACTGCATGAATAATACAATCTTAACATTTAAGATAAAAACAGCAGCAATTGTATTTTAACAGGACTGAAATTACTTTAATAGCCTACCTCTGGCCATATTTCAGCTTAGCCCGAGGTGTATGGTTCATGATCAGAGCAGGAGCAGCGCCTTCATAGTAATCTGAGAATCTAATCACTATTGAGTGATCGGATATGCTGATATCTACCATAAGTCCTGTATTCTGTAAATAAGGGCAAGCCATTGTTAACATGAGTAATAAAGTAACTGAAATACACAAGGACATTTTTATTGAGAATAAAGAAGACCTAAACTCACCATCTTCTCCAGGCTGAGCAGTGTGCCATTGTCCTGCTTATTTAAAAAGAAAGGCTTGGATACTGTCTCACAGCCAACGACTCTGACACACATCTTTCCAGAGATATTTTCTGGCCAGAATGGTATACACTGGAAAACAGAATAAAAGTACTGGTGTTGCATTTACTATTCATAAACTGAAGGGTTATTTAGTAAAATTTTATGGAAATAAGTGTCTGAACTGGTGTTCAGAAATTCTAAACCTATAGTAAAAGGATGTCTACTGCAGGGCTTGACAAATTTGCTTGGAATCTAGGAGCCAGCTAAAAAAGTTAGGAGCCAGGTTTTATTTTTATTTTTTTAAACGACCAACAGCTTTATTTTCAATATAAAAATGAACCAATCTTAAATTTACACAGAGACGACTAGAACGAATGTGACTGCTTTTATTTCCTGCCATGCAGGGACACAAGACCACCATATTCCCGCTAAGGATCCAATCAGGTCCGCCTGAAAAACTGACAGGCGAACCTGATCAGACAGCGCGTGTGAAAGGGGCCAAGCAGGGAGATGACAAATAATAAATTCATTTTAATTAACCACTTCCTTCCCACAGGACTATATACGTCCTGTCTTTGAAGAGAAATACCGTTGTTATGGTAGCAGCTAGCTACCATAACCCCGGTATCTTCTTCAAGAGCCGGCGGTTCTCTTTCAGATAAAAGTGGTCTCTGCAGCAGATTCGCAGCGAGATCACTTTTATCGGCGGCAGGAGACATTTTATTATTTTTTTTTCCAAATGACAATTTTTTTTTTTTTATGCATTTTAGTGTATATATGAGATGTGAAGTCTTTTTGACCCCAGATCTCACATTTAAGAGGTCCTGTCATGCTTTTTTTCTATTACAAGGGATTTTTACATTCCTTGTAATAGGAATAAAAGTGACTTTTTTTTTTTTTTTTTTAAAGAACAGTGAAAAAATAAAAGTTAAAATAAATAAGAAAACATTTTTTTTTTAAAATGTGCCCCATCCCTTGTAATAAAAATAAAAAGTGACACAATTTTTTTTTTTTAAAACAGTGTAAAAATAAAAAATAAAAAGTAAAATATATAAGAAAAAACATTTTTTTTTTAAAAACGCTCCCCGTCCGGCCGAGCTCGCTTGCAGAAGCGAACGCATATGTGAGTAGCGCCCGCATATGAAAGCGGTGTTAAAACCACACGTGAGGTATCGCCGCGATCGTTAAAGCGAGAGCAATAATTCTAGTCCTAGACCTCCTCTGTAACTTAAAACATGCAACCTGTAGAATTTTTTAAATGTCGCCTATGGAGATTTTAAAGGGTAAAAGTTTGTCGCCATTCCACGAGCGGACGAAATTTTGAAGCGTGACATGTTGGGAATCAATTTACTCGGCGTAACATTATCTTTCACAATATAAAAAAAATTGGGCTAACTTTACTGTTTTCTTATTTTTTAATTAAAAAAAAGTATTTTTTCCCAAAAAAGTGCACTTGTAAGTCCGCTGCGCAAATACGGTGTGACAGAAAGTATTGCAATGACCGTCATTTAATTCTCTAGGGTGTTAGAATAAAAAATATATATAATGTTTGGGGGTTCTAAGTAAAGCGAAGGAGATGAGCGGGCAGTGAAACCAGGTAGGGAAAGCTCCATTAGCATTGATGAATGTCTTGTCATACCAACGGCCACCACCAGAGGGCGCCTGATTGCAGAAGGAACCATAGGACTGCAGTAGGCCGCAAAGCCGGGGCCTCAATTACCGGCGCGGCCGGGAGGGGGCGGGGGGGTGTCGAACGGACACAGAATACCCCAGCTGTGCCGCCCCAGGCGCCAGGTCGCTAATTCTAGTCGCAAATGCGACCTGGCGCCCGGGGTTTGTCGAACCCTGGTCTACTGGGTGCATTATAAATTCATAAATTATACCTAGAATTAGAATCACTATACCTCAGATGACCCAATGTAATGCCACTTGAATTCTGGCAAAGAACCATCAGCTTCAATTTCCCCCACCTCGAGCTCCAGTGTGCAGTTGTTCACAAGAGTATAGAATGGTGTCATAGTAACAATCCTTGTTAGGTTAAAGCTACTCATTTTAATGTTCACTCCAACCTTAACAATAAGAAACACAAAATACATTGTAAGGAAAGCATATTTAATGATTTACTCAATACAATTTTCACTCCATGCACTAAAAATAAAAATTCAGGCCACAACCAACAAACGTTAGCAGCATAACATCTTACACACTGCCTTCTCAAAGTCAGTCCTCTTTATCAAGATATAATATTCCATGCACTTATAAGCACACATCATATAGCCTTATTTCTAGTAAAACTTTTTTTAATGCTTTATTTTGGATATTGCACAAAGAAATACAAACAAATCCATTGTACACTAACCGGTATGCACTCAGGACTTTTGGTGTTTGTACACTTTATAAATAAGGATGAGCTCAGGCGTGTTCGCAAACAGCACGTGCAGAGCCCGCCAGGAAGTCGGCACTGCGGAGCACTAATCACAAGCAGTGAGACATTGTCCCGATGCGCGGTTGCAGAGACCGGGAAATGTCTCACAGCTTGTGATTAGCGCTTCCCAGTGCCGACTTCCTGTCGTGCTCTGCACGTGCTGTTTGCAAACACCCCTGAGCTCATCCTTATTTACAAACATAATGCAATATATGAATCTAGATCATCTAATTCCTTATACATTATTAAACATACATCTAGTGCAAAGCTTGTATCGGTCACATTTTTTTCAAAGCTCAAAAAAAAAAAATAATAATAATTTGTGTTCTTTATACATGCACAGACAATTATAGAGCAAGTCCCCCTGAGGATGCCCAAATGCAAAAGACCTAGTATATCACGAAGTCAAGCAACTTTCTCCCTATAGTTAATCAGAAATGTTATGGGGAAATGGGGAGGAGGCAAGTCTGTGTGGGGAGGGAATTTTATGAAGATGAAGCAATAAGTGAAAAAGACTCAAAACTCACAAAGGACATTTAAACCTTGATTGAAATTTATCTCCCCCCCCCCCCCCTCCAAGCCGGTTACATAATGGTAGGTGTTTATTTTTTCTTAAACCATGGGTTGCAGGTTACTACCTTCAGGTCATTGGACACTAGCAAAAGCTTTGTTGGGTTCCACCCCAGTGTATCCATATAGATCCGCCCACTCTGAGAGGCTCCAGTTTTTTAGCAAGCAGTAAGGAGATCATAGAGGGAGGAGGGGAGGAACCTGTATCCTGCACTGCACTCCAAAATATGGAATTTACAGGCACATTACTTTTTATCTTAGTCGTATAGTACAGGACACAGGAGATGATTCTTAGACCATGGGATGTCCCCAAGCAATCTGGTGGGCAAAAAAAAAATAGCCAAAACAGCAACAGGCACACAAGAAAAAACTAGAAGGGTCAACAGACCCGGATAGACAGGTGAGAGCAGAAGCACCTTTTGGCTCAAGCAAGAGAGCCACCTGGCAACAAATAGTTTTGAAAACATGAACAGAAGATCAGGTGGTGGCCCTGCAACCTGTGCTAAAAACACCCCACACAAAACACAGATGATTGATGCGGAAAAAGCCCAAGAATACTGACATTTTCTGGAAAATTGAGAAGGGTTCCCCCTGAGGGTCCTAGATAAAAGGGCAAAATAACTGATAAGAAATATGCAAAGAATTACAGGTGATATTGACATTTGCCTTGTTCTATGCTCTTTTTCTAGCTAAAATGGCGCTGACTTATTGTTTATGGAACTGGCTTAGTTCTGACCAACGCCTAAAAACATACTTAAGGAACTAGCAAAAGTTACCATAATAGGAAATCTTGTGAAAGGCACACTGGATTTGGCAATAAAGCTGACAATGCACCATGAGTCACCAGTGTGCCTTAGCCAATGGAAGTTTGCCAAATACTGCTATAAAACAACCTGTGTACAGTGTTTCTGCGTGACTCTGCACGGAACTCCTTGCTGTAAGAGTTCACCACCCCTATGTATCGATACATTTGTAATAAATCTGTCTTCTAATCAACATGACCGGAGTTGACTGATCAGTGAGAGAATGGAATTTTACTGACATCATGGTCCTTTCGAGCCGGAAGTAAGGATTAGGTGGTGGATCGAACGGTTTCGTCCAAAATATCGGTGAGTAGCAGACTCCCTCTCGCCAAGACCTAGGTCCTCCCACTCAAGTTAAGTGGATAAGAATGAATGGCTTGAATGGTTAATATATACTGCTAACACCCTTAAAAAAAGAGAACTGCTTGGTCTGTGCAGGGGCCAGACCCCAGCTGGCTACAGTGCCTTTTCCCTTAAATAACAATACAGATCCAGATGGTTTAGGGTGTATGCTAAAGCTATATAAAAAAACATACAAACCTGACACCAACACTCCCTGTCACAGGTTTTGTTGTTTCCCCAGGTTCAAAAACCTCAGATACCCCATGTCACGGTATACCCTGGCAACTTTACTTGTTTTGCACTTCCGGGGAATATGAGTGGCACAGATTTGGGGTCTTTACCGGATGACTACTGCATGGAGAGGATTAACAAAATTGTAAAGGGAGAGGGTGACGACTGGGTTGAGCACGACACCCAGAGGGCGGACGTCTCGTGGTTATGCAGAGATAAGAGGCTCAGAGCGAGAATCCCAGCCAATATGAATTAAAGTGAGTGCCTTATGCAGAATCCAGTGCCTGAAGCAAACATTAAAAGGCTGGCCCTGCGGGGTCTGGTTAGGGTTCCCCAGGTTTAAACCGAGGGTAAATTATTCAGAAACTGCTAGTGAGCCTCAAGACAATAAGACAATAATAAGACAATAAGTCAGGTCTTGATAGAAGTTTATGAAGAGGTAAGTAAAACATTGGACAGAGGGGTGGCTGTGGACGTGGTATACTTGGATTTTGCAAAAGCGTTTGATACAGTTCCGCACACACGGCTCATGTGTAAGTTAAAGTCTACAGGCTTGGAAATATCAGTTTGTAAATGGATAGAAAACTGGCTAAAAGACAGAATTCAGAGAGTAGTGGTTAATGATTCTTATATTCTTAGCATTTTGCCCCTGTTCAAATCATTAGTAAGACCTCATCTGGAATACGCAGTTCAGTTTTGGGCACCAGTTCTCAAGAAGGATATCGGGGAACTGGAGAAAGTGCAGAGAAGGGCAACCAAACTGATAAGAGGTATGGGGGAGCTCAGCTATGAGGAAAGATTAGAGGAACTGAATTTATTCACTCTTGAGAAGAGGAGAATAAGGGGGGATATGATCAACATGTTCAAATATATAAGGGGTCCATATAGTGAACTTGGTGTTGCTATTCACTTTACGGTCAACACAGAGGACAAGGGGGCACTCTTTACGACTGGAGGAAAAGAGATTTCATCTCCAAATACGGAAAGGTTTCTTCACAGTAAGAGCTGTGAAAATGTGGAATAGACTCCCGCCAGAGGTGGTTCTGGCCAGCTCAGTAGATTGCTTTAAGAAAGGCCTGCATGCTTTCCTAAATGTACATAATATAACTGGGTACTAGCATTTATAGGTAAAGTTGATCCAGGGAAAATCCGATTGCCTCTTGGGGGATCAGGAAGGAATTTTTTTCCCCTGCTGTAGCAAAATGGAGCATGCTCTGCTGGGGTTTTTTGCCTTCCTCTGGATCAACTGTGGGTATAGAATTGGGCCTATTGGATTGTACGATTTTTTTTTTTTTTTATGGTTGAACTGGATGGACTTGTGTCTTTTTTCAACCTGACTAACTATGTAATTATGTAAATGTCAGTCTAGAGGGGAATAAAAAAATATTTTCTCCAACAGGAGTAGGGTCCATTATCTAAGGACACTAGCAAAATATTGGGGCCTCATGAAGTGTTTAGGATTATAGGGATACACTCAGGGCAGTCCCAGCAAAGCTTTTAGCAGTGTCCATTCACCTATAGGTAGCAGCAAATGACCCATGGTCTGAGAATCCATTTGTTTGTCTTGTACAATTAAGAAAAAAAAACACTTACTGCTCTTTAAATCACATTAAAGCGGATTTCCACCCATTTAAAAGTCAGAAAAAAGTGTAGCTGCCGACTTAATAATCAGACACTTACCTGTCCCATGGTTCAGCGATGTGGCGCACGAAGCCCCGCTCCTCTCCTCCTCTCCGTGGCGCCGGCATTATAACTGTGGGCGCCCGGCTGTGGCTTCACAGCCAGGCACGCACTGCACATGCGTGAGCAGCGCTGCACACTGTGATTGGCCAGGCAATCTTCTGGGGCCTGTGACGTGTCCCAGAAGATGGGAGGGAGGAGAGGTGATCTTCCCTCCGGCGCCAGGGGATGAAGTGGGAGCTGGGTGCCTCCCCCCCAAAAAAAATGACATGCCAAATGTGGCATGTCAGGGGGGGTCACCAACACTTAAAGCGGATGTTCCATTTTTGGGTGTTACTCCGCTTTAATATGAATGATTAAACACTTCATTCAGTGAGCATGCAGAACAAGGGAGACCAGGAGAGTTTTCCTGGTCTTGATAATACCAACTCACCAAATACTCCATTTTGCCAGCAGGGCATTTAACGCATCCATAACTTCCAACTGTGTCTAGAGAAAATGCAGATGACCAGGAACTTGTGGAAATACACAGCTGTATCTGTTTCAGAATCAAAATAGCAAGATGATGGTTATTAGAAGCAACTATAAAGGGGATCTTCATAAAAGAAAATTATCTCAAGCCCCCGTGTTCAGTAACAATAGGGTACCCATGTCTTCACTAACCAAAGTTTGCCAGAATAAGAAGGTGTTAATCATATTTTACCTACTGAACCCAGTTTGATCGACACATAGGCTTGTTAAACTTTACTTAATAAAAGAAATGTCACTATGGCCCAATTTAGACGATACATTGCATTAATGCACTACATTGTCAAACATTAATTACATGCCATTAAGGCAGCCCAATAATTTTGAATAGTCAGGAAGCAAACTTTAATGCACAAAAAACAAAATATATACGGTATGTATTTTTTTTACAGCGTGGGTGTGCTGCCTGTTACTGCAACAGCATGTTAGGGTTCTATTCAGAATGAAGAAGAACCACACCACAGTTCATTTGTTTTATTGCATATTAATTCAACACTAATATGCAAGTGGGCCCATATAATGGCACACAGGTTGTTCTGTTGATTGAATTGTATGGAACATTAATTTGTCTTGAATACGATTAGAAGACAAACTTTACAAAAGTCTATTTTATAGTTCCTACAGAGAATATATAACGCACAAAAGTGTTTTTTCATTTGTAAAAACAAAAGCCAGATACTAATGTACAAACATCTGATCACATACACTCATAACTTTGTAGTACCTTGTTCTTGCTGAAGATGTTCTTCTTCTTGAATGAGAAAAGAATGACATCTCTGTAGTCTGATGGGTGTTTGACATGAATGTCTTCTGCTCTGTATTGCAGGATACGAGATGTCTTATTGATGATCCAGTAGGGGCTAAACACAGAAAGCACCAGGCGGTTCCCCACACGTTTCACATGTACGGAAAGGTCAACAGTCATTACTTCAGCAGTGTCCGCAGTGAAACTCACAGTGAAAAACTCAGGAAGATTTTCATGGACTCTGAAATGTCCATTCCAATTCCTGCCCTGGTACTTGATTAAGGCAAGCTCCATAATTTCACCACTGATGCGTGAATGGAGGACATCACAGGAGCTTCCTTCTGACAGCATGTGGGCATCTGCAGTTCCCTGAAAAAGAATATAATCAATCAATGATTAATTACATTATCACTACACAATGAGCCTATTTTTTTCTGAATTTTAATATGCACCATGGAGAAATGTAACTTTTCTACTCTCCAGTTCCAGCAGTTCAAAATAAAGGGGTATAAATTAGGGTTGCACCAATACCGATATCAGTGCCGATACTAAGCATTTGCACGAGTATCGGTACTCGTGCCAATGCCGATACCTGAAACCGATACCCTCAGGTTCAGCTCTTTCATCTGTCAGCACGATTCCCCCACTGAGAGATGAAATGTATACAAAAGAATGCAGGCAGTCATTAGTTGTTAAGGAGCGGGGCTGCCGCTTCCTTAACAACCAATGATGTTTCAGCTGTCAGTGGGGATTTCCCTTGCCCCCAGTAGACCTGCTCCGGCTCAGCCCCCTCCCCCTTAGCTCAGTTTTTTGTGTCCTCCGGCGATGTGCTTCTCCTCCTCAGGCTCCTCTGCGGGGTAACAGATCTGCCTGTCTGGTGAGTAGTGTGCCCTGCACTGAGCCAAGCTTTGAGGCTGCAGAACTTCTTGGAGGGGGAGGGCAGGTCAGCTGGGTGTTGTAGTGCAGTGATTGGCAGTGTGTGGATTCCCAACCCCCCTCCGCTCAAAACAATAACACCCCCTCCCCGCCCCTCCACAATAAAGCCCTCTCCACCCTAAACAAAAACAGCCCTCCTCACCTCTCCACCCTAAACAATAACATTCCTCCCCACCCCACCAAACAATAACCCCCCTCCCCACTGCTCCACCCTAAACAATAACCCCCCTCCCCACCTCTCCAACCTAAACAATAACCCCCCTCCCCACCATAAACAATAACCCCACTGCCCACCTTCCAACCCTAAACAATAACCCCCTCCCCACCCTAAACAATAACCCCCCTCCCCACCCTAAACAATAACCCCCCTCCCCACCCTAAACAATAACCCCCCTCCCCACCCTAACCAATAACCCCCCTCCCCACCCTAAACAATAACACCCCTCCCCACCAAAAAAAAGTTAAAGTTATAGAAATGTAAAAAAAAAAAAAAATTATTTGTAAAAATAGGTATCGGTAATCGGTATCGGCGAGTACTTAAGGAAAAGCATTGGTACTCGTACTCGGTCATAAAAAACTGGTATCGGTGCAACCCTAGCATAAATAAGATCAAGCAAAAAAACTTTATTAGGGCTTGTTCACAGATTGAAGTGTAGACAAATAAGGAAAAAATCTTGCGAGCCACAATGATCCAATGCCAAGTGTATGACAATACTCAGCTGCAGGCGCAGATCACATTTCAAGTGCCGTGCAAATAAGTATAAAGAGAAATACACGCTGCGCTAGAGTTAATTATATCAATCTGTTAACTCTTGAGTTTAAGATATGTGCAAATTTACCCTCTCTGCATCATTCAATAAGTGATAGAAAATCAAAGCGTACATATAAAAAAAAAGTTCATGTAAACCAGACAATTTAAAGTGCAACGTGCATAAGACATACTGTCAAATATTTTAAGTGCGTAAACAGATACAAAAGTGCTTAGTGCTTCATATTAATATAATAAACAATCCTGATAGATGATCATAAAGTGATTGGTGAAAAGTCCTATAATTCAACATCAAGTGTGTAAAAACAGTGTCCATAGATAGTGTCATCCAACATGCTTATGAAATCCTTGGTGCTGCAAATCATGCTCAAGTGCACTTCAGTGGCCCCCTTAGGTTAATGTGCTTACCTCAGAGCGTGTGACCCAGCTGCTACACTGAGTCAAAACACACTTTGGAGCCACCCCCGGGCTCTGTATTGATCAACAGATGTCAGTCTCCAGCTTAGTATCAATGCAGCTCCATAGATATAAACAAGAAAGAAACTCAATGGTGTAATATTGTTGGGAAAATGTATTAATATATTACACTCCCCACAATGGGGTACTCACATTATGCCGGTGCTTAAGTGCACCGCTCTATTACAAGCCTCCGAAATAGCAATCAAATGCAGGTATGACGTGTGGTATGGTATGCGTCTTCCACTCAACAGACTCCGTGCTGCTCACTCCGTCCTGGCCCCTCCCCTACGCATGTTCGACACAGGGATCACTTGTCTTCATCAGGGGGATATATGCACTTACGCACCGGGATAATGTGAGTACCCCATTGTGGGGAGTGTTATATATTTATTAATACATTTTCCCATCGATATTACACCATCGAGTTTCTTTCTTGTTTATATCTATGGAGCTGCATTGATACCAAGCTGGAGACTGACATCTGTTGATCAATACAGACCCCGGGGGTGGCTCCAAAGCGTGTTTTGACTCAGTGTAGCAGCTGGGTCACACGCTCTGAGGTGAGCACATTAACCTAAGGGGGCCACTGAAGTGCACTTGAGCATGATTTGCAGCACCAAGGATTTCATAAGCATGTTGGATGACACTATCTATGGACACTGTTTTTACACACTTATTTGATGTTGAATCATAGGACTTTTCACCAATCACTTTATGATCATCTATCAGGATTGTTTATATTAATATGGAGCACTAAGCACTTTTGTATCTGTTTACGCACTTAAAATATTTGACAGTATTTCTTATGCACATTGCACTTTAAATTGTCTGGTTAACATGAACTTTTTTTTTTATATATACGCTTTGATTTTCTATCACTTATTGAAGGATGCAGGGTTAATTTGCACATATCTTAAACTCAAGAGTTGATATAGTTTACTCTAGCGCAGCTTGTATTTTTCTTTATATTACAGACTGAAGTGACTGGCATCTGTTTGCATTGGATAAATGTCAGTTGCTGCTATGGCACAAATAAAACAATTGTTTTCTATGTGCCATTTCACACTGCAATGCAGCCCAGAATTGTAGTGCAGTGAGCTGAGGTAAAAATGCAAACATGTAGCATTTTATCGCAGCAAACATTTAGGCACCACATGTCGCTGCACAATGCACTGCGTTAACATGTGGAGACATGAGTGGAGTTTCAATTTTTGCAATTCAAATAAAGTTTAAAGAAAAAAAAAAAAAAAAAAGTGTGATGCACTAAAACATTCATCACATTGCCCCTCTTTCCAGTACCCACTGCAGCTGGAAAATTACAACTGCCTGAACACTAAATTTGAGCATTTAGCGCATGGGCAGTATGAACAAGCACTTAGCAATCTTTCCAACAAGGAAACAGGATGCAATTAAAACCTTTAAGAGAATCCAGTCCTTCTTGATTATATCCAAGATTAGAACAAAAAAAAAAAGCTTTGGCTGAAGTTCCAATAGACATATAGATCTTATTGGTCCTAGACCAAGTGAAAAGATTAAAGTAATTCCAACTGGGTGATATTTAGTTTATTAAAGCATTGTGTATTATATAAAATACTGTTTTCACCATTTTTATCCTTTTTTAGCATCACAATGTTGCTGATCTCTTCCAATTTTTTTTTCAACTGCAAGTTCACAAGCACATGCTCCAGCATTGGCTTCCAATCATTGTTAATTGGACAAGGTTAGCCAATGTCTGTATAATTTATGTCAGAGTTATGGTGTATAGGAAATCCGCCCCCTCCTATATTCCAAGCACTGCGCTAATGGAAATAAAGCCTGATACTGAGCTGCCACTTACAGTGTGTATAACTATATGTGCAAAAAATTCGATTCACCAAAAACTAGCCCCAAACAATAGTGAATTCAAATAGCAGCGCTAAATCAATTTAACTCAATGAACTAGTGAAAATATTAAAAAATTGAAAAATAATATTTCACAATCCAGTGCATCAAAACAATGTGAACTATATCCACAAAAATGTGAGCATAATCAATTAAGTGAATAAAGAATCTGTGCAAACTGAAAAAGTATATAATAAAGACTTTGAAATAAAACAAATGTAAAAAAGTCCAAAGATATGTGATAAATCACTATCTGTAAAGGTGAACCATTGGAGGCCACTATTTTCCCCCTTCTGTGTGGGATAAAGCTCTAAAGCCTAACACGAGAGTGTGAGGCAAGAGGAGCTGGTGAGTTTATTTATCGAAGGGGAGTGGATTCACAGTCACATGGGTGCGGTGGAAGATTGATTGAGTGAAGATCTACACTGTATCACATCACGGATTATTATTATTGGATATTGATTTATCACATATCTTTGGACTTTTTCATATTTGTTTTATTTAAAAGTCTTTATTATATACTTTTTCAGTTTGCACAGATTCTTTATTCACTTAATTGATTATGCTCACATTTTTGTGGATATAGTTCACATTGTTTTGATGCACTGGATTGTGAAATATTATTTTTCAATTTTTTAATATTTTCACTAGTTCATTGAGTTAAATTGATTTAGCGCTGCTATTTGAATTCACTATTGTTTGGGGCTAGTTTTTGGTGCATCAAATTTTTTGCACATACAATGTCTGTATAATGTGTTTGGCATTGGACCCTTAAAGCCTCAATCAAGGGTACATACGATAATGAAGGAGCGCAACTGAGACAAAACTGGTAACCCCATAAGAGAAAATGTCTAAACCCTTATCAGCAGGATCACCAGGTATTCTTAAGGAAAAGCTGCATATTTAAACTATTTGAAAACATCTGCTAAAATGGCATGCTTATATGAGAGAGATTGTAGTATTGGGTTTAGATGTACTTTAGCTCAAACTAAAAAGTGAGTGGGCATCATTAATGAATTCAACCTCTTGTTTACATCTTGTTGCAGGAATCAAGTAATTCTAATATTTATAGCCCTGAACGGGACTTTTTTTTATAATGTTGTAAAGAGCTGCAGAATCTGTTGGCGTTATATAAATCCTGTATAATAACAATACTCTTATTTGACAAGAAATACTACATTCTCTTGAAGTTATACCGGCTTAATGTAACGTATAATAAAAAAATATTGTTGGCAGTTTTGTAGTTCTCCATTAAGCTTAATCAGTCTTAATAGATGACTGGAAAAAAAATTCAGTCATCACTGTGCAGTTCTGATCAATTTTGTACTACAATTTTAACTAAATGACTGCTTGAAGCAGGAAAAAAAGAAAGTCATAGTAGTAGGTAGTAGTAGTAGTAGTGGTAGATTGCTGTAATTGAAAGCTGATGGAAAACTCTAAAACTGTCAATTAAAATGCCAAGAACCTTGCAAGCATTATATTGGCCTTCAATCTTCCACTAATCTTTGACTAACATTTGAGCTCATTATCACTCCTTTAAATACTATATATTACCTATTAAGCCGGCGATAGACGATTCGAATCTCTGCCGGTTCAACAGGAACCAGCCGAGATTTGAACCATGTATGGGCAAGGCTGACTGTACCCATGTTGATCGATCAACTTGGGTAAAGCCTGTGGGATTTTACATGCAATTATTGATAATGGCTGTTATAGCCGCTAGCAATAATCACTGTGTTCTCCCGGCGGAAACAGCTTCCCCTGTCGAAAGAACACAATGGCTCCACGGGAGGGATTCCCCCATCAACACAGTCAACCACTTACTTTCTTTTCTGCAACCACAGAAAATCTCTCCATCTATGGATGGCCTTACCTTTTTTTAAAAAAAAAACAACTCAATGAAGTATCACTGGAAAGTATTGAGGGAGGTACGTATGGGGTGTTAATTACAGCTTACACCTCTGCACTGTCTTTTCCGAGGTACATCTCTCTTAAAGCCTTATGTGAGAGCAATTGCCCCCCCCCCCCCCCCCCATCACGTTTCATTCAAAGTATTATAGTTTTTCCACCTTTAATGTGACCTATAAACTGTACAACTCAATTGAAAAATAAACAAAAATCTTTTAGGCGCGGGGGGGGGGGGCTTGGGGGCGGGAGCAAAAATAAAAAATGAAAATAACGTGGTTGCATAAGTTCTAATTAACCCTAAATAAAGTTCAGTTGTTCCAGTAAGTCTTTCCTGACATTTCTTGGTCGCATCCTACAGCAAAAGATATGGTTCGCAGAGAGCTTCCAAAGCATCAGAGGGATCTCATTGTTAAAAGGTATCAGTCAGGAGAAGGGTACAAAAGAATTTAAAAGGCATTAGATGTACCATGGAACACAGTGAAGACAGTCATCATTAAGTGGAGAAAATATGGCACAGCAGTGACATTACTAAGAACTGGGCGTCCCATAGGAAAACTGGTCAGGGAGACTGCTAAGAGGCCTACAGCAACATTAAAGAAGCTGCAGGAATATCTGGCAAGTACTGGCTGTTTGGTACATGTGACAACAATCTCCCGTATTCTTCATATATCTGGACTACGGGGTAGAGTGACAAGATGGAAGCCTTTTCTTACGAAGAAAAAAATCCAGGCCTGGCAAAATTTTGCAAAAACACATCTGAAGTCTCCCAAAAGCATGTGGGAAAATATATTCTAGTCTGATGAAACGAAGGTTGAACTTTTTGGCCATAATTCCAAAAGATATGTTTGGTGCAAAAATAACACTGCATATCACCAAAAGAACACCATACCCACAGTGAAGCATGATGGTGGCAGAATCATGCTTTGGGGCTGTTTTTAATCAGCTGGAACAGGGGCCTTAGTAAAGGTAGGGGGAATTATGAACAGTTCCAAATACCAGTCAATATTGGCACAAAACCTTCAGGCTTCTGCTAGAAAGCTGAATATGAAGAGGAACTTCATGTTTCAGCATGACAACAACCCAAAGCATACATCCAAATCAACAAAGGAATGGATTCACCAGAAGAATATTCAAGTTTTAGAATGGCCCAGCCAGCACCCAGACCTGAATCTGATTGAAAATCTGTGGGGTGATCTGAAGAGGGCTGTGCACAGGAGATGCCCTCGCAATCTGACAGATTTGGAGTGTTTTTGCAAAGAAGAGTCAAGATGTGCAATGCTGATAGACTCATACCCCAAAAGACTCAGTGCTGTAATAAAATCAAAAACATTTTCAACAAAGTATTTAGTTTGTTCCTTTAGCTGACTGTTTCAGTCCTCATGCATTATCTGAATGTACTTAGTCATTGTGCTGGGAGTCTATGGCTCACTAATTGCAGATATACAGTATAATGTGCAGGGGCCAGGAGAAGTCAAGTGATGGCACTACTGTGTTCTCATCAGATTTTTCCACCATTAATAGACTTAATAGCAAAGATACAATTGAAAAAGGGCATCATATCTAAAATATATGACTATTTAATTGACCAGCTCCAGGGAAAGGCTACCAGTCAAGCTAGACGGGGATGGGAAAAGGACCTAGGAGATCGAACAGATGAACAATGGCAAAATATTTTGGAACAAGTACAATCGGTATCAGTTTCACTGCAGCAAACTTTAACACAGTTATACATAATTCATAGGGTGTATAGGACCCCAGTTAAATTGTATTACTGGGGTATAGACATGTGCATTTCGTTTCGTTCCGAATCGAAATTCGGACGAATTTTTCATTATTCGGAAATTCGGATGCATCCAAATTTCCGAATTAGAAAAGTAAAGAATTTAAACGAATCCGAAAAAAAACCCGAACGAATTCGAAAACATATTCGAAAACATATTCGAATCGAATTCGAAAAAAATAGAAAACGTTTTTCTAAAAAAACCAATAAGATAGAATATAAAATAATAAAGCAATAGAATGAATATATATATATATATATATATATATATATATATATATATATATATATACATACATATATTTATATATATATTTTTTTTATTATTCTCTTCTATTTTTTATGCTTTTCTTTTCTATTATTTTATATTCTATAATAGTCTTTTCAATTCAAATTCAAATTCATTCTATACGAAATTCGAATTTGAAGTTTGAATTTGAATAATAGAAAAGAAGACTAGAAAAACAATAGAACAGAATAGAATAAAAAATATATATATTTTATTCTATTCTGTTCTATTGTTTTTCTAGTCTTTTCTCTTCTACTCTATTGTAATCTTTTCTATTCAAATTCATTTTATAAGAAATTCAAATTTCGGAAGATGGTTATATATATATATATATATATATATATATATATATATATATATATATAAAACCATCTTCCGAAATTTGAATTTCTTATAAAATGAATTTGAATAGAAAAGATTACAATATAATCAATATACAATATATATACAATATATATATATATATATATGTATATATATATATATATATATATATATATATATATATATATATATATATATATATATATATATATATATATATATATATATATATATATATATAGTTATACAGAAATAGAATGAAATCGAATTCTAATAGAAAAGACTAGGACAGAATAACAATAGAACAGAATAGAAAAAATATATATATATAAAACCATCTTCCGAAATTGGAATTTGGTACAGAATGAATTCAAATACAAAAGATTAGAATAGAACAGAAAATAATATAAAAGAATAGCATAGAAAAAAAAATATTCTATTCTAATCTTTTCTATTCAAATTCATTCTGTACCAAATTCCAATTTCAGAAGATGGTTTTTTTTATATATATATTCAAATTCATTTTATACGAAATTTGAATTTCGGAAGATGGTTATATATATATAATTTTTTTTTTTTTATTCTGTTCTATTGTTTTTCTATTATTTACTATTATATTCTAATCTTTTCTATTTGAATTCAAATTCATTCTATTCGAAATTCGAATTTCGGAAAATGGTTATATAGAAATAGAAATATTTCTTTCTATTCTGTTCTACGGTTCTATTGTTTTTCTATTCTATTCTTTTCTATTAGAATTGGATTTCATTCTATTTCTATATAACCATTTTCCGAAATTCGAATTTCGAATAGAATGAATTTGAATTCAAATAGAAAAGATTAGAATATAATAGTAAATAATAGAAAAACAATAGAACAGAATAAAAAAAAAAAAATTATATATATATATATATAATCATCTTCCGAAATTCAAATTTCGTATAAAATGAATTTGAATAGAAAAGATTAGAATAAAGTAGAAAGAATAGACTAGAAAAACAATAGAACACAATAGAATAAGATATAATATATATATTATATTTTATTCTGTTCTGTTCTATTGTTTTTCTAGTCTATTCTTTTCTATTATTTTCTATTCAAATTCGATTTCATTCTGTACGAAATTCGAATTTCAGAAGCCATCTTCCGAAATTTGAATTTCGTATAGAATGAATTCAAATTCGAATAGAAAAGTTTAGAATAGAATAAAAAAGAATAGCCTAGAAAAACAATGAAACAGAATAGAAAAAAATATAATATATATATATGATATTTTATTCTCTTCTGTTCTATTGTTTTTCTAGTCTATTCTATTTCTATTATTTTCTATTCTAATCTTTTCTATTCAAATTCGAATTCATTCTATACGAAAATCTCATTTTAGAAGCCATCTTCCGAAATTCGAATTTGGCATAGAATTCATTCAAATTCGAATAGAAAAGTTTAGAATAGAATAGAAAAGAATAGCATAGAAAAATAATGGAACAGGATAGAAAAAAAATAGAATATATATATAACCATCTTTCGAAATTGGAATTTGGTACAGAATTAATTTGAATTAGAATAAAAAAGATTAGAATAGAATATATTATATTTTTTTCAGTTCTATTGTTTTTCTATGCTCTTCTTTTATATTTTCTATTCTATCCTAATCTTTTCTATTGGAATTCGATTTCATTCTATACGAATTTCGCAAAATGGTTATATATAGTTTACTTTTTCAAATTCAGTTATTTTTTTTTCCGAATGTGGTAGAATTTTTTCGAATTTGACAGTTTTTTTCAAATGTGGTAGAATATTTTCGAATTTGACAGTTTTTTTTCGAATGTGGTAGAATTTTTTTCGAATTTGATAGTTTTTTTCGAATGTGGTAGAATTTTTTCGAATTTGATAGTTTTTTTTCGAATGTGGTAGAATATTTTCGAATTTGATCGTTTTTTTTCGAATACGGTCGAATTTTTTCGAATGCGGTCGAATTTTTTCGAATTCGGTCGAATTTTTTCGAATTCGAATACAAAACGAAACGAATTCCGAAAACGAATGTAACGAATGCAACGAATTTAACTAAACGAATTTAGTTAAATGACGAATCAAAACTAAACTAAACAAATTTTTTCATCATGCACATGTCTACGTGGGGTAGACAAGATACATCTGACTGTCCCCGCTGTAGAAGAATCTCAGCTGACCTAATGCATATGCAATGGAAATGTCCCAAATGATTTAGGTACTGGCAAAAAATAATTGATACTATTAACTGGGTATACCAAATACAGGTACAAAGGGATCCTAAAATAAGTTTGCTGGGGTGCCTAGAAAAAGAAACATACATACATACCAACAATTAGGATAGCAATTAACAAGATGTTGTTTATTGGGCGCAAGCCAATCGCACAAAAATGGATTTCCTCAAATGTGCCAACATACGAGGAATGGCGCCTACAGGTTAATGACACTGTATTAAAAGAATGGCAGGTTTGTCAAAATAGGGGGTCAATAAAAAAGTAAAAAAAAATATGGGATTTAACGCTGGGCATGCCCAGGAGGACTCCTTTTATAATAGCAACAGATGGAACTCCAGGGATGGATGTTTTTTTTTTCCAATTATAGGAAATGTGGGGAAGGATAAGTGAAAGAGGGTGAAATAAGGGAGAGTAAATAAAAGGCAGGAGGAGAAAAAGGGAGAGAAAGGGAGAGGTGGAAAACAGAGAAAAAAGAAAGGGAGAGGGAGAAAAAAGGGAAAAGAAGGAGGGAAGAAAGGTGGAAAAAGAGAAAGGAAGAGTCAGAGGGATACGTTTAGGATATAAATGGATTGTATAGATAGGCGTACCTATAGATATATATGACTGTTGGTCTTATTGCAGGGGGGATTTTTTCCCATGGATGGATATAGGATGAGATAGACAAAACGGGGGAAAGAAGAAGGAGGGAAAGGGACGAGATATTTACACGAATAGTGTTGATGTAATTAAGAGAAAGATAGGAGTGTGTTGGCCTCTTGGTTTGTTTACTGTTTTTGTTTGTTTTATTTATTAAAAAAAAAATATTGTGTATTTTGTTGTTTGTGTTCTAACTGTTGTAAACTAAAATTGGTGCTAATAAAAATTATGAATTGAAAAAAAAAAAAAAAAAAAAAAAATATATATATATATATATATATATATATATATATATATATATATATATATATATATATATATATATATATATATATATATATATATAGTTTCTTTAGCTGACTGTGTCAGTCCCCATGCATTATCTGAATGTACTTAGTCACTGTGCTAGGAGACTATGGCCTACTAATTTCAGATATACAGTACAATGTGCAGGGGTCAGGAGCAGTCAGGTGATGACACTACTGTGTTCTCATCAGATTTTTCAGAAGGCTATATTTTGAAAATACAGCAAGACAGTAAGTATAAGGGCATTTAGAGGCGCGATTATGCCCGTCCTTCATGCAGAGCTGCTGGCAGGCTCATTTGCATCCACTTTGGAGCTGTGTGCAAACAGCCCGTAGAAGTGGATGAACGCGCAACACTAGCACCGACACAATCGCATGCCAACGTTTAACATGCGAGCAGGAGCTGCATGCATCGCCCAGTGGCTCTGCACGGAGAACTGGCTTAAGCGCCTGTCTGAATGAGCCCTAAGCAACAAGCTACATATACCTACCACAGTCCTTTCCAATGATACCTTTAACAAGCCAAACCTCTGAGTTTGTGTATACTTGCCTCTAGAAGATATCTCAGGGAATAAGGCAGAAGGTTCTTGATGGTCAGTGATGGATAGAGATGAATAATGTAGGCTGGATCCCAGTCCTTCTCACCATTACTAGTAATGAAGTTGATTTCATCAGGAACAGCAGTACAGTTCACTATAAATGGAAGAAAGTTTATCTCGGTTGCTGGACACTGAAGGGTGCATTGAACCTCACTGCTCCTGTGAAGCATTTCCTTCCACATGATGTAACTAGTGGACTCTTTAAACTGCCCATCCAGAACACCTGTCGGCTTCAAGAATAGCTGACACCT
Source organism: Lithobates septentrionalis (assembly GCA_037952835.1). Lineage (NCBI taxonomy): Eukaryota > Metazoa > Chordata > Amphibia > Anura > Ranidae > Lithobates > Lithobates septentrionalis. Next base: position 7,047,818 of record JBBDGP010000295.1, read on the forward strand.
AAAAATGTTACAAAATTGGACAGAAAGATAAATAATAAATAATGCAAAAGCTTATTAAGGGCAAAGTAAGTTCTCATAAAAAAATGGCATGAAGGTATATAAATGATTTACTATTACACAGATTTAAACTAGACATTAGTCTGAAAGTAAAACTCCAGGAAGCACCGTCAATAAATATATATATATATATATATGTATATATATATATATATATACACACATATACATACATAAACACACATAAACACACATATATATATGAGCAAGTCCCAACAATATACCACTGAAATTTCAGAGAAACAGCCTTCCCTGGGTGAACACATCCTACTGATTTATTCCATGACTCTTAACAGTCCATTAGATACATAAAAGAGTGTAGCACTCATTTGTTCTTCCTGCTACACACACCACTACAGGCAAGTTTGAGTCAAGTAAAGATTATGACCCGAACATCCCTTGGTCTGCTACTGACAATCTCATTTGCTACAAGAAATTGCTAGGAGAGGTCTGATCTCCAGCACAAAAAACATAGATAAGTGATAGTAAAGTAGGCCATCCAACCCTATTTCTCCCACAAAGACCTAAGCACATGTAAGTTGTTAATGATAAATGTTAAGCAACATCAGAATTAACGAATCTGCATAACTAGACAAGTCATTTAAACTAAAACCATACAACATGCTCTAACTTGAGCTTCCACAGTCACCTATCACTGCTAGTTTGTTCTATCAGTGTCACTAGATTGGGTTCACAGATTTAGGGTCCATGCACACTGGACTTAAACCCCAACCCCCCCCCCCCCCCCCAAAAAAAAACGCCAGTTTTTTTGGCAGAAAAAATTAACGCTTTTGTACAAGCATTGAGTGTGTTTTCTGACAGAAAACTCCTCTCAAAAACTACCTCTAAACGCTGAGCTCAAGGTGGTTGTAAACCCTTAATGCCTTGAATGGGCCATGGCAATCATATGCTTTGTATGCCCCAAAAGCTAAAAATCGCTATTTACCTTTTCTATTTAGTAGTTCCCCCTGTCACATGAACACCATCCCCCCGCATTAGGAAACAAAAGCCAGCTGGTGGGCGTTCAAAATTCTCTTCTAGCTTCAACAAGAAGGGGAAGCAGGAGGTGGGACAGAGGGGCAGAGCGGAGCTGAATGGCTGGGGAAACCATGAACCAACACCACCAATGGGCATGTACATTCTCTTCTAGCTCCAGCACATCTGCATCGCAAGAAGAGTGGGAGGCTAGACTGAGTGGGGCACAGCGGAGCAGACTGAGTGGGGCACAGCGGAGCTTACTGGGTGGGGAGAACAGGGACCGACAATGGCACACGAAAGTATCAGTGAGCAGCCACATTCGACTGCACACATTAGTTGTCGGTCAGAGGGCTCTAGAATGGCTGGATGAGAGGTTTTTCTAAATAAGCCAAGTGGACAATAGAAAAGCTAATGTCATGAATCATAGAAATCTAAGCTAGATTATCATTTTTGCCTGGAATTCCACTTTAAAATATGCCTCTAAAGTCCTAATGCGCATGGACAGATAGGATAACACTGTGCTGCTTCTATAGGCAAAACGCAAAATTCCTGTAGAAGCAATGCTGTTTATGCCTGGTGTGCACGGACTCTTCAAACCTGGACATTATAAACCCAAAGGTTTTATCAACTAGCCAATATAAATATTATAAATAAAAATAATAATAAAATAATAATATATAAAAATAAATGAAGAACCTTGAAAAATAATTCAAGAACACAGACATTAAGCTCGCCATAGAAAATCGGTTGATTCCCCCATCAACCCAGTCAGTGTTGATGGGGGAATCCCTCTCGTGGAGCCATTCTGTTGAACCATATATGGGCAGGCCGAGACGGCCTGTCGGATTTTACATGCAATTATTTTTAGCGGCTATGGTAGCCATTAACAATAATCACTGTCTTCTCCCAGCGGGCACAGCCTCCTCCTCCCATTGAGAGAACACAGTGATTATTGCTAATGGCTACCAGAGCCGCTAGAAATAATTGCATGTAAAATCAGACAGGCTGATTCAGCCTGCTCATACATGGTTCAAATTTCGGCCAGGATTCGAACCTTGAATGGCTGACTTAAGACCAATTAAGTGCAACTTATTGTTTCTTTCAGCTAAGATTTTGATATCAATTCAGAAAAACACTAAGAATGGACCGAAGGTTTGAAATTTCCACTTCTGATGGGATAAAAAAAATACCTGTATGAATGCAGAGGTACATGGAACTCTTCATCTGGTTTACATATACCAACTTGCTCCAGTAGCTTGGGATTTGGCACAAACTTATACACAGTAAAAGGCACTGAGAAATGGTTCATGATCTGAAATTACATTTATATTACTTTATTATCTTTTCATATTAATGTACAGTAGGGCTACAAAACAAAAAACTTCTCCTGTCACTCTCATGACAGCATGTGAAAATACACTAGTAAATAATTATGCAAAAAATCAAGTAATACTAATATCTCTTAATCTCTCCCTGGTACTCAAAAGTACAGTACTAATAAAATGTTCTACTAACACTTCATAAGATACATAAGGCTGGCCCATAGGGATAGTACAATGAAAACAAAACAACATTATTTTAGGCAAAGAAGGAAAAATTTCATTCACCTGCAGAGGAGATCGAATAAATAGTACTTTGTTCCCTTCACTGGCATCAATTTGCACAACAACAGAGACTGAATTCTCCTCCGAAGGACTGCGCACATTATAAAGACGTCGAGCTGGCTTTGTGATTGGGACGTTTGTCACCTCTGTATATCCTTGAGGCACTAAGAGGAAAAGTAAATGAAAACTAGTAAAGACCCATATTCAGGCATTTCTAAAACTCTATTTCCACTGATCTGATATCCTATTTGTACATGAATAGAGGAAGAAAAGAAGGTGCATGTCTTGATATTGTCCAATGGGATTACAGCAATTACCTATGCCAAGCGTTAGTAGGCTACTTTCTTGCCGAAGTAGGGCCGACAATCTACCACGATACAAAGGCTCTACTTCAGAAAATTCAAGCTCCAGTGACTGCCCTTGATTCACATCATGAACATTATTGTGTGTTGATGAGCCAAACTGGCGTAAATTTCGGCCATGCTGTAGTACAAGAGGGACACCCAGTGCATTTATGATGATCAAAGGGGCCTTGTCCTTTAAAGAATAGTCAAAAGTTGAAGCGGTTCCTTCAGAGAAAGCCTAGGGAAGAGAACATAAGGCCTCATATGTAAAATATCTGACATTTGAGAAGAACTAAGTATTCCTAAATACAGTTTCTTCAAATATGTGCAAGACACTTACTGCAAAAGATAAAAAATGTCAATTATCAATATCATCTCACTTCTTTTTTTGATGTTCTGGAAAAACAATCATATAAAGAACATCTCTCCAATCTGCATAATGTACTGACTGAAAGCCTTATCGAGACCACAGTCATAGTGCACTTTAAGCCACGCTATACAATTGATTTACCACCAAAAATATATACTAACTTATGAAACCCACTGTAAAATTTGGTGTGTTTGACAATCTTCACACTTACCTTTGACAAGTTACTGAACACTCTCAGAGTACATTTAGAGACTGTAATGTTCATGGTATCTTTAGAAGTAACGTTAATAGCAGATTGAGGCTCAGGGACCACTATGAAATCATCTCCTGGGAGAAGACCTTTGTCCTGGACAGGGTTGTTCTTCATCTTCAATCAAAAAGAAACATATTGCATTATTTATTATACTACACAACATACTTTGTTTATAAATATTAGCAAAATCCATAAAAAGCTAAACCAGACGTGAAAAAAATACAAATCATACAGCCACAGCATTAGAAAAAACTTCTAAACGCTGCATTATAATTTAGTAGTCTCTAACCTCGAATTTCAGACTCCAGCGCCGATTTCCACTGTCAACTCGTTCAATCAAGGGCTCCCACACGGCATACATTTCATTGTAGTAGTGAACCTGTAAAGATGTGTGGCATCAAAAGGGTTGTAACACACTGCAAATATTAAATAAATCATGCAGAGGGGCCCACACACCAAGCACTCGAGGGCACAGTAAAATACATAAAATTAAATCAGGCCTATTAAAAAGATCAACGAAAATCCAGTCTGTAGGCAGCTGCTAAAAAAATCTTCAAGATAAGATTCAAACAAACATAAGTGTAACAAACACAAGCAGCGCTCATAAATCAACAACTTGCTGAAATAAACTGTAACTAAATACAGTGCTGGTGATTAAGGGAACGAGCATAGAATATGCAGTTCAATTAGGAGGACGATAGGATCATACTCCGCTGAAAAGACAACTCTCAAACAACAGCTGTATCATCTACATACGAATCACGCTCCCTATGTAATCAACACTTACCAGATGTCGGTAAGTGTAAAGCCTGATGGAGAAACCTCCTCAATCCTCCTCTTAAACGACTGCTGTCCGCTCTCACATTCAAGATTGCAAATAGCATAAACCCCCTCTATTCTCTCCGGCAACCTTTCTGACACTATTACAACTAGGGTTGTCCCGATACCGATACTAGTATCGGTATCGGCACCGATACCGAGTATTTGCCCAAGTACTTGTACTCGGGCAAATGCTCCCGATGCTTCCCCCGATACCTGGAAGACAGCTGTGATCGGCGCGTGGGGGAGTTACAAGATTCTCCCCCCAGCTTTAGTGACATACAGCTGTGATCGCTCACAGCTGACTGTCACTGCATCCTCCTCCATGCCCCCTCCTTTCCTCTGTGCCTCTCCGCTGTCCCCTGCATTCCTCTCTCCTTATCTGTCCCCTCCGTTCTGCTCTCCTTATCTGTCCCCTGCATTGCTCTCTCCTTATCTGTCCCCTCCGTTCTCCCCCTCCGTTCCTCCGTCCTCCTCCTCCTTCCTTTGTGTATGGAGAGAGTCAGCTGACTCTGTCCATTCACATAACTGAAACATTGTAATCTCCTGTGATTACGATGTGTCAGTTTATGAATGGAGAGAAGCTGTTGTCTTCTCTCCATTCATTCTCAGTGCAGCTGAGGCTGCAGAGAAAGGGACTGGGGAATCTCTATCCTCTGTCTCAAGGGGGAGATATCAGAGGTCTGTTAAGACCCCTGATATCTCACCAAAGCCCCCCAAAAGGGCTGATTAAAAAAAAGAAAAACAATAAAGAATAAAAAAATATTATTGGAAAAAATAAAAATTGTAAAAAAAAAACAAAAACAAAAAAAAAAAAAACACACACACATACAACGTTCACCCCCCCCCCAAAAAAAAACCTGTCACGTGACATTAAAAAAAAGTATCGGTAATCGGTATCGGCGAGTACTTGAAAAAAAGTATCGGTACTTGTACTCGGTCCTAAAAAAGTGGTATCGGGACAACCCTAATTACAACGCCGTGTGCTCATTTCCTGACATGTTTCGTAGTAATAACTTCGTCTGAGGGTGGAGTTCACCCTCCACCCTCAGCGGACAGCTCTTACCTTATCTGGTGCTCAAGCTGACTGAACTGTAATCATCACGCTTTTAACACATTTACTCAGTTAATGTGTTTTTTTATGTTGCTTGGCCAATAAACTGTTTTCCCGAGTTACGCTATTGGGCTGCAATTTGACTTTTGAGACCACAGCTTAACCCTCGAGAGATCCGATTGAGGATTACCTGGCGGCCGATGCAATATACTGAATGATCAGCGGGACGAGCCATTCACTCCCTAATGTCCAAGCATAGCCTGCCCAGAACCACCCTTCAGTGACAGCAATCGTTTAAGAGGAGGATTGAGGAGATTTCTCCATTAGGCTTTACACTTACCGACATCGGGTAAGTGTTGATTTCATAGGGAGAGGGATTTGTATAGAGAAGATACAGCTGTTTGAGAGTGGTCTCTTCAGGGGACGATCCTATCGGCCTCCTAATTGAACTGCATATTCTCGTTCCCTTATTCACCAGCACTGTATTTACTTACAGTTTATATCAACAACACTGCAAATATTGGCATGCTTATGGGATGTCTTCATGAACAGATGTTTATAAGTTTGTTTCTCTATTTAAAATGTTGACAAAACCTAATCAAGGAGCTACACAAGCCATTAAGGGTGCATTCAAACCTGCAAATGCACCCTGCCTGTGATTAGATGCGAGAACCCCAGTGGGTGTCCCACGATTAGTTGCGAGTAGGCAGCACCATTAAAAGCAATGGGAGGCTGCCAGCTCTCGCAGCTAATTGCACCCATTCGCATGTAATCACTCATGCAACAGTCACATGCGAATGATGGGCCCTGGGCGCAGACTGCCTGCATCCAGGGTTAATCACTCACATGTGATCCCTGCTTGAGAGATTACATGCGAATGGGTATGAAAAACTGCAAAAGTTGACAGCCTATCATTGCTTTAAATGGGGCAGCTTACTCGCAGCTAATCACGGGAACCACCATTAGGGTTCTCACATCTAATCGCAGGCAGGGTGCGTTTGCAGGCATGAATGCATTCTAAATCTTTTGGCTACTAGGAGGTTTAATGGCTTATTCACAGTGACCTCGTTAGAATGAGTTTACCGTGAACAAAAAGTAAATTTCTCAGTAGCAATTGAGATTTTATCGCCAATGTAGTCCTGTCTCCTGTACCTAATTAGTTGGTTGGATTGATTCCATTGCGACTAAAGCGAAATATTACTTGAATCACAGGCAAGGTATTGTAGTGCCACTAAATAAAAAAGTTGATGTATAAACTAGTGCCTCAATCTCTTTTGGTACTGGTACATCTATGCATAAAGAATTTACCATCTACATCATTTACAAAGAGTTATAAACAATACAGAATTGTTATAATAAATATATTAGCAAAAATTTGTACCATAATAGAAATGGACAATTGTCATGATACCTCTAAGGTGGTGTCAGCAGTCACATTCATAAGCGAAGTCCAATTGTTTACAGTTCCAGTGAAAGTAGATTCTACCAAGAGCAAGGGCACAGTACGGTGACCTAGACCACATTCAAGCGTCACCTGCACAGACTTCACTTTAATACTAAAGGCCTCTAGCTTCTTTGAGCATTCTGTGTTCTGAAAGCATTCTGTAACCTCGTCAGCTGACTCCACCCCCAAAAACCAGTTATTGCAGCTTTGGGTTGTCCTTATGTCCCAAATGTTCTTGTTTTCAACCACATTTTCCTTGGTTTCATCCTCCTTGGGCTTTGGTTTCAAAACAGCCATGATGGTCAACACAGTATTGAGAATTATAGGCGAGATCTGGGAGAAAAGCAAAACATATGATTACTTTTTTTTTTAAATTGGTGGTATCCCCTGCCAATATGTTATTTTATTCTGGCAACACTTATTTACCTTAATAATGACTTCTTCCACAGTAAGATTAGCATTCTGGCTACCAGATTCATCAGTTGTGCTTTCCAAATGCAAGGAACATGGCTGTACAACCTATGTAATCAAACATTTTACCAATGTTACATGTATTTCACTGGGGAAAGATGATGTACACAGGAATGGATATTAACTCTAAACACAACAATAAATTCCATTCAAACAGTCCTAGAACATACATTTTGCATTTGGGAATGCTTTGTTTTAATGTGCTGCAAAATACAATATATTTGATTCAAATTATGATTACATTCAAAATTAAGATTAAAATATTGTGCTCAATAGTTTAATATATTTTTTGTTTCAACGTTGTGTTTTTATTGTTATGTTGGCTTTAGAACAAGTGCAGATAAGACAAAGATGATCAATTGTACAAAAACTATATATTATAGAGGTAATGCTGTAAAAATTTCAAGAACTGAAACACACACATACATACATATACTTGACAGTGTAGCATTCATTCAGTGCCGGTTCACACTTGTGCGATGCGGAGACCCTGCAAATCCACTGCGGGTTACCCCATTGCATGGCAGTTCACACTGCCAAATGCAAACTGCAGGGAGTGTCAATACATTGTTAATGACACCCCCCATTTCAGCTCGCATATGGCACTGTGAACTGACAGTTCAGACATGAATTGTGTGACATAAGGTGTGAACACCCACGCGATCCGATTCTGGTGTAGACCAAAAAAAGGATCCTGTGCGAGTTTATTCCGAGTTTAACTCAGTTGTACCTCTCCTGTTGTCGAAGGATATGAATGGTTAGCACTAGTGGTGTGTCCCTGTGAGCTGCATCTCTCCGGCTGTTTGAGGATACTAACGCTGGATATTGTCAGCAGAAGTGATATGGCAGTAGTGATCTGTGGTTGTTCATGCCGGACCCTTAAGCAATAGATGCATTACTTCCTCTGAATTAGATTGATTTTGGATATATGTGGGACCTCTCTTGTAGCATATGGGAGTTGTTTCTTTTTGACAGCTGCGTTCAGGTGCCTTATATATTATCTCTTTGAAGTTGGAACCCTGTCAGCCAACTATACTGAGCCATTATATATTCTGCAGCAGAGGGGCTACAGTGTACCAGCAACCAGTGATATGCAATTAGCGGACCTCCAGCTGTTGCAAAACTACAAGTCCCATCATGCCTCTGCCTCTGGGTGTCATGCTTGTGGCTGTCAGAGTCTTGCTATGCCTCATGGGACTTGTAGTTCTGCAACAGCTGGAGGTCTGCTAATTGCATATCCCTGCACTAAACCTTTTTCTGACATGTGTTGGTTTCAAGTTAAAATCATTTTTTTTTTTGCTAGAAAAATTACTTCGAACCCCCAAACATTATATATATATTTTTTAGTAGAGACCCTAGAGAATAAAATGGTGGTTGTTGCAATATTTTATGCCACACTGTATTTGCGCAGCAGTTGTTCAAAAAATTACACTTTAATGAATTAAAAAAAAAAATTAACCAGTAAAGTTAGCCCAATTTTTTGCCGTGAGAATCGTGATCTTTTTATTCTAAGCAAAAAAATTGTGATTCTCATTTTGGTCAGAATCGTGCAGCTCTACCTGCCACCTCTCATCCCTGATTGGGCAGCTGACTTTGATTGACAGCAGCGGGAGCCAATGGCGCCGCTGCTGTGTCTCAGCCAATCAGGAAGGAGAATCTCAGACAGCTGAGACACTAGTGGACATCGCTGGACAGAGAGGGATCGCAGGTAAGTATTAGGGGGGCTGCTGCACAAGGAAGGCTTTTTCTCTTAATGCATAGAATGCATTAGGATTAAAAGACTTCTGTCTTTACAACCTTTTTAAGCTCAAACAGAGATAACAACAGTGGACATAATGAACATATTAGCTGATAGGCATCTTGCATCCAGGGTGTCCAACATTTAACAAACTTTTTTTATGAGTATTAGTTAAAATACTAGGTCATTTTTGAATTATGAATCTGCAAGTTTGTTGGTTACTGTGGTTAAATCACATTGCCACATTTATTTTGAACCTTTCTAGTAGGGTCATACCTCTAGATTTTCTTGACATTGGGTGGTTATCTAGTCTTAATTGTTAATTCAATCCATGGACAATACCAAATCTGGATATACAGTTTTCACCAGCTGAACAAAAAAAACAAAAAAAGAACGGATTCCCCAATCCACACAAGCAAAGTGGATAGAGGAACCATCCCTGCTGTGGCATAATATTCTGACAGCTTGGACTTTCAGAATACACTTTTCAGTGGCTGAAGCCTCTGACTGATGAAAGTTTTCCAGTTTGACTGTTTAACAGAAGTCGAGTGTTCAATCAAATTCTGTGGAACAGGTAGGCCACACACAGATTGAAATTCAGCCAATTCCTGCTGAACCAGTCAAATTTAGATCCGTCTCTATCCACCCTTATACACGGGTCGAATTTCAAACAAAGTTTTCTTTAGAAAATCAGAAATTTCATGTGTTTTGTGATCTGATGATGCCACTTGATTTTGAAATTAGAACAAGTCTTTAATTTCACCTCATGTTGCTACAGAAAATAATTTTTGTCGCCAGGAATTTTCTTTTCTTGTGCTTATGCGCATTTTTTCTTCAATTATACTTCACACACAATTCTCCCACCACTGAATAGAAAATCGTTGGTTTTCAAAAAATTTCCAATTTGCCTAATCACTCATATTGGATGGCTGCACGAAAATCGGCCGTTGCTGCGGCCCACTAATGGTGTGAAATTCTTGGATAAAATTTTCGAAAGAAAATTATTTAGAAATCCAACCCATGTATGGCATGCCCTAGTCCTTTTGAAGACAAGATACGTCAAGTTAAACAGTTAAGAGCAAGAAAATGTTCATACCGTAGTGATGTTATTGCCTCTCAGTTCTCTGAGAAATGGACAGGCTAGAACTTTGAATTCTTTCACAATACCAGTTACTTTTTTCTCTGAGTTCACATCAGAAAGCAAGAAATTGCCCTGGAAGGATACAGCTAAGGCAGGGGCATCTGCTTTTGTTAAGCTGGCCACAAATACTATTTCAGGATCCATGATCAATGCTTTCACTTTTAAGTTCGGGGAGGCTGCCTGTTCTAAAAAAAAAAAAACAAAGTTCAAATTGCAAGATACAGAAAACATACACATAAGCTTTTTTTTTAGAAAACCATATTTGCAGGGAACAAACTTAAGCAAGACAGATTGCTGTGAAGTTTAGCAGAGTACTATTTATTGCCAAATTTGACAGAAATAAAATCATATGGCATATATGCATTTCATCCACTAGTTTTATTAGGTTACGGGATAAAACAATAAATCTTTTAAAGCCCTAATCTAACAAGTTTTTATAAAAAAAAAAAAAAACACGAGGTCATTGCACTGGATGCATTACCTTACTCCTACTCCTATGTCCCCAGTAGTGTGAATATACAATACAACATACATAATTTACATAGGGAATGAGCCTACATAGTGCAGCAGTTTGTGGTATGTGGTTGTTCACACAGTAAAGAATTGCAGTGTTACATTGGCAGTCAGTGGAGAATTTAACAATACAGTGGCATTCAGTGCAGCAGTGGGTTGGTACAGTGAAAAAGAGCACTGCTGCAGTGAAGCAGTTCACAGATATAAGGTTCACTTAGTGGACAGGAGGAATTAGGTAAAGTGGCAGTCAGTGGAGAATAGTGTGGATGCAGAAGCAGTCATTAGAGAAGTACAAGGGTGCAGTGGCTGCCTGTGGAGAGCACTGAGGAGGGTATGACAGAAGGCAGTATGGAAAAGTCAGGAATGCTGAAGGGTGCAAGAGGGAGCATCATGTGCAGGATAGGACTGCAAAGGGCATAATAGTGTGCAGTATGTGCAGGAGAGAAGTGTGTATAGTATAAAAATGGGCAGTAAGTACAGAGGAGGAATGCAGAGAGTATAACAGTCCCAAAGTTTGGGGGAGGTATACTATGGGGGAGAAAACTATGATAGCAAACAAACTTATGTAGTGCAGGAGGGCAGGTTAGGATAGAAAGCATGCCTTTACTACCTGACTATATTTGGAGACATCAGATGTCTATTAGACCCCCTAATGCCTCCTCTGTGCCATCACATACAGACTGTGGACAGAGAGCCCCTGATATGAATCAGTGCCATCTCAGTGCACCAGAACACTAAATGTGAGAACCCAAAAGGGGTTTGTGACTGAGTGCTCAGTCTACACCTGTTTGTGTCTTAAGCTGGCCATAGGTGACTCAGGGATTCTGGTGGATGGAGGAATCTTCCCGCTGCACTAATGTACTCTGACAGCACGACTCCTCCGCTGTCAGAATACACAGATCAGTGGTGCAGCCAAATGAACGAAAATGTACCAACAGTCCTGTTCGAGAGGAGTCAATCACTAGATCAACTACTCTCAAACAGGAACATCCATAGATGGACCAAAATCCAGCTGGTCCCTGCTGAACTGGCAGAATTTCAACCCCTCTTTGACGTCTTATGTATGCTGTCTGTCTGCCGTGAAAGAGTATGTGTGTGTTTGTGATTGAGTGAGTGGTCTGTGTGCCGTGACTAAGGTGATGATCTGTGTGACAGAGTTCTCTGACTGCCTGCCTGGTCTGTCTGTCTGTCTGTGTGTGTGCAATGACTGAGGGTGTGCTCAATCTTTGTGTGAGTAAAGCTAGCCATACATTGAGAAAGTTTTTACTTCAGCCTTCAGGGTGATCAAAAAAAAACTAACAGCCTCCTCCGTTAACATATCCCCCCTAATGTGCTGTTCTATTGTGACAGTTGCCACCTGTGGCTATCAGAATACTTGAACAGTGGCTGCATCTAATTGCATGCAGTCGCTGTTCAGCTGACAATTTTTTACCTGGCTCCTTTGATTGTTCAATTTCACATTTTATGCCATATTTAGTTTGTAACATGTAACAATGTTACTAAAGCAGCAGCCTCATACCACCCGATCCTCCAATGTAAGCTATCTGTGAATGAATGTACTACAAGTCCTGTCTGTCAGCGAGGCAGACGGTTTGTAGTTCTCAGTAAACTGAGGGTGTAAACTAAGCTGAACAGACAGTGCAGGGAGCATGCTAAGAGATGTGCAGGGTGCAGTGGTAGCCCTTTCCCCATAATGAGGAGCAGGGATCACATAGGCAACACCATTCTGCTCTGCAGGGTCACATAGAGAACATCATTTTATTCTCCATGGACCCTCAGCAGTAGGGCTGTAATTAATGATTATTTTCATAATAAATTAGTTGGCCTATTATTTTTCCCATTAATCATATAATAACCTTAAAAAAAGTGTGGTGTATAATTTAGTTAATATGTAAAGTTTAAAAAAAGGCAATTTATTCTTAAATATCTATATGCAGTGGTAAATATAAATAACCAACTATATGGTTAGGGAGCAAAATCTCTAATCCACTCTGAGAAGAACAGACAGAAGAGACATACTGTATATACCAGGGGTCCTCAAACTACGGCCCGCGGGCCACATGCGGCCCGCCGAGGCCATTTATCCGGCCCAATCCACCCAGGGCCGGATTCCCGACAATCCAGGCTCGGGCCGGGGCCAGGTCGGCTCGGCTTCGGCAGGGAGCATATCCGCTCCGCTCTGCTCAAGCCGCCTCCCCCACACCAGTAATGGAGGGCTCCATGTGCAGCGCTGCATGCTGGGAAGTGTAGTTCCCAGCACAGTCCCGCACGGAGAGTGAGACAGGAGGCGCGAAGAGTGACAGAGAGAGCGGAGGCTTCAAGCAACAGCCTACGAACAAGTGAGGGCCCCACTGTCCCCCTGTCCACCCCTCTGTCTCCCTGTCCACCCCTCTGTCTCCCTGTCCACCCCACTGTCTCCCTGTCCACCCCACTGTCCCCCTCTCTGTCCCCCTCTCTGTCCCCCTCTCTGTCCCCCCCTCTGTCCCCCTGTCCACCCCTCTGTCCCCCTGTCCACCCCTCTGTCCCCCTGTCCACCCCTCTGTCCCCCTGTCCACCCCACTGTCCCCCTGTCCACCCCTCTGTCCCCCTGTCCACCCCTCTGTCCCCCTGTCCACCCCTCTGTCCCCCTGTCCACCCCTCTGTCCCCCTGTCCACCCCTCTGTCCCCCTGTCCACCCCTCTGTCCCCCTGTCCACCCCTCTGTCCCCCTGTCCACCTCTCTGTCCCCCTCTCTGTCCCCCTGTCCACCTCTCTGTCCCCCTGTCCACCCCACTGTCCCCCTGTCCACCCCACTGTCCCCCTGTCCACCCCACTGTCCCCCTGTCCACCCCACTGTCCCCCTGTCCACCTCTCTGTCCCCCTGTCCACCCCACTGTCCCCCTGTCCACCTCTCTGCCCCCCTGTCCACCCCACTGTCCCCCTGTCCACCTCTCTGTCCCCCTGTCCACCCCACTGTTCCCCTGTCCCCCCCCCTGTCCCCCCTCTGTCCACCCCTCTGTCCCTCTGTCCCCCTGTCCACCCCACTGTCCCCCTGTCCACCCCACTGTCCCACTGTCCCCCTGTCCACCCCTCTGTCCCCCCTGTCCACCCCTCTGTCCCCCTGTCCACCCCTCTGTCCCCCTGTCCACCCCACTGTCCCACTGTCCACCCCACTGTCCCACTGTCCACCCCACTGTCCCACTGTCCACCCCACTGTCCACCCCACTGTCCCACTGTCCACCCCTCTGTCCCCCTGTCCACCCCTCTGTCCCCCTGTCCACCCCTCTGTCCCCCTGTCCACCCCTCTGTCCCCCTGTCCACCCCTCTGTCCCCCTGTCCATCCCACTGTCCCCCTGTCCATCCCACTGTCCCCCTGTCCATCCCACTGTCCACCCCACTGTCCCCCTGTCCACCTCTCTGTCCCCCTGTCCACCCCTCTGTCCCCCTGTCCACCCCTCTGTCCCCCTGTCCACCCCTCTGTCCCCCTGTCCACCCCTCTGTCCCCCTGTCCACCTCTCTGTCCCCCTGTCCACCTCTCTGTCCCCCTGTCCACCTCTCTGTCCCCCTGTCCACCCCACTGTCCCCCTGTCCACCCCACTGTCCCCCTGTCCACCCCACTGTCCCCCTGTCCACCTCTCTGCCCCCCTGTCCACCCCACTGTCCCCCTGTCCACCTCTCTGTCCCCCTGTCCACCCCACTGTTCCCCTGTCCCCCCCCTGTCCCCCCTCTGTCCACCCCTCTGTCCCTCTGTCCCCCTGTCCACCCCACTGTCCCCCTGTCCACCCCACTGTCCCACTGTCCCCCTGTCCACCCCTCTGTCCCCCCTGTCCACCCCTCTGTCCCCCTGTCCACCCCTCTGTCCCCCTGTCCCACTGTCCACCCCACTGTCCCACTGTCCACCCCACTGTCCCACTGTCCACCCCACTGTCCCACTGTCCACCCCACTGTCCCACTGTCCACCCCACTGTCCACCCCACTGTCCACCCCTCTGTCCCCCTGTCCACCCCTCTGTCCCCTGTCCACCCCTCTGTCCCCCTGTCCACCCCTCTGTCCCCCTGTCCACCCCTCTGTCCCCCTGTCCACCCCTCTGTCCCCCTGTCCACCCCTCTGTCCCCCTGTCCACCCCACTGTCCCCCTGTCCACCCCACTGTCCCCCTGTCCACCCCACTGTCCCCCTGTCCACCCCACTGTCCCCCTGTCCACCCCTCTGTCCCCCTGTCCACCCCTCTGTCCCCCTGTCCACCCCACTGTCCCCCTGTCCACCCCACTGTCCCCCTGTCCACCCCACTGTCCCCCTGTCCACCCCACTGTCCCCCTGTCCACCCCACTGTCCCCCTGTCCACCCCTCTGTCCCCCCCACTGTCCCCCTGTTCACCCCACTGTCCCCCTGTCCACCCCACTGTCCCCCTGTCCACCCCACTGTCCCCCTGTCCACCCCACTGTCCCCCTGTCCACCCCACTGTCCCCCCCTCTGTCCCCCTGTCCACCCCACTGTCCCCTTGTCCCCCCCTCTGTCCCCTTGTCCACCCCTCTGTCCCCTTGTCCACCCCTCTGTCCCCTTGTCCACCCCTCTGTCCCCCTGTCCACCCCACTGTCCACCCCACTGTCCATCCCACTGTCCCCCTGTCCATCCCACTGTCCCCCTGTCCATCCCACTGTCCCCCTGTCAACCCCACTGTCCCCCTGTCCACCCCACTGCCCCCCCCTCTGTCCCCCTGTCCACCCCACTGTCCCCCTGTCCACCCCTCTGTCCCCCTGTCCACCCCACTGTCCCCCTGTCCACCCCACTGTCCCCCTGTCCACCCCACTGTCCCCCTGTCCACCCCACTGTCCCCCTGTCCACCCCACTGTCCCCCTGTCCACCCCACTGTCCACCCCACTGTCCCCCTGTCCACCCCACTGTCCCCCTGTCCACCCCTCTTTCCCCCTGTCCACCCCACTGCCCCCCCCTCTGTCCCCCTGTCCACCCCCTAGTGCGGCCCCCCAACAGTCTGAGGGACCGTGAACTGGCCCCCTGTCTAAAAAGTTTGAGGACCCCTGGTATATACTATTAGATGTTGAATCTGGTAAATATCATCAGACTCAGATAAAAAATTTTATTTAAAGAAAAACAAAATGAAAGACAGTTTTGCTTATTTTCAGACAGAACTGTAATTACGTATGACAGGTTCCCTTGTCATAGGCAGGTGGCTTGATAAAAGCTACCTGCGCCTGCTGTCACTCATGCTGGCGATACAAAAACAATGTCCTCCTTCAAAAAAAAAATGTAATTTTAAGAACGTTCGTTCGATTTTCTATTCGTTAGTGGGGTCAAATGTTCATTTTCAACCGCAGTGATGGGAAAATTCAAAGGAGTAGAATAGAAAACTTCTTGGTCACAGGAATTTTCAGACAGTGTATGTGGTTTTCATTCAGAAATCACATTCATTTGAAAACTTAAAGTGGATGTAAACGTGATTAATGAAATTTGAACTGGGCACATTTATCTGTAGTGTTTTCTTATCTCTCTCCAAAGCACTGTGTCCTGTAGTGGTCTCTTGCTCCTTAGCTCTGTTATCAGCCTGATAACTTCTCACACGTTCCTTGAGAGGGGAAATAGAAGTGTGTGTCGGGGGGAGGTTGCTATAAATAGATTAGCACAGAGCTTGCCATCTAAAAACAGAGCTCTGCACATTTCTTTCTTCCTTTGCCTATGAGGAGAGGGTGTGTGTACCTTTCTTCCAATCAGCTGTCTTGACTGTATGCCAATAATCCACTCCCAGTGCTAACCAGGAAGAGAAAAACTAACACGAAGAGCACTTTCTAAAGGATATACAGGCATATCCCATTTTTAAGTACACAATGGGACCAGAGCATGTATGTAAAATGAAAATGTACTTAAAGTAAAGCAATACTTTTTTTTCACTTCTCAATGCATGTACTGCATTGCAGTAGTCATTTACAGGCGTAACGGATTACCTAGGCAAGCTGGCCGACCCCAAAATTGGATATGTTGTAGTCCTGGGTCCCCTCTTGGTGCTCCCCAAGGTCCTTGTACAGGTAGGATGGAGTGGTACCTGTCCCCGGGGGGGGATAGTGTGGTCCTTGCCCCAGGGGAAGTGGGGTGGTCTCATTCGCCGTGACCATGGTGCAGGGTCAGGTTGATGTAGATTCTGTCCAGTATGGTCTGGCTTTGGCACTTGTGTCCACCTGGCTGTTGTAGTTCATGCAAAAGCATAGAGTGCTGTGGCCGGCTGCCCTCCCAGCACTTGTTTATTGTTGCTTCAGCTTCCTTCAGCAGCAGCACTGAGCACATAATCAGCATGGGAGGCTGCATCTCCACTCCACGGGGCTCTCTGAGGGAGAGCTCTGTGAAGGGGCAGGGCTGGGAGACAAGCCTGTGTTGTCCGTCATTTCGTGAAGCTGGCTCTCATAGGCTGCACCAGAGTGCTAGAAGTTTGTCCAGCAGAAGTATGCATCGGAGGGCTCTGTGCAAAGAAGGGAATGGGGGTGACTCAAGGAGGTCCCAGAACTGGGGAGGACACTGGACTGAGCGTCAATTTATGGGGCAGGACAGAGGGGCCAGAGGAGTCAGACATGAAGCTATATGAGGGGTTTAAGGGAGATATAAATATTTTATATTAAAGTAGTACTAAACGCTAAGACTTTTTTTTTCGTGGATATGGTCATTTTAAATATACTGTAATGCACAATACTAGTAAAAGTTTACCTTAAAGGTATTTGTAATGCCTTATATCACCTCCAGTCTATCAGCCTCCACCTTCTCTGGGTTCAGAGGCTGATATTCCCTGCACAGAGTCTCTAAAAAGATTTAAAAAAACAAAAACAAACCGGTTATACTTACCTGCTCTGTGTAATGGTCTTGCACAGAGCAGCCCTGATCCTCCTCTTCCGGGGTCCCCCATCGACGCTTCTGGCTTCTCCTGCCTTCAGGGTGCCCCAATAGCAAGCTGCAAAGTATAGTATAGAGTGCCCCTATAGCAAGGTAAAAAAAAAAAAAAACTTCTGCCTTCAGAAATACATTACTCACTTCCTGCTCGGGACTACATGTCCCATGATGCATTGCTCCTGACACATTCACATGTTCTCAGGCATTTACTGACATGTATGGATGGTGTACTGAGATGTATGTGTGCTGCACTGTCTTCTAAAATGTATAGAGACAGGTTCTTCTCTGCAGCATGCTGGCAGAGGCAGGCTTTTCTACTCAGGACATGGCTGCTTTCTATAAAAAACAAGATATAAAGCACACCATTGATTAAGTTCTTTTTTAGCTGATTTAAATGGAAATTAATGGAAAGCCATTACACTGTATATCAGTAATGGATTTTAATTTTGTAAATGTTGCACACATAATATTCTAGGATATTAACCAGAGTAAAATTAGTAAAGTCAATCGAAGTGTCTATTTTTAGTCTGTTTGTCTTTTGTATTACTAATTTCCTTAGCATTAAAACAATGTATGCAAAAGGTGCATGAATCAACAGGAGAATTTACTAAAACCTGTCTTTGTACACTACATAACGATCTGCTTTTCTCAGACATTTATGAAATGATAAGCCTAATATATTAAGTGGAAGAAAAGCATAACACAAATTATTCTTAAAAACGTTCCCTCCCCTCACGTGTGACCTATCCTGCATACCCTATATAAAAGAAGATCTGTGTACCCATCTATTTTTAATCATGTCTGGTCACATGATCCTGCAGCTCCAGCTCCCCTGCGGCAGGGAGAGGACGGAGCACTGAGAACGGATCGGCCCTGGAAGCCTATAGGTGTCATTGCGGCTCCCAGAACTCACAGCACTCTCTGGACGTGACTAAAAAAAAAAAAAATACACAGATTCTTTTTACACAGGGTATGCAGGATAGGTAGGAGGAGGGGGGAGGGAAGGTCTTTAAGAACAGTTAGCTCTGCAACACTGGCCATCCATGGTAAAGCTGGGTATACACGTATCGAAATTTGGACAGTTCACCAGGCAACAGAAGCCCATCGTTAGACTGGCTTCTGTTGAACAGTCCTGCTGGAAAATCAGCATTCGACCAGCTGCTGTGGCCAATGGCTGCAATGTTGATCTGTGTATTCTGACAGGGGGGGCGGAATAGAGCCTGCACTGTTAAAATACAATAGCGCAGCAGGGAGAGATCCCTGCATCCACATCATTTGCGTCGATGTGAGAATCTGTGGGAGGTTTTTTTTCATTCAACTAGCTGGTCGAATGATAAAAACTGTGTGTGTACACTCAGCTTAAAGGACAAGCTTGACAGACCTCCCATATTGTAAAGGAAACAACAGAAAAGAGCAGACCTTAAAAAGATTGTAAAAGGTAAAAGTAAAAAAAAAAAACAAAAACAAAAAAAACCTCTATACTTAACTGCTTCCATTGCACAGAGCGCCCGCAAACCTACTCTTGTCGGGTCCCCCACCGGCACTCCCGGCTCCTCCTCTGTCCAGTGCCCCCATGGGAGGCTGCTCTACATGGAGGCTCCTGAGCCCTGCCGCTGCATTCATTGACCCAGACAGCGAGACTCGGCCACATACCCCGCTCCCTCGTTACTGGCTTTGATTGACAGCAGCGGGAGCCAATGGCCCCAGCAAAGCCAGTGAAACCCAGAAGTGAGGGGAGAGAAGAACTGCAGATATGCACAGTGTTGGATCGAATGAGGGCTCAGGTAAGTAAAGGGGGGGGGGGGGCACTGATGCCTAAACATTTTTTACCTTAATGAAAGGAATGCATTAAGGTTAAAAAGGTTTAGGCTTTAGACCCACTTTATATTAAAACTTTTTTATCATGGTTGCAGAATATCCTAAAAGGTCTTTCTCGGTCGCAAGCTTTGCCCGTGAGCAATACAATGAATGATTACAGAGGAAAAAATATTTGATCCCCTGCAGATTTTGTAAGTTTGCCCACTTACAAAGAAATGAAGGGTCTAGAGGGAGTGGGGCAAGGCGAGCGCCGTCAGATTACATACAGCGAGGATCTCCTGTATACTCGGCGGCCTCTTTAATACGAAGCCCCGCCTCCTATGATAGACAGAACACTGGTCCAATGTCGGTCCAGGAGACAGAACTACATATTACAGCTGCTGCTGACTAAACAGGAGATTCTCGCTCTATGTTATCTTGCGGCGCTCATCCCGCAAGGCAGCCCAAATGTAAGTATCGGCGTATAGCGCACACACACTATTTGCACCTGATTTTCACAGTGAAAAGTTCAAGTTAGAAATACCGGTAACTTGTTTTCCAGAAATTATTCAGCACAGCACCTGAGAGAGTGGCTCCTCCCACTTGCCAACAGGAAACACACCTTTCACCGA
The DNA here is from genome assembly GCA_037952835.1 of Lithobates septentrionalis. Lineage (NCBI taxonomy): Eukaryota > Metazoa > Chordata > Amphibia > Anura > Ranidae > Lithobates > Lithobates septentrionalis. The sequence goes on from JBBDGP010000295.1 coordinate 7,067,900, forward strand.
ACTGTAAAAGGTGGCTCCTTCCCACATGTTGCCAGTAGTAGTAGTAGAGAACCTCCGGCCCAAGCTGGAACACATAATCATAATATGGTTAGTCACAGCATATAAAAAATAATAGGGCGGGTTGTTGCTATCCTGAAAGACTCCTGGAAAACAAGTTACCAGTAAGTCTTACTTGAATTTTCCCTAAACATCTTTCAGGACAGCACCTGAGAGGATAAACGAGACTTACCAACTAGGGAGGGACCACAGCCTGCAGGACCTTTCTGCCAAAAGCCTGATCACCTGTTGACAGAAGATCCAGACTGTAATGATGAACAAACGTTAAGTAACTTGACCACGTAGCCGCCTTACAAATTTGATCTGGGGTGGCACCAGCTTTTTCTGCCAATGTAGTGGCTTGAGCCCTTGTAGAGTGTGCTTGAATTCTCAGCGGGGGGGGAGATGAGAGTAGGCTATCAAAATAGCTGATATAAGCCATCTAGCAATTGACCCCTTTGATGCTTGGTGGCCCTTTTTGTGTCCAGAAAAAAGAACAAAGAGTCTGAGGACCTGAAATCTTTCATTACTTTCAGGTAATGTAATAGGGTTTCGTCTCACATACAGGTTGTGAATCTGACCTTCCTTTTCTCCTAAAGGGTTTGAACAAAAAGTTGGCAGGATGATCTTCTGTGACTTATTCTGAACTGTTGCTACTTTTGAAAAAAACCTGGATCTGTTTTAAAGTACAATCCTATCTGGATAAATGGACAAAAAAGGTTCTAGAAATACAGCTTTGAACGTCAATTTTTTTTAAACAGACTGCTTGTTGTGGTTCAAACGGTTCCTTTGTGAGGGCTTGCAGAACCACTGAGAGATCTCATTTGGGAAAATGCTTAGCCAGAGCTGGTCTAGATCTGTTAAGTGCCTTGAAAAATCTTGTGACCAAAGCTTCTGAAGAAATTGGTCTCTCCAGGAAAACCCCCAATGTGGCCACTTGCACTTTAAGAGTGCTGACTGCAAGACCCTTGTCTGCACCATTTTGTAAAAATTCGAATACTGAGACAATGTCTTCCGCAGCTCTATTTGCTGAACAACACCAAGAATAGTAGACCTTTCACACCTTGGCGTAAATAGCTCTAGTTACTTTCTTCCTACTGGGGACCTACATCCCGAGCGACCTGACATGCACCTTTGAACTAAATTTCCCACCCGTTAACCAAAACAAGAACGCTGCTCGAGGAATGGAACAAGGAACTTCACTCTTGGTTCGGCAGGTGCAATCTCCCGAAGTTCCTATACCTGTTACAAGCACTGCTGGTTAAGATTGCACCCTTATATTTTAAACAAGTACATGCACTGTTCACTAAATTTATCTGGTCGCACAAGAAACCACGACTGTGCAGACAGTACCTAACACTGCCAAAACAATACGAAGGACTAGCCCTTCCAGACCTAAAAAAAACTATCACCTACCAGTACACTTGGGGAGAATTATTGATTGGAAACGACATGAAAAGACCAAATTGTGGACGCAGCTAGAACGCGCCCAGGTGAGGGTTTCACTAAAGGGGGCTATATGGTGCTATGACCAACTTCCTCAGGCTATATCACACCCTATCATACGCACCATGCTTCGCGTAAACTCGACAATGATAAATACAACCTTCCTGACCACCAGACATTCCTCCCTACTCCCAATCCTAGGTAACCCTGCATTTATTCCTGGATTCGACCGATCGGAATACAAGACGCTCTTGGCATCAGGTAAAGACTGCGCACTACATTTCCTAGACAGTGAGCAATGGCCCTCCATCCAATCCTTGACGAGCAATACAGGCCCTTTCAACTTCCATTTTGGAAGGCAATACGGTTGCACCATTTCTTACACTCAATCCCAGACCCAGTTCAATTCAAATGCAATCTAACGACATTTGAGGACTATTGCAGAGACGAAGGAGCTTTACCCCAAGCATTATCAAAAATGTACACCTTGCTTAACACCCCACTGAAACAACTGGATTTGCTGTTCCTGCGGAAATGGGAAACCGACCTACAGTGCACTTTCACAAACACACAAAAGATCCTCAGGTTCTCCTTAAAATCGTCCATTTGTACAAAAATGCAAGAAACTAACTATAAGATCTCTAACTATAAGAACGAATCTTTGTACATCTTGCGGCATGTATGCGTTCCTTGATCATCCGATCGAGGGTGAATACTGCTGTGCAAAATGTAAGCACATTGTTTCCCTGGAAGCCCAGGTTCTGAATCTGGGGAAGCAACTGTCAGTACTGAGAAAACCCTCCATACTAAAGGAGAGCCAGGAATGTACATGGCAGGTGCCGGAAGGGGCCAGCACAGAGGTGGGTGGAGACAAATAGGTGTCGGCACTAGCAAAGAATAGATGGGTGACAGTCAGGAAGGGTAGAGGGGGAAGTGCCAGGGAGGCCGATCCAGGACTGGAGCATCCCAATAAGTACGCTCCATTGAGTGACATTGGTGAAACCAGTCAGGGACCAGCACTGCTGGAGTTGAGGGACTCTCCTAGCCGACAGGGGAAGAACTCCTCCAGTGAGAGTTGGGGGGGGGGAAGCGAAGGGAAAGGAAAGACAGATTCTCGTAGTAGGGGACTCAATTCTTAGAAGGACAGAGGGCAATCTGTAACAAAAACCTGAAGCGCCGAACAGTATGTTGTCTACCGGGCGCTCGGGTTTGGCACATCACGGATCTGGTGGACAGATTACTGGGAGGGGCTGGGGAAGACCCAGCTGTCATGGTGCATGTTGGCACCATTGACAAAGTCAGAGGCAGACGGAGTGTCCTAAAGAACGATTTTAGGGACTTAGGAGCTAAATTGAGGAAAAGGATCTCCAAGGTAGTATTCTCAGGAATACTACCGGTACATCAAGCAACACCAGAAAGGCAGAGGGAGATTAGGGAAGTAAACAAGTGGCTGAAGAGCTGGTGTAGTAAGGAGGGGTTTGGGTTCCTGGAGGACTGGGCCGACTTCTCAGTCGATACCCGGTACTATTTAAGGGACGGACTGCACCTAAATGAGGAGGGTGCAGATCAGCTGGGAATGAAGATGGCCAAAAAGTTAGAGGGGTTTTTAAACTAGGTGATGAGGGGGAGGGTCCAGAGGTAGAGATAGTCAGCACGGAACATATTCCAGAGGGCAGTATTGGGCATTAGTGGTAGGTTGACCAAAGCCCAAAAACTCAACGTACGTATAGTAGAAAGTCCTAGTTGCAATCTCAGAACACCCAATACGAGGACAATATGTGACCGGTCTAAACTACGTGGCATGTTCACCAATGCCAAGAGCATGGCGGACAAGATGGGTGAACTAGAGATACTATTGTACGAGGAGGATTTAGATTTTGTGGGAATTTCAGAGACCTAGTTCAACAGCTCTCATGATTGGCTGGCAAACATTCAAGGGTATACCCTTTACCACAAGGATAGAGAGGGTAATGCCTATATACCAAGAATAATGTACAAGTGAATGTGAGAGATACCATCACTAAGGGAGCTAGGGAGGAGGTGGAATCCTTATGGGTAGAGCTCCAAAGGGATGAAGCCAAGGGGAAATAATACTGGGAGTATGCTATAGGCCCCCTAACCTGAGGGAGGAAGTGGAGACAGATCTCCTATCACAATTTGGATTAGCAGCAAGGATGGGAAGTGTTATCATAATGCAGGATTTTAATTATTCAGACATAGACTGGGCGGAGGGAACCGCACATTTATTTAAGGCTCGCCAGTTCCTTAATGTCTTGCAGGACAATTTTATGGGTCAGATGGTAGACGCACCAACTAGAAATAAAGCATTACTGGATCTACTGATTACCAACAATACAAACCTGATCACGGATGTGGAAATACAGGGCAATTTAGGTAACAGCAATCACAGGTCAATTAGTTTCAGTATATATCACACAAATAGGAAACATAAAGGGAATACAAAGACACTGAATTTCAAAAGAGCCAACTTCCCTAAACTACGAACCTTGAAAGAAGGCATAAATTGGGATAAAATCTTAGGAACAAAGAATACGGAGGAGAGATGGGTTTTGCTTTAAGAGCATATTAAATAAGAGCATTAGCCAATGCATCCTATTGGGTAATAAATTTAAGAGAGTGAACAAAAGTCCTGGATGGCTTAACTTCAATGTAAAAATGCATATAAAAGCAAAGGAGAAGGCCTTCAAAAAATACAAGGTTGAGGGATCATCATCAGCATTCAGACTTTATAAAGAATGCAACAAGAAATGTAAGGGTGCAAAAAGGATGGCTAAGATAGAACATGAAAGACACATAGCGGAGGAGAGAATGAGGAAGGACATCTGGTTACAAAGGATGGGGAGATGGCGAAGGTATTGAATTTATTCTTCTCCTCAGTCTTCACGAGGGAATCGGGGGGCTTCAGTAACCAAAACTGCAGTGTTTATCCTCATGACACATCACAGGAAGCACCTCCATGGTTAACAGAGGACAGAAATAAAATTAGACTTGAGAAATGTAACATTAATAAATCACTGGGACCAGATGGCTTGCATCCGAGGGTACTTAGGAAGTCAGTCAAGTGATTGCCAGACCGTTGTTCCTAATTTTTACAGAAAGTCTACTGACTGGAATGGTACCAGCTGATTGGAGAAAAGCCAATATAGCACCAATATTTAAAAAGGGCCCAAAATACATCCCTGGGAATTACAGACCAGTTAGCCTAACATCAACAGTATGTAAACTCTTGGAGGGGATGATATGGGACTATAGACAAGATTTTAGTAATGAGAACGGTATCATTAGCAGTAATCAGCATAGATTCATGAAGAATCGTTCTTGCCAAACCAATCTACTAACCTTCTATGAGGAGGTGAGTTGCCAGCTAGATAAAGGAAGGCCCGTAGACGTGGTGTATTTGACACAGTTCCCCATAAACGTTTACTGTACAAAATAAGGTCCGTTGGCATGGACCATAGGGTGAGTAAATGGATTGAAAACTGGCTACAAGGACGAGTTCAGAGGGTGGTGATAAATGGGGAGTACTTGGAATGGTCAGGGGTGGGTAGTGGGGTCCCCCAGGGTTCTGTGCTGGGACCAATCCTATTTAATTTGTTCATAAACGACCTGGAGGATGGGGTAAACCGTTCAATCTCTGTATTTGCAGACGATACTAAGCTAAGAAGGGCAATAACTTCTCCGCAGGATGTGGAAACCTTGCAAAAAGATCTGAACAAATTAATGGGGTGGGCAACTACATGGCAAATGAGGTTCAATGTAGAAAAATGTAAAAAAATGCATCTGGGTGGCAAAAATATGAATGCAATCTATACACTGGGGGGAGAACCTCTGGGGGAATCTAGGATGGAAAAGGACCTAGGGGTCCAAGTAGATGATAGGCTCAGCAATGGCATGCAATGCCAAGCTGCTGCTAACAAAGCAAACAGAATATTGGCACGCATTAAAAAGGGGATCGACTCCAGAGATAAAACGATAATTCTCCCGCTCTACAAGACTCTGGTCTGGCCGCACCTAGAGTATGCTGTCCAGTTCTGGGCACCAGTCGTCAGGAAGAATGTACTGGAAATGGAGCAATTACAAAGAAGGGCAACAAAGCTAATAAAGGGTCTGGAGGATCTTAGTTATGAGGAAAGGTTGCGAGCACTGAACTTATTCTCTCTGGAGAAGAGACGCTTGAGAGGGGATATGATTTCAATATACAAATACCGTACTGGTGACCCAACAATAGGGAGAAAACTTTTTCGCAGAAGAGAGTTTAACAAGACTCGTGGCCACTCATTAAAATTAGAAGAAAAGAGGTTTAACCTTAAACTACGTAGAGGGTTCTTTATTGTAAGAGTGGCAAGGACGTGGAATTCCCTTCCACAGGTGGTGGTCTCAGCGGGGAGCATCGATAGTTTCAAGAAACTATTAGATAAGTACCTGAATGACCACAACATACAGGAATATACAATGTAATACTGACATATAATCACAAACATAGGTTGGACTTGATGGACTTGTGTCTTTTTTCAACCTCACCTACTATGTAACTATGTAACCAGGTGGTATTATACACCTCAGTTACTACACCAATACTTCCCCACTACCTCAGACAAATGCTGGAGAAGCCAAAGGGACAAGGGGACAATCCTCCATGTCTTTTGGTCATGCTCACTACTAATACACTTTTGGACAACAGTCAGGACAGTCACCCAAAATTTACTGATCACACGGTGCAGAATGACCCAGCTTTCTTCCTGCTCCACGCTACCACAATCCGCAGATATACAAAAACTCTATTATGCGACATTTACTCAACCCCGCAAAATCCTGTATTCCCGCTTCGTGGAAACAAAACACACCGACATTGATTGGATTGTGGTTGCGCAGAGTGGAGGACATTAAGAGACTGGAAGACCTGGTTCTCACAGCACAAACGAGAAAAGCATTCTAAGATCTGGAGGCTTTGGAACATATTTATACTCTCTGATGAAGGAAAGTCTTTACTGAACTCTTGAAGAGTAACCCGACTTAGGCCAAAAGAAGATTGACACCAACATTTCACCCATCACTTCCTCTTCCCCTCCTTTTCCCATTCTCCCCTCTTGAACCTCCCTCTTGGTATTTCAGTGCCTTCTCTCCTTTTCTGATATAGTGGTCGGGGAATAGACAGCCTGAATTAATCTGTGATTAAGATATTAAGGCAACATCTCACACCTAATTATTCAGGATTAGAAATCTCAAATGTCTAATAATGTCAATATAAAATGCTGCATTAACTTGTCTCTTATGGCTATATTATGTGGTCCACATAGTCGATGGAGAGTCGGCCTCTCTTCAAATACCGTCACATATGTTTGTTGTCTGATATGGCCATCACAGTACTGTATCCTCCCTGACCCCCCTCTTTAAAACTCAATAAAACTTCTATTTTAAAAAGAGAATATTTTGGTTTTCTGTCACACTGGCCTAATGAGGGAGGACATACTTAAGCCTTCCTCCCACTCTCCCACTGGCAGTGAAGAGTCACTGCGCTTTGCTGGTTGACGCAGGAAGATGGAAAAAGGACATTTCCTTTGCCTTTTCCCTTCCGCGATGACCAATGTCTTCTCTTCTCATGGGGTTTGGTACTTTGTTCCTGAGCCCTTTGAGATCGAAAAAGCCGCTTAACTGGTTGCATTTTCTTACTAGGGAATGACTTTTTATCTGCTGTCCTATCTAGGACCGAATCTAAATCAGGTCCGAATATTAAATCTCCCAAGAACGGAACCCAAGTCTGCTTTTGAATGCCGCATCCCCCGGCCAGGTCTTCAACCACAGCGCCCTCCTGGCCGAGTTAGTTTGGGCTGCAGACCTTGCTGTCATTCTTATAGACTCTGCTGATGCGTCTGAAATAAAAGCTACAGCTGCCGACAAAGTCGAGAAAGAGTCAAGAATTTCTTGCTTGGGTGAGTCTGCTATAATATAGGCTTTAAGCTGATTCATCCAATATTTCATATTTCTTGACATATTTCTTGACACAAGTAGTTGCCATGGCTGGTTTGAGATTGCCCATGAAGCCTGGGAAAAGGCTGTACTGAGTTTTGGAACTTTATTCCAAAGTGCCGCTGGGCCTTGGGGGGAAAAAAAGGCATTCTTTCTGGTTCCGCCCATTCCTTCTTAATAGCCTCAGAAATGACAGTTCACAGGAAAAGTACCATTTTTAGGCTCACTGAGACCTGCGTACATCCTGTCATGCACAGACAACTCTTTTTTCTCTTATTCTAAGCCCAGAGTAGTATAAATTGCTTTTAACAGGCCATCTACCTGTTCTAAAGACAGCTTGTATTTAGAAGGTGTACTCTCCATTCCTTCCTTCTCCTCCACATCTGATTCTTCTTTACAATGAAGGGGGAATGTCCCACTTGGGTAAGAGGACCTGCTTCAGCCTCCACCGCCAGGACTAATAGTGAGCCCTGAGAGGATTGTGAAGTAGATTGCTGACTTAGGGAGTGAAAAGCGAAACGACTGAATGGTGGCATCTTTTTAACTGATGCAATCAAATCTCTGCATGCAGATGAAGCTTCCTCTTTAACTAGAGAGTTAATGCATATTTGACATAAGGTCTTCTTCCAGTCCTCAGGTAGCTTTGCTTTGCATGAAGGGCACTTCCTTTTACCACTGGGGCAGAGCTCTTGACCTGCCGTGACAAAAAAAGGAAGACAAAAACCATGCCAGTGAGACAACCTGAACCTTTCAAAATGCTCACCACAAGTGCCCAGTGAGAAACAGCTGCCTCATGTGCCCAGACAGGCCCCTGCCACCGAGGGGGGGGGGTGAGAGAGAAAGAGGGAGAGACCGACCACATAGTAACATAGGGCAGCATACACATCTTCCCCTTACCTGGGTACTGGTGCCTGTCCCACTTGCTGCCGCCATCAAATCCATTGTAGTGCACTATCTGTGGCTAGGACGCCGGTTCCGGACACCAATAGCGCCGCTGCGCCGGACTGGACCTGGCATATTTGCACCAGCTCCGTTCCTCCCCTCTCTCCCTGCGCCTTCCGGCGGAAATTAGACGCCGTCCCCTTCTAGATACCTCACTTGCGGAGGATGCAGTCCCTGACTGCCAGTCCCAAGATGGCAGCGGTGTTTTAGAGAGGTGGACAAATTTTGCAAAAAAAAGGAAAAAATGATGTCTGCCGCCACCTCACCGCCACTCAGGAGTATCACCCGCAACAGTACCCACTCTCCTTGAGCACTTAAAGAGGGAGAAGGAGCCCATCCAGCTGCGCTCTGTGGAATGGGAGGAACGAGCTCTCTGAGGTAAGAAAAATAAAAACAGAGCAGGAAGCCTGGACTCTCAGGACAGCACCTAAGATTTCCTGACTCCTCACTAGGTGTTCCCTGCCGGAGGAAACACAAAAACTGGCAACATGTGGGAAGGAGTCTCCTTTTAAAGTTAGGTGGAAGGTGTGTTTTCTGTTGGTAAGTGGGAGGAGCCACTCTCTCAGGACGTTTAGGGAAAAATGTGTGTTATATGCCAATAAATATGGTATTTGATCCCCAAGCAAAACATTACTTGGCGGAGAAACCCTTGTTGGCAAGCACAGAGGTAAGAGGTTTCTTGTAGTTGGTTACCAGGTTTGCGTACATCTCAGGAGGGATTTTGGTCCACTCTTCTTTACAAGTCTTCTTTAAATCCTTTAGGTTTCTTTGCCGTCACTTGGCAACTCAGTTTCAGCCTCCTCCATAAATTTTCTACAGGATTAAGACCTGGAGACTGGCAAGGCCACTCCATGACCTTAATGTGCTTCTTTTTGGGCCACTCCTTTGTTGCCTTGGCGGTATGTTTTGAATCATTGTCATGCTGGAAGACCCATCCAAGATCCATCTTCAGTGTTCTGGCTGAGGGAAAGGTTCTCATCCAAGATTTTGCAATACATGGCCGCGTCCACTGGCCCCTCAATGAAGCAAAGTCGGCCTGTACCTTTAGCAGAGAAAAAGCCCCAAAGCATAATGTTTCCACCTCAGTTCTTGACTGTAGGAATGGTGTTCTTAGGGTCATGGTCAGCATTTTTCTTCCTCCAAACACAGCAAGTCAAGGTAATGCCAGAGAGCTTAATTTTGGTCTCATCTGACCACAGCACTTTCTCCCAATACTTCATTGAATCATTTAGATGTTCATTGGCAAACTTCAGACAGGCTAGTACATGTGCCTACTTGAGGAGGGGGACCTTGTGGGCGCTGCAGGGTTTCAGTGGCAGTTCTACTAAAATGTTATGACAGCTGAATAAAAAGTGGTACAAAATATGCATTACCACCACAGCAATTCTAGGAACTAGAGTTTTGTATAAAAAATATTTTAAAGACAAAATACTGTGCTTCACTGCCAAAAAAACCTCAATGATCCATTTTAAAGGCTAATAGGTTTTTGTGATTGTTAAAAGCCATTTTTTGTACCAAAGCAGTCACATGGTTTTCATGTTAAGTTATTTATTGTTGTGAATAAACGAGCTTTAAGTGCATTAAGAACAACCTATTTTACTGTCATTATTTAGCTTAAATACTGAAACACTCCAGATTCAGTTTGAAGAGAACATTGCTATAATTCTTACTGGCTTTCAGAGTACGTGACATGTATCAATCCCATGTTGTGAAATCATGACGAAATAGGGTTACTAGGTTTCATGAAGCAGGTACGAAAGGGCTGTTCTGTTCCTCAGAAACCCTAATTAAATCTGCCATGGAGTGCTTGACATCAGGAGTATTGTTACAGGAAGTATCTAGGTCACTAATTGTTGTTTACCATTATGAAACACCGTCACATGAGCAGGAAATAGAGGAAGCCATATACTGGCTTGCTGTTTATTAAAATGGTCCATAAAAGAGGGACATCTGCTACAAATATTACACCTTCAAAAAAAAAAAAAACAGTCACCTAGTTGCTAGACCATCTCTACACCCACACCTAGTTTGCAATGGTTTGCTGCAGAAATTCACATGGTTTAAAAACGTTTTCTGTGCAGGACTCAACATTTTCAAAATGCTTTGAGTGCATAATGGCTTACTGATGAAGAGCAAGAAAAGGTGGATGCTAATTTGAAAGAAGGAGGAACAGAAGGATCAAGTTTAACTACTGTAATGGGGAAGATAGCTGGGTCAACTAAGTAGAATTTGTGTGTGGACTTTACAGTAGTAGAAATGGAGACAGACTGAAAATAGTTAAAAACTGTTTGGCAGCTGGAGAATAAAAACCTACACATTATGAAAGAATAGATCTGTTTCGTCTCATTAGTGAACTCCTAAGCATAATCCTTCTTTCCATATTGGCTCACAATATATCCCTATCCCTTTGGTTAGCCCTGTCCATCCACTTTGTGGATCCAAGGGCAAGTCAGATACCTTTATTGGCTCAAATATGTCTGTCTACTTCTTCGGTAACCAAATCTCAAGCAATGATGTTATGCTTGATATAAAGCAAATCCAATACATAAAATTATATTACAGAAGCTGGTAAAGGAAAAAGATGTATATGCTAATGGGAACAACAAGCTTACGAGTTTGTGTATTCCACTGATCTTTTTGCAGAGTCTTTGCTTCAAATCTCAGCTCTGCTGTTTGCCATCACGAAAACATGGTAAATCATTGCATCTATGGCATGGACAGCTGAACTAATGTATGCAAAGTTTGCACATTCAATCCCTGGGTTTACAATTTTTTCATTAATAGATTTTTCTGGAAACTGCTGAAAAAAAAGGTATTTTTGGGAATTTTCGTCTAAGTACAGTATGAAGCAAAAATGATTGAATAAGAAAATAACACAGGGGTCAGCCCCACAACTTCTGTATTGTAAGCAGCCTGGATTAGGGTTCCAGTACACAAGTGCATTCTCTGGTACGGAGGAGAAAACTGTATTTTTGTGTGGTTTTCATGGCGCTGTGTACAGCTACCTATCAAGATGAATGATTGCAAGCAGTTTTACAAAGCACCAGGAACCGCAGGGGTCTCCCATACATTTGCCAAGACAGCGCAGGTATGGCGATCCCAGGTTTCAGGGTGTCTTTGCATGAACGGAAAATCCTGACGTGTGCATGTGCTACAGGTCTCTAATTGGGGCCCAAGCAGAAACTTTCATATCTGCACACTGGCTGGATTTTCATAGCAGACAGCACTCAGGGAAGGCAGTAGGGCCAAAGTTTTGGGGAGCCAACGTTATGGAGGACCAAAGTGCCTCTTTAACCACTTCCCGCCCGGCCTATAGTAGAATGACAGCCAGGAAGTGGTTCAGTTATCCTCACTGGGCGTCATATGACGTCCAGCAGGATAACAAGCCAGTGCGATCGGTGGTGTGTCACTCTAACACACTGCATCTCTAATCGTGGTAAAGAGCCTCTGATTAGTGCCTATCAGTGCCACCTATTAGTGCCCATCAGTGCCGCCTATCAGTGCCACCTATCAGTGCCCATCAATTCTACATATTAATGCCACCTCATCAGTGCTGCCTCATCAGAGCCCATTAGTGTAGCCTCATTGGTGCTCATTAGTGCTGCCTCATCAGTGCCCGCTGGTGAAGGAGAAAACTAAATTTTATAACAAACAAAGAAAAACTTTTTTTTTTTCAAAAATGTCGGTCTTTTTTAGTTTGTTTAGCCAGTGGTGATCAAATACCAGCAAAAGAAAGCTCTGTTTGTTGGAAGAAAATGATAAAAAAATTAGTTTGGGTACAGTGTTGTATGACAGCGCAATTGTCATTCAAAGTGCGTGTAGTATGGGTCTATATTCATATAGAACTTTAGTTATTGAATTACAAGAGACTTAGTAATAGTTTTAAGGTGATTACATATATATATATATATATATATATATATATATATATATATATAAATATATATATATATATATATATATACATAAATATATATATATATATATATATACATACACACACACACACACACAGTACAGTGACACATATGCATGGGCATATTATATGCACATATTGGGATGTGTAGACAAGAGCCGGTTAGCCTGCCAGAATGTTTTTAGAGTGTGGAAGGAGATCAAAGTGCATAGAGGAAACACACATGAAGCAGTTTAAGGTTGCGCCTATAATTTGAGACAGAGTAGTGTATAGTTCAGGTGGGGGGTGAGTAATATGCCTGTAATATTTCACCTTTAATATAGAAAGCTGAGTTTTTCAGTGTTAAGCTAGGTCACTAATGATTATCGATTTGCCTGTTCAGAAATCTATAATGGGCTATATGGGCATTGTTGTTAATTAAGGAATGTTGGACTGACATATTTGGTAACACACCTGCCATGATGTCAACTAGAAGCATATTGGAGAAAGGAGACAAACACTTTTGACAGCAGTAACAGTCTATAAAGTCTTTACCAATGATCAGAAGCTGAACTGTTGGTGCAAGTTCCACCTGTTCTGAGGGTCGAGTACCTGAACTGTTCCATCCGCTATCATGGTTAAGTACCTGAATCTGATGGTGAAGTACTTGAACTGTTTTATCTGCTCGGATGGTCATGTGCCTGAACTGTCTGTAAAAGTTCCAGCTACTATGTGGTTATGCATACAGACACAGTGTTTCAAAAAAATCTAAAAATAGATTGTAATGTCACACTAAACAGCGCTAATGTTGAGCTATAATCCAATAAACATGTGGCCAACTACACATGCATAGGGAAATCCTTTATAGGAAAGTCCTTAAAGAAAGAGTCCCTTGAAGAGATAAGTGGTGTAAAGTTCAGGGTGTAATTCAAAAAAGTTCATCAGATGGTCATGAAAAAGTTTCTTAACGTGCACCTTCCACCGATCACTCAGGATTCCACCCAGTGTAGACACACTCCCCCTAGGGGGTTAAACTCACCAGAATTGGAAAATAATAAAGCATTCAGAATAATCCAAGCCAGCAACTAATGTTGACACCACTCATGAGGAATCACGGATGTTCAGGGCTCATAATAGATCATTATTTGGTGCTGCTTTACTTCTCAAACGCAGAGGAAGTTGGGGGCAAGGAGTTGACTTGGAAGGGCAAGTTCCTGCACCTATTCTCTGATTTCCAGCACTGTCAACTGGCTCCTCTTCCAGGTTGAATGCTGGCTCCCTAAGTAAACTGACAGGCCGGGCAAGGAGAGCATTAAACAGAGAAGCAGCCAAGTGGCCCAAAGTAACTCTGGAGGAGCTGCAGAGATCCACAGCTCAGGTGGGAGAATGTGTCCACAGGACAACTCATAGTCACGCAGTCCACAAATCTGGCCTTTATAGAAGAGTGGCAAGAAGAAAGCCATTGTTGAAAGAAAGCCATAAGAAGTCCAATCTGCAGTTTGTGAGAAGCCATGTGGGGGACACAGCAAACATGTGGAAGAAGGTGCTCTGGTCAGATGAGACCAAAGTTTAACTTTGTGACTTAAAAGCAAAACGCTATGTGGGGCGGAAAACTAACGCTGCACATCACCCTGAACACACCTTTTCTTCATCAGGGACAGGGAAGCTGGTCAGAGTTGATGGGAAGATGGATGGAGCCAAATACAGTGCAATCTTAGAACAAATAAATGTAAAATATGGGGGTTCAGTCAGCGCAAAACAGTATATGTAAATTAATAGAAAGAATGGAAGCAGCTGTACACTAAAGGTTAATATATGTAAATCCTTTAAACATATGATAAGCAAATATTAGTGCAGCGCTAATGATACATCAATTACATCAATAAACAAATTGCTCATAAAATTAAAATTTATCAGAAGTCCCCTTTAGTAAAAGAAATAGATAAAAAGAGTTGATAGGAAAGTTCTCCTCCTTGGTGATAAGGGTGCTCATAGACATTCATATGGTGTGTCTTTATCAGTGATTCCTCCACCATCTAGCCAAACTGCTCACCTCAATCACTGGACCCCTGAGTTAACAGATGGGTCAAACAGGCATTTACCACTAGAGTGGTCACAGAAGGAAGCTTGAATAGCCAGATGAACAGGATTCGAAATCCAACCACTTTAAACAACCGCATGTTGTTGCTCTTAAATTCCAACCTTGGTACCATAAAAAAAACAATAAAAAGTATATAGTGCACACTGTGTGGCTAAAAATACTTGATTTATTTATAAAATACGGGTACTCACAAATATAGTACTGTAGGCCCAGTGCTGGGATGAATAGCATATAATCGTTTCAACAGACATGGATATTATCCTCATAAAATGAATAAGGTGGCTGCAGTGACATCACAAAGTCCTCCCGCACGTGTATCGTCCCTGAGCGAGACTACCTCAGCGATAATGGAGGCTTGTGCGTCTATTTCTTATATACTAAGCCACCTGCATAATTACACCTGTGTGACCCACCCCCTGCAGCGTACGCCGCCCAATGGGCTTGGAACGCCCAGAGGTTTAGTGATCACTTCCTGTGAGCAACCAGGCTTTTTATAATGTTACTCACATGTTCTCCAATTCTTACATGTAGAGATCTGGATGTTCTCCCTACATACTGGAGGCCACATTCACATTCTAAGATATACACTACTCCTGATGTGGAGCATGTTATCAATTCCTTAATTTGATACAATTTGTTGGTAGCAGTGGCAACAAACTCTTTCCGTTTCTTGACATTACTCCTAGCTTGTTTATATGGGGGGCAACGACCACAAGTGGAACCCTGTTAGAAAATTAAATATCCTATTTTCAAAAAGGACAGGTGGGTCAAAGACCCCAGGGGCCAGTTTGTCTCTCAGAGAGGGGGGCCTTCCTATATTTAAACTGGGGATGATCAGAAAGTGCAGGGCCAAGTACCCTATCCTGTTTAAGAATGGGCCATTATTTACGAACAATCTATTCAAATTTTTTATGTTAGACATTATAGTCCAAGATTATTCTAGTGTTCATAGACGGACACTGTTTTTCCTTAGGACCATTAGACACCAATATTTTTCTATCAAGATTCCGGACTGTCTCTATTTCTCTTTCAACAATAGACCTGTCATACCCCTTTTGCAAAAAGCGGGCAGACAGAACCTGAGATTGTGAAAGGTAGTCTCTTTCATGTGTGCAATTTCGTTTGGTAAGTACGAATTGTCCACTAGGAATGTTGCACAACCACTGGGTGTGGTGGCAGCTTCCAAGGGGAATAAACGCATTGTGGTCAGTGGGCTTAAAGTGGTTCATCATCTTTATCCTATCACCCTCTTTACTTGTGTCTAGATCCAGGAAGACAATGCGATCGGTGTTGACATTCCAGGCTAAGACGATGTTCTTATTGTTAGCATCAAGCCTCTGCATAAACCGTTCAAGACCAGACTTTTCACCGTTTCAGATCATAATGCGATCGTTGCTATACCTTTTACTAAAAACCAGTTCAGGGGGTCTGTTTTTAAAAATAGCTTCTTCCCTCCAGTGTGCCATAAAAAGATTGGCAACACTGGGAGAGAAACGTGCTCCCATCGCTACACCCCTTGTTTGGAGATAGAACTGTCCGCGATACCAAAAGTAGTTCTTAGTTCAAACTGCACTTTCTGATCATCCTAAATTTAATTATAGGTAGGCCCCCTCTCTGAGAGACAAACTGGCCCCTGAGGTCATTGACCCACCTGTCCTTTTTGAAAATAGGATATTTAATTTATTAACAGGGTTCTACGCTTGCGGTCGTTGCCTCCCATGTAAACAAGCTAGGGGTAATGTCAAGAAACGGAAAGAATTTGTTGCCACTGCTACCAACAAATTGTATCAAATTAAGGAATTGATAACATGCTGAACATCAGGAGTAGTGTATATCTTAGAATGTAAATGTGGCCTCCAGTATGTAGGGAGAACATCCAGAGCTCTACATGTAAGAATTAGAGAACATGTGAGTAACATTAAAAAAAGGCCTGGTTACTCACAATGTCTCTAAACACTTCAGACTGTTTCACAATCGCAACCCCGCCAAATTGAAATTTTGGGGGGTTGAGAAAGTGACCCAACATTGGAGGGGGGGCAATTTTATTCGACAATTGAGCCACCACGAATCCTTTTGGATTTATGAAACAAAAGTAGGAGTACCCACGGGGCTCAATGTCGAATTCGACTTAAATTGCTTCATTTCAGATCATTAATATCCTTTTTTATACTTTTGACCCCTTTTGGGTTATTTAAATTGAATCTTATGGCATTTAGCTGTGATGACGTCATGTTTTTTAACTTTCTTTATAAAGTTTAAAAAGTTTTTTTTTTTTTTTTTTTTTTAGAAAAACACGTTTATTGACTGATTCCATATCAGTCTAGTATGTATATGGAGGCCCCTCGTCTGTGTATTTGCCCAGTTTTGGAGTACGGGTTGTTCGTGGCTGTGTGCACTGTCTGGCTCTGGTGTCCCCTATCTGTGGAGCCGGATGTGTGCTAGTCATATGTATAGCTGTGTTGTTCCGTTACCTGGGCAATGTTTTACATGAGAGGGCTGGCCTCAAAGATTAAAGTGTGCTTCCTGTGCATCCCAGTTAGAGGTTTAAGTCATGTACTTGTTGTCACATGACCAGGCGCCATGCCGTTGTTGACGCCGCCGTTACCACGGCAACGGACGGACTTAACAGGAAGTGATCACTTAACTTCTGGGCATTCCAAGGCGATTGGGCGGCATATGTTACAGGGGGTGAGTCATACAGGTGTAATTATGCAGGTGGCTTATTATATAAGAAATAGATGCACGAGCCTCCACTATCGCTGTGGAAGTCCCGCTCAGGGACGATACGCGTGCGGGAGGACTTTGTGATGTCACTGCAGCCACCTTATTCATTTTTTGAGGATAATATCCATGTCTGTTGAAACGATTATATGCCATTCATCCCAGCACTGGGGCTACAGTGCTATATTTGTGAGTACCCATCTTTTATAAATAAAACAAGTATTTTTAGCCACACAGTGTGCACTATATACTTTTTTATTGTTTTTTTATGGTACCACGGTTGGAATTTAAGAGTGACAATGTGCGGTTGTTTAAAGTGGTTGGATTTTGAATCCTGTTCATCTGGCTATTCAGGCTTCCTTCTGTGACCACTCTAGTGGTAAATGCCTGTTTGACCCATCTGTTAACTCAGGGGTCCAGTGATTGAGGTGAGCAGTTTGGCTAGATGGTGGAGGAATCACCGATAAAGACACACCATTTGAATGTCTATGAGCACCCTTATCACCGCCGAGAACTTTCCTATCAACTCTTTTATCTATTTTTCTTTTACTAAAGGGGGCTTCTGATAAATTTTAATTTTATGAGCAATTTGTTTGTTTATTGATGTATCATTAGTGCTGCACTGTTATTTGCAAATCTTAGAACAAAACCTGTTAGAGTCAGCAAAAGACTTTAGACTGGTTCGGAGGTTCGCCTTCCAGCAGGACAATGACCCTAAACATACAGCCAGAGCTACAATGGAATTGTTTAGATCAAAGCATATTCATGTGTTAGAATGTCCCAGTCAAAGTTCAGACCTAAGGCCCCATGTACACGGGACACTGTTAAACGTGCGTTCAGAGACAAATGCACAGTCTTTATTCCCATTCTTTTGCAGTTGCGTTTAACAGCGTTTCTTTGGAAGCAAAAAAATGGGTTCAGACACAGAAGATTTCCACGTTTCAGACGCCAAACACGGCTAAACGCGGTACCCGCGTTTATCCGCATTTTCGTTTATAAGTGTTTTTAAAGGTACCCTATATTTTAGACCTGAAAAGACAAAAATATGATGGAAAACAATGAAAAAACATAAAAAAATATAGTTAAAAATGTTTTAATTACTTGCGATGGTTCATAGACCATATATAGCCCTTGATGCAATGCAATACACCACTGGCATTGCTGTATACAAATTGGTGTCCATGCTGTACGTACATGTTTACAAAATATCCTGCTGACATTCACTGCGCAATCAAAGGATGGGTCAAACTCAAACAATAGCGACAAACTCTGACTCTGGACCTCTCACACAATTTTCTACAATGTTCTAGCCTCATCAAGAGCAATGTCAGGAGCATTTCCTCACATATGCTCATTATGGGATCCATTGCAAAAAAAAAAAGCATAGAAATAGAGGCAAATACAAGTAGACAACAGCTCACTCTGCTGCTGCTACTCACTCTGGTCAAAATGGCTGAAATAGTTAACTACAATGTTTTTTGAGCTTGGGGAGGGTCTTAACTGAGGTTATCTTAATAAACAAGTCTAGACGCAAACGCGGCTAAACCCAGCATGCAAACGAGGCTAAACGGGCGTTTTAAACGCAGGTTTCAAGGTGTCAAAAAAATTTGTTCAGAGGAATTTGCCTCAGCGTCCAGTGTACATGGGGCCTAATTGTGAATCTGTGGCAAGACTTGAAAATTGCTGTTCACAGACGCTCTCCATCCAATCTGACACAGCTTTGGCAAAGAAGAATGGGAAAAAAGTTCACTCTAGATGTGCAAAGCTGGTAGAGACATACCCAAAAAGACTCGCATCTGTATTGCAGCGAAAGGTGGTTCTACAAAGTGGTGACTCGGGGGCTGAATACAAATGCACGCCACACTTTTCAAAATTTTTTACAAATAAATATCTGAAAACCATTTATCATTTTCCTTCCATTTCACAATTATGTGCCACTTTGTTTTGGTCCATCACATAAAATTCCAATAAAATACATTTACGCTTTTGGTTGTAACATGACAAAATGTGGAAAATTTCAAGGGGTATGAATGTTTTTTCAAGGCACTGTAGGCACGTATTTGTTGGTGACTTCTGTCAGATGTTCAAGCCCCTGCATGGGCATCACTGTTGTTATAGCCATTAAAATGATTGCAACAGATGGTTATAAACAATTGTTTCCTTGGCCTTGACTTGGGTTAATCTACTCCTACTTTGTTCTAACGTGTCAGAGTTGTGGTGGAAGACACAGTGGGATAGTACCTTGGCCCATATTCACACCTGCCTGTAGATGGGACTAGATCTTGTCTTCCATCTGCCCCACAATATACTTCTTTCCCCCACTGGTCTATCATCCTATTCCCTTCCCGTACCCCCCTCTTTTCTTCCCCATCTCTTCCATTAACCACAGTGGCGGACCGATCCACCCCTAAGGGCAGGCCGTGCTCTCATTATAGACCTATCTTTCCCCTTTACTCTTTCCCTAACTCCCCCAATTATTCTGTGGAACCTCTCTCAGTTAAGTACCTTTTGCTTCTGGTTAAAATGTTGGGTGTCATCGCAACATCTAGAACACATTTTTATTTGCCGGAGGTTGTAATTACTTTGTGACCATGTATAGTGGTTTCTGCACCAATCATTTTCATAAGTACAACCTAAGGGATCTGTAATATGTTCTTCCTGCTGAGTAGGATTTGTACTACATCTCGGTGTTTGATGTATGGGATGTAGCCCTTTCTTAAACAAAAAATATGCCAAAAAAAAAAAAACTGCATCAGGAAAAAAAATTGGAAAAATAAAAGACGAGTATTAAAGCGGAGTTCCACCCAAAAGTGGAACTTACGCATTAAGGCCCCCTCCCCAGCTCCTGATGGTGAAACTGAGCTTTTGGGGGAGGAGCAGGTACCCAATTTTGACAGGCTTCCCTGCAGCCACTTCCGTTCCGGTCGCCTTAGGCAATCGGAAGCTCTCCTTCCCCCTTCCCTCCCGAAGTCTTCAGGGACACAGGACAGGTCCTAGAAGACTTTGGGACCAATCACAGAGCGCAGCGCCGCACCCGCATGCACAGTGGACACCCGGCTGTGAAGCCGCAAGCTGTCATGGCCAGGTGCCCATAGTAGAGATGCCAGCGCTGCTGAGGAGAGAGGAGGAAAACTGCTGGGGTGAGTGCACCGCTGGATTGCAGGACAGGAAAGTGTGTTTATTAAAAGTCAGCAGCTACAGTTTTTGTAATAAACACACAAATGACTGGAACTCCGCTTTAAATGAAACAATAAAATAAGTAATACTACATTCTACAATTATTCACAATTGACGGCCATAAAACCTACCTCGTTTCTTTGTTTTCGTCTTGGTGGGAGTGGATTGTTTGGGTTGGCTTTGAAAATGTTTATCTGTGCTTGGAGTCTGAGGCATAGCCTTAATGAAGAAATCACCAACAGTCATCAAGAATTCCACACTGGCACAAACATACAGCTTCTCCATGATTGCGGAGATTGAGCGCTCCTGATGGTTTTGTTTGTAGACTATATCAATCATATTGCTTGAGTTGCAGGAATCTTTTTGGTCAATCATTCTAGTAAAGAAAATATTATTTTTACATGACTGCCTAGCCACAAGAAAATGCTATTAAAAAAAATTATATTTCATTGGTACGGTCTATTTCACAAATGTATTTTGAAATATAAGAGAATACATTTTGCTTGTGTTATGTTCTCCTCAGAGCAAACACACTAAACCAGGCTGAGGCAACCTTAAAGGTGTGGAAATCTACCCGAACAACATCGGAGAAGTCAAAGATCACCGGGCACAGTGTCGTCTTCTCACACCTGATTTAGACCTCTAATTGCCATACTAACATGTTGCAATCATGTGGATTGCATGGCAATAATGGGTTTAAATCAGGTGATGAGGGGGAAACATATCACCTGTCAAATACACTCGGATCGCTTTTCAGAGGAGGAGCAGAGCCTGCTACACTTATGAATGAGCCCTTAGTTGCATTCGACAGCAGCACCCTTAGGGCTCGTTCACACGTAAAGCTGGGGGGTGGTAAAACCCTGCTGCTGAGTCTGGGTTTTACAACCCCCGATTCCTACCCCCTTTAGCTGCTGGGGCAGCAGGCAAAAGGTGTACACATGCCGCAGCAGGAATTAAACCCCTGTTTTTAGTGGGTGCTATCGCATCCCAATCGCGACCAATTCAAGTAAATTGGGACACTCTGCAAGTGCCCCCCCCCCCCCCCCCCCCAAATGCAAGCTTCTGCGGGGCCCCATTGATTAGGGCAGGTGGTAAGAAAGCAACACAATGCTGCCTGCTTTAACCCCTCATTTGCTGTACTGCACAAGGTTGGAGGACACTTGCAGAGCAGTCTCATTCACTTCAATAGGTCATGCTTGGCAGGTGCTACACACCAACCATGACAGAGCGTATAACTCCTGCTGCATCTGCAACATGTGTACACCCCTAGCTACTGCAGATAAAGAGGGTGCAGTTGGGGGAAAGGCGGTAAAAACTTTTTAACTATGGGGTTTTACCACCCCCAAACAGCAAATGTAAATTAATCCACTGTTTTAAGCCCCCTTATAAGTCTGCTTTCGCGCTGATGCGTTGAGGTTTACCTATACCATGGGTGCAGCGCAGTGCTTCTGCAACTTTCCTAGGTTAGCTGTGCTTTGTCATAGACCTCTATTATATCCTGCAGGTGTGGTGCGCTTTCTAAAAGCACTCCAAAACTCCTGTGTTCAGGAGTTTTGGTGTGCTTTTAGGAAGTGCACCAAACCCAAAAGGATCTAATAGAAGCCTATGGCTAAGTGCAGTCTACCTGGCCGCGATCTACTGGTTGCTGACCCCCACACTAGACCCATAGATATAGTGTGTTCTATAATCTATGATCTACTGTATACAGTTGAAATGCAGATATGTTTACTTTTACAGTAATATCTGTAGGTCACTGTGATCTACTCAGGTGACTCTATGCACTACCACAACATTTAGTTGGCATTGTCTGGTCAGCTTTGTTTACCCCGTAGTGACAACGAATGTTACATGAATATACTACATTCACAAGTTTAGTTATAAGTATATCCAAAAAGCAACCAAGGAATTTCTAATTTAACCACTTCACGCAAAACGACGTACCTGTACGTCAGTACTTTGACGCCAAATACCGGGGTTATGGCAGCAGCTAGCTGCTATAACCCCGGTATTTTTGGGAATGCCGTGAGTTTCTCTTTAAGGTAAAAGTGGTCTCCGCGGCGGATTTGAGGCAAGATCACTTATCAGCGGCGGGAGAGGTGCCCACGTCCCTCCCGCCGCGCTCCGGAAGCGGCAGGGACGATTGCGTCCTCTCTCGTGGATGCCTGGCTGCCGACTGAGGGGAAGATGGCCCCTGCTCAGCTCCATGGCATGAGAAGGCGGAAGCAATGTCAACAGTCACTTCCGCCCATAGCTCTTAAAAGAGAATTTTTTTTTTATTGCATTTTAGTGTAAATATGAGATCTGAGGTATTTTTGACCCCAGATCTCATATTTAAGAGGTCCTGTCATGCTTTTTTTTCTATTACAAGGGATGTTTACATTTCTTGTAATAGGAATAAACGTGACCCAAAATTTTATTTTTAAAAAAAAAACAGTGCCAAAATAAAAAATAAAAGTAAAATAAATAAAAAAATGTTAAAAGTGCCCGGACGAGATTGTGCGCAGAAGCGAACACATATGAAAACGGTGTTCAAACCACACGTGAGGTATCGGTAGAACTAGAGCAATAAATCTAGCCCTAGACCTTCTCCGTGTATTTTTTTCAAAAAAAGTGCGCTTGTAAGACCGCTGCGCAAATACGGTGTGGCAGAAAGTATTGCAATGACCACAATTTTATTCTCTAGGGTGTTAGAAATAAAATATTTAGAATGTTTTGGGGTTTTAAGTAATTTTCTAGCAAAAAAAAAAATATTTTAACTTGTAAACAACAAGTGTAAAAAAGAGGCTCAGTACTTAAGTGGTTAAGCTGTCAAAAAGCAGAAGTGATCAAAATCAAAGATTGTGAAAAAACTGGTCTGAGTTAATAAATTACATTGACTAAAGGCACCTTTTTTTGGAACAAAGGATGAAAATGACAAACCTGGATGTGGCTTTAGTAACACCTTCCCTGAGGTCATCAAGAGTGCAAGTCTTGAGACAAATGGAAAAGGCCAATGAACTATCAACACACATCGTTCCCGAGGAGGACAGACATTGCAGTCTTAGTTCTCCCAGACGTAGATTTTCTTGATGCAGCCATTCGGAAGCCACCTGCCACAAAGCACAAAAATGGACATTTACAGAAAGGTAAAATAGCAACACTAAGACTATGGGGTACTCAGTCAAATTTTCACAGAGATGCGAACAGTGAGGCAGACTGCAATTATTCAATACATAATAATACAATAAAAAAAATGATTAAGCAGGGCTGAGGCTCAATGGCGAACTGGGAGAGATGTTAGTTCCACTGCCTCCACCACATCCTACAGACCATCCAGGGATATCAGTTCACTGATTCCCAGCGGCACAGCGCCCTCAGGATGGTCTCCAACAGCGATGTTATGGTGAAAAATCTGACTAATGAGACAGCCTTCAGTGGCCAAAAAAAAACACTGAGCAAGATAGCGATGGAGCACGTGCATTTATATTCCAGCTGGGATCAAAGCATTCAGACCTCACTGTCCAATCCGCAGCACTGAAGCAAATTGCTCTCATTGACTCACAGGCTGAAAACTCTCTCATCCGGCCTAAATTGCTTTCAGACTCTAGGCAGAGGTAAGCAAGACTGAAACACAGTCAGAACATACACTTCTCCAGATCATAGACACAATTGCAGACTTTAAAGGCCCCCCTGACTACATAAGATTAAAGCCATACACAGACTTTCTTCTCTCCTTAGACAAGACATCTAGACCCTCAGAGAACATATTGTGGCTGCAGAAGAGCGAATTAGCGCTCTTGAACATACTGTTTCTCCTCTCATTGCATTCTCTACGGAGTTCAGAAAAGAACTGGCTATTAAGCTTAAACTAGCTGATCTTGGAATTAGGCCGAGTTGCAATAGCCTAGGTTTTGTTGGCTTTCCTGGAAAATCAGAGGACGCCTCTCATGTAGGTATTCTGCTACAATGTCTTTGCTTGTCTGATTTAAACGCATTTGCTGCATTCATCATAAAAGGGGCCCACCATACATACCCCAGACAGCGCCATCAGGGGCACGCCCTACACCTTTAATCCACATTTTTTAATCATCCTGCCTTAAAAGGGAACACCAACTCAATGGGAACTGAGGGGACATCTAGCCTTATCTTTCTGCAGAGGTCCAGAAACAGAGGGTGTCTTTCACTGGTGAAGGGAGCTTGATATACTGTTATTCTCAGCCAATGACGGCAAGCCATTCTTTTTTAATGACTCCATGGAAAGTTTTGGCCTGGCTGGATGGTCTATTTGGCTCAGTACCCCACAGATGCCGCCCATGAGGCTCCAGATAAAAAATGTTTTAAAGTAACATTTTTATAATTTTTTTTTCTCTCTCAAACACTCATCATGTTTTTTCATTTTTCACATTTTTTCACTTTTTCCACTTTTTTTTCACTGTTTTTACACATTTTTCTCATTTACATACATTTTTTTTCAGAACACCACACTTACAATCATCCCCACACATGTGTGTTGCAGCAATCGGGCATGCTATGTGGAGGTTTTCTTGGCTGGGGTGGGGTTCCTGCCCTCAGCTCCGGAACGGACAACCATTTGGGGTCCCATGCTCCTCGATGCCAGCCAAGCACAGTGCTCCAGCCGACCTGTGAGCATAGAGATCTTTCCCCATGAGGTCTTTCCTCCCTTTAAAGGGGTAGAACATATTTGCTAACATTACATATTTATTCATATTTACAGTTTACTTCTGTACCCAACTCCTGATAAATGGCATGTACCCATGAAACGCGTCGAGTTTCCTTGGGGTGCTTAGACAAGTCTGGCTCAATACTTACCTACTGGCCCATGTATACTTTTTATACATCCAAAATTCATTGAGTACTATGTAATTATCAATGTGTATGTGTACCTATCTTATAGCAGCTCTTTTGCATATGATGTACTAATGCCTGCCAATATGAAACCTCTTGTAGTATATTTATTAACATTTGCTATCTTTTATGTGCTGCCAAGCTAATGTACATGTATCCATTATGTTTATGCCATTGTGCATGTATACATATGAAAATACTTTTATACTATTGTTACAAATAAAAAATGATTACTCTATACTCTACCTCCACAAGTCAATTGCCTCATTTAAAATCCCACACTCCCTTTTTATGTAAAGTAAAAGGAAATGCTTAACAAACTGACATTTAAATATTCACTCCCAAATTTTTCCCTTGGCCCTTCGTCACAAATTACTGCCTAAACAGCATTTTTTTTTTTTTTTTTAACGTGCAATCACATGACCTTAAAATTCCATGTCCCCTTCCTTTCTGGCGTGGCTGCTGTGGTTGGTGAGAGGAGACTCTAAATCTCAACAACAGATAGAGCAGTGAATACCGAAGGGTGACGTCCTTGCTCTATCTAATCCATCCCCATTTTTGGCCCTTCACATTACAGAGCTTTCCAGTCACATGATCGCATGATCGCATGTAAAACACACAAACAATTATATTTACACAGTGATTTGTGAATGCAGGGCCATTGGGAGAAAAGGAGGACGACTATATCTCGTTCAAATATTTTATTGAGGAAAATACAATACAAGGTATCATACAAGAAGTTTGTAGGTAAACAAGATGTACAAATGTAGAATACAAGGCTTCTAAATAGCTTAACAGAAAGTATATATTTTCATATGAATATATAACTCAAAATATAATTTGAAAATATTTCTCTAATTAAGGCAAACATGTATAATATTGTGAGATAAATTAAGTCCAAAGTATGAATTCTAACATCAAGACTCAGGGTTGGAGGAGACACAATATCTTATAGAGCGAGGGAATAGTTATCTTTGGGATAGTGGGGGAAGGTAAGGTATCAATCCAGGACCAAGATCCATCCATGTGGCTTGGTTATTCCCGGGAAGAAGGGTGAATAAACGGACCATCCCAAGTGTCTCCTTTGTAGTAATATTGTTAAAAATATGAAGCTGGTTGAGTAGCTTGGATTCATATATGTAGGAAGGTGTGAAAAGGGAGGTATGTATAAAAGGAAGCAGGAGGGGAGATTACTCCAGAAAAGAACGGTATGTTAGTGAGTTTGGATTGATACACATGTGGTAATATGTGAGATTGGCAAGTATCCTCAGGAAAGTATAAGTGAGTGATCAAGACCAGGTGGTAGGTGGTGTTCTATCCATGGAAGCCATAATGATTCAAACATGGATACTTTATTTAATAAGATCGCCTCTATTTTGGCATGAATCATTGCTTGTGTTACACTGTGTTTGACTGATACCAAGCATAATGTGGATGTTTTCCAGGCTTTTGCAATAGTTTGTTTTGCAGCTGTGGTTATGAAGAGTAGATGTTTGAATTGGCTGTGAGTTATGATTTGCGGCTTGTTATTTAGGATAGCTACCGTTGGGTCGGGCAGTATTGTGCTTTTGAACATGGTAGTGAGAATGTTGAATATTTCAGACCAAAAAACACTGACTATGGGACAATCCTGCCATATGTGTAAATGTGTACCCGGATCGGTACAGCCTCGGAAGCAGTTAGCAGGGTATTGGGGGAGGAATTTTGATATCCTAGCAGGTACTAGGTATCATATGGTAAGTACCTCGTAGTTAGTCTCAAGGGCTATATTTGGTGTAGCAGATTTAGTAGCCTGCCAGATATGAGCCCAGTTTAGTGTGTCTGGTTGGAGGTTTAGATCAGTTTCCCAAGTGTACAAATCTGAATTGAGTCCACACCTATGAGAGTCAGATTTGCAAGCTTGTTCAAAGATCGTAAAGCTTGGGGTAGATGAATCTAGGGGAGTGTTTTGGATTAGAAATTGTTTCATTTGTAAGTATCTGAAGGTTTTTTTTCTGGGGTAATGCATGTGTTTCTTGTAATGTTGCAAAAGGATTTGATAGTAGTGGATTTATAAAAATGATGAGGACGTATTAGTTCTGCATTTGACCATGCTGTGAAAGAGGATGGAGAAGTCCAGGTTGGATAGAAGGAAGGGTTGTTGAGCAAGGAAAGAAGGGGATTATGTTTAGATTGGAGACCGAAACAAGCTCTTAGTCTGTTCCAAACTGAAAGGCTATGTTTAGTAATAGGGTTTGTAATTGTCCGGCGTTGTGCCGGTGGAAGCCAAAGAAGATTTGCTGTAGATAAAGGATCACATTCCACCGATTCAATTGTGACCCAAAGAGGAATTTCTTTAGTGGCGTGGTATTTAGGTAATAGAGCTAATTGAGCAGCATAATAATATTTAGAGAAGTTAGGAACACTCAATCTACCATGGATGCGGGGAGTGTATAAGGTAGATTGTGGAAGGGGGGCTTAAGTTTTCCCCAAATGAATTGGGAAACTTTTCTCTGTAGGATTCGTAGGAAATATGCCGGGACCTGTATCGGGAGAACTCTGAAAAGATATAAAATCTTAGGTAGTATTGACATTTTGATTACAGCAATTCTACCCATCCATGCTAATGGATCGTGAGGTGATTTAGCATGGAAGGGTAGTTTGCCGAATGTAGATTTGTTGGATTTGCTGTAAATGTGATACCAAGATATGTAATTTGTGTTGTCGACCAAGTGAATGGGAGGGAGTCTTGTAATTTTGTCTGCAGGTCAGGAGGAATAGAAATGTTTAAAGCTTTGGATTTTTTTTGAGACCGGATATTGATTCAAATTTGGTTAGGGTGTCAATGAGGTTTGGAGTTGAAATTAAGGATGAGGTTAAGAAAATTAGAACATCGTCAGCAAACATGCTTAGTTTGTGTTGATGACCTCCTAATTCAATGCCTTTAATATTCGTGTTGGAGCGTATTACCTGTGCAAGAGGTTCAATTGCCAAGGCAAATAGGAGAGGGGAAAGGGGGCATCCCTGCCTGGTTCTTTCAACAACGAAGGGGTCAGAACGGTATCCTGAATATGAGACATATGCTTTTGGGTTTTGATAAAGAGAGGAGATCCAACATAGAAAGTGTGTTCCAAATCCCCATTGGCATAGAATAGAGTTGAGATAAGGCCAAGAAAGAGAATCAAAAGCCTTTCTTAAGTCAATGTAGAGGAAGCAGGTAGGTATGCAACGGGTTCTTGCAATGTGAGCTAAAAGGGTAGCACGGCGGATGTTGTCACCTGCTTGTTTGGAGGGAATAAACCCAGTCTGATCTTTGAGAATAAGGGAGCCTATAATTGGGTTAAGACGGTTAGAGAGGATCTTGGCCAGAATTTTAATATCTAAATTAAGTATTGAAATTGGTCTATAATTAGACCAGGAAGTTTCATCTGTATTTGGTTTAGGAATCATGGCGATGGATGTTAATAGGGATTAAGTACGGAAGGAATGGTTTAAAAGGAGGGAGTTAAAGACTTCTACCATGAGGGGGGATAGTATAGCTGCAAAGTTTTTATAGTATGTTGCTCCTGTCTGGGCCTGGACGTTTGTGAATTTTTAATGTTTTTATTGCTGTGCGGACCTCAAAGTCTGAAATTGGTTTATCAAGAGTTTCTTTTTGAGTAACAGAGAGGGAGGGAAATTGAATGGAAGAAAGAAGGGTATCAAATTTTGCTTGGTCAAATTTATGAGTATCCCAGGACAAGTCAGCAATCCTCTGCAAACTTTATGGAGAATTTTTTGAGGGTTACTGGAATAAATGTTGTTAGAGAGCTAAAATCGGTTTGGGTGTATAGTTCGCCTTACGTAAGGCTAAGGCCAAGAATGTAGTTGGCTTATTGGCTTTCATGTAGAATCTTCTCAGCAGAGTCTGTTAGGAATAAATCAAGTTCTAATCTAGCTTTATTGTATATTTGTTTACTTTGCTGAGAGGGTGAATTTTGAAAATTCTCCTAAGCCTTATAAAAGGCTTCATCTAGTTGTTCATGAAGTTGTTTCTTTAGTTTTCGATGATATGATGCTTGGCTAATACAAACCCCTCTGATGGATGGTTTAAGTGCTTCCCATAGTGTCAAAGGTTCTGTAACCGTGGGTTTATTGTTCGTAAGATAGTCTTGTATAGCGTTTTCTATGTCTTGTCTATATTTGGGATTGGTTAGTAAACTGTCATTTATATACCAATTTCGGTTAATAGGTCATGGGACCAGAGATGAGAAGGTCATCATGACAGCATCATGGTCTGACCAGGAACATGGTATGATTAGAGAATTGAGGATGAGGGGTGAGGAACTAAGGTTAATAAGAAGGTGGTCTATACGAGAAAATAGTTTGTGAGGATGAGAATAACGTGTATATGACTTTCTTGTAGGGTTTTGTTTACGCCATGTATCATGGAGGGAGAGTTGGTTAAGGAGATGTTGGTAGGAGAGGCGCTGGACATTTATTGGCGTCAGAGATTTACCTAAGATTGGATATATCACTTGGTTAGAGTCACCACAAATCATGTGTACCAGTTTTATGTGTATCCACTATTGAGAACAAGTGTGAAAGGAAGAATAATGGGTTTTTGTTCGGGCATAATATGAGACAATGGTAACTTCATTGTCTAGTAAGAGGCCAGAAAGTAGTAGGTATCTTCCCTCAGGATCTTTGATCTCCTTATGAAGAATGAACGGTGTAGTGTGGTGGAATGCAACTAAGACGCCTCTCTGCTTGCTGGAGGCTGAGGCTGTATAAACCTGGGGGTATGGTCTGCTGAAGAATTTTGGGAAGGATTAAGTAGAGAAATGTGTTTCCTGCAAACAAACCACATGTGCTTTGAGTGTAGAGGGGGAGTGGAAAGCTTTGGTTCTTTTTGGAGGGGAGTTGAGTCCCTGTACGTTGAGTGTTAAGATATTTAAAGTCATCACTATGTAATGTGTATTGTATCAGGGGGTTTTGTGGTTATTTGACTAGGGTGGGGAAAAAAGGCTGTGGGTAGTATCAGTTAGGGACTGGGGAGTGTAAATAATATCTGGTGGTGGTAAGGGGTATGAGGAGCTTTTGGTAAAGAGGAGGAAGGTGGCTCCGGTGTGGAGCAAGTATCCAGCGGGTGGTGTAAAATCACCAGCCAAAGGATACCGTAGGTCCAAAGAGTATCCGTTTAACAGTGTCGGGTACTCGAGGTTCAAATTGGATGTGCAGTGCGTTATGACGAGGATTGTGTCAGCCATGTTCAAGTCCATATAATTTAGACAATAAACAAGTCACTAGTACTACTATACTCAGTACATAGGAGTTTGTTAACGTATAAAATAAGAGTCGAACAAAGCGAAACATCAGTAGGGGAAGGGATTAAATGTTCTGCAGATGAGTTGATGGCATTAGCCAATTATTTGAAAAAACTTTGCCAGAGGGGATGGATAGTGTAGGTTATAATAGGAGAAGAGGTGTTATCAGGCTCACTGAAGAAAGTTTAAAGACAGATTTTGGCTAAAATAATATGTATTTCGGTCTATGGGTTCTTACTGTGCCCATTGATCCAGGGGGATAAAACCCTCGACCAGAGGCCCAGGTGAGAATGGTAGGATATCATTCCCTATTGAATGAATTTGTTGAAAATATACAGAGAATTGTAGTTATATTAACATCTTAAATTAAGAACTTTCATTTGAAACAGGGTGTAAGGTCTATCTCTTTGCCATTTACAAGTGAGGTCACATTATATGTGATTTAAAGAAAGGACAAGCCCTTAGGGCCAGAAACCACCTACAAGAAAAAAAGAATATCAGTCCATCTGTTCTTCTGGAGCTGGTGGTGGTGAAGCAAAGCAGCTCCTCTTGTGTGTGCTGGAGTGACCTGGAAGATTGTAAGTGTCCTGTGGATTTTTGGGAGAGCTGGAAGTTGCTCGACGTTTGGATCCCTCAGCTGTATTTTCTGGTGTTGACAGGCGACGATCATGGATTGCCGCGATAAGGTCATCTTCTGTTTTGCAGGTAAAGGAAGAGCCTTTGAGAGAAGCGAACAGCAAAAGGGAAGCTCCAACGATATGAAATATGATGGTGCTGGAGAATCTGTAAATGTGTCTTCACCACTTTTTTTTTTTCAAGAGTGTCTGCTGTGAGAGGTCTTGAAAGATCTGGTATTGATGTCCTGGGAAGATCAAGGAATCTTTTTTGTGGGCTGCTTCCATTAGTTGTTACTTGGTGCGGAAGTAATGTAGTTTTATTACAATGTCCCTGGGGGGGCCATCATCTTTCCAGGGAACCAGGGTTCTATGAATCCTGTCCATCTCTAGGCGTTCTATGGGAATCAATGGGGCTAGTTCCTGAAAGAGCGCAGTAATGGAAGATTGGAGGTCTTCTATGGCCTCAGGAATGCCACGGACACGAAGATTAGATCTCCTAGCTCTGTTCTCAAAGTCCTCAAGTCTGGTACTAAGGGAAGAATTTTCTTCCCTGAGGGCTTCTAGTTCATCATTATGATCATTAGAGATAACATCCAGTTCATCCATTTTCTGTTCTAGAACAGAGGTTCGACGGCTCGCCTCATGAATTTCCCGCGTGAGCTTCTCAGTAATTGTATCTGAGGTGTTTTGTAAAGCTTTTTGTAATACTTGCTCAAATTGACAGAGAAGGTCAGAGCCAGGGGGGGTATTCTGTAAAGTAATGGGAGTCATCCCAAAATCAAAATCCAGCTAACCTCTCTGAGAGGAGAGAGAAATCATTTTCTGTTCCTGTTTCTGTGAGAGAGCTGAACGGGAGGATGAACACTGCCGTTATTTTAGTTGCAGTTCTAGTCATCGCTTCTTGACTCTTAACAGACTTGATTTTTGATTTCTTCCCACTGTACATACTAGTTCGAATTTGCCCTGAAGCCTCTGTAGTATGTATGTTACTTCTTGGGATCAGTGTGCAGCTGTGACTTGCCGTTATTCAGCGGTCAGGTCCCGGTATCCGCAGAGCTCTAAGCAGCCATGTACTACTCAGTCAGCTGCGCGCATGCGCTCCCCGGAGGACGACTATTTAAATGCTGGTTTGTAGTTCGTTTTTACAGCTATATTAATTCACACTCTAATTTTACATTTTTCAGAGAGCGGACCCACTGTCATCTAAACATGAGCCAGATGAAAGGCCTCTAATAGAGACTTCACTCAGTACTTGAATGAGGTCCCTCGTTCTCCTTGAGCATTACCCTGTTCCTCTTGAATACCCTTTTATTGTCTCCAGTTGCACCCTGAGATTCTCAACTTTCATATAAACTACAAGGGTCAGGAAGTTGGGTGTCATTCCCAGTGACCCTGCTAAAAAAATGACTAAATGTACAGTCATTATGCGACTTTGTACTTCTGAACCTGGGTTCTTTCCATTTTTTTATTTGCATCTTTCATCCTGTACGGCAACTGGATGTCTAATTGGTCCATCTTCCTGGGGATTTCTCCTCATCACCTGTGCACTTATGCAGCTGCTGGACTGACTAAACTGGTTTTTACCTACTATGCAGCTATTTATGCTACCTCCCAATCTAGATACCAGAAAGTTAAAGATAGGGGGCATTATCACCTCATTCAGCCTTCGGATGATGACTGGCAAAAATTTGAGAATACTTATAAAAGCTCAGTGATCTTATCAAGAGACCGAGTAATCCACTTGAAATTGTTCCAACAGATTTACCATACAAACTACATATACTAAAGCAGGCCATAGATGGAGTTAAGAAAATTACTTGATTCCCTCATCAACAGTCAGTGTTGATGGGGAAATCCCTCCAGCGAAGCAATTGTGTTCTCCAGTGATTGCGGTTAGCAGCTGTAATAGTATGTAGCTTATAAAATCTGACAGGCTTGTTGTACCAAAGTTGATCGATCAACTTGTATACATTCAGCCTGCCCATACATGGTTCAAACCTTGGTCTGTCCCTGCTGAACCAGCCGAGATTCGAACTGCCTATGGCCGGCTTAGTCAACATCCTTTTCCTCTATGTTTTAGAGGCTGTGGTGAAGTAGCTGACTTTTTTCATGCTCTACTGGAGTAGAGTAAATGGCTTCATTTCAACCACCCTGTGGCTACCTAATGTATGTAACCATAAAATATATCTTCTAGCTATTCTGGAGGACTTATTTTTTTTTAAATCAAGTAATCTTTTATTGAAAAGATAAATATATACAGACAGTCAATGGAGGACTTTCTAATGTGCCAAAATGTTGACATAAATTCTGTGTTTATACGCTACAAAGGCAATACTTTTAAACTTAGAAAGAACCACACCCACCTCCCTTGGCCGACTGGAAATAGCTAGCAAACTCTAACCTCCCACGATACAGGCTCACATATGAGCTTAGATATAAACCATGTAAATTTTAGTTGATTTGGGGATGACCTTTTATTCACCCATAAAATTTCCATACAAACATTTGGTGATGCACAGATTAAAATCTGTATTAAATGTACATTCTTTTGTTTTACCAGTTGTTCATGTAACCGCAAACAGAATGACAGAGGATTGTATTTTGTTAGTCGTTTATTGTAATTTCTCTGTAGTATTTTTTTTTTTGCATTTTTTTTGATGCATTACACAAATGCAAGAAACAAAAAAAAAAATAGGATTTTTACGTCATACTTACCTGTAATGCCCCGTACACACGATTGGACATTGATCGGACATTCCGACAACAAAATCCATGGATTTTTTCCGACGGATGTTGGCTCAAACTTGTCTTGCATACACACGGTCACACAAAGTTGTCGGAAAATCCGATCGTTCTAAACGCGGTGACGTAAAACGCATACGTCGGGACTATAAATGGGGCAATAGTCAATAGCTTTCGTCTCTTAATTTATTCTGAGCATGCGTGGCACTTTGTGCGTCGGATTTGTCTACACACAATCGGAATTTAAAGGATCGGATTTTGTTGTCGGAAAATTTGATGGCATGCTCTCAAACTTTGTGTGTCGGAAATTCCGATGGAAAAAGTCCGATGGAGCCTACGCACGGTCGGAATTTCCGACAACAAGCTCCGATTGCACATAATCCGTCGGAAAGTTCGACCGTGTGTACAGGGCATAAAATCCTTTTCTTTGAGTACATCATGGGACACAGAGTCAGGTTAATATTCATTACCTGCTGGTTTATACTCCATTAGGTGAATGGACACTGGTAGACCAAAGGTCTTCAGACAGGAAGTGATCCCCTATATAATCCCTTCAATACAGGAAGTACTTAAGTTTTGTAGCAAGCACTAAATCCTCAAAAAAGAGGGGAGGGAGTCAGGCTAATATTCATTACCTGCTGGGACATCCCAGAGCAATAGCCTATAGGGGAGGGAGACACCCTGCCAAACAATAGCCATCAGAATTTATACGGCAGCCCGCAGTACACTACGGCAGAAAGTCGAATGCTCGGCTGCTCGAACATCCACTTGATAAAATTTTGTGAACGTATGCACTGAAGACCAGGAACCATACAGAACCTCTACAATCACTCCTTGATACACTAGATGATGTAGTGCTTGAAGCAATAAGTTAATTTTTGGAGGATCCGAGGGAACGCTGGATCTTAGAAACCTCTGAGGGGGAACTCCCCGTAACTCCAGCTTATAACTGCGAGATATAATTGAGGTGACCCACTCGTCCTGAATTGTTGTTTTCCAAATGTTCGCAAAGTGCATCAACCTTCACCCCACTCGATGGAGTCGGGGCGTCCACTCAAAAGGAGGGCTTGGTGCTGGGTTTAGAAGAATTTTGGACCCAGGGCCTTTTCTGGCCCTGAGACATTTGAGGAAGCAGTCCCTGGGTTTTTAAACGAAGGACGTTTGGTGCTTTTCTTCACAGAAAGTAAAGAACTCTTCCCTCCGGAAATCTTTTGGATATATTTGTCCAAGTGATCACCCATGAAACGGGAAACCTGCCAATAACTTTTTACAAGGAAGCTCGGCTGACCAGTTCTTAAGCCATAAAAGTTTGCGCGTATATACAGACAAGAGAGCCAGACAAGAAACCTGCTGTATTGAATTCTTTAAAGCATCAACAGCAAAACACAGTGCTCGAGGAATATCTGTCTTACTTTCAGGCAGATCATCCTCCTGGTTTAGGGCTCTCCGGCCATTTGACCTGATCCTTTACAGACTGGCAAATACTAATTGCTGCAACAGCTGGCTGAATAGTTGAACTGGCCAAAGAAAAGGAAGCCTTTAATAATAACTCCAATTTCTTGTCAACAGGGTCTTTCAAGTCCTGTGCGTTATCTACCGGACAAGTTAAGTTCTTGTTTAAAGAGGTGTTCCGGGGGCGTGTCCAAGATGGCGCTGGGAGTGGACGTCTAGTTCCATAGCTCCCACTCCGGACTTATCTCCTTCTAATATCCTGGTGTGGATTTTGCACCTAATTCCCTGCCACATACAATCAGAAGCCCCCGGTGACTCAGGGAATGCGCAGGTACAAAAAAGGGGCACAGAAACCGCGAGCTCCTGAGCATACACGAACGCCGCCGAAGCCCGGGCCTTCCCCTCCTAAGGTTCGCCACATGGAGACGCAGACCTCTGCCCCGCCGGATGGCGCGATCCAGGCTGGATCCCAGGCGTTTGAGGCTTTGATGCACGCTATCTCCACCTGCCAGTCCACTCTCACCATCAAGATAGACCATGTCCAGGAGGAAACTGCCCTCATTCGCCGTGACATGGATCGATTCAGGGAGCGAGTGGGGGAGGCGGAACGGCGGATCTCCACCACAGAAGAAGTGCAGAGAGAACACCATGAGGACATACAGATCCTAAAATCGAAGGTGAAAGCACTTGAATTCAGGGCCGAGGACGCCGAGAACCGGAGGAACAATCTCCGGGTTCTGGGCCTCCCGGAAGGCGCAGAAGGGACGGATCCGGTCGGTTTTATGGAGAAACTACTCCCAACTCTCCTCCCGAAAGCACAATTCTCCCCGCAATTCTCCATCGAACGCACCCATCGAATGCCTGCCAGCAGAGGCCCGGAGGGAGCACCGCCGCGCACATTTATTTTCAAACTCCTGCATTACAGAGACAGGGACACCGTGCTCCGCTCTGCACGCCTGCAAGGAGAATTACACTATGAAAACACTAAACTCCTTATTTTCCCGGATTATTCTGTGGAGACACAGAGGCAGCGGAAGTCTTTTGATCATGTCCATGCCATGCTGCGAGAAAAAGGGATCAAATATAGCATGCTATTCCCAGCCAGACTGAGAGTGCAGGACGGCGAAAAAGTGCAATTCTTCACTTCTCCCAGAGAAGCAACCGCGTGGGCTGACACTATCCAAAGGTGACTTCCTCTGGGAAACTGAGTATACTGCTGGAGATTTTACAAGGGATTTATCTGTGGAGGGGAGGGTCTGATCCTTTTGGGTGCCTCTGCGGTCCCCTCTCAAGGACAAGCATGGGCTATCTGATTAATACTTCCTATGGTTCTTTGACTTTGGAACTAACCCACGCTCTCCCCCTCAAGTGCATATCCACTGGCACACAAGTATCTTCAATTCCCAGCATGGAATCAGACGAGACATCTGGTTTAAAACCCTGAACTTTACTCCCATATAGACTTCCTTCACTAATGCTGTCTACTGCTGGAGACAAGATGGGAACTTCTATTTATGCTGAGATGCCACTATGGATGCAGATATGGCACCCTATCCTTCATGGGACCTGACTGGGCCCGTATGGTTACTTCTTTTTTGCTTCTTCCCTCCCCCCTTCTCCCCTCTTCTTCCCCTGCTATTTTTTCCAGCACGGCCTCAATCCCGGATGGGGTCGGGGGTTTTCATCGACCAATGCAAGTTTTGTGCCCCCGGGGCTCAGGGTGATCCACACCATTTTTCTTCCTTACCGGAACTTAAAGTACACTTGATTTTCTTTGATTCACAGAGATTGGTTGCCTCTAGTTCACTGCCTCCATGATCAGCCTTTGGGCTGACGCAAGTTTTGGGACACAGACCTGTCTCCATTTTTGAGGGTCGGGTGGGGTGGGGGGTGGTTTGGGGATGTTGAGCCGTGTTTCTGGCTCCCAGTTCTTTGATTTATACTTTTTGACAGTACTGTGTTTGCTATTTTTACTTAAATTGATGTCGGGCTCTGGTTCACCTCAGGCATTCCCTGTGACGGCTTGTGATGAATCAGGATTTGCATGTAAGGTGTATCCTGGTTTTTCTATAAATGAGATGTATACATGACTAACCTTGATATCCTGTCCTGGAACACACGGGGTTTAAACTCTCCACTGAAGCGCTCTTTAGTGTTTCAATTTATAAAGAAGCATAATCCCCATATTTGTGTGTTACAGGAGACACATCTGATTGGTAGCAAAACTCTTAGTCTGAAGAAACCTTGGGTAGGTCATCACTACCACTCTACTTACTCCAATTTTGCTAGAGGGGTTAGTATTTTGGTCCTAAAAACTCTCCCTTTTAAGCTCCTTGATTTAGTTCTGGATCCTGATGGGAGATATGTATTAATACATGCTCTGATATATGACTTGCCATTGGTGCTGGTAGGAGTATATCTCCCCCCCCAGCTTCCTTCAGAATCCTCAATTTAATCTCGGGTGAGCTGGCTCAATTCCCCCCGGATAATGTTGTGTTGATGGGTGACTTTAACCTTGTTCCGGACTCTGGGTTGGACAGGAGCACAGTGGGGGATACCACTCGCCACGATTTGGCGGACTGGGCTGACACATATGGCCTGGTGGATGTATGGAGGTGGAAGAACCCTCAAACCAAGGCTTTTACTTGCCACTCAGCCACACATAGATCCTTCTCTCGTATGGACCTGGCCTATGTCGCGGCCCCTGTCCTCCCCAGAGTTCGGGACATCAGCATACTTCCACGGGGGATCTCAGACCACGCCCCGCTGTTGCTATTCCTGGAACGGACGGCGGATCCGTTGGATAGACTCTGGCGGTTGTCCAGGTTCTCGATTTCCGATGTAGATGTTGACTCTCAGTTTCGGGAAACGGTGCAGCAATTTTGGGAAGGGACAGCCTCTGACAATACTGTTTGGGAAGCCTTTAAGGCCTCATCAAGGGGGCAATACCAATGCATTATTGCTAGAGTAAGGAGACTTCGTAGGGCACAACTTACCAGACTAGAGGCTGAGGCGATCAGACAAGAGGCTCTATATGTCCGCTCCCGTGAACCGCGAGATTATACAACACTCCAATCTCTTATTCAACAAACCTTACTGCTACAGACCTCCCTGACACAAAAAAAGCTTTTATACCAATCCCAACGCATATTTGAACAGGGGGAGAAGACAGGTCGTCTTTTGGCCTGGCTATCCAGGGAACAATCTGGGGTGACGGCAATAGCGCAGATTCGTGACCGGGACGGGACACTTCACTCTTCCCCAGCAGAAATTAATCGATGCTTCACCAATTATTACCAGCAATTATATAGCTCACGAGTAGTATATGATCAACAAGACCTTACTGATTACTTGGAGGAAATTGACATCCCAGTCCTTACACCTGCCACAGCAAATACACTAGACGCCCCCATTCAATTAGAGGAGATACAAAAAGCCCTCAAAATGATGCAGACAGGAAAGACTCCAGGTCCGGACGGATTCCCAGTGGAGTTCTAAGATATATATGGAAGATATAGCCCCTAGATTGCAGACGGTTTTTGCTTCAGCTTTGAAAACTGGGGCCCTCCCGGCCTCGATGAGCGAGGCGGTTATAGTACTCATCCCCAAGCCGGGGAAGGACCCTACCCTCTGCGCATCTTACCGCCCTATCTCTCTCCTAAATGTTGATGCAAAGGTCCTAGCCAAAATCCTAGCCAACCGTCTAAGCAAAGTTATTACGGCCCTAACCCATCCGGATCAAACGGGGTTCATGCCCGGAAGAGGCAGAGATATAAATATCCGTAGATTACACACGCACATTGCGGTGGCTGACCCGGGGAACCCTGGGGTGGTGGCCTCACTCGACGCAGAGAAAGCTTTTGACTCGGTCGAGTGGGGTTACCTGTGGAGGGTCCTTTCTAGATTTGGCCTTGGCCCGGTCTTCCTCTCATGGATTCAGATGTTGTATGCACAACCTAGGGCTCGCATACGCACGGGTGGTACTCTGTCGGAGCCCTTTCTCCTGGAGAGAGGGACTCGGCAGGGATGTCCCCTGTCCCCAGGATTATTTGCCTTGGCCCTAGAGCCGTTGACGGCTCATATTAGAAGCGATCGAGCTATTAAGGGTATTAAAGTAGGCCCGTTAGAGGAGAAATTGTCCCTTTATGCCGATGACTCCCTCCTCTATTTGGCTGATGCCTCTGAATCCCTGAGGGCTGCCTTGTCTCAGTTTGATACTTTCAGCCGTTTTTCAGGAGTCCGTATCAACTGGGACAAATCGGTCCTTTTTCCACTTCACCCATCCATGCCTCGTATTGATACCCAAACCCCTCTCCGATGGGTCGAAGAATTCACATATTTGGGCGTAAGGGTAGCCTTGTCTTTGGACAGATACCTGGACCGTAATATACTTCCAGTGTTGGACAAACTTACCAAGCAATGCTCCACTTGGCGTAAACATCCTCTTACGCCGGTGGGCAGAGGGAATTTAATCAAAATGGTGTATTTACCCAAACTGTTATATTTCTTTCTGCACACCCCTGTCCATATACCCCGGGCCTTGTTCCGGAGACTGGACAGTGTTGTGAGTGACTTTGTCTGGGCAGGTAAACCTCCTAGAGTGGCCAGACGGACCCTTTATCTTCCCCTTTCTGGGGGTGGGCTGGCCCTCCCGAACTTCCTTATATACTATTGGGCGGCAGTTTTGGTTACCGTCCGCTGGTGGTTCTCCCAGCCTAGACAGAATCCAGGGGTTACCCTTGAAGCAGCAATCCTTGGTTCATATGCAGTCCTTTCTAACTCAGTCTTCAGGGGGTGTAAAGCACACCCGGGTGTTACGGTCCCTATGAAAACCGCGATTCGGGTTTGGCAATGTTCCCGGGCAGCCCACCGTGACCCCTTGGAGGTCTCCCCTCACACTCCCCTATGGGGCAATCCCCTTCTTCCCCACCTGAATATAATACCTGACCCGGCGGCGTGGGCAACGAAGGGTATTGTTACCCTCAAGCAAGTAATGCCAAATGGTAAGATCCTAACATTTCTAGAATTAAGACAAGCATTTAAACTCCCTCGTTCCTTTCAGTTTAGATACTGGCAGCTCCGGCATGCCCTTACCGCCCAGTTCCCTGGCCCAATCACTTTAAATTCAGATTCTATGGAGAGACTTCTCACTTCAGAGTCCCTGCTCAAACCACTTTCTACCCTCTACATGTATCTCACAGTAGCTCATGACACGGACACTTCACATGTGCTGGCTAAATGGAGGGAAGATATTCCCAACCTAGACGAAGATATATGGGAAGAGTGTGTCTCTACATTTATTCCCTCTATGATAGCCTCTAGAGACCGTTTTGTGCAATTAAAATTTTTACATAGGGCATACTATACCCCACAAAGGTTGGCATCTATTTACCCCTCTCTCAGCCCACTGTGCACGAGATGCTCCACTGAGCAAGGCTCCTTCTTCCATATGGTCTGGACTTGCAATAAGATTCATCCATACTGGAGAGGGGTAGCGGATGTACTAACAGAAGTATGCGGCGCCACACTGACACTGGACCCTCTTGTCTTTTTGCTCAGTTACCTTGGGGATGTGGAGGGTGACCGTTATACTAAATTATGCTTGACTTTTGCCCTCTATTATGCTAGAAGAGAAATCCTGTTGAGATGGAAGGATACAGAACTCCCTACAGTTGCCTCATTGCGAAGTGTAAATAATAAAGTCCTTCCATTATATAAGATTACATATGAAAGTAGGAACTGTCCAGCGAAATTGGAAAAAATATGGTCACACTGGTCTGATGCCTGAACTAGTGAACTCCTATTATATGCACATGTTATTGTATTGTTTATATTAGTTAATAGGGAGCTGGGAGTAATTGCGGAGTTCTCCGCTGACTTCTCTTCCCCTCCCCGCCCTCGCCTCCCCCCCTTCTTTCCTCTCCTCCTCTCTCTTTCCCCTCCTTCTTTCCTCCCCGCTCTCTCCCTCTCCCCCTTCCCTTTCCCTCCCCCCAACTGAAAGAGGAACGCTAGGATAAATCTAGGATTACCATTTGCTTTATAGACTATACACACCCCTCTTCTTGTACTGTATTATTTGATATTTGTACTTAACTATAGACAGTCTTATATTACAGGCTGCTTTTCACCTTTGGGTACCCTGACTTCATTACCGCCTGGCAATAGCTACATTCAATAGATGGCAAATACTGTACTGTTTATGTTATTGCTGTTTTGTATTTTATGATTTCTACATAAATAAAAACTCTTACTGTCAAAAAAAAAAGTGGTGTTCCACCCAAAAAAATAAAAATAAAATTAATGTGCCTGAAAAAAAAATAAAAAAAAAAACTTTTGGAAATTGTTTTTTTTACTCACCTCTAAATGCCTGTTGCTAGGGGGTTCCTCGTAGTCTGCCTCTTTCAGTGCCTGGGCTGGTGACATCACTTCCCCTCGGCACAGGAAGGGCTCAGCTCTGCTCCCTCCCTCTTGTCAATCATCTGGGACCCATTACAGGTCCCAGATGACTGAGCGGCCAATCACGGTGCGCGGCGCCGCTCGCGCATGCGCAGTGGGTGCCCGGCTGTGAAGCCACAGCCCAGCGCCCGCAGTTGCAATGCCGGCGCCGCTGAACGGAGGGGGAGAAGAGCGGGGCTTCGATCCCCCACATCGCTGGACCCTGGGACAGGTAGGTGTCCAATTAAAAGTCAGCAGCTGCAGTATTTGTAGCTGCTGACTTTTCATTTTTTTTTTTTTAATGGGAACTCCTCTTTAAGGAAGAGACTGCTGCATCTACGGCTGGCATGCTCCATTTTTTAACTAACTTTTCATCCATAGGATATAAAAGGGAAAACCTTTTAAGAGGCAAAAAAATCTTGTCAGGATGTTCCCAATCAGCATATACCGTCTGTTCCAACAGGGGGTGTAGCGGGAAAGTCTGTGCAATCTGAAAAGGTCTCAGATATCCCAAAGAGGACCAGGGGGGTTTAGTCACCTCTGCAAGAGGCAACTTAAAGGCAGAACGAACCATTTCGGTCAGAGTCAGGATCAAAAGCCTCTGCGACTGAGAGGCAGACATTGACTGGATATCTTCTTGACCAGATTGCTAGGAAGCAGACTCATCTGCCGGGCACTCCACAGAATCCTGAGCCTTCAGCTCTTCCCCATCCTCAACCCATTCCTGCTCCAGACTCCGGGGAGGGGGATCTGTCACGCTTCCTGCCACCCTGCGGGATAGAGGCAATCATGCCGGCAATCCTGTGCTCTAACCCGGCTAGGGCTGAGGACAGTTCATCCTTAGTGATAAAGGGTGAAGCAGCAGCGTTGACTGTAGGTACAATACCAGATAGGTGCAGCGGCTCAGATTGCCCGGGAGACTCTGGTCTTTCAGGGGATACAACACTAGGGATACGACTAGGTTCATCAGGAACTACTGATAACATAGATGTGCCCTTTCCTATGGTGTTAGTCCCACTCCTCTTTTTGGAAGACATTCAATGCCGCAAACAAAGAGTACTTTGGTGTAGTTAAAACACCTCAGAAGGGAGACTCTTTGATAG
Source organism: Lithobates septentrionalis (assembly GCA_037952835.1). Classification (NCBI taxonomy): domain Eukaryota; kingdom Metazoa; phylum Chordata; class Amphibia; order Anura; family Ranidae; genus Lithobates; species Lithobates septentrionalis. The sequence goes on from JBBDGP010000295.1 coordinate 7,110,685, forward strand.
GGCTCACCAAGCCCCTATGCAACAATCCTGCTAAGCACCTTTAGCCTGCCAAGCAACACCTGGTGACTCACGTGACCTGGGTAAAGAAAAATGAACCACTGCAAGTGTCTGTTCAGAGCCTGCTCTTTGTCCCACAGCTGCCTTCTGGAAGCACCACATGCTTGGCCTGTACAACTTAAATAAGCTGGGTGTGCGCCAGAATGTTCTATGCGTGTGTGCGTACGCATGTGCGCGGTTCTCAGCGAGCGTGCGTGACTGTATTCGCGTATGACGCAAATCTTCGTGCGCCCAGATGAAGCCGCGTGCGCCATAGCCAAACTGCTGAGCCCAGCAGCACTCCTGCGAACGCACGTGCGCCATGGCGAACCGTCGTGCGCTATCATACAGATAAAGAACAGCCAGACACAAGCAAAAAAGGTACACTTTGAAAACACCCACAGCTAGCCCAGAACTCCCCCGTATGGTCACCGCACACAGGTGTCCAGCCTTTAGCTAGGTGGACTGTTACAATCACTGGGACACCCCACAATAATAAAATAAAGGGGTTTCACTTACCCATCCAAGCGCAGGGCCACTTAGAAGCTAAGGGTCCAATCTTCACCATTCATGGCGGGTTCCTGTCACTTGGACCTTCAAGGACTGGGTACCCTTTCATGTTTAGGGTCCACTCCCTTGGACCTCTATAGCACCCTACAGGAAATGCCTTAGCGCTGTAGTGTCCAGGATTTCCACTACGCAGGGTCCATTGCTCGGAGGCCACGTTACAGGCAAAACCTTGCAGGATCTTGAGTCTTCTTTGCGAGGCTCGGGTACCATTTATCTAAGCATAAAATCCTGTGTCAAATGGATCCGATCAGTCAATCCCTTGATTCATTTTTGGAACCGTTTGTGGGACTAGAGACCTGCAGCTCAGAGAGCTCAAACAAACCGTGCCATCCACCTTGCAGACACTGGTAAAAAACTGAAGTGCTTCCTGTATGGGAGGGGTTATATAGGGGATCACTTCCTGTCTGAAGACCTTTGGCTTGCCAGTGTCCATTCACCTAAGGATGGAGTATAACCCAGCAGGTAATGAATATTAGCCTGACTCTGTGTCCCATGATGTATGAAAAAGAAATAGATTAGATCTTACAAGTATATGCATTTCCTTTAAATATACATTGACTGACTTTTTCATCAATAGGGACTACTAACTACATGTTGAATATGCGGTATGTATGTGGGCCGCTCAGGCTGCTAGAAAGTGTAGTCCTGTGCCTGGTGTTGTGAGTGCTGGCCAGGAAGGAAGGCAGCCCACACTCCAGACAACGACAGATAAGAGCTCAAGGTCCTGGGAGCCGCACATCAGAACAAGACCCGCTATGTATAGACAAGCCATGCAATGGCAAAAATGCATTATTAACACAACTGTACTTGAATGTGTTTTTAGAAGCAGGAGCCTGAAGAAGAATAAATAAAAAAAAAACAAATAGACAAGCTAGCAACAGTCATAGGTGGCAGTTGGAACCTCATCAATGGGAAAAAAAATGCTCCAAAGGCAGAATGAAAGTATAGATGGTGCTCTGGAACTGCAAAGCTTGTGATGATTACAAACTAATGGTGGTGTAAAATCCACATAAAAACAGAATGTAATGATTTGCAAATCTCATAAACCCATATTTCATTCACAATAGAAAACATATCAAATGTTTAAACTGAGAAAATGTACCATTTTAGAAAGAAAATAAGGTAATTTTGATATTGATGGCAGCAACACATTTTTAAAAAGTTGGGACAGGGCCATGTTTACCACGGTGTAGCATCTCCTCTTCTTTTAATAACATTTTGTATACGTCTGGGAACTGACCCCAGTTGCTGGAGTTTTGGGAGAGGAATGTTGTCCCATTCTTGCCCAATATAATTATTATAACTGCTGAACAGTCCTGGGTCTTCTTCGTCATATTTGTCATTTAAAGATGCGCTCAATATTTTAACTGGTGAAAGGTCTGTACTGCAGGTAGGCCAGTTAAGCACCCAGACTCTTCCACTATGAAGCCATGCTGTTTTCATAGATGCAGTATGTGGTTTAGCATTGTCCTACTGAAAAATGCAAGGCCTTCCCTGAAAAAAGGCATCGTCTGGCTGGGAGCATATTCTGCTCTAAAACCTGGATAATACTTTCAACATTGATAGTGCCTTTTCGGATGTGCAAGCTACCTATTCCACACATATGTTTAGATATCGCTTCTTCTGAGCATGAGACATTTTACCTTGCATTTTTACAAGGCATGGCGAACTGTGTTCCCAGACAGTGAATTTTGGAAGTTTCTCTGAGCCCATGCAATAATGTCCTTCATAGAATCATGCCCGTTTTTAAAGCAGTGCGGTCTGAGGGCCCAAAGAATGCAGGCATCCAATGTTGTGTTTCGACCTTGTACACAGAGTTCTCTCAAGATTTTCACAATCTTCTGATAATATGTACTGTATATGGTCATATATTTAAAATCTTTGCAATTTTAAGTTGAGGAATATTATGAGATTCTTCAACAATTTAGACACAGCTTTTCACAGATTGGTAAACCTCTGCCATTCTTTACTTCACTCTAATTCTCTAAGATGCTCTTTTTATATCCAATCCTGTTACTGACCTGTTGCCAATTAGCCTAAATAGTTGCAAAATGTTCTTCTAGCTCTTCCTTGTTAGTACAACTTACTCTGCCAACATTTTTTTAGCCCTGTCCCAACATTTCTGAGACATGATTCCCATCATTTTTCAAAATTACCTTTTTTTTTCTTAAAATGGTACATTTTCTCAATTTAAATATTTGATATGTTTTCTATTTTATATTATGAATAAAATATGGGTTTATGAGATTTGCAAATCATTGCATTCTGTTTTTAAGTAGATTTTACATAGCGTCCCAACTTTTTTGGAATTGGGGTTGTACAAAGCCTTCTACAACTCTGCCTACAGCTATTTCACAACCTGTTCTGGAATATCACCCATACCATCTACTCAACATTTCCCAAGATCTTCTGCTCTCTAGATATCCCTTGTGATCTTTTCCTGTGTTGCCTCCAGGACTTCTCCAGAGCCTCTCAAACTCCCTACTGTCTGGCTATCTCCTAATCTGCCGATCCCTAAAGACTCATCTCTTCAGGGAAGACTGTACCACCTCGACCTAAAAACTGTATTTCTACCCTCCCCATCAGTTCATGCCTCAGTTATTAGCTTTTGTACATCTTGCCCCTCCCTTTTAAAATCAAAGTTCCACAAGCAGGGCCTTTCCAAATCCTTTGTATTGAATTGTTTCGCAACTGTTCTTTCTGCCTTCCCTCCATTTTTGTAAAGTGCTGCACAAACTGTTGGCAGTATATAAATCCTGTACAGTAATAATAACAATACCACACACTACAGCTATACCCACCTTACTAGTGTCATTGTTGTACAGCATGACAGAAAGGGATTCAAAATTAAAACTAAACTTCAGCATGATATCCGGAGTCTCATCACTGGAACTTTGGGGTGACACAGAAAATGTACTGCCTGCATCATCTAAAGAGGAAAATAAATTTAATTCCATGCCAGAAAGACAATGCAGATAAGTGCTATAAATTAAACATTTTTATAGTAGGCTTTTTTGTACTATAAAATTCTTTACATGGAGTCCACTGAGGGACACAGGAAATTTAAGACTGTTATAGTACTGCTTACAGGAGGGATGAAAACTGGCAAAGACAATGTAGGCCATCCCTCCTACTCCCAGCATGCCTCAGTTCTGTGGCAAAACAGTGGCAAGAGCATGATCATAAATGCAGAGGGTAGGATCTACTATGTCCCCCTATGGATACTAAGAAAAGGATTTTACAGTACGTACAAAAAAATATATTTTATCTCCTCCATTGAGGGACATAGAATATCTTATATTGTCAGGATGTCCAAAAGCAGTCCAATTCAGGGGTGGCCTTCAACAAACAAAACGCTAACCGTTCCACAAAAAAATAATGGAACTGGGGATTGTCTGCAGTTCAACATAGCCACCTGAAGGACTTTATGCCCGAAACTGACATCAGATGAGTTCTGAACATACACCTGGCACAACTTGGAGAGCATGTGAATAGAAGATCAGGTTGCAGCCTTGCAAACCTGAGAAACCTTAATCTTATGCCGAATAATGTCCCGGTTGAGATGAATGGCCAAAATTACCTTAGCTAGGAAGTGAGTTCTAGGCCTTAACCTAGTCCTTGTGCAAGACCAGAAAGGGTTCTTTCTTTACAAGATAAAGCCACTAATTCAGAAACTTGGAGGTAATGGCAACAAGAAATGCAACCTTGTTAGTGAGAACAGAAAGGGGAAAATCCCATATAAAATCAAAAGGTGGTTTTTGATGCACTAAAATACTCAAATTAGGATCCCACAGAATCATAGGGGAACCATCAGGGACAGGTGCTGTCCAACTAAATTTGTACTGGATGTCCCTCCAGCTGGGAGTGTCCAGCATTGCAAGGACAATCACTTGTTCCAGAATACTGACTGGGGGACAAGATTCCTCTAAAGTCCAAGTCCCCTTGCACCAACAAGCCTTCCAGGATTCCTTCCCAGCCCGACAAGCTGGCATCTGCTGTGAGGATTTTCCAGAACACACCAATTTCAAGACAAAGCAGTGTTCGATGCCAGTCAAATTGGTCTTGAAGAAGGCTACCATTAGTCCCCAGACTCTCAAGAAAAAAAGAAAAGTCAGGTGACCTCTGGACTCAAGAGTATGAGTCTGGAAGTTGATGGTTAGAAATACTCTGAAGGTACTGCTATAACTGAATCTTCCCAATCTCTGGACAGTCAGGGCCATGTTGTCAGCATGAGGTGGTTCAGATACACCACAATGGGAATGCCCCGAGGGCATAGTAATGTCACAACTGGGGCTGGCACCTTAGTAAACAATTGAGGTGCAGAAGAATAGCAGGGCCACAAACTGGAACTGCAGATGACCCACATGAAAACCATAGGAACTGCTGATGCATTGGAAAAATGGGGACATGCAGGTATCCACCCTTGATGTCCACAGAGCCCAAAAAGTTTCTGTGATGGAGGGAGGATTTAAAAGATTTGGTAAATTCTATACAGAATTTGTGGGCCCGAATGAAGTCATTTAGGGTATTAAGATCCAAGATGGGACAGATTCCCTCTTTTGGCTTGGGAATTGTGAACATGTTGGAGCAGAACCTTTAAAACTTTTCTGCCACAGGGACTCACTATGTTTGCATAGAGATCCGCTAATATGTGCGGTGACACAAGCAGGCTGGAAGTGATGAACCGAGGAGGTGTCTGGAAGCAAAATTCTAGCTTAAAGCCCTTGGAAACTACTTCCTGCACCCAATTATTTGGGATGTAGGCAGTCCATTTGACCACAAAGGCTAACAGACTTGAGGGGAGGTGCACCCTCGTGCTGAAGAAGGCTTATTTGAGGCTTAGGGGACTTGGAATTTCAAGGTTTGTGGGTAGACTGGGAACAAAACTTTTCTTGGCTTACAGAGAGGAGTACATCTTCCCAGACCGAGACTTTGGCTGATGAAGATGAGTGCTCTTATCAACTGCATAGATGATGACAGTGCTATATCCCTTAGTGTATCCCCATCTGCAGTGAAACGAAGAGAAATTAGGACATTTTAAGTCGCTCAGTGGTTCAAATTATAAAGTATCTCAGCCCGAAAGACTTGCTCCCAAATTAAGGCTTCAAAGACAGAGCTGAGTTAATGCTAATGGCTCTGGACCTGGAAAGTGCCACAAGCAGAACAGAGGTGGAGGATTATCCTAGGCTGGCTTAAAATTGTTTTGCTTACCAGTTTTAAATCCTCCTGTAGGCAGTACATAACCCAACAGTATAAGACTCCATGTGTCCACCAATGGACAAGAAAAAAAAATATTGATTCAATTTTATAAAAATTAGTTCTTAAATAGTTGGATCATAAGGATTTAAATATACAATGGATATAAAAAGTCTACACACCCACCCCTGTTAAAATGTCAGGTTTCTGTGATGTAAAATAATGAGAAAAAGATAAATCATTTCAAAATTTTCCACCTTTATTGTGACCTATAAACTGTACAACTCAATTGAAAAACAAACTAAAATCTTTAGGGGGGGGGGGGGGGGGGGGTTAAAATAAATAAATAAATAAATAATGTGGTTGCATAAGTGTGCACACCCTCTTATAACTGGGGATGTAGCTGTGTTCATTATTTAAAAATTATATTTAAAATCATGTTAAATAGGGGTCAGTACACACCTGCAATCATTTAAAGTGCCTCTGATTAATCCCAAAAAAAGTTGTTCTAGTAGGTCTTTCCTGACATTCTCTTTGTCACATCCTACAGCAAAAGCCATGGTCCACAGACGGCTTCCAAAACATCAGAGGGATCTCATTGTTAAAAGGTATCAGAAGAAGGGTACAAAATAATTTTTAAGGGATTAGATATACCATGGAACACAGTAAAGACATCATCATCAAGTGGAGAAATTATGGCACAACAGTGACATTACTAAGAACTGGAAGTTCCTCCAAAATTGATGAAGACGAGAAGAAAACTGGTCAGGGAGGCTGTCAAGAGCCCTACAGCAACATTAAAGGAGCTGCAGGAATATCTGGCAAGTACTGGCTGTGTGGTACATGTGACAACAATCTCCTGTATTCTTAAAATATCTAGGCTATGGGGTAGAGTGACAAGAAGGAAGCCTATTCTTATGAAGAAAAACATCCAGGCCCGGCTAAATTTTGCAAAAACACATCTAAAGTTTCCCAAAAGCATGTGTGAAAATGTGTTGTGGTCTGATGAAACCAAGGTTGAACTTTTTGGCCATAATTCCTTTAGATATGGTGCAAAAACAACACTGAACATCACCAAAAGAAAACCATACCCACAGTGAAGCATGGTGGTGGGTAGCATCATGCTTTGGGGCTGTTTTTCTTCAGCTCGAACAGGGGCCTTAGTCAAGGTAGAGGTTATTATGGACAGCTCCAAATACCAATATTGGCACAAAACCTTCAGGCTTCTGCTAGAAAGCTGAAAATGAAGAGGAACTTCATCTTTCAGCACAATGACCCAAAGCATACATCCAAATCAACACAGGAATGGCTGCACCAGAAGAAGATTAAAGTTTTGGAATGGCCCAGCCAGAGCCCAGACCTGAATCTGATTGAAAATCTGTGGGGGTTATCTGAAGAGGGCTGTGCACAGGAGATGCCCTCGCAATCTGACAGATTTGGAGTGTTTTGCAAAGAAGAATGGGCAAATATTGCCAAGCCAAGATGTGCCATGCTGATATACTCATACCCAAAAAGACTGAGTGCTATAATAAAATCAAAAGGTGCTTCAACAAAGTATTAGTTTAAGGGAGTGCACACTGATGCAACCATATTATTTTATTTAATTTTTTTACTTCCCTCCACCTAAAAGATTTCAGTTTGTTGTTCAACTGAGTTGTACAGTTTATAGGTCACATAAAAAGTGGAAAAAGTTTTGAAATGATTTATCTTTGTCTCATTTTTTTACATCACAGAAACCTGACATTTTACCAGAGGTGTGTAGACTTTTTATATCCACTGTAGGTGTGGTTAAAGTAAACAAATTCATAGATATACTGGACATGTTTAGAAAAAAGCTTTGTCCATATAAAATCTTCATTCATAAATCGAATGTTATAATTGCTAAAGGTGCAAAAAGGGAAACAGAACAGAATATAATATATAACACAAACACAACCTGCTTCTTAAAACTAAAGTAAGTTTCAGCTAACGTCTCAAAGATGTATAGCTAACCATGTGGGAGTTGTGAATACATGCTTAAAATTGATTTAGGCTGGGCTTACATTCCAAGGTAACTCATGTAACTAAAAACAAAAGCAATTAAGCACCATTCATGAAATACAGGTAAGCACAGATAAAATGTTAATGTGTATGTCCAGGCTTTTCCAAAATGTATCCCCCAAATCTCCATTAAGGCATGTCCCAGCATTTTTTTTAAGGCTTTTTATTTTAAAAAACTTTAACAAAGGCTTTTATCACTTGACACAATTCTTCCAGGGGTAACTGCTCAGTTTCTAAAGATACAGGCAGTCCTTCATATCTACATCTCACAAGAGCCCTTTCCCTATACACAATGTATGGGTAGGCCCTTGGGTGTCATGGCAGTAGCACATGGAATGGGATAGAGAAGGTTGGGAGTTTTGTACTCAAGCAAGCAAGGCTGAAAACACTGGTTGGGATTATGGTGCAGCAAGCACTGTTGTCAACCGAAAGAAGATCTTAGGAGCACACTGTAAGAGTATTTTTCTAAACTTGCAGCATTTTCAAAAGATAAAACATGGGGAAATGTGGATGTACTGCAGAGATAAACTGAACAGGCACATTTTATTATCACACTTGTCCTTGTGCTTCATTATATGTATATTTGTTCTAGAATTGCATTTACCTCTGTGTTTACTGGATGTACTTGCTTCCTTTATAGCCCTTGTACCCTCTCCAGATTTTAGAGCTGTACTTTGAAGTAATGGTGTTTCTGATAGGTTTTCAAATAGGACATTCATAAAAACAGTAAGATCATCTTGGCTCAAAGAAACCTGGAAGAAAAAATAACAAAACCATTTGTGAAGGTGTCTATGCATGTTTTAAAAGGTACTTGCAATATACCTGTAGTTCTAATCATGTTGGCTGTAAATTGTAGTAGCTGCACTGTGTGAAAGTTCTGTATACAAACAAAAATTCTAAAAAAGTTTTCATTATCTACAGGTGCATCTCAAAAAATTAGAATATCATCAAAAAGTCAATTTATTTCAGTAATTCAATTCAAAAAGTGAAACTCATATATTATATCGATTCATTAGACACAGAGTGATATATTTAAAGCATTTCTTTCTTTTAATTTGGATGATTATGGCTTACATCTAGTGAAAACCCAAAATTCAGTATCTCAGAAAATTTTAAATAGTGCTGCGCTAATCCAGAACGCCCCTGTTAGGGGACTTAAAGTGATGATAAATAACTAAAAAGTGGTATAAACAACATTAAAGTGTTGGCAATCCGCCATAAAACATCACACTCATCAATATATATTGGCAGTGCTAAAAACAATAAAGACCAATCAATGTGGAAAATATATTGCTAAAAAATCACTCATCATAAATAATGCCATTAGGTGAATACTCAGTCCATATCTGTAATCATGTGCAGAAATCAATGGTGTCACCTAACATAAAAAACCTATGTGACTCAAGTAGAGTGGCAAACAAAGTAGCACATAAAGTGACAGGTGCAAAGTGAAACAAAATAAAAAATGTAAACCAGTGCAATGTTCGCAGATTGTTCAGAACTATAGCAAGCAATGGTGCTAAATAATGTGACTTGGATGATTTGGCATGCACCAGATGTGACAGTAGAACAAGGTCCTTTTTTGTTTAAAATAAAGGTGATAGCGTCCTGACATGCAACGGTCGCTCCGTGGTGCTTGACTTAAATAACACGGTGCTCAGCTTCGTGTACAAACACTCCTGTGAGAGATGGCCCCTTACCTTAAGGCAATAGGGCAAACGCATATAGCCAGGGGTCTTTGCACAGGGTCCTCGTTGAAGCAATGGAGCAGGCGTGTATGACCAAGAATCTTTTTTAGGGGGGTCCTCCTAGGATGTAGAGCCCTATCCTCACGGTCCCAATTCCAGGGGGTGGTTCCCTCGGTAAATAGGGGGGATAAAAAACACGGGGAGCCCCAATAGTGTAATACTGCTAAAACCAGTAGCTTTATTAAGGTAAAACTCGGTACTCACATATAAAACAGCAATGATGTTCCTATCTCCGACGAGCGGCGAGCTCGTATTACTGACTGCTTCTTTAGCAATGACCTTTTGTGACTTACTCTCCTCCTTATGGAGGGTGTCAATGACTGTCTTCTGGACAACTGTCAAGTTAGCAGCCTTCCCCATGATTGAGTAACCTAATGAACCAGACAGAGACCATTTAAAGGCTCCTTTACAGGTGTTTTGGAGTTAAATAGCTGATTAGAGTGTGAAACCATGAGTCTACAATATTGAACTTTTTCACAATAGTCTAATTTTCTGAGATACTGCATTTTGGGTTTTTACTAGCTGTAAGCCATAATCATCAAAATTAAATGAAAGAAGTGCTGGAAATATATATCACTCTGTGTGTAATGAATCTATATAGGAGTTTCACTTTTTGAATTGAATTACTGAAATAAATTAATGCTTGATGATGATCAATTTTTTTAATGTACCTGTATAGTCCAATTGTAAAATCATATATTCACTTTTAAATTGTACTTCAATTATTTATAGACAATTCCCATTACTCTGGATGATTATGAAGTTTGTAAATTTACCCTGTGAAGTTCCCCATACATCTACTTCCTTGAATGCCGTGCCACGTATTCATTGTCCCCTTTTGATAAGCACCTTTGTGTCACAGAATTCACAAGCCTGCCTTCTGAACTAAAGAGGTGCTAAGAGGAGGAGTATCAGGAGGTTCAGGGATTGCAGCTTGCAGACAGCAAGGTACAATGGGATATGTAGTCCTTAGAAATTGAAAGTAAACAGCAGAGGAAAAGTTCCAAAATATGCAGGGAACACAGGAAGTTGTGTAGAGATGACCAGCATAAAAATAAAAGAAGATTTTTCAAGTAAGCCTATATTGGATTGTCAAAAATAACTACTGTTTGTATTGTTATTACAATGCTGATGTTCCAAAATTAAGTGCTGTGACCATAGATTTCCATTTTTGTTTTTGGGATTAAAGTGGAGCTCCAGCTACCCTTCCATAAATTAAAAGTCAGCAGCTACAAATACTGTAGCTGCTGAATTTTAATATTAGGACACTTACCTGTCAAGGGATCCCGTGATGTTGGCATCCAAGACAATTTTTTAATTGGCGCTCAGGTGCTGCCACTGCCATTCTTCGTAAGGGAAACCGGCAGTGAAGCCGCTAGTGTGCATGCGCGAAGCACGCTGTACTTTCTGAATGACCCGGGCGGCGGTGGAAGGGGGAAGGGGGACTAAACTTCAGGGAAACCTTCCTGTGGTGAGGTCTCCCATAAGTGGGGACGAGTACCTGTCAAAAACACAGAAGCAAAGAAGCGGCGCTTCCCCTTCTGGGTGGAGCTCTGCTTTAAATTGCAAAGCTCGTCTTATAAGGCATCCTGTTATATATGAACACCAAGAGCTCTTTCACAGGGCAGGGGCGGTGGAGGAGCAGTGTATACACAGCTCGCAAACCACCCCAAAGATGCTGCTTGCAGGACTTTTTCTAACGTCCTGCAAGCGTACCGCCCCAGTGTGAAAGCACTCGGGCTTTCACACTGGGACTGCAGATGAGGCATTTCTCAGGTGCTTTACAGGCGCTATTTTTAGCGCTAAAGAGCCTGAAAAACGCCTTCAGTGTGAAAGGAGTCTTAGATTATCAAAAAAAATAAATTTTAGTGGTGTTGTGTCATCAAAACATCTTCAAATTCAAAATAAATTTTAATTTCATCTCAGGAAAATGTCAAGGACCATGACCAGCAGTAATGGCATAAAACATATATCATGGCGTTCATAAAGTCTGGCGCAGACAGATAATGCGAAAGTGTCTCACATGCATTCTAAAAGTGGCACAGCGTGTTCCAAATTCATGTACCCGTTTAGAACTTGTACTTGAATTTGGGGCATACTGTGCCGCTTTTAGAATGCACACAAGACACTTCACTTAATCTGTCTCTGTATGCCAAAAGAAAGTTGGCTATAATTAGCTCTACTTTCATAAGGTGCAAACTGTTGGTCTTCTATTTTGAATTTGGCACAGGTGTTGCTCCACAAAGTAGAAGTGGAGAAGATGGAGCAGTTGAGCCGATTAGAACTACCTAAATTTGGTGCACGGCTTGCTGTCAGAAAAAAAACTACCGCAGATGTTTTTTGAATTAGGCACAGTAACTAGCGCAATTAATGCCTGAAAAGTGGTGCAGCGGCTTTATTGAATTCCTCCCATACTGAACAGAAACCACAATAACAAAGCACACAAATCATAACATGTTTTGCCAGCACTTCATGAAAAGTAAAAACAAATGGTTTACCACAAAATGCAAACCCTTGGCATGCCTCAAGAATAAAAAGGCCAGATAAATCAGAAAACATCTTAAAAAAATAAAATAATAATTATCTGCCCAGTTATAAAGCAATATATTAATCAGCGAAACTAAGATCAACCAGATTGATGAGTAAATAACAGAATGGAGAAGAGAAGAAATAACTTATGATCTGAAACATACCATACATCTGTAAAACGTTATTGAGTTGTTGTTCCTGGCACGTAATATATCGCCTCAAAGTGGCTCCCCCCATGCTTGAAGATTGGCATACACAGGTGTGCCGTGCCATGCCATGCCATGCGCCTATCATTTCTTATCTACTGAAGTCACTCGGCTTGTGTAACTGGTGGGCACGATTTTGACAATAGTGCACTGTACTTAAAGAGTTGCTAAACCTAGGACCCTGCATTCACTATATCTTGTCTCCTATAGTAAACATAACATGGAAATGCTAAATACCTTTTCTCATCAGCAATATATAGCAGTCTTATGACTTCTATCATGGCCTGGTTAAGGCTTGTAGGAAGAGTTTTGATTCTGCACTGACTGTCCTATGAGGTTGCAGGACCCCTGACCCTTTGTCTGGACAGTGCGGATTGGACCTGTGCTGATTACATGCACCCTCCCAAGAGAAAAAAAAACAACACTCTCTTGCAATACACATCAAACTGAGCATGTACAGAGTGCCCCTAAGGCTTGGTACTATCAGGAGATGGAATGGGGACTGCAGAAGAAGGGCATGATCAGAGAAGACAGGATCAAACAGCCTTTTTACATAATGCGCAGGATTAACCTCTTTGGTTCCACAGTGAGTATGACAGGCGTGTTTTACTGAATATAGACTGATTTTACTGTTGTGGGTTTAGTAACACTTTAAGGCATGTTATAGTTCTGACTTATTCTTAATTATACTTAGTTGAGACAGTTTTACTTTCCCCTTAAATATTTTTGAGCTGTCTTATTTTGTTACTCTTAGTTTTACCCATTTTCTTTTGCAAGAAGTTGGGAGTGAGCAGTGTTCTGTATGATTTTAGGACATATTGCTCATTATAATCTTATTTCCATCCCTGAAGTAACTATTTAACAGTAGAACATTATTTTGACTGTAAGTGCTGTTCACGGCCTAAATTCTGTGGGAATATATGCTACTGTCTTTACTGTGTATTTTATGTTCTCTCTTCTCTATTCTAGTGTTTTTGTAAAACTACAAAAACACTTAAAAAAAGAAGAAAAGATGTGATTGAGGCAGTGCTATGGCTTGGGCATTGTATTATAGCCAGCAGAACTAGGCCATTGGAGTTTTTTTAATGATGTGACTGCTTACAGAAGCAGGATGTATTATGAAGTGTATAGGGTCATACTATTTGCTCAGATATAGCCAAATGCTACAAAACTGGTAGGACAGGCATGGACCATGACCTGAATTAGCTACAAAAGCAACCCAAACCCTTTGGAAGGCATAACCAAATGGCTGAGACAGTCGCCATCTACAACCTAACTAAACACACATTTCATTTTCTTAAAGCAAAACTGGGGGCAGAAAGCCCTACTAACTAGCAGCAACTGAATACTGCTGCAATGAAGACCTGGCAAAGCATTGCTATTGTTATGGAAGAAGCTCAGCATTTGGTGTTGTTCATGCGTTACAGACATCAGACAATCAACTAAATATTGAAAGTGATTATTATATTTTCAAATAGGTTAGTTCATCCAGTTACTTTTGAGCCCTGAAAAGAAGGGGACTATGTATATAAATTCCTGTAATTTCTACAAATGATTAATGCGATAATTTATGTTAAACTGCTTAATTTAAAACCCACTATGGTATCTTTAGGGCTTGTACACACTATCTGTACACTAATCTGAAGCGGCTTAGTGTGTGGGGAGCTGTCCATTTTGGCTGCAGTGGGGGAACTGTGTGGTGCATGTTTTACCACATAAGTTTCCTTTTTTAATTTGGCACTTTATTTAAAGTGCATAAAGTGACAATTCATGGCAGTGCAGTGCATTGCAGTGCTGTGTGATGACATGCGCTGCCAGTGTGCTACAATAACATGTCTGCATTTCATCGCAGCTCACTGCACCACACCTCCGGGCAGTGCTGTACTATGAATGGGACACATCAAAAACAATTGTTTTCGATGTGTCCTAGCAGTGACTAGCATCTTTCCAGTGCAGAAAAACACTAGTCACTGCACTAGTATGAACAAGCCCTTGATAGACCGTTACAAAAATGGTGTCATTGTCCAAATATTTATGCACCTAGCTAAAGATAAACCATTAGCTTAAAGCAATTGTAAACCTTTACATATACTCAGTGAAGTGAATAGCCTCAGATGATACACAGAGATTAAACAAATCCTGCTGTATATGCTTTACCTGTTTAATTGCAGTCTTCTCTTCTCTACAGCTGTTCAAAGTGCAGAAATTATACAGCTTATCTGAGATTTCAGAAAGCAGGGGGCGGGAAGCTGAAGTTACACACTGCAGAGCTCGGCGGGAGCTGACTGGAGGGAAGTGACACAACCCCTTCACACAGCTCAGAGGGAAAAGAGATGAGGCTGTCAATCACAGGCTGTGTGCTGAAGCACACTCCTCTGTCACCTTTTTACCTCTTGGTGTCAGGAAAATCTGTCAAAAGGGACTCATGCAGATATCAGAGTAACAAGGCAGCAGACATAAATGACATATAATGCTCTGGACCGAGACAAGTACTCACTATAGAGGGGTGGGCTTTGCTCATATTTTATATCACAGGTTTACAACCACTTTAAGTTCTATAAACACAGTAAAAAAATAGAACATTTCTTACACTAAGAGAGTAACTTATGAATTCCAACGCTAACACCATGTTACAAATTTACATTAGGCTACCATACCTGCATTGGTTTTAAATCACCATCAATCTGAATGGCTGGAATCTGGGAATACCAAGAAGAAGAAATATTCCTCTGTACAGATACAATTAGATTTATAGGTTGCAGTATCTCTAGCTCTGGCTGCGGGGACCCATTCTGAAGTGCTGTCCTGCAAAGATATAATACAGTTCAAGCTAATCTACTAAATATTAGTGTATATATAATGTAATAAATTAAATCTACATTATCTTTTCAGTGATTAAACATTTGGAGTGATTGTAAAGCTTCTCTAAAAATGTCATCTTGGTGGCATTTTCACAATTTTGCATGCTTGCTTTTCCATATTTTCAAAATTGTAGATTCTCCTTCTAGTGGCTGTCTATTGTTGCAGAATGACTGTAAGGCCCCTTTCAGATGGAGCGGAAACCGCCCAAGCGGATCCGCCTGCTCAGCAGGGCATCTCTCCACTGATCGCCGCTGAGCAGGCGGATGACAGGTCTGTGTCTGTTCCGCTATGCACAGCAGACACGGACACAGCTCTTTGTTCTCTATGAAATGGTTGAATGGAAATGGACTGCCTGTCCGTTTCTATCCGATTGTCATCTGATCTGATGGACCAATGGGAAGCGGATCCCTATTCGTTTGTTTTTAGCAGGCCGGATTGGATGCCAGCAGGTGACAGACATATGTCTGTTGACATCTGCCGCCCTATGGAGAACAATAGGTCGATCGGGTCCATCTGAAAAACATTCGGGCAATTGGTCCTCTGGTGTGAAAAGGGCCTTCAGATAAAACTATTTACCCATATGCATTTTACTAAAAATGGTAAAAACATGAGCTAAACTTCTAATTATCAGTCTTTCTATGGACACCCTAAAATGATAGTGTTACACTGTGAAAGACAAAAAAAAAACAAAAAACACCAAAACCTATATACATACAGAGAAAATATAACAGCCCCCCATGAGCATATATGATTACATCCCACACAGGTGTTATTAACCTTAACGCACATTGATAATTAGTTCACATTAAAACAGTATTTAAAACAGTACTAAAAGGTAAAAACAAAAAAAGTATTATATTGCAGCTTGCGTTTTGCCCAGGCTTGGCAACCCATTCATTTGAAATGCAGGGAAAGGGTCCCTGCTCAACTTTTGGAATCACAGCCCACGTGGGAACTGCAAATGCAGTGCGGTTCCCAGTGCAGGTGTGGTGTCATTAGGATTAATGCCACCTGCAGCACATTTTACTGTGTAGGTGGTTGCGGATCCACAGCAGGAACTTGGCCTTAGGCTTTTTTTTTCCTCCTCTGATTTCACCTCTTGATCTGGCCTGTAAGTCTGTTTTTTCCCAACTCTTTAACAGACCAAATTGTCCATCAAAAGTGGCAGTTAGAGGGTTGAGGCAAACCATTTAACACTGACAGCTGAGCTCACAATGGTCAACGTTTATTAATTTATGTTAAACCTTTATTCCAAAAGGTAGAAAAAAAGCTGTAGGATAATCAGACCTTAATAATTTTAGCTCTGTCAGCTGGACATCCATCTTATCAATTACTGGCGGAAGAGGACAACTGACATCCTGAACGAGGGTGAACTTGTTTTGGATTTTTATGAAGCCTAAATCAGCGATAATAACATTGTTGGAGACTGAAGATTGTGGTATATGGATAACAGGGGCTTTCAGGTTTATGTCCATAGCAAGGCGGAAGCTTCTCTGTGCCAAATTCTTCATGCTTGATGCAGCAATTTCTGCAGCTTGAGCTGTTGCTGTGCTAACAGTCTCTTTAGCTGTTTGGAATGTGTTAACGAAATTCTGTGAACAAAATTAACAAAAAATTACCACTAAAACATTACTTGGCCTATTTAATAACATACATCAATTGGGGACAGCAACCACTTAGATATCAGCTTCCCCTAGCGATACACATTAAGTTGTTTAAATGCTGTTACTTTATGCAGTCTAATGCTGGCTATACACGCACAGAATTTCAGCCGAAACTGGAAGTTTTCGGAAAGATCATTCGACAATCGTGCCGTTAGGGGACAGACGATTGAGACTGTGGGCCTGGCTAATGTCGATGGATCTGAAGCAAAAACTTTTACCATTTCAACTAAAGTGTAATCGAAATAAGAATATTCTGTCTTGTATAATTTAAATATGTTTTTATTGTTATCCAACGGTCACTACGATCATGTAAACGGGTTTATCCTGTCAGTTAGTGGCCAATATGCTTGAACCAACGAATAATCATCTAGTCTGCAAACAGCCGAAATTCTGTGCATGTATGGCCAGCATTAATCCCGTAATAGTTCAATTGGAACTACAGTCAAACATCTAAAGACACTTATCCTGGTTTAATATTACTGTTTCCTGGGTCAGCTTACTGGACAGTGAGGATAATGTGGATTTTTTTGTCCAATGAGGTGGCTGGAAGTGGAGAAGTGACCATGAAAGCTGAATTGCTGGATCATGTGTTGCTATGGCTATTTGTATGGTCTTGATAGCAATAATATAGAGTTAGATTTTTAAGAGCATATGTTTGCAGAGAAGCCAGGCTCCCCCCCCCCCTCCACTAATATGTAAATAAATCAGTTGGATAGGTTTTGGAGCTGAGCAGAGGAAGTTGGTATGCAGGAAGTTTGTGGGAGGGGCTTGGGGTCTTTTGAAACAAGCATGTGGAGAAAGAAAGGGAGTCGTGTTGTGTTTGGAAGGACGAAGAGGAAGACATGGATGCCAGGAGCTTGAGAACTTTGGAGACGTTTTGAGTTGGACTCTGAGCAAGGAACCATGAAGGACATTACATCTTAAACCCTAAGTTGTGTAACGGTTTAGTTTACTTATTGCTTATGTTTGTAGGCATATTTTTGTAAGCCATGAGTTGTGTTGTATTGTGCATCCTACAGTTGTATGTGCAGCTTTTCTGTTTAGTAAAGCATTTATACAAGATAGACATAAAGCAAAACAGACCAGGGCTAGAGGAATGGAAGAAGCAAAACACACGATGGAAAGCCGGCAAGATAAATACACTAAGACGTGGGCAAGATGGCAGGAGTATAGGAACACAGAAAAGTACTTGACAATTATGGAGGCTTGAGGACCATGGAGGGCAGAGGGAGGATGGGGGTTTTTTTTCCCCCCTTTTTTTTTGTGTGAGGATGGGGGTGGGAGGAGGGGGGGAAATAAAAATTAAAGCAGATAAGTAAATATTGGTACTTTTAATGGATAAAAAGGAAAGGGAAAAATTGGTTAAAAGTTTTTGTATTAACCACTTTAAGACCAGCCTCGTTTTTTTGCTAGAAAATTACTTAGAACCCCCAAACATTATATATTGTTTTTTTTCTAACACCCTAGAGAATACAATAGCGGTCATTGCAAAACTTTTTTTTGCACCGTATTTGCGCAGCGGTCTTCTAAGCGCACTTTTTTTGGAAAAAATTCACTTTTTTGAAAAAAAAAAAAAAGACAACAGTAAAGTTAGCCCCAATTTTTTTTATATTGTGAAATATAATGTTACGCCAAGTAAATTGATACCCATCATGTCACGCTTCAAAATTGCGCCCGCTCGTGGAATAGCGTCAAACTTTTACCCTTAAAAATCTCCATAGGCGACGTTTAAAAAATTCTACAGATTGCATGTTTTGCGTTACAGAGGAGGTCTAGGGCTAGAATTATTGCTCTCACTCTACCGGTCACGGCAATACCTCACATGTGTGGTTTGACCACCGTTTTCATATGCGGGCGCTACTAACGTATGCGTTCGCTTCTGCGCGCGAGCTCGTCGGGACAGGGTGCTTTAAAAATTTTTTTTTTTTTTTTTTATTATACTTTATTTTATTTATTTTTTCACTGTTTTTAAAAAAAAAAAATTTTGGATCACTTTTATTCCTATTACAAGGAATGTAAACATCCCTTGTAATAGAAAAAAGCATGACAGGTCCTCTTAAATATGAGATCTGGGGTCAAAAAGTCCTCAGATCTCATATTTACACTAAAATGCAAAAAAAAAAAAAAAAAAAAAGTCGTTTAAAAAAATGACACAAAAAATTGTGCCTTTAAGAGAAGTGGGTGGAGCCGTCTTAATGACGTCGCTCCGGCCGTCACATGGTATGGAGACGGGTGGGGGCCATCTTGGCCTCACTCATCTCCATACCGAGGAAGTGACAGGACCCGATCGCCTCCGCCGCTACCGACGGCTCCGGTAAGCGGCGGAGCGTGCGGGAGAGCGGCGGGAGGGGGGGTGGCACCTCTCCCGCCGCCGATAACGGTGATCTCGCGGCGAACCCGCCGCAGAGACCACCATTATCGTGTACGGAACCGCCCGCTGAAAAGATGGGTATCTCGGTTGTGGCAGCAGCTGCTGCCGTTACCGAGATATCCATCTTCAAAAAAATGACGTATATATACAGTGGGCGGTCCGGAAGTGGTTAAAGAGATTACAATTTCCCTTAAGCCACAATGATGCGAAAAAGAGAGGGGGCGCAGCGTAAATGACGCAGCTGACTTAAAATCTCTCTAAAAGTTTGCTGACGTGGAAAAAAAAAAGGAAAAGGGGAAAAAGGGAAAGGAAAAAAAAAAATAAAAAAAAAAATAAAGCAAAACAGACCAGTAGGAAAAAATTCTTTATCAGGAACAACATGCATCATCGGTCTTGGCTGTTCGGTAGAAAAATGTGTAAATCACAAGATTGGCTGCACAGTGTTACAAATCCTGTCACGAAAAACAGTAATTGTGTACACACCATAATATGTTTTTAGGAATTTTCCTGGAGTTTGACTAAAAAGTTGCCATTTCCCAAAAATATTTAAGATTAACCTATGCCTATCAAGTGCTAAAGATCATAATCAACCCCTCTTTTATATCATCACTCCAACAAGATGACACACACAAAACATGTCCCAAAATAGCAACATGTATACTCTTTGGCTTTTAAAATATATTAAACCAATATTATCCAATGCTTTATTTTGATGTCTAAGGCTGATGTCTTTAGACTACAGATTACAACCAACACTTAGCAATGAGTAGTCACACAACCTTAAAGAGATTGTAAAGGCTCTTTTTTTTTTTTAAATAACCAACATATTTTTCCTGACAGACTCCATGGCAGCATACATGTGTGTTAACCCTGCCTCCACACCTCCCCTATAGGACTCCTCTCCCATAAATCTTTGCTCCAAGCCAGCGGCCGTGTTCCTGTTTTGTCCTCCACCTAAGGACCGGTTTGGTTATTCGTCTACCTGAAGTTTTTTCTCTCCGCAATCAAGACCGGCTGGAGGCGAGCACTGAGAAGACAGGTCGCGATACTCCGATAAGCCCCGACTATTAGCAAGGTATGTAGTGAGCTAAAATGGAAGATACTCCGTTAAGCCTTGGCTGTTGATAGGGTATGGCGTGGGCAAATGAAGGAGGCGCTGGAAGAGCTAAAGCCTGGTCATTGGCAGGCAAGCGCGCAATGGCCCTATCTGCCCCGAGCCCTGGGTGACCAACCTACCTGGCCTGGTCTGTTCGTGAAAGCAGGATTGAATTGTGCGGTGATGTATACTTTTATATTACATATTCCATGGCAGAAGTTTGTGTGTTTGTTTGTTTCTTTCTTTTCTGGCTCTAGTGTCTTCCAGTCTTTGGCAGCTGGAGCGCATTTGAGTTCCCAGCCGCTGCTTTCTCTTCCAGGCGGGCGTCCCTAGGTTGCTCGTGCCCAGGGGCCCAGAGCATACGCACTGCGGGCAGCAGTGGCATAATTGCAGTGGAGAAATTCAATTGGCGGTCAGTAATCTTGATGTAGGGATTTCTCTGTAGGCAGCTTGCAGCAGTTTCCCAAACTGCTGTGTGCAATTAGCACAGGGTATGTAAAAAATGGTAGGAACTACAAACCCACGCAAATAGAAGCTGGTTAGACTAATATAAAATTGATTAAGGAGCAGCACCTTATAATGATAATTGAAAAGAGAAGAGACAATAATTAACAAACTAATTACAAACCGCGCTCCCTGTAAAGTGCAAGTGCAGATATCACACTCTAATGTAAGCAAAATAAAATGTAGTGTATAAATAATGTCAATAGTGATACTCATAAATAACTATCAACTAAGTGAAATCAGCAAATAAACTTCAAAAATAGAAAAATCAAAAACAAAAACAATTGAAAGCAATAGTTCAAATTCAAAAATGATATTCAAAAAATGCATGTGTTCAAAAAAAATGTTCAAATAGTGTTGAAATCAGACTCCTGGATAAATCCTCCTGGGGTTCAGCAAGGCATCAGACAACAGTAATCCACCATCACGGCCACACAGCCTACTCACCAGATTGTGGTGACTCCCATGACAGGAGTCAAAGAACGCTTCAAGAACAGCCAAAGAAGCTTCACGCGATCACAGCTTTGTTCAGGTGCTGGAATTCAGGTAACACTGTAGCTGCTTGGATGCATGCAAACAAACTCCCGTATAGAGATGGGTCATTAAAGACCATTAGTGCCATGAATGGGGAGAAGATGAATGAAAAACTCCCATCGTGAAGTATGCCAAAAATGTATTGGACAGGCTAAAAACAAGCTAAAAACCGCATCACCCATGTGTGGGTTTGTGAGGACAAACAAACAAACTGCGTTACAAACGGAAGTGGCGTGTCACGTTCGGTACGTCTGACCGGTTTCGTCAGTGCGTTCTGACGTCATCAGGGATCGTACGAACGGGCACGCCGCCTCCTTAAATACACACATCAATCAAAGGCATCCAATCCGGTGACATCCCGCCTTGCAGAGGTATTGACCAAAATTGAAAAAATAGAAAAAATATATTAAAGGAAACACTGCCATCTTGTGGCCAGCAAGCAGAATACGGTTATAAAATTACTACGACATCTAAACTGCCATCTTGTGGATAGATGCCAGATTACGCAACTGAATAAAGTGCCATTTTATGAATAAATCAGGGTACATAAATAAAACAGATCAAATAAAATAAAATATAATGAAATAAATAGATTCAAAATCTAAATTTAAATTCATACCTAAATTTGGAGGAAATAAAAGGGGAATAAAGGGATGGGACCGGAATGGATTGCTCCTTCACAATCTGTATAGGTATAAATCAATAATTGGAGAGATAACAATTCAGATCAATGTCGAAATTGATACCTGCCGGAGTAAGTGTATTCAATCGATAAATCCATTCTGTTTCGTTTTTTGATATTCTCTGAACCATATTTCCTCCCCTCCAATCAGCATCCAGCTTGTCAGTCCCAAAAAATCTAGCCAAGATAGGATCCTGCTGATGGTGGATTCTAAAATGGTTAGAGAGACTGTGTTTGGGAAAACCGTTTTTAATATTTGTGAGGTGTTCTTTGATACGTGTGCAGAGGTTTCTCTTGGTACGTCCGACATACTGTAACCCGCACGGGCAAATAATGAGGAACGTGACATAGGTAGATTTACAGGCAATGAATTTGTCTATTTTGTAGTCTTTGCCCGTGCTGAAGGATGTGAAGTGTTCTACTTTTCTCATATTGTTCCTAGTTCATTTGCAGGCTTTACACTTCCTACAATAAAAGAACCCTTTAGGATCCAAGAAAGTGGGAACTCTCCTGGGGGGTTTTAATACATTCGGGGCTAGTTTATTTAGTAAATTTGGTGCCCGCCGATAGATGAACCTAGGACGTTCTGGTAGGAAGCTAGACAAAGTCCTGTCTCCTAGCAAAACTGGTCAGTGTTTTGAAAAGATTTTTTCAACACTTTTATAGTCCCTATTGAAACTAGTCAGAAAAGGAACATAGTCCAGTTCACATTTCTCTTTGATATTATCTTTTAAGAGTTGATCCCTATCCATCCGTGAAATTAGTAATTTGGTGGCCCTGAGATGTTTTTCCCGGTACCCTTTTTCTTTGAATCTGTCAACCAATAGATTAGATTGAGACATGTAATCTGACATAGAATCACAATTACGTCTAATCCTTAGTAGTTGTCCCTTAGGTATCCCTTTGAGCCAGTTAGGGTGATGGCAGCTGGCCGTGGGTATATAACTATTTCTATCGGTGCTCTTGAAATGAGTCTTTGTCTGAATTTTACCATTGTTCTTATATGGAGTTAAGTCAAGGAAACTGATCTCACTTGTGCTCCAATTGCCTGTGAAACTTAGTCCATAGCAATTGTAGTTAATGGTACTAAGGAACGTTTCCAATGCCTCCACTGTACCGTTCCACAGAATCACAATGTCATCTATGTACCTTTTGTACAGGCAGATCTCGGGTGTGTGGGTTCCAAATATGCAGTGGTCTTCCCAAAGACTCAGGAGCATATTGGCCACACTGGGAGCATACTTGGCTCCCATCGCCATTCCCTTGATCTGCCTGTAACAAGACCCCTCATGCCAGAAATAGTTATTAGACATAGCCAGCTCCAAAATCTCAATCAGAAACTCTCTGTTCAACCTTAAGGCTGGACTTAGAATCAAGGGCCCTCCTTGTTGTTCTCAAAACATCTTTCTGAACCAGGTTGGTATAGAGCGATTCAACATCAATCGTAACAATGATTGTGTCATCCTGAACCGGAACATCCTTAAGCAAGTTCATAAGATGTTTACTATCTCGCAAATACGAGGGGTACGATTGAACAATGGGCTGCAAGAAATAATCAACGTATTCACCTAATCTCGAAAAAATAGAGTCTATGCCACTGATAATAGGCGCCTCTAAGTGCAGAAGATAAATAATTTTAATACCCCAACTGGGTTAAAAACACTTACAAAATTGAAGTAAAAAGCAGGCACATCGTGGGTAAGGCTGCATTGGAAGAGGTCACGATCAGAGGAAGCCTACAGGAGGATGGATGTAGTCACTGTCAGCAGCGATGTAAAACACAGGGAACAGCTGTGGAGCCGGCGTCGTCAGCGTGTGAGGGCTGCGAACCCGGAAGTGATGTCATCCGCTGGGTGGCTCTGTGGCTCCAGGAGGTTGAGAAAGGAACGAATGACGGTTCTGAAACGCGTCCCTCACTGATGACATCACATCCCCTCTCTGGCCTTTCGTTTGCGGTTCAGGCTGGTCACAGAGCCACCCAGCGGATGACATCACTTCCGGGTTCGCAGCCCTCACACGCTGACGACGCCGGCTCCACAGCTGTTCCCTGTGTTTTACATCGCTGCTGACAGTGACTACATCCATCCTCCTGTAGGCTTCCTCAGATCGTGACCTCTTCCAATGCAGCCTTACCCACGATGTGCCTGCTTTTTACTTCAATTTTGTAAGTGTTTTTAACCCAGTTGGGGTATTAAAATTATTTATCTTCTGCACTTAGAGGCGCCTTTGTTTGTTTTTATGTCATTTTAGACCCTGCTTCAAGTCTTTTAAAGTTGCAGCCCTTTCTGCTGAAGATCACCATCCTTCCATCCCTTCCTACCTACACCTCTCCCGTTCATTTTTGGACTGCCGATCCTTAATAGAGACATCATTTGGACTACGCTAGTCCTGTGCGCCCTATATCACCTTTTATTGCCACTGATAATAGGTCTGCCGGATGGGCATTGAGAATTTTTATGTATTTTGGGCAATTGATATATATTATAGGGAGTCTGGGTGCATCAGGGACTAAATATCTGGCTTCTTTCTTGTTAAGGATTCCTACCTCTTTGGCTTTGCGTACACTATCCTTCACTAAAATATTTAGTTTTTTTGTGGGATCACCCACTGACACAACTGATGTTTTTGCTTCTGCTGAAAACTTAGCACTTAAAGATTTGGAACACAATTTTAAATGCTTAAAAAATATCCTGGATAAGAAAATCCGAGCTTGGTGGGATGTTGCCACATTAGAACAGTATGTTAAAAATAAAATGACCCCTAGGCGTTTACGTTGGGACTTAGGTCCAAATGATGGTCTTGAAGACTCTGATTTGGATGCCCAATGGCATAACTTTTTTAATGATGGTGAACAGAAATTATTGGATATAATTATTTGTAGGAGACAAGCCAAACTACGAATATTAGAGACCAAAATTGTTGCACTTAAAGAGGCCATTTTACCTTTTAAAGACACTGCAGAGTACAAAGAAAAAAACATACAGGTACAGAAACATTTAGAGAAATTGGATAAGGATACCAAAGCCAAGAAAATCAAAAAGTATCAACGTGACCTCAACGATTATAGGGAAAACAGAATTTATAAATGGCAGGAAGAGTCGGTGGATTTGGTTCCAAACCAATCCATGGACTCTTCCTCAGAAAGGTTGGAGTCCATCCAGCCTCCCATTGTTCCTCTATGTTCTACCCCGGGTGGTGGTAATCAGGGGCGCAAGTCCGCCCCCCCCCCCCACCCAAGGCACTACCCACAAAAGAGGGGGTAATGTTCCCGGAGGTGCCACAAGTAACTCTGGTTACTCGACTTACCCCGCCCCTATATCCAGTTCCAGCAACTAGGATAATGGCTATTACGGAGGTTATGACATCAATACGTACAACAGGTTCCAACCCCTCTACCAAGGGGATGATCCACAGAGAGGTGGCTCACCCCATAGAGGTTTTCGCAGGAGAGGACATGGAGATCCACCCTCCCGGGGGGGCTGGAATCACAACAGGGGTTACTCCGGGCAAAGGCGCAATTGGAGAGGAAGGGGGAGGGGCGGACCACCCAACCCATCCTGGTACAATCCACCACCAGCGACCCGATATGGGGACCAGGCGAATTCCCATTGGCTACAATGGGAACCACCTGTCTGGCCCACCCAGGACCCCCAAAGAAACAACGTAGAGGCACGAGAGGAGGGAGGAAGAACAAAAAGAAAGAATAGTTGGCCAAGGGATTTTTAATTTGAGTGATGAGTCCTTCACTCTCAATGAACTTAAAGTACTTGAATTAGGTCTCAAATATGCCCTGGACAAAGGACGAAACAAATTTGAGGTGTTCATTGACACTGAGAAATTTGTACGTAAACTTAATATCAAAAAATTTTTTGCAGAGAAATGATTTCCCAATACCCAGTCTATAGAATCAGAATACCAACACAGCGGATTGAGAAATCAATCAGTCTTTAAACCCAGAAAGTCATCCAACCATTTTCTCGAGATGTTTAAAACTATGGTTGAGCAAGACATTAGACTCATTAAAACCAAAAAAGGGAAAAAGAAGGGTAACATACAAAAAGGTATAGAGTCACTTGAGAAAAAGAAAAATATCGCTATCCGCCAAGCGGACAAAGGAGGGGGTATAGTGGTCTTAAACAGAGATGACTACATGAAAGAACTCAATGGGCTGGTAAGTGATACTGTGACAGATAAGAAAATTAAAGGTGATCCCACAAAAAAAACTAAAAATTTTAGTGAAGGATAGTGTACGCAAAGCCAAAGAGGTAGGATTTCTTAACAAGAAAGAAGCCAGATATTTAGTCCCTGATGCAAACAGACTCCCTATAATATATCAATTGCCCAAAATACATAAAAATTCTCAATGCCCACCTGGCAGACCTATTATCAGCGGTACAGACTATTTTTTTGAGATTAGGTGAATACGTTAATTATTTCTTGAAGCCCATTGTTCAATTGTACCCCTCATATTTGCGAGATAGTAAACATCTGATGAACTTGCTTAATGATATTCCAGTTTAGGATGACACAATCATCGTTACAATTTATGTCGAATCGCTCTATACCAACCTGGTTCAGAAAGATGTTTTGAGAACAACAAGGATGGCCCTTGATTCTAAGTCCAGCCTTAAGGTTGAACAGAAAGAGTTTCTGATTGAGATCTTGGAGCTGGCTATGTCTAATAACTATTTCTGGCATGAGGGGTCTTGTTACAGGCAGATCAAGGGAGTGGCGATGGGAGCCAAGTATGCTCCCAGTGTGGCCAATATGCTCCTGAGTCTTTGGGAAGACCACTGCATATTTGGAACCCACACACCCAAGATCTGCCTGTACAAAAGGTTCATAGATGACATTGTGATTCTGTGGAACGGTACAGTGGAGGCATTGGAAACGTTCCACTACAATTGCTATGGACTAAGTTTCACAGGCAATTGGAGCACAAGTGAGATCAGTTTCCTTGACTTAACTCTATATAAGAACAATGGTAAAATTCAGACAAAGACTCATTTCAAGAGCACCGATAGAAATAGTTATATACCCACGGCCAGCTGCCATCACCCTAACTGGCTCAAAGGGATACCTAAGGGACAACTACTAAGGATTAGACGTAATTGTGATTCTATGTCAGATTACATGTCTCAATCTAATCTATTGGTTGACAGATTCAAAAAAAAGGGTACCGGGAAACAGATCTCAGGGCCACCCAATTATGGATAGGGATGGATAGGGATCAACTCTTAAAAGATAATATCAAAGAGAAATGTGAACTGGACTATGTTCCTTTTCTGACTAGTTTCAATAGGGACTATAAAAGTTTTGAAAAATTTTTTTCAAAACACTGGCCAGTTTTGCTAGGAGACAGGACTTTGTCTAGCTTCCTACCAGAACGTCCTAGGTTCATCTATCGGCGGGCACCAAATTTACGAAATAAACTAGCCCTGAATGTATTAAACCCCCCAGGAGAATTCCCACTTTCTTGGATCTTAAAGGGTTCTTTTACTGTAGGAAGTGTAAAGCCTGCAAATTAACTAGGAACAATATGAGAAAAGTAGAACACTTCACATCCTTCAGCACGGGCAAAGACTACAAAATAGACAAATTCATCACCTGTAAATCTACCTATGTTACGTACCTCATTATTTGCCCGTGCAGGTTACAGTATGTTGGACGTACCAAGAGAAACCTCTGCACACGTATCAAAGAACACCTCACAAATATTAAAAACGGTTTTCCCAAACACAGTCTCTCTAACCATTTTAGAATCCACCATCGGCAGGATCCTAGCCTGGCTAGATTTTTTGGGATTTACAAGCTGGATGCTGATTGGAGGGGAGGAAATATGGTTCAGAGAATATCAAAAAATGAAACGGAATGGATTTATCGATTGAATACACTTACTCCGGCAGGTATCAATGTCGACATCGATCTGAATTGTTATCTGTCCAATTATTGATTTATATCTATACAGATTCTGAAGGAGCAATCCATTCCGGTCCCATCCCTTTATTCCCCTTTTATTTCCTCCAAATTTAGGTATGAATTTAAATTTAGATTTTGAATCTATTTATTTTATTTGATCTGTTTTATTTATGTACCCTGATTTATTCATAAAATGACACTTTATTCAGTTGCGTAATCTGGCATCTATCCACAAGATGGTCTTTAATGACCCATCTCTATTCGGGAGTTCGTTTGCATGCATCCAAGCAGCTACAGTGTTACCTGAATTCCAGCACCTGAACAAAGCCGTGATCGTGTGAAGCTTCTTTAGCTGTTCTTGAAGCGTTCTTTGACTCCTGTCATGGGAGTCACCACAATCTGGTGAGTAGGCTGTGTGGCCGGTGATGGTGGTGGATTACTGTTGTCTGATGCCTTGCTGAACCCCAGGAGGATTTATCCAGTAGTCTGATTTCAACACTATTTGAACTTTTTTTTGAACACATGCATTTTTTGAATATAATTTTTGAATTTATTTTGAATTTGAACTACTGCTTTCACTTGTTTTTTCTATTTTTGATGTTTATTTGCTGATTTCACTTAGTTGATAGTCATTTATGAGTATCACTATTGACATTATTTATACACTACATTTTATTTTGTTTACATTAGAGTGATATCTGCACTTGCACTTTACAGGGAGCGCGGTTTGTAATTAATTTGGTAATTATGGTCTCTTCTTTTATCATAGGGTATGCTCTGCAGTGACACCCTTGTATGCTGTCTGTGTGATTCTGCTATGATTTGATCACCTGCGCAGGCTTTCGGTCTTTCTGTGCAGTTTCACACTGTGAATGTATCACTTCCTCCCCCCCCCCCCCCTTTTGTGGCCAGCCCTGGTGTAGCAGGTATGAGAGGGTGGGTTTAACCCTTTCCTTTCCTTGCTGCCCTGGGTACTCTTTTTGTGTTTTTTAACCATTACCTTTTCATAATATTTTGCTTTTGTGATTCTTTCTAGGTCAGGTTGACAATACACGGCACGAGATGATAAAGACATTATTAGGTCACAACATTTTTCTTGAGCTGTATTTGTCATAGGTCACCATTAAGGTGACCTTCATAGCAGAAGCTCTGAATCCTCCTCTATGCACCCACGGCTATATCAGCTGCTCCAAGGTGGGAGCCTGCTGGGGATGCGGGACTCTGGTCCCAGAGAGCAAGTCTCTGTGTGAGCCATGCTAAGCCCAAGCGGTGGTGTTTTCTAGCAAATGGAATCCCTAGTGAGGCACGTGGTGCAAGAATACCTTAAAGAGTGGGGTACAAGCCACACACGAAGTCCAACAGCTATTGCGGCGTGTTCTCCCACTAGGATGACCAGGAAGAACTGGAACTGTCCCAACTAAGGCAGAGTCTCTTGCAAAGCAAGAGGAAGTTCTGTAAGCACCTTTGGGCTCCGTTTCCACTAGTGCGACTTGCCATGCAACTTTGGACACATGGGGTCGCATGGCAGGTCACAGCCCACTGAGTTCAATGGCCCCTATTCCAATCTATGCAACTTAGAGTTGCAGCGACATTGAGGGGTTCCTGCGCTACTTTGATGCGACTTTTGATGTAACTTTGATCCAGAGACTGTAAAGTTGGATCGGGGTCGCACTCTGAATCGCTCGACTTGGAGACATAGCCGTAAAAGAGTTTCTAAATTCTCGTTCTTAACAGAACTAGGGAACATCATGTTGGATAAGTGGAGCAAGGTCGCAAGACATCCCTCCCTTATAAGCAAGATGGCCAAGCTCTATTCATTCAGAGATAAGGATGTGAAGTATCTAAAGGCTACCTCTTTAAATGGCTGAGGCCTTGAGGCGAGCAAGCATGTCGCTCTTCCTTGGAAGATGCAGTGATTAGCCTGAAAGTTTCTAACCAATGAAACCACAAAGCTCCCGATTCACTCCCTGGTTATCTCTCGCCTCGACTAATGCAACTCACTCCTTATTGGCTTACCTTTAAATAGACTATCCCCCCTTCAGTCCATCATGAATGCTGCTGCCAGACTCATCCACCTTACAAACCGCTCAGTGTCTGCTACCCCTCTCTGCCAATCCCTCCACTGGCTACCACTTGCCCAACGAATTAAATTCAAAATACTAACAATAAGTTTCAAAGCCATCCACAACTCTGCCCCCAGCTACATCACTAACCTAGTTTCAAAATACCAACCTAATCGCCATCTCCGTTCCTCCCAAGACCTCCTGCTCTCTAGCTCCCTCATCACCTCCTCCCATATCCGCCTCCAGGACTTCTCCCGAGCCTCACCTATCCTCTGGAATTCCCTACCCCAATCTGTCAGACTGTCTCCAAATTTATCCACTTTTAGGCGATCCCTGAAAACTTTCCTCTTCAGAGAGGCCTATCCTGCCTCCATCTAACAACTGCACTATTTTCTCCATTAGCTCATCCCCCACAGCTATTACCCTTTTGTATAACTTGACCCTCCCTCCTAGATTGTAAGCTCTAACGAGCAGGGCCCTCTGATTCCTCCTGTATTGAATTGTATTGTACTTGTACTGTCTGCCCTAATGTTGTAAAGCGCTGCGTAAACTGTCGGCGCTATATAAATCCTGTATAATAATAATAATAATAATAATAATAAGTGGGCCTGGGCTCTTGTGGCCAATATTGAAAAGGATGGAAATTTGGATGGAGTATGTGGATGCAGTATTCAGGAGCGTTTTCAGAAACTCTGTAGCTCAGGAGATGGAGCTGGTGTCGGTTTCCATTATAAGGCTCCAAATGACGCATAGTGGCACGGGTTATGCTCTTGTCAGTTACGGCAAAGCGAGTGCTATGGCTGGGGCCTGGGCTTTCTGTTCCTGCCTCTAATAGGTGAAGTGTAGCATTCCCTTTTAGGGAGCTTCATCTTTTGGTAAACCGGATAACACTGTAATCCGGGCCACAGTTGGCAAGTTGAGGTCCTATCTCAGGACCAGCACTGGCTAGGCCAGAAGAGGACAGTCTAGGGAACAAAGTTCAGAGCGTGCGAGGGTCACACATTTTTACAGATCAGGTTGGGATTTTAGGAAGAGCTGATGAGGGGACCTAATAACGCTTCAAAAGTATGCTAAAAGCTTCAACTTGGAATCCAAGAAGCTACTGGTTGGGCTTCAGACTATTGGGACGTCAAAGTGATCCTTTCAGGACATGCATGGTCCATCAGAAGTCCTCCATCTTATTTCCCACACGTATGGTGCCACGGAGTCTGTCAGGAAAATGGAAAATTTCCTATCAAATAGTTACTGTAATTGTCCTTTCCTGATAGACTCCATGGCAGCAGGAGTTCCCTCCCAAAAGTCTCGAGTCGGCTAGTTACAGAACACGTCTGCTGGCTTGGAGCAAAGATTTATGGGAGAGGGGTCATATAGGGGAGGAGAGGAGGCAGGGTTAACCCACACGTATGCTGCCATGGAGTCCATCAGGAAAGGAAAATTACGGTAAGTATTTGATAGGAAATTTTCCATTATACTTACCCTCTCTGTGCAAGGGTTTTGGACAGAGCGGTCCAAAGCCTCCTTTTCTGGGGTCCCCCGGCAGCGCTCCTGGCTCCTCCTCTTCATTGAGTGCCCCCACGGAGAGAGACACCTCCCATGGGGGCACTCATGCGGGCGCGCTCCCAAGTCCTGCTGCTGGGTCCATTGACACAGACAGCAGGACTCGGCCCCATCCCCCGGCTCCCATGTCACTGGATTTGATTGACAGCAGTGGTAGCCAAATGGCTCCTGCTGCTATTAATCTATACAATGAGAACCAGAGACAGTGGCTGGAGCTGCTGGGCTCGTTCTCATCGCAGGAACGATCGGGTTCAGGTAAGAAAAGGGGGGCTCTAGGGGGCTGCTGCAGCACAGAAGGTTTTTTATCTTCATGCATATGTATGAAGGTGAAAAACCTTGAGACTTTACAACTACTTTAATAATGTATAACATGTTATGACCCCAACCCTACCCCACCCTAATATGTATAGCAGAACTGAAAAACATGACCATACAACTGTGCCTCTCAGTCTACATCAAGTTACATCAACATGATTATAGAAATGTTGAGTTGGGTCATACACATCCTATTTATGCTACAATGCAGTCAACAAGCCAAAGGAGAATTAAACTGGAAGCTGAATTTTTAAGGCACATTAAAGATACCAATACATTCGTTGGTTGCATACATTGTTTAATATGCATCTAGTATAAGTATCCAAAGTGCTCTTTACAGCTTGTTTCACATATATGAGGTTTCCCCGCGGCTTTGCTTATGCACAGCAGCCCATTCATTAGATTGGGCTGCTGTATTCACTGAAAATGCAGAGAAAAGGTCCCTGCACCTTTTCAGAAAACATGGCTGCAGGGAAACCGCATAGTGCAGTGCGGTTCCTAGTGCAGGAAGCCGCTCTGTGGTTTCTAGTGCTTGGGAATGCCATTAGAAGTAATGGAACCCCTACACATTTCCTGAGCGGCAGCGCATTTTTCTCTGCGGGTGGTTGTAAGTGCGGGAACAGGCGCAGTCCCGCAGCAGCAAACAGCCGCACAAGTGTGAACTATTAACCTTTATGCACCAATGCATTCAGACTAGAACAGCCAGCACAAGCTGCCAATTTTTCTCTATTGTATGGTGTAGATCAGTCAAACACAGAGAGCTGGTTGACAGCAGGAGACGCTCAGTGTGCTGAATGTCTGTCCCAAACAAGATTGTAATGCTTAATTTGGTTGTAAAGGCAGAAGGTTTTTTTTAACTTAATGCATTAAGATAAAAAAAATCCTTCTGTGTGTAGCAGCCCCCTCCCTCCATCCCCAATACTTACCTGAGCCCCATCTCTATCCAGTGATGTGCATTAGTGCCTCAGCTGTCCACTCCCTCCTGATTGGCTGAGACACAGCAGTGGTGCCACTAACTCTCACTGCTGTCAAAGTCAGTTAGCGAATCAGGAGAGAAAGAGGGGCGGGGCCAAACCGTGACTCTAAATCTAAGTGGATACACTGAGCTGCGACTCGACTGCCCCCATAGCAAGCTGCTTGCTGTGGAGCACTCAACAAGAAGGAGGGGCCCAAGAGGTACGGCGAGGGATCCGAGAAGAGGAGGATCTGGGCTGTTGTGTGCAAAACCATTTCACCAAGCAGGTAAGTATAACATGTTTATTATTTTTAAAGAAATAAAAACGAGACTTTAGTATCACTTTAAGACTAGTTGAACTAAAAACACACACCTTATGCATTTCATATGCATTTTAACTTGTATCCAGCTTCTAGTCTGGTGCTCAGATTTAAATCTGGATATTAGACACAATATACCCAATTAGAGCACAAGGAATACTCACCAAGAGGGACATGAGGAACTTATATAAACACACAATGTGTATACAGCCCACCCTCAGTAAGACCTTGCCATCTACTGCAGACATATCTGTGTAAGCAGCACCTTCTGTAGCATCTGGGAACAACGTCATTTGCAAGCTAAACACTTCTTCTCCCAATATGTAGACAGCCTATGAAGGTCAAATGATAATGTTTAGGCTATGTAATAACAATAGAACATAAGTACAAAAAAAGACGCACATATTTTCAACATGTATATCAGCACAAGTGACTAGCTCCCTTGCCTTGCAACTCTGGTACTGAGTTTTAAGTGTAACCCCACTTTTGTGGGGAAAAAAAGTAAAATAAATACTAATATAGCATATACCATTGCAGCACAAGTCATATTGTTATATAACATTATTAAACATTACCTTTCCTTTTTTATTATTTGCAGTGCTGTCATTTTCTGTAAAATGCAATTCAATATGGCAAACTGGAGGCGTTCTATACACAGATGGTGTACAGAAAGCACCCCAGGAATGTTCTTTCTTGCGTGTGTGATTGGCTCACTCATTTTACCAGAAGTCTGCAATAAGATGCAAATCAGACTTTTGGCATCCTTGCATTCTCTGCAGCAAAAATGCACCCTAGAGTTACACAGCAGCTTCTTCTCAGGGTTCCAGTGGGTGAACAGGGCAGCAGGGGAGGATAAGTATCAGCAGTGAGAAGGTAGGCTAATGCCGCGTACACACGGTCGTACTTTTCGTCTACAAAAGTCGGACAGCCTGTCGGACAGACTTCCGGCAGACTTTCGGTGGACTTGCCGCGGACTTGCGGCCTACTTTCTAACGACCGGACTTGCCTACACACGACCACACAAAAGTCGGTCGGATTCGTACGTGATGACGTACACCGGACTAAAATAAGGAAGTTCATAGCCAGTAGCCAATAGGTGCCCTAGCGTGGCTTTTTGTCCGTCGGACTAGCACACAGACGAGCGGATTTCGGGGTCCGTCGTAGGTACGAAGTAAAAGTTTTGAAGCATGTTTCAAATCTAAAGTACGTCGTATTTGAGGCTAAAAAAGTCGGTTGAAAGTCCGGAGAAGCCCACACACGATCGGATTACCAGCCAGCTTTAGTCCATCAGCGTCTGTTGGACTTTTGTAGACGAAAAGTACGACCGTGTGTACGCGGCATAACAATTAAACCCATTACTTTACCCTGAATGGACGAAGTATGCATGTTATGGCATGCGTCAACATGTGCTGTGTTAAGACTTTGACTCCCAACGCATCTCAACAGATTAAAAAAAAAAAACACACATGACCCTTTTTAATATTACAGAGCACCAAAACAAATTGTATATGAATTGTGGAGCGCTGCAGTGCATTAGGCTGTATTGTACAATGCACTAAGGTGCCATTCACAATGAAGAGCCCCACAACACACTACAAATGGAAAAATGTATTTTCCTGCATTGTGGCAATGCACAAGTGTGAATGGACCCTTACAGTTGTTAAATATTCTTTTTTTTAAGATTTTATTTTTGAAGTACTTTATAACACAAAGACAACCAAGAAGGAAAAAAAAAAAAAAAAAAAAAAAAAGCACAAATCAACCAAGGTCAAATTGCCTCCCCAAATGGTATAAATATCTGATAAATTATCTAGAAGAAAATTCACAAATATTCAAAAATATTCAAAAATACTATATAGCACATGATATATTTATAAAAAAAAATCAGCTCCCTCTTCACTATAAACATACTCAGCCTTTATTAGGGATTGAAATTAAATGAGAAAATGAAGCATCTATCCATTTTCTCCATATCTTTTCAAACTTCTGAAAGGCATTATGTTGAGCAAGTGTATTTTTCCAACATTACAAATCTATACATTTCCCAAATCCAATCAGCAAGGGTAGGAGGGTTGGGTGAAACCCAATGAGAGGCTTTCAAGCTTACATGCTATAAAAAGACATCTCATAATAGCCACTGCCTGATCATGAACCAGACCATTAAAATCTACATATCCTAAAAGGCATAGAACAGAATCTGGTGTCAGCATAATACTATATACAGTTTAACAAACCTAACACTTTCTACCAGTATCGAAATAGCTTTGGGCATCTCTAGAAGAGGTGCATAAATGAGCAAGTACATTGAGTGCATTTTGCTCATTCAGAATTTTCTCTCCTGCCTAGCCTATACAACAGCTCTGGGGTACAATAGGCCCCAACTAAAATAAAAAGTCGAGTCACTCTGAGTAGGAGTCCTGTATTATTATACAGGATTTATATAGCGCCAACAGTTTGCACGGCACTTTACAACATTAGGGCAAACAATACAATTCAATAGAGGAGGAATCAGAGGGCCCTGCTCGTTAGAGCTTACAATCTAAAAAGGGAGGGTCGAGTGATACAAAAGGTAATAACTGTGGGGGATTGAGCTGATGAGAAAATAAAAGTACAGTTGTTAGGTGGCGGCAGAATAAGCTTCTCTGAAGAGAAAAGTTTTCAGGGATCAACTAAAAGTGGGTAGAGTAGGAGACAGTCAAACAGATTGGGGTAGGGAATTCAAAAGAATGGGAGAGGCTCGAGAGAAGTCCTAGAGACGAGCTTGCGAGGAGATGAAAAAGAAAACTAGAGAGCAGGAGGTCTTGGGAGGAACGAAGAGAACGATTTGGTTAGTATTTAGAGACTAGGTTAGTCATGAAGCTGGGGGCCTAGATATTGAGGCAAGCGGTACATTCTGTAATACTTGATCCCATATATCCTAGGGCCTCAACAATACTTGCATCCCATTTTTGCCTACTTGAAACAGAAAAATCAGAAAGAATTTCAGATAACAATTGTGTATAAACCTTAGTAACGAGACCCTTAGTAGTATTTGCTCGAACTATACAATTCAAAATAGGAAAAGAGGAAAAAAGGAGACAATTGGGGCCAGTTTGTCTCCTTTTTCCTCTTTTACGATTTTGAATTGTCAAAGCATGTCTCAATTGTAAATACGGGGAAAAAACATTTTTGATCTAAATTATACTCTGTACAAAGTTGTTGAAACATTTTCAGGACCACATCAGAGTTCAGTTGTATCTGGGTAGTGATACCCGCACGTTCCCATTTAGAGAATCATGCCAATTGTGTATTTCCGAATATGCTCCAATCGACCATAACGGTGTGAATCTACCATGACCTATAATGCTCAGTATTTTTCTTAGTGAACTGCCAGACATTGTATATCGAATATAATGTTGGTTATGTAAATTGATTAAAAAGTGGAATAGTAGAATCCAAGGCAAGCAAAGGATTACCACTACGAGATAAAGAATGACGTTTATTATAGGAAGATGCGTGCAGGCTAACACTTTCCCAGACCCTTATTCTTAACATGCAGCAAACAAGCTTTAAAGCAAGCCATCCCTGGCCTCTCTAGCTATGAGTGATCAGAAAGGGACAGCTGGCTCCTGCATCCAAGAGGGTGGTGCAGGAACAAAAAGAGCTGTAAAGACTTCAAGTACTAAGAAGTTAGCATTGGGCTTCATATATGTGGTAAGTATATGTCGCTGCTGACTTTTAGTTTTCCCATGCCAGTGAAGTTCCCCTTTAAAAGTCAAAACTGCTGGCAAGTTGGACCACATGCCAATTTCCTTTTTTTTAATTGGCTTTTTTGGGAACTGCAGTGGAAATAAATATCCAATACCCACCAGATTTGTAACTTCTGTCCAACTATTACAGCCATTACAAACCAAGAACACAGATGACTAGGGAACCTATGTACAAGAGAGTCATACTCATATGGCTAGTGGGTGCACTCAAATTAGTCTAGGGAACTTTTGCCACTGAACTTTTGATGAAATTTAAGAAGCCAGTGATTCAGCCCACTCGTGTCCACCAAAAATCTATTTTTAGATGGAGGTGGTTAGTAAACTAAAACTACAGTGAAAATAGAGAGTCTCTTAAAAAATACATATTTTGAATGTTTACTAGGGGATACTTTGATATGACTTTTATATTTTAAACACGTATTGGTAAGACAGTGTTTAAGTGGAGCTCCACCCTAAAGTGGAACTTCCGCTCATCGGATTCCCCCCCCCTCCGGTGACAATTGGCACCTTTCGGGGGGTGCAGATACCTGTATAATACAGGTATTTGCA
This sequence comes from Lithobates septentrionalis, assembly GCA_037952835.1. Taxonomy (NCBI): domain Eukaryota; kingdom Metazoa; phylum Chordata; class Amphibia; order Anura; family Ranidae; genus Lithobates; species Lithobates septentrionalis. Next base: position 7,148,150 of record JBBDGP010000295.1, read on the forward strand.
CCCACTTCCGGGAATAGCTAGTCGCAGATGCCCCCCCCCCCCCCCCCCGTTGTGTTTTGGGAAACACACAGTTCCCGCAACACAACGGGGACCAGTGAAGACGCGCAGCGCGACTCGCGCATGCGCAGTAGGGAACCGGGCACTTCCCGATTCCCTGACAGAGGATGGCGGCGGGGGCAGCCGAGAACCGATCGATTGCTCGTCATCTGCTGTCAACATCGCGGGCACCCTGGACAGGTAAGTGTCAATTTATTAAAAGTCAGCAGCTGCAGTATTCGTAGCTGCTGGCGCTGGCTTTTATTATTTATTTTTAAGGTGGAGCTCCTCTTTAAGCTAAGCACACTTGCACGTATATTTTAAAAAAAATTTTTTTAAAATAAAACACAATGGAATACCATTGGAGGCTTACACCAGCTAAAACAGTATTATAAATGATACCCAGACACAGAGAAACTTATTAAAAAAAAATCATGCTAATGTTGTGCCTGTCCGAAAGCTTACAAGATACAAATATGACCTTCATGTAACATTTCTTAAAGATCTTATTTTACCTTACGATGGATTGTTTTTGGATCCACATTGATGACTACAATATCTCGAAGATGGGCATAGAGATCCTTCTTACTGGCCTGCACAGCGTAAGATGCATCCATACCTAAGAGCAAATTAAATCAATTTGAGCAATAACACTGTGCCATATGTGCAATGTGTGAGACCTTAGCCTCTCTATATTAACAGGTCTTATACAGTGGGGCAAAAAAGTATTTAGTCAGCCACCAATTGTGCAAGTTTTCCCACTTAAAAAAGATGAGAGAGCCCTGTAATTGTCATCATAGGTATACCTCAACTATGAGAGACAAGAGGTGGAAACATATCCAGACAATTACATTGTCTGATTTTTGAAAGAATTTATTTGCAAATTATGATGGAAAAATAAGTATTTGGTCAACTACAAACAAGCAAGATTTCTGGCTCTCACAGACCGGTATCTTCTTCTTTAAGAGGCTCCTCTGTTCTCCACTCATCACCTGTATTAATGGCACCTGTTTGAACTTGTTATCAGTATAAAAGACACCTGTCCACAACCTCAAAGAGTCACACTCCAAACTCCACTATGGTAAAGACCAAAGAGCTGTCGAAGGACACCAGAAACAAAATTGTAGACCTGCACCAGGCTGGGAAGACTGAATCTGCAATAGGCAAGCAGCTTGGTGTGAAGAAATCAACTGTGGGAGCAATAATTAGAAAATGGAAGACATACAAGACCACTAATAATCTCCCTCGATCTGGGGCTCCACGCAAGATCTCACCCCGTGGGGTCAAAATGAATACAAGAACGGTGAGCAAAAGTCAAAGAACCACACGGGGGGACCTAGTGAATGACCTGCAGAGAGCTGGGACCAACGTAACAAAGGCTACCATCAGTAACACACTACGCCGCCAGGGACTCAGATCCTGCAGTGCCAGACATGTCCCCTTACTTAAGCCAGTACATGTCCGGGCAGTCTGAGGTTTGCTAGAGAGAATTTGGATGATCCAGAAGAGGACTGGGGGAATGTCATATGGTCAGATGAAACCAAAGTATAACTGTTTGGTAGAAACACAACTCGTCATGTTTGGAGGAGAGAGAATGCTGAGTTGCAACCAAAGAACACCATACCTACTGTGAAGCATGGGGGTGGCAACACCATGCTTTGGGGCTGTTTCTCTGCAAAGGGAACAGGATGACTGATCCATGTACATGAAAGAATGAATCGTATCGTGTATCGTGAGATTTTGAGTGCAAACCTCCTCCCATCAGCAAGGGCATTGAAGATGAAACGTGGCTGGGTCTTTCAGCATGACAATGATCCCAAACACACTGCCCGGGCAACGAAGGAGTGGCTTCGTAAGAAGCATTTCAAGGTCCTGGAGTGGCCTAGCCAGTCTCCAGATCTCAACCCCATAGAAAACCTTTGGAGGGAGTTGAAAGTCCGTGTTGACCAGCGACAGCCCCAAAACATCACTGCTCTAGAGGAGATCTGCATGGAGGAATGGGCCAACATACCAGCAACAGTGTGACAACCTTGTGAAGACTTACAGAAAACGTTTGACCTCTGTCATTGCCAACAAAGGATATATAACAAAGTATTGATATTAACTTTTGATATTGACAAAATACTTATTTTCCACCATAATTTGCAAATAAATTCTTTCAAAAATCAGACAATGTGATTGTCTGGATTTGTTTCCACATTTTGTCTCTCATAGTTGATACCTATGATGGCAATTACAGGCCTCTCATCTTTTTAAGTGGGAGAACTTGCACAATTGGTGGCTGACTAAATACTTTTTTGCCCCACTGTAACAATGATTTCTAGTGATTTACACAACCCAGTGAGTAATTATGACATTGTATTTTAGACAAAAAAATAAGTTACTTGTGTCACATAATCCAATTATTGGGACATTTCATGGTGATGGCCTTTAACCACTTCCGGACCAGCCGCCGCAGTTTTACTGCGGCAGGTTGGCTTCCCTGCGCGAAACCATGTTACTGTACATGATCTTGCGTGGTCCGGATAGCAGGCGCCCGTGCCCGCTGCACAGCAGGGGCGCCGATGCTTGTGGCCGACGGTCGCAATGACCGCCGGCCATGAGCGATCGTGACCAGGAGACACAGAACAAGGAACGAGTGTGTGTAAACGCACACTTCCCTGTTCTGACAGGAGTGACAGATCGTGTGTTCCTATTAGCTAGGAACGACGATCTGTCACTTCCTGTAGTTAGTCTCTCCCCCTTCAGTTAGAATCACCTCCCAGGGAACATAGTTAACCCCTTTACCGCCCCCCCAGTGTTAACCCCTTCACTGCCAGTGCCATTTTTACACTAATCAATGCATTTTTAATCGCACACTGATCGCTGCAATAATGCCAATGGTTCCAAAAATGTGTAAAAATTTTCCGAATTGTCTGCCATAATGTCGCAGTCACGATAAAAATCGCAGATCGCCATTACATTAGTAAAAAAATAAATAAATAAAAATGCTATAAAATCTATCCCCTATTTTGTAGACGCTATAACTTTTGCACCAACCAATCAATATACGCTTATTGCGAAAAATATGTAGAATACATATTGGCCTAAACTGAGTAAAAAAAATTGTTTTTTAATATATTTTAATATAATTTCAAAATTGTTGCTCTTTTTTTGTTTATAGCGCAAAAAATACAAACCGCAGAGGCGATCAAATACCAACAAAAGAAAGCTCTATTTGTGGGCAAAAAAAAGGACATCACTTTTGTTTGGGTACAGCGTCGCACGACAGTGCAATTGTCAGTTAAAGCGACGCAGTGCCGAATCGCAAAAAGTGCTCTGGTCAGGAAGGGGGTAAATTCTTCCGGGGCTGAAGTGGTTAAAGGCATATATTTTAACATTAAGAGCATTGTGATTCGGTTTTGCATGTCTAATTATATAGAATATTTAATGATGCTGTGCAAGCAGTTCAAACAGCAAGCTAAGGTGCAAAGCGCATTAAACTTGGGTGCGTCAGTTCAAAGAAATAATAATGTGCAAAGCTAAATATAACTGAGACTAAGAAGATTTTAACTTGTACTGAAGATAAAGATACACTTTGCATGGTCACATACTGGTTACTACACTTTCTATATTTTTTTTTGCAATATTACACAAGCATTCACTTGTTTGCACCCAATCATCTTCAGACTGCCAAACAACCTGGGGCTGTGCAACCTCGCTGTGCATGCTGGTTTTAAGTTTAAGCCCTGGGCTGGCCTACAGTTTTTTTGGATAATGGTGGCCATACACTATACCAAAAACCGGCCGAAAAATCGTTCATATAGACACTTTGTTCGTTTTTCGGCAAGTTAATGGGCACAAATCGATAATCGTAATCGATAATCGTTGTAACGTTTTTGTGGGGGAAAAAAAAACGAACGGCAAGTTTGGAAATTTTCTGCCGAACGTACGATAAATTGCAAGGTTAAAGTGGGGTTCCACCCAAAAAAGCAAAAATACCTCAAAAATTCTAAAAAAAAAAACAAAAAAACATTTGGATATTTTATTTTTTTTCACTTACCTCTAAATGCCTGTTGCTAGGTGGTCCCTCGTAGTCTGCCCCTTCCTTTGCCTGGGCTGGTGACATCACTTCCCCCTCGGCACAGGAAGGGCTCCGCTCTGCTCCCTCCCTCCTGTCAATCATCTGGGACCCATTACAGGTCCCAGGGTATTGAGCGGCCAATCAAGGCGCGTGGCGCCGCTCGCGCATGCGCAGTGGGTGCCAGGCTGTGAAGCCACAGCCCGGCGCCCACAGTTGAAATGCCGGCGCAGACGAGCGGAGGGGGGGGGGGACGAGCGGGGCTTCGATCCCCCACATCGCTGGACCCAGGGACAGGTAAGTGTCCAATTAAAAGTCAGCAGCTGCAGTATTTGTAGCTGCTGACTTTTAATTTTTTTTTTTTGACGGCCCCCCTGGGTGGAACTCCTCTTTAATGTGTTTCCTGTCCGAACTGTCTGCACTAGGTATATGTAAAAAAATGAACAAAAAATTATTTATTTATGTCCATTGAACGATTTATCGGTCATTACATGATGGCACGATCGTTTGCGGTCACGGTCGAACGTTCATTTTTCGAAAATGTGTTCGGCCGATTTTTCGTATAGTGTATGGCCAGCATAAGAAACAAACGTGTTTTTTGGGAAAAAAATACTGAAATCCTTTGCTTCAATAGTACAGCCAGATTTACAAAACGCATCAGTAAACTGGATCATCCAAAAGCAAATATTATGTATACAGGCGGTCCCCCGGGTTACAAACAAGATAGTCTCTGTAGGTTTGTTCTTAACCACTTCAGCCCCGGAACATTTGGCTGGCCAAAGACCAGAGCGTTTTTTGCGATTCAGCACTGCGTTGATTTAACTGACAATTGCGCGGTCGTGCGACGCTGTACCCAAACAAAATTGACGTCCTTTTTCCCCCACAAATAGAGCTTTCTTTTGGTGGTATTTGATCACCTCTGCGGTTTTTATTTTTTGCGCTATAAACAAAAAAATAGCGACAATTTTGAAAAAAAGCGCAATATTTTTTACTTCTTGCTATAATAAATATCCCCAAAATATATATAAAAAAACATTTTTTCCTCAGTTTAGGCTCATACGTATTCTTCTACATATTTTTGGTTAAAAAAAAAAATTTTAAAAAATTCGCAATAAGCCTTTATTGATTGGTTTGCGCAAAAGTTATGGCGTCTACAAAATAGAGGATAGTTTTAAGGCATTTTTATTAATAAATTTTTTTTTACTAGTAATGAAGGCATCGATTTTTATCCTGACTGACATTATGACGGACAGATCGGACACTTTTGGCACTATTTTGGGACCATTCACATTTATACAGCGATCAGTGCGATTAAAAATGCACTGATTACTGTGTAAATGTGACTGGCAGTGAAGGGGTTAACCAGTAGGGGGCGCTGCAGGGTTAAGTGTGCCCTAGGGATGTGTTCTAACTGTAGGGGGATGGGCTATGTGTGACACGACACTGATCACCGCTCCCGATCACAGGAAGCTGTAATCAGTGTCCTGTCACTAGGAAGAATGGGGAAATGCTTGTTTAGATCAGCATTTCCCCGTTCTTCCTCTCCCTGAGACGATCGCGGGTATCCCCGTGGACATAGAGTCCGCGGGACCCACGATCACACTCATGGAGCTTGCGGCGGGCGCGCGCGCCCACAATGCCGCGTCTTAAAGGGCAACGTACATCGGCGTGCCCTTCTGCCGACGTATATCGGTGTGAGCCAGTCGGCAAGGGGTTAAGTTGAATCTGTTTGTAAATGGAAACAGGTACATTTTTTAAGTGTAGCTCCAGCCAAAAAAAATATTTTTAAGCTTTTTGGATAGCATAGGGAAGGGTTAACAACCCTGTAACGTTTACTCTGCTGTCTGTATCCCTGTTCAGAAGATTTCACCTCACTTTCTGTCCCAATGACAATTGGATTTTGAAATTTTGGGTTGTTGTGGAAACAAGGATTTGTGGTAAAGTATCAGTGGAGGTACCTTTTCCCCATAATAGCTCTTACAAGAGTGAATTTCCCTTCCTAGGGGTAGATTTCCCCTCACTTCCTGTTGTCTCCCTGTGTTTGTAAGTAGGAGTCATTTGTAAGTCGGATGTTTGTAACTAGGGGACCGCCTGTATATGGTGTGTCTACAAGATGTAGGGATTCATAAGATGCCAATATTCTGTTGTAATAGAAACATTTCTAACAAATCAGTGAACTTTGAAAATTAATTTCTCACCGATGCTCATAGAAATAGAGAGATGGGCCTGTTTTAAATTGCTTGTACTGCTTGTTTAGAATATGTAAATTCATTAGTCTGGGTACAGGTTCACTTTAGGAAGCATATTTTACCTTTGTACTAAGGAACAAACTGCAGTGTCCAGCAAACAACTCTGACCTGACAATACCCGTGTTTATACATTTACTACTAGGCAGCTGTTAAGGATGTACCTTGGATCCTAATATCAGCAATGTTACATGTTTCATCACAAATAAAAACATTAAAGGCATTTAATGTGGCTGAAAGCTTCATGTCAAAAATATCTTCCTCTGTTGAGCCAGGAACAGCTGAAAAGACAAAATACATCAATGTTACTTTGGCTCTTTAACTTATGTACTCTAAAATAAATACCTAGATAAAAAGTATATATTCCCTGTATGAAAATTAATTGAATACACCAGTTTTTTTCCCCAGCCCTACCACATATTGCTGTAGTACTAGACTTACCATTATCAGGCTTAGTGCTGATACTCTTCTGTCTTCCCAAACTTGACTTCAATTCTTTGGTTCTCTCAGCCATACTGGCCTCACCGGTTGGGATGGCAGCAGACAAGAAATTCAATAAGGAAAGCAAGGCTTGAGTGTGAAGAGTTAAGTCGAGTGAAGTCATGAAAGCCTGTCAAAGGACAGTAATATATATGAGCAACAAGGGCACATTCAGATACCCTGCTTTACAGATATAAATATAAGAATTAAAAAAAACATAAAGATGTAAATTTTGTACTAAACATTTAAACCATCAATAACTAGACAATTTATCACAACTCAAGAACACCAAGCTTAAAGAAAAGCGGACTGGGCAAGTTTTTTTAAGAGAATCATTAAAATATGTGGATCATGACTAAGCACTATTTGAGAGTGTGAAACCCATCTTGACCAGAGTTCCTGTGCGATTCCGGGGTGAACCGGCACTAAAATTTGATGAAGAGTTAAAGATAACTGCAATAAGTTTCAAAATTAGTTTTTTTTTTTAAATCTGATAATTTAAAGTTTCCCCCTAGTTGACAGAACAAAAAAAAATAAATAAATAAATAAATAAAAACATTTACTTACACTCAAGCGCTGAACAGTATTGTTGTGGATGGTTTTAAAACATGGCCCATTACGATCAGCCTAAGGAGAAGATAGCATGCATTTAGATATCTAGGATTAAAAATGTTTAGGGGTATAAAAATAAAACAAACTGAACATAAATCAGTTGCAAAGTCACAGTAAAAATCTAAATAGGGTTTGCCATTGTTTTTTTGGCAGTTGCAACACAGACTCGGGGGGGTGGGGGGGGGTGGGAGTGTCCCTGCTCTTCATCAGGTGTTTGTGTAATTTGACCATAAATATGAATCAAATTAAATACGACATGAAAATGGAAGTCATAAAGGCACAACATCAAAGTCACCTCCCACTACAATCCCCATATTCATTCATAAATCCTACCCAATGAAATCCAACAGTAATAGCATTACAAAATCCAAACATAAAATAGTTGACACATGAGAAACTTATACAACCATTAACAGTAACAAAAACACTCCCTCCCCCTTCCTAACATCTATACTAACTAAACTGTGTAATAAAGATCCCCCCTGTGTCAGTCAGCACCGGCTGCAGGGGAGAGGAGAAAGCTCTAGACAATGGCTGGTTATGTCTGGGAACCATGACATCATTAATAAGCCCCTATGGCCCATTTGTTGTCAGCACTCTCTCCTCTCCACTGCAGCTTCCATTGGCTCACACAGAGGAGCCGGATCACATAGGTAAGTATAGGCATCTTTCTTAGCACAGATTAGTTAACATGGGTGTTAGGAGGGGGAGGGAGCATTTTTAAGACTAAGTAAAGCCCGGTATGCTACCTTAAAGTGTTACTAAACCCACAACAGTAAAATCAGCCTGTATATGCAGTAAAGCATGCTTGTTATACTCACTGTGGAACCTAAGGGGTTAATCCTCTGCATTGTGTATAAAGGCTGTGTGATCCTGTCTCCTCTGATCATCTCCTCCTTCTACTGACTCCAATACATTTCCTGATATTTACAGAGCGCGGGACAGGCTGCAAATGCTCAGTTTGGTGTGTATTGCTAGTGTTTTTGTTTTTTTCTGGAGAGAGTGCATGTAATCAGCACAGGGCCAATCAGCATTGTCCAGACAGAGGGTCAGGGGTCCTGCAGCCTCATAGGAAAATCGTAGGAGAATGAAAACGCCTTCTACAAGCTTTAACCACTCATAGAAGTCACAAGACTACTATATACTGCTGATGAGAAAAGGTATTTAGCTGTCTATATTTACTAAAATAATTGCATTTCCATGTTCTGTGTACTGTGGGAAACCCGATATAGTGAATGCAGGTCCCGGGTTTAGTAACACTTTAAGCTTTTACAAGCAGGGCCCCCCTAACCATTTTGTTTTAAATTATATTATAACTGTACTGTCTCCAGTTATCTTGTAAAGCGATGCACAAACTGTGCTCTATAAATTCTATATAATAATAACAGGCTTCCACCCGAATAGAGATGACCACCAAACCTTCACATATTCCATTTTTAAAAGGTGTTCTTTTGTGTCATCAGAGGAGTTAACAAGAAGAAGTGGCCCCCCAGCCGGACCTATATTGATACAAAAAAAAAAATGAGCAAACGCACAAATTTAACTCAGCACATAAATTAGGCATCTTAATTAATCATCCTAAAATAGAAAAAGGGTCAGTGTCAACAAACTCACCCTTGAAGTCATTGCAAGTCATACTGATCTTTTGCAGATATACTGTTGCTATCATTTCATGAATCCCTACTCTTGTCTCTGCTCCAAGCTGTGAAATCTGGACAACATGCAGAGAGGAATCTCTAGCTTGCCTCATCAACTGTACAACAACCTTGGGAGAGAGGACAACAAAAGTTAAAGCGATTGCAAAGTATATAATTTTTTGTAAATAAAATAACAAACATGTTATATTTACCTGCTCTGTGCAATAGTTTTCACAGACCGGGGGGGGGATAGTTAGTGGGGAGTTTTTTACCTTAATGCAGGGAATGCAAACTTATACAGCAGTATAGTTTAATAATGTATTCTCTAAACAACAAAAACAATGTGATTCTTATTTTATACCTTCCCAAAAGTTCTGGATTTCATGGGACTATGCTGAGATATTAACAAAATCCTGACATCCTGTGTATCCAGCCACAGATCAGGTGCTGGAACAATCATTCCACACCCGGAATGTCGAGCGGAGAGATCTTCTGCTGACATGAGCAATTCAATCCTGGCAAAGGGAGGTAGCAAAAAGCTCTCGGTAGACATGACTAGACCATTTCCTGCAAACTCGTGTGAAGACAGTTGGCCACAGGGTAATGTGGAATACAGGATGTGACAGAGTAACCGTCGTAGCGGAGGCGGTGTAAACACACAAATCCCCGTTCTGTGAGGAGAAGCGGGTCTTGAGTTCCTACTAGGCTAGGAACAACAATGATCTGTAATTTCCTCCAGTCACTCCAATCCTACAGTTAGAACACACACTAGGGAACACAGTTAACCCCTTCCCTGCCAGTGACATTTACACAGTAATCAGTGCATTTTTATAGCACTGATCGCTGTATAATTGTCAATGGTCCCAAAAATGTGTCAAAAGTGTCCGGTTTGTGAGACATAATGTCGCAGTCCCAAAAAAAAAAAAAATCGCTTTTCACCGCCATTACTAGTAAAAAAAAAAAAGCCAAAAATATGTAGAAGAATACATATCAGCCTAAACTGAGGAAAAAAAATTGCTTTTTGTTAAAAAATAAAATAAAAAACGGGGATATTTATTATAGCAAAAAGTACAAAATATTGTGTTTTTCTCAAAATTGTCGCACTTTTTTGTTTATAGGGTCGCACGATCGCACAATTGTCAGTTAAAGCCACGCAGTGCCGTATCGCAAAAAATGGCCTGGCCATCGAGCAGCCAAATCTTCTGGGGCTGAAGTGGTTAAGCCACAATCACTTTCCACCATATTGTGCTAAGCACACTGCAAGTTTTCTCCATTCCAGATTGTCCCTCTTCTTAACTCCTTATATCATGAAACATTTTAAGGAATAAAAATCACAAATTACCTTTTTAATTTCAAAATTAAGCAGAAGATTAAGTGCAGCTGATGATTTCACTACCCCAAGCTCCAATGACGGCTCTTTAGAATGTTTCAAACTAGCCACAGAAGCTCGCAAATCCTCGCGTGTAGATTTCACAGTGTCTGCAAAAAGATAATCGTGAATTAACAAAGTTTAAAAACGGACAACAGAATTCACAATCATTCTGGAGAAATTATGTTTCTGTTACAGTCATGTACCGCCCTGGGGTTTGGTCAGGGAGCTCCTCGCTAAGTCCTTTGTCAGGAATAGCTACTGTAGTTAATTGCTAGGGATCCTTTGATGTCTCCCTAAGTTTGGCCTGGTTGTACTTTGCTCTTCTACCACTAGGTGGCTGGGAACTTGGAGGTATTAGATTGAGAAGGACAACTCAAGGTCAGGTTATGGGTATAAGGGGTATCTCAGCCAATGGGCAGGGATTTTGTCGAAGCCCTTGGCCTGCTGGGAGAGCCTATATATTTGGGGAGGTCAGAGGATCCAGGGTCTTTTGTGCCACCAGGACCACCGTCTGGGTGGACGCGTGTCGTATGACCCAGACTGCTAGGCCGGAGTTTGGGCCTATCCCGGGGGCATCAGGCTGCCAGGCTGTGTGAGGGCCTATCCAGAAGTAAGTGGGCAGTGCAGGGTTGGGACTGCGGCTTTCAGTCCAACCAGAAGTAACGGTTCTGCCGGCCGGAGAACCTGTCAGAGGTCGGAGGTAGAAGGGAAGCTGTCGTCAGGAAGGGACCAAATGCCTTTACCAGGGACCACAGTGAGTAACTAAAGCAAGTACCGGAGCAGTGTTTTCACCGAACAGGCACGTTGGAGAACTGGGAAACTTCAGGCGGTGATCAGGTCAGGGACCCAAACAGCGGAGGTGATGCTTGCAGAGCAGCCTTGTGTGCCAAGTTAGGGACAGGGCCGGTCAGCAGGGGTGAAGCTTGAAGGTATCCCAAGTGCCAAGCTAGGGAACCAGCAGGGAAGCGTGGTGACGCTTGAGGGAGATACCACCGCAAAAGCCTTGAGAAACTTAAGGAATTCAGAGTAGTGAATCAGCGGGTCCAGTGATTGACCAGGAGCTCAAGGGAGCTGAAGAACTACAAGGAGAAGTTGCAGTCCAGCTGAGAGAACTGTTACTTTGAGCTGGGAACTGTTTAAGTACTGTTACCATAGGAGACAGCAATCCTGCATGTGCAGAAGTGGCACCTTGCTTGGGCCTTTCCCTGTATGGCTGTCCTCCTGTTGAAGTCTCGGTGTCTGCCAATTGGAATTGCAACTACTTAAGGGTGTCCTGGCCCTAGCCCTCTTTCCCTTGCAAAATATAAAAAGGACTGTCAAAGAAATAAAACCTCTTTTACATCCAAGAAGTGTCAGGCGCCCAATGACCTATCACCTTTGCACCCACTATGCTTCACAACCCACCACATATTGAAGGATGTCAGTTATCTTTGGCCCTGAAGGTTCTCATTAGACTGGAAGAGGTAAGAGATTCTGCTACAATCAGAATGCATGAAAACATACCTGAAGCACATAAACGGCATCCAATGTTTTTAACCAATCAAGCAAATTTACATACCCAACAGGCGCTCCCCTTTATCCAAACCTAGGGAGTCATTCAAACATACCACTTTGGACAGGAGCTTGTTCTGGGTCTGCGGTACTTTCTCCACCTTCACCGAGGTTTTCCACCAGTACACTAAACAGAACATTCAAATCTTCCTGGCTCAAACAAACCTATTGAACAAGTAATATTTTATTTAATGTATGTTTTCCTGATCAGAAAAATATTCCTCCAAATAGGCTTCATTATTTATCCGTATGCTTTACCAAGGCTACGTAGACACTAGTGTTTCCCATGCATTACATTGCAGCTAGAGTCACCCAACCAAGAACAAATAGGGGCTGATTTAGTAAAACTAGAGAAAAAATCTGGTACAGCTCTGCAACGAAACCAATCCGCTTCCAGTTGTTTTTTTGCCAAAGCTTAACTGAACAAGCTGAAGTTAGAAGCTGATTGGCTACCACACAAAAGATACACCAGTTTCACTCTCTAGTTTTAGTAAATCAACCCCATAGTGAACAAATGTCACAGGTAACACACCTGCTTGCCCTAATGCAGCTCATTTGCGGTTAGTAAGTGCAAAGCTGCCTACACTATAGAAATGTGATCTCAGCTGCTATTGTGCTTTTAAAAAAGCAGAAAGTTTGCCCGGATCGACCAAATTTAATTAATCAATAGTTGGCCTTTTACTGGTGAGTATAAATCAATCATCCAGACAGGTCTGAATGCAGTTCAAGTTGCCCTATAGTCATATAAGAAAAAACCCAGGGAAAGGCTCCCTAAAAGAGGGTCAACAAAGAACACTAGTTGAAATTACAAACCAGCTTTATTATTTACCAAAAGGATAAAAACCAAATTAAGATTTACAAACAGTGAAAAAGAAGCAATGTGGGCAGACGGCTGCCACAAACCAATTAAAAATTGGACAACGTTGTCACAAGGGGGTTATAAAAACAAGTGGGGAGCCGCGGCATACATCCACTCAAACGTATCAATCAGTACATCATACATACACCTAGAAGTAATTGGAGTAGGTGAAGTCCATGTTAATTAGGTATTAGTTGCAGATATCAAGTTATCCTATAGGAGAGTATCCAAAGTATCACGGACAGTTCTTATACCAACAGTATGATGAGAAAATAGAGTGGGTGCACGGTCTGGCCGTAAGATCTGGATGCAGTATAGTCCAGTATAGAGAAAACAGACTAGTTGCAAGTTGAATCACAGATATGTTATAGTTATCTACCAGCTGTATTAACAGACTGCATAAGGAACCGTTTCAAGCTGCTGAATTAGAGGGATGTAGATTACTCAACTAGAGCAGTGGGTAATTATCCAAAGAGACAGCAATAGAGGGATGCAGGAAATTCGACATACATTTGTAAGCGCTGAGTGGAGTGGGGAAGTCTCACCAATCACGCTGTCCTCGTCGTCGAATAATGGCAATCCTTCGTTCCAGGTCTCTGTGTGGATGGGAGTCACTTGCGGGCTGCTTGAAAGCTCGGTGGATTGCAGTCTGAGTGAGGATGCTATTGTGCTTTTGCTTGGTGTCCAGTGTGTCCCTGTGTTGTTAAGGAGTTAAAGATGTTGTAAACCTCCGACCCCCCCCCCCCCCCCCCCAAAAAAAAACCTGCAAGACAAAGGCATAATGAGCTAGTATGCATCACAAACTAGCTCATTATGAAATACTTACCTTAGAACGATGCCCTGCAGTGCTGCCCATTCCCACAGCCAACATCTGTTCTGGGGTTACTTCTGGGTTCACGGGCTCCGGCGCTGTGATTGACTGTAAAAAGAATAGGCTGCACACCACGATTGTGATCCAAAATCCTTTATTGGGACATCCCAAGAGCAGAGTGCTGGTAGACTGGTTTCACAATGTTACAAGTGCTTAATCATTGTGATTGGCCGGAGCCGTAATGACATCACTCTCGCGCATTCGCACGTGTGCTGCCAGTCACTGCACGGGTACTGAAGAAACGGCACGAGCGGGCCGTTCCTTCAGTGCGCATGCGCCGATGATATCGGTGCCAGCGTATATAGTAAATATTGCCTAAACGTGCAAGTTTACAAGATATTTACGGTACCTACAGGTAAGCCTTACTATAGGCTTACCTGTAGGTACAATTAAAGAGGAAGACTTTACTTCCTCTTTAAGGAGCCCTTAATTTATCCAATGCTTTTAATGCTCCAACTAGGAGACTCTCAAAAATAGAGTTAGGTCTGCAGTATACAGAGGAGCCTTCGCGTAGGCACTGCAGCTTCCACATATATTTGAAAAGGCGTACAACTAAATCCTCTGTTTTTAACGTGAATTGTTTGTGTCCATTTGGGTTTTTTTGCAGGCTAGCTTGTAAGGGTGCTGGGAAATGTTTGTCTGTTTGTGGATGCTGTAACAACTCCAAGAATCCAAGCCTCTCTGTAAGAATCGTTTCAAGTATGGAAGCAGGGACTTATTCCCTGAGGGTAGGAGCCCTAAAACAAAAGGCAAAATGACCACCCAACCAGGTGGAAGGTTAGGGACGACTCCCATACAGAGATCCCATTGAGAGAAAGAAAAGAGGGGTCAGTTCCTACAGGTCAGTTCTGATCCCACCCTTAAGGGAATTCATAAGATGGTTGACATGTAAGAGGGAATAAGAATGTCAAATCTCACAGAAGGTGATAAGAAGAGTCCTACATAATAAGACAGATGAACTGACCTTTACAATACGTATTACCCATTTAATATAAAAAAAGGGAAGGGGCTCCCAAGAACAATGAAGGGAGAGTCAAGAAAGAACTATGACTACCAGGGAAAATGGAAAGAAGGCAGCTCAACTATTACAAAGGACCCTAAAGGGGAGTACCCCCTTGAACACAAGGGGGGCTCTGCGTGGGCAAGAGCACCTGAAGACAGTTTTGGGATAAGGTTCCCCATTATCACACTAGGTGATAAATACCTTAACGGATAGATTGCAGATCCTGGGGGAGGTGACCTGCATGCCCCAAGGAAGGAGGAGAACCCAGCTTAGAGACTGGACCATGCCCAATGGGAGAAAATCAGTGAAATAGAGATGCTAAAAAAAAATCTGTACAGCAGTCATATAACTTGAAATGTATGGTAAGTGAGGCAGGCAAGGGCTGGGACACTTACAGATTGCATTCTGAAAGAAAGACACAAACAGGAGGGAAGGCATGGAGAACAAAGGGCAATGCGATTATCTCCAGTATTAAGCCTGTTAATGGAGTCGCCTGGTAAAAAGGCCAAGGCCATGTGCATCACTAGGTATAACCATCCAGAGGAAAGATCCCTGATGCCGCACATCCACGGAGTCCTATGGTGGTATGAGAGAGACAAACTCTGCCTGGGCTTCTGCCAGAACATTTCACTTCGCTTCCCAGAGCTTAGCCATGAGGAACTATCCAGAGACTAGTAAGCACTGCCTCAATTAAAGAGACCACAGTAGACAGCATGCGCCAGGCAAATCAGGTTGTAGTCCATGAAAATAGTTAAGGGGAGTAAAGACAGAAGAACGTTTATGACTAATGGTCTCTGTCATTTAAAAAAGTGGTGATAGCCACTGGAATAGATCAGACATAGTGGCAGAGAATTCCGTTTTAGTCAGACAGGTTACATGGTGCGGGTGGGTAAGAGTATGAATCAAAGGCCTGGAGTTTTGTCAACGTGTGATCTTGCTCCGGATCAAGTGAACAGCTAGCAATCTGAGAGGAACTGCACGGTATGTTTAAGATAAACTGGTTAGTTTCAAAACAGCAGAGCTGAAAAATAAACATCCATCGTCCTTAGGCAGTAGATCGTTAAAAGATCACGATCTCCATTCACCCCCTCTGACGATCTATGTAACAAGTATAGAGTTCTCTGCTTACTCTGGCAGTCTGACAATCTGGGCATTCTGCCAAGATTTTAACATTGTAACTCTTCCATCTTAGATCAAAGGGATAAAACTTGTGTCAATATGCAGGAAGTTTAACCACTTAAAAGTCTAAGAGCCGGTTCACACAGGGGCGACTTGTCAGGCGACCTAGCAGCCTGACAAGTCGCCTCCCGTTCTGTACTATGGAACCGTTCTAATAGGAGCGACGCAAGTCGCTCCGACTTAGAAAAAGGTTCCTGTACTACTTTGGGGGCGACTTGCATAGACTTCTATACAGAAGTTGTTTTGCAAGTCGCCGTGGAAGTCGTGTGCAGGTCGCCTCGGTGAGGCGACCTTCAAGTCGTGCCGCCCCTGTGTGAACCGGGGCTAAACCTTTTTCTGACACTTAATTCTTACAGTTAAAATCAGATTTTTTTGCTAGAAAATTACTTGGAACCCCCAAACATTATATACATTTTTTTTAGCAGAGACCCTAGAGAATAAAATGGGGATAGTTGCAATATTTCATGTCACACTGTATTTGCACAGTGGTCTTTCAAACGCAATTTTTTGGGAAAAATACACTTCAATGAATAAAAAAAAAAAATGAAACAGTAAAGTTAGCCCAATTATTTTGTTTAATGTGATTCTCATTTTAGCCAGAATCGTGCAGCTCTAGCTGGTGGTAAACAAGGTCATTCTGGGCTGGCCTACATTTTATTTTATTACCGCTGTCCAATCCTCCTGTAGGCAGCAGTATAACCCAAAGGTGAAAGACTAATGCCGCGTACACACGGTCGGACTTTCCGGCATACTTGGTCCGGCACACTTTCCGACGGACTTTGTCCGCCAGGTGCGCCGGACTTTAAAACGGACGGACTTGCCCACACACGCCGGGACTTTCCGGCGGGCTAAGTCCGCCCGTCTTTCCGACGGACTTTCGCCGGAGTTCCGGCGGACTTTCAGAATGGACGGACTTGACCACACACGGCCAAGTCCGTTCATTTTGAACGTGACTCAGGTGCGACGGGACTAGCAAAGGATGTCAATCTTGCCGCTTTTATCGGCGAGATTGACACCTTGCGAGCCCCGTTGCGGGGCATACCAGGCCCTTAGGTCTGGTATGGATTATAAAGGGAAGCCCCTACGCCGAAAAAACGGCGTGGGGTCCCCCCTAAAATCCATACCAGACCCCGATCCGAGCACGCAGCCTGGCCGGTCAGGAAAGGGGGTGGGGACGAGCGAGCGCCCCCCCCCTCCTGAACCGTACCAGGCCGCATGCCCTCAACATGGGGGGGTGGGTGCTTTGGGGGAGGGGGGCGCCCTGCGGGGCCCCCCCACCTCAAAGCACCTTGTCCCCATGTTGATGAGGACAAGGGCCTCTTCCCGACAACCCTGGCCGTTGGTTGTCGGGGTCTGCGGGCGGGGGGCTTATCGGAATCTGGGAGCCCCCTTTAATAAGGGGGCCCCCAGATCCCGGCACCCCACCCTATGTGAATGAGTATGGGGTACATGGTCCCCCTACCCCTTCACCTAGGGAAAAATTGTAAGTAATAAAACACACTACACAGGTTTTTAAAATATTTTATTAAACAGCTCCGGGGGTGGGGATCTTCCTCCGGCTTCGGGGGTCCCTCCGCTTCATCTTCTCCCGGCGTCCGGTTGGTTCTTCTCCGCTCTCCGGCCTCTTCTCCCGGTGTCCCAGGTCTTCGGCCGGCTCCTCTGCTGTGTTCAGGTAGCTCTCTTGCCAGCAGAGGTCCGGACTTCTGAGCTGCTGGGCTTCTTCTCTTCTCCAGATGTTGACACGACGCTCTCTCCTGCTGGACTGGTCTCCGAGGGCTGCGTTGTGACTTATATAGGCGGAGACCCCGCCCCCTTTTGATGTCACAGTCCCTGGGCATGCTGGGACTGTGACGTTTTAGGGGGCGTGGTCGACCACGCCCCCTAAAACGTCACAGTCCCAGCATGCCCAGGGACTGTGACATCAAAAGGGGGCGGGGTCTCCGCCTATATAAGTCACAACGCAGCCCTCGGAGACCAGTCCAGCAGGAGAGAGCGTCGTGTCAACATCTAGAGAAGAGAAGAGAAGAGAAGAAGCCCAGCAGCTCAGAAGTCCGGACCTCTGCTGGCAAGAGAGCTACCTGAACACAGCAGAGGAGCCGGCCGAAGACCTGGGACACCGGGAGAAGAGGCCGGAGAGCGGAGAAGAACCAACCGGACGCCGGGAGAAGATGAAGCGGAGGGACCCCCGAAGCCGGAGGAAGATCCCCACCCCCGGAGCTGTTTAATAAAATATTTTAAAAACCTGTGTAGTGTGTTTTATTACTTACAATTTTTCCCTAGGTGAAGGGGTAGGGGGACCATGTACCCCATACTCATTCACATAGGGTGGGGTGCCGGGATCTGGGGGCCCCCTTATTAAAGGGGGCTCCCAGATTCCGATAAGCCCCCCGCCCGCAGACCCCGACAACCAACGGCCAGGGTTGTCGGGAAGAGGCCCTTGTCCTCATCAACATGGGGACAAGGTGCTTTGAGGTGGGGGGGCCCCGCAGGGCGCCCCCCTCCCCCAAAGCACCCACCCCCCCATGTTGAGGGCATGCGGCCTGGTACGGTTCAGGAGGGGGGGGGGCGCTCGCTCGTCCCCACCCCCTTTCCTGACCGGCCAGGCTGCGTGCTCGGATCAGGGTCTGGTATGGATTTTAGGGGGGACCCCACGCCGTTTTTTCGGCGTAGGGGCTTCCCTTTATAATCCATACCAGACCTAAGGGCCTGGTATGCCCCGCGCTCGCCGCAATAGGAAAATTTGTTTTTCCTATTGCAGCGAGCGCGAGATGCAATACCCTGCCCTCGCGTCGTATCTGGTCCATCGGACCAGCATACACACGAGCGGCCTTTCCGTCGGACCAGCACACACACGAGCGGACTTTCCGCCCGAAACCGAGTCCGACGGAAAGATTTGAAACTTGGTTCAAATCTAGGTCCGGCGGGCTTTTGGGAAGAAGTCCGCCGGAAAAGTCCGCCGGCGCCCACACACGGGCGGATTGTCCGGCACACTCTGGTCCGCCGGACCAAGTATGCCGGAAAGTCCGACCGTGTGTACGCTGCATTAGACCCCTTTCACACTGTGCTGCCACCGGCTTTACCATTGTTTTAACGGTGCTAAAGTGGTTAAATTTGGCCGCAAAACGCAGCTGGGGCGTTTTGTCAGCTAGCCAGTAAAGTCTCTGCCACTGCTGTCATGGTTAAATTTTGTGCAAAAGCAGTAGTGATCATAAGACAGAGGGGTGGGACCTGTGAACTTTAACCACTTCAGCTCCGGAAGGTTTACCCCTCCTCATGACCAGGCTATTTTTTGCGATACGGCACTGCATTACTTTAACTGACAATTGTGCGGGCGAGCGACGCTGTACCTAAAATAAAATGTATGTCCTTGTGACGAAAATATAAGCGTAGGATAGTTTTGCCTTAACAAGATGTGGTGTGATCTGTAGAAGTAGTGTAATGGTAGATGTAGTTTAATTCTGGGTTATTAAAAATATAGTATTCAATGTCAGTCATGCACATATGTTCTTTCATTAGCATTTGAAAAGGACAGAGATGGTTTTTTCTAGGATCGAAGTAACACCTAGATGCCAATAAAAGTTCCCATTAGAGTAAACATAGATTGCCACCTTCCTGAGGCTCAAAGAAAACTGCTAGTCATATTGGCCACACTGATCAGCAGGGGGCATTCACAAGGCTCCGGACAGTCTGTAAGCTTTGATTAATATCAAGAGATCTAAGGAACCTATTTTATCTCTCACAAAAACTAAAATATTAACGGCAGTGAGATGAAAATAATTCCTTTTGATCGTACACCTGATGGGTTACGTGTACATGTAACTGTATGTTTAACAGGTGTGGAATCCTAGAGAACCACACAAAACCGTTATATGGCGCCTGATTGCAGCAGGCAGGCAGTGATTGGTACTGTTACGTTCGGACTGATGCGCTGGTATCGGAAATCCCATCCATGACCCAGCAATCAGCGCCCTTCTGGGCCAATTCCACTTTGGTATTTCAGAACACAAAACATTTGTGGGCTGAGACAGGAACACCCCCCCAGGGTTGATTGGCCAAGGGCTAAAGTCCAGCCCGCATCCATATTTCAATAAATTGGGTAGCCTGAGATATGGACATTGTTCTTCCACGAAGCCAGTTCGAAACTGGGGAGTTCCCACATGTTCCAGTATGCTTCTACTAAAGGATAGACTTTGGTAAAGTTTATTTCTGTTTTTATTCCTTCTTATTTTCATAGAAAATTGCCAATGTGTGTGTCTTTCTGCATTTTTTTAGTAACTCCTTTTTCTTTGTATATCTTATATGCACTGCCCACTTTTGGGATATTAAATGATAAAATTATTAAGTAAGTGACTTCTGTGTACTAAGCTAGGACTCATATCTCTGGAGAGGTTGTTACATTTTAGTGCCTAAGTACTCGGTCTAAGTTACGTGCCAATCGGTATGCAATTGCACTGTGTGTTGGCAGATTGCATGCAGATTGTAAGCTAACAGATCTGCCAGACGGAGATCTGTGTGTTTGGTGGCTCAGCAGACCAGTCTGCGGACAAACTGTTGGGTGGTGGCAGGCTATCGTTTATTGTGTGTCTGGTGTGTGGGTGTGGGGACAGTGGGAAGAGTGATTAACACAGGGCTTCAAGCTTGCAGGATAGCTGGAGGAACCCTAGAAGAGTGCACCAGATTGTATGTAAGATTTGTATCTGCCTGTGTGTGGTCAGCTAGCTGGATTGGAGTGGAGTCTCCCTCTAGTGGTGGCCAAAGGTAGTGCAGGCTGTGAAAGTACCACAGCCAGTCTTACGTGCTCAGTATAAGTTCCCCCTTATTCCCTTAGTTCCTCATATACCCCGGTCACGGAAGGCACGGGGGTATGACTAAGGTTAGTTAGTCGCCGTGGGCGTGCGAATTTGTGACAGTCCTTTTTCCCCACAAAAAGAGCTTTCTTTTGGTGGTATTTGATCACCTCTGCGGTTTTAATTTTTTATATTTTATATACAAAAAAAAAAAAAAAAACCAAAAAACGCAATTTTGAAAACAACAAAAAAACAATATTTTTTACTTTCTGCTCTAAAAACATTCCTAATAAAAAAAAAAATGTAAAAAAAAAAAAAAAAAAAAAAAACTCTCGCTTCTGAGGAGTGCAACAGTAAGCCCAGGTACTTCCAGGCGTTGAGTCGACACTAACACCGACTTCTTTAGGTTCAGCACCCAACCAAATTCCCGGAGCGTCTGCATGGTGATAGCTACATCCTCCCTCAATTCTGAGGGAGAAGCTGCCCTCAGAAGGAGGTCGTCTAGGTAACCCACGATTGCGATCCCACATTGCCCTAACAAAGCCAGAATTGGAGCCAACACTTTGGTAAAGACTTGGGGTGCTGACGCCAGACCAAAAGGGAGAGCCACAAACTGGTAGTGTTCTTACCCGACTGCAAATTGCAGAAACCTCTGATGCCCGAGGCATATGGGTACATGCAAGTACGCGTCCTGGATATCCAGGGATGCCAGGAAGTCCCCCTGATGGAGTGCAGCGACCACGGAGCAAACTGATTCCTTCCTGAATCTTTGCACTTTCACAAAGCCGTTGAGGGCCTTCAAGTCCAGGATTGGACGTACCCCTTGCTTTTTGGGGACTACAAACAGATTGGAGTAGAATCCCTGAAACCTTTCCAGCGTCGGTACAGGTACTATCACCCCGCGCAGTAGCAGGTCCTGTAATGGCTTCCCGATGAGCCGGAAGTAGAGGTAGGTTGGAGGGGAAAAAAAATCTGTTTGGTGGACAAGAAAGAAACTCTTGTATCCCGATGAAAGCAGTTTGCAGACCCATTGGTCGGATAGTAGAGAGGTCCTTCGAGCTTCAAACTCCCGAAGGCGACCCCCCACCCGAGAGTTGGGCGGGGGCAAACCTTCATGCGGTAACATTTTTGCTTGCAGACTTGTTTTGCTTGCGAAACCAGGGATGCTTTTGTCCTCAGCAGGCGCCCTGTCTGACTGGGAACGCTTACCTGCCGACCCGGGCAGGCGAAAAAAAACGTTTGAGCGGAAAAAGAGGGCCCTTGCCTACGACGTGGCTCCTTACCCTTCCTGGACTGTGGGAGCAACATGCTCTTCCCACCGGTAACATTTTTAATAATGTCATTCAGCGAAGCTCCAAAAAGCCTCTCATCTTGGAAGGGCAAATCCGCCAGTGCTTTTTTAGATGCCTGGTCCGCAGACCAGCATTGCAGCCAAATCAGGCGCCGTAGCACCACTGCTGATACAGATGCTCTAGAGAGCAGGGGGACCGTATCCAGGCCGCATCAGACATACTTAAGGCCATGCACCAACTAGTCTGCCATCTCTACGCAGACCGGAGGAGACTGTTGCTTCTCCAAGTCACGGTGCAGCAACTTTTTCCATTCAGTAAGCGTCTGCGACACCAAGGCCGCGGCCAGCACAGGTCGTAACGCTGACCCCACTACCGTAAACATGGACCGGGCCACTGCCTAGGCCCTCCTGTTGGCAGGATCCTTGAAGGCAGGAGTCCCTTCTACCGAAATCGTGGTTACTTTATTTAACCTGGATACCGGGGGGGGGGGGGTCAACGACCGGAGGAGACGTCCTTTTCAGGAGGCTCTCCTAAAAGGGGTAACGCACCGCCATTCTTCTTGGGACTGAAAAGACCCGCTGCGGACTTCCCCATTTTCCTTGTAGATGAACTTATCAAAATATGTCAAATACGGAAACACCTTAGGTGTGCAGGGCAGTTTGTGGGACCCAAAAGGGACCGCCACCTCAGCAGAGGTTCCTGTTGCATCCTGTATCCTCAGGGTATCCCGCACCGCAGTGATAAGTGCTCCTACTAGCGCTTTTTTCCTGCGCTAATGCGGACACAGAGTCATTCTCACTGTCCGAACGGTCTTAGTCCGCATCCTCTGACACGTCAGAACAGGGGCCGCCAGTCACCACGGGACCACAGTCTGAATCAGAGCTCTCCCCAGAAGATGGGGGGGGGGCAAGGCGGCGTTTTTTACCCCCCTTGCGCCCACACACCACTTCCACCCTGGCAACAAAGGTCTCCGGGATCACCAAAAAGCGTCCATAGGCACAGCATTTTTTGCAGGTGAGCCGGTTGCAATAGAAGGGATGTCTGGGGAAGAAGCACTAGCTTCTGACGAAATGCTGACACTCACTCGCCTGCCACAACTTAGGGACTTAAGGCAAGGTACACAAATCCCACCCTCATAGCTGCTCACAGACTGAGGGGCCCCTCCACAGGACTCACCACCCTGATCGAGTGCTGCCACTGACCGCTCTGCCCTGTTTCAGTCACAAAGTGCACAGAGTGAAAACCGCGCTGTTCTGAGGTACACAGACCCAGCACTAGAGGTAAAAACACACTGAGGCTACAAGAAAATGGCCGCCGGCCATCCTTAGCACAAAAATCACCAAGAAAATGGCCGCCAAACCTTCTAGAAAATGGCTGACAGCCCATACACTGCATAAGACTACAGGAAAATGGCCACGGCCTCTCCTGAGGTAAATTTACTCAGGCACCTCACAGCGCAGAAAAAAGGGGCAGCAAAGCAAAAACGGACCCTAACAGCCAGCGCAGCCCTGCCAAAGCTCGGAGCCCCCCTGGAGGACCCCCGGCCTAGGTACATACACCGCACCTCATGCCCAATCACACATCGGCCCCAGCAGGGGGAGGAGGGAATGAGGGATGGGGAGAGAGGAAAGGGAGAGAGATAGAGACCCCCTAGTCGACCTGTCGGGATTGCTGGACGCATTCCACCACAGACCCATCACCCTAGCAGTACGGGGTGGCTGTTGGCCACGGCACACTATGACACGGACAGCAGTAGCCGGTCATACGTGTGCCCCGGAGCATATAGCTCACCAGCCGCCCCTGGAGCAGGAGGGGCATGTCGTGGCCGACCCAGCGCGTAGCTAGGGTCTGCTCACGCTCGATGGCCAGGCTGGGGAGACTACAAGGATCTATATTATCCAGCCTGTCACCCAGCCGGCTGTTGATTGTAGATCACAGGATCAAAAATTGTAGACACCCCTCAGGGAGCCAGGTCCTTCTCCTACACTAGGCAGAAAAAAACTGAGCTGCAGGAAGCAGGGTGAGGGGTTATAGCCAGAGGGACCGTCGCCTGGGCGGTGCTGTGCAGTCTTGCTGTTTTTTCATGTGTTACATGTTCTGCCTAGTCCTCTCCTGAAGGTGGCGTGAAACCCTAAGGTCAAGAATTAAGGAGCTGTGACCGTCAATGAACATAAGAGAAAACCTGTTTTTTAAGATCAGATTTTCAGATTTTATTTAGAGAGATTTATTTTTGCACTTAGAAACAACCTGACACGCAAGGCGGAACAAACATTAATCCAATAAGAGAAAAAGGAGCGGTCATCTCAGAGACAAAAGAAACAAACAGTATGCACAAAAGACTATCGGTACATTTGACACAATGGTGCCCCAATATTGCAGATTACGACCAGATAGGATTAGTTTAACAACTCAGAAAGGCATTTGGAGATTTAGGAAAGAGTAGGGTACATATAATCTATTAAAGAGTATGTATGTCAGCGCTAGTCAGAATATAAGCAACTTAAATATAGATTTATATACATACAACCTGAAAAATTGTGTAAAAATAATATGTAGAGCTCAAAAATAACCTAAAAGATAATTTAACAATTAAATAGCGCTTTGTGTATAAATTACACAAATGATAATAATATAGTCCAAATATGTAAATCCACTCAGCGAAGAATCCTCCAACTTGTAGTCCATTTCCATCACCAAGCGTGACAGTGCCCCCCCCCCCCCCCCCCCACATAGGCAGAGGACCAAAAGGAACATATAGAGCTGTATTCTGAATAGAGAAGCTCCCTGCTCATCTCACTCTAAGCTCCCTTGCAAGAGCAGAGGAGGTAAATCACTAGACTGAGCATACTCCAGAAGAAGACTTGCATACTCCAAGCGATGCTTTGGTACCACCAGTGCTCAATTCTGGGAAGTTCAAGATCTATCCAAATCTCTGGAAAGTTTGAACAGTTTGTTGGATATTGACTGATAAGGCATGCGCCTTTCAGTAGAAGGTTGTCCAGATACCCCATTATGGGTATGCCCTGCGAAAGTATCAGGACTAGCCCCTTGTTTAAAAAACTTAAAGTGCAGAGGACACACTAAAAGTAAGAGCAATTAATTAGTAGTGTTGCTTGCCCACAGCAAAAGGCGAGTAGTGTTGATGCCCTGGAAGGATGAAGACATGCAAATGCGAATCTTTGATGTCCACTGAAGCCAGAAAGTCTCCCAGAGCGAAATATATATTTCATATGGAACTTTCTTACTTGAAAGAAAAAATGTCAAAACCATGTTCCACAGAGTGCTTGTGCCCCCCATATATTGAGTCACAGCACAGCTCCTCAGGGTGCCTGTGGTAATGAAGAGTCTACAAGGTATTAAACCCTGGAAGAGATAAAACAAGGCAGTACAAGCTCCACAGAAAAGAGGGGCAAAGCCCTTGTTACTTACTGCAACGGTGGTCCGGAGAGAAACCTGTGGCTAACAAACTGCAGCAATGTACCAGAAGTTGCAAAGTAGGGCCCAGTGGGAATGTCACATTCCAGACAGTCTTTGCCCCTCTGGTGGGCATACTCCAAAGGAGTCTTTAGGGACAGTATTATACCAGGTGGGTGTATCATGGTCCTGGACCTGTGTTCAACACAGTGGCCAACACAGTACACAGGGTGTCTGGAGAGTGCCACAAGCAGAGTCCAGTGCCAGAAGGACATATTACAGGCAAACCCTGCATCTTCATCATGGTGGGGTCCATGTATAGCCTTCAAGGCAGTGTCAAGGATGATCCAATCCAGAAAACTGGAAAGGGAGCTCTCTTGGGTCTGCAGTCAACAAATATTGACTAAAGGAAAAAATGCCTTGATAAACAAGGAACAAAAAATGTTTTGCTTTTCTCTGAGGAGAAAGGATGTCCATTCTCCTAGGACACTAGCAAAAAACTAAAGCATGATGGGAGAGGAATGGGTTATACTGACAATTTGTTTTGAGTGCCCAATTCTCCTGTAGGTGGCAGTATAGCCAATAGGGCTCAGGATTCCTTCTGACCCAGTGTTCCATAACGCACATTAACGCAGGTGAATGTGTGTGCACACAACGCGCAAATCTGTAAAAACCTATGACATCAAAACACATGCATTTAAAAATTTTAATGAAATATTCCACATACCAGACAAAACTATTTGTGACAAAGTACTCCGCATTTAAATGAACACTCACATTCAAGGAATTAAGGTGACCTTTCACTTCTAAGACAGGAATCTGATGGTACCATGATGCTGCAAGATTTCGATTAACTGCTAAACTCAGGTTGATAGGATAGAGCATCTGTATATCAGACTGAGATGGAGTGCTGCTCAACACTGTTCTGCAGAGAAGTAGAAAAAATATTTTTAAAGGGGAATCATAACAACTTTGAATCAGTGCTGGTTATATATACATACATACATTTTATATATATATATATATATATATATATATATATATATATATATATATATATATATATATATATATATATATATATATATATACACATATATACATATATATATACACATATATATATATACACACATATACATACACACACATACACACACATAAATACATACACACACATACACTATATTACCAAAAGTATGCCTGCCTTTACATGAACTTTAATGGTGCCTTAGTCCATAGGGTTCAACATTGAGTTGGCCCACCTTCCACCTCTCTTCTGGGAAGGCTCTCCACAAGGTTTAGGAGTGTGTGTCTATGGCAGTGGTTCTCAACTCCAGTCCTCAGGACCCACCAACAGGCCAGGTTTGCAAGATAGCTGAAATACATCACAGGTGATATCACTTGCTGCTCAGTGATTGCAGTATTCTAGTCTGCAACTCCCCAAGGTAATACTTAAAATCTGGCCTGTTGGTGGGTCCCGAGGACTGGAGTTGAGAACCACTGGTCTATGGGAATGTTTAACCATTCTTCCAGTGCATTTGTGAGGTCAGGCACTGATGTTGGACGAGAAGGTCTGGGGTGAGGTCAGGACTCTGTGCAGGCCAGTCACGTTCCTCCACTCCAAACTTGCTCATCCATGTCTTTATGGACCTTGCTTTGTGCACTGGTGAGCAGTCATGTTGGAACAGGAAGGGGCCATCCCCAAACTGTTATCACAAAGTTGGGAGCATAAAAATTTTCCAAAAGGTCTTGGTATACTGATGCCTTAAGAGTTCCCTGCACTGGAACTAAGGGGCCAAGCCCAACCCTTGAAAAACAACCCCACGCCATAATCCCCCCTCCACCAAATTATTTGGACCAGTGCACAAAGCAAGGTCCATAAAGATATGGCTGAGCGAGTTTGGACCTTACCTCAACTGATAGAACACATTAGGGAAGAATTTGAGCGGAAACTGCGAGCCAGGCCTTCTCATCCAACATCAGTGCCTGACCTCACAAACTTTCACATTCTTGTTGAAAAATACTTATATTTTATATGTAATATTTCCTATTTACTGGAATTATATTTTGCCTATACCACAATAAAAAAAAATCCACAACGCATTCCCTTCAAAAAGGGGGAAGGGTAGGACTTACAAAGGGCAAAGTCTCTAGCTTCTTAATCATACATCACAGGATATAGGGTTAGGCTGTGGGTTTTTTGCTGCCTGCTCCATATACTGCTGCTGGGGAAGAGAACACATCTCGTTGCGTTAGATCAGGGATGGCCTGTATTTTTGCCAGTCAGCACTGGATTCTGATTGGAGGACTCCAGGGTACTTGATAATGTCACTGGCAGGGTGCTCTATGGGGCCACGGCAGTGATCCACCTGAGGAGGGTTGGTGTCCCAGAAAGCCCTTTAAGGCATGCCTGCTGTGATTGCTGAAGATTGCGCTAAAATAGCCCTATCTGGCAAGCACCTTTTTGGGAGGAAGTCCCCATAGGCGGTTGTAATCATTAGTTTGCAGTCTTTTTATACAGATGCCGTTAGGCAGTGTGCTGCTTTGGCTGCATCAGTGCAGCCTATGCTGCACTGATGCAGGTCTCTTGACTAATTGGATTGCCTTACAACTTGATCTGGAACTCTGACGTGGAGGTCCCATATTTTGGTGGTTGCACTATAAGCCTTGTTGACTCACTGAGCATATGCCCATTTGAGTCCTCTCACTTCGGTAAGCCTCCTCACTAACCGGTGGTGGTTCTATTGTCTGTGTCCTCACCTCAACATTGATGTCACGTGGAATCCCACTTCTATTTACACAATTTGTTTTCAGTTTTGTTTTTTTTAAACTGCTTGTTTGTGTTTTAAAACAACTTTTGTATGATGGCATGTGGACTTTGGTTTAGGTGTGAATTTCACATCTCATATTCATTATTATTAGTTTTTGTGGTCATTGCACAGTGTACATTAGTTTGTATACATACAGTCATGGCCGAAATTGTTGGCACCGCAGAAATTTTTCCAGAAAATCAAGTATTTCACAAAGAAAAGTATTACAGTAACACATGTTTCGCTATACATATGTTTATTCCCTTTGCGTGTATTGGAACAAAACAAAAAAAGGGAGGAGAAAAAGCAAATTGGACATAATGTCACACAAAACTCCAAAAATGGGCTGGTCAATATACTTGGCACCCTTAACTTAATATTTGGTTGTACACCCTTTGGAAAAAATAACTGAAACCAGTCGCTTCCTATAACCATCAATAAGCTTCTTAAACCTCTCACCGGTAATGTTGGACCACTCTTCCTTTGCAAACTGCTCCAGGTCTCTCTTATTGAAAGGGCGCCTTTTCCCAACAGCAATTTTAAGATCTCTCCACAGGTGTTCAATGTGATTTAGATCAGGACTCATTGCTGGCCACTTTAGAACTCTCCAGCGCTTTGTTGCCATCCATTTCTGGGTGCTTTTTGACGTATGTTTGGGGTCATTGTCCTGCTGGAAGACCCAAGATCTCGGACGCAAACCCAGCTTTCTGACACTGGGCTCTACAGTGCGACCCAAAATCCTTTGGTAATCCTCAGATTTATTGATGTCTTGCACACATTCAAGGCACCCAGTGCCAGAGGCAGCAAAACAACCCCAAAACATCATTGAACCTCCACCATATTTCACTGTAGGTACTGTGTTATTTTTACTTTGTAGGCCTCATTCCGTTTTTGGTAAACAGTAGAATGATGTGCTTTACCAAAAAGCTCTATCTTGGTCTCATCTGTTCACAAGACGTTTTCCCAGAAGGATTTTAGCTTACTCAAGTACATTTTGGCAAACTGTAGTCTTGCTTTTTTATGTCTGTCAGCAGTGGGGTCCTCCTGGGTCTCCTGCCATAGCGTTTCATTTAATTTAAATGTTGACGGATAGTTCGCGCTGACACTGATGCTCCCTGAGCCTGCAGGACAGCTCAAATTTCTTTGGAACTTGTTTGGGGCTGCTTATTCACCATCCGGACTATCCTGCGTTGCAACCTTTCATCAATTTTTCTCTTCTGTCCACGCCCAGAGAGATTAGCTACAATGCCATGGGTTGCAAACTTCTTGATAATGTTGCGCACTGTGGACAAAGGCAAATCTAGATCTCTGGAGATGGACTTGTAACCTTGAGATTGTTGATATTTTTCCACAATTTTGGTTCTCAAGTCCTCAGACAGTTCTCTTCTCCTCTTTCTGTTGTCCATGCTTAGTGTGGCACACACAGACACACAATGCAAAGACTAAGTGAACTTCTCTCCTTTTTATCTGCTTTCAGGTGTGATTTTTTTATTGCCCACACCTGTTACTTGCCACAGGTGAGTTTAAAGGAGCTTCACATGCTTGAAACAATCTTATTTATCCACAAATTTGAAAGGGTGCCAAGAATTTTGACCACCCCATTTTTGGAATTTTGTGTGACATTATGTCCAATTTGCTTTTTTTCCTCCCTTTTTTTGTTTTGTTCCAATACACACAAAGGGAATAAACATGTGTATAGCAAAACATGAGTTACTGCAATACTTTTCTGGGAGAAATACTTGATTTTCTGGAAAAATTTCTGGGGTGCCAACAATTTCGGCCATGACTGTGTATTTCCATGTTTTGAGCGCTGCACATAATTTCACTTTTTACTTATGCTGGGGAGTGCAACTGTGTCTGCAGTGGCCAAGCTGCTCACTGCTAAGCAGGTTGCTACAATGATGTAGTGATGTTCAATGAGGGCAAGTTTGGCAGCACTTCCATATGCCTGGAGCACACGTGGAAACACTCTCCAGGTCCTCAGCTACTGGACACCCCTCTGCACAGGCTCAGCAGCACTGGGAGTAGGGTATTTCTCTGCTAGGTGGAATTTATTACCTATTTAGGGTATTAACTACTTTAGTAAGATATTATTTAGCATTTAAATTTGAGGCCTTAAATAATCATTTGTTTTCTATAATGAATCAGTTCATAGATATGTTACATAGAATT
This sequence comes from Lithobates septentrionalis, assembly GCA_037952835.1. Taxonomy (NCBI): domain Eukaryota; kingdom Metazoa; phylum Chordata; class Amphibia; order Anura; family Ranidae; genus Lithobates; species Lithobates septentrionalis. The sequence continues at coordinate 7,178,534 of JBBDGP010000295.1, forward strand.
GAAGATTAAATAAACTCCAAAAATGTAAAAAACAAGAAAAACAAATTAAGCCCATGTCCTTGGGATTTCTGTATACTGGATTATTTATTTATTTTAATCTCCAGGTCTCCTTAAGGTAGTATTGGACTGAAAAAAGACATGATCTTTATGTTGCTGACACTGGGTACGAGAAGCCCTAATACATTGGATCAATCCGATACATGGTATGGCCACTGAAAAACAGTACAAAAGATTATTTATTATCAGAACCTTTACGGTAATAGGGTTCCAGTTTACTGATGTGTAATAAACAAAAATGGAGAAATGGGTACAAGGCATTCCAAATACTTCAGCTTTGTAGATAAACATTGTCGAGCAATGCAGTTAAGTTTAAATCATAAGCAAAAAGCTTAAACTATTTTGGAGTTGTGCTCTTTACGCTGGATAACCCAACTGTTTATTATTTTGCATTATAATCCATTGGGTTAGTGTGAGGTCTTCATTTGACTTCACACACCTGGTTTGCTGGGCAGAACTGAGAATTATGGGTGAGATTTCTTGCCAAAGTTATATAACTAGTCAACATGTGATTCAACTTCCATATAACCATGCCAAATTCTTCTTTTAAAAGGAGAATTCCAGCCTGGGCTCGTTTGGCTGGGCTTCTCCTAAGGGGCACAGGAGTGCAATTCGTTTTGCACTCCTGTGACCTGTTTTCAGCAGAGATCCGTCTGAAGTCCGCTCTCTGCTGACGTCACCAAGTTCAGCCCAGGCACAGCGTCATCCCAACTTCGGAAGTGTGGATCTGCCAAGTGCCCGTACTGGTGGCAGTCTCAGAGAGCCGCTGAGAGGCTGAGACAGCCACTCCTCAGCTCAGCGCTCCAGTAAGCGTGAAGGAGCAGAGCAGGAGAGCTGCTGATTGACAGTTGGCAGCTCTCCTCTCAGGGAGGTGAGAGAACTGAGCCATCAGCCATGTTTGATGGCTTGGTTCTCAGTGAAGAGACGCCGAGGGACAGATGCAGCACCACACTAGGTAAGTATGATTAGAGAAAAAATACGAACCCACACTTCTACTTTAAGATGCCAGCTGTTTAAACATGAACTGCACTTTTCTTCTAGGGTAAACCTTTTCTACTAAATAATGCACTTACCTGGATAACTTGAACTCAGTCAAGCTGATGGTCATGCAATCTACAACTGGTGCAAGCTCTTGATCTGAAGATATCAGTTTAAATGTGTTCTGTATCTTGATTAACCCCAGATCTGCCACTAGGGCATTATTGGACACAGAAGACTGAGGGATAACTATCACTGGAGCTTTAAGATAAATATCCATATTCAACCGAAAACTCCTCTCTGCCAGGTCCTTCACACTTGTGGCCGCGCGGCGTGCTGCATGTGCTGTGGCTGCACTCAACCTCTCTTTTGCAGCTTGAAAGTTATTTAGGAATCCCTGTTAAAAAGTAAATTAAGGACAAATCACTATGCATCTAATAAACTACAAGAAGGCAAGATGCAACATTGGAGACTGCACATGAATTTTATATACATTTCATCACTAAAAACAGGAATATGCTTATCACCACTCATCAGATATAATTATAGCGGGCAAACCATGATTTGGAAAGGCATATTCCCAGTCTGGCTACAACATGGTCTCCCACATTTGAAATACAGTAGCAGACAGTGTCTATCACTATTAAAGTTAAAATCCATATTTTTTACTAGAAAATTACTTAGAACCACCAAACATATACATACATATATATATTTTTTAGCAGAGAATCTTGAGAATAAAATGGCGATTGTTGCAATATTTTATGTCACACGGTATTTGTGCAGCGGTGTTTTAACCACTTTAAGACCAGCCTCGTTTTGGATTTTAGGTGTTTACATGTTTAAAACAGTTTTTTTTGCTAGAAAATTACTTAGAACCCCCAAACATTATATATTGTTTTTTTCTAACACCCTAGAGAATAAAATGGCGGTCATTGCAATACTTTTTTTTGCACAGTATTTGCGCAGCGGTCTTCTAAGCGCACTTTTTTTGGAAAAAATTCACTTTTTTGAAAAAAAAATAAGACAACAGTAAAGTTAGCCCAATTTTTTTTTATATTGTGAAATATAATGTTACGCCAAGTAAATTGATACCCATCATGTCACGCTTCAAAATTGCGCCCGCTCGTGGAATAGCGTCAAACTTTTACCCTTAAAAATCTCCATAGGCGACGTTTAAAAAATTCTACAGATTGCATGTTTTGCGTTACAGAGGAGGTCTAGGGCTAGAATTATTGCTCTCACTCTACCGATCGCGGCAATACCTCACATGTGTGGTTTGACCACCGTTTTCATATGCGGGCGCTACTCACGTATGCGTTCGCTTCTGCGCGCGAGCTCGTCGGGACAGGGCGCTTTAAAAAAAATTTATTTTTTTTTTATTATTTATTTTACTTTATTTTATTCATTTTTTCACTGTTTTTAAAAAAAAAAAAAATTTGGATCACTTTTATTCCTATTACAAGGAATGTAAACATCCCTTGTAATAGAAAAAAGCATGACAGGTCCTCTTAAATATGAGATCTGGGGTCAAAAAGTCCTCAGATCTCATATTTAGACTAAAATGCAAAAAAAAAAAAAAAAAAAAAAAAAAGTCGTTCAAAAAAATGACAAAAATAATTGTGCCTTTAAGAGACGTGGGCGGAGCCGTCGTAATGACGTCGCTCCGGCCGTCACATGGTATGGAGACGGGTGGGGGCCATCTTGGCCTCACTCGTCTCCATACCGAGGAAGTGACAGGACCCGATCGCCTCCGCCGCTACCGACGGCTCCGGTAAGCGGCGGAGGGTGCGGGAGAGCGGCGGGAGGGGGGGTGGCACCTCTCCCGCCGCCGATAACGGTGATCTCGCGGCGAACCCGCTGCAGAGACCACCATTATCATGTACGGAACCGCTCACTGAAAAGATGGATACCTCGGTTGTGGCAGCAGCTGCTGCCGTTACCGAGATATCCATCTTCAAAAAAATGACGTATATATACACAGTGAGCGGTCCGGAAGTGGTTAAACGCAACTTTTTGGGAAAAGGGACACTTTCATGAATTAAAAAAAAAACGAAATAGTAAAAAGTTAGCCCAATTTTTTTGTATAATGTGAAAGATGACGTTACGCCAAGTAAATAGATACCAAACATGTCACGCTTTATAATTATAAAAATACACCCTTATGGAATGGCGACAAACTATGGTACCTAAAAATCTCCATAGGTGACGCTTTAAATTTTTTCTACGGTTACCAGGTTAGAGTTACAGAGAAGGTCTAGTGCTAGAATTATTGCTCTCACTCTGACGATCGCGGCAATACCTCACATGTGCGATTTGAACACCTTTTACATATGCAGGCACGACTTCCTTATGTGTTTTCTTAGTTGCCCGAGCTTGCCGGGACGGGGGCGCTTTAAAAAATTTTTTTTCTTATTTATTTTTATATTATTAAATTGTGTTTAAAAAAACAAACAAATTTGATCACTTTTATTGCTGTCACAAGGGATGTAAACATCCCTTGTGACAGTAACAGGTGGTGACAGGTACTCTTTATGGAGGGATCGGGGGTCTAAAAGACCTCCAATCCCTCCTTTGCACTTCAAACTATTCAGATCGCTGAAAACGGCGATTCTGAATACTGTATATTTTTTTAAATCCGGCGCCATTGGCAGCCGAGTAAACCGGAAGTGACGTCGCTGCTGTCCTTACATTTAGGAAACTGGAACAAAGTCATTTATGGCTTCGTCCAGTCTGTGGCTAGACGCCGGAAGCGCAGGACCGCGGATCGGGTCTCCCGGTGGGACGGGAGGCCCGGTCAGAGCGGCGTCCCCTCCCGCTCCTCCGGGATAACAATCTTTTAGCCACATCGGTTGTTATCACTGGAAAGCCGATAACCCGCTCTAAAAAAACGGTACCACGATGATGCCTACAGCTGCGGGCATCATCCCGGTATAACCCCCAAAAGCCAAGGCCGCATATGTGCGTACACTCGGCGCAAAGGGGTTAAAACTTTTTGTATATTTTAACATCAATTTGTACTCTTTCACGGCAGATTACACTGGAGAGAGCCTAGTAAATTTCCTTTACTCCATAACCAATTTAAAATTTAAAGCCAAGCAAAGATATTATCTGGATAATAAGCTTATTCAGAAAAAAAACTGAATAAGCTTGCGCATTAGTGTTCCAATCGTCACAAAACCGTACTTATTTTATTTAAAGCATACAGAATGACTTTCATTATGGTAGTTTGCAGTTTTCTATAACAGATAAACCTGAAACCTAATTTCCAAAATCTTGAAGGACTATAAGCTGATTTCGGTTTTAAATGCCCATGAAAAATAAATGTCAATGTCTTGTTTGATAGACTCTCAAGCAAATCCTAAGTTTTTTTTGCTTAACCTTGTTTACTGGAGTTTATCAGCTCAAAGTTCAATAAACATATTTGATAACAAGAAGCAGTGACTGTCGTTTGGTAAATAGCTCAATCATATAAGCAGTTCATTGATGTGACAATTGTGATTGTATCAGTGAGAAGTGAGGGAGGGAATGGGTGTTTTTTAAAGATTAGAAGCGATTATTTAGTGTGGGAAGCATAATTTCTCATTTCCTGTATGTAATGACCATTGTTAATATTTTTGTAAATATCTGAGCTGGTAAAAAACCTTCAACTTTTAGAACCACTGCCTGATCAGTGCTGCCTATCGGTGCCCATCAATGCCCCCTATCATTGCCTCCCCATCAGTGCCACCTATCAATGCCCATCATTGCTGCCTATCAGTGACCATCAGTGGCGCCTATCCGTGCCCATCAGTGTTGCCTTATCAGCACACACCCCAGAAGGAGAAAAATTACTTAAATTGCCATGAAATGTGGCAATGTTATTTTGACAACTATAAAAAGTACACACAATAACTTAGATACACCCTAAGAGACCCTATCACCAACTTTAAATACTGCAGGTAAAAAGCACAAAAAAAATCAAGCACAGTAAAACCTTGGTCTGCGAGTGTTTTACAAGATGAGCAAATTTTAAAATAAATTGTAACTTGATAAATGAGCTAGGTCTTGGAATTTGAGTAGTGTCATGTCAAAACTCAGTAAAAAAAGGAGAAATCCCATTTTAGTCAATGAGAGCTGTCTTAAAGGAGAATACAGCCAAAGCTTGTTTGACTGTACTTCTCCTGTGGATTACAGGAGTGCAGTTCATTGTGCACTCCTGTGACCCATTTTCAGCAGAGAGCGGGCTGAAGTCCGCTCTCTGCTGACGTCACAGAAGTCGGTCTTGGGTCCGTGTCATCACGAGAATGGAAGTCGGGATCCCCCAGGTGCCTGGACTGACACCCGGCTCAGCCTCTCAGCGAGCCGCTGAGAGGCTGAGTCAGCCGCCCCCTCCACAGCCCAGCGCTCTAATGAGCGAGGAGGGAGGGAGCAGAGCAGAGAGCTGTGACTAACAGTCTGCAGCTCTCTGCTCATGAAGCTGTGAGAACTGAGTAATCGGCGGTGCTCAATCGTCGGGTCTCAATGTAGAGGCGCCGGGGGACAGATGCAGCATTGGACCTATGCTGCACCCACCTAGGTAAGTATGAATCTAAAAAAAAAATACAAACCCATACTTCTCTCTTAATAAGCACTACTTAAGTCGCTCTGACTTTAGAAAAGTTTCATGTACTACTTTAGGGGACTTCTATCCAACTTGTGTCCATAGACTTTTAGAAGGGTTTGTGAAAAAAATGCTTATGCTCAAAAAAGCTCAAAGGAACTCAAAGCAACTCAATAAAAACGAGGACAAGAGCACAAATGTGCCAGGAAGATTACCCAGGCATTCCCTGAAGTTGTCTCGAAGTTGCCTTGAAGTCACATTGCTATAATCTTTTGATATGGAGTATAGACTGAAGGACTTATGAATAAATTGTTGTGGAATGAATCATCTGAGTTTCCATGATTTCTTATGGGGAAATTCACTTTGATATACGAGTGCTTTGGATTACAAGTACTTTTCCAGAACAAATTATGCTCACAATCCAAGGTTTTACTGTATTCTAAATAGTTACTTGCAGCGTTTTACTGTATTTTAAATAGTTACTTACAGCATCTTCCTATCTAATAATATCTTATTCATCTCCTTCCTTGCACGGCATAGCCACCAACTCTACTGAGAGTTTCTAATTATGGTCTCTGCTGGTCCAGCTAATCCATCCCTCCAATTCACTTGCTACGTTAGCTTTTATGTAGACAGTGAAAAAAGCAAATACTATAAAGGACCGCTTGAGTTACAGCTGCTGGGTCAGCTGACACAACATTCAGCAGCAGTCTCAGTGCTTTTGGATGTCTATACAAGAGAGGTGTTTATAGGTATATAACATGCATAAAATATGTGTCCATATAATCTTATAAGATTCTTGCTGAGATTAATAGTCTGGCGACAGGGTCTTTTTTATAGAGTTAAAGGAATCCATGCATTATTGTTTTTATTGACCATCAAGATTTAGACAAAGTGATTTAAAACCTTAGACTAGCCATTCAAGCATAGGTTTTCTCTGATAGATTTCTACATCCATGTTCAACAGCGAGAACTCTCCCCTGACGCCTATTGTATTTACACAGATGGCACCAGCTGCTTTCCTGATCCCCCAACAGTGGCTGCATAGGAGAAACCATTACTTTTTAGTTGAGAACTTTCTACACAGCTCCTTTGATTTTTCAACTGAAGTTTGTTGAGCTGGGTGGTTCCAACAGGGAATTTAGTAAGATTCAGCAGAAATAGGATGAAATTCAAGCTGTGCATGGCAGGTTTTTTTTTTTTACTTGGGAAAAAAAAACTTTATTAATAATAAAGCACAGAATACATTGCATTCAATTACAATTGTTAATAAAGGTATGCTTTCACATAGCGTTCACTGTAGTTTTCATTGTACATATATCATATGTTATATAGGTGCAGCTGCTATTTACATTGATGCTTTCTAGGTCTTAGTGCAATTAAATTATTGTGCAGGGTTCCATAATCCTTTTTATTATGACAGTGGTACCCTGCAGAAGTTTAATTTAGGATACCCGCAAAGTTTGGGATTTTTATATACATGTTTCACCTTCCTCCGGCCATCTCTCCCATATTTTGGAATACTTGTGTGCGCATCCCCTGTGGGTATATACCAGTTTTTTGAATGGCAATGTATTACTGACATCTTTCTTCCATAGCTGTATTGTGGGGGGCAGAGCCTGCATCCATAGCTTAGCTACTACTTTACGTGCTAAAAATAAAGTTTCATATATGAATTTAGTTTGATATTTATCGATTTCTACGTCAGGCAACAATCCCAACAGACATAACTTAAGGTCAAGAACCACGGGGGATCCCATATTATCATGCAGCAAGCAGACAACCTGTGTCCAATATGTCTGTACATTTGGACAGCACCATATTAGATGGTAGAACGTGCCAGGAGCAGCCTGACATATAGGAGAAATCGGGTTGTATGTGTGCTGAAATTTTGCCATTCTTAATGGCGTTAGGTAGGCTTTATATATGATATATACTTGTGTCAGTCTATCTGATAATTTAGGGGATACTGTCTTGATTCCTTCAAGTATTTCATCCCAGTCAGCGTCTTCAATTGGGCCTAGATCTTGTTCCCATGCGGTTTTTACCGTTTGAGTAATTGCTAACGTTCTTTGGTGTCTAAGAGTGAAATACAGTTTCGATATAAGTTAGAGGGGTCTTCACCCATGATTATATTCAGTACTGGGGGGGTACCATCGCTATCTCAAGATTTGGTAATTGGGTTCTTATTGCATGTTGGAGCTGTAGGTATTTGAAGATTAGATGATTTGGGAGCATAAATTCCTCTGAGTTTTTGAAACGATTTAAGCCCGGAACTTGACAGTACTTGGTGTAGATATATTATTCCGTTGATGGCCCATACTGTCGAGTCTGGTACTGATTCTAGCTCAGGCATATGGCTGTTAAGCCACAATGGAGTGTGGGAGTGTATTTTCCCTGTATTCTGTTTTTTCAGAGTAATTTCCCATACCCTCTGGTGGTGTAGTAGCATTCCCGTGTTGTATCGTGAGGTTTTCCGAATCGTTTGCTTCCCGCGAACGATAGCTTGGAGGGGTGTATAGGGGTACCCGGGTTTGTCGCATACTAAGGCTCTATAGCACTGTAGTTCTGTTGTATTAAAGTGGTATATATGGGAGAGTTGAGATGCTAAATAATAGTCTTGTAGGTCTGGGAGGGAGATCCCACCCATGTCCATGGGGTTCTTTAGAATGTGCCAGGCTAATTTGTGTCTGCCCCTCCCCCATACAAATAAATTTCATTTGTTTAAAGATTTTTAAGGGGATGTATAGGGGGGGATGCCATACCATGTAAAGAATTTTAGGTAGTATAATCATTTTTATTATGTTAGGGTAACCTGGACCGTGTCTGAGTTTTGGTTTTGAGTAGCTCAAATAGTGGTGCCATGTTCAGGGGTGTGTAGTCTGCTAGATTTCTGGTGACCTCTACTCTGAAATATTTAATCTTAGACACTCTGGATAATGGTAGCAGAGTTATTGTTATGGGGGGGGGGGGATATCTATTGGGAGGATTTGGGATTTGTCCCAGTTTATGCGCAGTCCAAAAGTAGTCTCCCATTTGTTCAATGATTCTCAGTGCAGCTTGGTGCATGACAGGCTTTACTTAACCGGGTAAACTAAACTACAAACTGATTGTCAATAATGGATGTTGGGTGTTATTGTGTAGTTTAGAATTAAGTTAATATTAAAGGCATCATTTTTTTATTATTGAAAAATAACAAACAGGTCATACTTGGCTTGCTCTGTGCAGTGGTTTTGCCCCGATCCTCCTATTCTCGGGTCCCCTGCTGGCGCTTCTGGCCCCTCTCTCCTGCCAAGCACCACCATAGTAAGCAGCTTACTTTGGGGGCACGCGAGCAGGCTCGCTCCCAAGCTGCTGCTCTATGTGTCCATTCAAACACAAAGCGTGACTTGGCCCCGCCCACGCTCTATGGCACCCAATGCCATGTCAATGAGGAGAAATGAACCCGGGAAAGTCGCTGCTCTTGTGCATATCACTGTATCTAGATGGAGTTCAGGTAAGGATTGGTGGGGGGCGCGCTGCACACCAAATGTTTTTTACCTTCATACATAGAATGCATGAAGGTAATAAACCTTGAGCCTTTTCAACCACTTTAACTTGTGAAATATTTGAGGCTATTGGATACTTGTGAAAATCCACAAATGCCGATAGAAAGGCAAAGTCCTCCCAGGGTTAAAGATATTATACAACATAAATCATTGTGTCCACAAAAGTGATTGCTACTTGAAACTCAGTATATTTAACTGAAGAATGCTAGGAGTAGAGGTCAGAATGCAAGAGAAAGCACTGAGAGTAAAGAAAGGTAACCAAGATATGTTTAATACTGTACTAATTACTGTAATACTGTAATGATATGTTTACTATTGTAAGTTTAAAGAAAAATTATAACTGTATTTCACACCGCACACCATGACTAAGAATGGTAAGAATGGGCTTGGGCATGTTCGGATCGAACCCACCAGGAAGCCGGCACTGCACACCGCCAATCATAGCCAGCTGTGTGTATGTGCAGCTGCCAGTCAGGAAATGCCTCACTGCCTGATTGGCGATGTGCAGTGACGGCTACCTGGCGGGTTTGATTCGAACATGCCTGAGCCCATCACTAGCAAGGAGATGGATGCTTTGATAGCAAGCACCTGTTTCCAGCCCCCAGAATGATCAATGCAGAGGAAGGTGGTGTGAGTCAGCCTTACCACCCTGTGCATTCCATGTTCCAATGCATGCATCAAGCAACAGATCAAGAGACAGGGACTAAGAAGCTAAGCAGCCGTCTCCTTCCTGGCTGAGGTGTCGGGTAGCTAGTGTTTTAGGGCACCTAGGGAGATGGGATGAAGTACTACATGTACTCTGTCTCATGAGGAACGAAATAAAAAGTGATAATTCTTTAAATTCGGTTTTAAAAGTTATTTTTGATGGAAAAAAAAATGCTTCCTCCATAAACGGCTCTATTTATGTTGAACAAACTAAAATTTGCATTATATGCCTCTGTTTTAATAACCTTATCTTTCATTGTTTAAATTTATTGCATCAGGTGTCAGTTTGGACTAATTTAGAGGCAATGTTATCAAAAGGTAATATTTCCAAGCTAACAAAAAAAGCTGATATCTTTCGCTAAACAGCGGCCATCTTCAAACAACAGGGTGAATCAGTGCGGAAGATAGGTGAAGCAAGCAGCTCATAGTGTACTGTTCTGGAAAAAGAAGCCCACGAACACATTATAAATGATGACATAACAAATTAGCTCCACTTCGCTCACATGCGAGTACACATTGTCTACAATAACGCACTGTACGGAAACACAATGAAGAAATAATTTTTTAAAAGGATTGTGGAAAAAGGTATGTTCAAGAGGAAAATGAAAAAAAAAAATACTGCAGTGTAGGAGTGCCAGTTTCTTATTAAAGCATCTTCCGTGAGATGTTCTGAATTCTGCTATTTAAAAGTACCTTCAAATTTAGTATTTCATCTGTAAATACCCTTTCCTATAGTATAGCCTAAAATACTGGACATGAGTGCATAGAAAAAATTGTCAAATCACTTGGAGGTTCAATATTTATTGAGCTGAAACATCAGATAGAGCCAAGGTATTTGTGGAGAGTGGAACCCCCCAGCCCAAAATGTATCTAAAGTAGTAATTTACTAACCACCATTTATAAATGGCACTACAGAAATCACCCTCGGAGGGCCACAGTGCCAATTAATAACTGTGAATCGAGATGTCCTCAGGTGGCTTAGTTCGCACACACTGTGTACAGAGCTGATCCAAGCAGCTCTGTGCCATGTGATGGCCCATCACTGTGATCACCAATGTTAACAGTGTTTACATTAGTAAGCCTACCCCTCCCTCTCACAACAGAGGAGGGGGGAAGAGGAACTGCTGTGGCAACAGCAGCTGTATATCTCATTTTCATGCTGTTCCTGCAGTGACCCATAATCCCTTCACCTCTTATTCTGCACATTTGTACATTAACCCCTGCATCTCCATCCTCCCACTGTATGTGACCTGTACATTACTCCTTCACCTCTTCCTCCTGTATATAACCTGTACATATAACGTATGCAGTGCACCAAAACCAAGCACCATGTTTAAAGTAGAACTAAAGTCACGCTGTAAAAACTGCAAGCAGGAAGGTTGTTATTGCAGAAGAGACATGCATTGTCCAATCTGCAATAAAATGCCCCTACCTGCCCGCTCGCCGTCTTCTCCAGCACTGTAAATTGAGCTGTGCATGTGCAGCTCAGCTTACAGTGCCGGGATGACCACCTTCTGTGCATGCACAGGAGTGACATCATCCTTCACTGGCCAAGAAAGGGGCTCAATGACCGATACTCAGAAGACTATGCCATCGCTGGCGTAGGACCATTGGATAGTTAAGTATGGAGACTTTAGTTCCGCTTTACACCCCCTTAAAACCAGCATGTTTCTTCATTTTCAAAAATTGTGGCAAAAATTTTTTAAAAACTTTGGGGTGCTTTCTTAACAAAAAGGGGTCTTTTGGTGGAATAACCTGCCATGTTTATATATAGTAACATAGTTCGTCAGGTTGAAAAAATACTTTTTCTTCTCTATTATTCTCCTTTCCTTCTTCTCCTTAATCACTAAGTCAGTTCCTTTTTACTCCCATTCTCCATTTTTTAGTTTGGGCAATTTTTTTTTTTTTTATATATATCTTTGATTCCGCAGGTTTACCCCTGACGGAGATATAGTACAGGCTGATAACTGATTTTGAACACCTTTTGCCTCCTCAGTGCTTTATGTATTGATACATGGTCATGTGATATGATTCCTGTTTTCACTTCCTATTATTTTTTTATTTTTTTTGGTTTGTTCTCTGTACCAAGAATATGCACTCATGTATCCGCATAATGTACATTTATATGTTTCTCCTTTAGTACTATCAACACTCTTCATGTTCAATAAAACCTTTTGTACAAGAAAAAATACAATAGTCCATCCAGTTCAATCAATAAAAAGAAAAAAAAAAAATTTAAACTTTTCATGTATACTATCCTATACCCACAGTTGATCCAGAGGAAAAAAACAAAACAAAGTATGATCCAATTCACTCCAGTAGGGGAAAACATTTCTTCCTGATCCCCGATGAGGCAATCGGATTTTTCCTGGATCATCTACCCCGGTTGTTATTACTTCTAACTATTAATATCTAGTTATATTTTGTGCATTTAGAAATGCATCCAGCTCTTTTTTAAAACAATCTACTGAGCTGGCCAGAAACAGTTCTTGAGGAAGTTTATTCAATATTTTCACAGCTCTCACTGCAAAGAACCCTTTATGAGATTAACCACTTGACCACTGGGCACTTAAAACCCCTTCCTAACCAGACCAATTTTCAGCTTTCAGTGCTCTCACATTTTGAATGACAATTACTCAGTCATGCAACACTGTACCCATATGAAATTTCCGTCCTTTTTTCACATAAGTAGAGCTTTCTTTTGGTGGTATATGATCACCTCTGGGTTTTTTTATTTTCTGTGCTATAAATGAAAAAAGACCGAACATTTTGTAAAAAAATGCATTTTTCTTCATTTCTATTATAACATTTTGCAAATAAGTGATTTTTCTTCATAAATTTGGGCCAAAATGTATACTGCTACATATCTTTAGTAAAAAATAACCCAAATTAGTGGATATTATTTAGTCTGTGTGAAAGTTATAGAGTCTACAAGCTATGGTGCCAATCATTGAAAATTGATCACATCTGATCACACCTGATATACTGAGGCCTATCTCAATTCTTGAGACCCTAACAAGCCGGGAAGGTACAAATACCCCCCAAATGACCCCTTTTTGGAAAGTAGACATTCCAAGGTATTTAGTAAGAGGCATGGTTAATTTTTTGAAGTTGTAATTTTTTCCCACAATTCTTTGCAAAATGAAGATTTTTTTTATTTCTATTTTTTTTTTCACACCAAATTGTCATTATAACAGGTTATTTCTCTCACATGGCATGTACAGTCCACAAATTACACCCCAAATTATATTCTGCTACTCCTCCTGAGTTTGGCGATACCACATGTGTGAGACTTTTACACAGCCTGGCCACATACAGAGGCCCAACATTGAAGTAGCACATTCAGGTGTTCTAGGAGCATAAATTAAACATCTAATCTCTCAACCACCTATTACACTTTTGAAGGCCCTGGAGCACCATGGCCTTGGAAACGGCCACAAAGTGACCCCATTTTGGAAAGCAAACACCCCAACGCATAATCTATGAGGCATAATGAGTCTTTTGAACGGTTCATTTTTTTCCAGAAGTTTTTGGAAAATGTGGAAAAAATATGAAAACGCATTTTTTTTTTTTTACACAAAGTTATCCATTTCTAAGATATTTCCAATACATAGCATGTACATAGCAAAAAAAACCATCCCAAAATATATTCTGCTACTCCTCCTGAGTATGGCGATACCACATGTGTGAGACTTTTACATAGCCTGGCCACATACAGAGGCCCAACATTGAAGAAGCACACAGACGTTCTAGGAGCATAAATTACACATATAATTTCCTTACAATCTATCACATTTTTGAAGGCCCTTTATAACACATAGCATGAACATACCAAGAATTACACCCTAAAATATATTCTGCTGAGCAAAGGGTAAACAAAAGATTAACTGTGGTTTTAGTAGTGCAGTTGTCCACAGGAGAGCAGCCCTGATCCAGGCAGCAGGCAGGGACGTGGTCAGCGACAGTGAATGGAATTGTCCAGGCAGCAATATTGTCCATAGTCAGTACAGGCAGGGATACTGTCCATATACAGTCCAGGGTCAGTGCAAGTAGAGACATTGCCAGCAGTGCCAAAATACTGGTCCTGGTAGTAAGCAGGAACATGGTCCAAGTAGCAGGCCAGGAAAGAAGGGGGGACAGGGGTAGAGGCTACTTCCACCCAAATCTTTTTGAAGCCTCCGAGTATCCAGACCCTAATCCGGGAATGAGAAAACTAAAAAAATAGTTTTCTTCATATATTTCTGGAGCGCCTCACATATGCGAGACTCCTGTGTTCCCACTAGCATAGCAGGGGTAAATGATCAGTCCAAGAGGCAGGCAAAAAACGTGGTCAAACAGCCCAGGGTCAGTTCCAAAGCAGGCAGAGGTAGGTCCAAGTTTAGCGCTCGGCAGAAGCGTGGTCGTATGACAGGCCAGGGTCGGTTCCGGAGAAGGCAGAGGTATGTACAGTTCAGTGCAGTGGCATAAGGGGTGTGGAGGAAAATGACAGGAAATGAGAATTACGATTACCATACTTCCCTAATAATGAAGAGAAGCACGGTAACGGCAGAAACATTCACCTATACAGAGGCCTGGTTGGGAAGGACATTGGGGACAATAATACAAGGTGTCTCTTCTAACTCCTCCTCTGGAACACACCTGGCATTTCTTCCGACGTCTGTGGCCTGTTTCGGGGGGGGGGGGGGTTCTCAGGAAAGTGGCGTTTGTGGAGTCTGCTCACGGAATCAGAGCGAATATTTTCTGGTGGGCTTTCCGGGTAAACGGGCGGAGATTACTTGTTCCTGGTAGTGCAGATAGGATACGGGGGTCTCAGTAGATTTTTGGTAAATAACATAAGTGTTATACATGGCCAAACTGAAAAAATAAATGGACACTTTTATGCTAATGACGGGATTTTCTTGTGGGAAGGTAGGGCTCAATCATCTGATCATTGAATCCACTCCCACCATAAACAAATTATAGTCATAGATACAAGCTGGTTTCTGGATTGGGCCGTTTCTTCTGGAGACTTCCACGTAGGTGTCGTTATGGATTTTCGTGAGCATGTGGACGTTTCGTCTGTCCCTCCACTTGACAGCCAATAGCTCCTGGTTACGCAAAGACGCTGTCTCCCCTCGTCTTAGCCTTTCATTGACGAGTTTTTGCGGGAAGCCCTTTTTATTGGCTCTTACAGTACCACATGCTGGGGTGTCCCTCCGGTGAAGATTGCGTTAGAGGGGCAAGCTTGTATAAAATTATCCACATAAAGATGGTATCCCTTTCTAAGGAGTGGGTAGACAAGCTCCCAGACAACTTTGCCACTGGCTCCAATATACTCTGGACATTCAGGGGGATGCAGTTGGGAGTCCTTCCCTTCGTACACCAGGAAGGCGTAGATGTACCCTGTGGCTTGGTCACAAAGTTTGTACATTTTAACCCCATATTGGGCCCTTTTGCTGGAAATAAACTGTTTGATGCCCAGCCTGCCTGAGAATTTTACAAGGGACTCATCCACGGATATATTCTGATCGGGGGTATATAACTAGGGGAATTTTTCAGAGAAAAAATTTGGGAGTGGCCGAATTTTAAATAATTTGTCAAAAGCTGGGTCATTTCGGGGAGGGTACTGCGTGTTGTCATTATAGTGGAGGAACCGCATGATCATAAGGTATCTTGACCTTGGCATAATGGATGAGAAGAGTGGCATGTGGTGGATGGGGTTGGTAGACCAATAGGAGTACAATTAGTTTTTTTTGGTGAGTCCCATAGTAAAAGTTAAGCCTAAAAAAATGTTGAATTCCTCTTCGATATGCTCTCTCCACTCAAAGGGACGGGCATAACTAGAGCCAGGGTTGTTTACTATGTACTGCTGTGCATAGAGGTTGCACTGGGCCACAATAGACGACAGTAAGTCTTCGGTGAAAATCAAATGAAAAAAATCAAGCATGGCAAAATCATTCATTTTCGCCTGGGCACCTGGCTGGGCGGTGAAAGGGGGGATTTTTGTTGCTCCGGAATTAGGGGGAAGCCACAGGGGGTTTTGAAGGGCATAGGGAAGGCTGGCATGGCCCCTATCCTTTTGGAGCTGAGATGACACCCTACTGGTGCTTAGCCTTTGTTGCAGTGGACGGCCCTGCGCTGCTGGTAGTAGGTTGCTGCTCCATGCCAGAAAGTCTTCTTTTCATGGGCACACGTCCCTCTTCCTCTGTAGAAGACCCACTGCTTGTAACAGGTTCATAGGCCGAATCAGAAAGACTCAGAGAGCTCCCCACTGCTCTCATCGCTTAGGATGAGAATCTGGTAGGCCTCCTCACTGGTAAAAAAATTTTTTGCCATACTGGTGACTGTGTTGCGAATCTAGACAGGTATTGCTGCACTGTGGGGTGCTGCCGAGGGTGCACTGCAGAGTACTGATGTGCACTATTGGGCACTGTAGTGGCATCAATGAGTTGCACAGATGGGCACGATAGTGGCACAGGTGGCACCGACCGTAGTGTAGTGGCACTGTTGGGCACAGGCGGCACAGATGAGCACTGTAGTGACACTGGTGTGGCTCTGGTGGCACAGATAACTGTATAGCACTGCTGGGCACAATAATAATGATAACCCACAGTATGGCACTCAATCGCTCTCCTCTCCACTCACGCTGTATCGGTGTGAGGAGAGAAGACACTGAACTTCCAGTGACCCTGTAGTGTTGACATTTGTGATCGCTCCGTCATTAGACGGATTTAATATTGTGGTCATTGGCCCTTTACCGTGATCCTTGTTGCGCCGGCGAGCACGGATATTCCCGTGCGCGCGCCCCACGGGGCAGGAGCGCGATTCTGGGAGGACGTCAATGTACGCCCTCCAAGAGATATCGAGCCGCACCGTAGCCGTCATTCGGCTATAGTGCGGTCGGTAACAGGTTAAATCTCTTTTCCTTTTCTAGCAAAAACTCTTCCATATGGTACTTTAAGCTCTCAAGTATTTTCCTGACTATAGAAGTCAACTTAACTGTTGTGCAGTTACTTGGTAAAGACTGATACCTTTTTAAATATAGGCACCACATTGATCTTATGACAATCCAATGGTACCATGCCAGTCATTAAAGGGTCTCTAAAAATTAGAAATGATATGACAGAGCTCAGCTCTTTGAGGACCCTTGGGTGCAAACCATCTGGTCCAGTTAATTCACCTTAATTTTTTCAAAATGTTTCTGTACCATGGTCAATTTTGAGCTGTTGCTGATCACTTGGCGCTATGTCAATACCATCCCCATTAAGGATTTGAGCATGGGGGTGTAGCCGAGCAGACGATGTAAGAGGAAGCCGATCTTCCTTACTGTCGCCAACACTCTGCTAATATCTAGCATTTAAGACCCCTCCCAGTAACTTTACACAGCTCTATATGTTACTTCTCACCTGCTCTCCATCCTGATACATCTTACAACTGCGACCAAGCACTAGAGCCATAATGAGGAGAAATGGGACGGATCAGAGCAGCCAAGATGGGGCCTGGTCGCTCCCTCCTCGTACGCAATCGAGGGACAGAATCAGGGATGCAGCTGCCAAACTGGAGCGCTTTGCGCATGTGCCTGCTGAGGATTACTTAACCACTCATTCATCTATTTCAGCCACATCTCATAACAGTGGTGAGCTGCTGCAATTTGGTGAGTCTACCTCAGATATACACACTGCAGCCCATGGGGATGAGAGGGACTCTCAGTGTACTTTAAGTAAGACTGGGCTGCACAGACACCAGCTCTCTTGAAAGATACCACACCAGAGCCCACACTTAGAGATGTATTCCTGGCTGAGCAAAATTGTAACGTTCACTGATGACACTCACTTACAGTTCAAGCATCTAAGGGAACATATGCCGCTTATTCGCCACAATGTACAGAAAGTGCACAAACGCATCCCAGATTTAGAGAGTAGAGTGAGCTCCATGGAGGATGAGCTGGGCATGGTTAAGAGCAATATCGCTGCTGCCAATTTAGTTGTTTATCGTCACACTAACAGTATAGATGATATGGAAAACAGATTACAGAGGGACTACATTAGAATTCTGGGTCTGCCTGAGAAAATTGAAGGCCGAAATCAGACTGCATATATTGAGCAATGGTTGACTGACACCTTTGAATGGAATTACTTTACATTGTTTTTCGCGGTGGAGAGGGCGCACCATTTTCCCGCCCACAAACTCCGTCCTGGGAATCATCCTCGTCCCTTTATCCTAAAGCTACAAAGATCGTTTTAACATTCTTGCCATGGCTCACACCAAAGGGCCGATCGAGCTAAAAGGGATCCAACATATCAATTTTCCCAGATTTTTCTATGGAAGAACAAAAATTAAGGGCCCAATACGATGATGTAAAAAGGTCAGCATCATGCAATGCAAATTCCATGTGCAATGCTATACCCAGCTAAGCTGTGTGTAGTGGCAAAAGGGGAAACACACTTTTTGATACCCCCAAGAGTGCTACTCAATGGCTGGATCACAATGAACACCACCTTCCAAGATTTCGTACCCCTTCCTGAGATTTAGTTGCTCTCTCTTTAGAACAGCTAATCCATCTGGGTAAGAAGTCTGCTCAGAAATTTGCAAACAGCTGTGAATGTACTCAAACTGTTTGGGGTAATTGCTAAATCTCCCCCCCCCCCCCCCCAGGCTCCTGTGGGAACTGTTCATAGGTTTTTTTTCCGGTTTTGTTGTTTTAAAGTTTCTTGGGTGGATGGCTACCACAGTGACCTGTGTGACGTTCACAAGCACTATGCAGATTTCTTCATATATGTCTGCTATGTGACTCACCTGTGCTCTTTACGTGTCGCACTGACTGTACACAAAACATATTTTATGTTCTGGATTCTGGTACCTGTTACCAGCAGTATGATTGGGTGCCATTATACTACCTGTTCTTTTGCCAATTATTTTTTTTTACAGCTGTGTTCGATTAATAACTTGTTTATTGGGAAATGTTGATGTGCCTCCTCCCTACTACAGTGAGGTGATCCGAGTGCTAGCTCAACTGTTGGTGATAACCCTGGGATTCCCTTGCTGGTGGTAAGGGATTTTAATGCAGTATGCAATTCTAGTGTGGACCGCTACCCTGTGGGAAATCAAACTACTACACTATTTGCATATCAGATTTCTGAGTTAGGTCTTAGAGACCTTTGGAGAATACGTAATCCCTCTACTACACAGTATTCCTGTTGCTCTAGTTCTTATGAATGCCTTCGAAGGATAGACACAGCATTGGGCACAGATTCTATCATGCCATGTATTACAGAGGTTACATAGGCCAGAGGATTGTTGGACCACTCTCACCTAGCCACTAGCACTCATATCTCACAGTCCTGTAAATACCCCACCTGGAAAGCCAATTCTTTTTGGTTACGTTTTAGCGTAATTTTTTCACAATGACAAATCATCTGCCTCACCTCTTATTGTATGGGACTCCTTTCCACAATACAATATGTGAGTGTTTATTACACTATAAAGGCTTGATATATTAAGAAATTCTTTGTATGTACAAAAATTTAAATGGTTAATTGTTATATCTAGCTGAATATGATAATCTAAGTTGGTCCCGAGGAAGCTATGCAATCAGTGAAACGTGTCGACAAGCAGATGAGAATACACACAGCTCTATCTTTAATTTCTGAGTATAATCCATGAAAAGAGGGATCTGTATATTGGTCCCAAATAGGAGTTCTGTATCATATGATAATCCATGTTTATTAATTTTAGAGTTACGTATTGATGCAATGGCGTTATTTTTAAATTATTGTAAATAAAGTTTGATATTTTTTATACAACCTGCGTTGTGGCTCATGTGGGTGCCAGTAAAGTCCACTGTCAGCAGGACTGATTCTTGCTAATTGTAGAATATTTGTAGAACTGAAGAGCAACACTTGTCTGCTCCCTCCCCACAGTGCCTCCGTTCTTGGAAGGACACCCAATTGCTTTACAAACAAAAGTTGCATGACAAAGCAGAAAGTAAGCAATTTTTTAACCGATACCAGTATTTTGCGGATGGTGAGTATACAGGGCACCTGCTGTCATTGCAAGCTCTCAAAACCAACCTAATTACATTGCTTTGATTGCTAATACTTCTGGTATACTTTCCCATGATCCTGTTGAAATATCTGGGGTCTTCCATAAAGTACACTATCCTCCACAAAAATTCAAAATAAAATTTAATTTTTAAGCCCCCCTCGCTTGCCAGTTATGACGGTGGTGGACAGGAAGTTTCTGAACTCTCCCATTACTCTTGAAGAACCAAGTAAGGCAGCGGGTGAGGCCCCTACTAATAAGGCATCAGGCTTTAATGGTCTCTCGCCTGAAATTTATAAAATATGAGGAAATTTTGATACAGGAACTGCTAGCAGTTCTGAATTTGGCTTATGAGCTTCACCACCTTCCAGAATCTATGAACGTGGCAGGTATGATTGTTCTCCTGAAACCAGGAAAGTATTTTTTTTTTTACCCAGAATCCTATTGTCCTATCTCCCTTTTAAATCTGATTTTGTAAATTGCTAGTGTTGTTACCATTTCCCAGCAGATTTTGAGCATATGTTTTGGCACTGCCCCTTATTGCCAATTTTCTGGCAAGGGGTGATTCGTGCTCTTGAAAACATCACAGCCCTTCACATACCTATGACTATCTCTGCGTGTTTACTTGGCTTGGTGGATGAACTGGTGCCTCTCAGAGCACAGAGAACTCTACTTTCTGTCACCCTGTTCTATGCGTCTATGCACGTAAAGCGACTATTTTACATTGTAAAAAAGAAGAGGGCCCTTCACTAAATTTCTGGAAAGCCCTAGTCAACAAGGCACTGCCATTTTACAAAGCTACCTACCTGAACAGAGGTTGTCTCAAAAAGTTTGAGAAGGTATGGCATAGTTGGGTTTCTGATACTTCTACACTTACATGAGGCTGACACTTGATCTAGATAGAAACCTCTATTAATGAGACCTAGGCAATTCTAAATATTGCTGTAAGCCTGTTTGTGGTATTAGACAGCTCCCTTTTATGGGAATGTGGTATTAATCTGCTGATGTTTTTATGAGGTTACTATAGTGATGATATTGTCATGCTGCATTATTTTAGGATGCTTACCGAATACAGTCTTGCATATAATCCTGGAAGGTGCTGTATTTGGGGGGGGGGGGGGGGATATTTTTGTAAGGTTTCTGTTTTATACAAGTATCTGGCTGCACCAGTAATTGTCGTCATTTGTTTTTGGTACCTTGTAATACCTTGTTTTGTCCAAGGTATGGGATGAGATGAGGTGGATTATGAGATATGACGGGATTTTACATTATTTACCTATATGGGAGAGGGGGCGTTTGGGAGTTACAGGGCTGAAGGATGATATTCCAGAGGGGTCCAATTCCTTTACCAACTAAATACTAAGGATCAAATGAAGTCATTTCAAGGTTTAAAGCAGGAATTTGGTATACCCTCTCGTGGATTCTTTCAGTTCCTTTAGCTCCATCATGTCTTCTAAGCTCCAGCGAAGCGGACTAATTTTAGTCAAGGTTACCGCTCCACCAGTTAGCATCTACTACAGACAGTTAATATATATTTAGAATTTTTGAGGGTTTGTCCTACTCACTTTTGCAACCTGTCATTCGTTTTCAATTTTTGTTTTATTTTCCTTTTTTTAAAAAATTCTTTGTAACTTTTAAATGATCGTGTTTTTTTTTCTATATTTTTTAAATACTCTTTTTATTATTTATAGCAATTTTAACTTTTGACATGAGCCACATGTATTTTATTTTTAGCTTTTTAATGCCCATGGGAATATATTTTGCAGTGATTTTGCATAGTGTCGATTTGCAGCATTCCCATTTCTATTCTGTGCTCTTTATAGACAACATTCCCTCTGGGTCTAAATCTTGTGCAGCAGCCGTGGAAAATCTGGTCTCTTAAAGTGGTTGGAAACCCTCAAATACACCCACTGAAGTGAACAGCCTCAGATTATACACAGAGATTAAACAAAGCCTCCTACATAGACTGTTTATCTGCAGCCGTCTCTTTCCTTCACCCCTTCAAATGGGCAGAATCCTGTTAAAATCCTTCTCCATCTGTTAGTATCACAGAGGAGGGGGCAGAGAGGCTGCAGTTACAGTGTGCGAGAGCTGATTGGAGGAAAGAAAATGAACCCCCTTCACACAGCAGAACTGTGTTGTGAATAGACAAGCTGCGTGCTGAGCTCCTTCTTCAGCAAAAATGTAATCTCATTTGTAGTTTAAAACCTCTTAGAGGTGAGTCATGCTGATAACAGAGGAACAAAGCACCAGAGAGGAATGACACTTAGAGCTTTGGAGAGAGATAAGTAAACATTACATATATATTTGCCTTGCTCAGATTTCATGACTGAGGTTTACAACCACTTTAAGTGTTTTTATCTTTTCCAGTATAAGAGGTTTACAGTGTACATTAAAGGAAATCATGTTATGGTCAGATGTTTCCTCGTATGAACATTAGTAATAAGCTCAGCATGGTTTCAGATTAACAGGTCTAGCAGCGCATCATTTCTAGTCAAGGCCTTAAACTGGACCATAAAATTGCCTTGTAATTGTCTTATAAACTTCTGTTCCAGCAGTGCCATTACTCCAGTCAATCTTTGGGGAGTTAAAATCCCCTATTATTATCACTGTCCCAGCCCTTGCAAACTGCACAAGAAGCTTACACTCCACCTCTTCATTAACACTAGGTGGCCTGTAGCAAGCTCCAATAATTAAGTTTGAAGTTAATAATTTGAAGTACACACACACACACACACACACACACATTTGAAGTACACATCCACAAGTCCCACTTTTACACATGCTTTGAGATCACTTCTCACACAGAGAAAGACACCACCACCTTTATGTTTTTCCCTGTCTCCAAAAAAAGAGCATAGTCAGGATTATTATTAGCCCAACGATGCGAAAAATGAAAGCAAGATTTTGCAATTCCAATTAAATCATAGTTCTCCTAATGCACGAAGCTTCCAACTCGCCTATTTTGCTTGGCAAACTTCTGTCATTAGTGAACGCCACTTTAATTCAAGGTCACATTTTTCACTTGCATTTTCCATTTTTTTTTTTTTGTAGTACAAATAGTACTAGAACTTTTAAATGGTTGTTTGTAACATGGGAACCTTTTTATCCTGTGCCACAGCCCTCCCCCCAATGACCTGTCTGCCCCATTTAAATTCCAGTCTTCCTACAAACCTCTCCCCTAGGAGAGCAGACCTCTTTCCATTTAGGTGCAAACCATCTTTAGCATATAGGTTGTACTCCAATGAAAAGTCAGCCCTGTGCTTTAGAAACCGAAATCCCTCCCTCTTAAACAAGTCTTTAGCCATGTATTCAGTTCTCTAGTCGCCCTGTCTTTCCTGTGTTGATTATTAAGGAGCCTCTATCTTGCATGAATTCTGTCATTGGTCCCAACATGAACCAAGACAGTTGGGTCAAGCCCAGCCACTCCCAGTAATTTATCAACCTGAACCATGACATGCCAATCTCTGGCACCAGGGAGATATTAACATATTGGTTATTTCAACCCCAATTCCAAAAAAATTTGGCTGCTGTATAAAAATCTACAGAATGCAATGATTTGTAAATCTCAAACCCATATTTTATTCACAATGGAAAATAGAAAAATATCAAATGTTTAAATTGAGAAAATTACCATTTTAGGAAAAAAATAAGATCATTTTGAAATTGATGGCACCAACACATCTCAAAGAGGTTGGGACTGGGCAACAAAAGGCTGAAACAGTAAATGTTGCTAACAAGGAAGACCTGGATGCACAATTTGCAACTAATTAGGTTAATGGGCAACAGGTCGGTAACATGATTGGTTATAAAAAAGGGCATCTTAGAGACTCAGAGTGTCTCAGAGGTTCACCAATCTGTAAAAAGCTGCATCTAAACATTTTCAAACAATTAAAGAATAATGTTCCTCAATGTAAAATTATATAGTTTAAATACATCATCGTCTACAGTACATAACATCCTTAAAAGACTCTGGAAAAATGGAGAAACCTCTGTGTGCATTGGACATGGCCTAAACTTAATATTAGATGCCCATGATCTTGCATTAAAAACAGGCATGATTCTGTGATGAATATTACTGCATGGGCTCAGGAATACTTCCAAAAATCACTGTGAACACAGTTTGCCATGCCATCCAAACAAGTTAAAGTTCTATAATGCAAAGAAGAAGCCATATCTGAACATGATCCAGGTAAAAGGTGTTGCTCTGTAATTTTCAGCTGGCATATTTCCTGTATGCAGATGCCCAGTCTCCAACAAGACCCAATGACTGTGTAAGGCTGTCTCTGACATGCCCCTTGGGCTTCAGGGTGTCACAATCACAGCTGTCAGGTCCTATGCAATTCACAAAACCTCCAAAGTGCCAATTTCATCTGCATGAGAAAGTTACTGGAGTGCCCACTCCCTCTGCACGCTGAAGGCAATTAGCAAGTGAATTTTAGGCTGCTGTGTTTCTCTATGTGTGTGAATGCAGTGTTCATTCACAGTACAGATAACTTGCCATTTTCCTTATTGTGCTAAGTGATGTGTGCTGGGTTATCCACCTATTCAGGAATAGTAAGGAGTATGGATGTGATGCTCAAACTGGTCTCTGTGCAGTGTAATCTGGACTGTAAATACATGTAGCACACAGCATCCGGTTTACACTCTTATAATGTTAACATTTAAGTCGTGTGTATTCGTTTAGATAGATTAGTCTGCTAAGTGTCATTCACTGTTATGTGGGTGTTACTGCAGTGATACAGAACATAAATGTGCTTTTCTGTTAGGCCGCATTACCCACAGTTAGTTTGGAAAAGACCTTTTTTTCAGGTTCACCGAGATCTGTTCACGGACAGAAATTGCAGGTAACGTATGCTGAAGAGTACTCCATTAGATCTGTGCAATAAACTGCATTTAATTGGCAGATGTTCTAATTAAACGTGATTGTTCATTGACTGTTTGTGTGTTTATGAAATTTTGTCAATGTTTTGTATGTGTATTAAGTCTGAAATAGGATCACACTGCCCTATAATGGCACTCATAATGAGCACTATACAGTTGTGCTCATAAGTTTACATACCCTGGCAGAATTTATAATTTCTTGGCCATTTTTTTTTAGAGAATATGAATAATAACAACCATTTCCTTTCACTCATGGTTAGTGTTTGGCTGAAGCCATTTATTGTCAATCAACTGTATTTACTTATTTTAAATCGTAATGACAACAGAAACTACCCAAATGACCCTGATCAAAAGTTTACATACCGAGTATTGCCCCCTTTAACATCAATGCAAGCTTGAAAGTCTTTTGTGGTATTTGTGGATGAGGCTCTTTATCTTATCAGATGGTAAAGCTGCCTATACCTCTTGGCAAAAAGCCTCCAGTTCCTGTAAATTCTTGGGCTGTCTTGCATGAACTGCACGTTTAAGATCTCCCCAGAGTGGCTCAAAGATATTAAGGTCAGGAGACAGATGGCCTCTCCAGAACCTTCACTTTATTCTGCTGTAGCCAATGACAGGTCGACTTGGCCTTGTGTTTTGGATCATTGTCATGTTGGAATGTCCAAGTACGGCCCATGCGCAGCTTCCTGGCTGATGAATGCAAATGTTCCTCCAGTATTTTTTGATAACATACTGCATTCATCTTGCTGTCAATTTTAACCAAATTTCCTGTGCCTTTGTAGCTCACACATCCGCAAATCATCAGAGATCCACCTCCGTGTTTCACAGTAGGAATGGTGTACCTTTTATCATAGGCCTTGTTGACTACTCTCAAAATGTAGCTTTAATTGTTGGGGCCAAAGTTAAATTTTGGTCTAATCACTCCAAATGACTTTGTGCCAGAAGGTTTGAGGCTTGTCTCTGTGCTGTTTGGCGTATTGTAAGCGAAATACTTTGTGGCATTCGCGTAGTAATGGCTTTCTTCTGGCGACTCGACCATGCAGCCCTCATCCTTCTTCAAGTGCCTCCTTATTGTGCATCTTGGAACAGCCACACCACATGTTTTCAGAGAGTCCTGTATTTCACCTGAAGTTATTTGTGGGTTTTTCTTTGCATCCCAAACAATTTTCCTAGCAGTTGTGGCTGAAATTTTAGTTGGTCCACTTGACTGTGGTTTAGTTTCAACAGAACCCCTCATTTCCCACTTCTTGATTAGGGTTTGAACACTGCTGATTGGCATTCTCAATTCCTTGGATATCTTTTTATAGCCCCTCCTGTTTTATACAGTTCAACTACCTTTTCCCACAGATCCTTTGACAATTTTTTTGCTTTCCACACGACTCAGAATCCAGAAATGTCAGTGCAGCACTTGATGGAGGATGCAAGGGGTCTGTCAGGAGTCCTGAAACTCATTGACCTTTTATATACACACACTAATTACAAGCAAACAGATCATAGGTGAGGATGGTTCCCCTTAATAGCCATTCGCACCCTTTTGTGTCAACTTGTGTGCATGTTATCAGGCTAAAATCACCAGGGTATGTAAACTTTTGATCAGGGTCATTTGGGTAGTTTCTGTTGTCATTATGATTTAAAAAGAGTAAACACAGTTGAATGATAATAAATGGCTTCAGCCAAACACTAACCATGAGTGAAAGATAAGTTTTTGTGTTATTCATATTCTCAGAAAAATGGCCAAGAAATCATAAATTCTGCCAGGGTATGGTAACTTATGCGCACAACTGAATCTGTACAATGACCTATTCATATTTTAAACGTTTTAATTTATTATATAATTGAATAAATTAAAAGGCCAATAAGCAATATGGTGGCTAGAAAAGGTGAACAGATAGGGCAACTCAAGCACAGGTCTTGTCAGTTGAGACAAATCATGAGTGTTTTTGGAATTGTACAGACAAAAGACATGATCTGGAAGAGGAAGCTAATTAGAGGTTAAGTGTCACCTGGGCCTTTGTTGGTATTGCTTCACTTCTTCCTGCTGGAGCGCATGTAGGAAACCATATTGACAGAACAAAATTATACTAACACCAACCACATACATACCTTTTTTCATATTAGTTCGCTCAATCCCACTGAAATCTATGCAACATCAGTAGCTGACTGATGTCCTGGGACTGAAACACAGCTTACATATACAGTAAATTGAATTACCTGTATGCACTCCATTATGGGACATTCATAGAGTGCCAGATGGAAGCATGATTTAAAAGTTATAGGTATGGGGCTGCATGTTACCTTTCCCTATTATTCCCAAGATGTAGAGCTCAGGCGTGATATGCCCATTGCAAAAACACATGAAGGAGAGAAGGTACTAAAGCCTCCTACACATGATCAGATTTTCCGCAGACAACACCTCGGACTTTTGTCCGAAGGCGTGCGCCTGGATTTTGTCTTGCATACAAACGGCAAGGAATTGTCGGCCAACAAACACAAACTTAGCGACGTACTACAAGGGTTTTTTTTCCTTTTTCTTCTTGGTTTCTCCCCTTCATCTTCCTCTATACAGAATCAGCTTTCTGAGGATAGCAGCCGCCGATGCCCTGCCATTTTTATTATTTTTTAATTCTTTTAATCCAATTATTTGGAAACTTTTAACCCCCAAATCCCTGACCTCATCATGGACTTATGATTTATTAACTGTGATTATTCTTATTTATATCCACCTGTATTTGCGCTGATAGTTACATGGGTATAGTTAGTAGTTACAGTTCACCAACTCTTGGCATTGCTGACCCCCTATAATAAGAAGCAGGACACATGCTTTTATTTTATTTTTTGGTTGAATAATGATTTGATTTGGTATATTTTCTATATTTTTGGATGCATAGAATGCACGTTTTGGTTAGGTTCTATTGGCAGATAGATGGCTAATTTTATGTTTTTTATTTTTTTAATGCACAATTAAAAAAAATTGTGGAGAATAATAAATACTTGGTTATGTGTTTTACTTCAAATGACAGTTTGGCAGTAGGCAGTTACATTGTGGTAACTTGCCCAAAAAAAAAAAAAAAAGCATAATATTATTCTTGATATCACTAGAAAAAAAAAAAGCCTTTGAAAATTAGTTTGCAATAACGCCATCAGTATCACCAGCAAAGCAGCTTCATTATTATCCCATTAAAGATGAAAAGAATGTGCGCTGCATTTCGAGATTTCATAATTTGCCACGTCACAAATGTTAATTCTCCATTAGGAACGCTAGTTTACAAGAACGACCGCTTCTGGCTCGTCCTTGCTTCCGAGCATGCGTGTTTGCACGTTGGACTTTTGTCCGACGGACTTTTGTACACACGCTCGGAAAATCCGACATTTGTCCGCGGAAAGTTTTTAAACCTGCCATCCAACATTTGTCCGTGGAAAATCTGACAACAATTGTCCGATGGAGCGTATAAACGGTCAGATTTTCCGCCAACAGCCTGTCATCACACATTTCCCATTGGAAAATCCGATCATGTGTACGCTGCTTTACACAAAAATTAGACCCACGGATCCAGCAGACAGAGTGGCAGCAAAGCATGTGAAGGGTATAAGTACACATACGTGTGGTGAAAGTTAAAGTTGATAAAATCAGAGAGCAGATTTTAAAATCTTGGACTGAAATGTGTTCAGCAAATATGTGAACGTTTTGCCTCCAAACTCCTTGAACGTTTAGTCTACAAACCGACTGAGCGACCTCCTCATTGAGAATAACCTTCTTGGTGCCCATTAGTCTGGATTTCGCCCACAGCACTCCACAGAAACTGCCCTCCTAAAACTCATAAAATATTAACAGCCAAAACCAACGGTCATTATTCCGTACTCTTATGCCGACGGGAAATGTTGGACGTGAGCTTGCTGGAAAATCTGACCGTGTGTATGCTACATCGAACATTTGCTGTCTGACTTTCCGCCAACAATTTTTGATAGCAGGTTCTCAAATTTCCCTCAAACAAAACTTTGTTGTCGGAATTTCCGATCATGTGTACACAAGTCCGACGCACAAAAGTTCACGCATGCTCGGAATCAAGCAGAAGGAGCCGCACTGGCTATTGAACTTCCTTTTTCTCGGCTAGTCGTACGTCACCACGTTCGTAATTGTTGGCCAACATTTGTGTGACCGTGTGTATGCAAGACAAGTTTGAGCCAACATCCTTTGAACAAAAATCCACGGTTTTGTTGTCAAAAAGTTCAATCGTGTGTACGGGGCTTTACTCTTGGACCTTTCCGCTGCCTTTGATACAGTTGACCACCCCCCTCCTCCTCAAAAAACTATTTGCTTTGTCTCCATGGCTGCGCTCACCGTTGGTTCGAATCTTACCTATCTCATCGCACCTTCAGTGTCACTTACAACTCCACTTCCTCCTCTCCAACTCCTCTTATCGTTGAAGTCCCCCAAGGTTCTTGGACCTCTACTATTCTCGATCTACACGTCCTCCCTGGGTCAACTGATAGCCTCCCATGGCTTCCACTACCATTTATATGCTGATGACACCCAAATCTATCTCTCTGCCCCTCAGCTCACCCCACCAGTCTCCTTACGCATCACCGATTTACTAACAGACATAGACGCCTGGATGTCAAACCACTTCCTCAAACTGAATCTAAAACCGAGCTCTTAATATTTCCTCCTCCATGTGCCCCTTCCCCCAACTTCTCTGTCACAATCAATGGCAATCTAATGGCAAATTAAATCAATATATCAGTCCGTCCCAACATGCCAGGGTGCTGGAGGTAACCTTCGACTCTGAACTGTCCTTTCAGGCTCGCATCCAATCCCTGTCCAAATCATTACGCCTTAGCCTCCACAACATTTCCAGAATACGTCCCTTTTTAAACTAATGACACCACCAAGCTTCTAATTCACTCCCTGGTTATCTTTCGCCTCGACTACTGCAACTCCCTCCTCATTGGATTACCTCTACAAAGACAATCCCCCCTTCAGTTCATAATGAATATTGCTGCAAGACTCATCCACCTTACCTGCCCCCAACTACATCACTAACCTAGTCCCAAAATACCAACCAAGCCGCTCTCTTCGGTCCTCCCAAGACCTCCTGCTCTCTAGCTCCCTCGTCACCTCCTCCCATGCTCGCCTCCAGGATTTCTCCAAAACTTCTCCCATCCTTTGGAACTCCCTACCCCAATCTGTCTGGACTGTCCCCTAATCTATCCATCTTTAGACGATCCCTGAAACCCTTCTCTTTAAAGAAGCCTATCCTGCTTCTAACTAATACACTGTTTTACTTCCTCCATCAGCTCACCCCCCACAGCTATTACCTTTTGTATCAATTGACCCTCCCTTTTTAGATTGTAAGCTCTAATGAGCAGGGCCCTCTGATTCCTCTTGTACCAAATTGTAATGCAACTGTAATGTCTGCCTTTATTTTGTTAAGGGCTGCGCAAACTGTTGGCGCTATATAAATCCTGTATAATAATAATAGTATAAGGAGAAGTAATTCTTACCAAAAGTGATACAAGGAACTTGTTGAGAAAGACAATCTTCATACAGCCAACTCGCAGGGAAGCCTTCCCATCCACCTTAGACACATCCTTATAGGCTTCTCCTTGTGTGGCCTCAGGATAGAGTGTCAAATTGAAGTTGAAAACCTCTTCTTCCATAATACAAACAGCCTAACACAAACAAAAAAGAGAATTTATGGTCACATACATTTAAACTGGAATACTAACATTGCATTCCTTCTCACTGCTATTAACCAAGGGCTTTATAATCCATGCAGCCAAATAGTATAAAATTCCCAAAAAATATCAAAGCAGATTTTTTAACAGCTTTAAACCTTCCTTCTAAATTATAACACATGGCCTTTGGCTCCTGCAACAGGCTTTTGGCTTCTGACTCTTACATTTATCTTCATTGTATCTAATGACAAAGCTGTTGAGGTCTAATACAGAGGTACCCAACCACTGGCCCACGGCGCCCTCTGCTGTGGCCCGCCACCTCCTGCTTTGCGAGCCCAGATCGCGGGTTCCTGAACCACCATCCCAGAGCAACAGTGTGAAGAATGAAGCCAGTGGTATAGGAAGCATGCGGCTGCAATAGAGAGCAGAGCCGATGCTTCCGGTACAGCGCCAGCTCCTGTCACAGGCAAAGTGATACCAAATGCACTCCCCCTCATGGGACAGCAGCTGCCAGCCTTACCTGCCCTGGGGGACAGCAGCTGCCAGCCTTACCTGCCCTGGGGGACAGCAGCAGCTGCCAGCTATACCCGCCCTGTGGGACAGCAGCAGCCACCAGCATCACCCGCCCTGGGGAAAAGCAGCAGCCGCCAGCCATACCCACCCTCGGGAACATCAGCAGTCGCCAGTCTTACCCGCTCCAAGGACAGCAGTAGCCGCCAGCCATACACGCCCTGGGGGACAGCAGTAGCCGCCAGCCATACACGCCCTGGGGGACAGCAGCAGCCGCCAGCCATACTCGCTCTGGGGGACAGCAGCAGCCGCCAGCCATACTCGCTCTGGGGGACAGCAGCAGCCGCCAGCCATACTCGCTCTGGGGGACAGCAGCAGCCGCCAGCCATACTCGCTCTGGGGGACAGCAGCAGCCGCCAGCCATACTCGCTCTGGGGGACAGCAGCAGCCGCCAGCCATACTCGCTCTGGGGAACAGCAGCAGCCGCCAGCCATACTCGCTCTGGGGGACAGCAGCAGCCGCCAGCCATACCCGCCCTGGGGAACAGCAGGAGCCGCCAGCCATACCCGCCCTGGGGAACAGCAGCAGCCACCAGCCATACCCGCCCTGGGGAACAGCAGCAGCCGCCAGCCATACCCGCCCTGGGGGACAGCAGCAGCCGCCAGCCATACCCGCCCTGGGGGACAGCAGCTGCCGCCAGCCATAACCGCCCTGGGGGACAGCAGCAGTCGCCAGCCATACCCGCCCTAGGGGACAGCAGCAGCCGCCAGCCATACCCGCCCTAGGGGACAGCAGCAGTCACCAGCCATACCCGCCCTAAGGACAGCAGCAGTCACCAGCCATACCCGCCCTAAGGACAGCAGCAGCCGCCAGCCATACCCGCCCTGTTGGAAAGCAGCAGCCTTCAGCCATATCTGTCCTTGGGGACAGCAGCAGTCACCAGCCATACCTGCCCTGGGGGACAGCAGCAGTCACCAGCCATACCTGCCTTGGGGGTTCGGCAGCAGCGGTAAACCGCAGCTTTAGGCCCCTTTCACACAATCAGTCCAAAGGGGTCCGCCTGTCTGTTTTTCAGACGGACCCAATCGGACCCTCCATTCACCTCTATGGAGCGGCAGATGTATACAGATTTATGTCCGTTTACAATCGCCTACCTCCAATCCAATTAGCTAAAAAAAAAAAAAAAACAAACAAACAGAAGGGAATCCGTCCCCTGTCTCAATAGGATTGGAGGGCCCATAGAGTACAGCATGCTCTGTCCCAGTCTGCTCTGCATATGCAGAGCGGATACGGACTGGTCATCCGCCCACTCTGCTCATTGTGGCCTGTGACCGGTTACCAAGTCGCTTAAGTGGTCCTCGCTCTTCAAAAGGGCGCCCTATGTCAAATAAAATAACTATGAACCAGTCTGTCTCTGGCTGGGCTCCATCTTGCTTCCTCTGATATATTTCTTTTATTTGCTTGCCTGCATCTGTTTCTTACTCTATGTATAAAGAAAAAAAAGACTATAATATTGCACAAGGTTCCACGCAAAGTTAACCTTCTTATGGATGGTTTGTGGGTTGACATCATTGACAACAATATCTTTCAGCCTTGCAAAAATGTCTATCTTGCTAGATTCCAAGAAAATGGAGGAGTCAAGACCTGAAAAAGAAGATTTGTAATATTAAAAACATCATAATATGAAGTTGTATTCATGTTGCAAATTCACACTAAACTGAGAAGGCA
Source organism: Lithobates septentrionalis (assembly GCA_037952835.1). Classification (NCBI taxonomy): domain Eukaryota; kingdom Metazoa; phylum Chordata; class Amphibia; order Anura; family Ranidae; genus Lithobates; species Lithobates septentrionalis. The sequence continues at coordinate 7,211,222 of JBBDGP010000295.1, forward strand.
TTACATTTTAGCACATATACTTTAACTTCTGAAGTTTTAACTTGTCAGTGTTTAAGAAAAAAAGTGAAATCTTACAATTTAAAGATAACAGAATATTTATACATGCACTTTGATAATGATTGGAAAGCTTAAAGCCTCATTTAGATGGGCACTGGCACCTGTGCTGCGTGCATGAGCTGTACGTTTTCACACCTGGCTCCACCCTGAACTGCATGCAGGTAGCCTACGAATGTGGATGCAGTGGCTGCATGGACACAGTCAAAATTGAAGAGGCATGCAAGAGAGGATGCGTGGCCCTGAAAACGGTGCTTCAATGCCCTTCTGAATGAGGTCTTATATTCCAAAATGTATTGGGTCACAACAGCCCAGGACAATTCTTAATCCTGAGAAAGTGGGCAGATTGGTCTGCCAAAATACATGTGAAGCCAATTGAACAGATTTGAGTATAACAAGCATGGGACCAAATTTACTATTTCACAATATATTAAGAAGGGGAACGGACTATAAACTGTACAAAGTCCACTTATCGGCAAACTAGATCTGCAACTAATTCAGCTGATAACTGATCTACGTAATGGGCAGCTTTATTTTATGTAAGCTACACAAGTCAGCCAAAAATTTACTATACAATCTTTATCGCCCACAGACTGCTTGCACACATACCCAGTATCTTGATTTCAGCAACATGGATGTTTTCATCCCACACATTCATGCTAAAGGAATTCAACTTTGCAAACAACTTGAAGGCTATCAAGTCCTTATCTTTGGAGGGCTTTGTTGCTAAAGAAAAAAAAAAATTGTATAAATTAATTTGATCCAACTACATCAAACATTTGTTCAACTCCAACATAGCAGATATAACAAACTAATCAATAGACAAATCTTCCACACCCAACATGTTGCTATAATCTATGATAAAGGTTTTAGCCCATTTATCCTTAGTAATAGTTAAAGCAGTCTACAGAAAAATTGCTAAATAAATTGCCTAACTTTTGTTATTAAATTTCTGTCATAAGACTAGCATAGTAGGTAAAGTATTGAATGCTAGCAACTATAATTTTGGTGCAGCTGTATGATACATGAAGATTCTCAACCCCAAAGGGAACTCAAGTTCCGTGACAATATAAAAAGGATGAAATCAGGCTCTCTCGTCTTTACAATTATACCTGGGAAACATTGCTCATTATGGAGTGAAGCTTCCCCTGTATGCCACATGGCACTTTTGTAGAAAAAACAAATTTACATTAACTGTATGTCCTGAAGTAAAAAAAAATACTTTAGATGCATTTTTACCAAAAGTAACCAACTTTCCAAGGTGGATGCAACTTATGTCTTAAAAGAGAGTCACATTTTCACTGTTTATTTTTTCCAAGGTAATGATGTCCGCCATTGTCTGTACATCACTGTTTTTGACTATTGACTGCTAGTCTGCACCCTTCCATCACAGCATGCAGTGGCAAAAATTATTTGATACCTCACAGATTTAATATGTTTGCTCACTTGCAAAGAAATGAAGGGTCTATAATTGTTATAGGTGTATTTTAAATGATAGAAAGAATATGAACCAAAAATCCAGAAAAAAACAAAAAAAACACATGATATAAAAGTTATTAATTGAGTTCCAGTTCAGCAAGTAAAATAAGCATTTGATCTCCTACCAACCAACAATATTTCTGGCTCCCACAGACTGGCTACAGTGTGTGCTTATGTGGTACACAGATTAGTCCTGTCAATTTAAGAAGGCACTTTTAATGACAACTCATGTGTATAAAAGACACCTGTCCACAGAATCTCTTTCTTCCATTCAAACCCCACCATCATGGGGAAGAACAAAGAGCTGTCAAAAACGTCAGACAAGATTGTAGACCTGCACAAAGCTGGAATGGGCTACAAGACCATCAGCAAGAAGCTTGGTGAGAAGGAGACAACTGCTGGAGTGATTTTTAGAAAATGGAAGAAATACAAAACCACCATCAATCGCCCTTGTTCTGGAGCTCCATGAAAGATTTTGCCTCATTGGGAAAGGGTGATCATGAGAAAAAGGAGGGATCGGAACAACACGGGGGAAGCTTGTGAATGATCTCAATGCAGTTGGGACCACAGTCACCAAACAAACCATTGGTAACAATACGCCATGGATTGAAATCCTGCAGCACCCGCAAGGTCCCCCTCTTTAAGAAGGCACATGTACATAGGCCCAGTGGAGGTTTGCCAATGAATATCTAAGTGATTCAAAGACGGATTGGGAGAAAGTGCTGTGGTCAGATGAGACCAAAATTAAGCTCTATGGCAGTGGTTCTCAACTCCAGTCCTCAGGACCCACCAACAGGCCAGGTTTGCAAGATAGCTGAAATACATCACAGGTAATATCACTTGCTGCTCAGTGATTGCAGTATTCTAGTCTGCAACTCCCCAAGGTAATACTTAAAATCTGGCCTGTTGGTGGGTCCCGAGGACTGGAGCTGAGAACCACTGCTCTATGGTATTAACTTCACTCGCCGTGTTTGGAGGAATAAAAATGCTGACTATGACCCTAGGAACACCATCCCTACAGTCAAGCACGGAAGTGGAAACATTATGCTTTGGGGCTGTTTTTCTGCTAAAGATACAGGTTGAATTTGCTGCATTGAGGGGGGCCAATGGACAGGGCCATGTATGTAAAATCTTGGATGAGAACCTTCTTCCCTCAGCCAGAGCACTGAAGATGGGTCATGGATGGGTCTTCCATCATGACAATGACACAAAACATACCGCCAAGGCAACAAAGGAGTGGCTCAAGACTAAGCACATTAAGGTCATGGAGTGGCCAGTCAGTCTCCAGACCTTAATCCTATAGAAAATATATGGAGGGAGCTGAAACTTTGAGCTGCCAAGCGACAGCCAAGAAACCTTAAGGATTTAGAGAAGATCTGTAAAGAAGAGTGGACCAAAATACCTCCTGAGATGTGTGCAAACCTGGTAACCAACTACAAGAAACGTCTCACCTCTGTGCTTGCCAACGAGGGTTTCTCCGCTAAGTACCAAGTCAGGTTTTGCTTAGGGATTAAAAATACTTATTTTACTCACTGAACTGCAACTCAGTTTTTAACATTTGTATCATGTGTTTTTTTCTGGATTTTTGATTCATATTCTGTCTCTAAGTAAGAGGGCCAACTTACAAAATCTGCAGGGGATCAAAATTAATTTTCCCTACTTTATGCCTGTCATTGTCAGTCAAGTGCATCCATAACCGTTTGTCTAAAGCTGGATACACACTATACAATTTTCTATAGATTTTTTCCTTCAGATTTACCAAAACCATAAAATTCGAGGTCAAACCTTAAGAGTTTCAATTTGTATGCAATCAGGCAGGCCCTTGCACTACATGATTTACTACATGGTAAATCTAAAGGAAGACCGACAACAAAAGTTGTATAGTGTGTATGGGGTCTTAGACTGTCAATGTCTGATAACTCATTATGAGTTCCTAAACTGCTTGCGTGCAAGAGCCTGTCAATCTGTCAGTGTGTGCCTAACTATTAGGAGTTATGCATCTTCGATAATCTGTACCACTGTGATGTGCGGAAAGCAAAATGTTACGCTGTTTTGAATGTAACATATTGCACACAATTACCTGCTGCATTCTGTAAGCTATGCTGCATGCTACAAATTCTTGACTTCTGCACATTATACACAGAGCTGTACTTTTTATACTCTGGATAGCAACCCAATATATTTCCTGGACAGTTTCTCTCAGTGCATGCTCCAGTATGTTACAAATCCTGCACAGCTACACTCCCTACGATGTACTAGAAAGCAAAAAGGAGGGCACAAAACTTTGTGCATTACTTTAAAAAAGTTTATTAAAATAAATGAAAGCCAAAAACATACAAGTGCCAAAAAAGGCTAAAGACCTCAAGGGGAAAAAAAGTCTCCAAAACTAGCAAAGGTAACAGTTTAGGAGTGCTCCATGTGGCCTGGACTTCACCCAATAAATGGAAATCGAGCTGATGTGTTTTCAAGACACTTTTCCTTAAGGGGGTTGTAAAAGCAGAAGGTTTTTTATTTTATTTTAATGCATTCTATGCATTACGATAAAAAGCCTTCTGTGTGTAGCAGCCCCACCCTCAACAATTACCTGAGGTCCCTCTCTGTCCAGCGATGTCGACGAGCGTCGCGGGCAGAATCACGGCGATTACGCCTGTGATTCGGATCGCTCAGGTGTGAACGGAGCCTTAGTCACTATAAACCCACCCACTCCCATCATGCTTCAGTTTTGTGCATAAACTGCAATCATAAGACAAATGGGTGGGACCTGTCTTCCTTAATGAACTCTAAGCTGCTGGTGTTCAGCGGTCTTCACATGCTTGATAAGAGTGCTGATCCGGACACAGGGTATTAATGAGGCTTCTGTGAAAAGTTTTTCTGGTTCTATTTATTATCAGAGTATATCTATGTTTGGGTCAATAAATTGATTCTGCAATTTTACACTATGAGTTTCAGTTTCTGGTTGACCCACCCATCCATCCATCCATCCGGTGAGAGCCTGCTGAGTACGTTAATAGTGGAGGATTGTCATAAGTTCAAACATCCACCTCAGGTAGGAGGGAATAGGAGGGAACAGACGCATTCTTTGGAATGCCCCACACACACGATCGGACTTTCCGACAACAGAACTGTGGATTTTTGTTCGAAGGTTGTTGGCTCCAACTTGTCTTGCATACACACGGTCACACAAATGTTGGCCAACAATTACGAACGTAGTGACGTACAAGACGTACGTGATATCTCCATTACGAACGCTAGTTTTACAAGACCGAGCACTTCCGGCTCGTACTTGATTCTAAGCATGCGTGGACTTTTGTGCGACGGACTTGTGTACACAATCGGAAAGTCCAACAACAAAAATTTATTGGCGGAAAATTTGAGAACCTGCTAGCCAACATTTGTTGGCGGAAAGCCCGATACTGGACACAATAGCATTTTTATAGGCAAATCAGTTATATAGGCACCATAGCATTGGGCTGCTGCTCTTCATCCCAAGTCTCGCCTCTCCTGCACTGCAGGCTGTAGAGGGATTGGAGTTCCAGTAGGAGAGTGCTCTGATCCTGCAGGGAGCCCTTGCACAGCCAGCGCTCAAACAGTAAGAGACCCTGATAGCGCAGGAGGGAGGAGATAGGGCAAAACACTCGGGGGAGAGGAAGGGACAACAGCGAAATGTGAACTGAGCCTGGGATGGAGGGGGCGAATGGTGCACAAAGGGCCAGGGTCTAGACATGATGTCTACACCTGTGCATTTTACCGCCCTACCTTAGGCACATTAGTTTCCCGCTGTGCCCCCTACACATCAGTTCCCCATGGTCCCGTCCCCCCCTGCACATCTGTTCCCCACTGTGCCCCGCTGCTCTACTGCTGTATAACTATGTGCGAAATGCTGCCTGTTCTCCTGCTACAGATGACCAACAGTCTGGGAGGAGGTGGAGGGAGGTGATATCAGGCCAGGACTTACATGCAGGGCTTGCTGCACGTCCAAATTCTATTGTACCCACATAGCAGCTTTTTTGCTTGCAGTGCCCAATTCCCCTGTAGGTCACAGTAAGGGGTGGCAGAATTCTTTCTACCTAGTGTCCCCTAATAAACGATTAAGAAAAGGCGTTTGCAAAAAAAAAAAAAAATGGTTAGTCCTCTACACAGCAGTGCTGAAGAGCCAGATGGGAAGCCAGAGAAGAGTCTAGGCTTTGCAGGAAGTAGCCATTGACACCATTCTTCCACTCACTGATTGAATTAATTTGCGCATGAAGACTCTGGCAAAAAAAAGGGGGGGGCGGGGGGTCTACACTCTGTATGCTGTGCTGTATGTTAGATACTGCCAATCACTGCACTCTGTACACCATGCTGTATGTTACATATACAGGACTGCTGAACTTGGCACATTGTATTATACATTATATAGTCTGGACTACTGCACTCTGCTGTGCTATGTATCTGTACCACGGTGTTGTTTGGCAGATAATCTAAGTATGCAGTTTTTCATTTTAAACACAGAGCACAACTGTCTGCCACACTCTCGGAGTTTTGTTATATAATACAGACTCTGGACTACTGCACTCGATAGACGCTCTCAGTATGCTGTTCTGTATATAACAATTTTGGGACATCTGCATTCTTTATGTTGTGCTCCACATTTAATACCTCAGGGTGCTGTTCTTGGTGTGTTGTGCTCTGCATAACAAACTCCTTAACCAATGTAATCTGTATGCCATGATGTACGTTGCATATTCCAAACCCCTGCATTCTGTATGCCAAACTATTTTTTACACACTCCAGACCGCTGCATTTCGTAAAATGTGCTGTAAGATAGATACACAGAACTGATGTACTCTACATACTCCTGACCATTGGGTTCTATGCACATTACACAGTGTGGGCTACTGTGTTTTGTATGCTGTGCAGTATATTACATGCTCTGGTCCACTGGAACATGTATGCTATTCTATATACTATGTACCCTAAACTACAGCACTGTCTTCTGCACTGTATAATACATTCTCTAGACTTCTGAATACCACACCCATGTTCTATATTCAAACCACTAGGAATCTTTACATAATGTTAAAATGTTACGTTGTTGAAAAGGAAGTTACATTTTTGTTAGCTTCTCTGTAATTTTAACAACTAGTAAGGTTTAAAAACATGAACGGCATTATCTGTTCCTGTGAGGAAATAAATATGTAAAACACAAAAGTTCATGACAAAAAAGAAATATAACATGGTTTGACAGATGAATGTTCCATGATAAAATGGCCCGTGTCATTAAAGAAGGAGTTAAACAGATCAGCTCCCACACTGGCTACACAATGTTGTTTCACATTAAGCAGTAGGAGGAAAAGCGATAAGGTTTACGCCACATCAGACCTGGTTTCCACAATGAACCAATATTTGTCTTAGGTTTTACCTTTCTTGACAAAAGTCTCTTTGTCCTGTTGCTTCTGTGCAGAGGCTGGCTCTGCCTTATCAGGGATGCTTGGCATGGCTTCTGTTATGAAGCTGATAGCAGACAGCAGTGCCTGAGAGTGCAGCAGGAGCTCCATAGATGAAAAGGCCACCTGTTGGAAACAGACATGTTTATGTGAATCTTTCTAGAAACCAGAACGCCACGCAAAGTGTAATTCATGACTACAAGTCCCCTGTGGAAAATGAAATTAGTGAATGCCTTTCACAATCACAGATTAAAGCCTCAATATAGAAAGAAGTTGTGACATCAAGAGAACTAGGAAAAATACATTAAGAAGGATTAGAAGATAAAAGCCAACTATGCTAAAACGTTCCCATTACTAGCTATATTACAGACATAAGGCTTGGTTAACTTAAGCTGGATCAAAATTCAACATGTCCAGGAGGGATGGGGCGAATATATTAATCCATGTATGGCTGTCCCTGTTAGACAGAAGTTAATTGTTAGATCGCCTTATGTCAAACGGGAATGTTGAAAAAGAATGTTGTCAGTCGCTGAAGTCACTGATCAATGTGTTCTGACAGCAGAGTAGTCCCACTTTCAGAATACATTGACCCACAGGGAAAGATTCCACTAACCAAACCTCGCTTGTGTGGATAGCGGAATCTGTTCATTCTTTTTTTGATCATCCAGCTTGCTGATCAAAAAAAAAAAACAAGTAATCTACAACCAGTTTAAAGATAGGGGAGTTCTTTCATTTCTTTTTTGCCATCCTCTATAGATAGTGATTTAAACTCACAATTATCACTACCCTGACGTTACTGTGATTTAACTGTGTTCCTGGAACTAAGCTTTATTTCGACATTGATGTAAGTGTGATTCTACAATTTTAATAAATTACCATTAAGCTTTTACACTATGTGGAGCATCTTAACCTAACAAGCTTTGTGAACCCAGTCCCCAGGTTTCCTCAACTTGCAAAGAGCATTCATAAATAGAATTATAGACATGCAGGAGTAGGAGGATGAGGAGAATTTAAAACTAGAATGTTTGCCCAAGAGAAAGATATTGTGCATCGGTGGCGGCCCGACCACAAGGGGCGCAACCCCCTAATCTATGCGCCTGGACCCTAAATGCAGGGCATGGGATGCATGGATTTCAACTGGGTTTTTTTTTTTTTTGAAGCACCTAATTAAAGCCTGAGGCTCCAATTGGCTTCAAAAAAGGGTGTGCTCGAGGCACAGAGCATTTGTGTGACAATAGCAAATTAATATTTATATCTCCGTCTGGCGAACCAGGAAGCAGGTCCTGAGACCTAATTGGCCAGGGAGTCTCTGGACCCACTTCCTGTCAGGAGGAGAAGCAACAGCCCCGAGCGAGATCACGGTCATCTGCATCCTAAGGTAAGGAGACATCTGTACATCCGTTTCCTGCGAGGGAAGGGGTTGATCGCCGCCTTCACGTCTGCCTCCCGCAGGGAGGTGGAGGTTGGGGGATCAACGTCTTCTTGTCCGTCCTGCCGCCCTTCCGTCTGTCACCCCCAAAATATCAAGTACCAGCCACACTGTGGTGCATAATTAACTGACATGAGCATATACATTTTGAATCTCACTCTACAAAGAAAGGATACCAACAGGTAGAAATGCAAAACAGTATGCTCTAGAAGAAATTCTGCAGAAATAAAATGAAGCTGTAGTACTCAGGATTGCGAATTCATTACTATTGCATGTCAATTCTTAAACCAAGGATCCCTGGCTAAAACAAAAGAAACAATGTTGGCACCATTTAGCTACAGAAGCATTTGAAACCAAACGCATTCAAATCTGCACTTGCACATGAGTGAACTCATTGAATTATTCTACAAATATGATACAAAATTTTTGAGTTGCCATCAAACCCAGAAATAAGGTTGCCATAAGGCACTGTAAAATGAATTATTGGAAGTACATCATACGCACCTAAGCTACCCTCTACCTTGATATTTGAGGTTATGTTGGTTTGTACACTCTGTTTATATCCATTATTACATAATGGGGTCTCCTAATACCACGTTTTTAATATATATATATATACATACATATACATGCAGTTCTGGTATATTATACCAGAACTGCAAAAACTGCAGCAAGTGGCCACCCAAAGTATCTTTGTAAAAATGTTGTACTTACTGGAAAATTCTTGGAGCTAATTGAGAGACACAGAAAGTCTTTAAAGTGGAATTCCAGCATGAACTTAACTAGCCTTAAAAATGTCCCCTTTCCCCTCCTCTCTAACCTGTGTAAAAAAGATGCATGTGCTTACCTATTTTCAGCACGCTCCGGTCCAATCACGCGATCTGGCTCCCCTTTGTCAGCCAGTGGTGGCTGCAAGGGAGAGGAGGGAGCACTAACAACAGATGCGCCATGGAAGCCAATGGTGATATCACAGCTTCAGGCTTTACCAGCCTTTGCCGAGTGCTCTCTTCTCTCCCCTGCAGCCATCACTGGCTGACACAGGGGATCACATAACTGGACCGGAGCAAGATAAAAACTGGTATATACATCTTTTTTACACAGGTTAGTCAGCATAGGTGTTAGGAGGGGGGGGGGGGTATTGTTAAGGCTTGTTAGGTTAAGCTAGAAGTGCCCTTTAACATTCAGGTTATATTATTGCCTACAGGGGGGTTGGACACTGGCAAACAAATCTGTAAGACAGTCTAGGATCATCCTTCCTACCACCAGCATGCCTCAATTTTTTGCTAGTGTCCTAGGAGAATGGATGTTTTTTATTCAGCTAAGCACTTTTAGGACTAACCTATTTTTTCTTCAATCAAGACTCTTCTCTACATTGCAGTTGGAGCATTGTTTCTTGGACTGCAGCTCTAAAGCACAGTCATCCTTTGGTGTATTGTATCCATAGCCTGCTTGACTGGGCATTGCAGGGATAAGCCTGGAAGAGAGCTTTCGGCGCCGTTTTCAACCTGACACTTGCCAGACTCCATTCTGATGAAAGTTAGCTCCCGAGTGCTTTCCCAGTCCAGGTTGGTAATGCTTTAGCACTTGCTCTACATGCGAAGACTCACTTTGTGAGTGGGCCTGTCATGCCAAGCACCAGGACCTACTGCAAATGCAAAGGTTATAGGTTGCCTTTATTTCCTACTCCTGACAGTTTCTGCCACAGTGGGGTTAACACCGTGGGACTGGGCACTGACATCATCTGCTGTTTTAGTGTTGAGTGCAAGCTCTCTTTACCACTCTAAAGCGTAGATGAATCGCCTCCTTTGCTGCTTTTCCTGCTTGCAAGAGCCATGTTTAACTTAAAGGATTAAAATTCCTGTCTCTCTCAAAGAACAAGAAAGAAATCAAGAATAAAACAGAATTTTGTGTATTTCACAGTTTGTACCTTTAGGGTCTGTTCGGTGTTCTCAAAAGTAGTTTGAAAATTTGGACCACTTTTGTCAGCCTGAAAGAAAAAAAAAAGGTTTACCTTGCTATGTGCATGCAAAATAGTAAAAAAAAAATTAACAAAATGTTCTTTCATTTGAGGTACTTTTTTCAGAGACAAATTCAACTGCAGATGGATGCACATGTGCAAAGTACCATTAGAATGAGAATGACAATATCTTACCTTAATATATTCCACTTTCAAGAGATCTAGCCCTTCTTTATCTGAAGAGTTTATTAGATGAAGAGGTTGTGTGCAGAGACCTGAATAATTAATAAAGTATGGTTATGTCAATTGCTTTGTTACGTTTAAAGTATAAGTATAGGTAGCTAAGGGCAAACAAGGATGGTGTGCAGGCGCCCGACAACATCCTTATCAACCAATTAGGTCATTGGTTGTTAGGACGCTGGAGGCTGGAAGGTTGTAATGGTGCAAAACCTGTGGCTTTGTGTAACTAAAATGCAGGCTTGATTCACCTGCTGGCTTGTATACAATTTTTGGGCACCCTTGAAGAAACTTGAAGGCACCCTGGTTGAAAAAAGCTGGATTAGAACACCTATTAGGCATTTACTGCTGCCTGTATCCCCATTAGGGAGATTCATCCTCTCTATTTATCCTGTTTTCCATTATCATTGAAAGTAAAATTAAATTTTGTCCCCAGGAAAGTAATAGACGGGACATTTTCCAATGGGGACACTAGTCTCTGTGACCTGGCTCCTCCCCAATATGACACAGATGGCAAAATTAACAATCCAAATTGAAAAAAAAAAAAACGTTTTGTCTATAGTTCTACTTTAAATAACGTTTTAATTTCCCTACTATTCAGTAACATTATGTAAATAATAAGCAGCAATGCATCTAGCAGAGGTCATTGCAGATGTATAGCACTAAAGATACAATCCCTGAAAGTAGGAGTAAACTCCCTTGTATGATATACCTGTTTACAGAGCCCCGATCGGCGCTCAAGTGTCCCGCCGCCTCTCTCAGCCGGACAGCTGCAGCGGGTGGGGCCGAGGACCCCCCACTGATGTCAGTCAGGAGGGTAGGAGGAGAGAGGCGGCGGGTCACGAGCGCGCCAATCGGCGCTCTGTAAACAGACACTGGAGCACTTTACAGGCACAGACATGGAGCTGACAGGCAGGAAGGGAGGGGGGGAGAGGACAGAGGAGGACAGGAGAGAGAGCGGCTGACGAAGGCGCGTAAACTAACCACGGTGTCAGGGCTCAGCAGCCATGATATATCGTGGTCAGTTTACGGGGGGGGGGGGGCATAGCCAGGCAGGATCAGCCAGGTTTTTTTAGGTGATACAGGGGGCCAAATTACACAGTACAAGCACTGTGCTGTATAACATGCTTTAACCGGTTCAATACAGGGCAATTTCACCCCCTTCCTTCCCAGGCCAATTTTTAGTTTTCAGCGCTGTCGCACTTTAAACGTCAATTGCGCGGTCGTGCAGCGCTGTACCCAAAAAAAATTGACGTCCTTTTTTCCCCACAAATAGAGCTTTCTTTTGGTGGTATTTGATCGCCTCTGCGGTTTTTATTTTTTGCGCTATAAACAAAAGAAGAGCGACAATTTTGAAAAAAAACACAATATTTTTTACTTTTTGCTATAATAAACATCCCAATTTTTTTTTAAAAAAACTAATTTTTTCCTCAGTTTCGGCCGATACGTATTCTTCTACATATTTTTGGTAAAAAAAAATCGCAATAAGCGTATATTGATTGGTTTGCGCAAAAGTTATAGCGTCTACAAAATACGGGATAGATTTATGGCGTTTTTAAAAAATATATATTTATTTTTTTAGCGCCGATCGCAATTTTTTTTCGTGACTGCGACATTATGGCGGACACATCGGACACTTTTGACACATTTTTGGGACCGTTCACATTTATACAGCGATCAATGCTATAAAATTGCATTGATTACTGTGTAAATGTGACAGGCAGTGAAGGGGTTAACCACTAGGGGGCGGGGAGGGGTTAATATGTTTCCTAGGGAGTGATTACTAACTGTAGGGGGAGGGGACGTACAAGGGGAGGAGACCGATCAGTGTTCCTCCGTTCTGGGAACACAGATCGCTCTCCTCAGAGCTGACAGGCTGTGGATCTGTGTGTGTTAACCGGCAATCGCGGGTGCCCGGCGGACTTCGCGGCTGCCGGGCACACGCACCGGGTCCCGAGGAACGCGGCGGGCGCGCGCCCCCTAGGCGGCCGGGAATCCCAGGACGTCATATGACGCCCACCCAGGATGGGAGATCCCATCTGTGGACGTCATATGACTATGGGCGGGTATTGAAGTGGTTAAGGAACAGAATCCATTTTTTTATTTTTTTTAGGGGAACAAACACTTTAAATCCATAAAATTTTGCACATATGCACTGAAAGTAAGGACGTTTTGGAGATCTGATTAAATTCTTCATGGCATTCAAACAGAATAGTAGGGCTAGGGGCAAGAGCTGCAACAAGAATAATATTATCTATATCAGGAGTTCACTACGGAGTTCTCCAATCCAGTTTGCCATGGTCAGGACAACTGACAGTTGCAATAGCCAGTTGCAGGGCTGAACTTACTACTCCATTAAAGGAGGGAATAGAAACAATAAACGGATTATTCAGTACATGAATTGCCAGATCCACAGTGAGAACAGTATATTTTTTTCCTAAATTCCACTTTCATAAGGTACAAGGCATGAAAATGTTCAGGAGAAGGGAATAACCACTCGAAATCATATGAAGCCATTTATTATCATATAGTAGTTTGGGTGATAATAATAATAATGATAACAGAAATCACCCAAATGGTCCTAATCAAAAGTTTACATACCCTGGAATGTTTGGCCTTGGTACAGATACACAAGGTGACACACACAGGTTAAAATGGCAATTAGAGGTGAATTTCCCACAGCTGTGGCTTTTTAAATTGCAATTAGTGTCTGTGTATAAATAGTTAATGAGTTTGTTAGCTCTCACTTGGATGCACGGAGCAGGCTAGATACCGAGCCATGGGGAGCAGAAAAGAACTGTCAAAAGATCTGCGTAACAAGGTAATGGAACTCTATAAAAATGGAAAAGGATATGAAAAGATATTCAAAACCTTGCATATGCCAGTCAGTACTATTCAATCACTTGATAAGTGGAAAGATCAGGGATCTCTTGATACCAGGCCCAGGTCAGCTAGACCAAGCAAGATTGCAGCCACAGCTGCCAGAAGACGTGTTCATGATACAAAGAGAAACCCAAAAGGTAACCGCAGAAGAAATACAGGCTGCTGTGGAAAAAGACGTTGTGGTTGTTTTCAAGGAGCACGATACGGCGATACTTGAACAAAAATTAGCTGCATGGCTGATTTGCCAGAAAGAAGCCTTTACTGCGCCAATGCCACAAAAAAGGCTGGGCACAGAACTAACTCCTTGGTTGGACAGGCAAAATGCAGATGCACTTCTTGTCAGTAGTATCTAAGATTTAAAGGGTGGAGCAAGTCAAACCTCTCAAGCTCTAAAAGCAACCTTTTTAAGTCCTACAATAGATAGAATAAGCTGAACAGATACCATAGTCCTCAGATACAATAGACCTAGTGCTGTTCCAACATAAAGAGGGATTACTGTAAGCAAAAAGGGGCAAGCAGAATTGTATAGAAATCAGAATTCTTCAAGCGATATTAACATTATCATGAAAAAAAAATATTATTAAAAAAATGAAAATAAAACAAATTATAAATATTATGGACATTAATATTCACAGTTTTAAGTATGAAGCAAATGGGAAGCAGACACAGAAGGATGAAACAGGAATATTAAGTAATGCATTCAATGAAGCATTAGAAAAAAAGTGTTACCCTGAAAAAAACATTAACCCCTTCCCGTCGAGCGTACCCAGATGTGCGTACTCGGCTTTCAGGGGTTATACTGGGATGATGCCCACAGCTGCAGGCATCATCCCGATCGGCTTTCCAGGGAAAACAACCGATGCGGCTAAGAACCACTGGGCTGTTATACCGGAGGAGCGGGAGGGGACGTCCCCGCCTCTCCCGCTCTTACCGGGCCTCCCGTTCCACCGGGAGGCCCGATCAACAATCCGCCGCCTCCGGCGGCTAGGGACAGACGGAAACAAAGCCGTAAGCGGCTTCTTTCCAGTCTCCTAATTGTTAACACGGAAATTATGTCACTTCCCGTTTACTCGGCTGCCAATGGCGCCGGTTAAAAAAAAATATACAGTATTCAGAATCGCCGAAAACGGCGATCTGAATACTTTGAAGTGCAAAGTAGGGATCGGGGGTCTTTTAGACCCCCGATCCCTCAATAAAGAGTAATATAGGATAAAAAGATTTCGCGCAATATTAGATGAATAAAGTGAATAAAAACACATATAGGATAACTGTGTCTCATAAATGTGCAAATCGCATAGTGAAGTGAATGTGGCAATGGAGGTGTGAATGGTGAGCTGATGGCTACTAAGGGATGCGAATCTCAATAGTGTAGCATCTAGCTATGGACTTAATCCATAAACAGTATGTGTAACATAAATGTGCAAATCGCATATAAAGTGCACAGTGTGATTGGTGCTACTAGTAGTGGGCTAATTGCTGCCAGGGGTGTTGGTCACTATGCCTGACGTTTAGCCGGGTAGTTAGCCACAAATAGTTGCGTAAAAAAACCACAAAAACAAATCATAAAGAAACATACACATACAGTTGAATCTGAAAATAAATATAGGAAATAAAAATGACATGTGCAATTCTACAATATTAGTGTAAGTAAATAGAAACTATCACACTTAAAACATCATTTAGTGTTCATAAAGTGTGCAAAACCGGATCCACAGCACTCTATGGGGCATGTGTAATGCTGCTGGGAGTTGGTGGGTTAATTGGGAAAGTCTATGTGTGGATGCCGCTTCCTTGTTCACCAGGAGGTGTATGGGGTGGATGGAGTAAAAATCCTATTTTTTCAATCCTCTAATGGTCTCATAGGACCCTCACCTTCATACTGTGGTAAAACGGCATTCAGCAATGGAGTATAGGTAGTTCTGGCAGCTGTCACCGAAGTCTCTGCTTTCTCTGTGTTAAGACTTTAAACCTTCTCTCCCTGTATCTCCGGAACGGCTCTCTCAGAAAGGGGGGAGATAAACCAGAAATAGGGGAGGGGGAGAGAATGGAGGCTCCACTAGTGTATTAACGTTTTAAAAAGAAGGGGTATTTATTTAGGTAATGCTCTTACATTTAAGAAACTTGTAACAGGCAGAGTAATTAGAATAAAAAGCTGTGGCGTCCTAAGCGCCCTCTCACTTGTGCTTCAAACTGTGTTGTACCGCTCAGCCAATCCCTACGCGTTACGACACCGTCACGTGCCTTCACGTGCCTCCCCAGATGAAGGCACGTGACGGTGTCGTAACGCGTGGGGATTGGCTGAGCGGTACAACACAGTTTGAAGCACAAGTGAGAGGGCGCTTAGGACGCCACAGCTTTTTATTCTAATTACTCTGCCTGTTACAAGTTTCTTAAATGTAAGAGCATTACCTAAATAAATACCCCTTCTTTTTAAAACGTTAATACACTAGTGGAGCCTCCATTCTCTCCCCCTCCCCTATTTCTGGTTTATCTCCCCCCTTTCTGAGAGAGCCGTTCCGGAGATACAGGGAGAGAAGGTTTAAAGTCTTAACACAGAGAAAGCAGAGACTTCGGTGACAGCTGCCAGAACTACCTATACTCCATTGCTGAATGCCGTTTTACCACAGTATGAAGGTGAGGGTCCTATGAGACCATTAGAGGATTGAAAAAATAGGATTTTTACTCCATCCACCCCATACACCTCCTGGTGAACAAGGAAGCGGCATCCACACATAGACTTTCCCAATTAACCCACCAACTCCCAGCAGCATTACACATGCCCCATAGAGTGCTGTGGATCCGGTTTTGCACACTTTATGAACACTAAATGATGTTTTAAGTGTGATAGTTTCTATTTACTTACACTAATATTGTAGAATTGCACATGTCATTTTTATTTCCTATATTTATTTTCAGATTCAACTGTATGTGTATGTTTCTTTATGATTTGTTTTTGTGGTTTTTTTACGCAACTATTTGTGGCTAACTACCCGGCTAAACGTCAGGCATAGTGACCAACACCCCTGGCAGCAATTAGCCCACTACTAGTAGCACCAATCACACTGTGCACTTTATATGCGATTTGCACATTTATGTTACACATACTGTTTATGGATTAAGTCCATAGCTAGATGCTACACTATTGAGATTCGCATCCCTTAGTAGCCATCAGCTCACCATTCACACCTCCATTGCCACATTCACTTCACTATGCGATTTGCACATTTATGAGACACAGTTATCCTATATGTGTTTTTATTCACTTTATTCATCTAATATTGCGCGAAATCTTTTTATCCTATATTGCTGTAAGTGTTGTGTGTAAACACCTAATTTCGCTGCAATATTATCGGTCATTTTTACGTCCACTTTGAGACACCTTGTTACTCACGCAATTATCACACCTGACCAGCGCAAGGGACACCAATCACACCTCAATAAAGAGTACCTGTCACCACCTATTACTTGTGACAGCAATAAAAGTGATCAAAAAATTATTTTTTTTTAAAAAACAATTTAGTAATCTAAAAATAAAGAAGGAAAAAAAAAATTTTTTTTAAGCACCTCCGTCGTCGCGAGCTTGCGCAGCAAAGAAAACAAATACGGAAATGGCTCCAGCATATGTAAACGGTGTTCAAATAACATGTGAGGTATCGCTGCAATCGGCAGAGCGAGAGCAATAATTCTAGCACTAGACCTCCTCTGTAACTCTAACCTAGTAACCATAAAAAAAAAAATTTAATGCGTCGCCTTTGGAGATTTTTAGCTACCATAGTTTGTCGCCATTCCACGAGTGTGTGCAATTATAAAGCATGACATGTTTGGTATCTATTTACTCGGCGTAACATCATCTTTCACATTACACAAAAAAATTGGGCTAACTTCACAGTTTGCTTTTTTTTAAAATTCATGAAAGTGTCCCTTTTCCCAAAAAGTTGCTTTTAAAACATTGTTGCATAAATACAGTGTGACATAAAATATTGCAACAATCGCCGATTTATTCTCTAGATTCTATGCTAAAAAAATATATATACCATAATGTTTGGGGGCTCTAAGTAATTTTCTAGCAAAAAATACGGATTTTAACGTAAACACCAAATGTCAAAAATAGGCTTAGTCATGAAAGGGTTAATTTTCACAATACAATTAACATGATAATGTGTAGTTTGCTTTACCTAGAACATCATAGTAGTCCAGACTAATTGTTTTTAGATAGGCCACAGCTTGAAGATTGTAGGTCTTAACACATGCATCAGTACCCAATTGCTGTATACTAAACACCAAAACTGTGGTCTCCTCTTTCTGTTGTTGCTTGGTCAATTCCAAAATAACCTAAAGAGTCAAAGTACCATATGGTTTAGAGGACCACAAAACACGTAGTAAGATCTGATGCAGCAAAAAAATGATTTAATTGTAAATGTATTGAGATAATTGTGTACATCAACTTACTTCTTTAACTTCAAATTTCAGGTGCAGATCTGTCAGCTCCTCAGGAGTAGTGTCTGCTGCAGGTTTGGAATTATCCTCAACCGAGCGCTTTTTTGGAACAGGGTTAGGGCTCACAAAGGAAGGATCAACATCTTTAGTGTCGAAGAACTCTTCATCGGAGTCTGCAAAAAAAAACAGTAAGCACACAAAACAGTAGAATGAGTATATCGGTGTATGGCAAAAACGACTGTTTCATTGGAAAAACCTGCATAAAAACTATTATGAGGCTACAATTGCTGATCACTTGAACATACTTGTTGCCTTGTCTCTGGCTTCAATAATTTTAGCAAAACTGACACTGAATGAGCATGCTGCATACAAAATCAAGTGAGGTTAGAGTTCTGAAACTGCATACTCGTTCAGCGCTTGCGAATCAGAAAGTACTTGAGGTGATTGTAGCTGTATTAGTGCAACAAGAACAATTGAGTACTGTTCGTGATAATTTTTTTATTTGCACTAACACCCAAATTGTCTGGACAAGCTTTGTGTGTCCCCATTCTTCAAAGTTCAAGCAGTACTACTAATACTCAAAGTGTTAAATAAGAAAGTTTTTGAGGAAAAAAAGAAAAAAGAAAAACACAGACATATGTACACAGCAATGGTAAAGAAACTTGAATAGTTAATGAGATAAGGTAGGGAGAGCGCGAGTAAGGCTGGCCATACATGGTTCGAATTCCTGCTGAACCGGCCAAGATTCAAACCATTAAATGGGCAGGCTGAAAGTACCAAGTTGATCAAATCGAGTATAGCCAGCCTGTCAGATTCTCTTATGATAATCATTAGCGGCTGCTATAGCCGCTAGCAATAATCAGGGTCTTCTCCCTTGCATCCCCGGCCCCCATGCAGGGAGCAGACTATAGCTCAGAAGGAGGGATTCCCCTGTCAGCGCTGTCTGTATTGATGGGGGAAATCGTGTGAATTTCTTGCAGGAAAGAAATTTGCTCCGTGTATGGACGACCTAACAGTCACAGAGGTGAAGGCGGGGGGGGGGGGGGTCGTAAAACTGTAGGATAATGATTTAGAAAACCCACCAGCCCATTATCTTTTGTGTCAAAAAGAATTATCGTTCTTCGTTCAAAAGTTTTCCTTTTCTGAATAGTTTTGAAGTTTCCTTTAAGAACTAAATCATTCACGTCTTCCATAGTGTGGATTGGTTGTGAGAAATGATGTCCTACAAGTGTGCAGAAATAACCTCCCTTTGTTCCTTGATGGGGTGTGTGTGTATAGATTCATCCTGGTCTGTAATTTCTGTCCAGTTTCTCCAACATAAGATCCTTTGCTACATATTTTGCACTTAACTAGGTATACAATATTACTGGGGATACAGCTGTATGATCCTGTGATATTAAAAGGTCTCTTTTGTGTGTGTGACAATTTTGGATCAATTGATTTGGCTGCACATTTTACAGCGTTTTTCGTTTTTTTTTGTTACAGGGTTTGGTTCCTTCATTTGTGACTTGATAAACTAATCAGGAGAAAACTTTATTCTGATTATGTCGAAGGCTAGGTGTTTGAAAGCCAATATTGGGGGTTGTTGGAATATGTCTTTCAGCATGCATTCCTCTGTTATGGTGGATTATTGTGGGCTACACCTTCTGTCCATATGCTGAAAATATCATCAATATACCGATACTAACTAAATGGCATTTGTAGAATGTTGTTCAGGAATTTGTTTTCCAGGTCAGCAATAAATACGTTTGCATATAGGGGCGCCATTTTGTTTCCCAGAGCAGTACCCATACACTGAGGATAGATATCATTATTGAAAGTGAAGTAGTTGTGTATAAGAATGAATTCAGTGAGCTGTGTACCATCCTCAGCTCTATATTTGTGGTTTAATGAGGGATGTTACTATACAGAGATTCTACACCCATAGTGGCTAGAAGTGTATTTGGTGGTAATTGCTGTATATTGTTTATCGTTTTAAGAAAATCAGTTGCATCTTGAAGGAAACTGGCAGTATTTATGACTTCTGGTTTTAAAATGGTAGGTAGTAAAGTCTTATGGACAATATAAAATAATGTGCACCGCATACTACCACATGTCACAGTTACCTACAAACAGGGCCCTCCAACGCTACACTGTCAGGGCTCTCCCTGGTGCTTCCATCTTCACCCGGTCTTCGTTCCAGGTTTCGCATCTCTGGGTGCTTGACTGGCTGGACCGATGTGACTTCTCTCCCATGCATGCGTGCGTGCGTGAGTTACATTGCTGCAGCACATTTCATATTACCCACTGACAGACGAGGGGGGGGCATGTATGACAGAAGAGACCTCCAGGGTCTCCTCCGTTATAAAAAGCCCGCCTGTCAGCAGATTTGGACAATTCCAGAGTTTACTACCACTTATTATTATTAATTTTATAAATTTTCAGGTAGCTGGTAATTGCTATCACTTGATGATAACTATTGTTGTTTACCTAAAGGTGTAGCCCATCACTAGAGCTGTCCTTGGGCCTAGGCAAAATGGCCGCCGACACAATCCGATTGGATGATAGGCGATATGTGATTAGGTTTCACTTTCCAATCATTACACAGTATTGGAGTCACATTATAGGTGTAGCCCATCACTAGAGCTGTCCTCGGGCCTAGGCAAAATGGCCGCCGACACAATCCGATTGGATGATATGTGATTAGGTCACATTATAGGTGTAGCCCATCACTAGAGCTGTCCTTGGGCCTAGGCAAAATGGCCGCCGACACAATCCGATTGGATGATATGTGATTAGGTTTCACTTTCCAATCATTACACAGTATTGAAGTCACATTATAGACTGGTGGGCACAGGCAAAATGTCCGCTTTAGTGATTCGTCTCTTAATACGGTGGTCGGCGGTCCTCGGCAAAATGGCCGCCGACAGCATATATATCTCACACTGTGCATCCGTCCAATGTTATCCCCCAGAGGAAGGCACGAAACCCCTGTGCCGAATACGCGTCGGGGAGGGGTAGGACGGAGCTGTCAGCAGAGGAGGAGGATTGCACATGCCATACCGCACGCCATACGATCAGCTGCTTATTATTTTACCTGTACAGTCTGGTGCACTCTAGCACCCATCCAATGTGAGTACCCTCTTGGAGGGCTTATTCTTTAATAAATGTCCTGGCTATATTGCACTATGGAGTCCCTCTGTTTGTTTTTTCTATGATTTTGGATCTTGGTTTTACCTGAGAGGAGTGTTTTTTCACCATTGTAACCTGAGTGAGCCTAGCAGTTTCACCTGGGAGGAGTGTCTTTGCATCATTGTATCCTGAGTGAGCCTAGGAGTAGCCCCAATGCTTATTTTGACACCGTTTAATTACTGTGTCACAGGACTGAAGGTGAGCGCAAGCACATGTGGGGTGTCACGGGAGAGCACAGTTTTCACGTGTTGTGATTTATACACCCATCAGAAGAAGCATGATGTTTATTCATTTTATGGACACTATTTATTCACGTTTTTTGTGATTTGTATTTATTAATTGGGATATACACTCATTTGTCACTGGAAAGTGTTTTGATATTTATATTTTAGCACTTTGCACTTTTATTAGTTACTACCACGATTGCACCTTTATATGCACTTGGTGGTTTATCATTTATAGTTATTTGCATTATATTTTACCTGTATGGTTTTATTTATCACATTACATGTATTTTATATGTGAAAATATTTTTTATATATTTTATATGTGACACTATACTAGCGCGGGCACATTTGCTATTTTTTATCTATCTACACGCAATGAAACGTGGTTCAGTGCTTGCAGCTTAAATAGTTTACTCCTTAGAGGCATTAGTCCATCTGTGGCTCGCAAGACACCTATATTTTGTTTACTACCACTTTAACACTTTCTACAAGGCCTGAGAATTGTTCAGTGAGTGTGTTCATACCTGTAATGATGGGTCTGCCTGTATTTCCTGGCTTGTGGATCTTGGGTAGTATATAGAAGTCCCCAATTCCTGGATTATCCAGAACTGCCTTATCGTACTAACCATCCAAGTTTAATCACCATTGCTCTATACGTTTGTTAGCATTTTCTTTTTTCCTTTTTTTTCCCTCAGAGTGGCCTACTTAACATTTTGCTAAAACTTTGTTTATTAATACAGCTTGGACCTTGAAGAAAGCGACACACCCCGAAAGCTTGTCCTAGACCCAGGGAACTAGTAATTTTATCAGAAGTTGTCAGCAATAATAGCTTGCTCCTGTAGGGGTCTTCAGGGAAAAGCCATCACCATATGGGTGCATCGAATGTCACATTACAGGCCAGCCCCACTCATTCTTCTCTGTGGGATCAGGGTAAGGCCTCCAAGGTGATGCCATGTACTGGTTGACTGTAAAACTGCAATAATGAGAACGTTAAGCTCTTCAACTACTGAAATAACAGAAAAAGAAAAGGAGAGATCCATTCTCCTTGGACACCAGCAAAAAATCTGAGGCATGCTGGCAGCGGGCTGGGTTGCTGCATAATCCTACATCTGACTCTGATCTGTATCCCCTAATGCACAATTAGGAAAGATTTCCATCCTCCTAGAACACTATCAAAAAACTGAGGCATGCCGGGTAGAGAATTTTTTTCTCTTTGCCAGCGTCCAATCTTCCTGGAGGCAGCAGTATAACTTTGATTGTACAGTAAAACCTTGGTTTGAGAGTAACTTCGTTTGAGAGTATTTTGCAAGACAAACAAAATTTAAAAAAAAAATTTGACTTGATATACAAGCAGCGTGAGGTCACAACTTAGTACAAAAGAGAAGAGAGGTGCAATACAGTTACATTTAATGAAGATACAACATTTAGCAAGTCACATGGTTGATGATTAACCACTTCCAGCCCAAGGACGTCATATGATGTCCTTGACTTTCAGTGGGAATATCTGAATGATGCCTGCAGCTACAGGCATCATCCAGATATCATCTTTTAGTGCCGGTCTGTGCACCGTAAGAACAATCATAGCGGCAGTTCCGCTGCTTGATCGTTCTTACAGGCGATGGGAGGGGACAGCCCCCAACCCCGCCACCCTCTGGTGCTTCCCCGGGCTCTCCCGCGCCATCGGGGACCCCGGAGAAAGAATCCGGCAGCGCCCGACGAAGAGCAAATACCGTGCGGCATAAAAAGTAGCAACGACTGCCATTTTATTCCATAGGGTGTTTGCTAAAAAAAAAACACTGTATATAATGTTTGGGGGTTTTCCGAGTAATTTTCTAGCAAAAAAAAGATTTTTACATGTAGAAGAGGAGTGCCAAAATAGGCCCGGTATGGAAGAGGTTAAAACAGGTACATCTAAGTATTGCAGGCATCCGGAGTAAAGCTGTCCACATAGACCGTCCTCCACACCACCATCAACGTCATCCCTTCCATGAGCGCTTCAAGCCTCACTTTCAAATCGCTCTACTGCAGGGTAGCCTTCCCGGTCACGACTGCTGACAACAGTGGGAGCCAGAGGACAGTCAGTGTGGACAGCTTTACCCCGAATGCTTGCAAAACTTAAATGTGCCTCTTTTAATCATTAACCATGTGAGTTGCTAACTGTTGTACCTTCATTAAACGTAACCATATTGCTACACTTAGATGTGCCGCTCTTCTCTTTTATACTCTAACTCCCGCTGACGTTTGCTTCTAACCCCCTTGTGGAGGCTGCCATTTGTGGATGGACATTTTATGGTTGCACAACCTATCACATTGCTATGATCTTTTTTATGGACTATAAACTGAAGGCCTTATGAATAAATGGTTGTGGAACAAATCATCTGCGTTTCCATTATTTCTTATGGGGAAATACACTTTGATATACAAGTGCTTTGGATTACAAGCATGTTTCCGGAACAAATTATGCTTGCAATCAAGGT
The DNA here is from genome assembly GCA_037952835.1 of Lithobates septentrionalis. Classification (NCBI taxonomy): domain Eukaryota; kingdom Metazoa; phylum Chordata; class Amphibia; order Anura; family Ranidae; genus Lithobates; species Lithobates septentrionalis. The sequence continues at coordinate 7,234,999 of JBBDGP010000295.1, forward strand.
TTTACTGTATATGAATTCCTATGTTCCTCAATGGACAAGAAAATAGAATTTTTGACTTGCCAATAAAATACATTTTCTCTAGAACAGTACAGGACATGGATTATATGCAACTATCATAAAATGATTAGAAACTAGCAACAAGGCAGGCAGGAAGGGACATCTCTTTATAAAACCCCTTCCACTCTTGACTAGCCTCAGTTTTGTAGCATGCAATACGGAGATCATAAGAACAGAGGGGTGGGTCACGAGTACTGTATTCCAGTAAACATTTTTTACTGGGAAGTCAAGACCCTATTTTCCGGATTGTAGAGTGCAGGACATAATCTTCCTCTTTTTGTAGAATATCTTTTTTTTTTAATAAAAAGAGTTTTTCAAATAAACAGAAGAATGAAAAACAGTACTTGGATAAGAGACAGAGGACACAATCTTCTTTAAATCACTATGGCCAGGACAGGCAAAAGCAGTCCAACTGAGGGGTTGGAAACACAGCAAACAATAACAGGCCCACATAAAAGTTCAAGAAAGGCTGAACAGACTCAGAGTGGCAGCAAACAGCACCTTACACCTGAAACTGGCATCAGAGGAGGTTTGAACAAAGCCTGAACAAAGGCAATAATGAGAGAATAAGAGTCTGAAGGTCTCATAAAAACAAGGACGAGATTTGTCCCTTAAGGCCCGGTTCACACTGATGCAATGCGGAATTTTCAGCAAATTCTGTTGGGTTTCCACACCGTATCAAAATCGCACCCCATTCATGCGAACCGCTGCGGGTGTGCATTAACGACACCCCAAAATCAGTTCACAAATCACATTTTGTATGGCTCAAAGTGAACCGCATCTACACCAAAATCAAGCATGACTTTTTTTATTTGCCGCACCAGAATCGGACCCCATGCGATCAGATTCTGGTGCGGCAAAAAAAAAAAAAAAAGTGTCACGCTTGATTTTGGTGTGGATGCGGTGCAATTTGAGCCATACAGAATGAATGGCTCATATCACACTGCTGCAGAATCGCATGAAATTTGACCAGGAATTCAGTGCGATTCCTATTCAATTCGCATGTGGTTCCAGTGTGAACCGGGACTAATGGTACTTCAGTCCAATTTTTGGTCGAGACCAGACTGGAGGAAGGAAAGGATACATCCCACAGAGTACGATCTAGGGTGAAAGTCCTTTGACATGCACCCCACAAAATAGGTCCTTCAGGTGTGATAACAAAATATTTACTGCAACACTGCCCTCACTAAACCCAATTCACAGTACAAAAAAAAAAAAAACCTTTAATAACCAGGGAATATAACAATATTAGTGTAGATATTATTAACAAAATGACACTGTGAAACAAAATCACAAGTGTATTAATGTGGACACATTGAGGTTATTTCCTTCAGGTGTGATGGAAGGCTTTACAAGGAGTCAAATTACTAGCCTTCAAGAGGGTCGGGACGAAAGAATCGAAAGGCCCGGAACAGCAGAAAGGCATAAAACAGACTTAGCTAATCCCACGGCAGGTGGTCTGCACTGTGAAGGCCAAAAGGTCCCTGGACGACAAACCAGTCTAGTATTTGTTGAATTTTGACACCAGAAGGAGCACACCCAGTGTTCCCCCCATCTGTGGCAAAAGGCATGAAAGACCTACGGATAGACAGCTCATTCCCCCAAAACCAGACGCTCATGAATAAGAAACTATGCCTGGGATGTGGACAGCGGATGGGCCGGAAGTTCCATCCAAGACAGGCTTAGAGGTCTGCTTCCTTTAGAAGTTGCAACTCAACATTCTGGCCATGTGGGACAAATGGCCTCAATCCTTTGTCTTATGCATCTGAACCCCAAGCCCTAAATTCTCTCTGACATAGTGGATTACCATTCTGGCGCTGAAGTGAAGTCAAGCTTTTCCTCCAGTCGTAGAGGCTAGGCTGCTCAAATGTCAGCAAATGTCAGAAAAAGGCTTAGGCATGAAGGGGTTAATATGTTGTTTCATAAAATATATACAGTATACTGGGGAAAGCGGAGTGGGTAAATAGCAGCAAAAGAAAAACAGCCTAATTCTTATGAGGTGAACATGCACAACAAGCATAAATGCAATGTGTGGCTACCTGATGAGTCTGCCTCTATAAAAAGAGACTTCGCAATTTCTTGTTTTAAGAGTTTTTCTGGTCTTCTGGATAAAATTGGGACAGCAGCGATCTGGATTTTTCAGAGAAAAACAAAACCCTATTAGTAGTTCACAAAACACAGAAGTTTTAACTTACAAATGCATAACAGGTGTGTTTCCGTGCCTGTGTATAATTTGCTTATTAATTAATGCGCACTTTAATTGACTTAAGCTTTTATTGTATGCTGATGAATCTAATACACACTTGAGCTCCTCCTCTTCTGTGTCTGCCCCCATAGCAAGCGGCTTGCTATGGGGGCAGAGGTGTGAGTTCGCTACAGAGCCAGGCTGTGTGTGTCCATGGACACGCATAGCATGGACTGGCCCCGCCCACTCCTTCCTTACTGAATTTGACTAACAGCAGGGGCCAACGGCTCCCGCTGCTATCTGCCCTGTGAGACCTGGGAGAAAGAACAGTGCTGCTGAAGACGGGCACATTGTTGGATAGATACAGGACTCGGGTAAGTATTCAGGGGGGAAAGCCAGCAGCTATTGAAGGGTTTCTCACCCTAATGAAGGCAATGCATTAAGGTAAAAAATCTTGTGATTTTGCAACCACTTTAAAACAGAAGTATGGGTTAAAAAAAAAAAAAGTATACTCACCTATGTAGATGCAGCATCGATCTGATGTTGCAGCTGTCCCACGTCAGCTCTACACCAACGGAGCGATCAAACACTGCTGATTGCTCAATCTTGGGTCCGCCCTGAGCACAGAGCGGTGACTGTCATTTTCCAGTCTGTGATCTGCCCCTCCAACACTCACTGGAGTGCCAAGCTGCAGAGTAATCAGGCATCAGGGTGGATCCTGACATTACCATCGGGATCTCTGCAGAGCCTGGCTCAGTGACATCAGCAGACAGCAGGATTTAGCCTGCTGATGGCTAAAACTGGGTCATAGTAGTGCAGAACTTTTTTTCCTAAAATGGTACAAAATGGTACATTTTCTCAGTTTATTCATTTGAAATGATTTCTATTTACTATTGTGCATAAATTATGGCTTTATGAGATCTGCAAATCATTGCATTCTGTTATGTAGGTTTTATACAGCGTCAGAACGTTTTTTGGTTTTGGGGTTGTACATCTTTGAAAATCATCAGATAAAAAAATATGACCACAAGTAAAGTAATTCATGTGACCTTGTGACTTAAAGCTGTATTAAACCCAAACAAATAAAAGGATACACCATGGGGTATAGAAAAGATACGCCCCCTTTAAAATAATCACATTTCGTTGCTTTGCAAAAAATCACCCCCCTTAAGTCAGTATTTTGTTGGACCACCTTTTACAGCCTTTAGTCTGTTGGAATATGTCTATACTAACTTTGCACATCTAGACTTTGCAATATTTGCCCACTCTTCTTTGCAGAACTACTCAAGTTCAGTTAAATTTGATGGTGCCCATTTGTGGACTGCAGTCTTCAAGTCATTCCACACATTTTCAATGGGGTTTAAGTTTGGGCTCTGACTAAAGCACGATCGGACTTTAAACAAACTTTTCTGTGGATTTCTGTCCAAAGGGCATTGGCCATGAACTTGTATTGCATACACACGGCAGGACTTTTTAGGCAACAAACACGAACATAGTGACGTTTCAACATACTGACGACACTTCAAAAGAGGACGTTCAATTCTCCGACGCCACCTTTGGTCAACTTCTGTATTGCTGTCTGATCTTTTGCATTGGTTCTGAGCATGCGTGTTTGTACTTTGTACTAAAGTCCGATGGTTTTGTGTACACACGATCAGACTTGCCGACGTACGACTTTTGTTGCTGCCAAGTTTGTCTGTTCGCACAGCCAACATTTGCCCGATGAAAACCGAAAAAGTTTGTCCGATGGAGCGTACACGCGGTCGGATGTTGCCTTAAAACAGCTAATTTGCATGTTTGTTGTCAAAAAGTCAGATCATGTGTATGGGCCTTAGGACATATACCTTTTTCTCCTTCAACCACTGTGTGGTAATTTTTGCTGTGTGCTTTGAGTAATAGTCAGGTTGGAAGGTAAACCTTCTTCCCATTGACAACTTTCTGGCAGAGGGCAGCAGATCTTTCTCAAGAATATGATGGTGTTTTGCCCCATTCATTTTTCTTCTATCATAACAAGTTCTCCAGTCCCTGCTGCAGAGAAAGTCCCCCATAACAGGATATTACCCCCTCCATGCTTTACTGTAGAAATTGTGTTATTTGGATGGTGAGCTGTATTGGATTTCCACCAGACATATCATTTGGTGTTGAGGCCCAATCATTCAATTTTAGTATCATCTGACCGCAACACATTTTTCCATGTAGCCTCAGAATCTTTAAGGGGTGGTGAGATGAGACTAAAATTGAATTATTTGGCCTCAACACCAAACAATATCTCTGGCAGAAGTCCAATACAGCTCACCATCCAAATAACACCATTAGTACCAGTATAATCGTCTTAAAGAAAATACATAAATAGCATCGCTACCAAAAATTAAAAAAAAGACTTATTTGTTTCTTTCAATTTGCCCCACCATACCTATCCCAGCCTTGTACTAAAGCCCTTCAAAGGGCCATAATTTCCATATTCTACATTGAAGATAACCACTATGCTCCGAGCGAAAGCAAACTGAAATAAATGGCCCAGTAAATTTAAGCTGCATCTGAACTCTAAAATGGCAGTTCTGGATGCATGATTGACTACATGGGCAAAAGGAGAAAACTCCATGGCTCCACCAACTGTCTGAAATGAAAGTTTAAAATTAAAAGGGTTATTTTGGACTTTGTGAGACAAGTGAAGACAATTACATTATATTTTGAAAGGACATTATTGTACTTTGTGTATTAAAGTGATTGTAAAGGCTCGTTTTTTTTAAATAACAAACACATCATACTTACCTCCACTGTGCAGCTCGTTTTGCACTGAGTGGCCCGAACATCCTCTTCTTCTGGGGTCCCTCGGCAGCTCCTCCCCACTTTAGATAACCCTTTACGAAAAGCTCTCTCCCGGGGGGGGGGGGGGGGGGGGGGGGTGTTACCTTGCGGGCCAGCATTTGTGTCAATGGACATGAATTGCCAGACTCGGCCCTGTCCCCCGCGTCATTGGATTTGATTGACAGCAGCGGGAGCCAATGGCTGCGCTGTTATCAATCTATCCAATCAAGAGCCGAGAACCTCGGGCAGAGGAAGAGTGCGTCTCCGCCGGGTGAAATTCCAGGGCTCAGGTAAGTAAAACGGGGGGCTGGTCACTACCAGGTATTTTTTCACCTTAATGCATAGGATGCATTAAGGTAAAAAAACACGAGGGTTCACAACCCCTTTAACTGTTTTAGGGTAAAATACTCAATCCTGTGGAAACATACTTACTCTCTTCTCTTTTGTAGCTGGAGTGACAGCATGCTGCTGAGGCAGCGGGATGCTGTTAACAAGTTCAAACACTCCTTGGAGTTTGCGGTCAGAGGTCTTGAGGCGCAACAATGGTAACTCTCCAGACACTTTAAACCTACAATGAAAATAATCTTAGCCTAAAGAATTTGGCAAAGCTCACATTATTACATTTGAGCAAGAAAAACACTTTGTAAAATAACAATGTGCTCATGTGTTTATATAAAAAACATTTTCCAAGCCACAGGTGTAAAAAGAAATTAGTGCTGCTGACCTCAGCGCTTACCATCTTTGTTTTTCTTTCTTTACCATCATACTTTTCTTTTACACCTTTGTTTTGCTTTGCATTCCTCTCTTGCAAAAACTCTGTCCTGTTTTTTCGAGTGGCTCTGTCACTCTAACAAGTCATATGGAGACAACTTTGCATGTGCACTCCCCATCTGGCATTTACATGCATCCCCAGAAACAGATTACAGGGCAGAAAGCCACTCCCTTGCTCCCCCCTCATTCCAGCGCCTATGCAGTCCCTTCTGCATAGTGCAAAAGATACTGTTCAAGGAAGCAGTACTGTGCTATCTGTAGCCAGCAGTGGTGCAAAATTAGTAATGTGTAAGTAAATGCTGCATTTGAGATTTGCATTTGCATTTACACATTTCAGAAAACAATGCAACATATTCTGGGTCTTAATGTTTGGTTACAGAAAATTGGTGACAGAAAGAACACAGTAGATAAATCAGACAGACAGTGGGTTTGGTACAAAGGTTTATACAAAAGAAAAAGTTCTAAACTGTACAAAGACCCTCACCTTGGCATTCTGCTGTCTCGCTCTACCATGGCTTTTCCAATCTGCAAATCAATGTCGAGGGGCTGCAGAAGGTGGAGGGATGAGGAATTCATAGCCCGGGCCTTCTTCCAGTCCTCACCTGCACTCATGCAAAAAAAGAAAAACAATAAAAAAAAAAACACATTTTAAAAACGTCTGCTGATCATTCTATTTTAGATCAATTTTATTCAGCAGATGATCCCTGCACGAAAACAAATAAAAAAAAGAAAAATATGAGCTGTGTGTTCAGTGCATTATAATCATTGCAGTATGTGAAAAAATTATTTATTCATTTATTAAAGTGCCCAAAAGAGTGGATTGTACTGCACAGCAACCAGATTCTAAATATTTTTTAAAAGAGGTCATATGTTACAGAGGAAAAACTGATTTTTCTTTCAGATACTTTGATAAATGAGGTCCAGTCCTAATAAAATTTGCTCTTTAATTAGGTATAGACAGTAAGTGAAACATGCTCAAAGGTGTGGCTTTGCAAAAATGTTGTCTATTCTAATACAGTTTACTCCAATAATATATCCCAGCAATGCAGCAAAGGTAGCTAAGAAGTCAAAGTATCAGTCCGCTGACTGAACAAATATAAAAAACAGGAATGGAAAATGCTATGTTCAATCTCTATTACTATTTGGAAAACATGTAAAAAAAAAACAAACAAAAAAAAAAAAAAAACGGTAAAACAAGAATCAGACTAAAATTATATATATATATATATATATATATATATATATATATATATATATATATATATATATATATATAATATAAATTAAAAGTTTTGCTTTGAGTCCGTTTATTGGGGCTCATTGAACATCAAATTCCCACTGTGGCAGGGCGAACTTTAGTTAGTTTGCTTTTATTTTATGCCAGGAAAACCATTATGCTCCACTGGAGGAAATAAATTCCCCCACCTATCACATTCTGGAAAAAGCTGGTCAACGATAGCCTACCCCTTTATAAGGATACTTACGCTAACAGAGGCTGTCCTCAAAAAATACAATAAGATCTGGTCCAAGTGGTTGGCAGAGGGGTCTATGGCCTAACAATGCCTTGTAGTTCGCTTTGACTTTTTCTACCATCTCACTGTGATAGCGTCTGCCCTACTGTCATTTTTCTTATTGATAGCCATTATGTGGGTTCAATGGTTATAATTCACTGTTTGATTTTATTGATACGTATAATATTATAATACCCGTTCGTGGGTCACTGCTCTTTACACCCCTATGTTTGTATGTTGGTTATTTGTCTGTGACATTAAAACCAATAAAAAGATTTTTCAAAAAGTTTTGCTTTGAGTAACTATTGACCCATGTGCATTAAGATTTTAATTGGGTTTCCCATTTTCATTATAAAGTAGGGTGCAAGAGGATTGGTCTACCTTTCCCAAATATCAGGAGTAAGCCAGTTTGGAGTCTCATAAATTAACTGTGGACAGGGCTGTGGACATGTAGCTTCACTGACAGTTTACAAATTTAAAAAGTGATTTCACAAAGATACACGATTGGTAATCGTTTTATATAAAAGACAAAACATTTATAATAAATAATTAGTTATTTTGCAAATTTGATACATTTACCTATTCATTGCATTATTTGTGAAGTGTATCAAACAACAACCTACAAAGTGCGTAAACAAAAAAACTGCATCCAACCAGTGTTTGGTGTGTCCACCCTGTTGGGGAATTCTGAGAATGGCTGTAGTGGGGGGCTTGTAGACTATGGTCTTGTTCCCTTCACCTACTCCAACCTCTTAAAGAGTAAACAAACAATGAGTGAGCTTGTAAAAGGTATATTTTGTTGTGTAGGAACAGGCAAGAGTCTACTAATCTGCTTTTGTATTTCACTTTCAAAGTTTAACTACTGTATTTATCGGCGTATAACAGGCACCCCAATTTAAAAGGGAAGTTTCAGGAAAAAAAACTTTTTAAAAAAATAAAACCACTTTGAAGCAAAATAATGGTCAATGAGCATCAATGCAGCCTGATCTGTGCCCATATGCAGTCTAATCAGTGCCCACCTGCAGCCTTGCCGTTATATATGCTGCCATCCAGGGATAGGTGGGGACGAGCGCTGCCGAATTGGAGCCGGATCTCCTGTATACTTGGCGTCCCGCCCAGTCCCGCCCCTTGGCCTGGATCCTATGATGGACAGAACGCCGGTCCAATGCCGGGACGTCCATGCTAGGAGCCGTCCAGGGGGCAGGACTGAGCATGACTGCGTGCAGAGCCGAGTACATAGGAGATCCAGCTCTATTTCGTGAGCACTAATCCCCTCCTATCGGCGTATTACACACAAGCATGATTTTCCCCCTATTTTAAGGGGGGGAAATGTGTGTTATACGCTGATAAATACAGTAGTTTAAATTGTCATTAACAGAAGGAAAAACTTGCATTTTCAGACATTTTTCAGGAACTGCCATTAAAGTCTATGGGGATCAAAGATATGCGACTGTGCCTCAAAATAAGCTCATGTACTTTTACAAAAAAACTGAGCGACAACTTTCAAGAAAAACAAAGCTCAGGTGTGAAAGGCACCACAGGATACAATTGGAATCCTCATGTTGAGCACCAAAGTGCTTCTAGACAAGCACTTGATGTTTTTTTCCTGATTACATACTGTGCTGTTAATTGATAAATATAAACTAATCTTTTTTTTTAATTTTTAATTTTACAGCTTTTCTTCACAGTAAAGCAGAATCTAAGTCTCCTGCCTGTGGGTGACCCTTTAGGTATCCAAACAACCATCTGCCATAGAGATGTTGAGATGGCAGCAGGCAGATGGAGCTTGGAGATGCTGATAGGTAAGAATTAAACAGCTTTTATTGGCAGTTTAGGTTAGAGGACAGCTAGAGATTAAAAGGTTTTAGGTCCAACATAGGTTTAAATTCCTACCTGGGGGAAGAAAAATAAATAAATAATCAGGATTTTGACTTGCCTGCAAAATTATTTTCGTGGAATACATTACAGGATATATGATCTTAGCCCTATGCCAGGGCAAGGTCAGTTTTGTGCTTCTTTGAGTTGCAATAGCCAGGAGTAAAACAGGGCATAAGGAATCATCATGAAGGAGGTCACCAAAGCCCCAAAAGCAGCATGCCAAAGTATATGGTCGGGTCGCCCCTGAACCACAGGGGATGCACGCATGAGGGCAGAGACAGGTCGGAGGAAGACCCCAGACAGAGCCATTCCAAGATCAGGCTTAGATACTAAGATCCCTTTCTGACATCTAGGAGATCTAGGATGCAACTAAAGCTCTACAGGGTCTGTACTGTCCATAGGACACTGGTAAACAGAGTCAGGAATGATTGTCCAGGTAACCCACAAAGGCAATGCCCCAAGAGTGAGCAAAGCTAAGACAGGTGCCAACACCTTGGTGAAGACATGAGTTGCTGTGGACAGGCCAAAAGGAAAGGCAACAGTTTATAATGTTATTCACCCACAGCAAAACACAGGTAGCGCTGACGTGGTAAGAAAATGATATGTAGGTAGGCAACCTTAATGTCAACAGAAGCCAGAAGATCCCCCAGTTGGAGAAAAGCAATGACTAAATGGGCAGATTCCATGCAGAAGATTTGCAGGTAAAAGGAGTTGTGTTGCCATCACTATTTTAGTAATTTTTATAGCATAAATATAAGTAGAATACATTTTAGGGACCATGTATTGTTTTTAGCTGGGCTTCCTCCATTCATATGCTAATTAACTTGTTTGATTCATGGAGCTTATGGAACCGTGTAACAGAACCATCCAGCTTGAGTACCTAAGTCAAGATGTAGCTTCCTCCAGTTTGGACCCAGGAAATGGGTATTGTAGTTGAGCACCCAAGATTATACAACACTAGCTTGGATGCAAACTGTAACTAGAACTAACTTTATTGTAAAATCACACAGATTATATAGCACATCAGATCAGGTGAGCCTAATCATATTATCGAATGCAAAGAAAACTGTATACAGGAATATAATTAACATAGCAAAGGAACAGCCAACAAACAGTATGCTAATCCACCTCTGGCAACTAATAGCTGATAGTGATCTAATTAACATGAACTAATTAACAACTAGCCACTTAAATCAGCTTAGGTGCCCAGACCGTCGGGCACCCAACCTACAACCCTGGATACACAGTACATTACACATTATTATAAGCATAAAAACATAACATCCCACAATGGTTTGATAACAAGGTACAATGGTCACAATATTAATCACATCTCCAAAAGGAGCCTCTTAAACCCAGTCTGCAGGAGGGCCACTATATTTCCTCTGACCATTAACCAGTACAAGATTAAAATTACATCTTTCCATCCACTCCAGAAGGGATTCTTTATTGCCCTTATTCAGAGTATTAATCCAAGCCTCGCTGTCAGAGTTCATCACGTGGTTGTCCATCATTGAAGAATGATCTGCTCTCTCCATGGGCCACAATCAGTGGGTAGGAAGCTTGCCTCTAGTCCTCTCCAAAAACCCCTGTCCTGGTAGAGTCTGTCACAAACCTCAAGTGATGTTGGCAGCAAGTAGGGGGAGGGAACAAAGGACTTGAACAGAGCCATGTGATGGCCACAAAGGGTTTTTTTTTTTTTTTTAGAGGACTCCGAGAAGCAAGGCGCAGCCTGGAAGAAATCCTGGGTATAAGAAAGCAGACTCCAAAATAGAGGAGGAAGGAGACTCCATAAGACCAAAGAAAGACTGTGCAAGGAGGAATCTTCATGTGGGGATGACACAAAACCTACCACCCACATTAAGTAACTGTTTAGTGTATCCCTATTGCATCTATACCCATTTGCTAGACACGAAAGATAGCTTGTGCATGTGTATATTGAATACTAATTTTGTAATACGGTGTATGGTTTTTCTAAAATTATACATTAGTTTATTTGTGCAGCAATCTTGTTTAGTAAAGCATATGAAAACACAGCAGGGGTCTTAAGTTTCCTTGCTTTACTGCAAACTGAACTTAAAAAGACACAAAGTAAAACAGGACCCCATTGAGAACTCTTAGATCCAGAATGGACAAATGCCTCCATCTGCTTGAATAGATTTGCGTAGAAACCCTGGAACCTTTCCTTCTCTAGAATGGGAGTGACACCTTGAGAAAGGAGCCGCCGGTGAGCACATCTACCCTTACGGGAAGGCTGGCATAGTCTAGATCAGGGGTCTTCAAACTATGGCCCTCCAGTCATTCAGGAACTAGAATCCCCATCATGCCTTGTCATGTTTGTGAATGTCAGAGTTTTACAATGCCTCATGGGACACGTAGCCCCGCAACAGCTGGAGGGCTGTAGTTTGAAGACCCCTGGTCTAGATCATGAAGTAGAGTGAAGGCACAGACCAAAACGCTCAATCGCAGCCCCGGTACATGATGTTCTCGACAAAGGTGTGGGAAATGTCCTTGGACTAGATGGTTGAATAGGTCAAACGGCATCCACTCACTCTGACAAGAGGATGCGCCCCCTCAAAGAAAGGCATAGAGATACAGGCCTTCCTGACTTGGACATGGACAGTAAGGCCTTCGAAAAAAATGCAGCTCTTTTTGATCTCTGGGACCAAAGACCCATCTTGGTCTGCATTGGTCCTGGAAATACTGTAATATGTAGAGTGGACTGAGTGGCTCTGAGGAAGAGGGTACGCCCTTGAAACGCATTAGCAGTTTGTGATGCCACCTGACCCCTCCAATATCAGGTCCGGGTTGCAGGCGTTCAGAGACGTAGTCTCATCTGATAAGCCTCTTTTACACGCTCGTCTGTGAGTATGATCATTGCTGTTATAGCTTTTAATAAAAATTACCATTCGTAATGCACAAGGTCGGGACACTCTCCTTTCCTCTTTTTATGTTTGTTTTAAGAATACCCATTGTTCTGAGGAGGGCAGCAAGACTGCAGGCACTGTTTGGGTTGGGGTTGGTCGTATCCATAGACTTATCCTCCAAGCGCAGGAGATTTTTGTTGTTTTGTTGTCCTCCTACATTAAACCCTATAGAAGCGAATAAGGTACCAGCCTCCTCTCCATCAGGAAGTAGCAGTGCAATCAAAAGGATAAATCAGGGATAAACTCTTTGGTGGATGAGTGAACTCTTTTGCAGCCCCTGCGTTCTGATGCCTCTTAAAAACCTAATAATCTAACTATTAATGTGGACAGTACTTGGGAATTCCTCTCTGGCTAAACAGTAGGAGGGGAGTGTGCCTCTGGGAGCTAGGGGGACTGAGGATAGGGAGAGTAAGTGAGATTTGTGGCTAGTGGAACCCTGTGGGGGAATAACACCGACCCCTTAATCCGAGACCATGAGCTGAGCATGTGCCAGCTGGGCACCCAGGCCTTTTGCCGTATACCTATACTTCACCAAGTGTGGTGAAAGTTTTCCCCTAAGAGGTATTTATGGATTGCTACCACAGAGAAGGAAGGGTGTGCCTTTTGTGACCAATTACAATAGGCAGTGAGGCCCTGTACATCCAAGGATCACTGTGTTCTGTACAGCCTAAAAATGATGACCCAAACCACATTATGGTGCTAAAGTTTAAAAAAAAAAAAATTAACAAATGGAAAAATGTCAGCCTATCCCTGCCACTTGGCTATGACAGAGAAAGATGCAGCTAGAGCTCCTGGATTAAAACCTAAGGAACCAAGGCATAGGCACAGGACATCCTGCTGGTTGGATAGTGGATGCTAGTGGCAAGCCCCTTCCAGAATTTCACTCTTCTAGTCAGCCCATTCCCTAAGGCGTCTTCAGGGATAGGGTCAAAGCAGCAGGTAGTGCCACAACATTGGACCTGTAAAAAACCTGAGGCTAATTCAACATACTACACTATGTGCCTAGGTGAAATCCTAATGCAGGAACCAATGACTGAAACAATATTACAGGCCACATCCTCCTTCTGGCAGGGTCCGGGTATGGCTCCCTAAGACGCCCAGTGGGATTTTGTACTTTGAAAGCCACTAGCACCAGCTATCAGATTACCCAACCAGTGCATGCAGAGGATTGGCTGCAGATGCTGCTTGCCCAACAATTTTTGGTTCCAACTTCATTAACAAAAGTTGACTGAATAATTAATATTTGTCAACCAGCAGGGATAACCAATTTCAGAATTTCCAAGAGTGTATGGCCAGTTTTAGTCCCCGTGCCCTGTAATGTACAACCAAGAAAAAAAACCCTTGCTGTCTAGCAGGCACTCTCCTGTACTTTTACATAGTTTGCCATTCCTTATCGGTCATCCCTATTTATGCTACAGCCCTACTGAAAATCCTTTTACTTCCATGTATTGGTTGCTTGGTACCTAAGCAGCCATCACTGGGGAATGGATGAGGAACATAGAAGCAGGGAAGGTAAGCAAAGGCACAGGAAGATGCGTTATACATTCAAGGGGGAGGGGTTTAATACAGGTTCACTTTAGGACATACCATATTCTGGCTGAGGAATAATTCCAGACAAAAGTAATGTACTTAATATTTTTGCCAAATATTTATGTCATAAGTACCTGAGGTTCCAAACAGCATTTGCACTTTTTTGATCTGAATCTGAAACTGATCATAGGCCTTATCCATCAGCTCCTCTAAAGATGAAGAACCCGCAGTCAGGTGTGATCCTTGGTTAATGCTGTTTAGCTGCAAGATAAAGAAAGCAGTTTAGAAACCAACTCATTACTCCTTAAGACAGAGTCAAACATAGTAGCACATTGGTTAGCACTGTTGCTATAAGGCTCCATGTACACAGACAGTGAGAGACTGAAAATATGCAGAGTGCATAATTCAAGCATTTTCCAGCACCCGGGGAGCCGCAGGTGCCACATATAGCCTGCCATTCATGAGTGGTTTTGGCATCCATACTCTTGTGAATGTATTTCACAAACGCTTAATACACGCATACATGGGTAAATGCAGGTGCACAGAAGCATCGCCTTCTATGGAGTACAGCCGCGTACATGGCACCTGCCACATTTACATCCAGCATATTTTCTGCCCATCACCGTTTGTATGCATGAGGCCTAGAAAGATTCACTAAACACCAAGCAGCACATGCCCCAGTAGTATGTGTGTTTGAACTGTAGTTAGGGCTTCAGAATGAAAGATCCGCTGCAAAAAAAAAAAATATATATATATATATATATATACTTTTGCAGCGGATCTTTTGCAGCGGATTTTTATAAGGGAAGGAGGACAAATTACAGCTGCAAAAACTACCAACATTTCTACAAAAATACAAAACCAGTTTCTACATGTCATATTAATTGTTCCCTTGGATCTGTACTTTGTATTTAGCAGACAGTGTAGCGAATTACAGTATGAAATGTAAAATTGAAGACCATCACAGTTAATAGTATGTTTACAAAAGGTGTCTTATAACGCAGTTCTATATTGTCTTTTGTTGCTTTTCATTTCATCCTTGCTGGAGTAGATATTAATAGAGTTACCACTATAATCTAAAATAATTCCACAGGCTATTCAAGTGACTTTTCAACAATCCCGGCACTGACATGGATCATGCATAATATCAATTATTTGACTGTTCATGCGTCAGCACGAAGAGGAGGAATGTACCAATCCTGCTAGGTACTTGGCAGACCTCCTTCCACTGGTAAACGTATCTACACACTAAAGAGTTGACTTAAAGGACAACTGCACATATAAAGATTTTATAAAAAAAATAAATTAAAAAAAACAAAAATATTGGTTTAAAGATGGTCATCCTACAGTAGGTGGCTCTAGTTTCTGCACTGTGCCTCTGCTCTTTTCCTGCCTACCCCCTTTGTACCTATGGAATAAGGAGAGACAAGACCTGTGATATGCTGGTTACCAGTGAAAAGTTTACAAAATGGTATATATTTAAAATCAATGCTTGCTGTGGGTGATGAAGTACATACAGCATGGTAACCAAAGGATTTGGATGCCACAGGCAACGGATTCTGGTATTTTCTATTGTTTACACTATATATGCTAAAAAGTTTGCATACTGAATCCACCACTTTGTACTTTATAAAAGTGCAATTATTCTTTAAATGAACCAGTGCCTACCTATACATTTTTTTCACGTCCATGGAGCAACACATGAATTTTGATATAGTAGGGTTGTTATACTGCTGCCTACATTAGGCCTGGACACTGGAAAACAGAAAAATTGTAAGCCAGTCCCATATAACCCTTTATCTGCCCGGCATGGCTTCGTTTCTTGCTAGCGTCCTAGGGGGACAGACATCTTTTCTTCAACTCTACTGAGAAAAGTGTAGCCAATTTTTCAATCAAGTTTCAAACAAAATTCCTTACTACACCGCTGCTCGAGTTGGTCTCTATCTAGTGATCTAGATTGGCCTTTTCTAAGCCTGACATGCAGGGCCAGCCCGGATTGTAGCCTTCAGGCACTGGGCTCTGCATTGTAGCACTTTACAAACCTAACTTTACTGGTAAAAGTTAGTCACAGAGCATTATCCAAGCCCAGACTCGTGGCACTGCCTCAGCACTTGACCTGGTCTCTGAAGACTCACTCTGTTAAGCAAGCCATTTCCACTGATGCATTGGGAGCTATTTAACTACAGTATCTCACAAAAGTTAGTACACCCCTCACATTTTTATAAATATTTTATTATATCTTTTCATGTGACAACAATGAAGAAATGACACTTTGCTACAATGTAAAGTAGTGAGTGTACAGTGTAAATTTGTTGTCCCTTCAAAATAACTCACACAGCCATTAATGTCTAAATCGCTGGCAACAAAAGTGAGTACACCGCTAAGTGAAAATGTCCAAATTAGGCCCAAGTGTCAATATTTTGTGTGGCCACATTATTTTCCAGCACTGCCTTAACCCTCTTGGGCATGGCGTTCACCAGAGCTTCACAGTTTGCCACTGGAGTCCTCATCCACTCCTCCATGACAACATCACTGAGTTGGTGGATGTTTAAGACCTTGCGCTCCTCCACCTTCCATTTGAGGATGCCCCACAGATGCTCAATAAGGTTTAGGTCTGGAGACATGCTTGGCCAGTCCATCACCTTTACCCTCAGATTTTTTAGCAGGGCAGTGGTGGTCTTGGAGGTGTGTTTGAATACTGCCCTGTGGCCCAGTCTCCGAAGGGAGGGGATCATGCTCTGCTTCAGTATGTCACAGTACATGTTGGCATTCATGTTTCCTTCAATAAAGTGTAGCTCCACAGTGCTGGCATTACTCATGCAGGCCCAGACCATGACACTCCCACCACCATGCTTACTGTAAGCAAGACACACTTGTCTTTGTACTCCTCACCTGGTTGCCGCCACACATGCTTGACATCTTGGTCTCATCAGACCACAGGACATGGTTCCAGTAATCCATGTCCTTAGTCTGCTTGTCTTCAGCAAACTGTTTGCGGACGTTCTTGTGCATCTTCTTTAGAAGAGGCTTCCTTCTGGGACGACAGCCATGCAGATCAGTTTGATGCAGTGTGCGGCGTACGGTCTGAGTACTGGCAGGCTGACCCCCCCACTACTTCAACCTCTGCAGCAATGCTGGCAGTACTCATACGTCTATTTCCCAAAGACAACCTCGGGATATGACGCTGCGCACATGCACTCAACTTCTTTGGTCGACCATGGCGAGGCCTGTTCTGAGTGGAACCTGTCCTGTTAAACCGCTGTACGGTCTTGGCCACCATGCTGCAGCTCAGTTTCAGGTTCTTGGCCATCTTCTTATAGCCTAGGCGATCTTTAAGTAGAGCAACAATTCATTTTTTCAAATTCTCAGAGTTCTTTGCCATGAGGTGTCATGTTGAAATTCCAGTGACCAGTATGAGAGTGAGAGCAAGAACACCAAATTTAACACACCTGCTCCCCATTCACACCTGAGACATTGTAACACTAACAAGTCACATGACTCCGGGGAGGGAAAATGGCTAACTGGGCCCAGTTTGGACATTTTCACTTAGGGGTGTACTTACTTTTGTTGCCAGCGGTTTAGACATTAATGGCTGTATGTTGAGTTATTTTGACGGGACAGCAAATTTACACTGTTATACAAGCTGTACACTCACTACTTAACATTGTAGAAAAGTGTCTTTTCTTCAGTGTTGTCACATGAAAATATATAATAATTTTTTTACAAAAATGTGAGGGGTGTACTCACTTTTGTGAGATACTGTATATGCACCACTGGTCACCTTCAAATTTCCTGCCACCGCCAGTTTCGCCACAGTAAATTGTTTATATTGGGGGTCTGAGTGCTGAAATCATCCGTGGGGTGTAGTGTCATGCATAAGAACTGTCTTTTCCACCATTCAGCACAGAAGCATCCCATTGCTGATCCTGCTTGCAAAGCACTACGTAGAACTTTGACATGTTTCCACTGCTGGTCTACACTGACCTGGACATTTCTGGCCACCCAACCCTTAGCACAAGCTGCCTGGGTTTGTAAGTTTCAGAGGCCTTACTGAATTACCACTATATTTTGCACCTGGTGCCCTATAGTTCTAGAGTGTACATCAGAACTTCTGCAGCTCTGCCAGATGGGGCGAAGTCTCCTCACCTGTCATCAAGGACCTCCATGTCTAATTGGGACTATTTGCCCACACACAACTCTACATAAACACTGACCTCAGAGCCTCTAAATGAGCTCCAGAACCATCCCTAGGCCCCTAGATCAGGCCAAGCCACTGGTCTCTATGACCATCGCTGACTCAGATTCTGAGTGCCTACAGTCTATTTCTGAAGACACCGGTTTTGAGGCACTGTAGTCTCCTGCTGTCAACTAAGAATGGTAAGGAGTCATTGAAGTAGTGTGTACTACCCTGAACTTGCAGGATCCGCCTGCGGTTTGCAACCTTATGATTTAAAGATTTCCTACAGCTGCAAAAATCTTCCTATTACACCTGCTATTTGAGGTATTACCCCATGCCGACTGCAAGAACCCTGATGAGTCCCTATGCTTAGTTTGAGTGTGCTGGAATGGTTCCCATGCGAGAGGAAAATTTGTTTTATGGTGGTCTATTCCCACTGCTCTATTAATGACCCATCTTAGCAGGCAACTCCACTAGACAGATAGATGGCATGCTTACCTTTAAGGTTTCTACTGACAAGTAGCTAGAATACCAGTTTTAACTGGCTGGTTCTGCCCTCTGTCAAAAGGGATCTGGCCACCATCATGGTGAACCCTTGTTTTATGAAGCATGTGGATCAGAAGTCTGGAGACTTATACATGAGTTGTGATGGCTCATTACTAAGCATATGTCATGTATGATGAATCTGTCCATACAGATGTAATGGTGCTGGGACACTGATGCCATATCTAAGGACCACCACACTCACCTAGACCTCAAAGGAAATGGTTTATTTGGCCTTACAGTTATGCCACAGGAGGCCAGAGAGTACTCCTGCCTCAAGAAGGCTTAGGGGAGGTCTCGACTTCCACAAACCCCGTAAATCTTAAAGAAAAAGGTCAGATGACGACTCTCAAAATCCTTCTGAGTGTGCCTCTACTTCTACAATTAGTGTCTTTAGTCTAATCCAACCAGAACCATACCCTTACAGCCCAAAATGGGGTGCTCAGTCAAAAGTGATACCGTATTATAGCCTAGTTAGAAAAATAGCCATCAGACCAGCAAAGATGAACCCTTGCTCTTTAAATTTATGGAGTTTCCATTTACAAAGTGCATAAATGTAAAGTGCAAGAAAAAGTGCATAAATGTAAAGTGCAAGAAAAAGTGCAAAAAAAAAGTGCAAAAAAAAGTGCAAAAAAAAAAAATGCAAAAAAAAAAAATGCAAAAAAAAAAATGCAAAAGTAATTATGTCCACCAACATTTCAAGGCCTTGTAAGACCACTTTCTCAAGTTGACAGACATGTCAAAATGTGCTTATCCACAAATATACACAAACCAGCAAGTCTTTTTTTTTTTTTACATAAATAAGAGCATGAATATAGATGCAAACCCGCATTTATGAGGGGCTTGTGTCCGTCAACGAACTCCAAAAAACAGTAAAGAGAAACCATATTGGGGAATATGGGACTTTAAGGGTACTTGTTAATACAAATGGATATATCACATGAAATTTTATAAAAAATAAGTATTTTTTATCACAAATAAGAGTCACTTCCTTCATGCAGTTTTCCACGCATTCTACATGTTTCGCCTTGCGGCTTCTTCAGGAAAATGCATGGACTTTTTTTCTAGTAAAAAGATACAAAGATAAATCAGCAAAACAGAAAAGTACATATGCAAAACAAAAGAAAAAAATAAACATGACATAAGAACATGTTAAAGTGCACATAATACATACATAGATGAATCTGCATAGATAGCAGGAATTTCCCAACTAGAGGTTCCAGCCCCAATGTGGGATTTCAAGCAGCCGACAGCAATGATTGTCTAGGCTGTGTAGAGCCAAAGTCAGGTCTCAAAGCAAGGTAACATTAGGGCATAAGAGAGACAATATAGTTGTAATAAGGTCCCTTATAAATTCAATCAATTAAGAATTCCTGCTTATGTATTAAAGGAAAAAATTGCCTTCACATGCTATTTAGTCCGTGGGTACAAAGACTTCAAATCAAACCGGGATATAGAAGAACCGTAAATGTAGAAAATAAATCTGTAGGTAAAAATAATAAGGGGAATAGCGCCTTGAATATACCACACCTTTTGTTATTAAATAGTGCACTGCAATTGCAGTGCATACGAGAGGTGTTATCAATAAGTTCAATAGATCTACCTGTTTAGCAGCTGCATGAGGTGTAAGGCTCCCAGGGACTCCAGCAGCATAATTGATGCAGCATGAGTCTGTCTATACCCCTCCCCAGTGAGTCAGGTGGCGCGACGTGTGACGTCATGCCGTAATGACGCAATGCGGACGCTGTGGAGGAATGCTGTATCACAGAGGGAGCGCCGCCTCTCCAAAACATTGGGGCTAGACCCTCTGGTTGGGAAATTCCTGCTATCTACACGGATGCATCTATGTATGTATTAATATGTGCACTTTAACATGTCATGTAGTTTTTTATTTTTTTTATTTTGTTTTGCACATGTACTTTTCTGTTTTGCTGATTTATCTTTGTACCGATTTACTAGAAATAAAGACCACGCATTTTCCTGAAGAAGCTGTACGGCGAAACATGTAGAATGATTGCGTGGAAAACTGTATGAAGGAAGTGACTCTTTTAATGTTATTCTTTTTTATAATAAAAATACATATTTTTAATTAAATTTAGTGCGATATATCCAATTGTATTAACAAGAACCCTTAAAGTCCCATATTCCCCAATATGGATTCTCTTCTTTGGTAATTATAAGGGGCGATGATGCCTATTGTTTAAGTCAAAAAACAGTAAATACAAAAACCCTTTACTCTCTCTTTTAGGCCCCTTTCACACTTGTGCGACTTCAAAGTCACGCGATTTTAACGCGATTTCGCGGCCGCGATTTTGCCATTTTATCAAGTTTTTGCACGATTTTGCCGCAATTTGGGAGCAGTACTACTTTGAATGACTTTGCCAGATGTCCAAAAAGCAGTTCAACTGAGGGGTGAGCAACTGCAACAAAACACTAACAAGCCCACAAAAAAAAAACAACAAAAACAGGCTTGGCTGAATGCTGGACTTCAATCCAAAGATAGCATCAGGTGAGGCCTGAGCATCCATCTAGTAAAACTTGGGAAAATGTGGCAATCGAAGACCAGATGGTAGCCTTGCAAAACTGGCAAACAGTAGCCTTTTACAGAAAGACCTAGTGAAGTGCACCTTGACAAGAAAGGGTGGAACTCAGTCCTTATGACCATAAGCCTGAATGATGGCTTTGATTGAGTCACAGATAAAATGGTGAACAAGGAGCAGGTTCCCCTTTACAGGGGTAGTCAGGAATGAGAGAGAGTCAGGAAAGCACCACAATGCAGAGCTCAGTGCCTGAGGCTCATATTCCAAGCTAACCCTGCAATTTCCAATCCAGCAGGGTCTGGGTATGGCACTCTGATAAAGCCTGCCCTGGTCGATGCCTGTCGGGGAGCTTCGGACGAGATGTCCACCGCGGCTCCCGGTTGGGAGCACTTGTTCTGACGGTTTTGGTACCTGGTATCACACCACCATCATACGAACCATGGTGAGTTAACAGGTCTTTGGTTTGGGGGTCCCAACCCCACCATTGTACAAATTTGCATATATCTTACCATTAAAGCCAATCTTTTTACCCATAGATACACCTTGTGCTCGCTCCTAACGAGTAGCCCTCCAGCCACGAAACGCGTAGAGCTGCCATACGCCATGTTTTCAATTAATATTACCCAAACATCAAGTTTACTCTCAATACCCCTTCTTTGGACCAATGAGGTCATTGACCTTGCAAGTATTATTATGCCTTACTGGTTTATCTAACTATGCTTTGGTGCACTCTGGAAGATTTTTGCTTGCGATATTATGTGATACTGATCTTATGATATTTTGTGTACTGTATTACCATTATACCATTGTTACGTGTTGTATCGGTTATACTTGGTTGTATCCTATGGCAATCAATAAAAAATTCCAAGCATGTCCACCAATTTACCCTTTTGCTACCACGTGCCTCATATAAAGTCACACCCCCTTGCTCTCTCCCTTTTTTGATATCTGAGGAAACGATAATCCAGATAGTTGCATATAGAGACCAGCTCAGCAGCAATGTAGCAGGAATCTTGATTGAAGAAAAACAGTTTTAAAAGAGGAAAATAAGCTAACCAAATGGTCAGACATTTCTTGGCAGTGCAGACAAAAGAAGTCTATGCTCCTAGAATACTAGCACCAGGTTGGACCACGTTTCTCACTGAAAGAGAAGTAAAGATAAATCTCTCCATGATGGGGGACTTCACCTTGAACAAGTTTCCTGTTTGGATCTAACTGGAAATTATTTGTGTGTTGCCGCACCTTTGCCTCTGGAAAAGAGTGTGAATCCTCCCTGTGACAGAAAAAGTATCCTGGTCACTGCACTGAGTGTCACTGGCAGTATTAGTTTTACTCACACTCTTCCCTAAGGACAACGCCTTCGAAAGCAGCTCTCCTAAACTAGTAGTCTCTGCATCAGGAGGAGAGGTTTGCACACCTAGATGCACCTTAGATCCTATGTGTTGGACAGAAATCATAACTGGAGGGCCACACACCTTCCTAAATTTTCAGCAGATACCCTCTGCAAGGGAAAGAGTAGGTCTGAAGGACTTCACCAAGGAATAGGTCCTCTTTCTGTGGTTGTTATGCAGGAAGGTCCTTTTGGTACCTACTTTTATTCCCCCCCCCCGATCAAATCAATGTTTTTAGAGGTTCGGAGAAGGTGACTGATGCTCAATATATGGCTGTTGATGTGTCACTGAACCTGCGGGGAGAAGAAGCTTCTCAGACTATGGCTTGTGTTCAGGGTTAGACAGACTCAACAGAATTCCACAAGGCCCCAACAACACCTCTGGGTTTAGGGTTTAGTTCATCCTCATTTCCCTTTGGTGCCTCTATCTGGAGTTTAGGTTCAACTTACCATATATACTTGAGTATAAGCCGAGTTTTTCAGCACATTTTTTAGTGCTGAGAATGCGCCCCCCCTCGGCTTATATGCGAGTCAAACACTTTTCTGCAACAGAGAATGACAATTTCTGAACCAAATTTGGGGCCCCATATCTCGGCGGCACTTGGTGCTAGGAACCCCAAATTTGGTGCGCAAACCCAGTGGAACTAGCACTATAACATATCCAAAGCTGGGATTCCTAGCAACAAGTGGCCCCGAGAAACGGGGCCCCAAAATTGGTTAGGAAAATGTCATTCTCTGCTGCAGAAAAGTGCTTGACATTTTCCGAACCGACTTTGGGGCCCCGTATCTCGGGGCCACTTGGTTCTAGGAACCCCAGAGATTCGGTGTGCTAGGAACCCCAGAGATACGGGGCCCCAAAGTCGGTCAATTGTGTCCATCTGCAGCAATGTCATTTCGGACCCTTTGGGTCCAGAGACCCCAAATTTTGGCTGCAGCTAGGGGGCATCTAGAAACCCTTAACTACCGAGTTTGAAGTTCGGGGGACCTATGGCTGCAAATGGGCACAGTGGGGCTGCAAATGGGCATTGTTGACCCTCTTTTCCACTTACAGTAGCTGTGCATTTCTCACCTTAGGCTTATACTCGAGTCAATACGTTTTCCCAGATTTTTGTGGTAAATTTAGGTGCCTCGGCTAATATTCGAGTATATACGGTAAATTGCTGCTTACTCTTGCAGGGGTTGCCTCCTATGCACCCTAACCCTTCAGTCAGGCTGACTTTGATTGAACTCGAGTTCTCTATGGTCTCAGGAGTCACTTGACACACCCTGTAGGCTACTGTATTGTGCTGACAGCATTAGCTGGTATACTTTGCTAAGCAAGTTTGTTTGTGTGGCTAGGGATATTGTCATGGCATTCTATCCCCTTATGGTTACACACCGGGCAACATTTAAAACCTTTTTAAAGCCCTCTCCCTTGCACCTTTTTAATCATAAAAGAGAATGTCTCAATTACACTACTCCATCATTAAGATAATCCTATCTTTATTTCATGTGACATTATAAGGCTTGTATCATGGGTCTGGTCAGTAGAAGTAGGTGTTGGCAACGCACCTTGCGTGGCTTCCTGTGCCCTGCCAGGCTAGTAGACAGGAAATAAGGAAATGCAGCTCACAAACACTCTTGCTCTGGAATGACACCGCCCTAGTAAGAACTGGTTCCAGGTGCTGGCTTTGCTGGTTTGCAGTGAGGTAGAAAGAAATCCTGGATAGCTGCACTCTGGGATAAGGACATCTTTATTTCAATCAAATCCAACAATACAGTCAATTGCAGAGACGTACAGGGTGGTAGACTGCTAACGCGTTTCACATCATTTGGATGCTTATTCGTAGCTACGAATAAGCATCCAAATGATGTGAAACGCGTTAGCAGTCTACCACCCTGTATGTCTCTGCAATGGACTGTATTGTTGGATTTTATTGAAATAAAGATGTCCTTATCCCAGAGTGCGGCTATCCAGGATTTCTTTCTACCTCACTGCCCTGCCAGGCTACAACTCCCAAGGGCCCCTGGGCTACACACAGTCTATAAGCCAGTTCATTGGAGCTGCTATAGTGCTTGTGGAAGGCCAAGTACATGATGAGAGGTGAATAAAGAACTTTCCCGTCATTGCTTCAGCAAAGTTCAAGACAAATAAATAAAACCTCCTGCTCAGATGACTGGAAGCTGGAGGACTCTATTCTGTAGACTGACGCACAAAGATGAGAGGATGGAGAAAGGTAGGCTTAGTTTTGACAACAGCACCACTTTGCTGCCCTGATGGAATGTGTAATTCCTTGTAACTGGCTGCTGCTAAGCAACACAGGACACTAACCGCTCTGTGAAAGGCAGAATAGTGGTGTGGCTGGGCACTAAGCTTACATTTCTCCACTTGCTCTAGTACTTGAGCTTTCAGCAATATCCTTAAAAGCACTGGCTGAGGTCCCCTCCTTGTTTACCAAGAGCCATGTACTTTCTCCTACAGCAGGGAGAATTTTCCATTAATTATTAACTAAGAAACACTGACTTGTGATGTCAGTGTGCTCAAATTCACCAAAAGGGGGGAGAGTTATGTAACTGGTCTTACGGTTTATGCAAAGTAGGATAATGCGACTATGGTCATATCCACAGCAAGTGTGTGCTTTCTCTGTAAGAAAAGGCAAACTTTAATCTTGTAGTCCACAAGAGCATCTAATGGTCAAAAAGAAAAGAGTCCTCCTATGATGCACGGTCACACCCAACACTGTTTTCTTGTGGCTCGAGTTCAGTTTTAACCATAAAGCTTAGGGGTGTAAGCTCTAGGGCCTTACTAAGTGCACAAGCTGGCCTTTCATGTTTTTGTCCTAGGTCCCCTCTTGGGACCCGTTCTCTTTCTGGGGGTCATCCCTAGTTTTCGTTAGACCACATTAGGTTGCGGGTCTGTTTTTCCCCCACTTGGGAATTTGGTGCTCTTCCATTTGTTTTGGTGGGTTCTGGTTGCTCAGCTTTTCAATGATTCAGGTTTAGTACTTTCTTCCATTTAATGTAACCCCGAAACTAAGTTTACTATGCTTCAGTCTGTATAGGGTACCTCCTGTTCATTTATTCAGTGCAGCTGAGGCAGCAGGGAAGGGGACTGGGGAATGTATAAGCACTGGCTGAGGTGTCCTCCTTGCTCACCAAGAGCTATGTCCTCCGTCCCTTTCTTTGTTTCAAAAGCGAGACATCAAGGGTCTGTTTAGACCCATAATAATTCACCAAAATACTTTTAGCAAAAATATTGATTTGATATTTTCGTGGGCTGAGGGCCCAGTCAGGTAGCCTGTACGGGGCCCCTTGATTTCTAACAGCAGCCCTGCTTATCAATATTCCCATTTTTCAAAGTGCAAGTGATTCTAATGTTAAAAATAACTTGTGCTTCCTGCATAATCAAAATCTGGTACCTGCGCCCCCCCCCCCCCCACTCCTCAAAAGTGCCAATTGTGCAAGAGGAGCGGGGGACGAGTCCTTAAAGTGGAACTTCCCCTTTTGGGCGGAGCTCTGCTTTAAGGTAATCTTGTACCTTTACACCCACTTTCATACTTTCCCTGCAAAACTGTCAGCTCTGTTCGTAGCTGCTATACTAACCATGCAAGGTTAGTTCAGCGATCTTCCTGAGACCATTAATGTGTGGGGTTGCTTCTAAGCCAAGGGAGTGGGCTCACTTAGAATTTTGCTTAAGAACACAGCCATGAATAAAGAATGGTAATAAAAACATCCTCCGAGAGGAACTTCTCCCAACCATCCAAGAACAGTTTGGTGACGAACGATGACTTTTCCAGCATAATGGAACACCTTGCCATAAGGAAAAAGTGATAGATGGCTTGGGGAACAAAACCTCAAAATGTTAAGTCCATGAACAGGAAACTCCCCAGACCCTAATCCCATTGAGAATTTGTGGTCAATCCTTAAGAGGTGGGTGAACATAAAATCCCCCACAAATTCTGACAAACTCCAAGCATTAATTATACAAGAATGGGCTGGGCTGCCATCAGTCAGGATGTGGCCCAGAAGTTGATTGATGGCATGCCAGGGGGAATTGCAGAGGTCTTGAAAAAGAAGGGTCAACACTGCAAATATTGACTCTTTGCATAAACTTAATGTTAATTGTCAATAAAAGTCTTTGACGCTTATGAAATGCTTGTAATTATACTTCAGCATACCATAGTAACATCTGACAAAAAGATCTAAAAACACAAGCAGAAAATACCCCCCGCCCCCCCCCCCCCCCCCCCCAACAACATTTTTTTCACTTATAACAAGAAATTAGAAAATACAGGCACTGTATATATAGTGAACATATTACAATCATAGCACAACAAGAACATGCTAGCTGGTGGTCAAAATAAAAGTAAAAGCCTGAACAGTAGAAAAGTGCTTTAAGAGAGGCCATTAAACACTTGCCGACCGGCTCACGCCGATATACGTCGCCAAAGTGGCACGTTCCCGTGAATCGCCGTACGGGTATGCCTTCCCCTTAAAGAGCCGCCGGCCACCCACGATTGCGGGAACGAGCGCTAGAACGGGGATTTGTGTGTGTAAACACACAAATCCCTGTTCTGTCAGGGGAGAGGAGACATATTGTTTGTTCCTAGTAAGTAGGAACAACGATATAGGTCTCCTCCCCCAGTCAGTGCTATGCCCATACAGTTAGAAACACTAACCAGGGGGCGTGGCTTAGCAATGGCCGAGTGAAGACGTGCATGGTTGGAGCTCCCTGCCCGAACCTGCCCGCACGGACCGAAAAGCATCTTTTAACTCATGTGAACGAGGCATGAACAGCGCCAAACGATATAGGACACGATCATCTACACGGAGATCTAACCACCGGACTATACAACCAGGAATACCGCACTTTTTCAACGGTAAAACAGGTCTATCCCCGGGCGCCATAGTAGCCGCACCACGTGTATCCTCCATGGCTGCTACCTCTGTGGGATTGCAGAGTCTCCCTCCCGCTCACACACAGACGCCTATGTCTCTCTCGGGGACACCGGCAATATTTTGTTCAAGTATGGAGGGCACCTCATCGACCTAGGCCCGAATAGAGGAAGACCTCCGCAGCATGCTCAGAGCCCTCCCTACAAGAGCAGACATAGAGGCCCTCATCCTGAGAATAGAGGAGGCACATAGTAAAGATATTCAGGAGGTCAAAGCAGATCTACACAATGTGGAAAATCGTGTCACCTCCGGAGAGAGCAGACTTACTGTCTTGGAGAATAAAGTGCAAGCTTTAGAACAATCACAACAAGCCCACTCACTAGAAGCCCAGGAGATGCAATTACATTTAGAGGAAATGGAGGATCGCAGCCGCCGAAACAACTTGCGGTTAAGGGGGATTCCGGAGGCCACCAGTCCGGAAGATCTGGCCGAAACAGCGACGGCAATATTCCGCATGCTCTTGGCAGACCCACCTCCTAATTTGGAAATCGATAGGATACATCGTACCCTGGGGCCTAAATCTACGGACCCTGCTAGACCCCGAGATGTATTGTGTAGGCTACACAGATATGCACAGAAGGAAACTCTCCTGCGGAATGCCTGGGAACAGGGAGACATTGAATTCGACGGTGCCCACATTCAAATACTTCCGGACCTCTCTAGAGCCACATTACAGCATCGTGCCATGTTGAAACCAGTGCTGGAAGTGGCGAGGAGTGGATGCACATATCGGTGGGGTTACCCGCTGGCAGTCACCTTCCGATCGGAATGGGCATCTTTCACGCTGCGTACTCCAGCAGACCTACCTGCTCTTTTTGCCTTTATGGAGGCAGAACCAATCCCGGTGCCGAACTGGCTACAAAAGATCCCTCGACCTACGGGACGCCTTGGCCCGGCTTTGGGCAGATCCAATCCACCTGCACGCTCACAACGATCCAGGGGGCGCTCCCGCATCAGACCTGAAAATAATGCCCGTGAGTCCTAACACCAAAGTGGGGATCTAAGATGTCGCACTTTTTAGTTTCTTTATTCATGGATTTAAAGTTTTTTGTTCCTTTTTCTTTTACTGGCGAATACTTGCATTTCTGTAAGGACAGTCCTAACCGAAATATCCCGCTCATCCCGTCCATGCCGAGCCATCTGGGATGTACGCCTCCCCCTCTCCCTGTCCCCGCAGCATGAGTGTTTTTTTTTTTTATACCCTTGTTTTCCCAGCTACACACTGGATATTGCCACCACCCTGACATGATCTGGACCTAGCGCTGCTAAAGTGTAGTAGAGAGCACATCAGACGGTAGTGATTGCCGGGGAACTTGCGACGGCCCCTCCCCCCCGATGGTTCCCCCCTCCCCCGCCGGCTCGGAACCATACCCGCCGGAGCGCTGAGGGAAGTTCGGCACCTCCTTGTGCTCCATCCCACGAACAACAACTCCAGGAGACTTTCAACAGAGAAGAGAGTGGGTGTTGGAGATCGAGCCACCGGCTGGAACAAGGACTTCTACAGACTACTCATCTGAGATTATAGCCGGGACCGTGAGTGCTGTTTACCTGACTCAATATCTGGGGTGAACGCGGGATCTCCTCGGAGGGTTTTGCGGACCACTGGATGGTTTATATGGGGTGGGTGGGGAGAGGGGGGGTGCCGGAATCTGTTGCAGGGATTGATAGCAATCGGGCAGATAACCGAGTTGTGTTTATGCTGTGGAGGGGAGGGAGACCGGAGGGGTTGTTTTGGTTTGCTTTACTTTACCTTACTGGATTATAATAGCATGTGGCCATAGGGGGCTTGGGGGAAGTGGCGGGGAGCATGAGGAAACGATAAACGATTAGATGGAGTAGCCCCCCCTCAATACGGGGTCTCCCTGAATGTAGCTCCTGAGGTCTTAGGCATGAACTAAAGGTGGAGACACCCACAGCCATTCCTGTGGTCATGTCGTTCTTAGCGAGACGGGGGGTGGTAGAGTTGTCACTTTCAGGAAGAGCAGACAGATTTAGATGATGTAAATGCAAGAATAGATGGTTGGAATAACTTCTATGATGTTTTTAGGTTGTTATCATGGTTCATGTTAGTCATAAACAAAAGGTACAAGAAAATTTGTATTACTACATCTTCACATTACCACCTGGTTCATATAAGTTTACTTTGTTCACATATTCATATGCAACTATAGGTTCGTGGAGGGTTTGGGGACGGCAGGGTTCTCCACGCTTGACTCTTGCTAGACTCACCTCCACATAGGCAAACGCTTCAACCTGGGTACCCCTGGTGGGCGTTGAAGCATTAACTTGCTAAAACTTTTAGATTTTTTAATGTGTAGGTGTCGATTGAGGACGTTACCCTCGGAACACACCAAACCACTTAAAATCTCTACCTTCTTAACCATCTTATCTCTATTAACTACATTCTCTCTTATTCTTCTCAATTCCCTTTTTTCCTCCCCCCCGCCCTTAAATCACCCGCAAGCATGGAGGTACTAAATGTGATCACTCTCAATGCGAAAGGACTTAATGTCCCTGAGAAGAGACGTATGCTATTAAACGACATGAAGCGATTAAGAGCAGACATTGTGCTGCTACAGGAGACACACTTTAAGGACAACAAACTACCAATACTTAAAAACAGACACTACCCCATAGTTTACCATTCTACCCACTCAGCAGCCAAATCTAGGGGGGTCTCTGTTCAGATTTCAGCAAAAGTCCCATGGACCTTGACAGACATAAAGACAGACACAATGGGAAGGTTCCTGTTCTTAAAGGGCCTCATAGGTGGAGCTAAGGTGACCATCGCTAATTTCTATGCTCCAAACGTCCAACAAGACTCGTTCGTGCAGAGACAATTAGACGCGCTCCAAAAATTTTCTGAAGGCCAACTCATCATAGGAGGTGATTTTAACATCCCCCTACTTCCCGCAGAGGACACCTCTACAGGGTCCTCATCGGTCACCAGAGGTATGCGTAAGAAGATACACGCTGCACTACATGCATTACAACTGGTAGATGTCTGGTGTCTTTTTCACCCGGGTGAAAGAGATTATACCTTTTTTTCTCGCCCCCATCAAGCGTATTCACGCATTGACCTTTTCCTAATCCCTCAAAACCAATTGCATGCGGTCAAAGGTTCGGAAATTGGCTCTATCACATGGTCAGACCACGCTCCAGTCTCAATGCAATACGCTTTAGCTGATTACTTTAGGGGACAAAGAAACCCGTGGAGACTTAATGAAAGCCTCTTACAAAATCCAGATGTAGTGGCGGACGTGACTAAAGAAATAACACAGTATTTCTACACTAACACTTCGGTCGATAGGGACGGGGGTTTGATTTGGGAAGCACATAAGGCAGTAATACGTGGAGTGCTTATAAAGCACGGTGCACGGTTGAAAAAACAAAGAACTGCACAATTAACAACGCTCCTAACTAAACTACGCAGTTTGGAGAAAGACCACAAACAGACACCGACCAGAGCGCGGGGAAGCGAACTAGACATAGTACGCACACAGATTACAGACATCTTGCAATATAAAGCAAAGGTGGCACTCCAAATTTCTCGAAAGAGAATTTACGAATCGGGCAATAAATGCAGTAGATTACTCGCACAATCGCTAAAAGCGCAGAAAGCGGCGACATATATCCCACACATATACAGCCCTACGGGACAGAAGAAGACTATACCCCAGCAGGTCACACAAGAGTTTATGTCTTATTACAAGACTTTATACAATCTACAAGTGACAATGCCCCTCACCGAACACATAACGGACTATATAACAAATTCTCATATGCGTACTCTACCGTCCCCGACGCGAGACCTTCTTGACGAACACATAACGCTATCAGAAATACAACTAGCGATTAAAAATGCTAAAAAAGGAAAATCTCCAGGACCAGACGGACTGACAATTCAGTACTACAAGACCCTACTCCCGTCACTAGGACAACACTTGCTCAAACTTTTCAATGACTTAGGCAGAGGGAAGACGCTGCACCATGACACATTACAGGCCCAAATAGCAGTGATTCCCAAAGAAGGTAAAGATCCGACGCAATGCGGGAGTTACCGTCCAATATCTCTTTTGAACACAGACTTAAAACTGTTTACTAAAATACTGGCCACCAGAATACAACAACAGATACCTAGTTTGATACACCTTGACCAAGTAGGCTTTGTCCCTTCTAGGGAAGTTCGAGACAACACCACCAAAGTCTTGAACTTACTCAATAAAGCCAACACAACTAACACACCGGCGGTCTTCCTTAGTACGGATGCCGAGAAGGCATTTGACCGGGTAAACTGGTCGTTCATGTTTGCCACTCTAAGACATATAGGCCTGGGAAGTACAATGCTGAATTGGATCTCTGCAATTTATACCGCACCGTCAGCAAAAGTCAGGGTTAATGGAGTAACTTCAGACACCTTCGAAATCATGAACGGTACGCGTCAGGGATGCCCACTGTCACCCCTACTCTTTGCACTCTCACTAGAACCCTTCTTGTGCCACGTAAGACTAAACCCAGACATAACTGGGATATCCATCAACCAAACCTAACAAAGTCTCTGCTTACACGGACGACTTGATGTTTTCATTATCAAACCCGATAGTCTCACTCCCAAATCTATTTAAAGAATTTACTGCATATGGCGCCCTCTCTCACCTAAAAATTAATTTCGCAAAATCAGAAGCGATGGGGGTGGGGATTCCACCTACACAACTTACACATCTCCAATCCAGCTTCAGGCTGAAGTGGACGAATAAAGCCCTAAAATATTTGGGTACACTTATTCCTCCATCATTATCCCAAGTATATGAACTAAACTTCCCCCCACTGTTAGCAAAAACCAAATGGCTTCTGACCAACTGGCAAACTGGTCTCCATTCCTGGCTAGGCCGATGCAACATTTTGAAGATGACCATACTACCAAAAATCCTATACCTAATGCAGGCCCTCCCCATACACATCACCTCAACCTTTTTTAAGCGGGTACAATCAGCCTTTACAGACTTTGTCTGGAAAAAAAAAAAAGACCAAGACTCTCTAACAAACTGCTAGTACTTCCCAAAAAAGCTGGAGGTCTTGCACTACCAAACATCCGTGCATATTACCATGCGGTACATTTAGGAAGGCTCATAGACTAGTGTCGTCACCAAGAGACCAAGCTGTGGACTCATATTGAACAGTCCCACACCGCTATCCCACTAAGGGGCACCCCATGGTGTTATCAGAGTATGCCTACGGATCTTAGGCGCCACCCGCTGTTAGGTAACACGGCACGAATATGCTCACAACTAATTTCCCAGACGACTCTCACATCCAAAAATTCACCTCTATACCCTGTAATAGGCAACCCTTTGTTCAAACCGGGACTAGAAGATGGTTTCTTCCGGAAACTTGGGGAGGCGGGACTACACCTAGCTTCCCACTATAGCAATGGGGGATGTTGGAGAACACATGGAGAACTTTCTGATCCAAATGGTGTATTCCGCCTGGACTTTATACAAACACTCCAGTTGAGACACTTCCTTAACTCTATCCCGCCCCCGTCTGCGGAAAACAATCGAACTCCGACGACCTTGGAGACACTCCTTACAGAGACGGGAGCTTTACCACACGTTATCGTTGGCTTACAATCTCATAAACACTCCCCCTACAGACTTTGTTCCCCCGGGACTTCTGAAATGGGAAGTGGAATTAGACTGTAGGTTTAACAGCATAAAGAGGCAACGTATTCTTGGATTTACGCATAAATCATCTATATGCACCAAGATCCAAGAAACAAACTATAAAATACTCTCCCGATGGTATAGAACCCCAGCATTATTACATAAATTTTTCCCTACGACTTTGGAAATGTGCTGGCGTTGCCAGAGGGAAAAGGGAACTCTCTTGCACATTTTCTGGTCTTGTCCCAAATTGGCACGCTTCTGGAAAGTTAGAAGGTTCCATGGGAATGAGTACCCGCAATGCACAAAGTATATGTTTTCTAATCACTCTGTACTAAATATGTAATAAATGTGATACTGTGTAATCTGTTGGTCCATCCGGGCCGGGTTCTGCATATAAACAATTAAAAAAAAAAAAGAAGAAACACTAACCAGGGAACACGATTAACCCCTTGATCGCCCCTAGTGTTAACCCCTTCCCTGCCAGTGACATTTTTCACAGTAATCAGTGCACTTTTATAGCTCTGATCGCTGTATAAATGTCAATGGTCCCAAAAATCTGTCCGCCGCAATACCGCTAAAAAATCGTAGTTCGCCGACATTACTAGTAAAAAAAATAAATAAAAATGCCATAAATCTTTCCCACAGCTTGTAGACGCTATAACTTTTGTGCGAACCAATCAACATTTTTTTTTACCAAAAATATGTAGAAGAATATATAATCGGCCTAAACTGAGGAAGAAATTTGTTTTTTAAAAACATTTTTGGGGATATTTAATATAGCAAAAAGTAATAAATATTATTATTTTTTTAAAATTGTTGCTCTTTTTTTGTTTATAGCGCAAAAAATAAAAACCGAATGTCAATTTTATTTGGATACAACGTCGCACGACCGCACAATTGTCAGTTAAGTGACACAGTGTATCGCAAAAAATGGCCTGGTCATTAAGCAATCAAAATTTCCGGTCTGTAAGTGGTTTATACGGGAGACATAATGCACACATGGACTATTTGAAATGCTCAATAGGCAAGCATTGAAATAGCAAAGAAAAGGTCACTGCTAGGACTTCAGCATAACTTTAGCATGTTCGTGCAAAAAAAAAAAAAAAATTATAGGAGAAAAATACCCAGAGTAGACTGAAAGAGAATGAAGAAAAGAAGAACAGGGAAAAGATAGAGGACTACCATGACATCCCATTTCCTTGATGGGGATCCAATGGCCTTAAAAATTATTAATGGTGTCAGTCTCAAAACTTTTGGCCACGGCTGTACTGTGTTGGAAGCTGTATATTGCAAAGATGGTTGCAACAGGATGTAATGAACAATCCATAAATAACAGGAAATACGGTTTGTGTGTCTGTATAAATCAAGGCTCCAGACCTATTTGTGTTGGGACCCACTTTAAAAACTACAAAATGTGTAAATAGTAACAGACTATCAGAGATGTTACATAACATGACATGTTTACATGACCCCAAAGGCATCAAATGTGGTACACGTTAATACATTAAAAATACAGTGTGATCTAAACTTAAAGCGATCCTTTACCCTCTTTTACTAAAAACACATCAGCATGCAGCTCTTCACGCAGATAAAAAATAATCATATAAAAATAACGTAAATTAAAGATTGTAGCAGTTGCTTACCTTCAATGTGTTCCTATTTCCGGGTTTCTTGAGGCACTGTGACTTAACACTGGCCTTACAACTGCCCCGTTGAAAGGCTACATTATCAGTGGCATCAAGGGCGATCTCATCTCTAAACTGAGATTTTGTAAAATTTTGGGGTTTATACACTGCCATAGCTTAAAGTGTTACTAAACCCACAACAGTAAAAATCAATCTGTATATGCAGTAAAGCATGCTTGTTATACACACTGTGGAACCTAGGGGGTTAATCTTGCGCACTGTGTAAAAAGGCTGTTTGATCCTGTCTTCTCTGATCCTCCCCTTCTTCCACAGTCCCCAATCCATCTCCCGATAGTACAGAGCCTTGAGGGTACTCTGCACATTCTCAGTTGGGTGTGTATTGCTGGAGAGACACAGAGGATCAGGGGTCACGCAGCCTCATAGGACAATCAGGGGAGAATGAAAACTCTTCCTAAAAGCTTTAACCAGTGCTCGGCCAGACACTGAAATCACAAGACTGCTATATACTGCTAATGAGAAAAGGTATTTAGCAGTTTATATTTACTAAAAAAATTGCATTTCCATGTCCTGTATACTGTAGGATACCAGATATAGCGAATGCAGGGTCCTGGGTTTAGTAACACTTTAAGCAATGTGAGGCACAGGTATCAGAATGCTGCTTACTTTTCAGTAGCCAAGGCAAAGTATAAAATAACAAATCGCCAGATCTTGTATTGTACATGTGCAAAGTCTGGTTCACATGTTATCAGTGGGCCGATGCAAGGAACAAGGAAGAAGAAGCCATCCACTGTTCTTTGAAAAAATGGCAGCACGTGAGTGGGGCACATGCAGAAGGGATGCACAGGGAAGGTTGCAAAATAGGGACAATAAGGCATGCTGCTATATGTAGATGCAACAGTTTTGCAGAAAGCCTTAACATAGCATTGACAGCGTCTTAAAAAGTTGGGATAAGCAGCAATCCACTTTAATAACTAGTCAATTCTAAATGTCAATAAAAGAAGGGTTGTGCAACGCCTCAGATGTGTACGAGTCACTGCAGCTGACAAGATTAAAGGCTTTATTAGCAAATTTAATAGTAAGTTTATGATGAAAATGTTAATGTGTACCTGAAAGCTACCAAAATCCACAACAACAACATCGGTCTTGTCAGAATAGAAGCCAAACTTTGGAAGCAGCAAAAAGGATGGCTGAAGATTGATCTGCAAGTCAAGAACTTTTCGGGTTTCAATCATATGGGTGAGTCCTGTATGACAATAAAATTAAAATGTAAAACAAGTTAAAGCTGAAGTTTAAAATTGCTTATATTTTGCTTTCCTTGGTTTCACAGAGGAACCTGTGCAACTGAAGGTAAAGCTGCAGTTTAATACAACAGGCCCTTATCAATCATCCCGAGGAAGCTCCTGTCCATATATAGTAAAAGCACATCAAATGAAATGGATTTCCTTATAAACTTGTTTTACACATAATCAAAAAAACATTAACAATGAAATAAACACAAAAGATCCCAAAAAAATGTAATAAAGTAATTTAGTTTGACTGTAGCTTTTGAAAAGCAATATGAACAAACTATCATATTTTAGGATATGGTTATTTACATATTTTTATGATATTTGTTATGTTTTCTGTTACAATCATTTTTAGGAAAGGTTTTAAAAAAAGTAAAAATAAATACTTTGGTATAAATGTGTATTTATGGAAGGTTTGTTCAAATATTAGGGTGGGCAAACAGCCAACTCTGATGTGCTGAAAGATCAAAATCAGCCTGCAACAATATTTAATTCAAAACTCACAAAATTACTTAAAACTTTAGAGTCATTACTGATAACTATACAACAGAGTAGACAGAATTTTACTAACTGAAAAGCTGGTCAGCTCAGGTAGGAGTCAAATTATATGTGTGATTTCACTGGGAACCACATAAAAAGTGCAAAAATTGGGTGGCAATTGCAATCATTGTTTGCCTATTGCCCAATGCCCACCAACCTAGTGGTTTGCAGTTGAGCGTAGTCACTTTAGCTTCACAAGGCTTTGGAAACTGAAGTAAGGCTGAAGCCAATGTTTAATATAGAGGGTTCCCATACACAGGAATACTGGCCTAACTGAACTCGCTTAGGCTGGGGGGGGGGGGGGGCACAGGATAAGAAGGGAGGGGAATGGGGGGGGGTTCCTAGGAAAATGGGAGACAAGGAGGAAAAAAATCACAGGTCTCCATTTGGATCTGAATCTTCAGCATCTATCAAAGCCAACCAGATCTGGTCTCACTTTTTATTAGTGTTTCTAATTTTATAGGTCAGGTTGTGCAAAGGAAAGACCGCATTAATTGCAGATCTCCAGTTTTCAGAATAGAAGGGGTAGGAAGTTTCCAACATAGGGGAATTTTCACCTTGCATAGAAGAACGCATAAAAGAAGAACAATTGCAGATGTCTACCGACTACCACATCTTCCATCACACCCAATAGCAGAAGTGACAGCTCTGGCCATCACAAATATAATTTAGAGCATCAACCACTAAGACAGATAAGGGGGCACAGCCATAGCAGATGTATGAACATACCAAT
The DNA here is from genome assembly GCA_037952835.1 of Lithobates septentrionalis. NCBI lineage: Eukaryota > Metazoa > Chordata > Amphibia > Anura > Ranidae > Lithobates > Lithobates septentrionalis. The sequence goes on from JBBDGP010000295.1 coordinate 7,272,122, forward strand.
GGAAGAATTGTACCTAGTGCACATAGGACTCATCGTAGGGTAAATTTTTGAAATATGGAGGAGTATAATAAGCCCTGTAAGGAATTTCAAATTGTATAAACCTGTCTTTAGCAGAGATCGTGAGAGTGATAGTGATGTAGGTAGCTACAGTGCCTTGAAAAAGTCTTCATACCCCTTGAAATTTTCCATATTTTGTCATTTTACAACCAAAAATTTAAATATTTTTTTTGGGTTTTTTTGTAATAGACCAACACAAAGTGGAACATAATTGTGAAGTGGAAGGAAAATGATAAATTGTTTTTAGCATTTTTTACAAATAAATATGTGAAAAAAGTGTTGTGTGCATTTGTATTCAACCCCCTTTACTTCTATACTCCTAACTAAAATCTAGTGGAACCAATTGCCTTCAGAAGTCACCTAATTAGTGTGTAATTTAATCTCAGTATAAATACAACTGCTACGTGAAGCCCTCAGAGGTTTGTTAGAGAACCTTAGTGAACAAACAGCTTCATGAAGACCAAGGAACACACCAGACAGGTCAGGGATAAAGCTGTGGAGAAGTTTAAAAGCGGAGTTGGAAAGAGTAGGACAACTGCAAACCTAGGACATGGCCGTCCATCTAAACTGAGATGCTGGGCAAGAAGCATTGATCAGAGAAGCAGCCAAGAAGTCCATGGTAACTCTGGAGAAGCTGCTGAGATCCACAGCTCAGGTGGGAGAATCTGCACACAGGACAACTATTAGTCATGCACTCCACAAATCTGGCCTTTATGGAAGAGCGGCAAGAAGAAAGCCATTACACAAACTCTTGCAAGCTACCAATAAATTATATCTGGCATGTAGAAACATATAACACCATCCTGAAAAAAATAAACTATCAATAATGGGAAAATCTTATAAAAGGTATGATTATACCAAAATGTTCAGCTGCTGGCACCGATCACACTCCCATAAGCTGTGTTTAAATAAACAAAATTTAAAAAATGTGTGGTTTGTTACCTCAATAACAAATAATGCATATTAATCCGTTGTGAATCTATAAATTCCTTAACATAAAATGCTCTTGTGCCAATATCTATTAAATGATAATAAATAATCGGTGCTATTTATATGTTACTAAAGTGCCTGTAATCATATATTGTATGTTAAAAGTGTAATGTGGTTAAACAAGCAAAAAAACAAAAACAAAAAAAAATAGTTAATCAAAAAAAGTCCTCTGATAAAATATTGATGCTTTGTGATGGTGCTCCAAAACAATGAGTAAATCCCAATCCAATAGGCAGAAAATCACAGCAGCAGCTACTCAGAACTCACCTGACAATATATGGTTACAGGCACTTTAGTAACCTAATAGCACCCATTAATTATTTTCAATAGATATTGGCACAAGAGCACTTTTTTGTTAAGGAATATATAGATTCACAATGGATTAATAGGCATTATTTGTTATTGAGGTAACAAACCACACAGCGTGGCATATTATTTATTTTGTTTAAAAAAGCCATTATTGAAAGAAAGCCATACGAAGTCCCATTTGCAATTTGTGAGAAGCCATGTGGGGAACACAGCAAACACGTGGAAGAAGGTGCTCTGGTCAGATAGGACCAAAATTAAACTTTTTGGCCTAAAAGTCAAACGCTATGTGTGGTGGAAAAACTAACACTGCACATCACCCTGAATACACCATCCCCACTGTGAAACATGGCGGAAGCAGCATCGTGTTGTGGGGATGCTTTTCTTCAGCAAGGACAGGGAAGCTGGTCAGAGTTGATGGGAAGATGAATGGAGCCAAATACAGGGCAATCTTAGAAGAAAATCGGTTAGAGTCTGCAGAAGACTGGGTTCACCTTCCAGCAGGACAACAATTGTTACCCGAAAGTTATATTTTGAGCTATAATATATCTCAGATATGATTTGGGTTAATGAGAGTTCTTTGACCATGAGTGAAAGCGTTAACACAACAACAAAATTTATTAGCAAGTAGTAAGGAGGCCTAAACTAATACACAGCAATCTATCTATTGTACAGGAAAAAGGGTACAAATCATGGATTACATTAAGGAATAGTGTATATTCCCTAAAACATTAAAATACAAACAATGAGAGGGGTAAGACATAAGACAAACATTTAGATCTAAGTGCAAGGGAGCTATTCCATAGATACCATGCTACTGCACATGAGGGTTCCATTCTGGTGACTGCCCTTCCAGAGAGTGACCTCTCCCATCTAGTCTGTCCATATCATTACAGGCCATTGCTTCATTGGTTGGCATGGCGTGGCTCTGATTGGTGGGCCTCATTTTTCCTGGTTAAGGATTGGCTAAATCTCCAATCCCTATACTTTGCATAAGTCAGCCCCCTTTAATGCAAATCTTTGGCACAGACTATTATGAGCGGGAAATTTAACTTGTAGGACATTTTCAGGGAAGTTAAGTATTGATGACAGGCTGGCCACCTTCATTGCATAGCTAAACGGGATCCTTTGAAGTGAATATTTGTAGAACAAAAAGGTTTAGGTCCTATTGCTTAGATAAACAAGCTTAGGCATTGAATTGTCTGTATAACAGGGACTTCTAGAAAGCTATATTACACGCCCACAATGATACAACTCTAAATTAAATATATTCATAATTACAATATTTTACAGCTGTTAATGGAGATTAGGGCTGAAACAAATCGATAAATCGACAACTAAATTGATTATAAAATGAATCGATTACTATTTTCATAATCGATTAATCGGCCAGCCGATTAGTTGGCATGCATACAGAATGCATTATTTGTTTACATATCAGGTATTACAGGGAAGCACACATACAGCTCAGTACACCGTCCAATACATGTCAGTAAGTGCCTGAGAGCTTGTGAATGTGAGAGGAGCAATGCCTCATGGGACATGTAGTCCTGGGCAGGAAGTGAGTGGTTCTAAAGGCAAATGTTTTCTTTACCTTGCTATTGGGGCACTCTAAAGGCAGGAACCAGAAGTGTCGCGGGGGACCCTAGAAAAGGAGGATCCAGACCGCTCTGTGCAAAACCATTGCACAGAGCAGGTAAGTTTAACATGTTTGTTGCTTTTAACCAAATTAAAAACAAGACTTTAAAGACTCAGGGAAGATCAGCATCTGAACCCAGAGAAGGTGGACATAATACAAGGGATTACAATTATATTTAAAGTAAACTTTTACCAGTTTCGTGCCTTATACTTAAAATGATCATATCCATGGAAAAAAAAAAAAAAAAAAAAGTCTCAGCTTTTAGTACTACTTTAATAAAAAAGATTAATATCTTCCTTCCACCCTTCATCTAGAATATATATATATATATTATAAGTAATATATATGATTACTTTCACAGTAAAAAAAAAAAAATGAACCCCTTATAGTAGCAGTTATTTTCTCTTTTTGTACTATAAAGGGCTCATTTTAGTTTTTTTAACCCAATTATGACAGGTGATACAAAAAAAGCATGCTGCTGTTACTAAACCTCTTAGGCCTGGTTCACACTTATGTGTTTTTTGGGGCTTTTTGCACACTACACTACAGTTCATTTAACATGGTTTCCTATGGGACACGTTCGCATCTATGCTTTTTTCAGCTGCTGCGTATTTGGAAAGGGTCGAGGACTTTTTTTCAACGCAAAACGGTGCTTTTTTGGTTCAATATAATTCAATGGTGAAGGTGCAGAAAAGCATGTAGTGCGTTTTTGCAGCAATTTGTGTTTTTGAATCTGCCCAACAACAAACAAAAAAAGCATCAAAAAAAATGCAAAAACACAAATCGCAGCAAAATCATGTGTGCAAAATCAATACACACAGCAAAAAAGCACTGCAGAAACAGAAAAAAAACAAACTGCATAGGTGTGCGCACCGAGCCTTATGCTGGACACACTGATAAATTTTCAGACGAGAATATTCAAACAAAAAATCTTTGTACATTTACTAAGTGAAAGAATGTTGTTTGAAAATTCTTGCTTTTAACATTCTGTTTTAAAACAAATGTAATTTCTGAATGAAAACCACATACACTGTCTGAAAATTCCCTTAACCTAGAGGTTTTCTATTATCTCTAAATTTTCCCATCACTGTGGTTGAAAACAAACGTTGATTTGACCCCACTATTAATAAATCAAACGAACGTTCTTAAAATTCTTTTTTTTTTTTTTTTAAGGAAGATATTGTTTTTGTGTGGCCAGCACATACTATATTACAGTTCTGTTTGAAAATCTGCAAAACGGTTTTTAACTTTGTTCATTTAAATAAAATTAATTCTGATATTTACCAGATTCAACAATATATACAGTATATACAGTATAGAGATATACTGTATATATAGCATATACAGTATATCTCTTCTGTCTGTTATTAAGTCTGATGATATTTACCAGGTTCAACAATATATACAGTATATCTCTCCTGTCTGTTATTCTCAGAATGGATTACAGATTTTTCTCCCTAACCATATAGGTGGTTACCGTATATACTCGAGTATAAGTCGAATTTTTCAGCACATTTTTTTGTGCTGAAAGTGTCCCCCTCGACTTATACTCGAGTCAAGCACTTTTCTGCAGCAAAAAATGTCATTTTCCGTACCGACTTTGGGGGCCCGTATCTCAGGGCCACTTGGTTCTAGGAATCCCAAATTTGGTATGCAAACCCAGTGGAACTGGTGTCACAACATACCCAAAGCTGAAGTTCCTAGCACTAAGTGGCCCCGAGATACGGGGCCCCAAAATCGGTTCGGAAAATGTCATTCTCTGCTGCAGAAAAGTGCTTGACATTTTCTGAACCGATTTTGGGGCCCCATATCTCAGGGCCAGTTGGTGCTAGGAACCCCAAATTTGGTGTGCAAACCTAGTGGAACTGGTACCATAACATATCCAAAGCTGGGGTTCCTAGCACCAAGTGGCCCTGAGATACGGGGCCCCAAAACCGGTTCGGAAACTGTCTTTCTCTGCTGCAGAAAAGTGCTTGACATTTTCTGAACTGATTTTTGGGGCCCTGTATCTCGGGGCCACTTGGTGTTAGAAACCCCAGATTTGGAAATTTTATGGTGCTAGTTCCTCTGGGTTTGCACACCAAATCTGGGGTTCTTAGCACTAAGTGGCCCCAAGATACGGGGCCCCAAATTTGGTCAACTGTGTCCATCTGCAGCAATGTCATTTCGGGACCCTTTGGGTTCAGAGACCCCAAATTTTGGCTGCAGCTAGGGGGCATCTAGGAACCCTTAACTACCGAGTTTTAAGTTCCGGGGACCTATGGCTGCAAATGGGCACAGTGAGGCATGCAAATGGGCAAAGTGATGCTGCAAATGGGCATTGTTGACCCTCTTTTCCACTTACAGTAGCTGTGCATTTCTCACCCTCGTCTTATACTCGGGTCAATAAGTTTTTCCCATTTTTTTGTGGTAAATTAGGGCCTCGACTTATACTCGGAACGACTTATACTCGAGTATATACGGTATTTATACCCTATTTACCACTGCATATATATATTTAAGATATTGAAGAATAAATTGCCTTTTTTAAACTTTACATAATAAATATACACCACACTTTTTTTTTCTAAGGTTATTAACCGATTAATCGAAACAATCAGCAAACTAATCAATTATGAAAATAATCGTTAGTTGCAGCCCTAATGGAGGTTTCACATAAACTCATAAGGCAACAATAACCCTAAACATACAGCCAGAGCTACAATGGAATGGTTTAGATCAAAGCATATTCATGTGTTAAAATGGCCCAGCCAAAGTCCAGACCTAAATCCAATTGAGAATCTGTGGCAAGACTTGCAAATTGCTGTTCACAGATGCTCTCCATCCAATCTGACATAGCTTGATCTATTTTGCAAAGAATGGGCAAAAATGTCACTTTCTAAATGTGCAAAGCTGGTAGAGACATACACAAAAAGACTTGCAGCTGTAATTGCAGCGAAAGGTGGTTCTACAAAGTATTGACCCAGGGGGGCTGAATACAAATGCACACCACAATTTTCACATATTTATTTGTAAAAAATGTTGAAAAACATTTATCGTTTTCCTTTCACTTCACAATTATGTGCCACTTTGTGTTGATCCATCACATAAAATCGCAATAAATTCATTTACGTATTTGGTTGCAACATGACAAAATGTGGAAAATTTCAAGGGGAAAATTTCAATGAATACTTTTTCAAGGCACTGTATACTGTCCTCCCAGTTCTTCTCAGAAAGCTTAGGGATATCCCTCCCCTACCCCTCAAAGGTCATTGTCAGTTTAGAGGCATGGGCTACAGAGAGTCTGAGATAGAAGGAAGACCCAAGCTCCCTCATCACACTTGAGGTAAGCAGGCGTTCCACGGGGTCAGGCTGCGGAGTAATGATTTCAGGGAATTGGGTGTACCATCAGAAATAATGTGCTTTAGGGCCCTTTCACACTGGGGCGGGGGTGGCGTCGGCGGTAAAGCGCTTTACCGTCGGTATTCGGCCGATAGCGGGCGGTTTTACCCCCAGCTAGCGGCCGAGAAAGGGTTAAAAACCACCGCAAAGCGCCTCTGCAGAGGCGCTTTGCCAGCGGTATAGCCGCGCTGTCCCATTGATTTCAATGGGCAGGAGCGGTATACACTCCGCTCCTTCACCGCTCCAAAGATGCTGCTAGCAGGACTTTTTTTCCCATCCTGCTAGCGTACGGCTCCAGTGTGAAACCCCCGAGGGCTTTCACACTGGAGAGACAGTAGCGGCACTTTCGGGTCGGTTTGCAGGCGCTATTAGTGCAATAGCGTCTGCAAACCGCTCCAGTGTGAAAGGGCCCTTAGGGTTATAATCTCTCAGGCAGTTGGGTATCTGATACAGATGGGAGAGCATTTGATTCCCCCATAGGGGGAGACGGGGCAAGAAGTGGGATCTGCTTGAGAAGTCTTTGCTACTTTTAATAAGATCAAAAATATAGGGGTTACTTGCAGCTAAATACCGAAAATATTTTTTTCACATTATGGAAAAATGAGCCAGTCAAGAAATGAATGCAGAATAATATGAATTTCTAATTTAGAGTATATGTCACTGAAGTCTGACAGATCTAAAAAGCCAGCATATATTTAAACAAACTTACTATTAAAAACTGAAAGTTCCATTTTGGGCCCTGTTCACCACTCAAAGCTCAATTCTAAAACTCATGTGTATTATCCCATAATCAAATAATATTGCAGAACAGTGGCATCCAAACTGAAGCCTGTGGTCTGGACGCAATCACATGGGGCAGAATTACTCCCTTTGACACAAATGACGGTATTATTTCGCCCATTGACACCAATGATGTGGTACTATTCCTCTTCACCAATACCGACAATGGTGCACTACTTCTCCCACCAACACCAACTTCGGCGGAAAACAAGGGAGAAAAATCTGGACGGCTGCACTTCCGTGAAGAAAAAAGCTCCTTTATTGTAGCAAAAAAATTAGTACAAATAGGTCACATAAAAAGTGGATAGTGTAGGATAACTGCTAGGATAACTGCTAAAGCGTTTCACATCAACCGATGCTTATTCATCAGCTATGAATAAGCATCGGTTGATTTGAAACGCGTTAGCAGTTATCCTACACTATTTCCACGATTTGTGCAGAGCCAGCACCTGGTGAGGTTGAGTGAGGGCGTTCACCACTAGAGAGGAGTTAGTGTCCTGTGAGCGGCTTTCTTCTTTCTCAACACCAACTTTGGCTCATTTTTGCTCCCACAGACCAAACCCGTGACATGGTTTATGCCTACTGTCCACTGATGCTAGGGCATTTTCTACTACCTCTGGCCAGTCAGTCCCTCCTAAGGTCTGCAAGTGAACTGGCCTTTTGTTTTTAAAGTTTGATGACCCACCCCCCCCCCCCCCCCCCGTGGAACATTCAGTGAAGTATTTGGTTATTTAGGAGATAAAAACTGATTTTTTCCTTGTTGGGGCAAACCACTTAAAGTTTTTTTTGTTTGCCTTCCTCTGTGTCATCTGTAGATTTAGGGTTTTTTGGTTGAACTCAAAGAAAACATGGTGGTTATTTACTAAAGGCTAATCCACTTTGCACTGCAAGTGCACTTGGAAGTAAAGTCGCTGTAGATCCGAGGGGGACATGCAAGGAGAATAAAAAACAGCATTTTAGCTTGCACATGATTGGATGATAAAATCAGCAGAACTTCCACTCATTTCAGATCTATCCCTTAGATTTAGAGCGACTGCACTTTCAAGTGCACTTGCAGTGTAAAGTGGATTTGCCTTTTGTAAAATAACCCCCCCATGTCTTTTACCCTAACAAACTTGTAAGAGAGTACAAGTAGGGTAGTAAGTAGTAAAGGCTTACCTGTAGCTGTTTTTTCTTTGATCTCCTCCAGTTTCAACAATGTTGCAGATGTGAGTTGTTCTAAATCCATTCCTCTGTGAGTCTGGAAAAAGTCTACAAGTGCATTTATGGTAACCTATAAAACACAGCATAAATGTGAAAATAATATTTTTCAGTATAACAGCTTCAGATACATATAGGTAAAGACAGCCACATAGAATTAGCACCTTATAAGGGGGTGACTAAACTACCACAACAATAGTTGTCCAAAAGGCAGGAAAGAATGCTCAGAAATGAGGCAATGTGATCTCATCTGTACCAGCAGTCAACTATTCCAACTATGGATTAAATCTAGATCTAAAAATCATTGACAATATGATCTTTATACATTTCTGTTTGTAAAACAGAGGTAATCTGTTTTAACTATTTACATTTAAAAAATTGAGTTTCTTAAAGAGGAACTGCAGTCTGCTCACATAATTTGTAATAAAAACATCTTTGCCATTCTGAAGCTTCCCCCCAACCACTTTGCATATTATTTTATATATACTGTGATTCTGTACTTGTCAAATATGCTGCAGAAATCTCCCTCCACTGAGTCTGGTTGCAATCATTTTAACTGTGGGCAGCTGAAGCTGCTGCCTGTTCACTTCCTGGATTTACACAGATAGAGCACACCTCCAGCTCTGCAGCTCTCATTGGCCCTCTTATGACTCGCCCCCCTCCCTTCCTGGCAAACTCACCCCAGAGTGAAAGAGAGAGCTGTGCATGATGTTATAAGCCTAGGCTTTTTACCAGACAAGAAACAGGAAGTTGGTTGTATAAGGGATTTACTGGCAGAAAAAAAAATGTTTTGCTATCTAAAGTTAAAACATCAAGGGCAGAGGATTTATTAGATGTTAAGTTTAAAAAATGACTGAAGTTCCGCTTTAATGTAGGAATTTGTTATACTAAAATGTAATTTTTTTAAAAATATGTTTTATTTGAGGTTTAAATAATATACAAATAACACAGATACAGGGGTTAAAGGCCTTAGCACACAAGATAGCACGCATTTGCTTCACAGGCAGTATGAAGTATAATATAAAATCAGGTCCAAACAGAATATGCATTAAAACACTGAAAATAAAGTACAATGTGCCATGTAACCAAATAATCATGGTTGTATGCAGGTATATGGGTAAAGGTGCATACTCATTTATGACAAAGATGAAAGTAGGCCAAAAAAAAAAGGGGGGGGGGGGGGGTAGAAAAACAAGAGGTGGGGAAGTGAGAGATGGGTAAGAAGATGGATGCTCAGCCAGAGGGTAACTAAAGAGTAAACTGGCTTCAGTCGGTTATAGCAACAGAAAGGGCAAGAAGTGGAGGAAGAAAAAGCAACTCAGGTGCTAAGCTTGCCATACTGGAGTCATTTATTTTTATATAATTAGCAGGGTGAACAAAAGAAAATTACTTGATTCCCCTATCCACACACTCGATGTGGACGGGGGGAATCCATCTTGCTGTGCTATTGTATCCTGACAGCAGGGAGACTTCCCCACCATAGGAATACACTGATCAGCACTGCTTGCTATAGCCGGTAGTGCTGATCGAGAGAAAATCTTTCCAAAAGGCGAGTTGTACACAAGTCGATCAATAGATGGGCTTGTGTACAACCAGCCTGCCCATACATGGATTGAAATTCGGCTGGTCCCTGCTGCGGTCAGTCAAATTAGGTGAGGAAGGAGCGGGGGCGGGGCCAAGCTAGGCTGGCTGTGTCCATGAGCACATACATCCTGGCTCGGGAGCACGCTTGTGCAAGTGTTCAAATAGCAGCCAACTTGCTATGGGGGCACCTGAAGAAGAAGAGGCAAGGGGACCTCAGAAGGAGGCGGTAAGGAGCTGCTCTTGGCAATATCTTTGCACAGAGCAGGTAGGTATTCCCTTGTATTTATTTTAAAATGTAAGGTTTTTAACCATTTTAAGATACTGTAAAGTGCAGATGACAACACTGTATTTCTGGCAGGATCAACAGGTATTTTTCGTACTTATTAAAAAGATATAACAAAACAATTTAAAGCAGAGTTCCAGGCAAAAAATTGTAGTTTGAAACAAAAGAACACCCCACTCCCTCTCGTTTGATTTTTTTTCCTCTTCTTTTTTTTTTTTATACTTTTGGTATTCTTCTATTCTGTTTTCTTCGGGACTTCCGTCTCATGTTGCTGCGGCAAGGTACGTCACTTCCCCAGTTTTATCGTGCCCCCCCCCCCCTGTTGTCTTTTGGGACCTGTGTGTATCCCAGGAGACTATGGGACCATTCTGAAAGTTAAGCAGTAGCACAGCACAGTAGTAAACAGGCTGTGAAGCCGCAAGGCTTCACTTTCTGCATCCCTAAGCAAGGATGCCGGCGTCTGAACCCGGAACTCATGGACAGGTCAGCTTAGGGTGGGCATCGTGGGCTCCCTGGACAGGTAACTGTCCTTACAATAAAAGTCAGCAGCTACAGTATTTGTAGCTTCTGACTTTAAATTCTTTTTTCACCCAGGCTGGAACTTTGCTTTAATCATATATTTAAAGCGATAGTTAAATCTGCTGTCATTTCTTTGTTTTGTGGATCCCCAGATGGGTTATACCATAATCTGCCAGTATGCACAGCATATTAGCACATTATGGCATACTTACCTGTCAAGCCGAGCCCTCCAGCACTAAGCTGGTGGGTCCTGGGCCATTTTCGACCGGTCTTCCTTCCAGGATTACGTGCCTTTAACTGCTTAAATGGTAGGACCACGATAACGTCCCTCCTGCACATGCGCATGGGAGTCACATCACAACGGCACAGATCTGAGCTGTAATAGTTCGCTGAGCTGTGTGTGGTTCAGTGTTCATGATGGCTGACAGGTAGGGGGAAGCATTTGACAGAAGAAACTGATGTCTATTCTGTCATAAATACCCTGCCTGTCAGCAACTTTTCAAAAAAGTTTACTACCGCTTTAACAAACCAAAAGGGAGCAAATAAGAGTTTATCGTTGGGGTTTGCAAACACTTTAATACAAAACACGAAACAGCTTGGCATTCTTGGTTATATTTACTTACGGCATCATAAATAATCTCCACAGGCTGGGATTGAAGTATCAGGACTTGATCAGCAGTGCTATTTTCAGGGTTAGTTTCATACTGAATTTTAAGAAGAGATGACTCCTTAGAACCAATACTGCTTACAAGTGACGGAACAACATTTTGTTGCTTAAGGCCAGTCACATACCAGTGATCCAACTTTGCTTCAACCCTGAAAGATGTATTGAAGGTTATATTCAATTATTAAATTGCAAAGATTAGTACACTGATACAATGTATTATGTATCAGGATTCATCTTGTAAAAATGTGTCTACTTAACAAGATGCAATTCTAAAACACAGGGAATATACCACCTACATGAGCAGATCAGTTTAAGAAAAAGCATTCAAATATTAAAGAATTAATGCTACCCTCCCAACATGGTTTCCTTTATTTTATTTTCCAACAAATTACCATTCAGACGTTTTGAAAATTACAAACATAATTTTTCAGGTTTGCTAAAAATACATGCCTGAAATAAAGTTTTACTAGCTGCATACATTACAAATTGGTTTTACAATCTATTAAGATTAAAGTTATTATTGTAATGTGTATGGGTTCACATACAATCCTAAAACAATCTGCATGGAACTGTAAAAAATAATAAAATTAATCATTTTGATTATTTTCAATAGATCTATATAGATTATAAAGACATCCACAAACAAGTTTTTACAATTCATTTTTTAAATATTTTACTTTAAGATATCTTTAGGTTTTTACAATTTTAGCAAAAAACAGTAGATTGTACAACCAGAATTTAACATGTGTAGTGAAATATTGTACATACAGAGCAGCAAGAATTCTGACAAATTTTACACTAGACCCAAGAGGTTGTTTTGTTGGGACAGTCCCTCACTTGGACCCTTCAATGTTTCCTTCAGGAATGATTGACCCTGTTCAATCAGATATGGTTGTAGGTGCTCCCATTCCTTCAGGTTCTAGGTTTGCAATAAAATTGTCAGAGTAAACATTAGACACATGCTTGAAGTGCAAGTAAAAAAAAAATCACTTTTACAGCATTCTCCCTTCCCCTTCCGGCACCACCCCCTGCTGTTCCCAGGCTCTCCTGCTCCATCACTATAAACAGTCAGGTCGGGTACCCATAGAGGAGATGAATGTCACTTCCAGTTTCAGGACCGTTTCCCTGGCCATTACAGCCAGGGAAGCATCTGATCAAACAGATCTGTGTTTGATCAGATGCTTTGAAGAGCAGGACAGATATCAGGTGTCTCAATAAAAGAGAGTACCTCTGTCACTGTCCAAAGCTATCAAAAACAGTCTTGTTCACCTAAAAGGAAGAAAAAAAAAAAAAAGAACTTAAAACGAAATAAAAATAATTTTACATTTTGTTTAACCACTGGCCTACAGGGCACTTTCACCCCCTTCCTGCCCAGGCCAATTTTTAGCGCTGTCACACTTTGAATGACAATTGCACAGTCCTGCTACACTAACCATGTGAAATTTGTATAATTTTCTTTACACAAATAAGAGATTTCTCTTGGTGGTATTTAAAAACTGCTAGGTTTTTTTTTTTTTTTTAGTAAAAAAATAAGACCGAAATTTTGAAAAAAAAAAAAAAAAAAAAAAAAAAGGTTTTCTTAGTTTCTGTCAGGCTGCACTGAAGAGAACTGACTAGGTGGCACTGATGAGGAGGCACGAATATGCAGCACTTATGGGCACTGATAGGTGGCACTGATAGCCAGCAGTGACTGGTATCACTAGTGGGCACTGATGGTGCTGTATTGTAATCAGGCCACTGATGATCAGTTACCTGATTACATGTCTGAAAGTTTCCTGTGAGGAGATGCCCCTGATCGGCTCTCCTCACCACACACTGTCAGTGTAAGGCGATGAGAGCCGATTACCGGAATTTCCATGTTTACATGTGCTTGGCTGTGATTGGACACAGCCGATCACATGGTTAAAGGGTCGCGGCTCTTTACAGAGATCGGGGTTGCGCCGTGGGTTCGATCGCCGTGCTGCATGCACCCGCGGAAGCAGCCGCTCGGGTGCGCCATCATACGAAGTACACCCAGAATGAGAGCCGCACCGTTCCCCCAGTGCTCACATGCAAATGCAAGTGCGCACATAGGCCCAGCATGCATATGTAAATGATGATTATATCACATGTGAGGTATTGCCAAAAACATCAAAGTGACAGCAATACAACCTCAATCCGCAAAAAAATTTGGACCCTGTGTAAAAACTACATAAAAACAGAATGCAATGATTTACAAATCTCATAAAGCCACCATTACCATGTACCATTTTAAGAAAAAAATAAGGTCATTTTGAAAATGATGGCAACAACACATCTCAAAAAAGTTGGGACAGGGCAACAAAAAGTTGTTAAAGTAAGTGGTACCAACTAGGAAGAGCTGTAAAAATATTTTGCAACTTATTTGGCTACTTGGCAACAGGTCAGTAAATGATTAGGTATAAAAAGGGCATCTTAGAGAGCCAGCGTGTCTCTAAAGTAAAGATGGACAGAGGTTGACCAATCTGAAAATGTACATCTAAACATTGTCAAACAATTACAGAAAAAATGTTTTGAAGTAAAATTGCAAATATATTATCTACAGTACATATCATCAAAAGATTCAGAGAAGCTGGAGAAGGCTCTGTACAAGGGACAAGGCCAAAATGCAGTCTTGGATGCTTGTGATCATGATTCTGTCATGGACATCACTGCATGAGCTCTGGAATATTTCCATACACATTTTCCTGTGCCATCCAAAAATGTGAGTTAAAGTGGTGTTCCACCCCAAAAAAAAAAAAAATCCATGACTGTGCCTAAAAAAAAAAATAAAAAAAACATTTGGAAATTTTTTTTTTTTTTACTTACCTCTAAATGCCTGTTGCTAGGGGGTCCCTCGTAGTCTGCCTCTTCCAGTGCCTGGGCTGGTGACATCACTTCCCCCTCGGCAAAGGAAGGACTCGCCTCTGCTCCCTCCCTCCTGTCAATCATCTGGGACCCATTACAGATCCCAGGTGACTGAGCGGCCAATCACGGCGCGCGGTGCCGCTCGCGCATGCGCAGTGGGTGCCAGGCTATGAAGCCACAGACCGGCGCCCACAGTTGCAATGCCGGCGCCGCTGAACAGAGGGGGAGACGAGCGGGGCTTCGATCCCCCGCATCGCTGGACCCTGGGACAGGTAAGTGTCCAATTAAAAGTCAGCAGCTGCAGTATTTGTAGCTGCTGACTTTTAATTTTTTTTTTTTTTTCATGGGCCCTCCTCTTTAAAGCTCTATTATGCAAAGAAGCAGCCATATCTGAACATGATTCCAGAAATATCATGTTCTTCTCTAGGCCAAAGCTCATTTAAAAAGATGCTAAGTGGAAAACTGTTCAGACGAATCGAAATTAGAATTTTTTTGGGGCAATCATCCTCTGGGCCAGGGCTTCTCAACCAGGGTTCCTCCAGAGGTTGCTAGGGATTCTTGAGCAATGTGCAATTTCTGCCTCTCAGATAAGGTACCACTGACACCACTGATCTTTTAACTATCTCTAAGGGGACAATTTCTTCCCAATGAGTACAAGGGTAAGGAGCATTCTTCCCACTGACCATCACACTAATGTATCATGAGTTGTAGATCTAGTCATTTTTAGCAGGTGTTCCATGAGAGCAGAAAGTTATTTTAATGGTTCCTCTGTGTTGAAAGGGTAGAGAAAGGCTGCACTGGACAAAAGAGATGGGACCTTTCAGCTTGTTATCAGCGCTCAGTTCAAAAGCCTGTATCTCTGATGGTATGGGGGTGCTTTAGTGAGTATGAAATGGGCAGCCTGCACATCTGGAAAGGCACCATCGATGCTGAAAGATATATCTAGGTTTTAGAGCAGCTTATGTTAAGGCAAGAATGGGACAAGGTTCCTCTTACAAAACTCTAGCAACTGTTCTCTTTAGTTCCCAGACATTTACAGAGTGTTGTTAAAAAAAAGAGGTGATGCTACACTGTGGTAAACATGGCCCTGTCTCAACTTTTTTGGATCTAGGGTTGTACTTTGCCAGCTTTTTGTTGATCTGTCTCAACTGTCTTGAGACATGTTCCTGCCATCAATTTAAAAATAACCGTATTTTTTTTTTTTTTTCTTAAAATGGTGTACATTTTCTCAGTTTAAACAATTGGTATTTTCTTCCTAATTTCTATTATTAATAAAATATGGTTAATATTTGCAAATCATTGCATTCTGTTTTAATGCAGATTTTACAAGTCCCAACTTTTTAGGAATTGGGGTCGTTACCCTAGCGCCACAGTTCACATTTTACTCCAAACAGATAACCTGTTAAAGTGGTTGTAAACCCTCCTGCATCACTTTTACCTATAGGTAAGCCTAGAATAAGGATTACCTATAGGTAGTGGAAATGTTTGCTAAACGTGCACCGTTTAGGAGATATTTACCTTGAAGTGTGCCGGTTATGTCATTGGCGCATGCGCTGTGAAGAAACTGACCTCCGTGTCGTTTCTTCACTCGTATGTGCTGTGATTGACGGCTCCCGCGCGCATGCTCGGGAGTGACGTCACGTGGCTTCGGCCAGTCACAGAGCCGGAGTCCGTGGCCCCAGAGGGAAGAGGGCAGAAGATAGATGCTTCGTCCAACAGGGACAGCACGGGCTTCGATTGCAGATAAGTGCCACATAATGGGCTAGTCATTATGCTTTTACTTTGCAGGGAATGACAGAGGAAGTAAAACCCATCAGGGTTTACCTTCCTCTTTAAGGCTTTCAAAGCGTGGCCTATGGACAATTTTAGGTATGCTCGCGTTTTGTCAATTCTTAGGCGTTCACAATCTTAAATCTGGAGATGCTTGGTATGTATTTACTCGACGCAGCATCATCCTTTATGTGTTTTTAAAAACTGGGTATTCTATTGCGTTTGTGTGTACTAAAATTCATTACCGTATATACTCAAGTATAAGTCGAGTTTTTCAGCACATTTTTTTGTGCTGAAAGTGCCCTCCTCGACTTATACTCGAGTCAAGCACTTTTCTGCAGCAAAAAATTTCATTTTCCGAACCGACTTTGGGGCCCCGTATCTCAGGGCCACTTGGTGCTAGGAACTCCAAATTTGGTGTGAAAACCCAGTGGAACTGGTACCATAACATATCCAAAGATGGAGTTCCTAGCCCCATGTGGCCCCAAGATACAGGGCCCCAAACCAGTTCAGAAAATGTCATTCTCTGCTACAGAAAAGTGCTTGAAATTTTCTGAACCGATTTTTGGGGCCCTGTATCTCGGGGCCACTTGGTGCTAGAAACCCCAGATTTGAATATTTTATGGTTCTAGTTCCACTGGGTTTGCACACTGAATTTGGGGTTCTTAGCACTAAGTGGCCTCAAGATACGGGGCCCCAAATTCGATCAACTGTGTCCATCTGCAGCAATGTCATTTTGGCACCCTTTGGGTTCAGAGACCCCAAATTTTGGCTGCAGCTAGGGGGCATCTAGGAACCCTTAACTACTGAGTTTGAAGTTCGGGGGACCTATGGCTGCAAATGGGCACAGTGAGGCATGCAAATGGGCACAGTGAGGCATGCAAATGGGCATTGTTGACCCTCTTCCACTTACAGTAGCTGTGCATTTCTCACCCTCGTCTTATACTCGTGTCAATAAGTTTTTCCCATTTTTTTGTGGTAAATTAGGGCCTCGACTTATACTCAGAACGACTTATACTCGAGTATATACGGTAAGTATATTTTTCCTGATTATTTGCATTTAATAAACAGTTGCGCAAATACCACTCAATATAAAACAAATTTAACAAGTCACCATTTTATTCTCTAGGGCCTCTACTTTCAGAAAATGTATCATATTAGGGAGTTTTAAGTAATTTTCTAGCAAAAAAAAAGCTGATTTTCATATGTATACGAAAAATTTCAAAACTGCCCAAGATGACAAACGCTAGCACATCTAGTTCAGGGGTCAGAATTAAGTAGTGCAGAGATTTCAGATGTCAAGATTTAGTAAAACAGACATTTCAGTGGTCGGGATTAAGTAATGATTGTATAATAAATATGAACCACGGATATGAGATCTAATCGTTTGAATCAACAGCAGGTACTGTATTCACAATACAGGTGAAAATCAATGTCAATTTAATAAAGATCGCGCTGAAAAAAGCTCAATATATGCAAAAAGTGTAAAAGATTATTATGGGATCTTCAAATTTAAATAAAGTGACAATGCGGCCTAGAATTCAGGGGTTAGAATTAAGTAAAGCAGAGAGTTCAGGGTCCAGGAGAAAGAACAGGAGTTTAGTAATGCACAGTTCAGTGTTTAAGATTGTATTGACCAGTTTGGTATATACGTTTGGGTGGTACAATCCCCTTTCTAAGCCTCAGCTTCATTCTGACTGGCTAGCACAGTGACTTCTGATTTGCAAATGCACCTATCCTGTCCATAATTTATCTCTGCACTCTTCTGCCTGCCTTATTTACACACACTAAAGCCCTGCTTTCGGCCCGACAGGACACCCTCATCCTCTGTTGTGTTTACTTGCAAACAGAACTCACCATCTGCTCAGATGTCATCCGAAGCCAGCTGTGCAGGAGCATATGAGGAAAGGTTTGTGATTGGTTGGGATGCTGTATAGCAGCCAATAACAGCAACAAATGGAAGCATAGGAGGTGGAGCCAATGTGTGAGCATGTAAGTTGGTCCTGATCACACAGTATTGAAGTCCAATGTATGGAGTGACATTTGTGCAGTGTGATTTGGGTTGGAGCCTGCACTGCAAATCACTACTGTGCCTGGCTCCTGGGTACAAATCTGGGGACAGACCTCTTACAACGGGGACTGTCCATGGACGACTGCAAACCTTAGGTTAAGAGTTTTTGCTGTTATCCCACACCAAAGCTGGCATAATGTGGATTTCCATTTCTACAATGAAGCACTTTAATATTAATTGATCCTTAAAGTGATTATAGAGTCTCGTTTTTTTTTCCTATAAAAATAACAAACATGTTATACCTACCTGCTCTGTTGCAGTGGTTTTGCACAGCCCGGATCCTCCTCTTCTCAGGTCCCTATTCTGTGCTCCTGGCCCCTCCCTCCTGTTTAGTGCACCCCACAACAAGCAGCTTGCTATGGGGCACCCAAGCCGAGTCACAGCTCCCCATGTCCATTCAGATACAGAGCCCTGACCTGGCCCCGCCCCCTCTCCCCTCATTGGCTAGCTGACTTTGATTGACAGCAGCAGGATCCAATAGTGCTGCTGCTGTGTCTCAGCAAATGAAGAGGGAGAGTCCCGGATGGCCGAGACACTCGTGGACATCGCTGGACAGAGAGGGACCTCAGATAAGTGTTGGGGGCACACAGAAGGCTCTTCATCTTAATGCATAGATAAAAAACCTTCTGTCTATACAACCCCTTTAAAAGGCATTTATGAGCACAAAAAAAAAAAAAAAAAAAAATACTCACTTCAGAGCCTGTGCGCCCGGTCTCTGGGAGACTTTTGTGCTGAGATCAATTATCTGAATTTTCAGGGTCTCTGGTGCATTGGCATCCTCTCGGATAGTTATAGATGTGCTGAGAAGCTTGAAACCCAGTATGTGAGCCACGTACTAGGAATAAACCAAATAATAAAAATTATTTAACAAACAGACCACCAATTAAAAAAAAGTAAAGCCCCATATTACTGCCAAATTTTTGGCAGCTATCTGCAATTTTCCTTAGAGCTGAAAGGGTACTTGCACAGAGCCTGGTGCAGTGTCCTGTATTTTCTGCTAAGGTTCAGATTTGGAAATTTGGAAGATTTACACATGTACAGTTAATACGCTAATCAGCTCCTTAAAGACGCTCAGAAATGCCACTGTAGGGTATTCAACATAAACCAACATAAGGTTCACAAGGTGTGCTAAACAAGGACTTGTTAAATGTGGATTACAGGTATACACTGATTCAACCCAAACTGATTGTATAAATGTTGTAAGTAATCAGTGAGTGATCACACACACGCTTGGTATAATCACATAAACGTTGTAAACAACATTTAGTTAAACCCAGAGACAAAAATGTATTATTACAGTATTTTGCAGCTTACCACTTTGCATTCGTTTTATTTTTTTTAGGCTTTTTTTTTTATTTTCAGCTGTTGATCCTGCCAGCAAGTGTTCTTTTTCAATTTCCTTTACTGGGCCAAGGTGTCAAGCAAAAAGCGGCAGTTAGAAGTTTAAGACAAGCAATTTAAAATGGATGCTTAAAATGATCAGTTTTTTTAAATTATGTAAAACCTTTACTCCCCCCCCCACCCAAAAAAAAAAAACTGGTGCTGTAACTGCTTAACCACTTCAACCCCGGGAAAATTTACCCCCTTCCTGACCAGGCCATTTTTTGCTATACGGCACTGCGTCGCTTTAACTGATAATTGCGCGGTCATGCGACCCTTAACCCAAACGAAATGTATGTCCTTTTTTTCCCCACAAATAGAGATTTCTTTTGGTGGCATTTGATCACCTCTGCGGTTTTTATTTTTTTTATTATAATTACCCCAAGTTTAAAAAAAAAAAAACACTAATTTTTTTCTCAGTTTAGGCCGATATGTATTCTTGTACATATTTTTGGTAAAAAAAAAAAAAAGAAGTGCAATAAGCGTATATTGATTGGTTTGTGCAAAAGTTATAGCATCTACAAAATAGGGGATAGATTTATTTTTTAAAATAGTAATGGTGGCGATCAGCGATTTTTATATCGGGACCGCGATATTGCCGCAGACGAATCAGACACTTTTGACACAATTTTGGGACCAGTGACATTTATACAGCGATCAGTGCAATAAAAATGCACCGATTACTGTATAAATTTCACTGGCAGGGGAGGGGGTTAACACTAGGGGGCAATCAAGGGGTTAACTGTATTCCCTATGTGTGTTCTAACTGTGGGGGGGGGGGGGGGGTGGGGGGGACTGACTAGGAGAGACCGATCGGTGTTTATACTTGATATGAACACATGATCTGTCTCCCCTCCCCTGAGAGACCCGGGATTTGTGTGTTTACATGCACAGATCATGGTTCTCGCTCTGTCCTGAGCGATTGCGGGTGCCCGGCGGTCATTTCAAGGGCTCCGGGGACACACTGCGGGTGCACACCTCCCACAGCATCTTAAAGAGCCGTCCTTACACTACACCATGTTATTGGTTGCACCAACAATTTATCAGCCAACTACGATTTCAGTCGGCTTAATACAACTCAACTCATTTTGCCTCAAATGTGGCAGCACCCATATTGTTTTACCCACCCTAGTCCCGGGACAAGCATGTATATATTTATTCAATTTTTTTACTTCCTTTTGTACTTTTTATATTTTTCTACTTTATTGTATTTTATAATTTATCCATTATCCTTTTTTTATATTTTGTGTTGATGCCTGTGTACTTTATGCAAAAACTCTTTCAATAAACCTAGATTGAACATAAATCTGCCAATGCATCCAACACTACCCCCTGACAATGCTGCTGTTTCAAGTGTCTATTGTTCTTCCATCCAGGGTTGAAACATTCCAAGACCGGAAGAGTGCTACTAGCCATATCACCAGGTAAAAATAAAATGAAAAAAGCATAAGAAAACAAATGCAACCTTCCACATTTTAGGATTGGTAAGATGCAATTTATTACATTTTTGTTTTTAGGTTTAATACCGCTTTAATATTATTAGATCATTACACTCAGATTGTAACAATAATAATAAATAGACCCAAGCATAACATTACTGCAATACAGATATTTTCTAACACAAATTTTCCCTCCTGTAATCCTATAAAAGAAAATAACCAAATACAGTTTTGTTACTCTTGCTTCCAATTTTAGCAAATAAAGAAAAAGTCTGTACAATGACAGTACAACCTTCTCAATTTCTGTGCAAGTGTAGGCAGCAGAGTGTATAGAAACAATGCTGGGTAAAACTTAGGGGTCATTAAAGCACAACTCCAGGAGTTAAAAAAAAAAAAAAGAAAAAAGAAAAAACACTGCAAGGGTGGATTTTTTTTTTTTTTTTTAATGACTGAGTTGGACTTTAAGGGCTCATTTACACTTGCTTCGACTTCAACACACATTAAAAGGCCTACCACTTCAACATGCTTTTTTGATGCTTGTGCGATGCTTCGTGGTGCTTTTTTGAAGCTTTAATGAAACTTGGCAAATGCCCTGTGTGTGCGGATATCGCATATTTGCAATACCTCCAAAACAAAAAGTGAAGCTAAAGCTGAATTAAAGCCTCCCAATATCTGCAGGTGCTTCAAGTGAGCTTTGTCACATTTCTATGGAAGCTTTGAAGACTCTTTGAAGCACCTCTAAAGTGCCATGAAGTATAATTTTTGAAGCAAAGCAAAGGCAAGGTGTAAACAGGACTTTAAGCTAACCATTTTATTTAGTGACAGGTGGTTTGACTGGCATTCAGAGAGCTTTAAAAAAAGCGTGTCCGAAGCAAGTGTAAACATAACATAGTTCAGCTTTAATTGTAAAATATACACATACATTGCACTTTCAATCCCAGCTAACAGACTTTCCCTTCTTTGACAATATACAGGTCTGCTTTGTACTGCAGATTTTTACCCCTATACATGATGATAAATACTTAAAGTGGGGTTCCACCCAAAAAAACAAACATATCTAAAAAATTCTAAAAAAAAAAAACCAAAAAAACATTTGGATATTTTTTTTTTTTTTTACTTACCTCTAAATGCCTGTTGCTAGGTGGTCCCTCGTAGTCTGCCCCTTCGTCTGCCTGGGCTGGTGACATCACTTCCCCCTGGCACAGGAAGGGCTCGGCTCTTCTCCCTCCCTCCTGTCAATCATCTGGGACCCATTGCAGGTCCCAGGTGATTGAGCGGCCAATCACGGCGCTCGGCGCCACTCGCGCATGCGCAGTGGGTGCCAGGCTGTGAAGCCACAGCCCGGCACCCACAGTTGAAATGCCGGCGCCGACGAGCGGAGGAGGGGGACGAGCGGGGCTTCGATCCCCCGCATCGCTGGACCCAGGGACAGGTAAGTGTCCAATTAAAAGTCAGCAGCTGCAGTATTTGTAGCTGCTGACTTTTAATTTTTTTTTTTTTTTTAATGGCCCCCCTGGGTGGAACTCCTCTTTAAGTCTGTGAAGGAATGAGATGTAGATAATAATAATAATCTGAAAATGTCTATTTTCTTATGTGCATACATATTTTTCTCCTTACTCATTATATAAGTATTACAGGGTTGCTCTGTTCCTATATTTTCTCAAGATGGCGGGTACACCCTACATCCCACACATCAGAAGAACGCGGAACTGAAGATAAAACAAAGGACAGCCAAACCTCGACATGAAGATTCTCCATTTCCTTTTTATCTTAACCAATGAGATGTACCTATTAGACTAACATAGCAATGACGTATTTTTGTGTATAAAACATTAGCACCGCCTTGAATAAATCAGAAGTGTACGAAGTAATCCTGCTGTGAGCGTGTCTCAGAGAGTTTTACTTTAATATGCATGCATATCCACACTTTCCAATTAGAGACAGCAGCAGATAACCTGGAGCTCGATTGAAGCTCTTAATCTTAACCTTAACAGCTGGTGCCGAAACCCGGGAGCTTCAGGCTACAGTCGAAGGCAGACCGCGATAAGGATTCGAGCGGCTAAAACTGATAAGATAAGAGAGGGGGTCTTTGCGCAGCCCTAACAGTACTGTAAGTTTTTTATATTCTTACCACTGTACGACTTTATCTCTTGGTTGACCGCTGGATTCTGACGGTACACTGAGACTGTCTTAGAGGCAGGAATGATTACCTCGCCTGAGGCTGTTTTAACAAACCTGCCGATGGGTTTCTGCTGTCTGTATTTTTTGTTCACTGTCTGCCGTTCTTTGAGCTACAACTCAGCAGGCTGAAAGTGCTGCATGTGTGTGTGTTCCAGACGAGCTGTCGGCCTCTGGGATGAGAGGTCTTCTTGCAGCAGACGGTTACTCGAGGTTTGTAGGACCTCTCTGAGGGTTATCTCAGCTGCTAGCTTTGCAGTCTGAAAGTGTTACAGATGTCTCACCTCCAGACGAGCTGTCGGCTTCTGGGGGGGGGGGTAACAAACGTCTATAAAAGGGGTTTTAGGGGAGTTGTCTGCCCCTGTGGTTTATCTTAGCCTGCTGAAATTTTGCAGTTCGTAGAGTGGCAGGTGTAATGTCCTGTCCTGAGTGTATTTGTGGTTTACTGTTTGCTATACACGAGAGGGGTTGGGGATTGGTGAAAATCAGAGAAGGAGGCTACCCGAAGGATCTGTTGGGTCACAAGCCGTTGCTCCCTACTACCCCTGACGTGCTTGTACTGAGATTAACTCTACATTTCAGGGTTATAGCAGACAGTAGCAGCTAGGAACAGCATTATGTGCCCCCACCCAAGGAATCTGTTGATAAGGAGCAGTGAGAAAGAATATTAACCCATTAGTTGTACGTATTCTCCTCTCAAGCCCTTAGAGAAACAGAAGAGAGAGAGAGAGAGAGAGAGAAAGGAATGTTAAGAATGTGATATTGTGAAGAATGTGATATTGTGAAGAATGTGATATTGTGAAGAGGAGAGAAGATGTTGAAATAGTTAACAAAGTTGAACAAAGTGGCAAAAGTTATGTTGCTAAAGAAACAGGGAGAAAAATCCTGTGTGATAAAGAAAATTGGATAAAGGAAGTTAAGAAAGATGCCGATTGTACTATATGAAGTATCACAGAGTTGACGATATGTGAACCACCACGCTATGTTGGAACTTGAAACAAAAGGAGGGAAGGGACAGCACTGCCCTCCGCCTAACAACCACTCCCTTCTCACCACCCCAGCCCAAGCACAACCCACTGTGACAACTCAGCCAAGCGGCCATCTTAGTGCACCCGTGCCTTCACTTCTTGCCCAGCCCAGTGCACTTCCTGCCGGCGGCCATCTTGGCACACCCAGTAGGCTCAAACACAGCCTATACCCAGTCCTTCCTGTTTTAAATCAGGATGGTTCATACCACACACCTGTCTTCCCCAATACGGAAGCATCACATTCACAGGCCGAATATGTTAATGATGCATAAGCGTCTGAGTGGCAAGACCAACAGGCAGCAAGGCCACCCGCTGATTTAACCCCCAATCCGGCTCCGGACTCACAGTTCCAAGAGGATCTCAAACACATGCTGGCAACCATAAGGAACAGTGCCCCTTGCCAGCCCCCGCCCCAACAACAGTCTCGGTTACCAGAAGGGGCACCAGTGATGTATGTCGCTTTTACTCCATCACAAACAGCGGCCTTAGTGACAAGTCTGCCTGACCCAGAGAAGCAGCCAATGCCCTTCTACCGCAGGATAGTGCAGATAAAAGAAATTTACTTAGCTGCCTGGAGAGACTTGATCAGCCTATGCCAAATCAAAGCAGGACATGCCTTTTGGCCGGTCATGCAGACGGCCTTCAATGATGCCTGCCAAGTGCCACTTCCTACACCTCAGGCGTGAAGTTCTGTGCACAACTCCACGACTGGGAAAAGGAGAAATTGATGGATCACACCACAATAATCCAAGATATTACCCAAGATAAAGGGGAGTCTGAAGAAGTATCATGCTAGACTCGTACAGGCCTTTGATGATCTGAGTTTCTCCCACTATGAAAAGAGACACACACGTTTCCTGCGTGGGAGTGGATAGGGGGCCCCGCTCCAGTCCATTTGCTGAGCCACTCCAGGTGGGGACATTTCCTGATTTGCTTGTCAGATTCGTGGTGTCCTTTACATGTCCCTTGAAACTACTAGGAGCTGATGTGTTGTCCAGACTACAGGCCTAAATCATGTATACGTCTGAAGGGGGAATAAAGTTACATACTCCCCTATCTTTAGAAGACTCATCTGCTTTGTGTTCTCTGCCTCTCCTGATGACACTTCATGAAGCAATAACTTCAAGTTCAATACTGCAGGAAGTACTTGACAGAATCCCTACGTGCCTATGGTCCACAGGACCGCAAGACAACGGTCACTTAAAAGGTGCCACCAGTTTCAGTCAAGCTAAAAGAGGGCGTATCATAGAGCTGCACAATTAATCGTTAAAAAATCGTGATCTCGATTCACCTCCCCTGACGATCTCTCCTTCCGAGTTTGACGATTCTTTCATATAAATAAGTGGAGAGATTATCTGCTCACTCAGCTGTCAAAAGAAAACATCCAGGCAGTCTGCCAAGTTTAGAACTTGAAACATTGTATCTAACTTCCTTCTTAGATCAAAGGGATAAACTTCTCTGTGTAAACAAATAAGATGGGCAATCTGCCAAGCTTTAAACAAGTGTAAATGCAGGAAGTTTAACCACTTAAAGTCTAAATATTTTTCTGACACTTCTTTAAGTTAAAATCAATATTTTTTGCTAAAAAAAAATTACTTGGAACCCCCAAACATTAGAGAATATATATATATATATATATATATATATATATATATATATATATATATATATATATATATATATATATATTTTTTTATTTTTTTTTTTAGCAGAGACCCTAGGGAATAAAATGGCAATTGCTGCAATATTTTATGTCACACTGTATTTGCCCAGCGGACTTTCAAATGCAATTTTTTGGGAAAAAATACACTTCAATAAATAAAAAAAAAGAAACAGTAAAGCTAGCGCAATTTTTTTTTGTTTTAATGTGAAAGATGATGTTACGCCGCGAGAATCGTGAGAGAATCATGATCTATCCTCTAAGCAAAAAAATCGTGATTCTCATTTTAGCCAGAATCGTGCAGCTCTAGCGTATCATTGCCCCGGAAACCACAATACCCCCTAAAGTTAGCCCAACCTGCAGCTATTTCGAAGTATGTCAAGGCCCTCGTGTCAAATGGGACCCTGATAGCCCGTACATCTCCATGCAATACACCTCTGTTCTCTAGTAGTAGTTCTCCCAGACTTGATTGTTACTTTCCACAACAGTTACAGTTGCAGTCTGATGTGTTGACTAATTATGTAACCACATTATCACGAGAATTAACCTGAATGCATGTCCAGGTGTTTTCTTCCATTCCAGATCCTGAATTAGATACAGGAACACACCAACTACTGTCTGGAGATCCTTGAGCCAAGATATGATGGTCCATTCCAAGTTTTGCTGACCACAGCCACCTCAGTCAAGTTGGCCGGGAAGAACACCTAAATGCACGCTTACCACTGCAGGAGAGCGTGTTAACGGGTGCTGCATATCCTTTTTCTGTTTGATCTAGGGGGGGAGGGAGGGGCCCAGGAGGTGGCCATCACAAAAATAACAAAATTACGTTTTGGTATAACTTTTCAGGTACGCATGTGACCACCTTTACCTTAGATTACTGTGACATAGTACCTTTTTCGTTTGACCCTTCATGGCAATGCCATTGGTACAGTGACATCCCTGACGGTAAGGCTATATATGTATGCCACACAGACAGTTAGTGGGGACAGAGTTGTGGTTCCAGGGAGGCCAGTGGGTTGGAACACAGAGCCAGACTGGGTGACCCTAGAGTGCATTAGACAAGAAAGATGAAAATAGAAAGCCCCTGATAAGCAGAATGACTTTGCGGAAGACAGGTATTAAACCGGGTCAAGTCCCTTGGTGATGCGTATTGGATCTGTGGGAATTTGAAAATCAGGACCAGATTAGAGGGAATCTGTACTGGTGAATGTGCCCTTGCAAAGGTCATTATTCCCCTCCATATCCTAACCGAAGATACCCCTGATACATACACTGACCCAGCACGCAGTCAGAGGAGGAAGCGAGCAGCTCCCTCCGGAAGCTTTGACCCTCATGTATACATAGATGTCATAGGGGTTCCAAGGGGGGTCCCTGATGAATTTAAAGCCAGGGACCAGGTAAAAGCTGGTTTTGAGTCTTTGATCCCCATAATAACGGTCAACAAGAATGTAGATTGGATTACATATACTATAACCAACAGAGATTCGTAAATTACACTAAAGATGCCCTCCAGGGAATTGCTGACCAGTTAGCCCCCCACTTCCTACATGACATTCCAGAACCGGATGGCCTTAGACATGGTGTTAGCAGAGAAAGGAGGTGTCTGTAAAATCATAGGAAAAACGGGAACCTGCTGTACCTACATTCCTGATAATACTGGCCCAAATGGTAAGGTTACTCTAGCTATAAAGAAATTAAAAGATCCGTCACTGGAGTTAAAGAAGAACTCAGGTATTACAGACCCATGGGATCAATACTTTAGCTGGATGAGTGGGTGGCAGAAGGTGCTCGCCTAGATAGGGGTAACGGTATTAATAATCCTGGTTCTTTTAGCCCCGATTCTATGCTGTATTCTACCTTTCGTAAAAAAGTTAATGAGCAAGGCTGTAGACAATAGCACACCTACATTTCTCCACCAAGAAGAAGAGGACCCTCTTATGATGGAAGATGACAAACCCTTCACTCCTCTACGGTCCAGAATCTCACAATCCTATAGGGTTATAGGGATAGATAGTGCCTGACTGCACTTCTCCAGCTGTATCGAGGAGGGTAGTGAACAAGTTGCTGCCTAACTCTATATACAGCCTAAAAGAGTTGCTGAGGAGAATGGGCCAGGCGAAGTAGGACCTTTAGTATTAGGGACAGAAAAGAGAAAATAGCCGTTTTAGGGGGAACTGTGAAGGAATGTGATGTAGATAATAACAATAATAATCTGAAAATGTCTATTTTCTTATGTGCATACATATTTTCTCCTTACTCATTATATAAGTATTACAGGTTTGCTCTGTTCCTATATTTTCTCAAGATGGCGGGTACACCCTACATCCCACACATCAGAAGAACGCGGAACTGAAGATAAAACCAAGGACAGCCAAACCTAGACATGAAGATTCTCAATTTCTTTTTTATCTTAACCAAGGAGATGTACCTATTAGACTAACATAGCAATGACGTATTTTTGTGTATAAAACATTAGCACCACCTTGAATAAATCAGAAGTGTACGAAGTAATCCTGCTGTGAGCGTGTCTCAGAGAGTTTTACTTTTATATGCATGCATATCCACACTTTCCAATTAGAGACAGCAGCAGATAACCTTGAGCTTGATTGAAGCTCTTAATCTTAACAAGTCCATAAAGGAATTCATGTATGGTTTGAAATCAACAGTAAAAAAGTAACAAAGCACATTATAAAGTAAAGGAAAGTCTATGGTTGAGGGATAAAAAGGGGGGCGGCACTCCATTCAAATTAATACACAATGTGCATTCACTAAGAAATCAATTTAGCACAGTACTGTTTGACTGCTAAATATAAACAATGCCTTTCCCCCTTTGTAAAAATACTCAGTGAAATTATTATGAGGCAAGCACAAAAGACAGGGCTTGGGACATAAACAGCATATTGGAAAAATGATGCAAATATGGATGGACATTGGAACTACAATATACAAGTGTACGTAACATCAATAGAGGAATGTGTAGGAGAGGTGGGTCTCTATGAGTGAACGGGTAGGCAACGTATTAGCACTACTCCACTCAGAAGATTGTAGCAAATGTGTGATTGTTATTAATAGTGATGCTCACCTGCAACCCCTAATGCATCATTCCTCATATTAACACAGACAGCTGACATGTTCAGCTTGTTTAAATACATTTAAGCATCCATTATCTATTGTGAATTTCTAAAGGCGCTCATTAGCATTAGATTCACTTACATTTTTAGGCAAAGTTAGATTGTAGGAGCTTTCACTGTACCCAATAGCGGTAAATAGCTTCTTTTTTTCCTCTGGAGTCATGAGGTCATCAATTTCTGAAACACAATGTGACACATAGTACAATCTCACATAAGTAACTCTTAATTCTGCATTGAAATGATCAGATCTAAATTTAAACCTACTATAGAGTGCACACCTGCATCATAGTAAAGCTCTCCGCATTTACATGTTTTTGTGAACCAAAGAGTTTGAACATCCAAAACCTTTCACTGCTGCTGCCATCCACTGCCCCTGTGTTGTATTTGTTATGTGATCTCTGTAGAAATTTGCAGATTTTAAGACTCCACTCTTTATTTTGTTTTAAAAAGTCCTTCTTTATGCCAGGACTCTGCTCTTCGGCAAAGTATTTGCTCATAACTTAGGTTTTTCCCCCTAGTCCGAGTGCATCACTATACATCTCTCAACCGAGGTGCCATGGGGAGTCCTCAGGGGCTCTGCAGTAACAACCCGATCTGAGCAATCCTCGATTCTCTGAGGCGGAGTGCATTGTAAAGTCATGTGTACAGAACGGGCAGAGAGCTGGCCTCCTGACTGCATCCTACCAATGGATTAAGTCATCGGTTGCAAAGGACTTGTAGGCAAGAATATAGAGAGGAGCAGAGAGTGGGGAGGTGTAGGCTGAGATCTCTGCCTCACAGTACTTTACAGTGCTCTCTGTCTCATGTAGCACAGGAGCTAACAAAGGATCGCTCAGATCTGAATGTAGAGGGAGGAGAGTAGCTGGGGGGGAGGGCTCAGAGCACAACCCCCGTACCCCCTCCTTGCTCTCTCTCCCTTGCTGCTGCCGTCATGACTTTAAGGAATTGGTGCTAAGAGGAGGGGGGGTTTGTGCCATGAGGGGGGACTTTTGGGGGTTTGTGCAGGGTAATTTGGATGGGGGGGGAAGGGGGTTGTGTTAGGAGGGGGGTTGTGCTGGAAGGGTAATCTTGGTGGGGGGGTTTGCGCTAGGAGTGGTTGTGCTCCTGTGAATGAGCCCTCAGACTGGTTTTCCCCCGGGATTGTGCACGATTCTAAAAGGGTGAAAAAAGGTTGAAAAACACCGCTATAAACAACAAAAGCAGGACAAGATACCTTCTCTAAATGCTTCCAGCAGGCTACTCTCTTCCCCACTACTCACTAATATGTTGAGCTGCCTCCCCTCTCTTTCTTATTCTAAGATCTTCTCTTTTCATAAAAGTCAATAAAAAGCAATGAAGACATGCAAAAGTTAGCAAACAACCAAATACTATTTTATCAATTTACTGGATTCAGAAAGATGTAAGATGATTTCTATGGCTTACAACATTTGTCACATTGTTCACTGCATTATCAAATAGGGAAATCCTTCTAAAGTTTTTTTTACATCTTTTGCAAACCACAAAATAAAATAGTTACTTTCTGGAACAGAAAGTTCATCAGAGTCTTCTTTCTTCGAGGATGTATCCTTTTTCGCCCAAAATCCTCCAAACCAGCCTCCACTTTTTTTCTCTCCACTTTGGGCAGCCTTCTTTGCTAGTACCTTTTGTCCTGACCTTACTACCTGAAAATAAAGATATGACTGATTAAACAAATCTTACATATAGAACATTTACATTAACAATTTAGCAGGCAGAGGAGCAAAACATTAATTTGTAAAGTGCAATTAAACCCACATCATTAAAAACCACTGATAAATACTGTATTCCATAATGTTCATAATCAGTCACTGTGAGATTCTGTATTCTGCAAAAACCTGGTTGATCCTGCTGTTCTCTGCTGCTGCTGCTCCAGTCTGTGCAGGCACCCGCCTCGAATATTCCCTCTAAGAGTTATGCCTGGTTCTGCTCCGCTTCCC
Source organism: Lithobates septentrionalis (assembly GCA_037952835.1). Classification (NCBI taxonomy): domain Eukaryota; kingdom Metazoa; phylum Chordata; class Amphibia; order Anura; family Ranidae; genus Lithobates; species Lithobates septentrionalis. The sequence continues at coordinate 7,303,005 of JBBDGP010000295.1, forward strand.
CAGCGATTTGGGAGCTATCCAGTTCCATGCAGAGGGTTTCTCAACCAGGTTGGGATATACTTTGCAATCCTGCCCCAGGCCTTTCCCACGGATAGAAGCAAAGTAGGCTTTGTGATTTCTTTGCTTTCTGAGAGAGCCTTGGCCTGGGCAAACCCTCTATGGGAAATTTATGTCATCCTTTGCTACCCAGAGTTTGTGGCTTCCTTTAAAAGGGTATTTGACTTTCCCGCACGCTCCACTTCTGCTGCCAACAGCCTCATGTCCATCAGAATATGAGAACTGTTGCCGATTACGCCATTGAATTACGTACTCTGGCAGCAGCGGTTGCTTGGAACAATGGGGCCCCCCGTGGCTGCTTTTTCTCATTGTCTCTCGGATACCATTAAAGATGAGATAGCAGCCCGAGACATACCCACTGAGCTGGAGAAGTTGATCAAGTTTGCCATTCTCATTGACTCCAGACTCAGAGACCTTCCTATAAGGAGCTCTTGCGGAAGTCTACTGTACCTTTGGCTCGGAGCTTTGCAGTCCCACCCTTGCCTCCTTGTACCGAGTCAGACAGTGAAGTATCACCCATGCAGTTGGGCTTCACATGTCTCTCTGCGGAGGAGAGGGTCTTTAGGAGGAGAGAGAGATTGTGCCTGTATTCTGGCCAGGCAGGTCACTTCCTGAAGTATTTTCCCACCCGTCCGGGAAACGCTTGCACATGAGGTCCTTTAGGGGACAGACCTTAGGTGGCGTTGTTACGTCCCCAGTTATCCAGAAGGATAAGCCCCTGGTTCCGGTTACCCTTGCTTGGTCCGAGTCATCCATCGAGATAAGGCTCTAATCGACTCTGGGGCTGCAGTCCTGTTCATTGATGGCGCCTTTGTGTCTAAGCACTCGATTCCGCTGAAGCTTAGTGCCACTCCACTTGCCATTGAGGCTATTGAGAGAGAGGAGATCTCTACAGCCTGCCCATTTGACTCATGAGACTGCTCCATTGACCATGGCCACAGAGGCTCTTCACCATGAGATAATCCACTTCCACGTCATTACCTCACCTCATTTCCCGGTGGTTATTAGTTATCCTTAGTTACAGAGGCCCAACCCCTCTTTCGATTGGCTTCATGCTGAGGTTCTCTCCTGGTCACCACAATGCAGGAAGACATGTTTTCAGAAAGTGGCTAAGGTCTTGTGCATCTCTCCACTCTCCTTCCTGCCGTACAGCGAATTTAGCGATGTCTTTGACAAAGGTCAAGCCGGTAGTTTGTGTCCACACCAGTCGTATGATTGCGCAACTGACCTTCAACCTGGTGCCATCATGACCGGGTTTACCCTTTGTCTGTCATGGAGGACAAAGCCATGGAGGAGTATGTTGCTGACACACTCTCGAGGCTTCATCCATAAATCCTCGTATCCTGCTGGTTTCTTCTTTGTACTAGAACGGGCCATTACAAATGCCTTGTAATGTCGTTTAGTCTTTGCAAAGCCCCGGCAGTTTTCCAGGAATTTATCAACGATGTCCTCTGAGATTTGTTGCAGCTATGTGTGGTGGTTTATCGCGACAATATCCTCATTTTCTAAGTCCCTAGAGAGCCACAACACAGATGTCCGCCGTGTGCTTCAGAGGCTTAGAAATAATAACCTGTATTGTAAGTTGGAGTTGGGGTGGGGGTCAGCCTGTCAGTGCTCAGACAATACTCCGCACACTGCATCAAATTGGTCTGCATGGCTGTCGTCCTCTTCTAAAGATCATGCAGAAGAGCTCTGGGCTCCACTGTCGGTAAATTGCCAGTGCTCTTCATTCCACAGTCAATCACCTGGTCTTCATTTCCTGCTCGTTAGTTAGCCCTGCTGGATATTTTAACTACCTGGATCAGATCTCCTATGCCATTGCCTGGTCAACATATCCGGTTACTCTCTGCTACGTTTTCCTCCAAAAGACTTTTGCCTAGCTGACTTCCCTTCTGGTTCCTGATCCTGTTTACTGCCTCTACTCTGCTGATCTCTGGATTCCTGTTTCACTGGCTTGCTCCGACTACCCGCTCTGGTTCCTGAACCCTGGCTATGTTCATGGTCTGGGGCTGCATGAGTGCTGCTGGCACTGGGGAGCTAGAGTTCATTGAGGGAACCACAAAAGCCAACATGTACTGTGACATGCTGAAGAGCATAATCCCCTCCCTTCGGAGACTGGGCCTCAGGGCAATCTTCCAACGCGATAAACCCAAACACACCTCCAAGACGACCACTTCCTTGATAACGAAGCTGAGGGTAAATGTAATGGACTGGCCAAGCATATCTCTAGACCTAAACCCTATTGAGCATCTGTGGGCATCCTCAAATGGAAGGTGGAGGAGCACAAGATATGAATGAATGATTTGTAAAGCGCTGCAAATGCGAACTGAATCGCCGCAAGGCGCTGATGCGTTGTGCTGTCAGCTTCATTAGAAGAGGTAAGTCTAGAGTTGTTTCCTGAATGCCAGATGGTTTTCTTCCAGTCAGAAGAGAGTTCCATAGCCGAGGTCCCTGGACTGCAAATCTTTGTTCTCCCCTTGCTTTGTAGCGGTATTTGGGAACGAGGAGGAGGTTTTGGCTAGATGATAGCAAATTGCGATTCGGTGTGTAATGTTTTATTTTCTCTCTGAGGTATTGAGGGGCGTTACCATGTATGCATTTGTGGGTGAGGCAGATGGTCTTGAAGGTGACCCGATTCTTTACTGTTAGCCAATGTAGGCTCCTCAGGGATGGGGAGATGGACTCCCAGGGTTTTTTTCCTGTTAGTAGTCTTGCTGCCACGTTTTGAATGGCCTGTAGGCGCGTAAGCTGATATTGGGGTAATCCTATGTAGAGTGAGTTTGCGTAGTCGAGACGGGAATTGATTGCTCCAACTACTGCTGCTTTGTCATCTTCTGGGATGAAGGGGATGAGTCTGCGTAGCATGCGGAGGAGATGGTGCGATCCACTAACTACTGATCCTATTTGTGCATCCATTTTCATTTCGGAGTCAAAGATAACTCCAAGACTTTTGGCTTTGGTGCTCGGAGAGATGGTCTGTCCAAAGATAGCGGGGGGTGTCCATGGGGTCTTGGTTTTGGGATTTTGGTTGGCGTGTAGGTAGAGAAGTTCTGTTTTTGACCCGTTGAGTTTAAGGGAACTAATGGTCATCCAGTCTCCTATTGAAGTGAGGCATTTCTCTAGTTGTTGATGGTGGTCTTTTTGTCCGGTGATCCAAAAGTAGATTTGGGTATCGTCTGCGTATGAGTGGAAGCAGAGGTCTGATTTTTTGATGATATTGAGGAGAGGGCGGATGTAAATGTTGAATAGCACTGGCGACAAGGGGGAGCCCTGAGGGACTCCACAGGAGATTGCCCGGGTTTCTGAGGTAAATGCTCCTAGTTTCACTGTCTGCGAGCGATTCTCTAAGAAGGATGCGAACCATTTTAGACCAGAATCTGTGGCTCCTGCTACTTCTGTGAGCCGGACAAGTAGAGTATTGTGGTCCACTGTGTCAAATGCTGCACTGAGGTCTAACAGTACCAGGAGACATGATTCTCCGTCATCTGCTGCTTCGAGTGCATCGTCCCATATTTTTAGAAGTGCAGTTTCCTTACCATGGCCTGGGCGGAAACCTGATTGTAGAGTGTCCAGAAGTTGATGCGTGTCAAGGTGGTGTTGTAGCTGTTGTACTACCGCTTTCTCCATAATCTTGGAGACGGTGTTGAGGCTTGTTATTGGTCTGCTGTGGTTAGGGTCTTTAGGGTCGAGATTGTGTTTCTTTAGCAGGGGTTTGACGATGCCTAGCTTGAGGGTGGTTGGCACAATTCCTTCTTTGAATGACTGATTTATGAGGTGAGTTATAGTGGGAGCCAGGATGTCGGCGCATTCTTTCAGGAGTTTCGTGGGAATGAGGTCGTTTGGTGATGTGCTGTCTCGAAGGCTTCTCATAATGTTTTTGGTTGCGTCAGTGGTGATTGGGGTCAGGAAGAAGTCTGGCGGTTGTGTGCTGTTCGCATCAATGTCATCTTTTTGCTTTGGTTGGGTAAGGTTGGTTGCTTTTTTCTGTTGAATTGATTCCTGAATGCTGTCGATTTTGTCAATGAAAAAATTAGCTAGCTCATTGCAGAATTATTGAGTATCGTTTGTTGGTGGCTCTAAGCAGGTTGGGTTCATTGATTGGGCGACTATTTTGAAAAGTTCCCACGGCCGGTTTAAGGCAGTTGAGATGATGTTCGAGAAATATTCTTTTTTGGCTGTGAAAATCGCTTTGTGGTATTTCACAGTGAGTATTTTGTAGTTTGTATGGTTTTCCATGGTAGGATTTCTTCTCCATGCTCTTTCCGCTCTTCTACGTTCTTGCTTGAGTAGAGTGAGGGTGCCATTGAACCATCTTGAGTTTTTTTTGCGGATGAGTGTTCTGCGTATTGGTGCTACTGAGTCTGCTGTTTGTAGTAAAGCCTTGTTTAAGGAGATCAGTGTTTGTTCCGTTGAGAGGTCTACCTTAATTGATTGTATTTTGTTTGATAATGTGGTTTTGAAGAGTTCAGAATGCAGTTTCTTCTGGGATCTGTTCCAGTGTGTTGTTGAAAGTTTGTTTTTGGAGGATGGAGTTGGTGGTGATATTAAATTTGATGGCGTAGTGGTCCGTCCATGGTAGTGGAGTGTTGTCGGATATGTTGATGTCCATGTACTGTTGGAAGATGAGGTCTAGGGTATGTCCTGAACCGTGCGTGGGAGTCTTTATCAGCTGTTGAAGACCTAACTCTTCCAGTCGGTTGATGCAGGCGGTCGCAATAGGATCTTGGGTGGAGTTTGCCCAAAGGTTGAAGTCTCCAAGTACCAGAAGGTGCACAAGAGGGTTAAGGCAGTGCTTGAAAGTAATGGTGGCCACACAAAATATTGACACTTTGGTCCCAATTTGGACATTTTCCCTTTTGTTGCCAGCAGTTTAGACATTAATGGCTGTGTGTTGAGTTATTTTGAGGGGACAGCAAATTTACACTGTTATACAAGCTGTACACTCACTATTTTACATTGTAGCAAAGTGTAATTTCTTTAGTGTTGCCACATGAAAAGATCTAATAAAATATTTACAAAAATGTGAGGGGTGTACTCACTTTTGTGAGATACTGTATATACACACCAGTCCCTGCCCTCATGGAGCTTACAATCTAAGGTCCCCAACTAACATTCATACAAACAGTACACATACTAGGGCCAATTTAGACAGGAGCTAATTAACCTACGAGCATGTCTTTGGAGTGTGGGAGGAAACTAAGGTACCCAGAGGAAACCCACACAGGCATACGGAAAACTCCAGGCAGGTAGTGCCGTGGTTGGGAACCAGCAACCCTGGTGCTGCTAGGCAGAAATGCTAACCACTTAGCCACTGTGCTGCCCCTACTGGTACAATAATTTGGTAGCACTCATTAAATAAAATAAACCAAGTATAATTTCTCCGCTTGATGTGAAAGGCACTAGAAAAAAAATTATCTTAATGAGAAATATTCCTTATAGCTATAGTAAATAAATATTTTTGTATTGCTCATATGTATATGAATATTACCACTGTGCATGTGGCTATGCAGAATATTGTGTAAGCCAAAAAAAGCTTTTTACGTTATTCTTGCTTCATGAAAATTTTCCAGTCAAAGCTAGTATAGATAAAATGCATAAAGCTACAAAATGTGTTATTTTCCCTATTCTGGGTCAGTGGCAACCACCGGTAGTGAAGCAAAATACTTTCTACTCTACAGCCTTAGAACCAGCATATGAGGCTGGCCTTATTTGCTCACACTCAGGCAGGATTTTACCACCACTCTCCAGCATAGATTACAACACAAAGAAGGACTGTGCTGTACTGGTAAAAACACAACAGTCTCTCTTTAAATGACATACACATTTTATCAGCACAAAATAAAGCAAAAATATAATCATTACCTCTGCTTGAGCTTGTTGCCTGCCCAGGATTATATTAAACACATCAAGATTGTTTTCCAAAGCCTGTAAAGAAAAAAAGAAGTTACACAGCACAAAATGGCAAACTGTGTTCACAATCCTCCACAAACACACATCAAAAGCAGAAAAACAGAACATGTACACCAACCCTACATAGAAACATATGGTATATATATATATATACATATACATACATACATATACACATATATATATATATATACACACACACACACACACACACATAGTTTACTATCCTTCAGTGGAATGGACAGTGAGCAATCGGTACCCCGCTCTTAATCCTAAAATGGTCCCTCCCGAGTGCCCTCAGTGTTGCATGGAAAGGGCACATGGGGGGCCTGGACAATGGGTGGAAGGGGGACACACAGGGGGGACCAGACGGGGGGGGGGCAAAACATCTCTCGTAAGGAGGTTTTACACTGAGCGTTTATCTCTTCATTGGGGACAGTCACCACTGATACAGGTGATCCTGAGGATAGGCATTACCAATGGAATCTTTTACATCTACCTTCCATATACGAGACCAGTGCATTTGAACTTGTATGACCTTCCGTAATAGGAGGTCCATTTTTTGTGGTAAAAGTACATCCTGACCTATAGTAATGGTGAATTCACAAGGTGAAGAGATTCATCTTACTTTTGGAACACAGGATTCAATTTGTCACCTTTTTTCACATTTACATTTTTCTATGGACTTTGAATTTTCACTTAGACTTGAGCGCAACACATATATACACATGGTTATTACTGTAAAAAATTTCACGTTAATGATGCAGCTTTATTCAATTTAAATTTGTGAGATACATCACAAGCGCAATATTTACAGTGGTTTGTTTGTTCAACTAGGCTTGCCAAATAACTATTTTTGAGGCCACATTATTGCACACTGGTTACCTGCAGTTGCTTTAGCGTTTCCTCTGGAACCTTGGTCTGGGTCAGCTTGAGCTTGTAAACAATTTTATAGGCTTTTAGGTTTGCCCTGTGTTGTGCTATATTGTCCCAGGTCCACATATGTGTTTTTCGTCTAATATTAACTTCCAGAATGCTGGTGATGGCATAGTTCCACCTGCATAGAGGACCAAGTATGTTAGGGAGAAGATTGTCACAATATACATAGTATTTAGTATTCAGTAAAGCAAAGTGAAAATGGTATCAGGACCCTACATTTTTTGCTTTTAATCTCGTACAAACATACATGTGAAGGTTACATTTTTAAAAATATGTACACATACACACAACACAAGTAACAGAAAACGTCACAAAGTAGATGTAAACCCAATTCATGAAATTTGACCTGGGCACATACAGTGGATATAAAAAGTCTACACACCCTTGGTAAAATGTCAGGGAGTAAAAATAAAAAACTAAAATAAGGTGGATTGCGTAACTGTGCACACCCTCTTTCAACTGGGGTGTGTTCAGAATTAAGCAATCACATTCAAACTCATGTTAAATAGGAGTCAGAACACACCTGCCATTATTTAAAAGTGCCTCTAATAATTAAAGTTCAGCTGTTCTAGTAGGTCTTTCCTGACATTTTCTTAGTCGCATCCTACAGCAAAAGCCATGGTCCACAGAGAGCTTCCAAAGCATCAGAGGGATCTCATCGTTCAAAGGTATCAGTCGGGAGACGGGCACAAAAGAATTTCCAGGGCATTATATAGAACACATGAATTACATGGAACACAGTGAAGACAGTCATCATCAAGTGGATAGAATATGGCAAGATAGTGACATTACCAAGAACTGGATGTCCCTCCAAAATTGATGAAAAGACGAGAAGAAAACTGGTCAGGGAGGCCTACAGCAACATTAAAGGAGCTGCAAGAATATCTGGCAAGTACTGGCTGTGTGGTACATGTGACAAAAATCTCCCGTATTCTTCATATGTCAGGGCTATGGGGTAGAATGGCAAGACGGAAGCCTTTTCTTGCAAAGAAATACATCCAAGCCTGGCTAAATTTTGCAAAAACACATCAGAAGTCTCCCAAAAGCATGTCAGAAAATGTGTTATGGTCCGATGAAACCAAAATTGAACTTTTTGGCCATAAATCCAAAAGATACCCACCATACCCACAGTGAAGCATGTTTGTGGTAGCATCATGCTTTGGGGCTGTTTTTCTTCAGCTGAAACAGGGGTCTTAGTCAAGGTAGAGGGAATTATGAACAGTCCCCGATACCAGTCAATATTGGCACAAAACCTTCAGGCTTCTGCTAGAAAGCTGAACATGAAGGGGAACTTGATCTTTCAGCATGACAACGACCCAAAGCATACATCCAAATCAACAAAAGAATGTCTTCTTCACCAGAAGATGATTATAGTTTTGGAATGGCCCAGCCAGAGCCCAGACCAGAATCTGATTGAAAATCTGTGGGGTGTTCTGAAGAGGGCTTTGCACAGGATATGCCCTAGCAATCTGACAGATTTGGAGTGTTTTTGCAAAGAGTGGGCAAATATTGCCAAGTCAAGATATGCCATGCAGATAAGACGCATACCCAAAAAGACTGAGCGCTGTAATAAAATCAAAAAGGTGCTTCAACAAAGTATTAGTTTAAGGTTGTGCACACTTATGCAACCATATTATTTTTTTTATTTTACTTCCCTCCACCTAAAATATTTCAGTTTGTTGTTCAGCTGAGTTGCACGGTTTATAGGTCACATTAAAAGTGAAAAAAGTTCTGAAATTATTTAACTTGGTCTCATTTTTTAAAATCACAGAAACCTGACTTTTTAACAGGGGTGTGTAGACTTTTTAGGTCTACTGTATATCTGTAGTGTTTTCTTATCTCTCTCCAAAGCCCTCAATCCCGAGTCTTTCTGCTGCTTCCTTCCTCTGTTATCTGCATGATAACTTTTAAGTAGTTCTCCAACACAGGAGATAAAAGCAGCTGAAATTTTGTGTCAGGGAGGGAGCATAGAGATAGATTAGCAGAGAGCTGATCTATTCACAGCACAGCTCTGCATGTTTCTTTCTTCCTCTGCCTATGTGGAGTGGGGGTGTGTGCCTTTCCTCCAATCAGCTCTCACACAGTGTATGCCAATACTGCCCTCCCACAGCTGAAATAAGAAGTAAAAATTCTAACACAATGTTCACTTTCTAAAGAATATATAAAGCTGAAAAAAAAAAAACAGATATACAAATAAAATTTAGGTAAGGAAATTGTTTCATCTCAGTGTATCACCTGATGCGGTTTACTTCACTAGGTATAGGAGAGAGTTTACATCCACTTTAAAGTTTAACTAAAGGCAAAACTTTTTTTTTTTTTTTACAGTTTTGGGTAGAGTAGAGCGGGATTAGAACACTTATTAGTGTGTCCCCGTTGGGGAGATTCAGAAAATCGGACGGGTGTTATAACCCTCTCTTACCCTATCCAAAATGGGGGGGGGGGGGGAAAGAGTTTTGCCTATAGTTCTACTTTAACGACAATCCACCAAGACTACTGATTAAATAATTAAACTACATACTAGAAATTAAAAAAAAAAAAAAAAAAAAAAGAAGGTACCAAAAGTACAGTTTACTCTTGTAATTGCAAATTGCACTCCGTTACCATTTTGAAATCTTTACTACCAAAAGCACTGCTGGGTGGTTGGCCAACCTACGGCACTGATTGCCACAGGTTTGCACCCTGAAAGATGGCTCTGGTAAAAAAAATGTGTCTGGGTGTAAAATTACCTTTTGATTATCATCTTATGATGACCCTTTTAGGCAACGTTATCATTTTAAAAGTCTCCCCTTCCTCCAGCCCCCCTTCAGGTATTACACTTCCCTGTTCCCATTCCTTCAAAAATTTTCTCCGTGCAGCTTGCAGACAGCCACGCAACCTTAAAAGTGTTCCAACCAGGAAGACCACTGTATGTCTCTTCGGTTCAAAAGAATGAATGACCATACCTTAGGAATGAATGACAATGCTATTTTCACAGTTTTGTGACTGTCAAGTCAATTTATTAAAGCGTAGCTAAATCCAAAAACAAAAACTTAAGTTGTATGTTGCAGCTAACTAATCATTAGATGTGATTACATTTGTTTTATGCTTTTTTCCCCCCTTTAGTCTCACCTTGTGATTCGACCAGTAACACACACCATGTCTAAGGCTTCATGTACACGGGACTTTGTTAAACCTCTACTGAACGATTTAACTTGACAGCTAGAACCCAACGTCTAAAAACGTCACTTTAGCAGCGTTTACAAGCTGTTACAGGCATTTGGCGTTTCAAATGCCTCTGAACATCCGCTTGAACCTATTTTTTTGTGTTCCAAAAAAGGCTTCTAAACTCAACTGCCTAGAAACTACTATAAACGACCCTGTGTGCATGTACTGATAACAGAGGAGAGTTCAGGGGCAGCTGAAAAAAAATGCTCAACTGATCCTAAATGTCCGTTTACCAGCAGCAGTGTACATGAGGCCTTAAGGTGGTTATTCTATCTATGGAGAAGCAACAGAGGCACCCTAGGAGATCTGTCTGGAGAGGGTAGTGTTATATACACTATATTTAGTTTGCCTTTAAAACAAAGGGAAGCCTGACTCCAGCTAACACTTTTATAAGCAGTTACAGAAACAGTTTTCTTTTCTTTTGGGCTAAACATTTTCACTAAGTGAACAAAAAGCTGACCATTGAAAGCACTTAGTGTTTGACGGTTTGTGTCAACCCTCTAACTTTCACTTTTGCTGTAAAGAAAAAACAGGATGGACTGATAAAAGACGTTAAAAAATACTGACCAGATTCCCCCATCAACACAGTATGTGGATGGGGATTCTTCCCTGCTGAGCTACTGTATTATAAAAGCGGGGAGACTTTCTAGCCATCAGAATACACTCATCAGAGTTGCAGGCTATAGCCTGCAGCACTGATTGAGCAGGAAAAATTTGACAGGGCAGTTGTAAAAAAGTTGATCGTTACCCCGCACATACTTGGATCAAAATTTGTCCGGTACCTGCTGAACTGGCTGAATTTTGATCCATGCATGGCCTGCTTAGGTTACTGGAAGAACTCAAAAAAAAAAAAAAAACATAACAAAAGTGGACCACTTTGTTAAAGCGGGATTCCGGCCAGCGAATTTTTTTTTTTTAAAGTCAGCAGCTACAAACACTGTAGCTGCTGACTTAAATAAGTAGACTTACCTGTCCTGGGTGCCTGCGATGTCGGCCACCCGAGGCGTCCTGTCCCTCAGCTCTTGGATCCCGGCACCGCCATCCTAAGGGAAACAGGCAGTGGAGCCTTGCGGCTTCACTGCCAGTTTCCTACTGCGCATGCGCGAGCGGCGCAGCGCTCTGTGAATGACCCACAGTTCCCAGAAGGCAACGGGGCAGCTCACCGAGGAACAGGACACACCGCGGAATAGGAAGAGGCAGATTAGGAAGACTGCCTAGCAACAAGGGTTCAGGTAAGTTTAAAAAAAAAAATTTTTCAAATGTTTTTTTTTTTAATTTATTTTTTTCAGGGTGGCCCTCCACTTTAAACTACTGTACATCATATATATTTTTTTTTTATTTTGCCATTGATGCCACTTTATTATTATTATTGTTGCTTTTACATGTATAAATATCAGGTAACAGTAATCACAACCATTATACATTTCTAGCTTTTAACATACTAGTACAATTTATTCAATTTAGATTGACATTTACAAAAAATGAAAATTCCTTAATATACTGCAATCATTTTGTTTTTTATATTTTATAGCACTTGTGTAATCCAAGTAGAGGAAGACAAATTGTATGTTCTTAGGACTGGTAGAATATAGAAAAGAGTAAAAACAAGTGCCTATGTACCATTTTCTGCAGTCTTCCATTAGCGTTACCCCTGGTCTGTACTTCCGGTATGGAACATTCCTCACCATGTAATCCACAGACTCCAACAAGTCAATCATACTGAGGTACTGCAAAAAAGATTTGTTGCCATAAATAGGCTAAAAATACATTTAAAATAATGACCATAAACAAGGAATAGTTTGTGCTAAAAGGAAATAGGAAGAACTGAAGAGTAATATACTCTATCTGTATGCTAAACTTAGAACAAAAATGTACAGGTATCACAGTGGTTGGACCCTTTATTTCAAATCTCCAACTCCAAACATTCTGAAATGAATCTATTATTGTTAAAAAGGAATGAAACCTTTTTAATAGAGCATCTGCCTGGTTTCCTGAGAGTGCTCAATGCACAGAGCAGAGCTCAGATATAAGTGATCAGCCCTGTTTAGCTGTTCACAACATCTGTGATTCTCAGCCTTCTGCAGTTGCTCAAAATATTGAGAGTCTCAGCCTTGACCAGCTGCTTAGAAGTCATGTGAGTCTCAATGCTTCATGATGTGTGCTATAAGGCAGATAGTAAATTCCACTTTCTATCACAAGAATAAATATGGTAACAAAGCACCATCCACACACACTACGTTCTCTCCATCTCCACTGTCCACACTACATTCACTACTAACACTGTAATGGCAAGGAATTGCCAAAATGGTCAGATGAGGAACACACAGTAACTTGGAGTTAGCTAAATAAATGCAGAATAGGATTAACTTTACATACTGGATAAAAGAACAAAAAGCTGTGCGTACAGTACATAGAAATGTGCAACAACCGCAGAAGCCACTTGAAGCAGTGTACAAGTGGAGCACAAGGTGGCAGCTAAATACATTAGTGTCTCTGTGAAAGCTTTGTAGAGATGGGTTACAAACAATTATTAAGACTGTAATACAATCAGTAAAAGTACAAACAGCTGCATGTGTCTCCCTTGGAACAAACAAAAATTTGCCCCCAAAATTCACACTACATTCTCTAAAACTCCATGTTCTTGGGCCACACTATATTCCCTAATAGCTCTACCTCCACTAACCACATTTCATTTGCCAATTGGCTATAGCTCCACTGCACTGTCCACACTACATTCACTGATAGCTCTACCCCCCACCATCCAACACCTCATTTGCTGAGAGCCCCATTGTCACCACAGCTTCACTACCAGTACTACCAACCTCTACACTACATTAGCGGACAGCTTTACCTCCTGCTATCTACACTACATTTGCTGATAGATCTATATATATACAGCCATGGCCAAAAGTTTTGAGAATGACACAAATAATATTTTTCACAAAGTCTGCTGCCTCAGTTTTTATGATGGCAATTTGCATATACTCCAGAATGTTATGAAGAGTGATCAGATCATTTGCAATTAATAGTAAAGTCCCTCTTTGCCATGAAAAAAACTTAATCCTATAAAAAAACATTTCCACTGCATTTGTGAAGAAGGCTTCAGGGTGCCCAAGAAAGTCCAGCAAGCACCAGGACCGTCTCCTACAGTTGGTGTAGCTGCGGGATCGGGGCACCACCAGTGCAGAGCTTGCTCAGGAATGGTAGCAGGCAGGTATCAGTGCATCTGCACATACAGTTCGACGAAGACTTTTGGAAGATGGCCTGGTGTCAAGAAGCAAAGAAGCCACTTCTCTCCATGAAAAACATCAGGGACAGACTGACATTCTGCAAAAGGTACAGGGATTAGACTGCTGAGGGCTGGGGTAAAGTAATTTTCTCTGATGAAACCCCTTTCCGATTGTTTGGGGCATTCAGAAAAAAACCTTGTCCGGAGAAGAAAAGGTGAGCGCTACCATCAGTCCTGTGTCATGCCAACAATAAAGCTTCCTGAGACCATTCATGTGTGGGGTTGCTTCCCGGCCAAGGGAGTGGGCTCACTCACAATTTTGCCTAAGAACACAGCCATTAAAGAATGGTACAAAAACATCCTACGAGAGAAACTTCTCCCAACTATCCAAGAACAGTTTGGTGATGAACGATACCTTTTCCAGCATGATGGAGCATATTGCCATAAGGTAAAAGTGATAACTGACAAAAAGATCTAAAAACACTGAAGCAGCAGACTTTGTGAAAATTAATATTTGTGTCATCCTCAAAATGTTTGGCCATGGCTGTATGTATGTATGTATGTATGTATGTATGTATATACACACATATATATATATATGTATATACACATATATATATATATACACACACACACACATATACACACACATACATACATATATACATATATATATATATATATATATATATATATATATATATATATATATATATATATATATATATATATATATATATATATATATATATATACATACATATACACACACATATACATACACACACACGTTACCAGTCAACAATGCATTCACTGACAACTTTACCCCAATGCTATTTTTTCTGTCTTTCCCAATGTACTATTTTCCACGGTATCCTTTCACTTGTACCCTGTGCTCCCCTCTGGTCCACAAGCTGTTGTCATTCTGCCTCCACCCCTTCCCAAAAGACCTCATCATAATGGGGAAGGAGAAATGAAGGAGGTGGTACACTGCAACAGATTTAAGATAGGGGGTTGCAATGAACTTGATTGTGGGATTGTTTACACACTTTCACTCTCTCCCCTCCTGTATGACACATCTCATCTTATCTCTGTATGTAACTTGTAAGGATGAGCTCAGGCGTGTTCACAAACAGCACGTGCGGAGCCTGCCAGGAAGTCGGCACTTCACAGCGCTAATCACGAGCATTGAGACATTGTCCCGATGCGCGGCTGTAGAGATCGGGAAATGTCTCACTGCCTGTGATTAGCGCTGTGCAGTGCCGTCCTCCTGGCGGGCTCTGCATGTGCTGTTAGCGAACACACCTGAGCTCATCTTTATTGACTTGTATACCGACGTCTTCATCTCCCGTATCCTGCACATTAATCCTCTTCATCTCCACCCACTGTATGTAAACTGTACATTAATCCTTTCCGTGTATGACATGTACACTAAAGTGGACCTTCACCATCTTTAAACAAGATACATAGTTTTCCTCTTTACTCCTCTTTTTACACAATCAGAAAAAAAAGTCTTTAAACCAAAATACCTTTTCTGCGAAACCTAGCCCCACACATCAGGCTTTCTTGCCTAGGCAAGATTGACGTTCCCCTAACTTTTCAAAGCCGCCTGGGATGCTCATGCTACCCATCCCAGGAAGCAGTCTCCAGCATGCCGTGTATGCACTGGTCAAACTCAGGCACACTGTGCATGTGCAGTGGTGCATTATCAAGGGGCTGGCTGCAAGATATCAGAAGAGACAAGTAGCCCTGTGAGGACACAAGAATAGAAGAAGGCAGCATGGGACCTGGCCTGCAGCCGGTTAAACCAAACAGCGCTTGATTTGATGGCCCTGTGTGTATGTTTTTTTTAGAGGACAATCCAGCAATCAAGGTATAAGGGGAAGACAACAAAATATAAAAGGTGAATTTCCTCTTTAAATGGATGTGCTGTATCTAGTGCACCATAACCAAGCCCTCTTAAACACCTTAATACCAGCATGTTCTTCATTTTCAAACATTATGTCAAAAAAATCGTTCACCTAAGGTTGTCAAAAGTGGAAAAAAATGTTTAACTTTTTTTTGTCTATTCCTTATAAATAATAAAAAGTATTATAACCGAATGGTTTTTAAATACCACAAAAAGAAAGCCCCATCTGTCTCAAAAAAATATATAAAATTGATTTTGGTATACTGTTCTAATGACCAATACGGACAGTCAAACTGTCAGAGCACCTTCAGAGCACTGAAAACTGAAAAATCACCTGGTAATTTAGTGTTTTATACAGGGCAGTACCTAGGTGGTTAAATATGTTCAACCTACCTACTTGCCAAGAGAGGTTTTGATTATCACACTCTATTTTTACCTACCTGTGGTTTAGTAAGTTCTATTGCAACGTGTTGAACTTCCATGTTCCAGTCTAACTTTGGTGTCTTCAGTTCTATCTCTGCATTAGGATTGATGTAAAGCTTTGCTGATGCAGAAATTGGCTTAAAGACTTAAAATACAGGAACAAAAAAAAAAAAAAAAAAGAAGATTTTGATCAAAATGTATTGACAAACTACATATCAAACAATAAAAAAAACTACTACTAGCATAAAATAAAACTATAAAATTGCATGTGTTCCCATTGAAATTACAAATATATTGACAACATTTTTTTTTTTTTGCATAGTGTAGGGCAAGTGTTAGAACGTCTGTCAGATTTTCTTTTTTCTTTTTTTTTTTTAATGAAGCTGGTGTCACCATTTGGGACATGTATTTTTCCTTCATTGTCCAGTGACACCCATCACCAGGATAGGAAAAGCTGGGTACAGTGCCTTGAAAAAGTATTCTTACCCCTTGACATTTTCCACATTTTGTCACGTTACAACCAAAAAGGAAAATTTATTTTATTGGGGTTTTAAAGTGGCACATAACTGAAGTGGAAGGAAAATGATAAATATTTTTTTACAAATAAATATCTGAAAAGAATGGCGTGCATTTGTATTTAGCCCCCTTTACTCTGATACCCCTAACTAAAATCTAGTGGAACCAATTGCCTTTAGAAGTCACCTAATTAGTAAACAGAGTGCACCTGTGTGTAATTTGATGTCAGTATAAATACAGATGTTCTGTGAATCCCTCAGAGGTTTGTTAGAGAACCTTAGTGAGCAAACAGCATCATGAAGGCCAAGCAACACACCAGACAGGTCAGGGATAAAAGTTGTGGAGAAGTTTAAAGCAGGGTTAGGTTATAAAAAAAAAAAAAAAAAAAAAAAAAAAAACATCCCAAGCTTTGAACATCTCAGGGAGCACTGTTCAATGCAGCATCCTAAAATGGAAAGAGTATGGCACAACTGCAAACCTACCAAGACATTCACCTAAACTGACAGGCCAGGCAAGGAGAGCAATAATTAGAGAAGCAACCAAGAGGCCCATGGTAACTATGGAGGAGCTGCAGAGATCCACAGCTCAGGTGAGAAAATGTATCAGTCCTGCAATCCACAAATCTGGCCTTTATGGAACAGTGGTAAGAAGAAGAAAGCCATTGTTGAAAGAAAGTCATAAGAAGTCCCATTTGCTGTTTGCAAGAAGCCATGTGGGGGACACACCAAACATGTGGAAGAAGGTGCCTCTTAGATTGTAAGCTCTAAAGAGGAGGGTCCTCCGATTCCTACTGTATTAAAAAGTGTATTGTATTTGTACTGTCTACCCTCAAGTTGTAAAGCGCTACGTAAACTGTTGGCGCTATATATAAATCCTGTATAATAATAATAATAAAAGAAAAAAAGGTGCTCTGGTCAGATAAGACCAGAATTGAATTTTTGGGCCTAAAAGCAAAACACTATGTGTGGCAGAAAACTAACAGTGCACATCACCCTGAAACATGGTGGTGGCAGGGGGGTTCAGTGTTGGGGCATATGAGAAGGGGGTTCAGTGGTGGGACAGAAAAGTAGGGGGGTGAGCAGTGGGGCAGATGTGAAAGGAGGTGTATTGGTGGGGCAGATGAGCAGCAGGGTTACAGTGGTGGGGCAGATGAGCAGTAGGGTTACATTGGTGGGGCAGATGAGCAGCAGGGTTACAGTGGTGGGGCAGATGAGCAGCAGGGTTACAGTGGTGGGGCAGATGAGCAGCAGGGTTACAGTGGTGGGGCAGATGAGCAGCAGGGTTACAGTGGTGGGGCAAATGTGCAGGAGGTACAGTAGTAGGAGGGATCAGAAGGGGGTTCAGCGGTGGGACAGAAAAGCAGGGGGGTACAGGGATGGGGCAGATGAGCAGGGGGGTACAGGGATGGGGCAGATGAGCAGGGGGGTTTCAGTGTTGGGGCAGATGAGCAGGGGGGTTTCAGTGTTGGGGCAGATGAGAAGGCGGTTCAGTGGTGGGACAGATGAGAAGGGAGGGTTCAGTGGTGGGACAGATGAGAAGGGAGGGTTCAGTGGTGGGACAGATGAGAAGGGGGGGTTCAGTGGTGGGCCAGATAAGAAGGGGGTTACAGTGGTGGGACAGAAGAGCAGGGGGTACAGCAGTGGGGTAGATGTACAGGGGGGTACAGTGGCGAGGCAGAGGAGAAAGGAGGTATATAGGTGGGATAGATGAGCAGGGGGAACAGAGGTGGGGCAGATGTGCAGGAGGCACATTGGTGGGGCAGATGAGAAAGGGGGTTACAATGGTGGGGCAGATGAGCAGATAAGTTCAGTGTTAGGACAGATGAGAAGGTGATTTATTAGTGAGACAGAAGAGCCTGGGGATACGTCAGTGGAGCAGATGTGCAGGGAGGTACAGTGGTGGGGCAGATGTGCAGGGAGGTACAGTGGTGGGGCAGATGAGCAGCAGGGTTACAGTGGTGGGGCAGATGAGCAGCAGAAGTTGGTTCAGTGGTGGGGCAGATGAGCAGCAGAAGTTGGTTCAGTGGTGGGGCAGATGAGCAGCAGAAGTTGGTTCAGTGGTGGGGCAGATGAGCAGCAGAAGTTGGTTCAGTGGTGGGACAGATGAGCAGGGGGTTACAGTGGTGGGACAGATGAGCAGGGGGTTACAGTGGTGGGACAGAT
Organism: Lithobates septentrionalis; assembly: GCA_037952835.1. Taxonomy (NCBI): domain Eukaryota; kingdom Metazoa; phylum Chordata; class Amphibia; order Anura; family Ranidae; genus Lithobates; species Lithobates septentrionalis. Next base: position 7,321,354 of record JBBDGP010000295.1, read on the forward strand.
GAGCAGGGGGTTACAGTGGTGGGACAGATGAGCAGGGGGTTACAGTGGTGGGACAGATGAGCAGGGGGTTACAGTGGTGGGACAGATGAGCAGGGGGTTACAGTGGTGGGACAGATGAGCAGGGGGTTACAGTGGTGGGACAGATGAGCAGGGGGTTACAGTGGTGGGACAGATGAGCAGGGGGTTACAGTGGTGGGACAGATGAGCAGGGGGTTACAGTGGTGGGACAGATGAGCAGGGGGTTACAGTGGTGGGACAGATGAGCAGGGGGTTACAGTGGTGGGACAGAGGAGCAGGGGGTTACAGTGGTGGGACAGATGAGCAGGGGGTTACAGAGGTGGGGCAGATGTGCAGGGGGTTACAGAGGTGGGGCAGATGTGCAGGGGGTTACAGAGGTGGGGCAGATGTGCAGGGGGTTACAGAGGTGGGGCAGATGTGCAGGGGGTTACAGAGGTGGGGCAGACGTGCAGGGGGTTACAGAGGTGGGGCAGACGTGCAGGGGGTACAGAGGCGGGGCAGATGTGCAGGGTGGTACAGTGGTGGGGCAGATGTGCAGGGTGGTACAGTGGTGGGGCAGAAGTGCAGGGTGGTACAGTGGTGGGGCAGATGAGCAGAGTGGTACAGTGGTGGGGCAGATGAGCAGAGTGGTACAGTGGTGGGGCAGATGAGCAGGGGGGACAGTGATCAGAGGTATGGAGTTGCAGGAATTGGGGCCGATCTGAGGCGTGACAGTGCAGGGTGTTAATTTCTCACTACTACTCAAGTAGTTTACAGCATTTACTTTAAAAAAAAAATCCTTTTTGTGATTGAGAGTGTAAAGTTGACATTTTCTTTGTTATAAAAGCGGCACTCCATTTCTTTGAAAATATTTTACGCCACACTGTGCTCAAAAGCTTGCCTACCCCTGGTCTAGCACATAAAATACATTTACGTTTTTAGTTGTAACGTGACAAAATGTTGAAAATTTCAAGGGAGGTATGAATACTTTTTCAAGGCACTGTATATACAGATCGAAATTCCTGCTGAACCGGCAAAATTTCAATCTGTGTGTGGTCTTCCCTCTTCAACAGAAGGAAATCATTAAAACAGCTTCTGTCGAACAGGCCTGCTGGAAAACCTTCAATGGCTGCAGCTGCTGATCAGGGTATTCTGACAGCAGAGGAGTCCCCGCTGTCAGAATACAATAGCACAGCGAGAAGGATTCCTGCATCCACCTTGCTTGCGTGGATCCAGGAATCTGTTCATTTTTTCATTCAGCTGGCTACTTAACCACTTCGCATCCAGGCCATTTCTGACACTTTGCTCCTACATGTCAAAAATCATCATTTCTTTGCTATAAAATTACATACAATGGCGGTCATTGCAACTTTTTATCTTGCACGGTATTTGCGCAGCAATTTTTCAAACGCGTTTTTTTTTTAAAAAAAAAACAGTTTCATACTGTAAAAAAAAACAAAACAGCAAAGTTAGCCAAATTTTTTTGCATTGTGTGAAAGATGAAGTTACGCTGAGTAAATAGATACCTAACATGTCACGCTTCAAAATTGCACAGACTTGTGGAATGGCGCCAAACTTTGGTACTTAAAAATCCCCATAGGCGACGCTTTAACATTTTTTACTGGTTACATGTTTTGAGTTACAGAGGAGGTCTAGGGCCAAAATTATTGCTCTCGCTCCAACGTTCGATACCTCACATGTGTGGTTTGAACACCGTTTTCATATGTGGGCGTTCGCTTCTGCGTGCAAGCTCACGGGGACAGGGGCGCTTTAAAAAAAAAAATTTTATTGTTAATTTTACTTAAAATTTTTTATTTTGACACTTTTTAAAAAAAAAAAAAATTTTGATCACTTTTATTCCTATTACAAGGAATGTAAACATCCCTTGTAATAGGAATATGACATGACAGGTCCTCTTTACAGTGAGATATGGGGTCAACAAGACCCCACATCTCACCTCTAGGCTGGGAAGCCTAAAATCAAAAAAAAAAACGATCACCGCTTCCCAGCCGAAGCGGCGCCACTTTTTTGAATGCAGAGGCCGGGCGTGACGTCATATCATCGCGCCCGGCCTCCGAACGATCATAGAGACTCCGGCGACCATCTGGTCCGCCAGAGATCTCTGTGGTGAACATCCGGCGCCGGCAGATCCGCAATCCGACTCACCGATCGCTGAGGTGAGTCGGTAGAAGCACCGGAGGGCGGCGGGAGGGGGTTGACGTCCCCTCTCGCCGCCCGTAAGAACGATCAAGCGGCGGAACAGCCACTATGATCATTCTTATGGTGTACGGAATCGCCGGCTGAAAATGCCGGTATCTGAATGATGTCTGTAGCCTCAGGCATCATTCAGATATAACCCCCGAAAGTCAAGGCCGTCATATGACGGCCTCCGGATGTCAAGTGGTTAAACGGCAAAAAAAATAAAAATAAAAACTATTGGTGTCTACCCAGCTAAACTTTTAATTTGGGAGCACATAATGCAATAAACCAGAAAGATTCTAATCCTTCAAACTACAAAAAATAGGGGTTTTAAAACAGCTTACCTGTAAAATCCTTTATTTTGAAGTACATCACGGGACACCGAGCCATAGTAGTTACTATGTGGGTTATAGGCCACCCTCAGGTGATGGACACTGGCACGCCTTCAGACAAAAAGTGCACTCCCTATATAACCCCTCCCACTACTGGTAGTACCTCAGTTTTGTAGCAAAGCAATATACGTGTATACCAAAGAAGGGAGGGACCTCTGTGTCCCGTGATGTACTTCAAAGAAAAGGATTTTACTGGTAAGCCATTTTAAAAATCCTATTTTCTTATCGTACATCACGGGACACAGAGACATAGTAGTTACTATGTGGGATGTCCCATAGCAATGCCAACTGAAGGGAGGGAGACACCAAAAGTAGGACAATAAAAAAGACTAGAGGACTTATACTGCAGCCTGCAGTACACTGCGCCCAAAGGCAATATCCTCATGATCTTTTACATCTACTTGATAGAATCTGGTAAAAGCATGGACTGAAGACCAAGTTGCGGCCTTGATCTGAGCCATGGAGCTTGAACAATCACTTCACAAATCCACTTAGAGATAGTAGATTTCGACACTGCCTGTCCTCATTTAGGACAGTGTGGCAACACAAACAAAACATCTTTTTCGAATCTGAGCGGTCACCTTCAAATAGACCTTGACTGCTCTCACCACATCAAGAGAATGTAGTGACCTTTCTTCCACAGAACGAGGTTCTGGAAAAAATGAAGGCAGAACAATATCATGGTTTAAATGAAAACCTGACACTACCTTGGGTAGGAAATTAGGATGAGGCCGTAATACAACCTTATCCTTATGAATAATCAAATATGGCTCTTTACAAGAAAGAGCAGCCAACTCTGATACTTTTCTTGCAGAAGATATGGCAACCAAAAAAATTAATTTCCTCGCCAAAAGGACCAAGGGAATATCTTGTATTGGCTCAAAAGGCTGTTTCTGTAATGCCGACAGGACTACATTTTAAGTCCCAAGGGTTCAGGGGTGACCTAACTGGAGGATTAATCCGTGTTACCCCCTAAATAAAGCTACGAACCAGAGAGTGTGAAGTAAGTGGTCGTTGAAAGAACACCGCTAAGGCTAACATCTGGCCTTTGATAGTACTCAAGGCCAGCTTCATTTCCAATCACATCTTCAGAAATTCAAGGATCCTACCTATGACATATTTCCTGGGGTGCTAACCCCTGGATTCACACCAGGACACATATGCCTTCCAGACGCTATAGTATATGACTCTGGAGGCCGCTTCCTAGCATTAACCAAAGTAGAAACTACTGAAGCTGACAGCCCACGGTCTTTCAGAATGTGGGTCTCAATAGCCAGACCGTTAAATTTAACGTTTGTAAGGTAGGATGCAATATCGGACCTTGCGAGAGAAGGTCTGGCCATAGTGGTAGGGTCCATGGGTCCCCTACCGCCATCTTTACGATCTCTGCAAACCAAGATCTCCTGGGCCATGACGTTGCCAAAAGAACCACCTCCTTCCCTTCCTGCTTGATCCTGTGAAGAAGGCGTGGAAGCAGTAGAACAGGAGGGAACGCATAGATCAGTGAAAACTGATCCCACGGAAACACCAAGGCATCTGTTCCGCATGCCATCGGATCCCTTGTCATTGACACAAAGTTGTCGATCTTGTTGTTGAACCTGGATGCAAACAGATGCACGTCCGGAATTCCCCATCTTTGACATATTGACAGAAAGATGTCGGGGTGAAGAGACCACTCTCCCGGGAACAACTGTTGGCGACTCAAGTAGTCCGCCTGCCAATTCTCTATCCCTGGAATGAAGATTGCTGATAGACAAGGAATGTTATCTTCTGCCCAAGATAGGAGCAGCACAGTGGTGTAGTGGTTAGCACATTCACCTAGCAGCAATAGGGTCGCTGGTTCAAATCCCCATCACGACACCATCTGCCTGGAGTTTGCATGTTCTCCCTGTGCCTGCGTGGGTTTCCTCCGGGTACTCCGGTTTCCTCCCACACTCCAAAGACATGCTGGTAGGTTAATTAGATCCTGTCGAAAATTGGCCAAATATGTGTATGTTGTATGTGTTTGTAAGCGTGTCAGGACCCCATGGGGCAAAGGACCGTGCTATACTGCAGATGGACACCGGCAGCAAAAAGTTTGGACCATTTTCCTTGGACAGATGCTTCTTCCAGGACTGCTCCCCAGCCTTGAAGGCTGGCCTCTGTTACCACCTTCCAGGTAACTGGTAGAAAGGATTTTCCTTTTTGAAGATTCTTGGATATCAACCACCAATTGAGGCTCTGACGCACTTTGAGAGATAAACGCATTGGAAAGTCCAGAGCTTGGACCTTCTTGTTCCAAGTTGACAGTATACTGTTTTGCAGCAGTCTTGAAGCAGTCTGGGCATTGGAGGACGCCAACGCTGCACTAAGCCCACCACCCTCCATCGCCTACGGCCCCTCCTCTCTTAAAAAAAAAAAAAACTCTTCCCGCGTGAGCGCGGGTCTTTGATCCTATGGGATCTTACACAGAGGGGAGAAATGGTGAGGAGAGCCTGGAAGACGCCGAGTAGTGCAGCGTGCCGTTAGTTTTTTTATTTTTTTTAGTGCTTCTTCTTCGTGAAGAGGGGTAGCAAATAGCAAAGGTGGGGGGCATCTGGTGGGGAGGAAACCCCCCCCCCACCCAGACTTACCGGAGGACTGCTGCTGGCTGGAGAAAATGGAAGCTGCTGCTCCGGACACATCGTGAGCTCTCTGAGGAAGAGTGAGAAGGTATGTGCTCTATACAGCCCCCAGTGGTGACATATAAGCATGACAACATTTACTAACTTAAAAGGAGACATTCATAAGAAAATTAAAAAATTTCTTAGAAAACTCCATTTACCTTTCCCGCCGCAGGGTTTTCTGTGGTAAAACAAACAGACCCGATCTTCACCCTTCACAGTGGGTTCCGTTAAACCTTCAGGAGCTAGGGATCCTCAAGGAAACCCACAATCCCGGACCTGTAATAGCATCACCGCCAGTAAAAATTTATGGCCTTACTACCAAAAGTACTGGATCCCGGGGTCCAGCACTCTAAAAAGAGAAGCGTTACAGGCAAAAACCTTGTTCCTTCGGACACGATGCCCGGGTACCATTCAATTGGGCCAAAGAGACACTTTGAATGGATCCGGCTGCATGGCTAGCCTCAGCAAGGATTGCTCCAGTGGAGCTCAGCGCAGCACATCTTTACTCGTGACCAACACCTTAGACTCTGGCGAAAAAACGGAGGTACTCCCAGTAGTGGGAGAGGTTATACAGGGAGTGCACATTTTGTTTTAGGGCGTGCCAGTATCCATCACCTGAAGGTGGCCTATAACCCACATAGTAACTACTATGGCTCTGTGTCCCGTGATGTACGATAAGAAATTTGGGTTACTGCTGATTGTATCCAGTTAAAGTGGTTGTAAAGTCAGAAGTTTTTTTATCTGAAGGCATTTTAAAACCACCTGTGTGCAGCAGCCGCCCCAGCACCCCCTAATACTTACCTGAGCCCCATCTCTCTCCAGTGATGTCCATGAGTGCCTCGGCCATCCATGACTCTCCTCCTGATTGGCTGACACAGCAGCGGCGCCATTGGCACCCGCTGCTGTCAGTTAGCAAATCCGGGTAAAGGGGGGGCGGGGCCAAACCTGGGCTCTGTGTCTGAATGGATACAGAGAGCTGTGACTCTGCTCGGGTGCCCCCATAGCAAGCTGGTTGCTGTGGGGGCACTGAACAGGAGGGAGGGGCCAGGAGAGCGGAAGAGGGACCCAAGAAGGAGGATCTGGGCTACCCTGTGCAAAACCACTGCAACAGAGCAGGTAAGTAGAACATTTTTTTTTTTTTCTTAAAATAACAAACAACACGTGACTTTACATTCACTGTAAGAATACAACTTGCCTAATTAAGGCTACAAATGCATAACTGTGGAGACACACGTTACAATAGGGTTACTCAAGTTCTACTGAAGGCTCAGAGACACCCTGTAATCAACTTGCAAGAAAAAGCACAGAAATATCAAGCACCTTAAAGTGTTATTAAACCCAGTAATATGAAAATACTTCATCCGCCCTCCCACAGTGCCCACAGCTTATAAATCTTTTTACATTCAAATACTGTCAATATATACCTTTTTAGATCTGTATACCATGGTTACATGATAAACTGCACAGTTTCTCCAGTGCTGAGAGTTCAGGTAGGAGGAGATTTCCACTACAGCCTGTGTACACACCCACATGTGTGATGTCAATATCATGTGACCTGGCTAACTAACTGAGAACTAGTGAATGTTCTCTCCAGCATAAAAAACCCAACTGAGCATGTGCAGGTCGGCTACCCTGCTTGTTAGCTGGCCTTCCCCAGATAGACAGTGCAAGAGGGGGAGGATCTGTGCATACAGGATAAAACAGCCTTTTTACACAATGCAGAGGACTAACCCCTTAAGTTCCACAGTGAGTATAACAAGCTATGCTGCATATACGGACTGATTTTACTGTTGTGGGTTTAGTAACACTTTAAGTGCTTATTTGCAACGTTTTTCTTTTCCACAAACAATTTTTATTGACTTGCAATGTGCTCTTCAACTTGCTGGTAAAGTTGACTACTTCAGAGTTAATTATCTAGCACAGTCTACTGCTTAATTTATAGATCTCTCCTTTTCTTGGAATATCTAATAACTGTGCTAGTAGTTCCTCTGCTCCTCCTTTCACCTCCCTACGTAAACCTTTATGTAGCAGCCTGGGGAGGGGCGAAGGAGAATATTATAGTGCGGAGGTCGGCAACCTATCGCAGGAAAGTAACAGTAAATTGCATCGCTGCTTGGTTGACCCTGTCTTGGCAAGATGGGGATGTCGATGTTCCTTCTCAAAAGAGCGGCACAGTGAAGCAACATGCTTAAAGCGTACTGCGTTGCTCCCGGTTGGCCCTCCTCTCCTTTTCATCCCAGGTGCTGGTATGTCAAACTGTTTAAATGCTGTAATTGTAAGGTATATATATATATATATATATATATATATATATATATATATATATATATATATATATATATATATATATATATATATATATATATATATATATATATATATATATATATATATATATATATATATATATATATATATATATATAAATAACTTTTTTTTTTTTTTTTTTTTTTTTGAAAGGTAGTATAGCCACACGCTGAAGTCATATTGTCTTTTATGCGGCTTAGGTTTTATGTAGAATTGTTTGTGTTTAGCTCTGCTGATAAGTCAGCATGTCCACAATTGAGTTTCAAGGCCATTTTGGCCACAGGAGTGTACGGCCAATATTTCATATCAATCATTTGTTTTTCACAATGAAAAGTCATTTTTGTAATATTATAGCTGCTCTCAGCTATTATTTTCTCCACAATGGAGTTTGCCTCTTTGGCTGGGACTAGCTCTGCCTATATGTAGAGAGGTTCCAGGTTAAGGGGGACAGCAGGTATAGTAAGTGACCAAATTAAAAATATTGATCAAAAGAGGGGAGTTTGTTAAAGTGTTTGTAACCCAAAAAATTTTTTTATAAAAATGGATCCTGTTACTTTAAAGCATGTTATACAGCACAGTGTGTGTGCTGTGTAATTTGGCCACCTGTATCACCTGAAATACCTGGCTGATCCTGCCTGGGTATGCCCTCCACCCCTCTAAATTGACCACGGTTTATCATGACTACTGAACCCTGACACCATGGTCAGTTGACGTGCCTCCATCATCGGAAGCTCTCCTCTGTCCTCTTCCCCACTTCCCTGCCCGTCAGCTCTTACCAGTGCCCGCCCCCCGCTGCTGAAAGAACTGTAGAAAATACACACAATCCCCTCTGTTAGAAAGCATCCTATGCTGCAGTGTATGTTCTTTGAAAAAAAATATGCCATTTATTTCCTGACCCCTGTACACTGCCCTGCATGCTACCAACTCCTGCTGTACACATGTCTACATTACCAATGACTCCTTCATGATGAGCTCCTGCATCAGACTTGTGTGGGTGACCAATTAATCTACAGACATGAAAAACATGTACATGCAAGTGAATAGCAAGTGTCTCACTGGTGACACTAAACAAAAGCTGTGCCACTCCAAGCAACCGAGACACTCCGACCACAGAATATTGCTTTGTACACTCTACTATTAGACTGATTTATAGTGTGTGGCTCCACTTTCTTTATTGTATCAAATTTCTCACTGAAGCTATCTTAAGATCGGCCACATGTATATTGACATTTGCTTTAATATATTTTTCTACATTTTTGTCATGCTGTTCTTACTTTTTATTAGGGCCTTGCTTTTTTTTTTTTTTTTTTTTTTTTTTTAAGAGAGAGTGCTACACCCCAGGGATCTTTGATTTCTACTATGTTGTTTAGGTAGATCTCTCAAAAGGTTGCCTACTCCTGCTATAAAGTGTCACTTGAGTGAGTCTGCTGAGGTTGCCGACATCCCATCAAAGATGGTGAGACCTAGCAACAGTCAAAGGGCTTTTGGATGTCTACACAACGGAGGCTTTTACAGATAAATAACATACCTAAAACTGTTACATGCATATATAACCTTATGATTGTTGAAAAGAATGGTCTGGTGACAGCAGCTCTAAAATTACAACACAGTTTCAGTCATGGAAACTAATAAAACATTTTGATTGTGTGACGGAAGTCACTTTGGGTGGGTGGCTTGTGGAACACCGCTTACCTTGGAGAGCTCTGGAAACTCTGTCTGGCTCCCACGGCCCCTCCTTTGTGTAAATCACATTGTGTCCATTAGGGGCAAAGGGTGACCGAGAACCCCAGTCTGATCTGTGCTAGTCAGACTCTCTGTACAGCAAGACTGGAATATTGTATACATTGTATATTGTCTCATGCTGTTGTGGACTGTTTGCTGGGATCATTTGGGGTGTGGCTGTGTCCCATTGTTCTGTTGTGTCTGCCTGCCTTAGGAGAAATGTATTATGAGATGGATGTTTTGTATTTGTGTTCCAGGCATGTGGACTGGGGGCAGGGTAGAAAGGGGAGGGGCAAATTCCTCCAACAACTCTCCCTGCCGATTGGACAGTTTAACCCGCCTTGAATCAAGGGGGGGGGGGATGTTCCCTGAGTGTATACTTGTGTACCTGTGTTTGAATAAACCGTTTTATGTTTTTCATCCTACACTGAGTTACGGCTAATTACTGGGTGAGCTAAGGGGTCTTGGATAGTGCTGGTTCTGAACAAAGGAAGCATTTACAGCGGACATAGTTCTGTTGAGGACGGGGGTCCATCACAGAGGGCAATTACAAATTATGAGCAAATATTACAATTTGGAAATGCTACTTACTGTACTTATGAGTCTCTGTGGGTTTGACACCGGATTTCAATTCAGCCTGAAAAATAAGATCACTTAGTGTGTTAAACTTACGTTTTCTTTACAGTTCACAAAAAAGATCACATATTAACCTTAATTTAATTTAAAGTAAAACAATGTTTGGCAAACATTTATACAGGTAACAAATATACCGATACACCATATATAAGCAGGTTTCCTGGACCAATGCCAAAAGAGAACAGAATGGGATGCATCACATATATTATGTCACCCAAATGGGAAATATATGGCTACCATGCCTTACAGGATATTTGTCCAATGTATCTGGTAAAAACACAAATGCGATAGTTGCTGAATGTATCTACTGATGGATATCAAAACAAGAAAAATATTGATGGAATTACAAACACAATGAGGCTGATTTTAGAAGTTGACAATGTTCACATAAAGAAGAGAAGAGTTATCCAATTGTGAAAAGTAAATTCTTCTTTATTTCATATGCACATGATTCAATGATTGAAGTAAAGCTTCGCTTTTTCTGTGTTAAATTTTCAACTCCTTTAGCAAATCAGTTTCAGTGTGTTTCTTTTTCATTTTAGACGCATACATACAATATCCTCTAGACCCAGTAATGTGTCACTGCCAACAGGAAATTTACTGGTTAAACAAATTTTCCAATATCTGACGCAAGTTCCTACAGAGCAAATAAATACTGGCACCAACACGGAAAACAGACAAGCTTTAAAGGAAACCGGAAGACCACACATTACTATTTATTAAGAAACTAACACAGTTATCAAGATCAGCCAGCAATTCTGGGTATTCCAGATAATGCTACCGGTAGTAAGACCAAAACATAATTATTGACATTTGAATGAACAAACTTTTCACATGTAAACTACAGATAAGAGTTTCAGCCTTCAAGCTCAACAATATCATTTATCTGTCTATGCTGTTTAACCCCTTCAGATCTGCGCTATAGCCGAATGACGGCTACAGCGCGGACCTACTTTGCAGGTAGGCCGTCAATAGACGGTCTCCCCTTTGCACGCACCCCACACGCCCCCTGCAGGGTGTGCGCAGTGCGATCTGTCATCACCGAGATTCGGGTGATCACAGATCGGAGCCCGATCCCGGCCCCTTGATCAGCTGTCAGCCAATGACAGCTGATCACGTTAAGTAAACAGTAGATCGGTAATAGTTTTTTTTTCTCCTCACGCTAACAGCGTGAGCAGGAAAAAAAAAAAAAAAAAAGACGATCACCGGCTTCTGTGCAAGGGACATCGGTCCCGAAGAGGAAGAGGCGAAGCTGCCTCATCTGTGCCCACCAGTACCACCTGCCAGTGCCCACAGGAGCATAAGTGTCAGCAAACCGTGGCTCCTATCAATGCCCACAAGTGCTATCTATCAATGCCCACCAGTGGTGCTAGTGTCACCCATCAGTGCCCATCACTGCCATCCATCAGTGCCACCTATTAGTGCCCTTCAGTGCCACCTATCAATGCCCCTCAGTGCCGCCCAGTGCCACCCATCAGTGCCCACCAATGCAGCCCATCAGTGCAGCCTCATCAGCGTACATCAATGAAGGAGATTTCATTTGGCTACATTGTTGTACGACCACGCAATTGTCGTTCAAAGACAGCTCTAAAAGCTGAAAATTTGGTGCCCAATAAGCAAGTGGTTAACAGCAGCTACTCAGTATTAGTACTTCATATCCAAAATACGTCCTTCTCAAAGTAACAATGAATAAATCCTGACTGCCAATATGACACAGGGGCAGCCCCCCTCTGCCAGTGTTTGAATCACCTAACATGGTCCAGACTGAATCGGAGAGTCCAATACATACATTTTACACCAATTCTGGGGCCATCAAATCTGCTTCAGTGTAAGGTATTTTTTTATTTAATTTATAGAAAAGAAGCATTAAGCACCTCGTTTGCCCTAATTTAGAGTTCCCGATAGCACTTTGATGCAAAAGGGAGCTTTTTTTTTTTTTTTTTTTTGAAGAGGTATAAAAGGTTTCATCTCACATTAAGATAATAATGTAAGATAATAAGTAACTTGGGGTTGAGAACATCATGAATTAGCACAATTGACTTTTTCACAGGTTTGCACTGATTTAAAATACAAATTACATAGATTTTTTTTGAAAGGGAACATTTTAACCACTTCAATACAGGGAACTTTACCCCCTTCCTGCCGAGGACAATTTTCAGCATTCAGCGTCACACTTTGAATGACTAATGAGCGGTCATACAACACTGTACCCAAAATAAATTTTTATAATTTTCTTCCCACAAATAGAGCTTTCTTTTGGTGGCATTTGATCACCTCTGGGATTTTTATTTTTTGCTAAACTAAAAAATATATATTTTTTTAAATTTCAAAGTTATTCTTCATTTCTAAAATTTAGTTTTCTCCTTCACTGACGGGCACTGATGAGGCACCAATATGTAAAATTGATGTGCACCGATAGGCTACACTGATATGCAGCACTGATGGGCACTAATAGATGGCACTGATGAGGTACTGACAGGCATCACTGATGGGCACTGATTGGCATTTGTAAATGGCATTGACAGACGTTACTGATGGCCACTGATTGGCATTTTGATGGGCATTTATTGGCGATTTGGGTGGGCAATCACTGGCATTGTGGTGGGCACCTCTGATGCAGGCTCCACTGATAATCAATGTGCCGATTATCAGTGCACCCCCCCGACAAGTGAGATGCCAATCAGCTCCCCCAGGCAGCGCGCACTGAGGAAAGCCAACACACCACTGATCGCGGCTTATCCTGCTGGATGTCATATGACACCCAGTCAGGATAACTGAACCACTTCCCGGCCGTCATTCTGCTATATACCAGGCGGGAATTGGGTTATATACACACACACACACACACGATATTATCTAAAGTTTTGGGACACCTGCCTTTACACACACATTTTATTGGCGTCTTAGTCCGTAGGGTTCAATATTGAGTTGGCCCACTCTTTGCAGCTATAACAGCTTCAACTCTTCTGGGGAGGCTGTACACAAGGTTTAGGAGTGGGTCTATGGGAATGTTTGACCATTCTTCCAGAAGAATATTTGTGAGGTCAGGCACTGATGTGGACAAGAAGGCCTGGCTCACAGTCTCCGCTCGAATTCATCCCAAAGGTGTTCCATCGGGTTGAGGTCAAGACTTTGTGCAAGCCAGTCAAGTTCCTTCACCCCAAACTGCCAGAAAAATTGTTCAGGATGCAAAGAAAACCCCACAAATAACTTCAGATGAAATTCAGGACTCTGAAAACATGTGGTGTGGCTGTTTCAAGATGCACAATAAGGAGGCACATGAAGAAAGATGGGCTGCATGGTCGAGTCACCAGAAGAAAGCCATTACTACCCAAATTAGGGTTGTCCCGATACATCTTTTGTAAGACCTAGTAAAAGTACTGATACTTTTTTTTCCCCAAGTACTCACTTTTTTTTAACGTCATGTGACAGTTTGACTGATGTGCACTGATAGATGACACTGATAGCCTACATAGCCTACACTTATGGGCACTGATAGGTGGCTGGCAGTGATAGCTGGCACTGACTGATGGGCCGTGATAGCTGGCACTAACTGATGGGCACCGATAGGTGACACTTATGGGCAATGATAGATGGAACTGACAGGCGACACTTATGGGCAGGCACTGAAATGTAGCACAGATTGGCAATTGCAGAATAAATTACATGAATGATGAGAGGAAAGGAAGGATTTTGCAATGCTACAGTGGGGACGGAAAGTATTTAGACCCTCTTAAATTTTTCACTCTTTGTTATATTGCAGCCATTTGCTAAAATCATTTAAGTTAATTTTTTTAACTCATTAATGTACACACAGCACCCCATATTGACAGAAAAACACAGAATTGTGGACATTTTTGCAGATTAAAAAGAGAAAAACTGAAATATCACATGGTCCTAAGAATTCCGACCTTACAGTTCACAGTGCATGTCAGAGCAAATGAGAATCATGAAAAAAATTTCTGCTGCACTTAAGGTTCCTAAGAGTGGCCTCCATAATCCTTAAATGGAAGACGTTTGGGGCGACCAGAACCCTTCCTGGAGCTGGCCGTCCAGCCAAACTGAGCTATCGGGGGAGAAGAGCCTTGGTGAGAGGGGTAAAGAAGAACCCAAAGATCACTGTGGCTGAGCTCCAGAGAAGCAGTCGGGAAATGGGAGAAAGTTGTAGAAAGTCAACCATCACTGCAGCCCTCCACCAGTCGGGGCTTTATGGCAGAGTGGCCCGACGGAAGCCTCTCCTCAGTGCAAGACACATGAAAGCCCGCATGGAGTTTGCTAAAAAAAACATCTGAAGGACTCCAAGATGGTGAGAAATAAGATTCTTTGGTCTGATGAGACCAAGATAAAACTTAATGGCCTTAATTCTAAGCAGTATGTGTGGAGAAAACCAGGCACTGCTCATCACCTGTCCAATACAGTCCCAACAGTGAAGCATGGTGGTGGCAGCATCATGCTGTGGGGGAGTTTTTCAGCTGCAGGGACAGGACGACTGGTTGCAATCGAGGGAAAGATGAATGCGGCCAAGTACAGGAAAATCTTCTCCAGAGTGCTCAGGACCTCAGACTGGGCCGAAGGTTTACCTTCCAACAAGACAATGACCCTAAGCACACAGCTAAAATAACAAAGTAGTGGCTTCACAACAACTCCGTGACTGTTCTTGAATGGCCCAGCCAGAGCCCTGACTTAAACCCAATTGAGCATCTCTGGAGAGACCTAAAAATGGCTGTCCACCAACGTTTAACATCCAACCTGACAGAACTGGAGAAGATCTGTAAGAAGGAATGGCAGAGGATCCCCAAATCCAGGTGTGAATAACTTGTTATATCTTTCCCAAAAAGACTCAAGGCTGTATAAGATCAAAAGGGTGCTTCTACTAAATACTTAGGACCATGTGATATTTCAGTTTTTCTTTTTTAATAAATCTGCAAAAATGTCAACAATTCTGTGTTTTTCTGTCAATATGGGGTGTACATTAATGAGGAAAAAAATGAACTTAAATGATTTTAGCAAATGGCTGCAATATGACAAAGAGTGAAAAATTTAAGGGGGTCTGAATACATTTCGTCCCCACTGTATATGGCATATAGCATTGCAAAATCCTTCCTTGGCTCTCATCATTTATGTCATTTAACATAGCATCTAGTAAGTATGCTGCGATGCCCATATTGGTACACCTTGCACTCGGCTGCAGTGGTCATCTTGTTACACCCAGCCCGGATTGTATGGGCTGGGTGTAACAAGACGTCCGCTGCTGGCTTACTGCAGCCGAGTGCAGGGTGTACCAAGATGGGCGTCGTGATGTTTACCCTCTGACGGGAGAAACAGATTGTCACTTCCTGTACCAAACGTGACGGCTCAGTTTTGGACAGAATATGCGGCGGCGCCCTGCATCCCTGCCCCAGCCAGCTTACCCCTAGTTCCACTGCTGCCAGACCGATCTCCGCTCCGCCCGCCGACTTCCGTTTGCAGGTATCGAATGAGGGATGCCGCTCCGCCCCCAGGGCGGGCCGGCACCGCTTCACATGAGAATACCATATCACACCGCCGCGCTTACCTCATAGCGCGGCGTGTGTTGATCCCGGCCTCAGCTGACTCTGGTTGCTTATTAGCAATTACAGCTGTACTTACCTGCCTCTATACAACCAATTCCTCTAGCTTTGGACAATCATTTTGATTGTGTTATGCTGCAGGATTCACTCTCAAACAGTCCAGAGGTATGTTACTAGCACCATCCAATGCTATTGGGAGTATATACCGGTTTGTCTTACTAGATACTGATTGATCTATGTACTCCTTTTTTACTATCATGGTTCGCTCTATTTATCTAACTTTTTACATATTTCTACATACTTTAGTACATTCATACATATAGTGCTAAGCATTGCACCCACACTGCCTTGGCATTTGTTTTTTGTTTAAATTTAGAGACCCATACATCAATCAACTGTGGTATATACTCAGTTATGGCCGGTCAACTGTGGTTGGTTTTTACCTCCCCCGGCTGGGTGTTCTTGCAGTGGACTCCATTGCCCTGTCTTCTATGCCGTGCTGCTGTGGCTGATTTAATTGCCCCTGATTACCATCTTGGAGCTGTCTTTGGCTGTCCGCGGGCCAAGGAGGAGTACAGATAAAATTCCATCTCCCTATGTGTCTAGCATCGGTTGACCTGCCTGTGTAAGTACGATAATCCATTGTCCTATTTTTATGAACTATGTTTTAGCATATTGACCGATGCTGAAAGTGTAATTCCAATGAGAAATCTATTTTGACCTATATTGTTATCTGTATATACTAATTTCTATCATATTTAGATTATAGAAAAACAAACAACGCAACATGATTGTTTTAAGTGACACTAAGCCTCTGAGGAAGGATGTCATCGTCCAAAACATGTCAGGCATTATTTACAGCATGGACTCCTGCTAGCCCAAACCTCTGTATAGGGCAGCTAAGTTTTATGCCTAATTATGTATACTGAGTATAACGCTGATATTAACATTTTTTATGTTAAATATTTAATTGATACTGTAATTATATATTGTGAATACCTAATAAATACTTTTTTATTCTACACTTGGTCTGTCATTCAAAATCCTGAGGGTTTATACTGTGCCTTGTGCACCAGGTTTTCTTTTGTTTGATATATTAGATTGGACAGACCAAGTGTTTTTGCACACACTGCCAATCCTTGCTTCATTTGCCAAGAGGAATGGGCAGCTTTACCATCTGAGAAGATAAAGAGCCTCATCCACAAATACCACAAAAGACTTCAAGCTGCCATTGATGTTAAAGGGGGCAATACACGGTATTAAGAACTGAGGTATGTAAACTTTTGATCAGGGTCATTTGAGTTGTCTCTGTTGCCAATACGATTTAAAAAAAGAGTAAACACAGTTGATTGCTAATAAATGGCTTCAGCCAAACACTAACCATGAGTGAAAGAGGTTTTTGTGTTATCATTCATTTTCTCTGAAAAATGGCCAAGAAATCATAAACTCTGCCAGGGTATGTAAACATATGAGCACAACTGTGTGTGATAGATAGATAGATAGATAGATAGATAGATAGATAGATAGATAGATAGAGATATATATCTAGGTCGCCTGACAAGTCGCCCCTGTGTGAACCGGCACTCATGCTTCACCTGCACACCTGGCAGCCATAAGGAGTGCTTATAGAGACATCTCAACATTCATTCAGTACTTGACAAGAGGGACTGTGATTGGTCTCACTATTCTGATTCTGTCTGTCACCTGCTTTTGATCTACCTGTTTTGGACCATGTTCCTCTAGTCCAGTGTTTCTCAACCGGGGTTCTGTGGCGATCTACCTGTCAATCCCAGGCAGCTGACAGGTAGATCAGGTCTCAACCAACACATGCAGAGTAGCATGGTTAGTGGCTGTAAGAAGTCTTCTCTCTTCGCGCTGCTCGACGCCGGCCTCTCCTCTACTCCCGTCCATCTCAACAGCTTGTGACATCGCACGCTACTCTGCATTTGAAAGAAGTTGCTACTACAGTGAACAGGTGTGCCCCATGCCCTGCTGTGGGCCTGTGATGTGCCCCGTCATATCCCCCATGCCCTGCTGTGAGCCTGTGATGTTCCCCATGCCATGCCGTGTCCCCCATGCCCTGCTGTGAGCCTGTGATGAGCCCTGCCGTTTTGCCCATGCCCTGCTGTGAGCCTGTGATGTGCCCTCCCATGTGCCCAATGCCCTGCTGTGTCCCCATGCCCTGCTGTGAGCACCGTAATGTGCCCTGTGTCCTGCTGTATACCCCTAATTATGCACCATGTTCTGCTGTGAAACCGTAATGTGCCCTGTGTCCTGCTGTGCCCCCCATATTTCCATTTTCTGCTGTGAGCCCCATAATGTGCCCTGTGTCCCTGTTATCCCCTTAATGTGCCCCATGCTCTGCTGTGAGTCCTGTAATGTATCATGTGCCCTATGATGTGCACAATGCCCTCCTGTGAGTGCCGTAATGTTCCCTGTGCCCTGCTGAATACCTCATGATGTGCCCCATGTTCTGCTGTGTGCCCTACGATGTGCCCCATGTTCTGCTGTGTGCCCCGCTGCCCCCATGTAATGTCCCCTATTGTACCCAACTGTCCCCCCTGTATTGTGCCCTCCTAACCTCCTGTGCTCTGCCCGGCTGCCCCCTGTACACTGCTCATCTCCGGTTAAACCCTGAATTGAGCATCTACTCAAGAAAAAAAAAAAAGTACACGTTTCACATAAAATAGGTAAGTTTTAATATTTTTTTTCTTCTATTTAATGATATTACTTAAAATAATTGTGGATATATCACAGCTCGCTGATCACATCAGCTGTAGATTTGAACATTATTTCAGGGGTTCCACCGAAGGTAAAAAAGGTGAAAAACACTGCTTTGTTCTAGCTCTACCTTTATATACTAGTCTGACTATGGCTAGAAGCTGAGGAGTTTGGATCTCACTGTACTTGGGCCCTTAGTTCAAATCAAAGGTAATGTATGCATGAAACGACAGACAGATGGACATGTCCAAACACAGACAAACACAAACAATTTGTCTTCAGATTTAAGGACTTAAAAGGATTTCATCTTCCTCACTAGGTAGATGACCACTTGCTTTTATAGAAACTGAACTATATAGATCCATAATGCCAAGTTTCTAAGATACATATGAAAACAGGTGCCTTTTATTACAGGTTGATAAGGGTAGCCTGTCATTATATCATACAGGAGTCATTATGCTGCCAGAAGGCAGACAGATATTACAATAATTGCACAGCAATATGGCAGATTGTGCTCAGGAGGAATAACGTAGTTGCCGTTTTAGGGTCAGCCCAACATCACAATCTTCTGGAGATAAGATGCAGGTCCCCATGACTTCAAATAAGCTCCTCTGAAGCAAATGAGCAATTTTTTACTACATGTCCCAAAGATATTTCAGAATTGTACATAACTAGTGAAGGCTCAGTACAGGAACTTCATTGTCTGCATCCCCATTTAACAAAAAAGGTGGCTCAATGATTAGCATCAATCCCTCCAATGACACTTTCTACATGGAGTTTGAACATTACCTTTTTACTTAGTTTTCCTAGCACAGTCCAAAACATACTGATAGGTTGTTTTCCAACCAAGTTGGTCCTGGTATGTGCAATAAGGGTCTCTACTTACATGAACTGTGAGCTACTTTGGCAGGAAGCAACTGATGTAAAACTGTTCTACATACTTGTAACAGACTATGAAATATTTTGGCACTACATAAAAATATGAGAAATACATAAACAAAATCCAGCTGGACAAGAGAAACATTCATCTGTTGAACATACAGAGATATGTTCATTTTCACTTTATGATAGACAATGAAGGCATAAGCAACAGACAGACATGTCACACTGATAAGTCCTTACTTTAAGATAAGATATAATGCAGCAGAAAGGCATAAGTCTGCATTGTAATTTAAAAAAAGTATTTACAAAGCACAGGTGAGTGCTTCCCAAATGTGCAAAATGTTATATGTTATATATTACACACACAAAATTGGTTTTCCAAATAAAATGAGGACTTAAAACCATTACATTGCTCTGTACCACAGTAAAAACTTAACATAAGTTCCGCTGATCTTCCTCTTTCCACTCCTCTACCCAAATTGGAACCTAGCGGGTTCTTATTTCTAGAAGGTACCAGGTCCCATTTCCACATAGTGGAAGTTAACCCCCATCTCCTCAACTCCCCACAACCTCCTGGGACACATCACCTGGTTCAAGGAGGCTGTGGGACAATTCAGAAAGGCCAGAGCGTCTTAAGCATATGCAGTAGGGAGCCAGCTGTGAAGCATCATGAAGTCACAGCCAGCTTCCCACAGACAAGATGGCAGCACCAGGGACTCTAAGAGCCGGTTCACACAGGAGCGACTTGTGAGGCGACTCAGTCGCCTGACAAGTCACCTCCCGTTCTGTACAATGGAACCGTTCTAATCGGAGCGACGCAAGTCGCTCCGACTTAGAAAAAGGTTCCTGTACCACTTTGGGGGTGACTTGCATAGACTTCTATACAGAAGTCATTTTGCAAGTCGCCGTGGCAGTCGTGTGCAGGTCGCCTCGGTGAGGCGACCTGCAAGTCGTGCCGCCCCTAGTGTGAACCGAGCCTAAGACCATGGAAGAACCAGCCTGGATGAAGACAGCACTGGCAGATCCCTGCCAGTGTTGACAACAGTCTATAAATATACTGATGACTTTGCCCCTGTGGTTTAATTACAGTCACTCACACAAATACCAGTAGTCCTGTCTCATCTCCAGAGGCCCAGTCGTACTCTCCACAGTCAAATTACTGGTTACTAGGACAGCCTGGCATCTAGCAACCAGTGACATATATGCAGAGAGCCCCCAGAATTCAGAGAAAAGGAGAATGTAAATTCTTCCTTCAGACCTGACCTAGTCCACCTCCTCCAGCTTCTGCCTTGCTGACAGTGACTATGAACGAACTGAAAGTCTGACGTGAGGGGGCCCCATCAGGCTGTGATTGTGTGGGGGAAGCCAGGCAGAGAGATGGAGGGACAGAGAATGGAAAACTGGTGCTGGAGGACAGAGAGAGGGATTGAGAGAGGAGGAAGCAGCCGAGAGGACAAACGACACAGCTGGGACTGAGGAGGAGGAACCGGAGCATCCCAAACCTGCACTGACAGATCAATCACCGATTAGTCCCCACCACTACACGCTGCACTGACAGTTCTGTCTATTCCTCCACCCTGCACTAACACACCTGCCTCCTTTGCTTCTTTATAGTGACAGATTTATTTGTCGTCATGGCCGCCATCCCCCCCCCCCCCCCCCCAAATCACCTTGCACTGACAGACCTGTCCTCCATGCTACCCTGCAGTGATAACCTTACCACCTCCATTGCCCTGCAACAACAGGTATGTCTCCTTCTCTGCCCCTACCGACAACTAAGGATATTGGGGGGGGGGGGGGGCTGAAAGGCTGTGGTGATCCCTTTGGTGGACACCTCCTCATGCTGTGTGTGCCGTGCTGAGGAATAAGAGCCTGCTACGGTGGGATTTGTAGAGCCATAGAGAATCTTTTCTCTTTCTCTCCCCCTCAGATCTCCCCCCACTCTTTCTCCCTTTCTCACTCTCACCCTTTCTCTCCCTACACCCCCCCATTATCATCCTGACTTGTGCACTCTGTACACTGGTGTTTTATGTTACTTACTCCTGCACTCAAACACGTTGTATGCAGTCCTGACTAAAGTGTTCATTGTTTTGACAGTTGCTGGTTTTAAGTTAATAAGCAAGTTCTTCTTTAAAGCAGTGTTCCACCCAAAAAAAAAAAAAAAATTAAAAGCACATACTGCAGCTGCTTGCTTTTAACAATAAGACACTTACCTGTCCTGGAGTCCAGCGATGTCGGCACCGCAGCTGATGTTTCCATCAGCTGTCGGGTGCTGCCACTGCCATTGCGGGTAAGTGTACCCGGCAGTGTAGCCTTACGGCTTCACGCCAGGAACCCTACTGCACATGCGCAAGGCCCCACTCTTCTTTCCTACTGGCTCGGCGACGGGGAGAGGAGGAGGAGGGAGCGCCGCGGTGATGTCACGGGCCGCGGCCCGGACTCCCGGAAGTGGTAACAGGATACCTGTCAAAGACAGGTATCCTGTCCCCCCTCCCCCCCGAAAAGTGCCAATTGTGGCACCAGAGGGGGAGAAGAGACAAATGAGCGTAGGTTTCACTTTTGGGTGGAACTCCGCTTTAAAGTAGGCGCAGACAGATGAAGTGATATTCTTGTAGATCGATCAACTTCAGTACAACTAGCCTGTATTTTCTGTGTATAAATCACTGCCGCTGGCTGTATCAGCCAGCAGTGATTATTGTATTCTGAGAACCTCTCGTTGTCAGAATACAACTATGCAGAGGGAGGCATTCCCCTATCAACACAGACTGTGTTGATAGGGGAATTGAGCAATTTTCTTTCCGTCAACCCATGGATGAAGAAAAGAAATTGCATAATGTATAGTCAGCCTTAGTCATGCTCCCATTTTTGTCACGCTGACTTTTTAAGCCCAGTTCACACTGGTGCGAAATGTGCTCTGACTTGGAGAGCAGGGCGCATGACATGCAAAAATCAATGTTTCCCTATGAGAGCAGTCTTAACTGGTCCAACTCGTGTCGGTCTGACTTTTAAAAAGGTTCCTGCAATACACTGGTCCTACTTGGGTCCAATTTCAGCCCATTGAATTTAATGGAAGTCGTATCAGCATCTTAACTGATCCGACCTGTGACATGTGCTCAGAGGCAATGTTAACAATGTAAAAGGTTTGGGGGGGGGGGGGGGGGGGACCACGCGGCTTGTGGTTTCCCCCAAAATCCATACCATACCCTTTATCCAATCATGCAGCCTGGCAGGCCTGGAAAAAGGGGGTTTGGGGGTTTGGAGCAGCTCCCCCCCGAACCATACCAGGCCACATGCCCTCAACATGGAGGGGGGGTCAAAACAAGGGCCTCTTCCCCTCAACCCTGGGCTGTGGTTTGGGGGATCTGCGGGCAGGGGGCTTATCGGAATTTGGAAAATCTCTAAGAAAGGGGGCCCCCCAGATCCCAGCCCCCTATGTGACCGAGTATGGGGTATTACCCACTCACAAAAAAACTTTGTCGGTGGGGGAAAGGGTTTTTTTTTTTCTTTCTTTTTTGGGTCAGCGGCGATGGCCATAGTGACGGAGCTACCACGAGGGACATATTCATTGTTAATAAAGGACTTGTGAAAAACTGCCACAGGGAAGGAAAACACAATGTCTTTATTTAAATGGAAATCAGGGACTACCTTAGGAAGGAACGATGGACAAGGGTGAAGAACCACCTTATCTTTGTGGACCACCAGATAAGGCGTATGACAAGATAGCGCCGTCAGTTCCGGGGACCCCGAGGGACTTCCAGCCCCTGAGAGGGGGTCAGGTGGGGAAACGTGCTACTGAGACTCCATAGGGGATGAAGGGGGGACCCACCACACCAAGTGCGATTACTGCTATGGGACCTGCCCCACGCCGGTAGCACCACCGGAACACCAGCACACCCCACAGCTGCAGCAGAGAGAGGAAGAGACCCCATTGAATCACGACCCCGCCAGTGTAGCACCCGCTGCCTCAGGTATAGCACTGCTCCATGTGGCATTCGAGGGAGAAGAACAACCCACGAGTCAGCACCGGGGTAAAAGGAGGAGCTCCCACAGCTAAAACACTTTCCAGGGCTTCACAGCAATGGCCGCCGCTCCATGAGCACACCAGACCACCATATCGCGGCCGCCGGACTACACAAACATGGCCGCCGGCCATAGGAAAGCATACAGACACCAAGAAAATGGCGCTGGCTACAGCACAATGGCCGCGCTCAAGAGGCTCCCAAGGACCCAGGAGGGATCCCTGGAGCTCAGCCAAACGCTACATGAGGAGAATAGATCCAGGCACCGGACCCCCAGACCCCCCACACCAGTACCATGTATGACACCAGCCCCTTAAAACCAACCACTGCACCACACTACCCCATATGAAGTGGGGGGAGGAAAGGTCACCAGGAGGACCCACAAGGACCACCAACTCCAGGGAGGGGGGATCTGGGGGAGGGAGGGGAACCTGCAGGTCTGACCAACCCAGGGAGGGGCCCGCGTTCACCCCAAACCCATCTAAGGGGAGAGTGGGGACATGTACTCACCATAGCAGGAACTGGGCAGGCGCCCCTCCAGACAGAACCTCCTCACCATCGAAATGGGGGGCTGTCGGCCAGGAGGAACGCTGCAACTCAGGCCGAGACCCAGTCAAATGCGACCTTGTGAGGCTTTTAACTTGCCGGCCAGTGGCTACGCGGCAGCTGACCTAGCTAGTCCTAGGTCGGACTGGGGTGTCACTGGATCTAGAAACACAGCGCGTCGCCCAGTTCGGCAAGTTGATTGTAGCTCTCACAGGATAAAAAAAAGTAAATGTTTAAAAAGCAAAAAATTGCCAGGACCAGAGATCCCAGATGGGGAACTAGGTCCTTACTTCTGACTAGGCAGAAAAATACTGGAAGCCTATAGCAGAGAGCTGGATATATAACATCTAGGACTGCCCATAGGCGTTGCCAAATTTGTTTTCTGGCTTGTGTCCTACTCCTGTAGGGGGCGATATAACCCTATGGTTCTGAATAAGGAAGCGCTGTGTCTGTCAATGAACGAAAGAGAAATGTCACTTTCTAGATGTGCAAAGCTGGTAGAGACATACGCAAAAAGACGTGCAGCTGTAATTGCAGCAAAAGGTGGTTCTACAAAATGATCACCCAGAGGGTCTGAAAACAAATGCATGCCACACTTTTCACATAAATGATTTTCAAAATTTTTTACAAATAAATATAAATTTTCCTTCCACTTCACAATTATGTGCCGCTTTGTGTTGGTCTACCACATAAAATCCAAATAAAATACATGTTTTTTGATTGTATTGTGACAAAATGTAGAAAATTTCAACAAATTGTAAAGTAGGTTTCGTTAATATAAGGACAGCTTCCTAGCACCTTATATACGATGAAGGTTACACATTAAACTGCAGTGATTACATAGCTATTAGGCTAATATGTTCAACAGTAACACCTGATTACACACGACTAAGATCATGAAGTTTATATATGCATAAGGTGTGGATGGGAAAAAAAATGGATGGTTAATTAATATCAGTTAAGACATTACACATAGCAACAGATATACTTGCTGCAGTTACTCATACAACATCCCACTTAAATTGTGCAGGTGACTGAAAATCAGTAGAAAATCTTGCAAAGGAACAGGTAGACAGACAGACTTTGGGGAGGGGGGGGGGGGGGGTGTTACTAAAACTAAAGCAGACAGCACCTGGAGCAACTGTGCAGAGCTTTTAAAAAGGAAAGCTAGAAAGCTACTTGGTTGCCACATCTGCTCCAGTCGTAGTAATCCTCATTCATTAGATTTTACTGTCCATTTGCCATCAGTTCAACTTAAAAAATTTATTAAAAACAAAAAAACTGTATTTTGATCAGTTATGTAATCAAAGCGGAAATAAACTTTTCATACATAGTCTCTTCTGCCATAAATAGGATCTTTGTACTCGCCATAAAATTATTTTCTCTGAGTATATTGAAGAACACAGCATTATGGTCATAAGAAACCAAGGGTTATACTGCTGTATTCAGGAGAAACAGTCACACAGAAACAGAAATCCAGCCACCTTACAACTGCTCAGTTGTACCAAGCAGTCCAAAGAGGAAAGCAGCATATGAGGGGAGGGGACAGTGCTCCTCGATTGATTCAGAGAAAAGGATTTTATGGCGGATGTCTATTTTCTCCATCATCCATTGAGGGACTTTAAAAAAACAGATATATTGACCTTGTAAAACTAAAAAAAAATAATAATTTGTGAACAGACAACCAGTTTGCAGGCCTACATATCTGAGACACAGAAGCCTGATGACAAAATTTCCAAAAAGTACTCAATGTTCTGGTGAAGTGGGCTTTAAAAGAAAAAAAGAGGCACTTTAGCTTGCAAGTCATAGGCCTGCTCAACAATCTGTCAAGTCTATCTAGAAATAGTGCAACTTAAAAGGAGAAGTTCACCCTTAATAACATGTTACACCCATATTTAGGGTGTAACGTGTTACTGTAAAGCCACAACCCGCTCTGCAAGGCCAATCCAGAGCTTTTAGAATGACTGAAATGCTCCGACTTTCTAACCTTCAAAGTCAACAGGGTAAGAGCTTAAGCAGAGGGAAAGCATGGATCAAAGCACAAAGATTCCAGGGTGTTCGCTGCATTCGCCATCAGATCCCTTGTCCTGGAGACAAATCTGTTTTTCCTCTTGCTGAGCCAAAATTGCTAGTGTAATGGGCAACGTGACTGTCATAGTCCCAAAGAGATATAAAGTATAAAAAGCTGGTGAGTGATTCAGTCAGCCAGGATCTATATACACAGACCCACTTAACAAGAGGAACACTAAGCATTATACAAGAGATAACCCAGCCCATTTATGTTTCTCCAGTGCGTGCACTGCAATAGTGCACGTTATCACAACACGTCACATTAGCGCATTGTAGAATAGTACATTTTCAATGGCACCTCAACGCACTAATCCAACACACCTCTGATGCACATGAGTATTCCAACACTACCATTCATTGTGGTCTGCTGCCTTGGAAAGAATACTCCATGTTGATTTTTGTTGTCTGTGCTTGTTGGTTGGCAGCCCATTCATTTATGCAAGCTGCCCTTACCTAACTTATTGACCATTAAAGCGCCACAACAGAAAAGCATAGTGTGAATGAGCCCTTAGTGCCAGCAGACCGAAGAGTAAATGCTTCTACTGTCCTCAACAAAAATGATTACATAAGGCTAGAATAGTCAGAGAGACACAAGCACACAATAAAAAACTTCAGCACAGTTCTACACTAACACGTCTTGACAGAATAAGTTTAGTTACCAGGATAGTCTCCACAGAAAGATGGTAATACATTTTGCTGTTCACATTCCAGTAGGTGCTGAAGCTATCCAGACAGACCAACTATAGAAGGAAGAAAAACACCACAATAATACTATTTATACAGTGTTTATTAATACAGTACATACATAGACGCAATGATATCTAATGCCACACAATTATAAATTTAGGGTTTACACACACTTTAATGTATTATACAGTATCAATCAAATAATTTTAAGGACACAAAAACATAACTCATACATTCAGAATATGTAATAATCAGTATTATAATTAGCAATACAGACATGGGACTTTTACCTTGTATATTGTTTTACTTGCTTCATTTAGTATACATGGTGTCCACGACTCATTTGAGGTCTGTCGCAAGGCAAAAAGAGAAAAAAAAAAAAGACAAAATAACCCCATGAAAACTTACAACACAAATAATAATTGCAATAATACTTTGAGGAAGATTTATTCAGCTAAAATAAGAAAAATTGTATAACATGCTTCGGTCAAGTAGAATGAGGTTCATAAAATCACACTGCTTTAAAAGGCACTCTACCATGTTAGAACATTTGCCCTAGAATAAGCAGCACAAATGTTTTTAAAGCAGGAACTAAATATCCCACTGTGGTAAACTCAGCATAACAAATACTGGTAAAATGCTCAGTTATAAAAAAATAAATAAAAAAAAATATTTACATCTTTCAGCCACATTATAACAAACATGCAAAAGGTACCTGAAGGCTCAGCTCAGCCAGTGTTATTCCTACAGATACTGGAAGATTGGCATCACTAATCTGTGAATACGAGAACATGTTAAAGATGCAATAGCCTCATGTCATGTTGTTCGACATGCAAAACAACAATTGACACAAAAAATGTTGAGAAACTGTATGTTTAAGCTACTGAATCATGGTTTGGATGTATTTGTGTCAATTATTTGTTTTATTTTATTTAATATAGTCAGGGTTCAAACAATAAAATAGGGCAGTAAGTAATAAATATTGCATAAGTATATCAAGTAGCTGGCTGGGTAGAAGGCAACTGCAGCTTTTGAATCTATTTCACACTCCCCACTATTGCCTGTTGTAAAACAATATTGTTTACTTTACTTAAAGTGATTGTAAAAGGCAAAACTTTTTTTATTTTTCTAAATAACAAACATCTCATACTTCCCTACTCTGTGCAATGGTTTTGTATACAGTAGCCCGGATCCTCCCCTTCTGGGGTCCCTCACCGATGCCAATGGCTCCTGTCCCCTTACGAGTGCTCCCATAGAAAGCAGCATGCTATGGGGGCACTTGTGTGGACTGTACCCCGAGCGGGGCTCTATGTGTCTATTGACACACACAGCGTGACTCAGCACCGCCCCCCGCTCTCTCCTCACAAGCTGTTGCCTCCATGTCCAGTGAGGAGAAAGAAAGAGAAGGAAAGGGGCGAGAGACTCAGATAAATATTTAAAGTGGATGTAAACCCGAAAAAAAAAAAAAATTATATCATGCTGTAGAGTATAAGATTTGCTACCATTTGAGCCCAGTCTTGCGACACAGAGTTAATCCATCTCTGAGCAATCCTCTTATTGTTCAGTGAGACAATTCTTGACAAACTGAGAAAAACTTTGTCAAATCCTCCCCCTTGCTGTGAGTGACAGGTGATTTACATATCTCGTGCATTAGCCTAAAGCTGGCCATACACCATACAATTTTCCTGTTCAATTTTCTTTAGATTTACCTTCAACTATGTAGTACAAGGGCCTGCCTGATTGCATCCAAATTGAAAGTGTTTAGGTTTCACCTCATATTATATGGTTTTGGTAAATCTAAAGGAAAGTTGAACAGGAAAATTGAATAGTGTATGGCCAGCCTTAGACATGCATTATTTTTTAATTCCCTCCCCCACTCCTTTCTTTAGCAGCTCTGCAAGGATTGGCTGTTCCACACCTCAGCATGATTTGGCATGCTGAAGTCATGTGGTTACTTTCCTGTCTTTTCACTGGATGTTAGAGATCATAGCAGAAGTTCAGTTAGAAATACACAGAGAAAATGCATATTGAGAAGGAGTATAGAGGTGGGCGGGGAGTCTACTGACATCACGACTCCACCCACCCAGCTCTAGACAACAGATCCACCCACAGAATCTGCAATTTTTCGGGTCTAATAACAGACAGAGGGGAGACATTTGACAGGTTAAGATACATGCAGGAGGCATGTATATCCTTATAGATAACCCCTATGGCAGTAGTTTAGAAAGGATGACATTGGGTTTACATCCACTTTAAAGCAGAACTCCGGACAAAAACTTTTTTCCATGTTCTCGTTGCTGATCTCCTACATTCACCAACTATGTCATCCATGTTCTTCTGAGCTCTATAGCCTGCTGAACTTGCTGAAAAACAGTTATTGCCTGGTGATTTCCTGTTTGCAAGACTGCTGGCTGCTATCCCTCCAGTAACCTCAGCCATCGGTCTGACACGCCCCCTTGTAGTCCTCTGAAAGAGAGCAGGGAGTACTTCCACCTGGCTCGCTGTAGTGGGCAGAGGGGGTCTCACAGCTCCTGCTCTGTGCTGCCCATAGTAGGTGGTGTCGTCGTCCTCCGCCACTCCCTTCTCTTCCTCTGCTCTCCCCTCCTCCTCCCTACCAGTCATCCGAACCAAGAGGTGCCCCCCTACATGCCACCGCCCGCCAACTCTCTCCAGTGCGGAGATAGTTACAGATAATCGGGACAGAGCGCATCTTGGGCTGACAGGTCTGTATATGAATGCACCGCTCGTCCTACAGCCCCGCCTCCCTGCACATTGGAACAGTGTGCTCTGTGCTGTCTATCACAATTCCGGTGCAAGGAGACGGGGCTGTACGACAAGCGGTATTTTCACATACAGACCTGTCAGCCCAAGATGCGCTCTGTATCCAGATTATCTGCAACTCTCCCCGCTCTGCATTGATGGGCACCGATAATCTGCACTGGTGACACCACACTGATGGGCACCGATGATCTGCACTGGTGACACCGCACTGATGGGCACCGATGATCTAGCACTAGTGACACCGCACTGCTTTTAAATATTATATAATATGCATTCATATTAAAATGCTTTAGGCTGTGTGGAGAGTGATGGATGAAGGGCGCGTGATCAAGCTCACATCAAAACATATAACATTTATTTCAGAGGAAATAAAGAGCAAATAAAAACAGTTGAATAATACCAATACTACGTATCATGCAAACAGGTGACAAAATGTAAAAGACATCAAAAATTAAAAATGGGTTAAAAATATCAAGAGCCCATGTTAAGGCAGGTATTTAGAGTTGGCTAACGCGTTTCGAGGATGACCTCTTCATCAGAGCTTGTTTGAGAACCAGGGTGCAGTCTCTAATTGCCAGTAGGCCAAAGTATGTACATCAACATGATGGCTAGTTGGACAAAGCGGCCTGAAATGGAAGATGCGATTTTCTGTGTTCCATACCAGTCCACCTTCAAGCGTTCTAGGTGGAACAGAGAACAGAAAAGAAATATTTATATATATATATATATATATATATATATATATATATATATATATATATATATATATATATATATATATATATATATATATATACACACACACATGTGTACAAATTATAGACGCGTGTGCACCTGTGTGCACATGCACAGGCACACACGTATAGGCTGTAACCTATCATACTGTGTGTTACTGAATAGCATGGCTTGCTGGCTGCAGAATGAGGGGTGTGATTTATGTTGAAGTGGGCGAGTTCACATTTACATGTACAAGCCTAGTGTACCTCCCAAATTCATTACAATCCGAAGGATTCATGGGAAATGTAGTCTGATTACAGTTTAGAGAGAGATATAAGAGGATATGAAGCAATCACTTTTCTAAGAGATCCTCCCTGCCAGAATACAGGCTACATTTTTTGAATCAGAGCTGATTTCCTGAAAATTCAATCAGACATATCTCTTAAACGATAAGAAATTTCACAAATGTAATAACTGTTTCATGTTTTGGGGGGGGGGGGGGTGTACTAATGGGGTTTTTTTAAAAAAAATCCTGGAGTTCTGCTTTAAGGGGGCTGAACACAGAAGGTTTTTTTTTGCAAAGGAAGGAGATAATGGTCCGTGCTGTGCAATATGCTTACACAGCACAGGTAAGCATAACCTACTTTTTTCTTTTTGTATTAAAATAAAAACAGAAACCTTTAGTATTACTTTAAAAGTGGTTGTAAAGGCAGACGTTTTTTAACCTTAATTCATTCGCATTTTAAAGTAATGTAAAGTGTGGTCCCTCTTATAATATACACACACAATTATATTATTAAAAAAAAAATATATATATATATATATATATATATATATATATATATATATATATATATATATATATATATATATATATATATATATATATATATATATATATATATATATATATATATATATATATATATATACATACATACACATAACGACGTAACGCGTAGGGCATGGCGCCAGAGTGAGTCGCGGACGGGAAGTGACGTGAGAGGTATTCTAACGCCGTTGTTTTATTCCATTGCGCTTTTAACTATTTTTTTATGTAAGCTTTCAATTTACACTATGGGAGGCATTTATTTCATGTTTACATGTAATCTGGAACCCTGAGTGATACAGCAAGAGCCGGTAGCTTGGAGCCTGGAGGTTGAAGATCGCTAACATCTATAAAAGTGTCCCTAAGCCTGATTCATCATTGCATAGGAGGTGAGAGTTCTGTGAGCACTAAGCAGTTGTGTGAAGGCACGGGATTATTTTGATTGTTTGGTGAAAGTTCAACTTAGGAGGATTTTATACTTATTCCCTGACACTTGGATGGTCGTTTTTGGACTTCTTGAGAATATAAATATATATATAAATAATAATTGAATAATTACCTCCTTCCTTTGGGTGCTCCCTTAGCAAACTGTATGCAATGGCGGCACCCATGCGTGCGCGTTTCCGTGCAGGGCTGTGTGGGTCCATAGACACATACAGCACTGGCAAGCCACTCCCCCACTCCCACTTTACAGTTTGACAGCAACAGAAGCACATGACTCCCACTGCTCTCGGTGTCTACTGTGAATCCAGGAAGTGAGAGGAAGTACCCCCCCTCTGACAGCCAGGACAGCACAGGATCAGTTAGAGGAGTCAGGTAAATGTTTAGGGTGGGTAGAATAGGTGGTGAGGGGGACCTTAAAGTAGAACTTCAGTCATTTTTTCAACTTTCCATCTAGTAAATCTTCTGCCCTTGTTATTTTAACTTTGGATACTAAAACATTTTGATTCTGCCAGTAAATACCTTATACAGCTCACTTCCTGATTCTTGTCTGGTAAAAAGCCTAGGCTTATGACATCATGCACAGCTCTCTATCACCCTCGTGAATGTTTGCCAGGAAGGAGGGGGGGATGAGTCATACAAGGGCTAATGAAAGCTACAGAGCTGGAGGTGTGTTAAAATGGATGTAGCCAGACTCAGTGGAGGGATATTTCTGCAGCATATTTGGTAAGTACAGAATCACAGTATATATAAAATATGCAAAGTGGTTGGAGGGAAGCTTCAGAATGGCAAAGACGTTTTTTCTACAAATTATGTGAGCAGACTCCAGTTCCTCTTTAATGCCGAAAATTTAGACTTTAGAACCACTTGAATAGCTCAATATGTGAATGAGTTAGAGTAGTGACTTATCACACTAATTCCTTCCTTACCAGACAGATTTATCTCAGGTCTTAATCTTAAGAGCCCTTTCACACTGGGGCGGGGGCGGCGTCGGCGGTAAAACGCCGCTATTAGCAGCGTTTTACCATCGGTATGCGGCCGCTAGCGGGGTGGTTTTACCCCCCGCTAGTGGCCGAGAAAGGGTTAAATACCACCGCAAAGCGCCTCTGCAGAGGCGCTTTGCCGGCGGTATAGCCACGCCGTCCCATTGATTTCAATGGGCAGGAGCGGTAAAGGAGCAGTATACACTCCGCTCCTTCACCGCTCCGAAGACGCTGCTGGCAGGACTTTTTTTACCGTCCTGCCAGCGCATCGCTCCAGTGTGAAAGCCCTCGGGGCTTTCACACTGGAATTAAAGCAGCGGCTGTTTCGGGTCGGTTTGCAGGCGCTATTATTAGCGCAATAGCGCCTGCAAATCGCCCCAGTGTGAAAGGGCTCTTACTGCATATTGTCTCTTAGAAAACAGATTTAAAACTTTGTAATGTATTAATGTATCTTTGTTTGGAAAACAAGATCTATATACTGTACACATCAATTCAAAAAAAGTGAGAAATGGATAGGTCAAAACATTGGACTGTTAGAAGATGTATTATTTGCATGTAAACGAGTAACATTACATAACCCTTGTATGCTAGTATATAATAGGGATGATGTTTATTCTTTTAGGGCACTAATACTGGGTTATTCTCAAAAGAGGCTTTGTTGGTTTGTTTCTTTTCTCTTTCTCTTTTGATGGATATGCTTATGGCCAGGGGTAGGCAACCTTTTGAGCACATTGTGCCGAAAAATGTTTTCAAAGAAATTGATCGTGCCGATTTTATAACAAAAAAATGTCAACTTCACACTCTCAAACACGAAAAGGATTTTTTATAAAGTAAATGCTGTAAACTACTTTAGTAGTAAGAAATTAACATCCTGCACTCTCACGCCTCAGATCAGCCCCAATTCATGCACCTTCACACCTCAGATCACTTTCCCTCCTGCACATCTGCCCCACCACTGTAACCCCCTGCACATCTGCCCCACCACTGTAACCCCCTGCACATCTGCCCCACCACTGTAACCCCCTGCACATCTGCCCCACCACTGTAACCCCCTGCACATCTGCCCCACCACTGTAACCCCCTGCACATCTGCCCCACCACTGTAACCCCCTGCACATCTGCCCCACCACTGTAACCCCCTGGTCATCTGCCCCACCACTGTAACCCCCTGGTCATCTGCCCCACCACTGTAACCCCCTGGTCATCTGCCCCACCACTGTAACCCCCTGGTCATCTGCCCCACCACTGTAACCCCCTGGTCATCTGCCCCACCACTGTAACCCCCTGGTCATCTGCCCCACCACTGTAACCCCCTGGTCATCTGCCCCACCACTGTAACCCCCTGGTCATCTGCCCCACCACTGTAACCCCCTGGTCATCTGCCCCACCACTGTAACCCCCTGGTCATCTGCCCCACCACTGTAACCCCCTGGTCATCTGCCCCACCACTGTAACCCCCTGGTCATCTGCCCCACCACTGTAACCCCCTGTTCATCTGCCCCACCACTGCAACCCCCTGCTCATCTGCCCCACCAATGTACCCCCTTTCTCATCTGCCCCAACACTGAACCCCCTGCCCCCCTGCTCATCTGCCCCATCACTGTAACCCCCTGCTTTTCTGTCCCACCGCTAAACCCCCTTCTCATCCCTCCCACCGCTGTACCTCCTGCACATCTGCCACACCACTGTACTCCCTTGCTCTTCTGTTCCACCA
This sequence comes from Lithobates septentrionalis, assembly GCA_037952835.1. Lineage (NCBI taxonomy): Eukaryota > Metazoa > Chordata > Amphibia > Anura > Ranidae > Lithobates > Lithobates septentrionalis. The sequence goes on from JBBDGP010000295.1 coordinate 7,355,191, forward strand.
CTGTAACCCCCCTGCTCATCTGCCCCATCAATGTACCCGCTTTTCTCATCTGCCCCACCACTGTACCTCCCTGAACGTCTGCTCTACCGCTGTATCCCCATGCTCTTCTGTCTCACTACTGAATCACCTTGTCATCTGTCCTACCACTGAACCCATCTGCTCATCTGCCCCACCAATGTACCTCCTGCTCTTCTGCCCCACCTGTTACCCCGCTCTCCTTCCCCACCACTGTAACCCCCTGGACATCTGTCCCACCACTGAACCCCTCCAGCTCATCTGTCCTTCCACTGAACCCCTCCTGCTCATCTGTCCCACCACTGAACCCCTCCTGCTCATCTGTCCCACCACTGAACCCCTCCTGCTCATCTGCCCCACCACTGAACCCCTCCTGCTCATCTGCTCCACCGCTGTACCCTCTTCTCATCTATGAAATGCGTGATATGCAGAATGGTGAAAGGAAGCAGAGATGAGACACATCTACCTGTCTGTCCTGGCACACTCAGCCTGCTGATCCACCTTTCGTATCTAGCCCACATGCTTGTATGTGTCACATACAAGCACCTGGAATGGATGCGCAATGATGAGCTCAGGTCAGGGGTATTTTCTGAAAGCAGTGGGCCTGTGTGCAGGATCATAAGTTAGGCCCCTGCAGCTGAGAAAAAGTGTGGCGCTCTGCGCCACAGGAAGAGTTGGGTGTGATTTTTTCATTGCGCTGAATACTGGCTCTGGCTTAAAAGGGACACAGAGTGCAGGGTATCAGTAGTAAGTGATGCAAAGGTTCGGGAATAATGTCACAAAAGTTCCCAGAAGCTCAACAGTAATTCCACAAACTGTCACCAGATTGAGAAAACCACAATCACAGTGAAAGCCCTTCTTTCTGAGATTGGTAGTGGCAACCAAGCGAGTCATCTTCCTCCAGTGGTGGGCGGGGCTAGCAGGACTGTGACTGGCTTTAGCAGTGGCCAATGAGAGTCCTCCACCTCCTCCTGGAAACCGCCCCCAGCAGAACCGGGCCCAATCTCTTCCCCATCACAAAAGCTGACGGATCACAGCTATAGCAAAGTTAGAGAACCAAACAGTTTCCCATCTTTTACAATGTGTGGGGGCACAATATATCCCCCTCAGCGTAGGTGCGGTGTGGGGAATTCTTAAATTGGAATGCATTAGTGTCTCACTGACACTTCCCTGCTCTGCTCTGCTGATGGGGAGGGAGTCGAGTGCCGACTAAAGAAGCTTTTGTGGCACCAGTGCCGGGGGTTGCCTACCCCTGGCTTATGCAGACAACAAAATACATTAGTCATCTAAGAACTGTGTAATATCAACTAGTTTTACTCATGGGCATTGTAGCATTGTATGTATGTGTGTTGGCTTAAAGAACACCTAGGCTTAAAGAATACAAAATAAGAATTTGTGACGTGTGACATTTACAGAACAAAACAATCACATGGCAGACCTGTTTGTTTTCGCAGTGGCTACTTAATTTAGAACACAGATTAAACTAATTTACTTATTGTTCTCACAATTGTTTTTTTTTTGATGGCTCTATCATCATGACTTCAAATATTACTGTTGCAGTCTATCATCCTTAGTCATCATTCTTTTTCTTTGTTTTCTTGCAATTAGAGCTGCATCAGTGCCGATACCAAGCTTTTGCAATGAGTATCAGTGCTCATGCAAATGCTCCAATGCTTGAGCCGATACCTGTTGTATCGGACCAGGCATCCTCAGCTCAGCAGGGGGGCCGGGCAGCCTCACAGGTGATCGGTGCGGGCAGTTAAAAGCACTGATCTCCCTGTATAGCTTTCAATAAAGCAGCTGACAGCCGCTTCGCCTCCTCCTCTCTCTCCCGCAGCTGTCAGGTGCTTTACTGAAAGCTATACAGGGAGATTGGTGCTTGTAACTGCCAGCACAGCCCACTGTCGTCCTCCCTCTCTCCGGTGTCCTCCTCCTGCCCCCCCCAGATCTGTCAGGATGGAGAGCAGAGGAATGAGCCAGTAAATATATAAATTAACAGGCTGCTTCCTTTTACCCGAAAGCACAGAGTCAGCAATTACTGACTGTGTCCTTTCATAACTGAGCATCGTAAACTGTGTTTATGATGCTTCAGTTTTATGAATGGAGAAGAGCCTATTCTTCTGTCCATTCATTTTCAGAGCAGCTGAGGCTGCAGAGAAAGGGACTGGGGAATCTGTGTCCTCAGTCCCTTTACCTGTCTCAGAAGGGGAACACAAAGGAAACACTAATTGCAATGTTTTTATCTGTTTAAAACAATAAAATAAGATTGATTTAACAAACCTAATGTGTAAGAATCTAGCACAGTCACTCGGGTAAAGAATGTGTACACTTTAATTAGTTGTGCTACATTTAATAACACCATGTTTACTGTGTATTGTCTTCATGATAAGTATTTACAAAGACATCTGAGTGATAACATTTGACACACCTGCATATATTATCATATGATCTAGGTACTCACATCATCTTCATATCGGATATGAATGTTTGTAATTTTGACTTGCAGATTCTTGATAACCTGTGCTGCCAGTTTTTCTAGAAATGTGTCTTTTTTCTCCTCCTTGGGTTTGTCTTCAAAAATAAAAATCAAACACACTCATGTTAACTGGTAGATTCATTCCAGAGAATATAATGATATTTCTTTTTGTGTTAGAGTAAGCAAAAATTATATACTTATAAATCAGCACATATAGTGAACCATATAAAGTATGCAAACTAAAAATGTAACATATTGCAGTTTACTAGTTCATAATGTGGAGGCTGTATTAGTCTTTTTTTCTTTTTCAAGCTTTTTTGCTTACATCCTGCTAATCCTGCAAATTGCACACTTCTTCTCCCTCTTGCCGCCACTGTATCTATGGGGGGGGGGGGGGGGCATGGTTGTCCCCCCAGGACAGGGCAAGTAGTGGTTTAGGCCAGGTTCACGCTGGTACGACAAACACACCGACATTGGGAGCTCATGTCGCAAGACGTGTGAAAATCAATGTTTCCCTATGGGAGCCGTCTTAACTGGTCCGACTTTGAAAATGCTCCCTGCACTACTTTGGTCCGACTTTGATCCTACTTCAGCCCATTGCATATCACTGAAGTCGGATCGAAGTCGGATCAAAGTCGGATCGCTGTCTTGACTGATCCGACTTTGGCATGTGACTTGTGCTCTGATGATCTTGAAAGGGAACTCCACGCCAAATTTAAAAAAATGGCATTGGTTCCCCCTCCAAGAGCATACCAGGCCCTTTGGACTGGTATGGATTTTAAGGGGAACCCCCAAAATCCATACCAGACCCTTATCCGAGCACACAGCCTAGCAGGTCATGAAAGGGGGTCAAGACGAGCGAGCGCCCCCCCCCCCCTCCTGAACCGTACCAGACCACATGCCCACAACATGAGGGGTGGGTGCTTTGGGGCAGGGGGGGCCCCAAAGCACCTTGACCCCATGTTGAGGACAAGGGCCTCTTCCCGACAACCCTGGCCATTGGTTTCTGGGTCTGCAGGCGGGGGCTTATCGGAATCTCAAAGCCCCCTTTAACAAGGGGGCTCCCAGATCCTGGCCCCCCACCCTATGTGAACGAGTATGGGGTACATTGTACCCCTACCCATTCACCTAAAAAAAAAAAAAAGTGTCAAAAATAAAACACATTACACATGTTTAACGTAATTTATTAGGCAGCTCCGGCATCTCTTCCGATCTGTTCTCCCCTCTCCGGCTCGACTGTGCTCTCCGCTGACGTCTTCTGCCTCTGTTGATTCTTCTCCCTCTGTCCACTGTTTTCTGCCGGGTCTCCTCCGCTGTCTTCGCGCTCTTTTGCCCAGTCTTCTGCGCTGTCTTCTCCCGATGTTGACTCAATGCTCTCTCCCACTCTAATGTCGGGTGTGCGGTGTGCCACTACTTACACAGGCATGGGGCGGGGTCATCGTCCCTTATGACGTCACCGCTCATCATGCCCCAGGCGGTGACATCATAAGGGGCATGGACCCCCGATTAAGTCACATGGTGACCCCACCTCATGCCTATATAAGTAGTGGCACACCGCGCACCCGGCATTAGAGCGGGAGAGAGCCTCGATTCAACATTGGAAGAACAGAGTGAGAAGACAGCGGAGAAGATACAGCAAAAGAGCAAGAAGATAGAGGAGAAGACCCAGCAGAGGCAAAATACAGCGGACAGAGGGAGAAGAACCAGAGAGAGAGAGAGAGAGAGCAGAGAAGACCCGGAGAGGGGAGAATAACCGGAGAGGGCTAGAAGACATCAGCGGAGAAGAGCCGGAGAGGGGAGAAGTCGGAAGAGACGCCAGAGCTGCCTTAAGAAATTACTTTAAACACCCCTGTGTGCTGTGTTTTAATTTTGACACTTTTTTCCAGGAGAATGGGTAGGGGTAAATTGTGGGGGGACGGGATCTGGGGCCCCCCTTGTTAAAGGGGGCTTCCAGATTCCAATAAGCCCCCCGCCAACAGACCCCGAAAACCAAAAGCCAGTGTTGTCAGGAAAAGGCCCTTGTCCTCATTAACATGGGGACAAGGTGCCTCGGGGTGGGGGGGGGCGCAGGACCCCCCTCTGCCTCAAAGTACCCACCCATCCATGTTGAGGTCATGCGGCCTGGTACGGTTCAGGGGGGGGGGGGGGTTCTGCTCGCTCGTCCCCCCCACTTTCCTGACCTGCCAGGCTGTGTGCTCGTATAAGGATCTGGTATGGATTTTGGAGGGGGGGGCGTGGAGTTCCCCCTAAAGATTCATACCAGACACAGTGCCTGGTTTTGTCAGGGATCAAAGTCAGATCCCTGTTCATTGAAGTCGGACGCATGTCGGACTTCAAGTCACAGGGCAAAGTCGGATCCAAAGTGGTACGACTGTCGTGTCGTACCAGTGTGAACCCGGCCTCACAAAAGACAGCTAGTAAAGAGCATATTGTTCTGTGCAGCTGACAGGAAGTAAAAAATGACACTGCTTTTCCTGCAAGATCAACAAGTATTTTCTGTATATGCAGAAAATTTTATTTAAAAAAAATAAGGCAGCCAAAAAGGACTGTAAGCTAAAATACGTTTCATATTTGAGATTGGGTTTAGTAATCCTTTAAAACAAACATATGATTAAACATAAGCAGGGGTTACTATTAACTAAATTCACATTAAAATGATCAGTAGATCAATATATATGTATAGGTAGCTCAAGTTCTATTTAAATCCTGACAAAAAAAAAAACGCCAAGCAATAAATTCATGCAATTATACAAGACTGAGCTCGCAACGAAGAACGGTGTCGCTGACCATTGCCAGAGTATTTTATTTTGTAATCTGCATTAGGAAAAATGGACAGTGGATATCTTACTGGGTGATACAAGCAAAGACTTTATTTTTATAAACACGAAAAAAGTAAGCAAACAAAAAAAACAAACACACACACACACACACCATAGATGCACATAACATTAAACAAAAAACACAACAGTATAAATATATAGAATCAATTTAAATGTATCCAGTTGTACTTACATGCAACCCCTCCCTCCTCCTCCCTGACACACCTGATATTTGAGAACATAGAACCTTTATGGACAACTCAAATAGAGCAAACAACATTCAAAATAGATGCTGCATCAATTAAGCTTTTAATGTGTCTCAGAAACACCAGTAGTGAGAGCATTCTAACACGCTTAGTATAGATTCCCCAATTCCAGAAAGTCATAGATTGCCAGATTCTCCAATTCTAGATTTACTTCAGTTTGTGGAAAATCCAACAGGGAAAGACAGGATTTTTAATGCCTGCGACAGTTGTACAAAACTAAAGTTCTGGTGGGGCCAGCGTTTGGGCGATTATAAAAATGAACAGCAACCACACAAGAAAAATGTCAGTCTTGAATGGAGTTGGCCTTTAATTGTATATTTTTATCTGCAGGTGAAAACAGGTTAGTAATCAACATCTAATCCTAAACACATGCAGGACCTTTGCCACACTGCATTTATGACCAATCTTTAGTTTCATTTTACATGCTAAAAAGGATAAACTTACATCCATCGGATTAGCATGCAATGTACGAATTTTCACTAAAATCCAGAAATGCCATGCTATCCGGTACCCAACATTAGCTTCCTCAAGCATGCTTACAAAAGAAAATGCTTACCCACCTTTTTTGCTACCATGAACCTTAAAACGGTTCTTAAAATGTTTGTGCTTTTTACGTTTTGGTCCTTCACATTGCATGCATTAGTATGAGAAAAAGGATAAAAATGGTGTTAGTAAAGACTGAGTAAAGACTCAGTATTCGTAGTTGAAGGGAAACCAAAAAATAAAGATATATAATACATACATATTCATATACAGTTAAGATATAAATAAATGCAAAGTATATGAACAATTCAGTTAATAAACAGAACAGTTACAGAGCCAATCCGGAACTCCAAGCAAATATTTAAGAAAAAAAATCCAGTATGCAGTACAATAATTTTACAACTAACCTAAGTACTATTATCCTTCTGGAATCCCCTTCTCAGCAGAAATAAAAGTGCAAGAGTGATGTCCGGTGCTCTGAGCCAATAACTCAATGCTCATCAGGTTGGCAGAGGCGAGTTAATCAAGCAGACCTTCACAGCCATTTTTTCACATTTTTGTCACATATCGGGTGGGCAAGTAGCACTACCATAATTTCATCAGAGAAAGGGTGTTGAACTATACATAGAAAAGATACCTGCTGCTCCAATGTAAGGCAGGAGATGCATGTGGGACATATAAATCAGATCTGGAGATTATGCTTTTTTTCTGGACTCCAATGAAATAGCATCCTTATCACCAAGAAGGGGCACTCGCATGTCACTGTACCACTGGATCCTGCATGGCCTTCTTTCTTACTCATGGAATACATGAGTAGATGTAGATGCAGCGTGGTTAACAGCTTAATCTATTTTCTGCACAGAAATTTCATGCCATCGCAAGAACTTTACAAAATTGCCGAAGAAAATCTAACGAGAAGTTCTGACATAACACTGATCATAAGGTGTCAATAAACACCCCTATCATACCTAGTGGTAGTTTTGCTGCTTGCAGTTATCTCTCTGCGCATGGTAAACCTTATGCTCACATTGCAAAGATAAAAGAAAAAAAGAAAAAACCTGCCAAAACAAACAATACACAGCTCATCTAATATTCACACAATAGATACATGATCAGTTGCATAATAAGACCAGATAATAAATCATCTAAATTAGAAAAGTACATTAAGGGTGTAAAATATAGGCACATCCTTGCTAACATACATTTAGTTGGGCCCAGGGTGTCTGAATGGCAGAAGTAAGGGTATTAGAACTTAATCTGTTAATAGTGGAAAATTGTATTCATATTTGTTTGATAGGGCATATTTGGGCCACTGTAAAAGATTTACTTAGCATTACAGGCTATACTGGGCTTACTACTATCTGGTTCAATGATCTCCTTCCCCAGCTTGGGAAGCTGAAGGGGTTTCACAGCTGGGCCAGGATGGGCATTCTGTAGATCTCTTATCTATGTGATCATCACATTTTTAAAATCAGCAACTGCAATTAGAATTCTTCTTAGAAGAGAGAGCTTTTATCAATATCTTCAAATCAGACATGCCTTCCTGGCCCAGAACGCAGTTTTTCAATTACAGATACTTTGTTATTTAATAGAATTTTTAAGGCAATATTTTCGAAGGGGCTTATTTCTGAGATATACAGTATGTACAACTGTAATCCAAATTTTTGCAGACATCCAGCTCCTTGTAGACAGAAACAGGAGCAGGAGCGCTCCTTTTCTTTTTGTGGTTGATATGGTGTGTTTACGTGTGTATTCATTCTTTGTAAAAATGTTTTTTAAAAAATAAGATAAAATCAACCTAAAGCACAGGCTAACATTTTGGTTGTGTGGGGTTACATATACAAATAAAAATTTAAGCAAGCACCATAGACTCAAAAATGGTTAAAATAATAAAAGTGGTTGTAAAGCCTCAAGGTTTTCCACCTTAATGCATTCTATGCATTAAGGTTAAAAACCTTCTGTGCTGCAACGCCCCCCCAGACACCTCCTTTTTCTTACCTGAGCCCAATCTGATCTGGAGATTTGCACGAACCCAGCGGCTCCAGCCGCAGTCTCTCTCCTCATTGGACAAATTGAAGCCATTGGCTGCTGTCAATCAAATCTAGTGACACGGGAGCATGGGGCGGGGCTGAGTCCCGCTGTATGTGTCAATGGACACAGCAGTGGGACTCGGGAGCAAGCCTGCACGGGTGTCCCCAGGAAAAGTGGCTTTACGTGGAGGTACCCGATGAAGAGGAGGAGCCTGGAGCCCCCAGAAGAATTGGATCAGGGCTGCTCTGTGCAAAATGATTGCACAAAGCAGGTGAGTATAGGCATGTTTGTTTTTTGGGTTTTTTTTTAAACCAACATGAGGGTTTACGAACCCCTTTAAACACTACTTATGTTTATTATTTCTATGGTGAAAATTTTTGGTTCTTTCCATCCAGGAAGTGAGATATAAAGGATTTTATAAATATCTTGTTGAACAATATTTATACAAGTGCACTTTAGATGATGCTTACAAATAAGCATGTACATTTTATACAAACTTATTAACATTTGCTACACACAGTCTGAACACAAAGCGATAGGATTAATTTTTAATGTAGCCTAGATAACATAGGGCAATCTGACCCTACACTAGATTATTTTGTCAGAGTGAGCTGTTTCTAAGCTTGCAAGAGAAGGACACATAAAGGCCAGTAGCAGTGGTCACTCACAAACACTTTGTGCCCCATGTAACAGCACTGTTAATATCTCATTACATGTGGCCAGCGTGAGATGTATTTCTATTATTTGTTCCGATTAGCAGCGCTGCCCATTTACATCTTCTGACTTGCTAGATAAGATTTCTGCTCCACAAATAAGGCCAGAATAACACAACACATCATTCTGGTAACAAACTCATGAGTTTCTTTCTCTATTTTACATTATGTATACCGTATATCCCATGCCAACAAACTGGGAGCTTCTGAAAGCACTGCATGCTTCTAGCGGATATTAAAAACCTCTTCTAGTGCTAAATGACAGCAGGAGGTTTATTTTTTAAAAATGTAGCGGTTTCATCTAGTGACCATAATGCCGCATTCTCCCAATTGTGGTATTTTAGGAAGGTACTGAATTGTGGCCACTAGATGGACCGTAGGATAATAGAAAATATACTTATAAGACACATTATAGAGACTTATGATGGCTTTAGGAACACTCAGGCATTTGCAGAGCATTTTTTTTTTATAAACAGACCCCAAGGAGTCATCATAATTTTCTGATGGTTCCATCTTTTGTTATATCACAATGCTGTTAATCCAAATGTTAGTACATAGAGTTGAAAAGACATTGTGGACAGACTGTAGCCTAGGGAAGCTAATTCTGGGGTAAAGTCCTGACAAGTAGGCAATACAAAAAAAATAAATAATAATTATTCTCTGTCAAAGTCAACGTTCAGTAGCAACACATCAGACACTATACAAGCGCTAAGACCTTAAATGTTCCCCTTTGAAGGTGCTTTAACCACTTGCCGACCGCCTCACAACGATATACGTCGGCAGAATGACACGGGCAGGCAGAGTAACGTACCCATATCGCAATCCCGCCCCCCCGGTGGCCGAGGTGGTTGGCATCGTTGCAAGAGCGATCCGATTCATGGCCACCCCCTCACGATCGCTCCTGACGAATGGGAAGCTTCCTCTGCTTCTGAAATTTAAACAGAAGCAGAGGAAGTGATGTCATCTCTCCTCGTGGAGCCTTTTCGTTCCGGCTCCCGAGGAGAGAAGACATCGCAGTGAGTTTGCACCAACACTACACTAACACTAGTACACATAGGCACATAAAACACCCCCCGATCACCCCCCCCCCCTGCACCCCCTGTCACAGTGACACCAATAGCAGTTTTTATTTTTTTACTGATCACTGCATTGGTGTCATTTGTGACTGTTATAAGTGTTAGGGCTGTTAGTGGTAGGCCCCTTTAGGTCTAGGGTACCCCCCTAACCCCCCCCCATAAAGGTTTAACCCCTTGAACGCCGCCCAGTTAACCCTTTCACCCCCTGTCGCCAGTGTCACTAATCGATCATTTTTCTGATCGCCGTATAAGTGTCACAGGTGACGCTAGTTAGCCTGTTAGTAATTTAGGTTCACCGTCAGCTTATTATAGCGTCAGCTACCCCCATATACTACCTAATAGAGGTTTTAACCCCCTGCTTGCCCCCTAGTTAACCCTTTCACCAGTTATCACCGTATAAGTGTGACGGGTGAACCTGGTAAATTAGTTTGTTTTTTTATATCCACCGTTTATTACCCAATTACCCCTGATCGCCCGGCGGATGATATCAGTTTTAGGGTCAGATAGGGTCTGCGTCATCCCAGGCAGCGTCAGATTAGTGCCAGCACCACTAACATCCACGCACGCAGCATACACCTCCCTTAGTGGTATAGTGTCTGAACGGATCGATATCTGATCAGATCTATGCTAGCGTCCCCAGCAGTTTAGGGTTCCAAAAAACGCAGTGTTAGTGGGATCAGCCCAGATCCCTGCTAGCACCTGCGTTTTGCCCCTCCACCCAGCCCAGCGGACCCAAGTGCAGTATCGATCGATCACTGTCACTTACAAAACACTCAACACATAACTGTAGCGTTCGCAGAGTCCGGCCCGATCGCTAACAGTTTTTTTGGTAGCGTTTGATACAGTTGCTGACAGCCTAGGAGCTTTTTTATCTGTCTCACTAGTGTACCAGTAAATTTAGAGCCCAAAATGGCAAATCAAAAGGTACACTAGTGAAGAGGCATACACATTTCTGAGCATGACAGATAGTGAAGACAGATAGTGAAGTCACTCATCTGTCAGATTCAGGCTCAGAATACGATCCTGTAGGCGACAGCAGCTCCATGACAGATAGCTCTGACGAAGGAGTTGTGGTCCCTGCCAAGGTCAGGCATACCAGACCCCGATCATCTTCTGCTGTTGTTGAGGTGCAAGAACCGCAGGGCTCTCGTATGGAGCAGAGAGCCAGTACTAGTGCCGCTCATCCTTCTGGTGAACTGGCAAGCACCAGCAGCCTAGTACACCCTGGTCATAGCCAAACCAGCACTGCAGTAACACTTGGTGACGTGGCGACTTCCATAATTGCAGTTCAAGCTGGCGAGGTGGCAAGCACAACTAGTGTCCCGCTGCCACCAAGAAGACAAAGACAGGCCCGTCGTGCCCATAGTGTCCTTCCTGCAGAATTTGCCAATCCTAATTGGGAGCCCACTGCTTCTGCAACACCCGTACTTCCCCCATTCACTGGCCAACCCAGAATTCAGGTGGAAACAGTTGATTTTATGTCACTTGATTTTTTATTCGCTGTTTTTCACCGAAGATCTCTATAGATCTATTGTGGACCAAAGTAATTTGTATGCTGGTCAATTCATCGCCACTAATCCCCAGTCCTCCCTTGCCAGAGATTGGAAACCAATTACGGTTTCCGAATTTAAGACCTTTCTGGGCCTATTCCTTGACATGGGCATAGTTAAAATGAGTATGTTGCGGTCATATTGGTCCACTGACCCAATTTACCATATGCCCGTGTTCTCTGCCTCCATGACCAGGGCACGATACGAGCAAATTTTGCAGTTCATGCATTTCAACAACAATGAACTCCGTTGTCCTTGTGGAGACCCTGGATATGATCAGCTCTACAAAATTCAGCCCCTCGTAAACCACTTCAACCAGCGTTTTGCAGACTTGTTTACTCCCCATTAAGTTGTCTGCGTTGATGAGTCCCTAAATAAAGCGTGATTCCGGCCAGGAAAAAAAAAAAAAAAAATTTAAAATCAGCAGCTACAAACACTGTAGCTGCTGACTTTAAATAAGTACATAAAAATATAAAGTATAAATTGATGCGCTCTAATTAACCGTTCAGTCAATATGTATCTATAAGAACTGTGCAAAAGCCAAATGTGATAACATGTGTATAAAAACGTGTAAAGTCACTGAAATAAATAAGTTAAAAATGTGCAAATACACTGAATATAAATAGAATATGTTGGAAATTGTGCAAAATCGCTCCAAAATAAATTACTAGTCAATATAAATAAGTGTTCAGGCTCCTAAATAATTACTTGATACTTTTAAATGCAAACACTCCCCGTGGTGAGCACTATGCACTCAGTAACAATATTATGAAGAAATAAATAAATATATATATAAATAGATTACAACTTGTTAAATGCCAGTGAGATATATTAGATAATTAGATAAATATAAAGTGCCAATTACATGCGATTATACATAGATCAATCAGCGAAGGTGGTTTAGTCCATAGGATAAAATTGATGCTTAGCACAGCAGTTCACTCCTCAATATAGTGAGGCAATTTAATTTCTGTAGTGCTCGTTATTCACGATATTGGATAATTCCACCTCAGCCGCAATAGTGTTGCTATTAGATTCTCAGTACCAGATGATTTATAGAATATAAACAAAGAGAATGGATCATTGCGCAATAAAACTCAAAAAAGTACACAAGCAAACAGCACAGTGATGAACTCACGTGTGCCCGGTTAGGTTAAGGCATGCAGATAGGCAGATCTCAGTTGGCCGCTGCGGACGAGGCTTGTCAGACAAGCCGCTGCTGCTCGATACAATATTTCACACAGCAGTACACGTCCTAGGCTCCTCCCACGCGTTGCGTCACTGACGCGTGACTTTCTCAAGGGTTTAGGTATCATCTTGGTATCATTCTTTTCAGCCAGTGGTCAGCTTTCACGTAAAAGCAATCCTAGTGGCTAATTAGCCTCTAGACTGCTTTTATGTCCCCCCCCCCCACCGTCTTCCATGGTTTTCTCTGGCTCTTCTGTCCCAACAAGGAACCTGAGAATGCAGCCGGTGGTTCCACCAGCTGACCATAGAGCTGATCAGAGACCAGAATGGCTCCAAATCATCTCTATGGCCTAAGAAACCGGAAGCTACGAGCATTTCATGACTTATATTTCGCCGGATGTAAACAGCGCCATTGGGGAATTGGGAAATCATTTTATCACACCGATCTTGGTGTGGTCAGATGCTTTGAGGGCAGAGGAGAGATCTAGGGTCTAATAGACCTCAATTTAAGAAAAAATAAAAAATAAAAAAAGGAAGAAGGAGTACCTTCACTACCTATTGCTATCATAGGGGATATTTACATTCCCTGAGATAACAATAAAAATGTTAACCACTTGCCGACCGCCTCACGCCTATATACGTGAGCAGAATGGCACGGGCAGGCAAAATCACGTACCTGGTACGTGATTGCCTTCCCGCGGGCAGGGGGTCCGATCGGACCCCCCCCCCCCCGGTGCCAGCGGCGGTCGGCTTTTGGCTGGGAGAAGTGAGAGACGAGGGGGAGGCCATCCGATCGTGGCCCCCCCCTCGCGATCGCTCCCAGCCAATGAGAAACATCCTCTGCCTCTGTATAGTACACAGAGGCAGAGGATGTGATGTCATCTCTCCTCGGCTCGGGAGTTTCCGTTCCGGCCCGAGGAGAGATGACATGTAAGTAAGTGCACAACACACACACACACACACAACACAGTAGAACATGCCAGGCACACTAAACACCCCGATCCCCCCCCGATCGCCCCCCAATCGCCCCCCAATCACCCCCCCCCCTGTCACAAACTGACACCAAGCAGGTTTTTTTTTTTTTTTTTTCTGATTACTGCATAGTGTCAGTTTGTGACAGTTACAGTGTTAGGACAATTAGGGTTAGCCCCCTGTAGGTCTAGGGTACCCCCCTAACCCCCCCTAATAAAGTTTTAACCCCTTGATCACCCCCCGTCACCAGTGTCACTAAGCGATCATTTTTCTGATCGCTGTATTAGTGTCGCTGGTTCCGCTAGTTAGGGAGGTAAATATTTAGGTTCGCCGTCAGCGTTTTATAGCGTCAGGGACCCCCATATACTACCGAATAAATGTTTTAACCCCTTGATTGCCCCCTAGTTAACCCTTTCACCACTGATCACCGTATAACTGTTACGGGTGACGCTGGTTAGTTCGTTTATTTCTTATAGTGTCAGGGCACCCGCCGTTTATTACCGAATAAAGGTTTAGCCCCCTGATCGCCCGGCGGTGATATGCGTCGCCCCAGGCAGCGTCAGATTAGCGCCAGTACCGCTAACACCCACGCACGTGGCATACGCCTCCCTTAGTGGTATAGTATCTGTACGGATCAATATCTGATCCAATCAGATCTATACTAGCGTCCCCAGCAGTTTAGGGTTCCCAAAAACGCAGTGTTAGCGGGATCAGCCCAGATACCTGCTAGCACCTGCGTTTTTCCCCTCCGCCCGGCCCAGCCCAGCCCACCCAAGTGCAGTATCGATCGATCACTGTCACTTACAGAACACTAAACGCATAACTGCAGCGTTCACAGAGTCAGGCCTGATCCCTGCGATCGCTAACAGTTTTTTTGGTAGCGTTTTGGTGAACTGGTAAGCACCAGCCCCAGGCAGCGTCAGGTTAGCGCCAGTACCGCTAACACCCACGCACGCACCGTACACCTCCCTTAGTGGTATAGTATCTGAACGGATCAATACCTGATCCGATCAGATCTATACTAGCGTCCCCAGCAGTTTAGGGTTACCAAAAACGCAGTGTTAGCGGGATCAGCCCAGATACCTACTAGCACCTGCGTTTTGCCCCTCCGCCCGGCCCAGCCCAGCCCACCCAAGTGCAGTATCAATCGATCACTGTCACTTACAGAACACTAAACGCATAACTGCAGCGTTCGCAGAGTCAGGCCTGATCCCTGCGATCGCTAACAGTTTTTTTGGTAGCGTTTTGGTGAACTGGCAAGCACCAGCGGCCTAGTACACCCCGGTCGTAGTCAAACCAGCACTGCAGTAACACTTGGTGACGTGGCGAGTCCCATAAGTGCAGTTCAAGCTGGTGAGGTGGCAAGCACAAGTAGTGTCCCGCTGCCACCAAAAAGACAAACACAGGCCCGTCGTGCCCATAGTGCCCTTCCTGCATCATTCGCCAATCCTAATTGGGAACCCACCGCTTCTGCAGCGCCCGTACTTCCCCCATTCACATCCCCAACCAAATGCAGTCGGCTGCATGAGAGGCATTTTTATGTCCTCCCGAGTACCCCTACCCAACAAACCCCCCCAAAAAGATGTTGTGTCTGCAGCAAGCGCAGATATAGACGTGACACCCGCTATTATTGTCCCTCCTGTCCTGACAATCCTGGTCTTTGCATTGGTGAATGTTTTGAACGCTACCATGCACTAGTTGAGTATTAGCGTAGGGTACAGCACTGCACAGACTAGGCACACTTTCACAGGGTCTCCCAAGATGCCATCGCATTTTGAGAGACCCGAACCTGGAACCGGTTACAGTTATAAAAGTTACAAGTTTGCAAAAAAAACACAAACAAAAATAAAAAAAAATAGTTGTTGTTTTATTCTCTCTCTCTATTCTCTCTCTATTGTTCTGCTCTTTTTTACTGTATTCTATTCTGCAATGTTTTATTGTTATTATGTTTTATCATGTTTGCTTTTCAGGTATGCAATTTTTTATACTTTACCGTTTACTGTGCTTTATTGTTAACCATTTTTTGGTCTTCAGGTACACCATTCACGAATTTGAGTGGTTATACCAGAATGATGCCTGCAGGTTTAGGTATCATCTTGGTATCATTCTTTTCAGCCAGCGGTCGGCTTTCATGTAAAAGCAATCCTAGCGGCTAATTGGCCTCTAGACTGCTTTTACAAGCAGTGGGAGGGAATGCCCCCCCCCACCGTCTTCCGTGTTTTTCTCTGGCTCTCCTGTCTCAACAGGGAACCTGAGAATGCAGCCGGTGATTCAGCCAGCTGACCATAGAGCTGATCAGAGACCAGAGTGGCTCCAAACATCTCTATGGCCTAAGAAACCGGAAGCTACGAGCATTTTATGACTTAGATTTCGCCGGATGTAAACAGCGCCATTGGGAAATTGGGGAAGCATTTTATCACACCGATCTTGGTGTGGTCAGATGCTTTGAGGGCAGAGGAGAGATCTAGGGTCTAATAGACCCCAATTTTTTCAAAAAAGAGTACCTGTCACTACCTATTGCTATCATAGGGGATATTTACATTCCCTGAGATAACAATAAAAATGATTTAAAAAAAAAATGAAAGGAACAGTTTAAAAATAAGATAAAAACGCAAAAAAATAATAAAGAAAAAAAAAAAAAAAAAAAAGCACCCCTGTCCCCCCTGCTCTCGCGCTAAGGCGAACGCAAGCGTCGGTCTGGCGTCAAATGTAAACAGCAATTGCACCATGCATGTGAGGTATCACCGCGAAGGTCAGATCGAGGGCAGTATTTTTAGCAGTAGACCTCCTCTGTAAATCTAAAGTGGTAACCTGTAAAGGCTTTTAAAGGCTTTTAAAAATGTATTAATTTTGTTGCCACTGCACGTTTGTGCGCAATTTTAAAGCATGTCATGTTTGGTATCCATGTACTCGGCTTAAGATCATCTTTTTTATTTCATCAAACATTTGGGCAATATAGTGTGTTTTAGTGCATTAAAATTTAAAAAAAATGTGTTTTTTCCACAAAAAATGCGTTTGAAAAATCGCTGCGCAAATACCGTGTGAAAAAAAAAATGAAACACTCACCATTTTAATCTGTAGGGCATTTGCTTTAAAAAAATATATAATGTTTGGGGGTTCAAAGTAATTTTCTTGCAAAAAAAAATAATTTTTTCACGTAATCAAAAAGTGTCAGAAAGGGTTTTGCCTTCAAGTGGTTAGAAGAGTGGGTGATGTGTGCCATAAGCTTCTAAATGTTGTGCATAAAATGCCAGGACAGTTCAAAACCCCCCCAAATGACCCCATTTTGGAAAGTAGACACCCCAAGCTATTTCCTGAGAGGCATGTCGAGTCCATGGAATATTTTATATTGCGACACAAGTTGCGGGAAAGAGACAAATTTTTTTTTTTTTTTTGCACAAAGTTGTCACTAAATGATATATTGCTCAAACATGCCATGGGGATATGTAAAATTACACCCCAAAATACATTCTGCTGCTTCTCCTGAGTACGGGGATACCACATGTGTGGGACTTTTTGGGAGCCTAGCTGCGCACGGGACCCCGAAAACCAAGCACCGCCTTCAGGCTTTCTAAGGGCGTAAATTTTTGATTTCACTCTTCACTGCCTATCACAGTTTCGGAGGCCATGGAATGCCCAGGTGGCACAAAACCCCCCATATAGTGAGTATAGTGAGGTATAGTGAGTATTTTGCAGACCTCACTTTTTGTCACAAAGTTTTGAAAATTGAAAAAAGAAAAAAATTTTTTTTTTTTCTGGTCTTTCTTCATTTTCAAAAACAAATGAGAGCTGCAAAATACTCACCATGCCTCTCAGCAAATAGCTTGGGGTGTCTACTTTCCAAAATGGGGTCATTTGGGGGGGTTTTGTGCCACCTGGGCATTTTATGGCCTTCAAAACTGTGATAGGTAGTGAGGCGTGAAATCAAAAATTTATGCCCTTAGAAATCCTGAAGGCGGTGCTTGGTTTTCGGGGCCCCGTACGCGGCTAGGCTCCCAAAAAGTCCCACACATGTGGTATCCCCATACTCAGGAGAAGCAGCTAAATGTATTTTGGGGTGCAATTCCACATATGCCCATGGCCTGTGTGAGCAATATATCATTTAGTGACAACTTTTTGTAAATTTTTTTTTTTTTTTTTGTCATTATTCAATCACTTGGGACAAAAAAAATAAATATTCAATGGGTTCAACATGCCTCTCAGCAATTTCCTTGGGGTGTCTACTTTCCAAAATGGGGTCATTTGGGGGGGTTTTGTACTGCCCTGCCATTTTAGCACCTCAAGAAATGACATAGGCAGTCATAAACTAAAAGCTGTGTAAATTACAGAAAATGTACCCTAGTTTGTAGACGCTATAACTTTTGCGCAAACCAATAAATATACGCTTATTGACATTTTTTTTACCAAAGACATGTGGCCGAATACATTTTGGCCTAAATGTATGACTAAAATTTAGTTTATTGGATTTTTTTTATAACAAAAAGTAGAAAATATCATTTTTTTTCAAAATTTTCGGTCTTTTTCCGTTTATAGCGCAAAAAATAAAAACGGCAGAGGTGATCAAATACCATCAAAAGAAAGCTCTATTTGTGGGAAGAAAAGGACGCAAATTTCATTTGGGTACAGCATTGCATGACCGCGCAATTAGCAGTTAAAGCGACGCAGTGCCGAATTGTAAAAAGTGCTCTGGTCAGGAAGGGGGTAAAATGTTCCGGGGCTGAAGTGGTTAAAAAAAAAAAAAAAAAAAAAAAAAAAAAAATGAAAAGGAAGAGTTTAAAAATAAAATTAAAAAAAAAAAAAAAAAAAAAAAAAAAAGCGCACCCCTGTCCCCCCCTGTTCTTGCGCAAAGGCGAACGCAAGCGCCAGTCTGGCATCATATGTAAACAGCAATTGCACCATGCATGTGAGGTATCACCGCGAAGGTCAGATCAAGGGCAGTAATTTTAGCAGTAGACCTCCTCTGTAAATCTAAAGTGGTAACCTGTAAAGGCTTTTAAAAATGTATGTAGTTTGTCGCAGCTGCACGTTTGTGCGCAATCTTAAAGCATGTCGTATTTGGCATCAATGTACTCGGCCAAAGATCTTCTTTTTTTATATCATCAAACATTTGGGCAATATAGTGTGTTTTAGTGCATTAAAATTTAAAAAAAAAGTGTGCTTTTTCCAAAAAAAATGCGTTTGAAAAATCGCTGCGCAAATACTGTGTGAAAAAATAAAATGAAACACCCACCATTTTAATCTGTAGGGCCTTTGCTTTAAAAATATATATAATGTTTGGGGGTTCGAAGTATTTTCTTACAAAAATTTTTTTTTTTATGTAAACAAAAAGTGTCAGAAAGAGCTTTGTCTTCAAGTGGTTAGAAGAGTGGGTGGTGTGTGACATAAGCTTCTAAATGTTGTACATAAAATGCCAGGACAGTTCAAACCCCCCCCCCCCCCCCAAATGACCCCATTTTGGAAAGTAGACACCCCAAGCTATTTGCTGAGAGGCATGTCGAGTCCACGGAATATTTTATATTTTGACACAAGTTGCGGGAAAAAGACAATTTATTTTTTTTTTGCACAAAATTGTCACTAAATGATATATTGCTCAAACATGTCATGAGTATCTGTGAAATTGCACCCCAAAATACATTCTGTTGCTTCTCCTGTGTACGGGGATACCACATGTGCGAGACTTTTTGGGAGCCTAGCCGTGTAAGGGATCCTGAAAACCAAGCACCGCCTTCAGGCTTTCTAAGGGTGTAAATTTGTGATTTCACTCCTCACTGCCTATCACAGTTTCGGAGGCCATGGAATGCCCAGGTGGCACAAAACCCCCCAAATGACCCTATTTTGGAAAGTTGCTGAGAGGTATAGTCAGTATTTTGCAGACCTCCCTTTTTGTCAAAGTTTTTGAAATTGAAAAAAGAAAAAAAAAAATTTATTTTCTTTCTTTATTTTCAAAAACAAATGAGAGCTGCAAAATACTCACCATGCCTCTCAGCAAATAGCTTGGGGTGTCTACTTTCCAAAATTGGGTAATTTGGGGGGTTTTGCGCTATCTTGGCATTTTATGGCCTTCGAAACTGTGATAGGTAGTGAGGAGTGAATCAAAAATTTACGCCCTTAGAAATCCTGAAGGCGGTGATTGGTTTTCGGGGCCCCGTACGCGGCTAGGCTCCCAAAAAGTCCAACACTCGGGAGAAGAAGCAGAATGTTTTTTGGGGCGTAATTCCACATATGCCCATGGCATGTTTGAGCAATATATCATTTAGTGACAACTTTGTGCAATTAAAAAAAAAAAAAAGTTTGTCATTTTCCCGCAACTTGTGGCAAAATATAAAATTCCATGGACTCAGCATGCCTCTCAGCAAATAGCTTGGGGTGTATACTTTCCAAAATGGGTCATTTGGGGGGGTTTTGTACCATTTTGGCATTTTATGGCCTTCAAAACTAGGATAGGTAGTGAGGAGTGAAATCAAAAATTTACGCCTTTAGAAATCCTGAAGGCGGTGCTTGGTTTTCAGGGCCCCGTACGCGGCTAAGCTCCCAAAAAGTCCCACAATACTCAGGAGAAGCAGCAGAATGTATTTTGGGGTGTATTTCCACATATGTCCATGGCATGTGTGAGCAATATATCATTTAGTGACAACCTTTTGTAAAAAATTTGTGTCATTATTCAATCACTTGGGACAAAAAAATGTAATATTCAATGGGTTCAACATGCATCTCAGCAATTTCCTTGGGGTGTCTACTTTCCAAAATGGGGTAATGTGGGGGGGGGGGGTTGTACTGCCCTGCCATTTTAGCTCCTCAAGAAATGAGATATATTTAGCACTATTTTAGCACCTCAAGAAATTAGATATATGAGAGGCAGTTATAAACTAAAAGCTGTAAATTCCAGAAAATGTAACATAGTATGTAGATGCTATAAATTTTGCGCAAACCAATAAATATACGCTTATTGACATTTTCTTTTTACAAAGACATGTGGCTGTATACACTTTGGCCTAAATGTATAGCTAAAATTGAGTTTATTGGATTTTTCTTATAACAAAAAGAAAATCTCTTTTTAAAAATTTTTGTTTTTTCCGTTTATATCGCAAAAAATAAAAAAGTTGCAGCGGCAATCAAATACCAACAAAAGAAAGCTCTATTTGTGTGAACAAAAGGACGCAAATTTCGTTTGGGTACAGCATTGCATGACCGCGCAATTACCAGTTAAAGCAGTGCAGTGCCAAATTGTAAAAAGTCCTCTGGTCTTTAGGCAGCCAAATGGTCTGGGGCTGAAGTGGTTAATATGGACACAAAGCTATTGATTCAAGGCAAGTATTACACACCAATCCTCTAATATATAAAAGTGTAAGTCAATATCAATATTAATTTGAAAAGGGCAACTATAGCAGAGGGGAAATCCTAAAACCGGCCATAGATGGTCTCTTGCCGGGAAAGCACAATAGCTTTGCGGGAGGGATTCCCCCATTAACACTGTGTTGATGGGGGAATTAAGTAATTTTAGGAAAATGTAATCATCTTTGGCCTGCCATAAGAGGAAGTTCTATTGAGCCAGTAAGAAGTGTTCAGTTTGCCCTCTACTGTTTCCTAGGGTGCAATAAGACCTACTTAGGACTCTTTTGATAATAAACATGTTTGTGTGCATGATTACTTGGCAGCAGATAATTACCTGCCGCTATATTTTACTTTCAAATGCTATTTAATGTGTATGTCCATTCAACCAAGTGACAAAGGAATACCATATGACTTTAGCACCCACCTACACTACTTAGAACCCTTTTCTATGTTCAAACAACGACACTGCCTAAACACAGATCTAGGACACTTTACACCATGAACAGGGGTATTTTTCAGCGTCATATTGTTGCATCAGAGAAGGAAAGAGACAACTGTGAACTAAAAGTTTTGCCAAAAGGAACATAAAAAAAATTAAAACAAACAAACAAAAAAAAAAAAAAAAAAAAAACAAAAAAAACACATAGTGACAATGTTATAAAGGAAATGAGGGCAGAGTCATGAAAATGTAAATGCAACTATAAGGAAATTATTCAAATATATTGCCACTGATGGAAGGATCGCAAGCAAAGTGATGGCATGAGCCAAATGCTTTGCATAAGAGGAACAGCAGCAGAAAAACAGTATATTTTATATGTACCAAAGTTATACACTGTACTTCACAGTGTATGACAATATAGAAAGTCATATAAAGAGTATGCTATATGTGACACCCAGACATTAACTGCCTTATATCAAATATATTATGCCTGCTGTGTGACAGACAGCATGCATATATCTACTGTATAAAACAAGATATATGGATGTAGCACAGTCCACAGAACACATTTGCTTTGCACAACCTTACACAATATTACAGTGGCACATAACAGACTCCCTGGGGGGGGGGGGATTTATTAAAACTGGAAGAGCTGTGCAGTGCACCCAATCAGCTTCTATCTTCAGCTTTATGTTCAGTTAGGGCCGGTGTTCTGACATAAACTGTCCTCCTATCGGATAGTGTCCGCCCCGTACTGTGCAGGCGCAGCGCTTGCGCAGTACGGAGGAGAAGGAGATGCCGAACGTGTCCGAAGTTGATCAGCTGACCATCAGCTGTACACGGCGCTTGGGCACTTCTTAGCGATGGCTTTGTAAGAGGGCCCCTCGCGGGCTCGCTACGCTCGCCACGCTTCGGGCACGGCCTCGCTGCGCTCGCCAACTATTTATTCTAACTCTATGTCCACTTGGATAGTAGGGAATGAACCTGGACATAGGGTGAGAATAAAAGTGCAGGCGCCGTGTACAGCTGATGATCAGCTGTTGAACTTCGGAGACTTTCGCAGTACAGGGCGGACACTATATGATAGGGGACTGTATTCGACAAGACACCGGTTCACTTCTTGCTTCATGTTTTTGGTGCGTTACCACTGAATTCTATAGAACATGCGTTTTGATTAAAGCATTTCAAAGATGCGGCATGCAGAACTACTTTTAACATACTGCACATAAAACACACAGGTAAGAAGGGGGCCTTAAGCTTTGAAAATGAAAGCTAGAAGCTGATTGGTTGACATGCACAGCTGTCCCAGATTCTGGTTGATCCAGTTTTGATAAATTCTTCTCTCTGGGCTCTTTCACAGAGGCCAATAACAACAGGTGGCTGAGAACTGGTTTGGCCACTAACCTAAATCCTACAATTACAGCCTAACAGCTTAGCAGGGCTGTTCACACGCCGCATCCATGGCATGTGTTTTGCTGTCAGAATACAATAGAGCAGCAGGGAGGGTTCCCTCGTCCACCTAAAAAGTGTGGATGGGGAAATCTGTTCAGGTTCTTTTGATCAGTCAAAAAAAAAAAAACGGACGACTGTATGGCCAGTTTAATACTTCACTCTTATTGAGAATGAAATGCTGCAACTTTCTCCTCTCCTGGAAAAGCACATCCTGGAGTTATGTGGATATTTGTGAATACAAGAGTTGTGTGTACCATTACCTCCAAAAATTGCCTTACTTATGCTCCATTCCTTACCAAGGCTACATGCAGGTGGGCTGTCTTGCCCCTCAGCATCAAATCCTGGCATTTCCAGCCACCCAGAAGGAACAGGTGCAGCATCCAGCCCCATTGCCAGCAGCCTGTCAAAACCTCTGACAGGCTGAAAAATGCTGCAGCTGGACACTTTATCGAGCGTTACTCACATTCAAGGCCGAATGTGTTTAGGGACCTATGCTCCTACTGCATTCCTATGTTCAGTGCATCCCCCCCCCCAAACACATATGACCTAAATACAAGTACCACTTGAAACAGTGTCCAGCCGTCACGTATTTCAGCTGGTGATAGATTGTGACAGAATGTCCACATGTATACAAGAAAAAAATCCTACCATCTTTCTGTGCACCATAAACTGCAAGGCGTTGACTCTGGTGTTTGCCTACACAATCTGTAACTTCTTCCCCTTTTCTCCATCTTTCTATACTTTGCTTGCTATGCTTCATACTTGTCTCTGCTTTTCTCTTTCTTCAGCCTATCTCTGCTTCTCTCGCTTTGGGGGGAAAAACAAGTTCACAAACTGCTGGAAGCAAGCAGTCTTGCGTTAGTTAAGCTATAGTATAAAGAGCACGTCTCCAGGAAGACTGCATTCATATTTTTCTCTCAATGTGCATTCTGCTTTCCACAACTGGCTGATTCAAATCACATGAGAGAGGGGTGAGAGTTGGAACACACAATGAGAATGTCAGACGAATAATTGTCTTTTTTTTTTTGCATGCTAGTCTCATATCGAAAAGGAAGAGGTTACTAAAGTTACGAAAATTCTCATACAACAGAATACAACTGCAGAAGTGATGTAATCTGGTGTATTCTTTCATTTCTGAGCATGCGTGGTCCTGGTTTTTTTTTTTTTTTTTGTGATGAATACTATAACGATTTAACGAAAATCGTACATTCGGGCATGATACAAGAAAAATGTTTGTGCCCACCACTTCGAATAATTTTGCATGAACTGTCGTGATCGGCTCTTAAAAGCTGTATACTGACAATCAAATTATCGGACGATCGCTCCGAAAGTGGTATTTTTTTTTTCAGATTTTCTTATCGTGTGTTCTTTAGCAAAACCTATGCAGGGTGCCATTTCTTTCAGTAGTTAGCAGTCTGTTTCTTCAGTGATTACATTAGTTCAGAGAGGTTTAGAAGCCATCAGTCCATGGCTGCTAGCACTGAAGACAAACAGATATGTGTAGCAATTAATTGTCCCCTTGTTGTTCTCAGTTCTGGTCTCCAGCTACATGGTAGATTGCAGAAAAGCAAGATGTGTAGGATGATAACATTGGCCTGGAAACGTAATAGCAGGTTTTAAAAGCACTGTGCAAGACAACCAAGAGAATATACTGGCACAATTGCTCAGCAACCACAGAAACAGTAAAAAAAATAGGATTTTTTAAGACAGCTTACCTGTAAAATCCTTTTCTTTCGATGGACATCACGGGACACAGAGCCACAGTAATTACTGATGGGTTATATAGGTATCACTGGTAATTGGACACTGGCACACCCCACCAGAAAGTTCAACCCCCTATATAATCCCTCCCCTTGCAGGGATACCTCAGTTTTGCAGCCAAGCAATATAGTGCATTAGAAGAGGGGCGGGACCTCTGTGTCCCGTGATGTCCATCGAAATAAAAGGATTTTACAGGTAAGCTGTCTTAAAAAAATCCTATTTTCTTTCTCGAACATCACGGGACACAGAGCCACAGTAATTACTGAAGGGATGTCCCAGAGCAATGCTATCTGAGGGGGGGAACCACGACCAAGTAGGGTGCAATCAGACCTGAGGACCCTGTACCGCTGCCTGCAGCACACTACGCCCAAAGGCGATATTATCCTCATGCCTTCTCACATCCACCTGATAGAATCTGGTGAATGTATGAACTGAAGACCAGGTTGCGGCCTTGCAGATCTGAGACAGAGGCCTGGTGATGCACTGCCCAAGAAGCACCAATAGCCCTTGTGGAATGTGCCCTGATCTGAAAACAGAGGAATCGTCTGTTTCAAACCGCAAGCCTGAATAATCAACTGACGAATCCATTTAGAAATGGTAGCTTTGGACGCTGCCTGTCTTCTATTGGGACCCTCTGGAAGCATGAACAAAACATCCGTTTTGCGAATCTGAGCAGTTGCCTCGAGATAGGCCTTGACTGCTCTTACTACATCCAACGAATGTAGTGATCTCTCTTCTGGAGAACAGGGATCTGGAAAAAAGGGAAGGCAGAACAATGTCTTGGTTTAAATGAAAATCAGAAACCACCTTTGGTAAAAAACTAGGATGAGGGAGCAGTACCACTCTATCCTTGTGTACAATCAAATCAGGCTACTTACAGGAAAGGGCTGCTAATTCTGAAACTCTTCTAGCAGAAGAGATGGCTACCAGAAAAATTAACTTTCCTTGTCAACAAGACCAAAGGAATCTGACTTATTGGTTGAAAAGGCTGTTTCTGTAACACAGCCAGGACCAAGTTCAAGTCCCAGGGGTTTAGGGGCGCCCTAACTGGAGGATTAAGACACGTCACCCCCTGTATAAAGTTTTGGATCAAAGAACGCGAAGCAAGTGGCCGTTGAAATAATACTGATAAGGCCGAGACCTGGCCCTTGATGGTACTCAAGGTCAGCTTCATCTCTAAACCCAATTGTAGAAAATCAAGAATTCTACCTATCACATATTTCCTGGGATGCCAACCCCTGGATTCAATAGGCTACATAAGCTTTCCAGACTCTATGATAAATCATTCTTGAAGCTGGCTTCCTTGCATTGATCAAGGTAGATATCACAGGACCTGAAAGCCCACGACTCTTCAGAACGTGGGTCTTAATAGCTAAACCGTCAAATTTAGCGTTTGTAAGGCAGGATGGAACACTGGACCTTGAGATAACAGGTCTGGGCGTACCGGTAATGTCCACGGGGAACCCACAGTCATCCTTACTATTTCCGCATACCACGTTCTTCTGGGCCAAGCGGGGGCCACCAGAAGTACTGACTTCCTTTCCTGCCTGATCCTGCGAAGAAGTCGCGGCAGTAGCAGAATAGGCGGGAACGCATAAGTCAGTGAGAACCGATGCCACGGAATCACCAACGCATCCGTCCCGCATGCAAGAGGATCTTTCGTCCTTGCCACAAATCTGTCTGTCTATCTTTTTGTTGAATCGGGATGCAAAGAGATCTACATCTGGAACTCCCCATCTTTGGCATATGGCCCAAAAGACATCGGGATGGAGAGACCATTCCCCTGGAAGTAACTGTTGGCGACTCAAATAGTCCGCCTGCCAGTTCTCTATCCCCGGAATGAAGACTGCCGATATACATGGCACATGCTTCTGGGCCCAGACTAAGATCTGGTTCACCTCTTTGAGCAGCTCGGCTCCTGGTGCCTCCCTGATGATTGACATATGCCACTGCTGTGGCATTGTCGGACTGGATCCTGACCGGGCAACCCTGTAGCCCGATAGTCCAGGCCTTTAGGGCTAGACATACCGCATGGATTTCCAGAATGTTGATAGGCAAGGTCCTCTCTGTCATACCCCCTGAACCGCAGACTGTTCCAGAACTGCTCCCCAACCTGACAGACTGGCATCTGTTACCGCCGTCATGGTAACCGGTAGAAAGGATTTCCCCTTCTGCAGGTTTTCGGGTATGAGCCACCAATTGAGGCTCTGACGCACCGCATGCGACAGGTGCATCGGAAAGTCTAACGCCTGAACCTTCTTGTTCCAGGCCAACAGAATACTGTGTTGTAGCATTCTTGAATGGAACTGAGCATAAGGAACTGCTTCGAATGAAGACACCATGTTCCCTAGCAGCCTCATACAAAGGCGGACAAGAAGGACCCTTCTTGGTCCTGACTGCCAGAATCAGCTCCCTTAAAGCAGTGATCTTTGCCTGAGGTAGAAATACTTTCTCCTGGCTTGTATCTATGATCAGACCTAAATACTCCAGTCTTCTTACTGATTTTAGGAAAGATTTTTCTAGGTTGAGGATCCAACCTAGGTGTTCCAGATACTTGACTGTGGTTCTCAAGTTCCCGTTCAAGGCGGCTACCAACCGGTCTATCAGTAGCAGGTCGTCTAGGTATGCTATGACAGCTATACCCTGAGCCCTTAATCTGGCCAGAGGAGGGGCCAAGACCTTTGTGAACACTCGAGGTGCAGTGGCTATCCCAAAAGGCAGAGCCACAAACTGGAAATGGCGCCCTCCTATCTCGAAGCGCAGAAACTTCTGATGAGCAGGAAAAAATGGGCACATGCAGATATGCATCTCTGATGTCCATCGATGCCAGAAATTCTCCTCCCTGCAGGGTGGAGACTACTGTCCGAATTGATTCCATGCGGAAGGACTGAATCCTTAGGAATCGGTTCAGATCCCTTAAATCCAGAATGGGTCTGACATCCCCATTTGGTTTTTGGACCGTAAAAAGGTTGGAATAGAAGCCCAATCCCTGGTCCTTTGCGGGAACCATCATAATGACCTCCTGCAACAAAAGTCGCTCTAACGCTAGACGGAGCGACTGCTTCTTCTCTGGGTCTCTGGGGACACTTGATATGAGGAACCGAGGAGAGGGAAATTCCTGAAACTCCAGCTTGTACCCTAAGGTTACTGTGGAGATTACCCATCTGTCCTGGAAGTCCTCCTGCCAGAGCTCTGAGAACTGTCGCAGTCTTCCCCCCACTCGAGCGAGCGGAGGCGCCCCTTCATGAAGAGGTCTTAGTGTTTTGCCTAGTAGGCTTCCTCCCTCAGGACTTCTTTTGTTCCTGGGGCTGACTCTTGTTTCTGAACCCAGACGGAGGAGGCCATCGAGGCTGCCTGGAGACTGAAGCCCCTGGCGCTGGGGAAAGAGTCCGTTTGAAAGAGGGACGCTTACTCTTCTTTTTGACAGGTAAGAGAGTACTTTTCCCACCAGAGATTTTCTTGATATAGTCATCCAAGTCTTCTCCAAACAACCTTGCACCACGAAACAGAAACCCAGCCAGCAGTTTCTTACATGGTGCTTCGGCTGACCAATTTTTCAACCAGGATTCTACGTATATGCACCAACCCCAGTGAAAGACGAGAGGTTTGCACGATAGAATCTCTGATGGCGTCAGCAACGTAACATAAGGCCGCAGGAAGGTTAGCCAACCCCTGGGCCTGCTGTTCAGGTAATACTTTGACAACTTGCTTAACATGGTCTCTTAAGTATTGACAGACTCCAATCGCTGCAACTGCAGGTTGAGCCACTGAACCTGCCAAGGTTTTATCTACAGGATCCCTGAGCATCTGAGCATTGTCTACAGGACAAGTCAGACTATTATTTACGGAAGAAATGGCGGCATCAATGGCCGGTATTCCCCACATTTTAATAAACTTTTCTTCCATCGGATAAAGTGTTGAAAACTTTTTCGGCGGAAAAAAACGTTTGTCTGGGTGATCCCACTCAGAATAAATGAGCTTTTCAAGTAAACTATGAACAAGCATGTGCTGTTTGAGGAGGCTTCAGGTGACCCCAAAGAAGAAGAGGGTTCTTTAAACTGATTCAGATACGGGCAACCTGAACGTGGAGCGGACCAAACCAATAAGGATCTGCACTAAGACCTTCTCCTCCTGAGAAGTCGCAGAGGGTCCCTCTCCACCTGATTCCTCCGCAGAGGAATCATCTGTCCCATCCCGATCCTCTGAAAGGGATTCCTCTCCTTTATCCCAGGGCTCCTCTTCCTGAGGGTCCTGAGAAACAGAGGAAGGCCTAGTGAGTTTTCTTCCACTGAGTGAAGATGTAATCACGGCCATTAATCTTTCCTCTAAACCACTAATGGTTGAGGAAAAAACCTCCTGTGTAATGTATACAGGGGCTAAAGTGCCAGAGGCAGGTATAGCCCCTGACTCCAATGGCTCCCCCTGGCTAGCCGTCCCTGGCCCCTCAGGGGGGAAGGATGCTGCAGAAAGGGGGTCCTCAGAACCTGACCGAGATCCCCTAGAGTCTCTGGTTCTTGGGGTGTTTGAACCTCTTCTACCCATAGTGCAAAGCAACAAGGTAGAGGTATCACAAAATGAACCCTGACTGCTGGGCGATGTAGTCTGGCTAAAAGCCCTGCTGCCAAAAGCCCAGTCTGGTGTTACCTTAGTAAATGCTGCCTAGGAGAATGCCTGTGTCCCACCTTACATGCGACCGTCAGCTCTGTGTCCCTCCAAAGGCTGTGTGCACATGTACAGAGTGCTTTTAAATAGCCTGCAGCTGGCCTGAGTGGGCGTCTAAGCACCTGTGCTGACAACCCACCCACCCCTCTACCGCCCCCCCCCGCTAGAATTTCAAAAAAACGAGCGCTTCTCGTGCTGGCCGACCCTCCAGAAATAATATGGAGGAAGGCTGGGGGA
Organism: Lithobates septentrionalis; assembly: GCA_037952835.1. Lineage (NCBI taxonomy): Eukaryota > Metazoa > Chordata > Amphibia > Anura > Ranidae > Lithobates > Lithobates septentrionalis. Next base: position 7,384,663 of record JBBDGP010000295.1, read on the forward strand.
GGGGGAGGAAGGAGAGAGGCCAGTAGTGATGGGGCCCACCGGCAATGGCGGCGGTGCTCGAGCGGTGTATAACTGCTTCTCAGACCGCTGTGGCCTCCCCCTAGCCTGGGGGGAACATTCATGCATGAGAAATCCCCCCATCCCATCCTACCTGGAGCCGGTTGGAGACGCTGTGCAGCATGAACACTTGAGACAGACAATCCAGCATGTGAAGGTATGTGCTCTTGGCAGCCCCCGGTGGTCACAATAGGCATAGCATGCATTTACCTTAAAGGAGAAAACCTACTAGAATTAAAAAATTCTGTGGAATCTCCTCCTACCTTATCCAGCCGCAGGGTTCTGTTATACAGACCCAATCTTCACCTCTCACGGTGGGCTCTGTTTGGAAAACCGTCAGAGACTGGGGCCTCCTACGAATAGGGGGATCCTGCAGTTCTGGACCTGTAAAGCACCCGGCTAGAAAAAAACATTTTCTAATATGCAGGGTCCAGCTCTCTAAAAAGAGAAGCGTTACAGGTAAAACCTTGTTTCTTCGGACACGGGGCCCGGGTACCATCCAATTGGGCCACAAAAGGACACTTTGAATGGATCCGGTTCGCCTGGCTTGCCCCAGTATAGGATATGGGATATTCCCCTTGGAGCTCAGCAGAGGACATCTTTACACGTCCATCACCTAAGACACTGGCGTAAAAACTGAGGTATCCCTGCAAGGGGAGGGATTATATAGGGGGTTGAACTTTCTGATAGGGTGTGCCAGTGTCCAATCACTGGTAATACCCTATATAACCCATCAGTAATTACTGTGGCTCTGTGTCCCGTGATGTTCGAGAAAGACAGGAGCATTTTTTCAGGTTTAAAAGTATAGTTATCCTTTAAAATCTACTTCAGTCCTGTATGCTGCTATACCTTTAACCACTCCCAAGGCAAAACATTAAGGACAAGTTAACAAAGCTGCATACAGTACCTATGTTCAGCCCATTTAGAATCTAGAAGAAAATGGCTTCAGCTCTTCAAATCAAGCCTGCAACCAACAATGCTGGTGTCACTGGGACTGTTATGTTAGCGCTTGAAGAAGTGCTTTCAATTTGGTCTGGCTTCATAGTAAGGACAAAGCTAACAAATTTAGGTGTAATGAGTACAACGCTAACTAAAAATGTCAGATTATTGCTGCAACATCAAAATCTTTCACAACCGTATGTTTTTAAAAGTCTATATGCAAAACAGGCATGATACAGTGTGGAGCTTCATTAGTATTAAAAATTACATCCATATGTAATGGCACTGTAAATTTCTTAGGCCCTGTGTGGAACTACTTCTGTTCTGCTCAATCATGTCATAGCTGAGCAGGACTAAACTAGTAAAAAATATGAATGAAGTGAGCAATGACTTCCCTACATATTAGCTGCTATATTATTGTGGGAAAGTGAAAAACAGAGATAAAGAGCGATATGAGAAAGCAAGAATGGAAACATTAAAAAATTATTTGACTTCATACCCAATGAGTTAAAGATGGCATGAAAGTATATTATGTATGTTATGATAGAGTAATCTATACGCACCAGACTTATTACTATTCACAAAGCCCTGTAAGTTGTAGCAGTCTCCAAGAAAACCCTCATCTGGTGGCCAGCGTTAAACAAAAATTGAACAAGAGATCCGTTTACTTTTGACTCTAATCAGTGATGATATTCCAAGATTCAGCCATTGAGTTATATGTATTGGAGCAATAAAAAGGTCTACCTTTTTCAGCAGCTTTCTGTAGAGCTTCTTCAATCCTTTGTAGCTCACGTTGTTTTGCCTCTTGTAGATTTCTCTCTTCCTTCTCTGCATCATATTTCATGCCTGAGATAAAAGAAACAGTAAATGTCCAAATATGCTTAAATATAAAGTGCAATTACAAATTAAATAAAGTGCAATATCAATAATACATCATTGCACCATCTGACATGTTAGATAATGTATGTTTCAATTTAAATTTAAAGGTGAACTCCAGGCGAACCGCTAAATAAACTTTAAAAATCCATACATGTACTGTTTCCTCTGCCAAATGTTTGGTCATTTTGTTCAGCCACCTTTCTGATAGCCGAATCCCTGTCAAACAGCCTGACCTTAGCTTTCTCTGTTGCAGTAGGACAATACAACCTGTCTGCCAACAGATTGAAGGAAAAAAATTTGCACGATTCCATCAACACAGTGCTACTGAGGGAATCAGCAATTGTCTTCTCCCGGAAGGGGAAGCCATCCTCACCGGGAGAAGACAATGATTATCGCTAGCAGCTATAGCAGCAAGAGAATCCGGCAGGCTGCTTGTACCCAAGGTAATCAATCAACTTGGTACATTCAGCCTGCCTATTAACGGTTAAAATCTCAGCTTGTTCCTGCTGAACCGACTGAGATTCGAACCCTGTATGGCTGGCCCAACAAAGACAGTAGATCCTTAATGGCTAAGAGTGCCAACCTTCCCTCCCCCAGTGTACACCCTAATATTCAGGGGATTACATAATTCACATGATAAAGCAGAACTCCTGCCAAAAATAACTAATTCAGGTGTAAGTAAAAAAAAAAAAAATACACGTAAATATCACTTTCATGCCTTTTTGCATGTACCTAAAAGTTTAAGGCAAGCCATAGATAATTTGATTTTCTTTCCTTCCACAACGGGTGGAAGAAAAGAAAATCGCTTGATTCCCCTACCAACAGTGTTGATGAAGGAATCACTCCTGCAGGCTCTATAGTGTACTGCAGTTCAGAACACAATGATTGCTACTAGCGGCTATAGCCATCAGCAGTAATCGCATATAAAAAAAATCTGAAAGGCAGGTTTGAACCCAAGTCAATCGATGGTTCGACTAGAGTACAACCAGCCTGCCCACGGATGGACCGAATCTCGGCCAATCCCTGTTGAGCCATCCAAGATTCGATCCATCTATAGTCGGCTTAAGATTTTCCATTTAAAAAAGCCATCTTGAAACTGTATTGTGGGTAAATATCTAAATATGCAGATTCAATTCATATAAGGGAATAGTTTTATTTGCCAAAATAATTGATTTTATTTGACGATCAAGTTCTGAGTTATCCACAGCCCCATCAAACAGCAAAGTCAGAAAGAGAACTACCCCTCAGCCTGTTGAATACAGAGTGAAAGACCAGCAGCACACTGATGAGCTCATCTCTCTGCTCATTCAGCACATGTGAATGCAGCACACTTTATTAGTGATCACAGGAGTCCCTCCCTCATTCAGAGTGCTGCTTTACAGGGATCTGCAAGTGGCTTACACCAGGTCAAATAAAAGGTATTTGCACACATTTAATATTAATGAATACAGAGTAGCATCCGTTTGATTCATTGATGTCAGACTGGAGTTGAGCCTTACTATACTCGCATAATGGCTTGGATACTTGCAAAGATGAGCATTTAAAAATAAATGAATAAAATGATTAAAACATTTTTGCCTGGGTCATTGTGAAGCTACTTCCATCAGTTAAGAGATTTCAGTAAGTTAGGGTATGCAAATATTATTGTCTCACATAAAATATATACATCAAACTCCATTTTCAGGAAATCAAATTCAGCCGGCATTAAATGTGCTTTACTGGAAATTCACCTGAAAATACTCAAAGTAAGCGGAGTGCAGTATGCTTTTGTCTTCCATTTACTTGAGCATTATAACTTGTAAAGCTAGCAGGATTTCTTAGTTCATGAAAGCCTAAAAAACTCTGCTGGCAAAGGATAATATCATTAACAACTAAGGGTCCATTAACACCAGCGCATGTTTTGTGCGCTACAATGCAGGATAACAGTGCGCTAAAAGCACATGAAAACTTTCGTTATAATCTATGACACTGTTCACATCATGGAGATGCATTAGAGGACAGTACCTTAAACTTTTGAAATATCCTGCATACGCAACTTTTGTGCGTTTTGGTAAAACACGTTAAAATTATAGTCATATGGCAAGGCATTGAAAATGCAATGAAAACACAATATAGGTTTCCATTTGTGTGTTTTTAAAATCAAGTGTCCATATTCTCCACATGTCTGCAGGAGGAAAATGCATTGCACTGAATTTTAATGCAATGCTTTACAAAAGGTGCTAAAAACACATTTTTTTTTTTAGCTGGAACTAAATATATAGATAAAAAATAGAATGGCGCAGCTTTTTTTTTTGCAAGTGTTACCTTAAAAAAGAATAAATAAAATAAACACTGGCTTTTGGAGAACTAAGGACCTTTCAACAAACTTGTAATACCTTAATACGCTTGACAAGAAGCGTATGCAGATTTAAGTGTACTTTAAGATTTTTTTTCTTCCTTAGGTTATTAAAAGTTGTCACTCTGGCAATCATTTACCTACCTAATACATTAATAGTATTTTGTATGCCATTATATAGCCTTTTGAAGCACTCCCTCAAAATTAGCAGTTTCATTTTTGTGCATATTTATTCTTAAAGGGTAAGTTAGCTTTTGTACACTTTTTTTTTTCCTAAATTCCAGCTCCTCTATGCACCAATAAAAGGATTCATGTACTTTTCTTGCGAAAATATCAAAGCTTTCCATTAAATCTACAGTCACTTTTCTTGCCCAATCTATTCTTCCAGGTGTTTCCATTAGTGGCCATACACTATGCAATCTGGTTGTGTATTTAGTGAGAAGGGCGATCACTGATTGATTGGATTTCATTTAAAAAAATGCACCTGAGAATGGGTGGGTGATGCAGGGTGTGTGCTAATGAGGTCAGCTGGTCAACTCCTCCCTACGTCATGACCTAAAGTCTGATCAGGAAGAAAGGCATTACAAATGAAAAGGTTTGGAAACATGGATTAGGACAAGAAAAGTAAGTGACTGTAGATTTAATAGAAAGCTTTGTTATTTTTGCAAAAAAAAAAAAAAAAAAAAGTACATGAATGCTATATTGGCGCATAGGTGAGCTGGAATTTAGGGGGGGGGGGGGGGGTGTACAAAAAGGTGAAGAACTTACTCTTTAAATGCTACTCTGTCAACTAAGGAGAGGAGCTGAGGTTTAAAAGGATTATTCCCATCACTATTATGACTGAGTAACAAAGGAAAGAAAAAGACAAGCAGGAGTGGGTTATAATAGTCTACCTATATAAATAGAGTGCATGTAATTGAGGATTCCTTAACAGTCTAGAGATCCTAATAATGTAATTAGCAAATACTTAAACTTTTTATGGTTTCTGTAGAGCGATAATTGGTCATTTGATCCCCCAGTCAATTTTCTGTTTTATTTCAGATTCTTTGCCAAATGCTTAGGCGTGTCACAAGATATGAGTCATAAGTCACAAGCAACTAAAGGCTGCTACAGGGTGCGGAAATTTTAAAATGCTCAAAGTAAAAAAATAGAAAAAAAAAAAAAGGATTTAATGTACTCCTTGAGGCTACTCCTTAAAGTTAAACTCCAGTTAAGATGAATTACAGCTATGGGGTTTTTATTGCATGGTTATAGCTTGGTCCAGACTGCACCAATGTAAGTATACATATACCATGCCTGTGGGACCGCCATGGAAGTGGAGAATCATCGTAGTAGTCACAGACAGAATGCCTTGTATTTATTTTTAATGAATACAGTGCATTCTCAGATTAGACAAGGTGGGGATTGTGACATCTCTGCGCCCCCCCCCCCCCAGTTCAAAGTATTAGAGCCCTTGCACACTGGGGCGGTTTGCAGGCGCTATTGCGCTAATAATAGCGCCTGCAAACCGCCCCGAAAGTGCCGCTGCTTTCATTCCAGTGTGAAAGCCCCGAGGGCTTGCACACTGGAGCGATGCGCTGGCAGGACGGTAAAAAAAGTCCTGCCAGCAGCATCTTCGGAGCGGTGAAGGAGCGGAGTGTATACCGCTCCTTTACCGCTCCTGCCCATTGAAATCAATGGGACGGCGCGGCTATACCGCCAGAAAAGCGCCTCTGCAGAGGCGCTTTGCGGTGGTATTTAACCCTTTCTCGGCCGCTAGCGGGGGGTAAAACTGCCCCGCTAGCGGCCGCATACCGACGATAAAACGCCGCTAATAATAGCGGCGTTTTACCGCCGACGCCGCCCCCCGCCCCAGTGTGCAAGGGCTCTTACTATTATTAAGGGCCTCTATCAATAAGCTTTGGGCTTATGTCGAAAGTTCAGTTGGACATCAGTCTGAGACGCTTCTGAGATCAGTCAGAAGTCACTGATAGGCGATTTTGATCTGCAGTTCACCACCTACTGAAATGCATTTGACCTGCTTCAAGCCAATTTTGCATTCTTTGCTAGACTTGAAGTCATATAAAGCAAACTAAAGCTCGCTGACGCAGGGCCTAAAGCAGAAAGTGGGCAGCACAGTACACTTGGCCAAGGGGAAAGAAGACTACATTGAGGATATTGTTTTGGATCCATTGTCGTCACATTTCCCTTCTTAGCTTAAAATGTTTTTGATGACAATTGTCAGTGAATGTTTACGGCCTAATCCAAAATGTACATTTTCTTGTTCATGTACAACAATTGGGGTCGTTTAACCCCTTGACGGCGACATAACACATATATGCGGCCTCACTGCACTTTTTGCTGTGGGGCCACATATCTTTGTATCTGTCCTTGTGCTGGGAGCCCGCCGCACAGCTTGCTCCCAAGCACAGAGACCAGGATCTCACAGAGAGCCCTGGGTCCCATACTAACAGAACCCAGAACACCCGATTCTGGGCATCATGATCGCTGTGATAGCCTCTGATTAGCTACCAGAGTGATCAGTCACTGTGAAGCTCCCCCCTGTGGTTTCCTTCTCTGAATGGAGAGGAAAGGAACATTGTATCTCTTTCTCTCCTTTCAGAGAGAGAAAAAAAAACTGTGTAAAAATATATAAAATAAAAAAATAAAAATTACCTAAATCAAGGTTTGACCTAGGCTAGTGCCAGGGTTAGTGTTTGGATCAGGGTCAAAGAACAAGGTCAGTGTATTTTGGGCAGGATTTAGATTTTTTAATTAGTAATAGTGTCAGTGTGTTTTAGGCAAGACAAAAAAAAAGTGCACGATTGTTTCTGGGCTGTACTACAGGTAAAAACAACAAATAACATACACATATGTGGCGACGCTGCGCTCGGTAGGTGCAGGAGAATTTATTTTGGGTCATTCTTTGGTGGTAAGTTATGGTAGTAACAAGAATTATACAGCTAAATTTAAAAACATTTTTTTTTTTTTTTTTACTATTTAAGGCCAGATTTCCTTTGATACATTTTCTTTGAACATTTCCTCAGAGACATGGGCAGAATCTGCATAAACTGCTGCTAGGAAATAAGGGGGAAAAAAAAGTGGGGGGGACATGGAATGTGAACTGCACTCCTGTTGGCCAGTTTATTGGATTGCTGTGAAGGCCTGTCCTCTCTTTCCAGGTAAATAACAGAGACAACAAACATTTACTAAACCACGACAATATTGGTTATACACTGAGGAGCCTTGTGAAGCCATGGCTAAGGTAAAAACTTCTGTGATCCAACAGCACATTAAGCATTTGGCTAGATGTCAGATATTTCAACAGATTTTTGTGGAGCAGAAAAATTGAATGACCATAGGATAACAGACTAAAGTTTTTGGAATAAGCACAGGACAGGACATTAATCTCACCAGCAGGCAAGATGTATGTACTAACCACACTAACCTCACTTACTCCAAAGTTAAGCTCTGGGTAGAAGTGTGCTTTAAAAAGGGAATCCATCCATGTGTGGAGAACACCATGAAATCTGTCATTATTTGGCTACCTGCTGGAATGCACTCTAGGCTCTGCGTGAATATAACACCGACAATGTAAACAAACAGGTTCAGCTTCTCTGTTGCAAAATTGTTATTTGTATTTGTAGATAAAGAATGGCATCTGAACTCATAAGTGTCTTACTCAGGTATTCCTGAGTATTCATGGTGAAACAGAAGTGTTTGTAATGTCTTATTTTTTTTCCTCTAAAAATAACAAACATTTTATACTTACCTGCTCTGTTGCAGTGGATTTGCACAGAGCAGCCTGAATCTTTCTCTTCTCGGGTCCCTCTTCTGCGATCCTGGCCCCTTCATCCTGTTCAGTGCCCCCAAGCAGCTTGCTATGGGGGCACCTGAGCTGAGTCACAGCTCCTGTGTCCATTCAGACATGGAGCCCCAACCCGACCCCTCTCTCTCCTGATTGGCTAACTGACTTTTATTGACAGCAGAGGCCGCCAATGGCGCCGCTGCTGTCTCTCAGCCAATCAGGGAGGGTGAATCTTGGATGGTTGAGACACTCAGAGGGACTTCAGGTAAGTGTTAGGGGAGCTGCTGAACACAGAAGGCTTTTTACCTTAATGCATAAAATGCATTAAGATAAAAACCTTCTGCCTTTACAACCCCTTTAAGTCACTTCCTCAACCCCCACTGAAGTCAACTAACTGTTAAATCAGTAAACCTACATGAAGTCATACAGAGGAGGAGGAGGCATACACTACAAAGCACAGCATACCCAGGAGCTGTAACTCCAGTGCTGTGCATTTGTTATCAGTCTCTAACCATTGTAAAATTAACTCATTACTATGTAGGAAGTTTAACCACTTCCATACTGGGCCTATTCTGGCACTCCTCTGTAAATATCATCATTCTTTTTACTAGAAAATTACTCAGAACCCCCGAACACATACATACATACATACATACATACATACATACATATATATATATGGAAAAATGCAGCGCATGTACAAATGAATATAGGTCTTTAACCACTTCCTTACCGGGCCAATTTTGACATTTCTCTCTTCCTGTAAAAATCATAATTTTTTTGCTAGAAAATTACATAGAACCCCCAAACATTATATATGTTTTTTTAGCAAAAAGCCTAGAGAATACAATGGCGGTTGTTACAACTTTTTATCTCACACGGTATTTGCGCAGGAATTTTTCGAACGCGTTTTTTTGGGGAAAAAAACAGTTTTGTGTTAAAAAAAAAAAAAAAAAACAGTAAAGTTAGCCCAATGTTTTTGCATATTGTGAAAGATGAAGTTACGCCGAGTAAATAGATACCTAACATGTCCCGCTTCAAAATTGCACACGCTCGTAGAATTGCGCCAATGTTCGGTACTTAAAAATCCCCATAGGCGACGCTTGAAATTTTTTTACTGGTTACATGTTTTGAGTTACAGAGGAGGTCTAGTGACAAAATTATTGCTCTCGCTCCAACGTTCGCGGCGATACCTCACATGTATGGTTTGAACACCGTTTTCATATGTGGGCGGGACTTACGTATGCGTTCGCTTCTGCGTGCGAGCACACGGGACAGCGGCGCTTTAAAAATATTTTTTTTGTTTTTATTGATAATTATATATATATTTTTTTTTTTTTTTACACTTTTTTGAAAAAAAAATTTTTTTGATCACTTTTATTCCTATTACAAGGAATGTAAACATCCCTTGTAATAGGAATATAACATGACAGGTCCTCTTAATAGTGAGATATGGGGTCAATAAGACCCCATATCTCACCACTAGGCTGGGAAACCTGAAATAAAAAAAAAAAAATAAAACGATCGCCGCTTCCTAGCCGAAGCGGCGCCGTTTTTTTGAATGGAGAGGCCGGGCGTGACGTCATAACATCGCGCCCGGCCTCCAATGATCATAGAGACTCCGGCGACCATCTGGTCCGCCGGAAATCTCTATGATCTACATCCGGCGCCGGCGGATCCACTCTCCACCTCACCGATCGCAACGGTGAGTCGGAACAAGCACCGGAGGGCGGCGGGAGGGGGGGGACGTCCCCTCTCGCCTCCCATAGGAACGATCAAGCGGCGGAACGGCCGCTATGATCTTTCCTATGGTGTAGAGATTCGCCGGCTGAAACCGGCAATATCAGAATGATGTCTGTAACTACAGGCATCATTCAGATATACCCGCCCAAAGCCCAGGACGTCATATGACGCCCGTGGGCAGGAAGTGGTTAAAATGGTGAAACAGTCAAGAAATAACTAATTGACCACAGGTGCCTTGAAACACAAACGTCCATAGATGGATGTAAATGTCCAACCGCACAGGAGGTATAAGTACTCCAAGGGGTGGTGATGGTCTGATGGTTGTCAGAAAACACCTGGCATCATACAGCGACTTCCCAACCGAGAAACCGGGTCCCAATGGGTCATTCAGAGAAAGTGCAAAAAAAGCCTCTTACCAGATCCTGTGGATTCCCATGTCAGCGACAGGGAATCGCATGCGCAGTTTGTCACAAATGACGTGGAATGGGAGCTCAGGAATCGCCAATCTCTTGGATTGTGGTCTGTATGGATCTCGGCCGGCAACCGGATGGGTCCTCACAACGAACCGTCCTCACACCGAACCGTCCCAGCATGCATCAGAAGTTTCACAAACGGTCCCCCGAAAGGAGCAGTTGGAGGGACTGGATCTCATGCGGTAAATGTGGAAACAAAAAGAATGTGCCTCCACATGGTGCAGATAAAAAAGGGTGTTTTTATTGACAAAAACGACCATACACAAATAAAAGCGTGATCACGGTGGATAAAAACAAATGGGCAACAAAGAGAGTGGTGTATGTACCCGACGCGTTTCGACCTAGGGGTCTTCAACAGGGGCATGAAGACCCCTAGGTCGAAACGCGTCGGGTACATACACCACTCTCTTTGTTGCCCATTTGTTTTTATCCACCGTGATCACGCTTTTATTTGTGTATGGTCGTTTTTGTCAATAAAAACACCCTTTTTTATCTGCACCATGTGGAGGCACATTCTTTTTGTTTCCACATTTACCGCATGAGATCCAGTCCCTCCAACTGCTCCTTTCGGGGGACCGTTTGTGAAACTTCTGATGCATGCTGGGACGGTTCGGTGTGAGGACGGTTCGTTGTGAGGACCCATCCGGTTGCCGGCCGAGATCCATACAGACCACAATCCAAGAGATTGGCGATTCCTGAGCTCCCATTCCACGTCATTTGTGACAAACTGCGCATGCGATTCCCTGTCGCTGACATGGGAATCCACAGGATCTGGTAAGAGGCTTTTTTTGCACTTTCTCTGAATGACCCATTGGGACCCGGTTTCTCGGTTGGGAAGTCGCTGTATGATGCCAGGTGTTTTCTGACAACCATCAGACCATCACCACCCCTTGGAGTACTTATACCTCCTGTGCGGTTGGACATTTACATCCATCTATGGACGTTTGTGTTTCAAGGCACCTGTGGTCAATTAGTTATTTCTTGACTGTTTCACCATTTTAAAGACCTATATTCATTTGTACATGCGCTGCATTTTTCCATATGCCTATTTTGTTGTTTTTGTCAAACTGTATGCAGCAGCTTTCATTCATTTTACTGGTTAGCGCGGTGTTTTCTATTTACCCCTATATATATATATATGCAGCCACCCTAGGGAATAAATTAGCGGTTGTTGCAACTTTTTATCTCGCACGGTATTTGCGCAACAAAGTTAGCCCAATTTTTTTGTATAATGTGAAAGATGTTCTGTCGAGTAAATCGATACCCAACATGTCACGCTTTAAACCACACTCATGGAATGAAGCCAAACTTCAGTACTTAAAAATCTCCATAGGCTACGCATTAAATTTTTTTTTACAGACTACATGTTTAGAGTTACAGAGGAGGTCTAGTGCTAGAATTGTTGCTCGCGCTCTAACGCACGTGGCGATACCTCACATGTGTGGTTTGAACAGCGTTTACATACGTGGGTGGGACTTACGCGTGCGTTCGATTCTGAGCGTGAGCTACCGGGGACAGGGGCGTTTTAAATTATTATTTTTTTATTTATTTTTACACTTTCTTATACTTTTTTTTGTGATCAATTTTATTACTATTACAAGGAACGTAAACATCCCTTGTAATAGGAATAGTTTATGACAGATATGTGGGGTCAAAAAGACCCCACATCTCTCCTCCAGGCTGGAAAGCAGGAGAAAAACAAACAAACACACACACACACACACTCTCATGCTTACCAGCCGCGATCACGGCTTTGTTTATATCTGTGGCCCGGACGTGATGTCATAACATCCCTTCCGGGCCTCCGATGGTCATAAAGATGACTGGTGACCATCTGATCACCGGAAATCTCTATGGTCGTCATCCGGCGGTGGCCGATTCTTTCTCCGGGTCCCCGATGGCACAGGAGAGCCCAGAGAAACACCGGATGGCGGCGGGGGTTGTCCCTTCCCGTCGCCTGTAAGAACAATCAAGCGGCGGAACTGCTGCTATGATGTTTTTATGGCACACAGAATCGCCGGCTGAAAATAAGGATATCTGAATGATGCCTGTAGCTGCAGGCATCATTCAGATATTCCCACTGAAAGTCAAAGACGTCATATGACGTCCTTGGGCTGGAAGTGGTTAATCAGAAAATGAAATCCTGCTATATCACTTCAGGCTGGCCACTTTTGCAGATATAGCGATGTAAAACACTAAAAATAATGCCTATACTGTATAAAATCCAGTAATACACTGTCTCACCCTACTCTGCACATGCTCAGTTGCTCTCTATTTTTGGGCACTGCTGAATCTGTAGGGGTCAATCTGCTGACAGGCTTAAAGCGGAATTAAACTCGCCTATCCTTTACAGCCAAGGAAGCTGCTTCTGTTTGATCTGCAACTGCCATGGTGTTGCACATTTGATCAGTTATGACACCAGCCATTTGATGGTAGGACACAAGCAAAATGTGACAGCACCATCTCACGCCAGTGCGTTGATCTGCATTTCAGCACAACGCAGGCCAACGGAAGGACATATGAAAAAAAACAGTTTCCCATTCACACCATAATGCTACGCATGCATGTCAACGGACATAAAAATGTATGTCAACAGATGTCAAACGCGACTAAAATGGATGGAAACATACATGAATTTTCCTTTTATATTAGCTCAAATCAGGGTGAACTGGCCATTGGCAATCCCAGTATTCCAGGAATGTAACTTTTTTGAAACCGATCAATTGATGTGTTTAGTTCCACTTAATAGTTTACTTCTATTCAGGGGCTCTGGGCTTCAACAAAATGGTAGCCTCTGGCAAGAACAAACAGGACCGATGCTAGAGGAAATTTACAGCACAGACTAATTATGGTAGCATAATTATTAATGTGGAATGTATGCTACTTGCTGAAGAACATTTTTTAATCAAGTCGTTTAGGGTAAAGTTCTGTTTTAACTTTGTATTAGACATTTTACTGAGCACCCTTAGCCACTGAACATCTGTACAACCCACAGAAACTGCAAATTTCATGTCTATTGTGTCAATAACCATATTCATAGGTTACCTAATTGTGCCCCTCCTTTTCAACATACACAACCCCCACTTTGTCTTGATGTTTGATGACCCACGCTAGGGGATACCCAAGTGCTGGTTTACCACAATACATCAGAACTGCTGTCAACTGTACCCTATGAACTATTGCATCATACAGTATGCTCTGTCCTCTTTATGCACTATAAATTATAAAGTTGTTTCCCTAGCTCATTATTGATCCCCATCTATTAGCCCAGCTCCAAGTCACCCACTACTGGATTACTTTTATCACAACACTCATTTCTGGTAAAACTTAGAAATAATTCTTTTTTTTTTGCATTTGTGTAAGGGGGGGGGGGGGGGGCCTAAAATAGGAAAGTCGTGTTTTAACGAGTTAGGTTCCCCCTTAATCTTATAGCTTGAATCGGAGTCTTCAAAAGGGATACTCACTAGCTCCAGGTACCACCAAGAGATATAAACCTTCAAGCTTCGCAACCACTGCATCACCATATAAATTCTTCCATGGGATTTTCAGTGTGAGTTTCTCTGTTAAAATAAAACAAATATACATTATTAGGCAATTTATATAGGAAAATAAGGAGGAAAGTGTGCATAGCAAGACTCTTGCTATACTATTTTATCTTGTTATTGCCCTATTTTTCTACATAACTGTAAGCACTTGTCATTAAAAATATTTTATGTACACTACCGTTCAAAAGTTTGGGGTCACATTGAAATGTCCTTATTTTTGAATACAACAGGACAATGACCCTAAACACACCTCCAAATTGTGCAAGAACTATTTACAGCAGAAGCAGGCAGCTGGTATTCTATCGGTAATGGAGTGGCCAGCACAGTCACCAGATCTGAACCCCATTGAGCTTTTGTGGGAGCAGCTTGACCGTATGGTACGCCAGAAGTGCCCATCCAACCAATCCAACTTGTGGGAGCTGCTTCTAGAAGCGTGGGGTGCAATTTCTCCAGCTTACCTCAATAAATTAACAGCTAGAATGCCAAAGGTGTGCAATGCTGTAATTGCTGCAAAAGGAGGATTCTTTGATGAAAGCAAAGTTTGATGTAAAAACAATGTTATTTCAAATACAAATCATTATTTCTAACCTTGTCAATGTCTTGACTCTATTTTCTATTCATTTCACAACGTATGGTGGTGAATAAGTGTGACTTTTCATGGAAAACACAAAATTGTTTGGGTGACCCCCAAACTTTTGAACGGTAGTGTATTTGTATTGCTCCCCTGTTTCATTGTATTGTGTCACTGGAGAAGATGGTGCTATTTAAATCATTATGGCTAAAACCCCCTATGGTACGAAGGTTTAAATCAGGGGTAGGCAAGGGTGCAGCAAGCGGCACGCAAAGCCTCTTTTGCCAGCACTCGACTCCCTCCCCATCAGCAGAACAGTGCAGGGAAGTGTTAGTGAGACACTAAGACCCCATTCACACAGGGGCAACACGACTTGCAGGTCGCCTCAGCGAGGTGACCTGCAAATGACTTCCGCGGCGACTTGCAAAACGACTTCTGTATAGAAGTCTATGCAAGTCGCCCCAAGTCGCCCCCAAAGTCGTACAGGAACCTTTTTCTAAGTCAGAGCGACTTGCGTCGCTCCGATTAGAACGGTTCCATTGTACAGAACGGGAGGCGACTTGTCAGGCGACTAGGTCGCCCGGCAAGTCGTCCCTGTGTGAATGGGCTCTGATGCATTCCAATTTCAGGATTCCCCACACCGCACCTGCACTGAGGGGGGGGGGGGGGGGGGCACGGTGCCCCCACACATTGTAAAAGATGGGAAACATTGTTTGGTTCTCTAACTTCGTTCTAGCTGGGATCATCAGCTGTTGTGATGGGGAACAGATTGGGTGCAGTTCTGCTGGGGGGGGGGGCAACAACTAAAGCCAATCACAGTCCTGCTAGCCCCGTCCACCATCTGGAGGAAGATGACTCGCTTGGTTGCCACTACCAATCTCAAATAAGAAGGGATTTTACTGCGATTGAGAAAACCACAATCAGGTGACAGTTTGTGGAATTACTGTTAAGCTTCTGGGAACTTTGTTGAAATTATTCCTGAACCTTTGCGTCACTTACTACTGAACCCCTGCACTGTGTCCCTTTAAGTCACAGCCAGTATTCAGCGCAATGAAAATCGCACCCAACTTTTGCTGTGGTGCAGATCGCTGCACTTTTTCTCAGCTGCGGGGGCCCATTATGATCCTGCACACAGGCCCACTGCTTTCAGAAAATGCCCCTGACCTGAGCTCATCATTGCACATCCATTTCAGATGCTTGTATGTGACATCACATACATCATATGCAAGCATGTGGGCTGGACGCGAGAGGTACAGTAGATCAGCAGGATGAGTGTGCCAGGACAGGTAGATGTGTCTCTGCTTCCTTTCACCACTCTGCATATCATAGATGAGAAAGGGGTTCAGCGTTGGGGCAGGCAAGCAGGAGGGGTTCAGCGTTGGGGCAGGCAAGCAGGAGGGGTTCAGCGTTGGGGCAGGCAAGCAGGAGGGGTTCAGCGTTGGGGCAGGCAAGCAGGAGGGGTTCAGCGTTGGGGCAGGCAAGCAGGAGGGGTTCAGCGTTGGGGCAGGCAAGCAGGAGGGGTTCAGCGTTGGGGCAGGCAAGCAGGAGGGGTTCAGCGTTGGGGCAGGCAAGCAGGAGGGGTTCAGCGTTGGGGCAGGCAAGCAGGAGGGGTTCAGCGTTGGGGCAGGCAAGCAGGAGGGGTTCAGCGTTGGGGCAGGCAAGCAGGAGGGGTTCAGCGTTGGGGCAGGCAAGCAGGAGGGGTTCAGCGTTGGGGCAGGCAAGCAGGAGGGGTTCAGCGTTGGGGCAGGCAAGCAGGAGGGGTTCAGCGTTGGGGCAGGCAAGCAGGAGGGGTTCAGCGTTGGGGCAGGCAAGCAGGAGGGGTTCAGCGTTGGGGCAGGCAAGCAGGAGGGGTTCAGCGTTGGGGCAGGCAAGCAGGAGGGGTTCAGCGTTGGGGCAGGCAAGCAGGAGGGGTTCAGCGTTGGGGCAGGCAAGCAGGAGGGGTTCAGCGTTGGGGCAGGCAAGCAGGAGGGGTTCAGCGTTGGGGCAGGCAAGCAGGAGGGGTTCAGCGTTGGGGCAGGCAAGCAGGAGGGGTTCAGCGTTGGGGCAGGCAAGCAGGAGGGGTTCAGCGTTGGGGCAGGCAAGCAGGAGGGGTTCAGCGTTGGGGCAGGCGAGCAGGAGGGGTTCAGCGTTGGGGCAGGCGAGCAGGAGGGGTTCAGCGTTGGGGCAGGCGAGCAGGAGGGGTTCAGCGTTGGGGCAGGCGAGCAGGAGGGGTTCAGCGTTGGGGCAGGCGAGCAGGAGGGGTTCAGCGTTGGGGCAGGCGAGCAGGAGGGGTTCAGCGTTGGGGCAGGCGAGCAGGAGGGGTTCAGCGTTGGGGCAGGCGAGCAGGAGGGGTTCAGCGTTGGGGCAGGCGAGCAGGAGGGGTTCAGCGTTGGGGCAGGCGAGCAGGAGGGGTTCAGCGTTGGGGCAGGCGAGCAGGAGGGGTTCAGCGTTGGGGCAGGCGAGCAGGAGGGGTTCAGCGTTGGGGCAGGCGAGCAGGAGGGGTTCAGCGTTGGGGCAGGCGAGCAGGAGGGGTTACAGCGTTGGGGCAGGCGAGCAGGAGGGGTTACAGCGTTGGGGCAGGCGAGCAGGAGGGGGTTACAGCGTTAGGGCAGGCGAGCAGGAGGGGGTTACAGCGTTAGGGCAGGCGAGCAGGAGGGGGTTACAGCGTTAGGGCAGGCGAGCAGGAGGGGGTTACAGCGTTAGGGCAGGCGAGCAGGAGGGGGTTACAGCGTTAGGGCAGGCGAGCAGGAGGGGGTTACAGCGTTAGGGCAGGCGAGCAGGAGGGGGTTACAGCGTTAGGGCAGGCGAGCAGGAGGGGGTTACAGCGTTAGGGCAGGCGAGCAGGAGGGGGTTACAGCGTTAGGGCAGGCGAGCAGGAGGGGGTTACAGCGTTAGGGCAGGCGAGCAGGAGGGGGTTACAGCGTTAGGGCAGGCGAGCAGGAGGGGGTTACAGCGTTAGGGCAGGCGAGCAGGAGGGGGTTACAGCGTTAGGGCAGGCGAGCAGGAGGGGGTTACAGCGTTAGGGCAGGCGAGCAGGAGGGGGTTACAGCGTTAGGGCAGGCGAGCAGGAGGGGGTTACAGCGTTAGGGCAGGCGAGCAGGAGGGGGTTACAGCGTTAGGGCAGGCGAGCAGGAGGGGGTTACAGCGTTAGGGCAGGCGAGCAGGAGGGGGTTACAGCGTTAGGGCAGGCGAGCAGGAGGGGGTTACAGCGTTAGGGCAGGCGAGCAGGAGGGGGTTACAGCGTTAGGGCAGGCGAGCAGGAGGGGGTTACAGCGTTAGGGCAGGCGAGCAGGAGGGGGTTACAGCGTTAGGGCAGGCGAGCAGGAGGGGGTTACAGCGTTAGGGCAGGCGAGCAGGAGGGGGTTACAGCGTTAGGGCAGGCGAGCAGGAGGGGGTTACAGCGTTAGGGCAGGCGAGCAGGAGGGGGTTACAGCGTTAGGGCAGGCGAGCAGGAGGGGGTTACAGCGTTAGGGCAGGCGAGCAGGAGGGGGTTACAGCGTTAGGGCAGGCGAGCAGGAGGGGGTTACAGCGTTAGGGCAGGCGAGCAGGAGGGGGTTACAGCGTTAGGGCAGGCGAGCAGGAGGGGGTTACAGCGTTAGGGCAGGCGAGCAGGAGGGGGTTACAGCGTTAGGGCAGGCGAGCAGGAGGGGGTTACAGCGTTAGGGCAGGCGAGCAGGAGGGGGTTACAGCGTTAGGGCAGGCGAGCAGGAGGGGGTTACAGCGTTAGGGCAGGCGAGCAGGAGGGGGTTACAGCGTTAGGGCAGGCGAGCAGGAGGGGGTTACAGCGTTAGGGCAGGCAAGCAGGAGGGGGTTACAGCGTTAGGGCAGGCGAGCAGGAGGGGGTTGCAGCGTTCGGGCGGGCGAGCAGGAGGGGGTTACAGCGTTCGGGCAGGCGAGCAGGGGGTTACAATGGTGGCAGACGAGCAGGGGGTTACAATGGTGGGACAGGTGAGCGGGGGGGGGGGGGTATAGTGGTGGGAAAGATGAGAAGCAGGGTTCAGTGTTGGGCCAGAAGAGAAGGGGGTTACAGTGGTTGGACAGATGAGCAGGGGGGTTCTGTAGTGGGACAAAAAAAAAACAAAAAACAAAAAACGGGGGGATAGAGCAGTAGGGCAGATGTGAAATAAGGTGTATTGGTGGGACAGATGAGCAGGGGGTTACAGTGGTAAGGCAGGAGAGCAGAGGGAACAGAGGTGAGAGATGTACAGGAGGTACATTAGTGGGGCAGATGAGAAAACAGGTTACAGTGGTGGGGCAGATGAGCAGATGAGTTCAGTATTAGGACAGAAGAGCATGGGGATATGGCGGTGGAGCAGATGTGAACGGAGGTACAGTGGTAGGGCAGAAGAGCATGGGGGTTACAGTGGTGGGGCAGAAGAGCAGGGGGTTACAGTGGTGGGGCAGAAGAGCAAGGGGTTACAGTGGTGGGGCAGAAGAGCAGGGGGTTACAGTGGTTGGGCAGAAGAGCAGGGGGTTACAGTGGTTGGGCAGAAGAGCAGGGGGTTACAGTGGTTGGGCAGAAGAGCAGGGGGTTACAGTGGTTGGGCAGAAGAGCAGGGGGTTACAGTGGTTGGGCAGAAAAGCAGGGGGTTACAGTGGTTGGGCAGAAGAGCAGGGGGTTACAGTGGTTGGGCAGAAGAGCAGGGGGTTACAGTGGTTGGGCAGAAGAGCAGGGGGTTACAGTGGTTGGGCAGAAGAGCAGGGGGTTACAGTGGTTGGGCAGAAGAGCAGGGGGTTACAGTGGTTGGGCAGAAGAGCAGGGGGTTACAGTGGTTGGGCAGAAAAGCAGGGGGTTACAGTGGTTGGGCAGAAAAGCAGGGGGTTACAGTGGTTGGGCAGAAGAGCAGGGGGTTACAGTGGTTGGGCAGAAGAGCAGGGGGTTACAGTGGTTGGGCAGAAGAGCAGGGGGTTACAGTGGTTGGGCAGAAGAGCAGGGGGTTACAGTGGTTGGGCAGAAGAGCAGGGGGTTACAGTGGTTGGGCAGAAGAGCAGGGGGTTACAGTGGTTGGGCAGAAGAGCAGGGGGTTACAGTGGTTGGGCAGAAGAGCAGGGGGGGTTACAGTGGTTGGGCAGAAGAGCAGGGGGGGTTACAGTGGTTGGGCAGAAGAGCAGGGGGGGTTACAGTGGTTGGGCAGAAGAGCAGGGGGGTTACAGTGGTTGGGCAGAAGAGCAGGGGGTTACAGTGGTTGGGCAGAAGAGCAGGGGGTTACAGTGGTTGGGCAGAGCAGGGGGTTACAGTAGTTGGGCAGAAGAGCAGGGGGTTACAGTAGTTGGGCAGAAGAGCAGGGGGTTACAGAGGTGGGGCAGATGTACAGGGGGGGGTACAGTGGCGGGGCAGAGGCGAAAGGAGGTACATCAGTGGAACAAATGAGCAGGGGGTTACAGTGGTGAGGCATAAGAGCAGATGTGTGACAGATGTGCAGGAGGTACAGTGGTGGGGCAGATGAGCAGATAAGGTCAGTGTTAGGACAGAGAAGATGTTTAAGAGGTAAGACAGAAGAGCATTGAGGTATGGCAGTGAGGCAGATGAGAAAAGGGGGAACAGTGGTGGGGCAGATTTGCAGGGAGACAGCTTTCTGAGGTGTGGAGTTGCAAGAATTGGGGCTGATCTGAGATGTGAGAGTGCAGAATATTAATTTCTCACTACTACTCGAGTAGTTTACAGCATTTACTTTATAAAAAATCCTTCTCGTGATTGAGAGTGTAAAGTTGACATTTTTTTGGTATAAAATCAGCACGCTCAATTTCTTTGAAAATATTTTTTGGCGTACTGTGCTCAAAAGGTTGCCTACCCCTGGTTTAAATAATGCAGGAGTTGTAAAATCTATAGTTTATTTCTGAACAGGCAACTAAAATCTTTAAGCCCATCAATAGTTAACATGCAGATCACCCTATCTTTTCTACCAATCGCCAACTTCTGATGAAAAGATCAAACTGCGATTTTCAAAGCTTGCGTAGATGAACATCTGTGTGTGACTTTGATATTTGTCTAATAAAGGGTTCACTGATTTTATGCACTTAACACACACGATCCAAAGAGAGAATGCTACAACCATGGCAACTAAGCACCATTTTTGGAAGGTGAAGGAAGACATTATTCAAGAGATTTGTTTTAGGCTATCCTTACATCAATTAAAGCAGCTGGAAGACAGATACCTTAGGAATAAAATTAAGTTATTAATGAAAAACTTACGTAAGTAAAATAGATAATGGGTTCACGGTGAATTTAAAATGAAAGCTAAGCGGAGTTAGGGACAGCCACACAGATTTGAAGAACCTAGGATATGAAATACTCAGAAAAGCTATTTTTATATCTAGTATCAGTAAAGGGAAACTCCACAAATGCTTTTCAGTAGATATATTCCTGTAACTTGCCCTTGTGCCCTAAATAGTAGACTAAGCAGTGCTTTGTGCACGCTATCAGTGTCAGAAAATACTCTGTGACATAAGACGAACCCTGCCCAATCCATCCCATAAAGGTCAGATCAGAAAACAAATGACATCTGTCCGTGGAAAACATTGCAGTACAGCACTATAAACACCCTAAATCCATCCAAACATGGAGTGAGAAATATCAATTGATCACAACTAATTTTCCTAAAATGACAGAGAGCTCAAGCTAAGTTTACACTTCGTTATTGTAAAGGAATTTGTTGTTTCTTTAAATAACATGTTATACTTACCACCCTTGTGCAAGGGTTTTGAATAGAGCGGCCCAATCCTCCTTTTCTGGGGTCCCCCGGCAGCGCTCCTGGCTCCTTCATCCGCATTGAGTCCCCCCACGGAGAGCCACTTTTCTGGGGGCACTCGTGTGGGCGCGCTGCAAAGTCCTGCTGCTGCATCCATTGACATAGACAGGACTTGGCCCCACCCACCAGCTCCTGTGTCACAGGATCTGATTGACAGCAGCGGGAGCCAATGGGATCATTCTCGTCGCTGGAAAGATCAGGTTCAGGTAAGTAAAAGTGGGGCTCTGGGGGGCAGCTGCACCACAGAAGGTTTTTCACCTTAATGCATAGAATGCATTAAGGTGAAAACCACGAGACTTTACAAAGTTTTTGTAAACCTTCTCATATACCCAGTGAAGTGACAGGCCTCTGGTGATACGCAGACATGAAACAAATCTTCCTACATAGGTTTTACTTGTTTATCTGCTGTCTTCTCTTCACTACACCCCTTCAGAAGGGCAGAATCATGTTAAAATCCTCCTCCATCTGTAAGTATCACAGTATCACAGAGGAGGGGGCGGAGAGCTGCAGTTACAGTGTGCAAGAGCTGATTGGAGGAAAGTCACCCCCCCCCCCGCCCCCCCCCAGCACACAGGAGCAAAGGAAGGATACAGAGCTGTGTTCTGAATAGACCAGCTGTGTGCCGAGCTCCCTCCCCATCACAATCTCATGTGTCGGGAAAACCTCTCAGAAGTGACACATGCTAATAACAGAGGAACGAAGCACCAGAGAGAAAAACAACACTTAGAGCTTTGGAGAGAGACAAGTAAAAACACTACAAATATATGCGCTTTTCTCAGATTTCATAACTGAAGTTTACAGCAAACGTTTTTTCCACTTCAGCCCCGGAAACATTTGCCCCCTTAATGACCAGGCCATTTTTTGCGATACGCCACTGCGTTGCTTTAACTGACAATTGCGCAGTCGTGCAACATTGTACCCAAACAAAATTGATGTCCTTTTTTCCCACAAATACAGCTTTATTTTGGTGGTATTTGATCACCTCTGCGTTTTTTTTTTTTTTTGTGCTATAAAACAGAGTAACAATTTTGAAAAAAAAAATTGTTTTTACTTCTTGCTATAATACATTTCCCCAAAAAAAAAAAAAAATGTATTTTTATATATATAAATTTTGTCATCAGTTTAGGCCAATATATATTCTTCTATATATTTTTGGTAAGAAAAAAGAAAAAAAAATTGCAATGGCCGTACATTGATTGGTTTGCACGAAAGTTGCAGTGTCTACAAAATAGGGGCTAGATTTATGGCATTTTTATTATTTTATTTTTTTACTAGTAATGGTGGCAATCTGCGATTTTTAGCAGGACTGCGACATTGCACAGACAGAGCAGACACTTTTTTGGGACCATTGACATTTATACAGCGATCAGTAGTATAAATAGCCACTGATTACTGTGTAAATGTCACTGGCAGGGAAGGGGTTAACACTAGGGGGCGATCAAGGCGTTAAATGTGTTCCCAAGGTGTGTTCTAACTGTAAGGGCGGGATGGGCTGCCAGGGACATGACAGATCACTGTTCCCGATCACTGGAACAGTAGATCCCCATCATGTCACCTGTCAGAATAGGGAATCGCCTTGTTTACAAAAGGCAGTTCCCCGTTATGCCTCTGTAAAAGGCGATCGCAGGTCACCGGTGGACATAGAGTCCTCCCGACCCAGCAGCGGGCGCAAGCCGGAAGCGCCCGCGCAAGCTGCTGTACAGCTACGACGATTTTCACAGGAGAGCCGACCTGCGGCCGTATAATGAGGCCGGCTGGTCAGCAAGCGGTTAAGAAAAGCATTTAGGGCCAATTTCTCTCCAAATTCTTTCCTGTAATTTAATAAGAAAAATAAAAAATTCACCAACAAATAATAGACACTAGTGACAGAGGGCTTTGCACACAAAACGCACGTTCTATGCTGCACTACATGTTTAAATCACAGACCAAGTTTAAACTGAACTGTTCCAAAGTACACTGTAATCTGTCCCTAAAGGCTAAAATTACAGACTACTGCAGGGATAAACACTTCTTTACTCATTGTCCTATCCATCTGGACCCATTTGGAAAAGAAACAAAGCAAAGCATAGACTCTTAATATCCAAAAATGAATATTATTGTTACATGGTCCACGTTTTACATTTTGATCTTTAAAGAAGAATTTCAGGTATGGATATTTTATACATACCGTAGTTATAATGGTTCAGCTTGGTATAGATCATACCTGGACGAACCACCTGGAAATCATTGAAGTAGACACCGCTACTCCAGTGACCTCTACTAGTTTCTGGGTCCTGTACCGAGTGGCTGCACTACTAGAATGCTTTGCATTTTTTGAACAAATGTATATCGTTCTCCGACTGGACGAGGTGAAGAGCGTGACCTTATCACCTCTCCACCTCATCTAATCAGAGAATGCTTTGCATTCATTCAGAATATGCAAAGAATTCTCCGATTGCCGCCTGTTTACAATGCAGCAGGACAGCCAGTCGGCACAGGACCTGAAAGAAAGTGGAGAGCACTGGAGTAGAGGTGTCTACTTCCTGTGATTTCAAGCTTCCAGGAGGATCAACCACTTATGGTATATACATAGTTACATTGTTTCAGCCTGAACCAGTGTAACTATGTATAAAAGATTCATACTTGGAATTTTTCTTTAAAGTAAGTGGCTGTAAACCTCAGACATGAAATCTGAACTAAGCGCATCCTTCTATACTGTGTACTTGTCTCTATTCAAAGCTCTGATTGTGATTTCTCTCTGCTGCCTATTATCTACATGAATCACTTTTGACAGATTTTCCCAACACCAAGAGAAAAAAAGGTGGTGGGGAGGAGAGCTCCAGCATACAGCCTGTGATTGTCTGCCACAGCTGTGATTGTTTTCCTGAGGTGTGAGGAAGGGATGTCTCTTCCTTTAAAGTGGTAGTAACCACAGGATAAAAAAATAAAAAAATAAAAATCATCCCTTGCAAGGCAATAGAATAATGTGCTAGTATGCATCAGGAGCAGCAAGATAAAGATTTTGAGAAATCTAGTCAAAAGTCAGAAATCTGCCCTGAGCCTGAGGTCAAATTACAAATACCCCATGCAATGTGCTAAATGTTGACCAATTGTACAGTGCCTTGAAAAAGTATTCATACCCCTTGAAATTTTCCAGATTTTGTCATGTTACAACTAAAAACGTAAAAGTATTTTATTGGGATTTTATGTGATAGACCAACACAAATTGGCACATAATTGTGAAGTGGAAGGAAAATGATAAATGGTTTTCAACATCTTTTACAAATATCTGAACAGTGTGGCGTGCATTTGTATTCAGCCCCCTTTACTCTGATACCCCCAACTAAAATCTAGTGGAACCAATTGCCTTCATAAGTCATCTAACTAGTAAATAAAGTCCACCTGTGTGTAATTTAATCTCAGTATAAATACAGCTGTTCTGTGAAGCCCTCAGGAGGTTTCTTAGAGAACTTTAGTGAACAAACAGCATCATGAAGGCCAAGGAACACACCAGACAGGCCAGAGATAAAGTTGTGGAGAAGATAAAGCAGGGTTAGGTTATAAAAAAAAATATGGTTTGTTGGTATAGGAATATAAATAGCCGCCCCTAATATCCTCTCCCCCCACTGACCCAAAAAAAATAGATAAAAATAGTGTATAGTACAAAATAATGTATAATAAAAAGCTGCCACTTTGGATATTTTACATTTTTTATCAAACGCAAAACCTATAACAATAAATGAACAATAGGAAAAGATAGTGGCGCTAATGAGTGGAATAGTGATAAATAACCGTGAATCAAAGAAATATTGAAACAATGATTTTGTAGTTATAAAAATAGTAAAAATCACCCAGTGATAAGTGAAAAAAATCTATATAATAATAATAATAATAATAATTAATAATAATAATGTCCATGAATACAAGATGGCAAAACAAATAAGACTTCAATGTTCTTGGACTCTTAATCTTCCACCACACCAACGTGTTTGTGACACCTCTCCCTCTGAAAAGTGCACTCACCAGCTTGTATTGCCCCCCACTCTCTTGTAAGCGCCGTCTCACGTCAGTACGATAGATTATCGTCTAGCCATGCCCCCGACATTTTTCGTCACTAAGAAACTAAGGAATCCCATGAGGAAGTCTTAGTGACGAAACATGTCGGGTCGTGGCTACACAGCAATCTATCGTACTGACGTGAGACGCCGCTTGCTGAGCAACCACACACTGATACCGGACAGCAGGACCTTAGGAGTGGGGTGAGAGATACATCATAAGCGCACACTTCAGGTCCGCCGTGACCGCAGTACACCGCTAAGCCATCGTTTGCTTGCTGTGGATTAACTTTTGAGGCTTACTTTTTTTGTTTTAAATGTGAGTGTAAACATTGAAGTGTTTTTGGTGTGATTTTATTAAACTGGTTTAAACGTTATCATGCTATGTGGAGCACTTTGTTTATTTATTTTCCACATATGGAGCTTTTCTGATTTGAGTCACGGATCATCGTTTGCAACCCAGGTGTGGTTCAATTGCTATTTTTGCCAAACACGAGAGTGGGAGGCAATACAAGCTGGTGAGTGCGCTTTTCAGAGGGAGAGGTGTCATAAACATGTTGGTGTGGTGGAAGATTAAGAGTCCAAGAAGATTGAAGTCTTATTTGTTTTGCCATCTTATATTCATAGACTATATTATTATTATATAGATTTTTTTCACTTATCACTGGGTGATTTTTACTATTTATAACTACAGAATCATTGTTTCAATATTTCAACATTTCTTTGATTCACGGTTATTTATCACTATTACACTCATTAGCGCCACTATCTTTTCCTATTGTTCATTTATTGTTATAGGTTTTGATTTGGGATATAAAAAAAAAAATATCCCAAGCTTTGAATATCTCACAGAGCACTGTTCATCATTCGAAAATGGAAAGAGTATGGCACAACTACAAACCTACCAAGACATGGCCGTCCACCTAAACAGACAGGCTGGGAAAGAAGAGCATTAATCAGAGAAGCAGCCAAGAGGTCCATGGTAACTCTGGAGGAGCTGCAGAGATCCTCAGCTCAGGTGGGAGAATCTGTCCACAGGACAACTATTAGTCATGCACTCTACAAATCTGCCCTTTATGGAAGAGTGGCAAGAAAAAAATTCATTGTTGAAAGAAAGCCGTAAGAAGTCCTATTTGCCGTTTGCGAGAAGCCATGTGGGGGACATAGCATACACGCGGAAGATGCTCTGGTCAGATGAGACCAAAACTGAACTTTTTGGCTTAAAAGCAAAATGCTATGTGTGGTGGAAAACTAATGCCCCGTACACACGGTCGGATTTTCCGATGGAAAATGTCCGATCGGAGCGTGTTGTCGGAAATTCCGACCGTGTGTGGGCTCCATCGGACATTTTCCATCGGATTTTCCGACACACAAAGTTGGAGAGCAGGAGATAAAATTTTCCGACAACAAAATCCGTTGTCGGAAATTCCGATCGTGTGTACACAAATCCGACGGACAAAGTGCCACGCATGCTCAGAATAAATAAAGAGATGAAAGCTATTGGCCACTGCCCCGTTTATAGTCCCGACGTACGTGTTTTACGTCACCGCGTTTAGAACGATCGGATTTTCCGACAACTTTGTGCGACCGTGTGTATGCAAGACAAGTTTGAGCCAACATCCGTCGGAAAAAATCCTAGGATTTTGTTGTCGGAATGTCCGAACAAAGTCCGACCGTGTGTACGCCCTATAACACTGCCTATCAACCTGAACACACAATCTCCCCAGTGAAACATGGTGGTGGCAGCATCATGTTGTGGGGATGCTTATCTTCAGCAGGTACAGAGAAGCTGGTCAGAGTTGATGAGAAGATAGATGCAGCCAAATACAGGGAAATCTTAGAAGAAAACCTGCAAAGTCAGAAAGTCTGCAAAAGACTTGAGACTGAGGTGAAGGTTCACCTTCCAGCAGGACAATGACCCTACACATACAGCCAGAGCTCCAATGGAATGGTTTAGATCAAAGCATATGCATGTGTATGAATGACCCAGAGTCAAGAACTAAATCCAATTGAGAATCTGTAACAAGACTTGAAAATTGCTGTTCACAGATGCTCTCCATCCAATGTGACAGAGCTTAAGCTATTTTGTAAAGAATGGGCAAAAATTTCACTCTCTAGATGTGCAAAGCTGGTAGAGACATACCCAAAAAGACTTCCAGCTGTAATTGCAGCAAAAGGTGGTTCTATAAAGTATTGATTTAGGGGGGCTGAATACAAATGCATGTCACACTTTACTTACCTGTTCTGCGCAACAGTAGGGTAGATTTACTAAGGCTGGCGCACTAAGAATCTGGTGAAGCTGTGCATGGTAGACAATCAGCTTCTAACCTCAACTTGTTCAATTAAGCTTTGACAATAAAACCTGGAAGCCGATTGATTTCTATGCATAAATGACCCCAATTTTGCACTCTCCAGCTCTAGTAAATAAACCCCAGTATTGCTCAGAGCAGCCCCTAACCTCCTCTTCTTAGGTGCCCCGCTAACACTCCTGGCTCCTCTTCTCTGTGGCATTCCATAGGAAGCGGCTTCCTAACTGGGCCTACCTGCAGGCTCGCTCACGAACCGTGCTGTGTGCATCAATTGACAACCACACACACAGTGCCACTTGGCCCTACCCTCTGCTCCCTTGTCACAGGATTTGATTGACAGCAGCAAGAGCCATTGGCTGTGAAGGGTGGAAGAGGGGAGAGCGTGGAAGAGGGGAGAGCGTGGAAGAGGGGAGAGCGTGGAAGAGGGGAGAGCGTGGAAGAGGGGAGAGCGTGGAAGAGGGGAGAGCGTGGAAGAGGGGAGAGCGTGGAAGAGGGGAGAGCGAGGCTGCCAGCAGCACTGGATCGAGTGATGTCAGGTAAGTGTCTGCAGAGAATGCATTAAGGTAGAAAACATTTTTGCCTTTACAACGACTTAAGAAATAAAAAGACCCAAAATGATCATTTAACATAAAGCTACAACTTCACTAAATATAAAATACGCACCAATTAAACCAGCTTTTACTTTAAAGGGCACATCAAGTTCACTCTGAAAGGGAAAACCGTATTATTTGATATGAACCATAACAAAAGGCTAAAATGATTATTTTCATTTATTAAAACAAATGCACATAATGTCACTTTTTGTGTTGTCCAGCTTTCAGTTGCTCTCATAATTTCCTTCTTTTGCATGCATGCATACATACATACATACATACAACTTCTTACTCTTGCATTTAAGGTCCATGGCTCCCCCTTTCTCCTCCCATTACAATTTAAATACCTAAAAAATACCTACCAGTCTTCTGAAAGACATTTACTCAAAGTCAGGTCAGCTGCTTTTATGTAGCATTTCTTTCTCCTGGCCAGGGGAGGGCTTTGTGTGTGAGATAGAAGCACCAAATAGGAGCCACTGCCTGTGTGGCCAACAAAAGCCTTTGCTTGCACAGAACGTACCCTGGAGAACCACAAACATCAGAGAAGCAGCAGCTCAGGACCAAACACAATGGTCTCCAGCACACTGGAAAATATTTAAGGGTTCCAACTTTTATGCTTTTAATGGGAGTATTTTTAACCCCAAAAAGAAAAATTTAGTATATTGCAGCTTACCCATCCTTAGATGTGGTAGCTGAACTTGTTTTTACAGTCTTTTTTCCCTTTAATTTCACCTAGGGATTCTAAAGATAACAAACTTCATGTCCCTTTGTAACTACGGTCAATTCTCCTTTGCATCAACAGAGGCAGGAATCGTTTTTAAACAGGTTGGACTTTGAACACGTCTGCCATTTTTCACCTATAGTATATGGCACATAGATGGGACCATTAGTTTAAACAATAATAATAATAAAATGATCTGTGCTTTCTTCACAGCTCACAGGAAGTGACAAAGACACTGCATTTTTGGCAAGATCCACAGATATTTTCTGTACTTGATGAAAATGTCTGTAGCCTAAAACAAGAAACAGTGCATCCACCACATTTGGAAAACTGCAACAACTGGATTGTAAGGCCCCTTTCACACGAGGCGGACTCCGTTTCTACGGAGCCCGCCTCGGTCCGCCGGCTAAGCGGGAGATCTGTCCGTTGATCTCCGCTGAGCCGGCGGATGACAGGTCCCTCTCTGCTCACTGTGCGGAGAGGGGCTTGCCAGGCGCCGCTGCCGCCTATGGAGGGATCGGATGAAAACGGACAGCATGTCTGTTTTCATCAGATCTCACCCGATCCGATAGCGACGGACCTGGACGTAGAGCCATCCGTCTGCTTTTAGCTGACATCCGACGCTCCATAGACTAACATGGAGCGCCCGTTCAGGTCCGCCGTCAAAACTGACAGGCGGACCTGAACGGTCCGATCGCGTGAAAGGGGCCCCAACACCTTGTTATATTATTACTAATGAAAATGAATTGCAAAGCTTTTTAGATCACTACATTACTTTCCAATATTAAAAAAATTGTTATAATGATCGAGTGGTGCTTATGTGTAGTTGTATGATGGAGCATACATTTTTGTTGCTTTGCCAAAAAAAATAACGAAATAAAACTGGACAGTTAGGGTCGGTTCACACTGGGGCAACACGACTTTAGCGCGACTTTGTACCGCGACTTCAACGCGGCTTCGACGCGACTTCAGCAAATTACAAGGCGACTTGAAGTCGCCTCCATGACAGGCGACTTCGCCTGTGGCCAATCACAGGGCAATCGGCTCTCTGGGAGGGAGGGGGGGAGGGAGGGGTTTTCCCTGCAAAGTCGCTTGACTTTACAGAGAGATCCGACTTGGAGGCGACTTCCATAGATTTCTATGGTACAGGTCGCCTACCAAGTCGGATCAAAGTAGTACAGGGAGTACGCTCTGAAGTCGGAGCGACTTCAGTAGCGTCTATTAAGACGCTAGCGTTCACTCCCATTCAAACTATTTCTGGGGCGACTTGGGGCGACTTGAGGGCGTACAAGTCGGATCCCAAGTCGCCCCCGTGTGAACCGAGCCTAACATTTACCTTGGAAAAAAAAAAATCAAAATAATTCCAAAATTAACATACCAGTGCATTTTCTCGAATCCTCAGGTTCTCGAGTGACACATTTCCTAAAAGAAAAAAAATAGAAATGATTTCAGTACACAATTTAAACAAAAGAAAGCAAACAGTTTAAATCTGGCCACACACTGATCAAAATTTGTCAGGTTCAGTAGGAAATCATTTGATCAAATTGAGTCAAAGGGACATACTGAAAACCTCTTGATCAGCAGCAGGTCCCAATGTCAGCATACAATGTCCTGGCAGGGGGAAGAGGTTTCCTCTATCCACCTCCTCATCTGTGTGAATGAAGGAATCAGTTTTTGTTTTTTTTTGTTCTCATTTAGCCCGCCAGTTAAAAACAAAAAAATGATAACAGTCTTTGGCCAGCTTAAGAAAGGGTAAAAAGGGTATATTTAGGATAAACAATTTCAATCCTGCCTAATAATCACTAGCTATTGTAGAGATCAGCTGATGTCATGGTATCGAGTCAACTGCATTATATAAGACAGACAGTCAAGGACATCAGAAGTTCAACAGCCACTGGAAATAAATAATGTAGTGACAACAGATACAGCAAGTACTTAAAAAAAAAAAAAAAGGACAAGGGGGAAAACAACCACAGAAGTGAAATATGGTTTCAAGGTTTCATAACAAATGTAGAAGCTTGATGACGAATATTAAAAGCAGGAATAAACTTTCACAATCAACTTACGATTTGGAATTCTTATGCTCCTAGCATTAGTAAATAGCTAAGAAGGTATATTTACTTTAATTTAAACTTTTTTTTTTTAAATTACATTTCTTCAGTTGTTTCTAGCCTAGGCCAAAATGTCATACATTCCACGAATCCTCAGGAGGGGAGGAGGGGTTTTCTCAGCTAAACACACCCTTCTGCCTGAATGCCTGGTTTGGAGGAAAATTATTCATGTAAAATTTACTTCCTGGAATTCATCGGTCCTTAACCAAGATGGCCACGGATAGAAATGCAGTGTTTTTTAAAGTGATTTTTCGTGTGGATATGGGCCCCATAGCCATGGTGTCCTGACTCCCCCTCATACTGAGGAGCGATGGGAAAACCAAAACAAGAAAAGCAAAGACCTGGCTACAGTTGGTGAACTGCCATCATCCCTAAGGCTACTTTCACACTGAGGCGCTTTACAGGCACTACAGCACTAAAAATAGCGCCTGCATAGTGCCTGTAAAGAGCCTCACCTGTCTCTCCAGTGTGAAAGCCAGAGGGCTTTCACACTGGAGCGGTGCGCTTGCAGGACAGAAAAAAAAAGTCCTGCAAGCAGCATCTTTGCAGAGCTGTAGGAATGGTGTATACACTGCTCCTAAAGCGCCCCTGCCCATTGAAAACAATGGGGCAGCGCCGCCTAACCGCCGCTGCAGCGGCGCTTTGCAGGCGGTTTTAACCCTTTTTCGGCTGCTTGTGGGGGTTAAAACCGCCCCGCTAGCAGGCGATTAGGGCTGCTAAAACAACGGTTACCGCCTACGCCCGCCCCAGTCTGAACGTAGCCTAATAGATATACACAAGCAATACCCACTAGGAGTGATACTATAACAGCCCTAACAATGATCAGAAATAAATTAAAGAAAAAAAATACAATAGGTCATGCAAATATAGCTAAATGTTACAACATTATTATGCAAAGAAGATAATAATACTAAAAAAAAAGTATTAAATAGCATTTTCAGTTTGTGGTGCTCGGATACAGTTTAGTTATGCTTTAAAAAAAAAAAAAAAAAAAAAAAAGGGAAGAGCAAATCAAAATGTTAATTTTGATTAGCTATGTTTAACCACTTGCCTACAGGGCACTTTCACCCCCTTCCTGCCCAGACCAATTTTCAGTGCTCTCACATTTGAATGACAATAACTCAGTCATGCAACACTGTACCCGAATGAAATTTCTGTCTTTTTTTTTTTTTTTTTTTACACAAATAGAGCTTTTTTTGGTGGTATTTAATCACTAGAGGGTTTTTTTATTTTTTGTGCTATAAGAGCCCTTTCACACTGGGACGGGGGGCGGCGGCGGCGGTAAAACGCCGCTATTATTAGCGGCGTTTTACCGTCGGTATGCGGCCGCTAGCGAGGCGGTTTTACCCCCCGCTAGCGGCCGAGAAGGGGTTAAATACCACCGCAAAGGGCCTCTGCAGAGGCGCTTTGCCGGCGGTATAGCCGCGCCGTCCCATTGATTTCAATGGGCAGGAGCGGTAAAGGAGCGGTATACACACCGCTCCTTCACCGCTCCGAAGATGCTGCTGGCAGGACTTTTTTTACCGTCCTGCCAGCGCATCGCTCCAGTGTGAAAGCCCTTTCGGATCGGTTTGCAGGCGCTATTATTAGCGCAATAGCGCCTGCAAACCGCCCCAGTGTGAAAGGGCTCTAAATAAAAAAAGAAGAAATTTTGTAAAAAAATGCCTTTTTCTTTTTTTCTGTCATAAAATTTTGCAAATTAGTAATTTTTGTTCATACATTTTGGCCAAAATTTTTAATGCTGTACATATCTTTGGTCAAAATAATCCAAATCAGTGTATATTATTTGGTCTTGTGAAAGTTATAGAGGCTACAAGCTATGGTGCCAATCATTGAAAATTGATCACACCTGATGTACTGAAGGCCTACCAAATTTCATGAGACATGGCCCCTTTTTGGAAAGTAGACATTCCAAGTCATCTAGCATGGTGAGTTTTATGAAGTTGTAATTTTTTCCGATAATTCTTTGCAAAATGAAGATTTTTTTTATTTATTTTTTGTTTGTTTTTTGTTTTTTTTACAAAAATGTCATATTAAACAGGTTATTTCTCTCACAGAGCATATGCATACTTGCAACTACACCCCAAAAAACATTCTGCTACTCCTCCTGAGTATAGCGATACCACATGTGTGCAAGACATTTTCACAGCCCAGCCACATACAGAGGCCCAAAATTGAAGTAGCACCTTCAGGCATTCTACGAGCATAAATGTCACATCTCATTTCTCAACCCCCTTTTACACTTTTGAAGGCCCTGGAGCACCAAGACAATGAAATTGCCCACAAAATGGCCAAACAGCAATGAGCCCTGAAAGGGAAGTCCGCATAGTTTACCCTTTGATGTAACTTCTCCTTCCCAAGCCTTAATGCTACTTTCACACTGGGGCGGGCGTCGGCGGTAAAGCGCCGCCATTTTTAGCAGCGCTATTCGGCCAATGGTGGGCCGCTTTTAACCCTGGGGTTAAATGATTAATGTGGGCAATCTGAATGGAATATTATTATTATTATACAGGATTTATATAGCGCCAACAGTTTGCGCAGCACTTTATGTTGTAGCCAATTAGATCAATTAACTATTTAGTAGACTGGAACCCAACACACATCTAGCTCTGATGAAATTTGCTTGCCGAATGAAACACGTCAGATAGACGCCCCTGTCTTCACAGTGCTCACCATGGACCTGGTGCTAAGGGGTTAACATAGAATTCCAGTTGATTCCCAGGTCAAATTATGACACTTCTCACATTTATGTAAAAATCTACATTTTTTTCCCCAACCCGAAGGTTCCTCTAGAAAAATGTCTGCCTCTGATCTTTTCAGCTATCTTTAACCACTTCAGCCCCGGAAGGATTTACCCCCTTCCTGACCAGAGCACTTTTTACAATTTGGCACTGCGTCGCTTTAACTGCTAATTGCACGGTCATGCAATGCTGTACCCAAACGAAATTTGCGTCCTTTTCTTCCCACAAATAGAGCTTTCTTTTGATGGTATTTGATCACCTCTGCGGTTTTTATTTTTTGCGCTATAAACGGAAAAAGACCAAGAATTTTGAAAAAAAAAATGATATTTTCTACTTTTTGTTTTAAAAAAAAAATCCAATAAACTCAATTTTAGTCATACATTTAGGCCAAAATGTATTCGGCCACATGTCTTTGGTAAAAAAAATGTCAATAAGCGTATATTTATTGGTTTGCGCAAAAGTTATAGCGTCTACAAACTAGGGTACATTTTCTGGAATTTACACAGCTTTTAGTTTATGACTGCCTATGTCATTTCTTGAGGTGCTAAAATGGCAGGGCAGTACAAACCCCCCCTAATGACCCCATTTTGGAAAGTAGACACCCCAAGGAAATTGCTGAGAGGCATGTTGAGCCCATTGAATATTAATTTTTTTTTGTCCCAAGTAGGGCTGGGAGATTTTCTTAAAAAAAACTCGATTCACAATTCGAATCGTTTTTTTTTTTTTTTGTTTTTTTTTTTGGAAACTGCGCCGCTCCCGCGGCGTCCGGCCTCACGGACTAGGCCGAAGCCGCGGCCTCACCTAAAAACTCCTTGCCCGCAGCTCTTCAGGCCCGGCGCGGTGTCCACGCCGGTCCGGAGGCGCTGCGGGCATGAGTTTTTAGGCGAGGCTGCGGCCTAGTCCGCGCCGTCCGGCCGTAACCGCGGACTAGGCCGAAGCCGCGGCCTCGCCTAAAAACTCATGCCCGCAGCGCCTCGGGACCGGCGCGGTGAAAAAAAAAATCGATTTACTTAAATTTTGAATCGATTTGACCTCTCAACTTGATTCAAGATTTAAATAGATTTTTTTCCCAGCTCTAGTCCCAAGTGATTGAATAATGACAAAAAAAAAAAAAATTACAAAAAGTTGTCACTAAATGATATATTGCTCACACAGACCATGGGCATATGTGGAATTGCACCCCAAAATACATTCAGCTGCTTCTCCTGAGTACGGAGATACCACATGTGTGGGACTTTTTGGGAGCCTAGCCGCGTACGGGGCCCCGAAAACCAATCACCGCCTTCAGGATTTCTAAGGGCGTAAATTTTTGATTTCACTCCTCACTACCTATCACAGTTTTGAAGGCCATAAAATGCCCAGATGGCACAAAACACCCCAAATGACCCCATTTTGGAAAGTAGACACCCCAAGCTATTTGCTGAGAGGCATGTTGAGTCCATGGAATATTTTATGCTTGGATACAAGTTGCTGGAAAGTGACAATTTTTTTTTTTGCAGAAAGATATCACTAAATGATATATTGCTCACACAGGCCATGGGCATATGTGGAATTGCACCCCAAAATACATTTAGCTGCTTCTCCTGAGTATGGGGATACCACATGTGTGGGACTTTTTGGGAGCCTAGCCGCGTACAGGGCCCCGAAAACCAATCACCGCCTTCAGGATTTCTAAGGGTGTAAATTTTTTATTTCACTCTTCCGTGCCTATCACAGTTTCGGAGGCCATGGAATGCCCAGGTGGCACAAACCCCCCCCACAAATGACCCCATTTTGGAAGGTAGACACCCCAAGCTATTTGCTGAGAGGCATGGTGAGTATTTTGCAGCTCTCATTTGTTTTTGAAAATGAAGAAAGACAAGAAAAAACATTTTTTTTTTTTCAATTTTCAAAACTTTGTGACAAAAAGTGAGGTCTGCAAAATACTCACTATACCTCTCAGCAAATAGCTTTGGGTGTCTACTTTCCAAAATGGGGTCATTTGGGGGGGTTTTGTGCCACCTGGGCATTCCATGGCCTCCGAAACTGTGATAGGCAGTGAAGAGTGAAATCAAAAATTTACGCCCTTAGAAAGCCTGAAGGCGGTGCTTGGTTTTCGGGGTCCAGTACGCGGCTAGGCTCCCAAAAAGTCTCACACATGTGGTATCCCCGTACTCAGGAGAAGCAACAGAATGTATTTTGGGGTGTAATTTCACATATTCCCATGGCATGTTTGAGCAAAATATCATTTAGTGACAACTTTGTGCAAAAAAAAAAAAAAAATGTGTCACAATATAAAATATTCCATGGACTCGACATGCCTCTCAGAAAATAGCTTGGGGTGTCTACTTTCCAAAATGGGGTCATTTTGGGGGGTTTTGAACTGTCCTGGCATTTTATGTACAACACCCACTCTAACCACTTGAAGACAAAGCCCTTTCTGACACTTTTTGTTTACATGAAAAAATTGTTTTTTTTTGCAAGAAAATTACTTTGAACCCCCAAACATTATATATTTTTTTAAAGCAAATGCCCTACAGATTAAAATGGTGGGTGTTTCATTTTTTTTTTTCACACAGTATTTGCGCAGCGATTTTTCAAACGCATTTTTTGGGGAAAAAACACACTTTTTTAAATTTTAATGCACTAAAACACCACTATATTGCCCAAATGTTTAATGAAATAAAAAAAGATGATCTTAGGCCGAGTACATGGATACCAAACATGACATGCTTTAAAATTGCCCACAAACGTGCAGTAGCAACAAAATAAATACATTTTTAAAAGCCTTTAAAAGCCTTTACAGGTTACCACTTTAGATTTACAGAGGAGGTCTACTGCTAAAATTACTGCCCTCGATCTGACCTTCGCGGTGATACCTCACATGCATGATGCAATTGCTGTTTACATTTGACGCCAGACCGACGCTTGCGTTCGCCTTAGCGCGAGAGCAGGGGGGGACAGTGGTGCATTTTTTTTTTTTTTTCTCTATAATTTTTTTGCTTTTTTATCTTATTTTTAAACTGTTCCTTTCATTTTTTTTTTTTTTTTTTTTTTTAATCATTTTTATTGTTATCTCAGGGAATGTAAATATCCCCTATGATAGCAATAGGTAGTGACAGGTACTCTTTTTTTGAAAAAATTGGGGTCTATTAGACCCTAGATCTCTATTACTATTAGACCCTAGATCTCTCCTCTGCCCTCAAAGCATCTGACCACACCAAGATCGGTGTGATAAAATGCTTTCCCAATTACCCAATGGCGTTGTTTACATCCGGCTAAATCTAAGTCATGAAATGCTCGTAGCTTCCGGTTTCTTAGGCCATAGAGATGTTTGGAGCCACTCTGGTCTCTGATCAGCTCTATGGTCAGCTGGCTGAATCACCAGCTGCATTCTCAGGTTCCCTGTTGAGACAGGAGAGCCAGAGAAAAACACGGAAGATGGTGGGGGGGCATTCCCTCCCACTGCTTGTAAAAGCAGTCTAGAGGCTAATTAGCCGCTAGGATTGCTTTTACATGAAAGCCGACCGCTGGCTGAAAAGAATGATACCAAGATGATACCTAAACCTGCAGGCATCATTCTGGTATAACCACTCAAATTCGTGAATGTCGTACCTAAAGACAAAAAAATGGTTAGCAATAAAACACAGTAAACGGTAAAGTATAAAAAATTGCATACCTGAAAAGCAAACGTGATAAAACAACAATAAAACATTGCAGAATAGAATACAGTAAAAAAGAGGAGAGGAGAGGAGAGAGGAGAGAGGAGAGAGGAGAGAGGAGAGAGGAGAGAGGAGAGAGGAGAGAGGAGAGAGGAGAGAGGAGAGAGGAGAGGAGAGGAGAGAGAACAATGAAACGACAACTATTTTTTATTCTATATATTTTTTTATTTGTTTTTTTACACTTTTTTTTGTAACTAACTTTTATAACGGTAACCGGTTCCAGGTTCGGGTCTCTCAAAATGCGATGGCATCTTGGGAGACCCTGTGAAAGTGTGCCTAGTCTGTGCAATGCTGTACCCTACGCTAATACTCAACTAGTGAATGGTAGCGTTCAAAACATTCACCAATGCAGGATTGTCAGGACAGGAGGGACAATAATAGCGGGTGTCACGCCTATATCCGCACTTGCTGCAGACACGACATCTTTTTTGGGGGGGGGGTTCGTTGGGTAGGGGTACTCGGGAGGACATAAAAATGCCTCTCATGCAGCCGACTGCATTTGGTTGGGGATCTGAATGGGGGAAGTACGGGTGCTGCAGAAGCGGTGGGTTCCCAATTAGGATTGGCGAATGCAGCAGGAAGGGCATTATGGGCACGACAGGCCTGTGTTTGTCTTCTTCTTGGTGGCAGCGGGACACTACTTGTGCTTGCCACCTCACCAGCTTGAACTGCACTTATGGGACTCGCCACGTCACCAAGTGTTACTGCAGTGCTGTTTTGACTACGACCGGGGTGTACTAGGCCGCTGGTGCTTGCCAGTTCACCAAAATGCTACCAAAAAAACTGTTAGCGATCGCATGGATCAGGCCTGACTCTGCGAACGCTGCAGTTATGCGTTTAGTGTTTTGTAAGTGACAGTGATCGATCGATACTGCACTTGGGTGGGCTGGGCGGAGGGGCAAAACGCAGGTGCTAGCAGGTATCTGGGCTGATCCCGCTAACACTGCGTTTTTGGGAACCCTAAACTGCTGGGGACGCTAGTATAGATCTGATCGGATCAGATATTGATCCGTTCAGATACTATACCACTAAAGGAGGCGTATGCTGCGTGCGTGGGTGTTAGCGGTACTGGCGCTAATCTGACGCTGCCTGGGGCGACGCATATCACCGCCGAGCGATCAGGGGGCTAAACCTTTATTCGGTAGTAAACGGCGGGTGCCCTGACACTATAAAAAATAAACGAACTAACCAGCGTCACCCGTAACACTTATACGGTGATCAGTGGTGAAAGGGTTAACTAGGGGGCAATCAAGAGTTTAAAGCATTTATTAGATAGTATATGGGGGTCCCTGACGCTATAAAACGCTGACGGCGAACCTAAATATTTACCTCCCTAACTAGCGTCACCAGTGACACCAATACAGCGATCAGAAAAATGATCGCTTAGTGACACTGGCGACGGGGGGTGATCAAGGGGTTAAAAAAAAACTTTATTAGGGGGGTTAGGGGGGTACCCTAGACCTAAAGGGGGCCAACACTAACTGCCCTAACACACTGTCACAAACTGACACCATGCAGTAATCAGAAAAAAAAACTGCTTGGTGTCAGTGTGACGGGGGGGGGGGGCGATCGGGGGGGGGGGATTGGGGGTGTAATTAATGTGTGCCTGGCATGTTCTACTGAGTGTGTGTGTGTTTTACACTCACAGTGATGTCTTCTCTCCTCGGCGCCAGAACGGAAAATACCGAGCCGAGGAGAGATGACATAATTTCCTTTGCTGCTGTTTAGCATACAGCAGCAAAGGAAGATTCTCATTGGCTGGGAGCGATCGCGAGGGGGGGGGGGGGTCCACGAACGGATTGTCTCCCCCTCACCTCTCATCACTCCCAGACCAAATCCGACCGCCTCGGGCACCGGGGGGGGGGGGGGGTGTTCCGATCAGACCCCCCGCCCGCGCGGAAGGCAGATCACGTACAGGTACGCGATTCTGCCTGCCCGTGCCATTCTGCAGACGTATATCATCGTGAGGCGGTCGGCAAGTGGTTAAGAGGGTAGTATTACCCAATGACCACAAGTTTAAAGGAGCATTCTTCATACTGACCATCACACAAATGTATCACGAGTTGTAGTTAAAGCTATAGTATTTTTAGCAGGTGTGCCCTGAGATCGGAACAGTGTTTTTAAGGGTTCCACTGTGTTGAAATGGTTGAGAACGGCTGCCCCTAGAGAATAAAATGGTGGGTATTGCAATTTGTTTAATGACACGCAGTAGTTGAGCAGCGTTTTTTTCAAAAAACAATTTTTTTGAAAAATTACACTTTTATGAATTTTAGTGCACACAAACACAATACAGTGGAACCTCGGATTACGATCATAATCCGTTCCAGGAGTATGCTCGTAATCCAAAGTACTCACATATCAAAGTGAGTTTTCCCATTGAAGTCAATGGAAACGAAAATAATTTGTTCCAAATTGACTTCAATGGGATGCAATACCGCATGCGGCCAGAGGCGGGGGGTGCCGGAGAGCCTCGGAAACGGACGAAAAGGCCCGAGCACACTTCGGCAAACCTCGGAAAGACTCAGTTCACGAACCTTTCTGAGATTTGCCAAGGTCAGCCGAACTGTCCTCGGCCTCTACGTACATTTCCGAACGCCGAGGATCGGCACTGTTCGGCTCCCCTCACCTCAGGCCAAAAGCGGTACTGCACACCGCTTTTGGCCTGAATCTTGCTCGTTTTGCGAGACAACACTCGCAATACAGTGCTCATTTTGTGAAACACTCGTTAACCGCAAACCGAGGTTCCACTGTATAATACCCAATTGTTGTTAAAATATAAAAGCTGATGTTATGCTGAGTAAATAGATACTTAACATCTCACACTTTAAAATTGCAAATGCCCATGTAATCGCGATAAACCACGGCACCTAAAAATCTCCAAAGGCAATGCTTTTAAAAACCGTTACAGGTTACCAGTTTACACAGGTCTGGGGGCGCTCACTCTGACATTCACAGCAATACCTCACGTGTGGTGCGATCAAAATTTACATGTGCGGGACTTCCGTATGCATTCGCACGTGAGCATGGGGGGACAGGGGTGTTGTAAAAATTTATTTTATTTAAAAACATTTTTTACACTGTCCCTTTAATTTTTTTTTTTATTGCTAATCACAAGAGATGAACAACATCAAAAAGCATGAAATGTCCTTGTCGTTTTGGTGGTTCCTGGAAGACCTCCGATACTAATGTTAGAGCATCTACTTTGGTTTTCAGAAAAATAACCTTTTTTTTTTTTTAAGATCCTGTCTAAGTTGTCCGTTTATGAAGCAGTGAAATCTATTCACTGCTTCGTTCTCCAGCATTCACAGTGGAGATCTTTCTCCTCGGTGTGCCAGTTTATGAAGCTTTGTAGATCACTTCACCTTTGGAGGAGTGAAAAGATCTACAAATGCTTCCAACAGTGGAGAACGGCCCCTGATACTGGAATCTCGTGAGACTTTACGAGATTCCAGTACCAGAAATTCACTGAAACACAAAGATGTCAGTTTATTAACCACTTCCCGCCCGCAGACGTCATATGACGTCCTGGGCTTTGGGCGGGTATATCTGAATGATGCCTGTAGTTACAGACATCATTCAGATATTGCCGGTTTCAGCTGGCGAATCTCTACACCATAGGAACGATCATAGCGGCCGTTCCGCCGCTTGATCGTTCCTATGAGAGGCGAGAGGGGACGTCCCCCCCCCCCTCCCGCCGCCCTCCGGTGCTTGCTCCGACTCACCGTTACGATCGGTGAGGCGGAGAGCGGATCCGCCGGCGCCGGATTTAGATCATAGAGATTTCCGGCGGACCAGATGGTCGCCGGAGTCTCTATGATCATCGGAGGCCGGGCGCGATGTTATGACGTCACGCCCGGCCTCTCCATTCAAAAAAACGGCACCGCTTCGGCTGGGAAGCAGTGATCTTTTTAAATTATTTTTTTTATTTCAGGCTTCCCAGCCTAGTGGTGAGATATGGGGTCTTATTGATCCCATATCTCACTATTAAGAGGACCTGTCATGTTATATTCCTATTACAAGGGATGCTTACATTCCTTGTAATAGGAATAAAAGTGATCAAAAATTATTATTTTTTTCCAAAAAAGTGTCAAAATAAAAAAAACTAAATATAATTATCAATAAAAAAAAAAAAAAAAAAAAAAAAAAAAATTAAAGCGCCGCTGTCCCCGTGTGCTCGCACGCAGAAGCGAATACATACCTAAGTCCCGCCCACATATGAAAACGGTGTTCAAACCATACATGTGAGTTATCGCCGCGAACGTTGGAGCGAGCGCAATCATTTTGTCACTAGACCTCCTCTGTAACTCAAAACATGTAACCAGTAAAAAAATTTCAAGTGTCGCCTATGGGGATTTTTAAGTACCGAACATTGGCGCCATTCTACGAGCGTGTGCAATTTTGAAGCGTGACATGTTAGGTATCTATTTACTCAGCGTAACTTCATCTTTCACAATAGGCAAAAACATTGGGCTAACTTTACTGTTTTGTTTTTTTTTTAAAAACACAAAACTGTTTTTTTTTCCCCAAAAAAAGCGTTCGAAAAATTCCTGCGCAAATACCGTGTGAGATAAAAAGTTGTAACAACCGCCATTGTATTCTCTAGGGTTTTTGCTAAAAAACATATATAATGTTTTGGGGTTCTATGTAATTTTCTACCAAAAAAATTATGATTTTTACAGGAGGAGAGAAATGTCAGAATTGGCCTGGTAAGGAAGTGGTTAAGCAGTGATAAATTATCACCGCTCAATACACGGACAGACGGCGTGGATTAATGTTAATAAAATATATATATATATCTATATCTATCACACACATACACACACACACACATTATATATACACACACACACATAAATGACAGGGAGACATGCTTACAGTGTTGGGGGGTCTGAACGAAGCATAAGGAAGTTAAAAATCTTCCTCCTTCCCCCTCAGATCCCCCCAGATTTCCTTTTCACTCCCCGATTCACCACCTCTTAGCTGGTGAACCTGGGAGTGTGAATTCTGACTCAGATCGCCAGTGAAGCAGTGAGATCACCGCTTCATAAACTGGCCGTTACTGTGTCATTCAATGAGGATTCTCCATGTGTAGAGATAATCGGCGGGAGAACAAGTTCAAACACTTCTCCCCCCCGATTATCTCTGTTTCATAAACGGTTTATGGACCGTGATCAGCGGCGATCCTAGGGATCGCCGCTGATCACTGCTTCATAAAACGGACACCTGAGTGCCGATTGCTCTTTTAAGAAATTCTGGTTCTTGCTAGACGAAGGATGGTGTCTCTGTCTCTGAAATTTAAATAGCTTCGCTATGAAGGTGCCTGGTGGTGCCCCTTCAGGAGGGCGGCGTGCGGGCATTCGATGAGCGCGTTCCACTACGAATGAAGTGGAGAAGGCCTCTCTGCCATATGCGGTAATGAGAAGTTTTTCTAAGAAGGTGGCTGGGTCAGGACCCTCCGGTAATCCAATGAATCGGATATTGGATCTGCGGGATCTATTTTCAAGGTCATCTTGCTTCTGAGCGAATTGCTGGAGCTGACGCTGCAAGTC
Source organism: Lithobates septentrionalis (assembly GCA_037952835.1). NCBI lineage: Eukaryota > Metazoa > Chordata > Amphibia > Anura > Ranidae > Lithobates > Lithobates septentrionalis. Next base: position 7,427,479 of record JBBDGP010000295.1, read on the forward strand.
CTCTTGGGAGTGTTGTAAGGAGTATATTATGTCCTCAGCTCTGCTGATTCTGGTCTCCGCTTCCGTGACTCGCTCACGGATTTTGGTCATGTCCTGGCGGATTAACGAGATGTCCACCTTCACCTCCTCTATCTTGGTGGTTAATGTTGATTGGCATAGGGAGATCGCCTCCAGGACCCTTACAGTGTCTGCAGCCTCGTGCTCTGCACGCTGGACAGTGGAAGGTGCTGCTGAGGCGCCATCTTGCCCCTCCAGGTCCCGATCTACTCTCCGGTCTCTGTCTAAGGAGGAGGACGCCGCAGTGTTTCTCTTCAGCGGAGACATGGTGTTGCAGGTTAGGCAGGAGTACACAGCGCGAACGTAGAATAGTTTGCCGGCTAGAACGATACAGGATAGTGCTGACAGGATATATCACTAGCAGAGCTCTGCTCGGACACGTCCGCTCACATCGCTGTCCAGGCCACGCCCCTCTTTTAAGAAATTCTAATGAAAAAAAAATTACCCCCAGGTTTTTATTTCCAGGGCCACTGTATTATGACCCAGTTGGATGGTGTCAGCTTTGAGAGAAATTAGTTCCTGTGTAAAAAATTCTTTAATCGCTCTAAGGAACTGTTGCAGGTCAGGCTTAGTTAAGGAGGACTTTTACATGTGTCCTTATATCCCAGTTTGATTTTAGTTGACTGGCAGATAGTGAGTGGGTGCTGGGAGAATTAGGGACTTGGGAATTACCTGCAGGGCCCCCCGCTCCATAAGATCTTCCACTGTGTCTAAGCTCCGAGTAGGCTCTATAGGGATATGACTGGCCATGGCTGCCATCTTAAGTGCAGCCTGAACATCATTTTTCTGTGCTGTGACTGTCCCATTTGCACAGCAGAGTTTCTCCGCTTTTCTGGCATCTCTGGAGTGTCCCTGTGAAAGTCTGTTCTCCTATGGCGTAGTTATTGTGGCAGATAATCTGAAGCTCCAAGGATCTGTTGCTTCACAGCTCATGTCCAGAACACACCACCTCACCACGAGAAATTGTCATGTTAAAGGATTTTGAGTTGCTCAATTTCTGCAGCTGTTTTAACAATCGGAGTATTAGCTGTGTGTATTCTATGGGTAAATGTTGAATTACAACTAGAGATCTAGATTCTGAAAGGGCATCTTACCACTTAGAGATTTTCCAAAAAAAAAAAAAAAAAAGGAACACACACACACACACACACACACCAAAAATAAAAGTATGCATGTAACAAAAAGGTAAATATTTCCTTTGTTGCAAAGAAAAGTCCGAGGTGTGGTGTGATAGAAGGGACGGGCAGGATTTCTGATTTTCTGCCATGAATGAAAGCTGACCTGCCTATGAGCAACTTAAGGAATACTCCCAAATCTGCTTTTACAAATGCAAAAATACTCCAACAAACAAGCATTTAATAAATACCACCATGCAAATACATCACACAATCACCAGACATTTAACATGAAAATGAAACTGTACAACCACAACCACATACGTTTGTAGATAAATCATTACTGTGTCTATTTCACTGAATAAACATTTTCACAGTTGACATAGTGGAAAGAAGAAAGACCGGAATGGCGTGTCCTGCACAGAGGCAGTTTAGAAAATGGAATTAAACAGGGAGAGAAAGTGCTATACAAAAGGGATTAGTTGAATTTGCCACTCCCAAATGATTTAAAAACTCATTTTGTGTCCCCTTAGGTAACCTAGAAGAGGATCCTTACTGCTTGAACAGGTGCACATATGTTATTGAAATACCTGTTCAGCACAATATTAAACTAACTTTGGCTGATAGTACCAACACAGATGCCAATGCTGACAATCATTTACACAGACCGTTTCCATTTCAACTTCAAAAGAAACAAGTACACTGATTTGTAAAATGTGTGTAATAAGGTATAAAATGTTACTGTATACTAACAGAGAAAATGTACTTTTTAATCGGATTTGTGGAAAACCTTTAGTCCTGGCTCACACTTGTGCGATTTCAGATGTGACTTGGGTCACACAGAATGGTAAAACAATGGAAACCATATTTATTTCAATGGTGCCCATTCACATCAATGCAGCTTTGGGGAAGGTACAGGTCTTCTGCAGCGTGAATTTGTGCCCCATATATTCAACGGAAACACAACAAAAACGCATGTACAGGCGTTGGTCAGAGTTTTATGTAATCACCTTCTTCTACAAAAAGAACGCATCAGCATGAGAAACGTGTCAAAAACACATCAAAAAACACACTGAAATTTGGATCAAGTCGCAGCTTCACTAGTGTGAACCTAGCCTTAGATGCACTGTTTGGAAATAAAGCAATGGTCCAGAGTTTATTAAAGCGATATTTTTTTTTTTTTTAACAAACATGTCATACTTTACCTCCACTGTGCAGTTCGTTTTGCACAGAGTGGCCCCGATCATCCTCTTCTGGGGTCCCCCGGCAGAGCTATCAGCTCGTCCCGCATCGTATAACCCCCTAGGAGAAGCGCTCTCCCGGGGGGGGTTACTTTGCAAGCGCGCTCCTGAGTCCAGCATTTGCATCCATAGACACAGTATGTGTGACTCAGCCCCGCCCCCTCGGTGCCCGTGTCAATGGATTTGATTGACAGCAGCAGGAGCCAATGGCTGCGCTGCTATCAATTTATCCGATCAAGAGCCGAGAACCCATATGGTCCATTACAGCCTAATGCGGGTGTGATGTGCAGTGTGGAAAAATGCAGCATGTCTGGGTGGCACTGCATGTCACTACATCACACTTCAAATAAAGTTGAACACAAAAAAAAAAAAAAAAAAAAAAACACAACAGGTGGTGTCCTGTCAGAAAGCTGCTACCCATCAGAACATCACTGCCATCTTGGTACACCCACACTCGTCCGCAGGAAGCCTACAGTCAGAAGGCGGCAAGCAGGCAGCTTTTTGCACACAGTGAAGTCTTGCATTTCACACTTAGTTTTACCAGTAAACTGAGCTTATTATAGTCAAATACAGTATTTGGAAGTCCATGTGACAGTTTTGATGTTGAATTTTAAAAGCATCGGCATGCCTGCTGATCTCACTGGTTTGCCAATCTGACAGAACACAGCTGCTTTTAAAATGAAACATCAAAACAGTTTGACTGATTTCTAAATACAGTAGTACCTTGGATTACGAGCATAATTAGTTCCAGAAGTATCCTTGTAATCCAAAGCACTCGTATATCAAGCGAGTTTCCCCATAGGAATCAATGGAAACTCAGATAATTAGTTCCAGTGTCACTGTTAGTGTATGCAGTACCGCATGTGGCCAGAGGTGGGGGGGGGCGCCGGAGACGCTCGGAGACACTCGGTAAGTGTCCCCGATTGTCTCCGGCGCCCCCCGCACCCACATGCGCTACTGCACACCCCAGAGGCTCGAATCCTGCTCGCCTTGCGAGACAACGCTCACAAATCAAGTCAGGATGTAAAAAAAAAAAAAACACCAGCACGTATTGCGAAGTGCTCATAAACCACATTACTCGCAATCCAAGGTTTTACTGTACTGTATTACACTATTAAAGCTCAGTTTACTGGTAAAAATGTGAGCGGAGTCCTGCACGGCCATGCACTTTTTGAAAAGTGACAGCCAATAAAGGGAAGTTCTCCCAGTACTGCTGACCTAAAACAGGTGTAACATAACAGGTTTCCAAAGGTGAACTTATCCTTTATATAATTTTATGCACATTAGAATGTGTGTTTTTTTTTTTTTTAGATGCTGACAGCTGAAAGATGATGAAGACTACTGTATATCAACATGAGCATTCACGGAGGGGAAAGTATGCAAAGAACAACACTCCCAGTTGGAGTCGCACATGTGCATTCTATCCCCATGGGGGGGGGGGGGGGGTACTTAAAGTTCACCTTTGGAAACATGTTCTACCTATTTTTAGGGTGGAACATGTAACATGTTCCTGCAGCAGCTTAGTGATCCGCTGCCTGTGTGTGACAGCAGTACAGGGAGAAGTTCCCCATACCAGCTGTCACCTTTTGAAAAGAGCGTGGCTGTGGTGGGCTCCGCCCACAGGGCCAGGTCATTCATTCATTGTGTTCTGTGACTGAATGGAACATCCTTTGCGGCTGTCGACTTGTAGTTCTCAATAAACTATCACGGCACTGTTGAGCACTCAGGTAGTTCACCGATTTGTCCCGTCAGTGTGAACCTGCCTGCCTGTCTGATGTACAGGCAGACAGCTTACACTGACAGTCTGCAGGGGATCCTGCATGGCACCCACGATCTGCTGATCACTGGTGCAATGCTTTCCAGGCTCAAAAATAAATAAATATGCACATGCATGCAAAAAATTTGTATTTATTTTAAATTTTATTTAAAGGTGAACTTCAAGTATAAATGCAAAACTTTTTATTTTTTAGTTTTTGGATAGAGGGGAGAAGGATTAGAACACCTGTCAGTTTTTATTGCCGTACGTGTCCATGTTAGAGATCCACCCTCTCCATTTGTCCTGTTTGCCATTATCAATTAAAGTGAAAGTAAAAGAAATCCAATTCCCAATCCCCAGAAGATGTCCAATCGTGATGAAACGCGTAGAGTGGAGCCTCAGACGGTGAAATCATTACGCTATCCTTACGCGACGGTGGTGAGACGAACATAGGAAATAGGGATAAGCTAATAGAGACGCAGCAGCTCTCATATGACACAACCGCTTGTTACCATATTTCAATCCGGTAAGTGCAAACTCTTGTTTATTAAATTATTTGAATTGATATACTGCACTATGGGAGTTTTTGTTTTCTATCTTTGAGCAACAATAGAACATCAACGGCTGTTCCGGATGCCATATTGGTTTTGGGGAGGCCGTTAATTCCCTGTGCTGGGTGAGACTGTTATCAGCAGTCACGGCTTTTTGGTAAGCAGGCTACCTTACACTTGGGTGTTGACCTGAATACACGTTTGATTTTTGGGAAGATTGGTGTCACAACTTTTTTCTCCTGCAATTCATCTTTTCCCCTCTGGAGGTTAACTTTGCACAAACTTTTTCACTGATCATTAGTTGAATGGGACGTTGCTTTAGTTTTCTCTTTTCTTTTTTAAATATTTTTTTCTGGAAAAATGTTTTTGTTTTTTTACATAATAACTTTTTTCAATGAATTTATTGTTTATTGATCATTCAATTCTTTATCACGTATTGATATAACAATTTCACACCATATCTAGCGCTGCACTCACTCTGCTATTTATTTCATTTAAGTTTTTTGTATTGAACTTTAGGTGCTGGCTGCTTTATTTTTTGTTTTCATATATTCACTTTAGCTACTAATTATCATCTAGCACAGTGTTAGCCTTGGGGCTTTTTTCTTTTATACTTTACTGTATATAAAGACTAATTTTACTTTGTGGCTTTAGCAACACTTTAAAGTGGATCTAAATGCAGAAGGCTTTTTACCTTAACCACTTTACCTCCAGAAGGTTTTAGCCTTATGACCAGACCATTTTTTGCTATTCAGCACTGTGCCAATTTAAAGAAAATAGTCACTTGTTCAATCAACGTTGACTATTTTTAATATTTATGCTGCTAGCATTGGTAAATAGATCAGAACATGTATTATATTAACTAGTTTTAACCTTTTTTTGTACATTTCTTCAGTTACTTCTTGCTGTCCGCATCCACATTTGGAAGATCTTCCCTTAAAAAGGGGTTGTAAACCCTCGTGTTTTTTCACCTTAATGCATCCTATGCATTAAGGTGAAAAAACACCTGGCAGTCACCAGCCCCTCCCGTTATACTTACCTGAGCCCCTTCATCTCCTCGGTGGGGACACGCTGTCCCTCATTCCACGGGGTCCCGGGTCTTGATTGGATAGACTGATAGCAGCGCAGCCAATGGCTCCCGCTGCTGTCAATCAAATCCAATGACGCGGGCACCAGGGGGCGGGACCAAGTCTGGCATTCGTGTCTGTGGACGCAAATGCTGGACTCAGGAGCGCACCCGCAAGGTAACCCCCTCAGGAGAGTGCTTCTCCTAGGGGGTTATCTGATGCAGGGAGGAGCCGCGAGAGCCGTGGGGGGACCCCAGAAGGGGATGTTCGGGGCCACTCTGTGCAAAACGAGCTGCAAGGTGGAGGTAAGTATATGTTTTGTTTTTTTTTGTTCTTTTAAATAACAAACGATCCTTTACAATCACTTAAATTATTTTTATTTGTGAATGGTGCCGCCTTCTGAGACAAGAAGAGAATGAACAGGAAAACCAAAATTGTGAAACAAAATATAATCAGCGCAATATTCCAAAAAGTTTATCAGTGCAACACAATACAGTATTAAACCAATCCAGTGTCAATAGCCTACCTCTAGGCTTATCATGATTGCTGCCAACACCTCTCAGAGTGTATTCACATGTGACTCTCAATTCAATACTAATAAACCAAAACTAGTGTAGCGCAACCAATATAAACAATAAAACAATAATAAAAGTACAAATAATGTGAAAAATCCACTGTGGTGCAACTCTAGGCAACAGTTCATAGAATTATTAATTCATTTTATCCAGTGACTTCAGTGACCACCACCTCTAGCTGGAATGCCTGCTCACCTCCAGATAATGATCCGACTACAGAGTCGCACACGCCTGATATTTATGTCACGGGAAAGCCACAGGAAAACTGGATACTCCTCCTGGACAACATTGACCTGCTCCTGGGATCTCAGTCAATTATGTGTCACCATAAAATGACAAAGGCAAACCATAGTGCTCTCCGCTACAAATATTTATTAAAACTATACACAGGGATTAAAAATACTCACATAAATATGTGACAAACATGCATATCATCAACTCTCCATGTTGTTATAAAACAGAAAATATGTCCTGAATGGCGGCACCTCACACCTGTGCGCATTACGCTCTCTAATGAGCTTCTTCAGCAGGTCCTCTATATCCCTCAGGAATTTCAGTTTTTTCTCCTTAATTTCTTTATCCCATTCGTCTGTCTTACTTTTTATTTCACCAGAGAGTCTGAAATCAGGGTTCTCTTTAAAGTGCTCCATCTTATTATTAACCTCTGCAATTTGGGTCTGTATATACCTCATCTTCCTCGGTTTCCTTTTATGAAGAAAACCCAGAGCGTAACGCATACAGGTGTGAGGCCCCGCCGTTCAGGACATAGTTTCCATTTTATATGTATGTTTTTCACATACTTATGTGAGTATTTTTAATCCCTGTGTATAGTTTTAATAAATATTTGTAGCAAAGAGCACTATGGTTTGCCTTTGTCATTTTATGGTGACACATAATTGACTGAGAACCCAGGAGCAGGTCAGCATTGTCCAAGGACACCAGGAGGAGTATCCAGGTTTCCTGTGACTTCCAGAGAGACATAAATATCAGGCGTGTGTGACTCTGTAGTCGGAACATTATCTGGAGGTGAGCAGGCATTCCAGCTAGAGGTGGTGGTCACTGAAGTCACTGGATAATATAAATTAATAATTCTATGAACTGTCACCTAGAGCTGCACTACAGTGGATTTTTCACATTATTTGTACTTTTTTTTTTTATTGTTTTAATGTTTATATTGGTTGCGCTACACTAGTTTTGGTTTATAAGAAGGGATTGAAGACGTGCCCAAGAGAAACACAGACTGCAGACTGTAGAGAATGTCTATGACACCACTCCACCCACTCACCCTGCAGCATGCAGGCCCATGACGGAACACCTGCTTATCTTTTCTGTGGTCAGCTTGTAGCGGAAACTGCAATGTGTTCACTTGCTGAATGATTGCATGCTCAGTGTTATATGACATCTGATAACATTAGGCCCAAATTCATACTGTACGCGGGTTTGAAACCTGCATTTTGTTGCAGTTTCGGGGGCGATTTGAAAGACATCTGTGCGGGTACATGCACAGATGTCTATTGAAATCGCACCCGAAATCTGCAAAAGTAGTGCAGGAACTACTAAATGGGACAGTGCCTTTGCCGGCAATAGGCTACAATTTGGCATGCGATTTGACAAGTCAAATAGCGCCAATGTGAATAGGGGCTTAAGCAAGTTATTTAATTGGTTCCCCCAGGTGTTAAAATACTGATATGTAGCGTACCAGAAAGCACAATGCCACCATGCTGCTGTGAATAAACACAAACGGAAACTGTGATGCGCTGCAGCGCACATCGCACCAACTCCCTCATCGCCTCTAAGTGAAAAATGACAGCTGTCTGCACACCAAGGCTACTTTCACACTGATCTGTAGTATAAATGCAGTAAAAACGCATAAACAGTATCTCACAAAAGGGAGTACACCCCTCACATTTTTGTAAATATTTTATCATACATCTTTTCATGTGACAACACTGAAGAAATGACACTTTGCTACAATGTAAAGTAGTGAGTATACAGCTTGTATAACAGTGTAAATTTGCTGTCCCCTCAAAATAACAACGCACAGCCATTAATGTCTAAACCGTTGGCAAAAAAAAAAAAAAAAATAAAAGTGAGTACACCCCTAAGTGAAAATGTCCAAATTGGGCCCAAAGTGTCAATATTTTGTGTGGCCACTGCCTTAACCCTCTTGGGCGTAGAGTTCACCAGAGCTTCACAGGTTGCTACTGGAGTCCTCTTCCACTCCTCCATGACGACATCACGGAGCTGGTGGATGTTGGAGACCTTGCGCTCCTCCACCTTCCATTTGAGGATGCCCCACAGACGCGCAATAGGATTTAGGTCTGGAGACATGCTTGGCCAGCCCATCACCTTTACCCTCAGCTTCTTTAGCAAGGCAGTGGTCATCTTGGAGGTGTGTTTGGGGTCTTTATGTTGGAATACTGCCCTGTGGCCCAGTCTCCCAAGAGAGGGGATCATGCTCTGCTTTAGTATGTCACAGTACATGTTGGCATTCATGGTTCCCTCAATGAACTGTAGCTCCCCAGTTCCGGCAGCACTCATGCAGCCCCAGACCATGATACTATCACCACCATGCTTGACTGTAGGCAAGTTTATTTTGGTCCCATCAGACCACAGGACATGGTTCTAGTAATCCATGTACTTAGTCTGCTTGTCTTCAGCAAACTGTTTGCGGGCTTTCTTGTGCATCATCTTTAGGAGAGGCTTCCTTCTGGGACGACATGCAGACCAATTTGATGCAGTGTGCAGCGTATGGTCTGAGCACTGACAGGCTGAACCCCACCCTTTCAACCTCTGCAGCAATGCTGGCAGCACTCATACGTCTATTTCCCAAGGACAACCTCTGAATATGACGCTAAGCACGTGAACTCAACACCTTTGGTCGACCACAGCGAGGCCTGTTCTGAGTGGAACCTGTCCTGCTAAACCACTGTATGGTCTTGGCCACCATGCTGCAGCTCAGTTTCAGGGTCTTGGCAATCTTCTTATAGCCTAGGCCATCTTTATGTAGAGTAACAATTCTTTTTCAGATCCTCAGATAGTTCTTTGTCATGAGGTGCCATGTAGAACTTTCAGTGACCAGTAGGAGAGAGTGAGAGCAATAACACTAAATTGAACACACCTGCTCCCCATTCACACCTGAAACCCTGTAACACCAACGAGTCACATGACACCAGGGAGGGAAAATGGCTAATGGGACCCAATTTGGACATTTTCACTTAGGAGTGGGCTCACTTTTGTTGCCAGCAGTTTAGACATTAATGGCTGTGTGTTGAGTTATTTTGAGGGGACAGCAAATTTACACTGTAAACAAGCTGTACACATGCTACTTTTCATGTGACAACACTGAAGAAATTACACTTTTCTAAAATGTAAAGATATAATAAAATATTTACAAATATGTGAGGGGTGTACTCACTTTTGGGAGATACTGTACATTTTTGCCACAATTTTAACGCGTTTGTGGTGCATTTTTTACAGGACATGTGACGCTTTTTCAATGAATTTTAATAGGGAGGGGTTTTATTTTTAACTGACCAAATATGCACTAAAAATGCGGCAAGTAGGATTTTCTACTCCGTAACGGAAGTGCAATGGACCAGTGAGAAGACATACATAGAATTGATCCGCTTCAATACTGTGCACTTTTTGTGCTAAAAAAAAAAAAGACTGAAAATTTTGAAAGAAAAAAAAAGTTTTTCTTAGTTTCAGTCATAAGATTTTGTAAATAAGTAATTTTTTCCTTCACTGATGTGCGCTCGAGGCGGCACTAATAAGCTGCACTGATGGGCATTGATGAGCCGGCGCTTATGGGAACTGATGAGACGGCCCTGATGAGGCGATACTGATGAGGAGGCATTAGAATGCCGCACTGATGGGCACTGAAAGGCAGTACTTACTGCCATCACTGATGGTCACTGACTAGCATCACTTCAGGGCATCGATGATCAGTGCCTTGATTATCTGTATAGGTCTCCCCAGAAAGGAGATGCAGCTGATCTACTCTCCTCTCACTCTGCCAGTGTGAGGCGAGGAGAGCGATTATCGGCACTTCCGTGTTTACATGTGATCGGCTGTGACTGGACAAAGCCAATCACATGGGTAAGGAGCCGTGTCATCAGCTCTTTACCAAGATCAGGGGTCGCGTCATGTTCCAGGGACACAGCGCAAACACAATGTCTGGCCGCAGCGAGACTGGGGCGACGTCATCCCAGAACAAGAGGGGATACCGCCCAATATCATTTGACTACTCGGCAGGCGGGAGGTGGTTAAAGGGATGCATTTTTCATCAGCTTTTCTTGTGCTTTCTTAATGCAAAAGCACTTCAAAAACTGCTCAGCGTAAAAGCAGCCTAAACCAGAGAGCATGAATGAGCCCTTAGGCAGTTCCTGTAAACCAATTTCTTCAAGTGATCGTAAAGTATCGTTTTTTTTTCCCTTAAAAATAACAAACATGTTATACTTACCTGCTCTGTGTAGTGGTTTTGCACAGAGCAGCCCAGATCCTCCTCTTCTCGTGTCCCTCTTTGGCTCTCCTGGCTACTCCCTTCTGACGAGTGCCCCCACAGCAAGCTGCTTGCTATGTGGGCACCTGAACCGAGCCACAGCTCTGTGTGTCCATTCAGAGAGTCCTGGGCAGCCGAGTCTCTTGTGCAACATCGCTGGATAAAGATGGGCTCAAGTATTAGGGGGGCTGCTGCACAGAGAAGGTTTTTTATCTTCATTCATAAAATGCACAAAGATAAAAAAACCTTCTGTCTTTACAATCACTTTCAGGGCTTACTCACAGGGGCCTGCACAGTAAAATGCAGGGTTTTGCTGTGAAGGTCTCTGTCAGCATGAGGTCAAGTAAGGGATAGTGAAATGCATTTTTGAATAGTTAGTTCAACTTTACCAAAACACTGCTTATGCACATAAGGAGCGCCTGTAGATAAAAACAAGCTGTGCTGTTTTGGAAGTTGGATAATGTCCTTACTTTAGGTGTAGGTAATTTATGTAACTCATGAAGCCTGACTGGAAAACTCCCAGAGATATCATCAGCCCATACTGCCTTGTAGCTAGGATGTTGCCAAGGTACTCCCAGCCATTATTGCTCATCCGTCATTTTCACAAGAGCAAACTCTCAACCCGCCGCACGTGTTCTCCGTCTTCTATGTGGCAGCATCATAAAGCTCAGAGCTACTGCATCAGGGGAGCGTGAGCAAATGTGAGGGGGTTTGAATCGACTGGGAGTGTCTTAGCATCATCCTAGAATCAAGGCAGGACGGGATGATGTTATCTCTGGGGGTTTTTCAACAAGGCTTCAAGGAGGTACATAAACCTCTATATATAGGACTACACCTATAGACAGGAGCCAATTAACCTACCAGCATGTCTTCGGCGTGTGGAAGGAAGCTGGAGTAATTGGAAAAAACCCACACAGGCACAGGGAGAACATGCAAACTCCAGGCTAGTGCATGCTTTTTGTATCACTCACCTCTCCCTTTTAGATTGTAAGCTCCCAGGAGCAGGGCCCAGGGAACCTTTTTAATTACTGCATAAAGCCTCATTCATATGGGCATACTCCTGTTCGAGGGCTGTTTGCGCCTGCATGGGGATGCACAGGAATTCAAGCATCCCTGTGCAGGCATTCCCACTAACATCAATTGGGACACAGCTGCTGCTCCCAGTTTTACAGCCATGTGGGTGCAGGTGTGCGTCTCCAAAACGCAAATAGTGTGAATTCAGGGACCTGCACCCGCTTGCACCCACATGGTTGTCCAACTGGGAACAGTGGCTGTGTGTGCAGCCACCCCAACCCAACTGACATAAATTTGACCGCCTATATGCAAAACACGGTCCTCACGCAGGAGTACACTATAGCATGCCCGTGTGAACAAAGCCTTGTTACACAGTTAGAGCTCGTTTACACTTGCTTCAAAACATGGATTTGGACAGGCTTTTTTTTAAAGCTCTCTGAACGTCAGTCAAAGCTCCTGTCACTAAATAAAATGGATAGCTTACAGTCCTGTTTACACCTTGCTTTGCATTGCAGAAGAATCAAAAAGCATGCTGTAGGCGCTTTAATGTGTGTTGAAGTCGAAGCAAGTGTAAATGAGCCCTTACAATACAATAACAAGGGATTAGGGAGGGACCTGCTCCTGGGAGATTATAATCAACAAGTGCTGATTCACACTAGTGCAACAAAGAAAAAAGCTCCTGCGCACAAGAGGGTAGCTGAACAAGCGGTATTAGAACACAGGCCTTGCTGCCCTCAAGGATGGGGAATCCTAGCAGACAACGAGAAAAAAGAAAAAAAGGGCGCACCAGCCATGTGCATTATCCTTTAGATAAAATTTATTATAAGTAATGATAAAAAGGAACTACTTACAAACAGAAGTAGAAGATCCAAAAAGTATAAACAATCTTCAAATCACAGCATGCAGTCAAGGAGCAGCAGAGCCCACCAGAGGTGTCGGAGGAGCTCAGAAGAATCACTGCTGGCTGACGTGTTTCGAGGGGAACATCCCCTCTTCCTCAGAGCACGGCAGTGAATCCTCCTTCAGCATTTCCCTCTTTTATTATAAGTGAATACATATAGATAGGCCCACATGCACCTTCAATCAATCACAGTAGTGCAACTATGACTTGAGTCACATGACAAGGGAAATCACAATGGGGGGGATTTAGTAAAACTGGTGCATTAGGAATCCAGGAAGCTGTGCATGATAGCCAATCAGCTTTGAAATTCAGCTTGCTTATGCCGCGTACACACAGTCGGACTTTCCGGTATACTTGGTCCGGCGGACCAGAGTGTGCCGGACAATCTGCCCGTGTGTGGGCGGCGGCGGACTTTTCCGGCGGACTTCTTCCCAAAAGCCCGCCGGACCTAGGATTTGAAAAAAGTTTTAAATCTTTCCGTTGGACTCAGTTTCGGGCGGAAAGTCCGCTCGTGTGTGTGCTGGTCCGACGGAAAGCCCGCTCGTGTGTATGCTGGTCCGACGGACCAGATACGACACGAGGGCAGGGTATTGCATCTCGCGCTCGCTGCAATAGGAAAAACAAATCTTCCTATTGCGGCGAGCGTGGGGCATACCAGGCCCTTAGGTCTGGTATGGATTATAAAGAGAACCCCGCTACGCCGAAAAAAACGCGTGGGGTCCCCCCTAAAATCCATACCAGACCCCGATCCGAGCACGCAGCCTGGCCGGTCAGGAAAGGGGGTGGGGACGAGCGAGCGCCCCCCCCCCCTCCTGAACCGTACCAGGCCGCATGCCCTCAACATGGGGGGTGGGTGCTTTGGGGGAGGGGGGCGCCCTGCGGGGCCCCCCCACCCCAAAGCACCTTGTCCCCATGTTGATGAGGACAAGGGCCTCTTCCTGACAACCCTGGCCGTTGGTTGTCGGGGTCTGCGGGCAGGGGGCTTATCGGAATCTGGGAGCCCCTTTTAATAAGGGGGCCCCCAGATCCCGGCCCCCCACCCTATGTGAAAGAGTATGGGGTACATGGTACCCCTACCCATTCACCTAGGGAAAAAGTGTAAGTAATAAAACACACTACACAGGTTTTTAAAATATTTTATTAAACAGCTCCGGGGGGGGGGGGGGGGGGATCTTCCTCCGGCTTCGGGGGTCCCTCCGCTTCATCTTCTCCCGGCGTCCGGTTGGTTCTTCTCCGCTCTCTTCTCCCGGTGTTCCAGTTCTTCGGCCGGCTCCTCCGCTGTCTTCAGGTAGCTCTCTTGCCAGCAGAGGTCCGGACTTCTGGGCTTCTTGTCTTCTCTTCCCCAGATGTTGACACGACGCTCTCTCCGGCTGGACTGCTCTCCGAGGGCTGCGTTGTGACTTATATAGGCGGAGACCCCGCCCCATTTTGATGTCACAGTCCCTGGGCATGCTGGGACTGTGACGTTTTAGGGGGCGTGGTCAACATCACCCAGTGACCACGCCCCCTAAAACGTCACAGTCCCAGCATGCCCAGGGACTGTGACATCAAAAGGGGGCGGGGTCTCCGCCTATATAAGTCACAACGCAGCCCTGGGAGAGCAGTCCAGCCGGAGAGAGCGTCGTGTCAACATCTGGGGAAGAGAAGACAAGAAGCCCAGAAGTCCGGACCTCTGCTGGCAAGAGAGCTACCTGAAGACAGCGGAGGAGCCGGCCGAAGAACTGGAACACCGGGAGAAGAGAGCGGAGAAGAACCAACCGGACGCCAGGAGAAGATGAAGCGGAGGGACCCCCGAAGCCGGAAGAAGACCCTCGAAGCCGGAGGAAGATCCCCCCCCCCCCCCGGAGCTGTTTAATAAAATATTTTAAAAACCTGTGTAGTGTGTTTTATTACTTACACTTTTTCCCTAGGTGAATGGGTAGGGGTACCATGTACCCCATACTCATTCACATAGGGTGGGGGGCCAGGATCTGGGGGCCCCCTTATTAAAAGGGGCTCCCAGATTCCGATAAGCCCCCCGCCCGCAGACCCCGACAACCAACGGCCAGGGTTGTCGGGAAGAGGCCCTTGTCCTCATCAACATGGGGACAAGGTGCTTTGGGGTGGGGGGGCCCCGCAGGGCGCCCCCCTCCCCCAAAGCACCCACGCCCCATGTTGAGGGCATGCGGCCTGGTACGGTTCAGGAGGGGGGGGGGGCGCTCGCTCGTCCCCACCCCCTTTCCTGACCGGCCAGGCTGCGTGCTCGGATCGGGGTCTGGTATGGATTTTAGGGGGGACCCCACGCCGTTTTTTCGGCGTAGCGGGGTTCCCTTTATAATCCATACCAGACCTAAGGGCCTGGTATGACCCGCGACGGGGCTCGCAAGGTGTCAATCTCGCCGATAAAAGCGGCAAGATTGACATCCTTTGCTAGTCCCGTCGCATCTGAGTCACGTTCAAAATGAACGGACTTGTCCGTGTGTGGGCAAGTCCGTTCATTCTGAAAGTCCGCCGGAACTCCGGCGAAAGTCCGTCGGAAAGACGGGCGGACTTAGCCCGCCGGAAAGTCCGGTCGTGTGTGGGCAAGTCCGTCCATTTTAAAGTCCGGCGCACCTGGCGGACAAAGTCCGTCGGAAAGTGTGCCGGACCAAGTAGGATAGAAAGTCCGACCGTGTGTACGCGGCATTAGTTAAAGGATAAATTCACCTTTCATAACATGTTACATTCATATTCAGGGTGTAACATGTTATGAATACACCGGCCCCCGTATCTGCTTGTGGGGCTCCCCCCACCCAGCCATGTCACTCATTCACAGTCATCTGTGAATGAAGAACTACATGGTCCAGCAGGCTTTGCAGCTCTCGGCTTGTAGTTTTCAATGAACTACCATGGCACTGTGGTAGGGCTGGGAAGAAAAATCGATTTAAATCGAGTTGAGAGCAAATCGATTTTTTTTATTTATTTTTTTTTCACCACGCCGGTCCCGAGGAGCTGCGGGCATGAGTTTTTAGGCGAGGCCGCGGCTTCGGCCTAGTCCGCGGCTAGATGCCGCGGACTAGGCCGAAGCCGCGGCCTCGCCTAAAAACTCATGCCCGCAGCGCCTCCGGACCGGCACTGACACCGCGCTGGGCCTGAAGAGCTGTGGGCAAGGAGTTTTTAGGTGAGGCCGCAGCTTCGGCCTAGTCCGCGAGGCCGGACGCCACCGACTAGGCCAAAGCCGCGGCCTCGCCTAAAAGCTCATGCCCGCAGCGCCTCAGGACCGGCGCGGTTTCCAAAGAAAAAAAAAAAATCTAGTTTTTTTAAGAGAATCGAAGATTTTTTTTTTAAGAAAATTTCCCAGCCCTACACTGTGGTAGTTCATTGAGTCTTCCCATCAGAATGTAACGGCTTCCTCATATGAGGTACAAACAAGCCGATACAATGACAGATCTGCAGGATACCTGCATGGCTTCAGTGATCTGCTGATCGCTGGTGCAATGTTTCACATGCTCCCAAAACAAAAAATAATAAATGCATATTTTTTTTAAACTGCAAAAAAAAAAAAAAAAAAATCTGAATTTATTATTTTTTGTCAAAAGGTGAACTTATTCTTTAAGCTGACAATAAAACCACGAAGCTGACTGGTTTCTTTGCAGAGCTTCACCAGATTTCGCAGTCTCCAGTTTTAGCAAATAAGCCCCATTAGGCCGGGCTCACACTAGTATGACACGACTGTTATCCTACTTTTCCCTGTGACATCGATCCTACTTCCATCTGACTTGAATGAACAGGATACCATTTTGCTGACTTTGAGATAGTCCGACTTGTCCTTTGACCAATCAGAATAATCCCAGTGTGACATAAAATTCCTTTTCCTGCTGCTGTAATCACCAGGTCGGATTCCACAAGTCGGATGATTAAGACAAGGATCCGACTTCAATGATATTGAATGGGATGAAAATGGGCCAAAGTCGGACCGAAGTAGTGCAGGAACCTTTTCTAAAGTCAGACCGACTTGTATTGGACCAGTTAAGATGGCTCTTACCAGTGATTTGTAAACGTCATGCGGCATGTGCTCCCAGTCGAAGAGTATGTTGCACCGGTGTGAACCAGGCCTTATAGTCAATAGTAGAGATGGGCATGTTCAAGATCCCACCTTCCCCATTGACACTGCACAGATCGGGAAAGGTCTCACTGCCTGTGATTAGCCCTATGCAGGGTTGGCTCCTGGCGGGGTCAGGCACGTGGGAATTCGAACACGCCCAAGCCCGTCTTTAGTCAATAGTGCTCATTCTCATCAATGCGGCTCAGAACGGTTCAAATTTGGAAAAGGTTCCTGCGCTACTTTGATGCAGTTTACAATGCAACTTGGCCCCATAGAATATGCAACGTCGCACTACATTTTCACACTGAAAATTGCATTAAAATCGTGTTGCAGCAGTGTGAACTGAGCCTAAGCCATGGTTCACATTGGTGCGATTTGGCATGTCAAATCGGCGGCAATGACACCATCCTAATCGGGGCTGCACCGATTTCCAAAAGTAGTTTCTGTACTACTTTTGGCGATTTCCATTGACATCTGTGCAGAAACCAGCACAGATGTCTCTGAAATCGCCCCCGAAATTGGGACTGACACGCGGGGATGAAATGGTAGGAGTTCAGCTGAACTCTCACGATTTTCTTCCTGCTGTCTGTGTGAACCTGGACTAAAAGAGGTGTGAGTGATACAAGAGGTGACAAAAGAAATAAAAGTTGAGTTGTTAGGTGGACAGTGTGCGTCGGGGCCCATACACCCACACAGCTGTCACACCAGGCGCAGCGTCAGTACAGCATTGGTATCCCAATTCAAATGAATGGGACTGACTGAGCATCCCCATACGGGCCACACACAGGTGTACGCTGCATGTCACCCATGTAAATGAGGCCCAATAATAACAATAGTTCATGTTCAACAAGGACTTGTCATCTCCATATATGGTTGCCACCTTTTCTTCAAGCCAAACCCAAACACTTTAGCAGCTCACAGCTAATTTTTTTTTAAGGGGGAATGCTGTGGACTCTGGTATAAAGGGGAACTCTGATGTAAGGGGGTTTCTGCTCACCAAACCTCCCACTTACAACAGAGTTCCCAGCATTTTCCCTTAAACCAAGGTTCCCAACTACCCCCTTAAATCAGAGTCCACAGGGCACCCCTTACATCTGAGTCCCTCTTACCTTAGTGTATTCGCTCGCTTGCAGGCAAGTGAGAGCAGGGAGGGTGGGGGAGAATTTTAGTCACAGATATTGGATGGTGAGCTCACTCACCCGAGGATGGAGGCTCAGGTATCGACACCTTTCATCCACGATTAAGGATGAGTTCAGGTGTGTTTGTAAACAGCACGTGCAGAGCCCGCCATAAAGGATGAGCTCCGGTGTGTTCGCACAGCCCACCAAAAAGTCAACACTGCGGAGCACTGATCACAAACAGCGAGACATTGTCCTGATGTGCTGCTGCAGAGATCGAGAAATGTCTCACAACTTGTGATTAGTGCTTCCCAGTGCCGACTTTCTGGCGGGTAAGTTTAACCCCTGGCATGTTCGCACAGCCCATGTGTAGAGCCCGCCAGGTAATCGGAACGGCACGGAGCTAATCACAGGCGGTGAGAAATTTCCTGATGCGCGGCTGCAGAGATCAGGAAATGTCTCACTGCCTGTGATTAGCGCTGTGCAGGGCCGACTTCCTGGCGGGCTCTACACATGGGCTGTGCGAAAACGCCAGAGCTCATCCTTACTGGCAGGCTTTACACATGGGCTGTTTGCGAACACGCCGGGGCTCATCCTTACTGGCGGGCTCTACACATGGGCTGTGCGAACACACCGGAGCTCATCCTTACTGGCGGGCTCTGCACGTGATGTTTGCGAACACGCCGGGGCTCATCCTTCCTGGCGGGCTCTACACATGGGCTGTGCGAACACGCCGGAGCTCATCCTTACTGGCGGGCTCTACACATGGGCTGTGCGAACACGCCGGAGCTCATCCTTCCTGGCGGGCTCTACACATTGGCTGTGCGAACACACCGGAGCTCATCCTTACTGGCGGGCTCTACACATGGGCTGTGCGAACACGCCGGGGCTCATCCTTCCTGGCGGGCTCTACACATGGGCTGTGCGAACACACCGGAGCTCATCCTTACTGGCGGGCTCTACACATGGGCTGTGCGAACACGCCGGAGCTCATCCTTACTGGCGGGCTCTACACATGGGCTGTGCGAACACGCCGGAGCTCATCCTTACTGGCGGGCTCTACACATGGGCTGTGCGAACACACCGGAGCTCATCCTTCCTGGCGGGCTCTACACATGGGCTGTGCGAACACACCGGAGCTCATCCTTACTGGCGGGCTCTACACATGGGCTGTGCGAACACGCCGGGGCTCATCCTTCCTGGCGGGCTCTACACATGGGCTGTGCGAACACACCGGAGCTCATCCTTACTGGCGGGCTCTACACATGGGCTGTGCGAACACACCGGAGCTCATCCTTCCTGGCGGGCTCTACACATGGGCTGTGCGAACACGCCGGGGCTCATCCTTCCTGGCGGGCTCTACACATGGGCTGTGCGAACACACCGGAGCTCATCCTTACTGGCGGGCTCTACACATAGGCTGTGTGAACACGCCGGGGCTCATCCTTCCTGGCGGGCTCTACACATGGGCTGTGCGAACACACCGGAGCTCATCCTTACTGGCGGGCTCTACACATAGGCTGTGTGAACACGCCGGGGCTCATCCTTCCTGGCGGGCTCTACACATGGGCTGTGCGAACACACCGGAGCTCTTCCTTACTGGCGGGCTCTACACATAGGCTGTGTGAACACGCCGGGGCTCATCCTTCCTGGCGGGCTCTGCACGTGATGTTTGCGAACACGCTGGGCTCATCCTTATCCACAATGTATCTGACGATTGCTGATTTCCAGCCCACACATCCCTTTCCAGAGGACCAGAACACTGGGGATTGGCGCGTGCGTGGACAGACAGAGTTGTAGGGGTGGGAGGAGGAACAGATCCAGCCCTCTCTCCTCTCCTGTCTATGTATGGGAATGGGTCCTGTACACACCCCTGTGCACTCTGCGGTTGTTGTACTCGGTTACTTGGGGAACCGGAGTCCATTATGATTATTGTGTTCGTGTTTCCATTATGAATATCATGTCCAGGTTTCAGGAGGTCTGAAACCCGGACACACGATTTAAAACCCGAACTGTCCAGGTGAATACCGGACAGGCGGCACCCCTCTCTCCAGACAGGGTGACAGATGGCCAGTCATTGTAGAATGAAGATATTATCACAATGGATCTCTATGACGTGTCATCTTACCCCCCCAGATGCCCAGCTTCAGCTGGGACCTGTCCAGGTTCTCCACATAATCGCCCAGGAATCTGTTCAGCAGATCGGCCACCACCGACTCCAACATCCTGCTTGCAATGTCCGTCCAGTCTGTAAGAGAAGGAGAGGAGAGCTCAGCCAGACATCATCCCCGTGTACAGCGCTATGTACGAACAGCCCGCTATGTACGAACAGCCGGCCATCACCTCACAGACACACTGCGCTTATGTAGTGCGGCCTGTGAGGTGATCCCGGCGTGCCCGCCATGACCCGGCCTGTGCAGTGTAATGATAAGTAGCCCGGGTACCCGTGTGTGCAAAGCTGTCACTCCCAGTCCAGGGCCATCTCTACCCAGCAATGCTCCTGTCTGTTTGTGTCACGGGGCCGGTCACGTGACCAAGAAGCGCCGCTGTCCGGCGTTCATGTGATACGGGGGCGCGCCCAGCCTGATAGTGAAGGAGGGAGGGAGGTTTGTATACACGGAGCTGATAGCGCTCGAGGTGTTGCTTCTCTTCTGCCCAATCCAGTCAGAATATTCAGCCTGTCTGCCCTCCTATACACAAATAATCTGCTTTTCTTATAGTTGAATCCACATGCGCCATTCCAATATAGTCCGCACAGAGGTGAGGGAGTCAGCCGTGTGGAGAACAGTGGGGGGAGGGCTGACTCAGCTGAATAGGTGAAGCACGTGTACGAGGGCGGGGCTGTCACTGAGGAAGGGATGGAAAGGGAATTCCCGTTAGGTCTCAATCCGCAGAGTTCCCCCTTTACCAGTGGCACTTGGTGCTCATAATTTTGGGGGTGAGCGGCAAACCAATGCCCCCCCCCCATGTGGGAGACAGACCTGAACGATAAACCCCCCCCCCCCTCCTCTCAGGAGACGGATGGGAAGGTGGCGTTTAGAGGCCTCCTTACCTTAGGAGGCAGATAATAGGGTTGCTGCTTCTCCTCCTGGCCAAACAGGAAGTAGGTCTGAGATTCAGGACCCACTTCCTGATTGGCCAGGAGGAGAATCATGAAGACTAGCGAATATTATTTCGCTATTGGCAAACAACTGGGTGAGCCCACCATTTTTTGAAGCCAATTAGAGCTTCAGACTCTAATGTGCTTAAATTTTTTTTAAAAAAAACCCATTGGAATCCATGTGTCCGGCGCCCTGCATGTAGACCAGGAGCCAGGTGCATTAATTTGGGGGGGGGGGGGGGCGCACCCCATATGGATGGGCCACCACTGCCCTTTACATCTGAAAGTTCCCCCTTTTCATCTGAATCCGCAGAGTTCCCCTTTATATCTGAATCTGCAGAGTTCCCCTTTAGAATTTGAATCTACAGGGTACCCCTTTTCATCTGAATCAGCAGAGTTCCCCTTTACATCTGAATCAGCAGAGTTCCCCTTTACATCTGAATCAGCAGAGTTCCCCTTTACATCTGAATCAGCAGAGTTCCCCTTTATATCTGAATCTACAGAGTTCCCCTTTAGAATTTGAATCCGCAGGGTACCCCTTTACATCTGAATCTGTAGAGTTTCCATTCACATCTGAATCCACAGAGTTTCCCTTTTACATCTTAATCTGCAGCGTTCCCCTTTATATTTGAATTCGTAGAGTTCCCCTTTACATCTGAATCCACAGAGATTCACCTTTACATCTGAATGAAAAGTTCCCCTTAAGACTAGGTTCACACTTGTGCAATTTGTGCTGGCAAGAGAGCCCATTTATTTGAATGGGCCGCTGTGCCCCGCGGCACGCAGGAAAGAAATGCCTGCAATATTTTTTGAATTGCAGCTTGCACCGGAACCGAGGTTCCCAGTACAGGTGCTATTTCCAGTGTGGGCGACGTGCCATTAGGATTAATGAGATCCACCTGCAGGTCCCATATTTCTTTGTGTGAGTGGTTACAGCTGCCGGTATCTTTTACAGTCCCACAGCAGTGTTACGCTTTACATCTGAATCTGTAGAGTTCCCCTTTACATCTGAATCTGCCAAGTTCCCCTTTAGATCTGAATCCACAGAGTTTTCCCTTTACATCTGAATCCACAATTCCCCCTTTACATCTGAATCTGTAGAGTTCTCCTTTACATCTGAATCCGCCAAGTTCCCCTTTAGATCTGAATCCACAGAGTTTTCCCTTTACATCTGAATCCACGATTCCCCTTTACATCTGAATCTGCAGAGTTCCCCCTTTACATCTGAATCAGCAGAGTTCTCCTTTACATCTGAATTCGTAGAATTTCCCTTTACATCTGAATCCTCAGAGTTTCCCTTTTACATCTGAATCCTCACAGTTTCCCTTTACATATGAATCCACAGAGTTTCCCCTTTACATCTGAATCCACAGAGTTTCCCCTTTACATCTGAATGAAGAGTTCCCCTTAAGGGTAGGTTCACACTTGTGCAGTTTGCACTGGCACGAGAGCCCATTTATTTGAATGGGCTGCCTTGCCCTGCCTGTGACACGCAGGAAAGAAGTCCCTGCATTATATTTGAAATGGCAGCTCGCACATGAACCGAGGTTCCCAGTACAGGTGCTATTTCCAGTGTGGGCGGCGTCCCATTATGATTAATGACATCCACCTGCGGGTCCAATATTTCTCTGTGTGAGTGGTTGCACCTGCCGGTATTTGTTCCAGCCCCACAGCAGTGTTCCCCTTTACATCTGAATCTGTAGAGTTACACTTTACATCTGAATCCACATAGTTCCCCTTTTTACATCTGAATCCACAGAAGTTCCTGTTTACATCTGAATCTGCAGAGTTCCCCTTTAGATCTGAATTCGCAGTTCCCCCTTTGTATCTGAATCCACAGAGTTCACCTTTACATCTGAATCCACAGAGTTCCCTTACACACTGTAAGGGGGGACTCTGCAGACTCAGATATAAGGGACAACTCCAGGGATCCGGGAGAAGCTCAGCTCTTGTGTACATCGCTGGATCGAGAGGGAGCTCAGGTGAGTTTTAGGGCTGGAGGGGGCCGCTGCACACAGAAGGTTTTTGACCTTCATGCATAGAATGCATAAAGGTCAAAAACCTTGAGCCTTTAAAACCACTTTAAGTAGGAACACTGAGAACTCTGATCTAAGGAGGGATTCTGATGTAAGGGGAAACAATGCACACTCTGGTGTAAAGGGGAACTCTGACGTAAGGGGGTCTCTGGTAACCAGAGCACCCACTTACATCATAGTTCCCAGCTTTCCCCTTTAATCAAGGTTCCCAGATCCCTTCTTACATCAGAGTCTACAGAGTTCCCCCTTTACATATGAATCTTCAGAGTTCCCCCTTACATCTTTTTTTTTTAATTCTCTTTATTGGAAAATCATATGTTAAGGTTAAAAACATAGCCTTGGGGCATACCCCGGCTGTTCCCCCCTGCATCTTAGTCTGCAGAATTTCCACTTACACTATAAGGGGGAGCTCTCTGGACTCCAATTTCAAGGAGGACGCTGATGCAAGAGGTGCTTTGGGAACCCTGATTTAAGGAGGGGGGTTGGATATAAAGGGGAATGCTGTGAACTCTGTGGTAAAGGGAAACTCTGATGTAAGTCTACCGCTTACATCAGAGCTCCCCTTTACATTACAAACATTTTTTGGATGGAGCTACACTTAAAAAATGTACCTGATCCGACTTACAAACAGATTCAACTTAAGAACAAACCTACAGACCCTATCTTGTTTGTAACCCGGAGACCGCCTGTACTGTACTGATTCAGAGGCAGGAGAGAGAAGGGAGGGAGAGGGGAAGACTTCACTCACAGATGGGATGGATGGTGAGCTCACTCACCCCAGGATGGAGGCTCAGGCACGTTTCATCATCCGGCTGTTGGGCTTCAAACTTCCCACCCACACATCCCCTTTTCTGAGGAACAGGCACAGGAGGAGAGGGGCGGCAGGAGGAGGAGCAGATCAGCTCTCTCTCCTCTCCAGTCCATGCAGAGGGGGGGGACTGTCAGTCCTGGGTCTGGACAGTGTGACAGAGTGTAACAGACACTCTCGACTTACAATTGCAGCCAGCAACTCTGCCTGGAAGCCACAGTTCGGGCTGAATAATGTGCCCGCATTTCAGGCAGTCTGATACCCGGGCACATGATTCAAAACCTGGACGGTCCAGGTGAATCCCAGACAGGTGTCAACTCTATACAGGGACCACACTTAGGGTGAGGGGAGGAGAGGGCTGCCTGCTACTTACAAACTCAGGAGGTAACATATACAGTATATATATATAGAAACATTCCTTGTAACAGCAATAAAAGTGATAATTTTTTTTTTTGGACAATTTAATAATATAAAAATAAATAAGAAAAAAAAAAATTTTTAAAGCGCTCCCGTCCCCGCGAGCTCTCGCAGCAAAGAAAACGCATACAGAAGTCGTGCCTGCATATGTAAACTGTGTTAAAACCAAGAGCATACCAGGCCCTTCGGTCTGGTGTGGATTTTAAGGGGCACCCCCTACGCCGAAAAACGGCGTGGGGGTCCCCCCCAAATCCATACCAGACCCTTATCCGAGCACGCACCCCGGCGTGCTCAGGAGGTAACATATATACAAACTCAGGAGGTAACATATACAGTATATATATATAGAAACATTCCTTGTAACAGCAATAAAAGTGATAATTTTTTTTTTTGGACAATTTAATAATATAAAAATAAATAAGAAAAACAAATTTTTTTAAAGCGTGCCAGAAGTCGTGCCTGCATATGTAAACTGTGTTAAAACCAAGAGCATACCAGGCCCTTCGGTCTGGTATGGATTTTAAGGGGCACCCCCTACGCCGAAAAACGGCGTGGGGGTCCCCCCCAAATCCATACCAGACCCTTATCCGAGCACCCCCCCTCCCGAACCGTACCAGGCCACATGCCCTCAACATGGAGGGGTGGGTGCTTTGGGGCAGGGGGGCGCCCCGGGGCCCCCCCTACTCCAAAGCACCTTGTCCCCATGTTGATGAGGACAAGGGCTTCTTCCTGACAACCCTGGCCGTTGGTTGTCGGGGTCTGCCGGCAGGGGGGCTTATCGGAATCCGGGAGCCCCCTTTAATAAGAGGGCCCTCAGATCCCGGCCCCCCACCCTATGTGAATGAGTATGGGGTACATCGTACCCCTACCCATTCACCTAGGAAAAAAAGTGTCAATAAAAAACACACTAGACAGGTTTTTAAAGTAATTTATTAGACAGCTCTGGGGGTCTTCTTCTGACTTCGGGGGGTCTCTTCCTTCTTCTCCGCACTCTCTGGCCTCTTCTCCTGCTGTCTTCTCCCGCTCTCCGGTATCTTCTGCCAGGTTCCTATGCTATCTTCTGCTCTTTTGCCGGCTCTTTTGCTAGCGGTGGCCCGGTCTTCTCCGCCGTCTTCTTCCCTCTTCTTTTCTTCCGATGTTGACACGATGCTCTCTCCCACTGTATTGCCGTGTGCGCGGTCCGCAACAACTTATATAGGGATGGGGCGTGGTCACCGAGTGATGTCACCCGATGACCCCACCCCTTATGACATCATAGCCCCGGGGCATGATGGGACTGTGACATCATAAGGGGCGGGGTCACCAGGTGACATCACCCGATGACCACGCCCCATCCCTATATAAGTCGTTGCGAACCCCCCACACGGCATTACAGTGGGAGAGAGTGTCGTGTCCACATCAGAAGAGGGAAGAAGGTGGCGAAGAAGACCGGGCCACCGCTAACAAAAGAGCCGGCAAAAGAGCAGAAGATAGCGGAGGAGCCCGGCAGAAGATACCGGAGAGCGGGAGAAGAACCAGAGAGCGCTGAGAAGAAGGAAGAGACCCCCGAAGTCTGAAGAAGACCCCCGGAGCTGCCTAATAAATTACTTTAAAAACCTGTCTAATGTGTTTTTTTATTGACACTTTTTCCTAGGTTAATGGGTAGGGACCCCCTTATTAAAGGGGGCTCCCGGATTCCGATAAGCCCCCCGCCCGCAGACCCCGACAACCAACGGCCAGGGTTGTCGGGAAGAGGCTCTTGTCCTCATCAACATAGGGACAAGGTGCTTTGGGGCGGGGGGGCCGCGGGGCGCCCCCCTGCCCCAAAGCACCCACCCCCCCCAGGTTGAGGGCATGCGGCCTGGTACGGTTCGGGAGGGGGGGCGCTCGCTCATCCCCACCCCTTTTCCCGACGGGCCGGGGTGTGTGCTCGGATAAGGGTCTGGTACGGATTTGGTGTGGACCCCACGCCGTTTTCCGGCATAGGGGGTGCCCCTTAAAATCCATACCAGACCGAAGGGCCTGGTATGCTCTTGGAGGGGGAACCCATGCCGTTTTTTTATTTAAAATTTGGCATGGAGTTCCCCCTCAAGATCATCTGAGCACAAGTCGCATGCCAAAGTCGGATCATGCAAGATGGCGATCCGACTTCAATGATAGTCAGTGGGCTGAAGTAGGATCAAAGTCGGACCAAAGTAGTACAGGGAGCATTTTCAAAGTCGGACCAACTTGTGTCGGACCAGTTAGGACGGCTCCCATAGGGAAACATTGATTTTCACACGTCATGCGACATGAGCTCCCAATGTCGGAGTGTTTGTTGCACTAGTGTGAGCCCAGCCTAAAACACCGCTGCACAAATACAAATTGCTCTATCCTGAAGAAGGGCGCAAGCTTTACAGCCTGAAACTGTTGAGAATTGGAATTGATATGATATGCAATAGGGATGAGCCTTACGTTCGACTCGAAAATCAGGTGTTCGCCGAATTTAGAACATTACGGGCGTTCGCGGCAAATTCGAGTGCCGCGGAACGCCCCGTAATGCACTGCGAGATCGCAGTGCATTGGTGTCTTATGATTGGCCAAAGCATGCCTGACCTGTATGCTTTGGCCAATCACAGTGCTCTCTGCTGAGAGAGCCATGATTGGCCAACGGCAGGGTGCCTTTGGCCAATCATGGCTCAGGGGGCTAAGTCCACGCCCCACACTATATAAGGCTGCTGCTTACACAGCGTCCGTATATAATGTAATGAATGAAAAGAGATTAGGCAGCTTAGTGGCGTGCAGGCAGTGTATTTGAGATATATATATATATATATATATATATATACAGAGTCTAGTATGTATATATACAGTGGGGACGGATAGTACTGTATTCAGACCCCCTTAAATTTTTCACTCTTTGTTATATTGCAGCCCTTTGCTAAAATCATTTAAGCTCATTTTTTTCTTCATTAATGTACACACAGCACCCCATATTGACAGAAAAACACAGAATTGTTGACATTTTTGCAGATTTATTAAAAAAGAAAAACTGAAATATCACATGGTCCTAAATATTCAGACCCTTTGCTTAGTATTTAGTAGAAGCACCCTTTTAATCTAATACAGCCATGAGTCTTTTTGGGAAAGATGCACCAATTTTTACACACCTGGATTTGGGGATTCTCTGCCATTCCTCCTTGCAGATCCTCTCCAGTTCTGTCAGGTTGCATGGTAAACGTTGGTGGACAGCCATTTTTAGGTCTCTCCGGAGATGCTCAATTGGGTTTAAGTCAGGGCTCTGGCTGGGCCATTCAAGAACAGTCACGGAGTTGTTGTGAAGCCACTCCTTCGTTATTTTAGCTCTGTGCTTAGGGTCATTGTCTTGTTGGAAGGTAAACCTTTGGCCCAGTCTGAGGTCCTGAGCACTCTGGAGAAGGTTTTCATCCAGGATATCCCTGTATTTGGCCGCATTCATCTTTCCCTCAATTGCAACCAGTCGTCTTGTCCCTGCAGCTGAAAAACACCCCCACTGCATGATACTGCTACCACCGTGCTTCACTGTTGGGACTGTATTGGACATGCAAACTCCATGCGGGCTTTCATGTGTCTTGCACTGAGGAGAGGCTTCCGCCGGGCCACTCTGCCATAAAGCCCTGACTGGTGGAGGGCTGCAGTGAAGGTTGACTTTCTACAACTTTCTCCCATCTCCCGACTGCATCTCTGGAGCTCAGCCACAATGATCTTTGGGTTCTTCTTTACCTCTCTCACCAAGGCTCTTCTCGCCCGATAGCACAGTTTGGCCGGACAGCCAGCTCTAGGAAGGGTTCTGGTCGTCCCATTTAAGGATTATGGAGGCCACTGTGCTCTTAGGAACCTTAAGTGCAGCAGAAATTTTTTTGTAACCTTGGCCAGATCTGTGCCTTGCCACAATTCTGTCTCTGAGCTCTTCAGGCAGTCCCTTTGACCTCATGATTCTCATTTGCTCTGACATGCACTGTGAGCAGTAAGGTCTTATATAGACAGGTGTGTGGCTTTCCTAATCAAGTCCAATCAGTATAATCAAACACAGCTGGACTCAAATGAAGGTGTAGAACCATCTCAAGGATGATCAGAAGAAATGGACAGCACCTGAGTTAAATATATGAGTGTCACAGCAAAGGGTCTGAATACTTAATAAAAATGACAAAAATTCTGTGTTTTTCTGTCAATATGGGGTGCTGTGTGTACATTAATGAAGAAAAAAAATGAACTTAAATGGTTTTAGCAAATGGCTGCAATATAACAAAGAGTGAAAAATTTAAAGGGGTCTGAATAATTTCCGCCCCCACTGTATACTGTGCATTTAGCGTAGATTAGATATTCAGTGTAGAATCTATATTTAGTCAGTACAGGCAGTATATTTGATATATATAATATATATATATACAGTCTAGTATATACTCTGCATTTAGTGTGGATTAGATATTCAGTGCAGAATTTATATTCAGGCAGTGTAGCATATATAATATAGTGTATTGAAGTGGTTAAGGGGAACCCTGCGCCAAAATTTTTTTTTAAAAATGGCGTGGGGGTCCCCCCAAAATCCATACCAGGCCCTTTAGGTCTGGTATGGATTTTAAGGGGAAGCCTGCGCCAAAATTTAAAAAAAAATGGCGTGGGGGTCCCCCTCAAAATCCATACCAGGCCCTTCAGGTCTAGTATGGATTTTAAGGGGAACCCCGCACCAAATTTTTTTCTTAAATGGCGTGGGGGTCCCCCCCAAAATTCATACCAGACACTTCAGGTTTGGTATGGATTTTAGGGGAACCCCGTGCCAAAATCTTTAAAAAAATGGCGTGGGGTCCCCTCCAAAATCCATATCAGACGCTTATCCGAGCACACAACCTGGCAGGCCGCGGGAAAAGAGGGGGAACAAGAGAGAGCCCCCCCCTCCTGAACCATATCAGGCCCCATGCCCTTAACATGGGGAGGGTGCTTTGGGGTCCTCCCCCAAGCACCTTGTCCCTATGTTGATGGGGACAAGGGCCTCATCCCCATAACCCTTGCCCGATGCTTGTGGGGGTCTGCGGGCAGGGGACTTATCGGAATCTGTAAGCCCCCTTTAATAATGGGGCCCCCAGATCCCAGACCACCCCATTCACCAAAAAAAGTGTAAAAAAAGTACAAATTACAGGAGACAGTTATGGACAATTTCTTTATTAAAAAAAAAAAGTGTCCTGCGATGTCCACCCATCTTCAATCACGGCGTTGACGGTCCCGACAAAAAACAACAAAGGAAAACGGAAAAACTCCACCTCCATGGGAGGCGTCCCTGCGACTGACGTCTTTTTGCTTTGACAGCTGTTATATAGTCAAGGGCGCGGGGCCACCTGGTTACTTAAACAGGTGACCCCACCCCCTCTGATGTCACATGACATCAGAAGGGGCGGGGTCACTCAGTTACATCAGCAGGTGGCCCTGCCCTTTGCTATATAAAAGAGCTGTCAAATTAAAAAGATGGAGGCGGAGTTTTTCAGTTTTTTGGGGGTTTCGGGACCGTCGGCACGGTGATTGAAGATGGATGGACCTCACAGGACACTTTTTATTGTTTTAATAATTGAATTGTCCAAAACTGTCTCCTGTCATTTTTACTTTTTTTTACACTTTTTTTGGTGAATGGGTAGGAGTACAATGTACCCCTACCCATTCACATGGGGGGCGGGATCTTGGGGCCCCCTTGTTAAAGGGGGCTTCCAGATTCCGATAAGCCCCCGCCTGCAGACCCCCACAACCACTGGGCAAGAGTTGTGGGGATGAGGCCCTTGTCCCCATCAACATGGGGATAAGGTGCTTTGGGGGCCCCAAAGCACCCTCCCCATGTTGAGGGCATGTGGCCTGGTATGGTTTAAGAGGGTGGGCTGCTCTCTTGTCCCCCCTTTTCCTGCTGTCTGCCAGGTTGCACGCTCGGATAAGGGTCTAGTAATGGACTGGGGGGGAACCCACGCCGCTTTTTTCAATGTTTTTTTATGTATATTGCCGGGATCCGACAATACATTACAGCCGCGACTAATTTGAAATGACATTTTTTTATTTAGAAATATCATTTTGCTGCGGGACTGTTATGTACATGGGAAAAATGCGCTACTTTAGAGGCAGACTAAGGGGACCCCCCAGGCACTTAATTTTAAGGAATGTTCGCACAGATTTTTTGCCTGTTCGCATGTTCTGCTGCGAACTGAACCGCGGGATAGTTCAGCTTATCCCTAATATGCAATTCACTTCTATGTGATTTTTTTTTGAATAAATGATTTTAAGTGCAGCAATCCCTTAACTGGTTTCTACTGTATATATGGCCAAATGGGAAGGCCTGATTGCATCCACTAGAAGATTGCTGTGTGCTGTTTACCTCACTTTGAAGCTATATAAATATACAGCATCTCATAGCTGATAACATTTAAAAATCTTTTGAGGGGACACTTGAAAGGGTTAGGTCACCTTTTTAGAAAACACAAAAAGCTGCGAGGACTGCTTCTTGTCTCTGAAGTGAATGGAAAATTTGTGTGCCTGGCTGTGCAGGGTGGAAGACAACCACAACTAGCAACTGGTGTTTCCATCGAGCCAGGGAACTGTCTGTGCCTTGTTTCTAAAGAACACAGAGGGACTGAACCAGGGAAGGACTTATGTGCTCTGCCTGTTTGTGACTGTTATTGTAAAACCCAAGTGCTGTTGCCCATTGCAACCAGCGGGAGCTGCCTACCAAGATATTGCTGCCCTGCTTATCCAGTTGCCCCAACCACGACGGACAATTGTGCTCAAACCTGCTATTCAGTGACTTTTACCATGTGCTGTCACCCGTGGCAACCACGGAGGGCAACCACGTCCTTGGATTACAAATATGTCCAGCGATCTGCTAATGCTGGTCATTGTGACCTTATGCCTCAAACTCCTGCTTTATATAGTAAAGTGTGCCTGGAGCTGTCTACTGCACGGGGTGATTGGGGTAAGCCAACGGGTGCCTGCGGGCGGGACTGATCTGATTGTGTTCCCTACAGTGAGACATGGGCTAAAAACTTTATTGTTGCTACCAGCAAGCGCCATGAAAGTCAGCGGCCACCTGCTCCCAGTTGCTCGGGCACAGTCGGTGCCGAGCAGCATGTCCGGACAAGTTCTGCAAGCATCAGAAAGCCTGAAAACTTCAGTACAGCTAACAAGAGGTTACAGCCACACGTGCGGGAAGAGACCTGGTTATCAGTTCTTCAGCGCCAGCCCGACTGGAAGCTTGGGGGTGGAGCTACAAAAATCCAGTGTACCCTGCTTGTGCTAGCAGAGAGGAGCAAGATAGCGTAGTGTGCTCGTGTGTTTCTAGTGCTGATCTGGTTGCCTGATTTGCAGAAGCAGACACTGGTGGAAACCCATGTCCGGTTGGAGCATCGCGGGGGATTAGCCCTCGGGGACTGAGCGACTGTACCTGCTGTGCGCAGAATGCCGGATACCAACAGCTGTGGTCAGTGCCTGAATCTAGTGCAGGCACTGCGACAAGCCGCTTACTAGGCTAGAATCCAGCCAGCAGGGGCCACGGTACTATTGTGTGGACCTGCAATCAGGACTGTGCCAACTACAGCCGTGGAAGTCCCTGAAGGCTGGTGAGGTTCTTGGATCATCCGAGCAAGGTGGGGTCGAGTCGGAGCCTTGTGATTACCCTGCAAAAGTCAGTGACATTGGGGAAGAAGAGTGGAGATCTGCCACAGCCTGCAGCCCAGTCAGGGACCTGATAACTGTAAGTACTGCCCAGCAGGAACCAGATAATGTCCCTAAAATGCTGGCTGCTTCTATGTGCTTTGCTTACCCCACCTGGAAGGAGCCAGTGCAGGAGGGAGATGTGCTCTCATGTGAGCCAGAAGGGCAAAGCGGAGACAAGGCCATAGATTGGGTTTCCCCCAGACTGCAAGCAGAATTCAGGTCCCTGGAAGAAATAGCGGATTGGTCGTCACATAGTAGCTCAGAGGAATGGGAGATGGGAGGCTCCCTGGTCCAGGAAGAGATCCAGTGTGAGGTGTTAAATGTGCCAGATCTTGCTGTGGGAACTAGAGGAGCTACAGGAACCCTTGTCAGTGCAAGGAAGCTCTTCTACAACAGATCCTCCACCACCCAGAGCAGCTGAGTTCAAGCAGTGGGTCAAGAGGTCCCCCAACACTTGTGTCCTGCCAGGAAAAGGGAAGCCAAGAGAACTGCCCACGTTTTCCAGGTTCCAGCGGGAAATTCAATGCAGAACAGTTCTGGAGTGGGGTCTGGACAACCCCGACCCATGATTCCTCCCGACATCATGGACATCATAGAGGACTCCCAGAGAGAGTGGGAGGATGACCTGGTGTGGGAGTACATGCATATCCCTAAGCTTCTGCGGGTGCCAGATTGTGAAGAGACCTGGGCCTGGTTTCAGGACGTTCGGATGGAATGGAGGCTGGGGAGAGCAATCCACAAAGACAGAGTGGTGGTCATGAGAGCAGGACAACCTGCTAGGAGCCACTCTGTCTCTACCAGAGAAGCTGAGGGTAGAAGGAGGTGACTGCCTGATCCCAATTTCTATGCTCGAGGGACTGCTGGAGTGTGCAGCTCATAAATGGAAATTGTTACATGGACTGCTGAGAAGTTTGCAGACTGTGTTTGCTTCTCTGTTAACTTTCGGGACTAGGCCGGCCTGCCACCCTGATCTGTTCCAGCTAGATGAACATTTCGCACTGATGAACCTTAGGTGAGGCCTAAGTCCTGACTTTGACTCTTTCAAGGAGCATGATAGTCCAGGGAGGGGTCCCTCTCACCAGGAACTCTAAAGAGAACTGTTCATTCTACACCTTTTGGTTTTCTGTTAGCAGGATCATAGTCCCCTGTTGATAGACTGAAAAAAAAATGTGTGTGTTTGATGTTGCCTTTCTGTCAATGGAATAGTAACAGAAAATATGTACAGTTGTTAGTGGTAGGATGGTTTTCTTTTATGTATCTCCGTTGCAGGTCTTTAGCATGGACGGCTGTTCATCCTGCTCCAGGTTTATTCAAGAATTCCACCGGGCAGAGGGCTTCCCTTGAGGGGGAGGTGCTCTAACCTTCCTTGTATAGTTTGTTTTTGTTTTTTTGATATGTTGCTGTGCTAGCTGCAGGGATCTGTAGTTAGGATGTACCTATGGTGTAAATATTTACTGTATAGATATGATGTATATTTATGATATGGCAATTTGTTTGTATATAGCCCTATCCAAGTTTGTTCCCTCTTCCCCTTCCAAAACTGTATTTATATGGGATGCCCTTGCTCCTGGGCCCAGGAGCCATTTTTCTAAATTTCTGAGTCAAGGGACTGGCTGGATGTTGAGGTGGGGGGTGAGTGTAGCACCCCACAGCTGTGTTGCTAGAGTGCTAGGATTTTTGTTTGTTAGTGTAGGTCAATTTCAGCCTTTGGTCAGGGTTTGAGTGACTCAGGGAGAGCTGGATGACTCACAGGCAGCATCACTGAGACCTCCCCCCTACTTCTAGAATGTACTGGGACCTTCTAGAAGAATGGGGGGGGGGAAGTAAGGAGAGGCTGCCTGGAGTATTTGAGGGCCATAATCAATCCCCAACAGAAAGGTTGGCAGGGGCAGGCCCCCTCTAATACTCTGGGTCAGCCCAGCAGGAGCAGTATATTCCGGGTGGAAGCTGGAGATGGAGTGTTAGGCTGTTGTGGCCTTTGAGGGAGCTTCCCAGTCTGGGGGGGGGGGACCTTGGGCTCGGGTGCATACTAGACCCTTCTTGAAGACACACAGAGGTGTCCTGGCCAGGAGGCACGGGAGCAAGGAGAGGACAGTGGCGGAACACTGCCAGGCAAGTCTCCAGAAGGAAAGGAACAGCCAAGAGGGCTGGTAAATGACACACAGTCAGGAGGACTGGGAGGCATGCCTAAGAGGTCTGGAATGGAGCAGTCTGGGATGGATGTAGAGCCAGTCAGGAGGACTGTGGTGGCACGAGCAGGAGAAAAGGGGCAACTGCAGCCAGGAGGGCTAGCAGGGTCTGAAGAAGTGATACTGGGAGCAGTAGCCACAGATAGGACAGCTAGCACCAAAGACTTCTATTTTTGCTACACCATAGGGGCCCGCAGTCCCTGCCTGCAAAGGGTATTCGTCCAGATTCAGCTGAGACTGTGCTGAACCTGAAACTGCTAATTGGTCCTGGGAGTAACAGTCTGTAAGCAAGTTGTGCTGAAGTAGAAGAGGAAAGAAAGTGTATACTGGATGTACAGTATATAGTTCAAGTCCCTAAAGAGTTCTGCTAATCAAATAGGCATCCTGTATCTACCATTCCTTATTCAAGTTCAATTCCCCTAATAAAAAAACAAACAAAGCTGCAAGTACTGCTTCTTGTCTCTGAAGTAAATGAAAAATTTGTGTGCCTGGCTGTGCAGGCTGGGAGAGGACCACATTCACCAGCGACCTCTACGGGGGTAGCGATACAACCCCAACAACTTTACCACAGACTCCATCCTCTAGGGGTGGGGAACTCACTCCAAGGGTTGGCAGGTGCAAGGTGCTTAAATACCGAAGAATAGAGCAGACCTCCAATTTCAGGGATGGCTTGGAAGCTGGAAGCTGGGAAGCCGATCCTCAAGGCCTCTTTCACACGGGGCAGACTCCGCCAGCTCAGTTGGGAATATGACCACTGATCACCGCTAAGCAGGCAGATGGTTGGTCTGTGTCGGCTCTGCTAGACAGATGGAGCACAGATCCCCCCGATTGGTCTGCCTGTGAGAAAGGGGCTAAATAGTAAAGGAATTTCAGATAAGGTAACTGAGACTTTTCTCCTTAGCTGCAAAATTACTACTAGGAGGATCTGTGCCAAGATTTGGAAAATATTTAGGTCCTGACAGAAGAAGGAGGGATTAGACTGGACTGGACTAGACCCCTTTGTGGTTCCTAAGATTCTGTATTTTCTCCAGGCAGGAGTTGATAACGTTCTATTTCCCAATATCCACAAAATGCAAGTGGTGGCCCTCCCATTATTATTGGAGATCAGGCTTTCAGACTAGTTAAAAGAGAAGCACATTTTTTTTTGTTTTGTTTTTTATATTCATACTTACCTAGGTGGATGCAGCATCAGACCGATGCTGCAGCTGTCCCCCTGCGTCTCTGCACTGAGAACCGAGCCGCTCGGCTGCTGTCAGTCAGCATCTCTACTGCTCTGTTCCTCCACGCTCACTGGAGTACTGAGCTGTGGAGGGGCCATTAGTCAAGGCAGCTGGTGGATCCAGACTTCTGAAGTCGGGATGACGCGCTGCCTCGACTGATTGCAGTGACATCAACGGAGAGCGGACTTCAGACCACTCTCCGCTGAAAACGGGTCACAGGAGAGCAAAACAAATTGCACTCTTGTGACTCATAGGAGAAGCCCAGCCTAAAAAGCTCAGGCTGGACTTCTCCTTTAAGGTCCTACCCCAATGGGATTTGTCTGTGGTATTGAATGCACTTACTAGGGAACATTTTTAACCTCTCAGGGAGTCAAGTCTGAGATATACCACACTCAAAATTGTATTTTTGTTGGCAATAACTTCAGATAGAAGGAGGATAGAGCAATTCTGAGGCCAGATGCCCTTTGTATGTCTTAGGTTGCCTCTACCTTCCATAGGTCACAGGAAGTTGTTTTGCCCAGGTTTTGCAGTTTCCCCAATAATCAGGAAAGAAGAGTGCTTTCGTTTTTTTAGACGTCAGTAGATGTCCCATGAACTATTTGAAAGTCACTGGGAGTTTTAGAAAATGTACCCAGCTCCTAATCTTATATGGTGGATTCCAATAAGGGGCTTAGAGCCTCCAAAAGTACCATTACTAGATGTATTTGAGATGCTCTTTGTTTGGCTTATAAGCATTCAGGTCATTTACCACCTGCTAGAATTAGAATGCATTCTACAACATCTTTAGTAACATCATGAGCTGAAAGAGCTGGTACTTCTTGGGAAAAGATCTCTAAATCGGCAGTGTGGTCTTCATCCCATGTGCTTGTCGAGCACTACTGTCTAGAGATGTCTAGCTCCCTACATTTGTGGTTGTTAGGAAAAATGCCTCCGTACAGCTAAAAAGATCAACGGTGTCAGTGGTTACTTATCTGAGTGTCAGAGATTGCTTATTGCTCAAGGAACCCCTAGAAAGCTCAAGCGGAACCCTAGTTGAGAAACAGTGGTGTAGGCTGTGGTCCTCACCCCCATGGTCTTCCAGTCTCAGAGAACCCCTCCTAATAATTACTGTATATACAGCTCACAGTACATTAGTGTGATGGTCACTTGGAAGAATGCTCCTTACATTTGTAATTCTTAGGAAAAATGCCTGTCAGATAAGGGTACTCACCGAGGCCGAGATGCTGAGAGCGGTAACCTCTTGCGACTAAGCGCACTCCACTCCTGGAGATGGTACAGGGGGTGAAGGGCACAAAGAGGCACGAGTCACCAGCAGGCTGGGCAGGTCTTACGTGAAGGTCACCGGCAGGGAGACAGCTGTGCAGGACTGGAAGATGCTGAAGCTCAAGAAGGAGGATGAACAGCTGATCCAACAACAGGCCGGGGGTCAAACACCGTTGACTAGTAAGAGTCTTTAGATAGGCCAAAACAGTCTAGTGCAAAGGACTGTTAGCAGGTCTGTCAGCAGGCTGATGACTTAGTACTGAAGATTGAAAGCAAAGTCCGTGAACAGGCCGAGGGTCAAACGCAGGTAACTGGAAACAAAGTCTGTGAGCAAGCCAGGGGGTCGAGCACTGAAGACAATAGCAAAGTCCAGGAGCAGGCTGAGGGTCAATCACTGGAGACAGGAAGCAATATCCGTAGACAGGCCGAGGGTAAAACACAGTAAGCAAGTGGAGAAGTCCGGGAGGCAAGCCGAGGGTCAGATGCAGGTAGAGATCAGAGCAGGTCAAGGTCAATCCGGGTCACAACAGGTAATCAAGAATCAGGATACAAGCAGGAAACACACAGGGAGCTGAAAGACAAACCAGCAATCTGGTCATGGCACAGAGTGACTTTTATAGGCCAGTGGGAGGCTCATGTTGTGCGCGCTATTACATACGTGCGTTCGCCGTTCCGTTGAATCGCGCACGCGCATTAGCCGTTTCAATGAATTGCACACAAACATTAGCCATTTAGCCGAATTGCACACGCGCATTAGCCGTTTCGCTGTATTGTGCCCAGGGATGCGCCGGAGTGCCGCTCTACCGCGCATGTGCGAAGGAAGGCAGCGATATTGGCGAGACTGGTACTTGCCTCTTTCCTGACAATGCCTCTGTACAGATACCTAAAAAGATCATTAGTGTCAGTGGTTACTTATCTGAGACTGAGGAACTAGCTCAGGAAGAACCCTAGTTGAGAAATGCGGGTGTAGGGTGTTAGTTTACTTTTTCATTTTTTCTAAAAAGGTGAATTAAGCCTTTAAAGGGACCATGAAGAAAAATGGTGCCTCCCACTGAAATTGTTTGGGTGTGGTCAAAATGTGTTAGTGGTTAATGTAGGTAGGTAGGTAAATAGTTTTGTTTGTGTTTGGCTTGTATTGTGGCACCTTGCTCTTTGCGTTGCTATGTTTTATACAAAAATAGGGCATGGGGGTACACTGAAGAGAGAGTGGGAATACGGTAAGCCCCATCATTGATAATGATCAACCCCAGCACTGGTGTTAGTGGGTGCAGTAATAACTTCCAGTTTCATTTCACCACTCACATCTGCACCCTTCTGCCACTGTCCACCTTTGCACCCTCATCCAAAGCTCACCACTGCACTTTCCATCTACAGTTCCACTCTGCACAACTCCCCATCCTTCACAGTTTTAATCCCCCCAATAGGCACAGCTCACCTCTGCATGCCTTGTTCACAGCTCACTCTTGCACCTCTCATCCACCAATTGCCTCTGCACAGCTCATCTACTACTCACCTCCACACACCTCAGCCACAGCTCACCTGTACCCTTCACCTACAGC
This sequence comes from Lithobates septentrionalis, assembly GCA_037952835.1. Lineage (NCBI taxonomy): Eukaryota > Metazoa > Chordata > Amphibia > Anura > Ranidae > Lithobates > Lithobates septentrionalis. The sequence goes on from JBBDGP010000295.1 coordinate 7,465,713, forward strand.
TCATCTGAAACTCTTGTCAACCTCTGACACTGGTGCGCAGTCCACCGCAGCTTCCAGAGCATCTTATTCTGCCGCCTTGTCCACAGCTACTCCTGCCATAACCCAAGCATCATGGATGGAGGAGTCAGATAAATTATTTAAACACAGTGTCAGCCACTTGCTTCTTGAGGATGCACAGATATTACCTAATTTTGATGTTGGTTTTGAGGTAGAGGAAGGGAGTAACATGAGCCTACAGAGAGGGGAGAACACTGATAAACAACAAATTGGCAGTCATGTTCCACTAGCCACAGTGTATTGCCAAGTTGGCTCCAGTGATGATGAGGAAGAGTAGAGAGCAGCCACCCCATTCCATTACATTGGGGATCTGTTATCTCCCGGCCCAATTCCCACAGCTCAGCTCTGTGGGCCTTTTTTAGCACATATGCAGCCAATCACACTGTTGCAATTTGCAATCTCTGCCGTAACCAGATCAAGCGTGTAAAAAACACCAGCCTGTTAGGTACCACATGCTTGACAAGGCATCTAACCTCCCACCACTCAGCCCTTTGGCAAGAGCACCTGAAAGCTATACACAAAGGACACAGTTCTTCTCCTCCTCACTCCTCACATTTCATGTCTACCCCAGCTGTAGATTATAGCAGGCAAATGTTTGTCAGTTTTGCTGAAGCAGGTTCTATACATGGTATAGCATCATTATAATCACTGTTCTTTAAAAACTATCTTTTTCAAACGTTTTTTTTGCATTGATATATGTCCCCCATGGCAGTACCCGGGCCCCCATACCCTTTTTTGGCCAATAGCTTGCATATAAGCCTTCAAAATGGGGACTTTTGATTTTTCAAGTTTGGGTCCCATAGACTTTAATAGAGTTCGCGATTCGGATCCAAACTTTTGCGATGTTCGAGAGTTCTCGCACGAACCGAACCAGGGGATGTTCGAGAGTTCTCTCATAATTGTCCAGGCTATGATATTTTCTGTCACGCTTTATGGATGTGAAAACTGGATCATTGAAAAAGCAAGACAGGAAAGACAGAAAAATAAATGCTTTTTAACGTTAATTTTGGCAAAAAAGTATCTTCCATCATGTTTGAGGTGATTGTAGCTGTATAAGTGCACTTGTTATAAAAACAATTGACTACTGTCCATGATACTTTTTTTATTTGACCTAAAATCCAAATTTTTTGGACAAGCTTTTTTGGGTGTACCCCCTTCCTAAAGGTTTAAGTTCAGTACTGCTTGGACCTTGAAGAAAGGAGTACACCCCGAAAACTTGCCCTGAATATTTCGATGTTAGTGCAAATTAAAAAAGTATCATGGACAGTACTCAATAGTTTTTGGCAAAGAGGTCTAATAATAGAGCAAAAAGCAAGGAAAACAAAGAAATGGATACTTTAACAAATAAAATAAAAAGCACTTCATTATCTGCTCTGTTTAGATTGAAGCTCTATAGTCTTAAAGTCTTTCTGGATGGATATCCCACTGATGAATAGCCCAACAAACCATTATACATGTATTTAAGTCTGTTACTAGCTTCAGTGTGCTAATAGCAGACTGTCTTACCAAGCCCTGGTGATGTGTTTTGCCACCTTCACGTGATTCTGTGACGTAAGGCATAGGGAGTAACCTGATGATGTCATGTTGCATAGACAGGAAGTGAGTGGGGTGCCATTTTGTGTGAGACCAATAATACACAATATATGTATACTGCAGTGCACCTTTTAGAGTGCACTTAATAGGTTGAGTTGTTTAGCATTGGGATTCTTAACAGCTTCACACCCGCCCAACGTCATATGGCATTGTCGACTTTGAGCAGTGATATCTGAATGATGCCTGCATTTATAGGCATCATTCAGATATCTTCTTTTAGAGATGACGATTCTCTTCACCATATGAACAATCATAGTGGCTGTTCAGCAGCTTGATCGTTTTTATAGGCGGCGGGAGGGGACGTCCCCCCCTCCCGCCGCCCTCCGGTGCTTCTCCCGGCTCCCCCTGCCATTGCCGAACCGGAGAAGGAACCGACCGGTGGCAGATGTTGACCATAGAGATTTCCAGTGGGCTAGATGGTCCCCGGAGTCTCTATGATCTACGGAGGCCGGGCGCGATGTTATGACGTCAGGCCCGGCCTCTACATTTGAAAAAAATGCCTCCGCCTTGGCTGGTAAGCCAGGCTTTTTTTAAAAATCTTATTTCAGGCTTCTGACCCCAGATCTCACTGTAAAGAGGGCCTGTCACGCACTATTCCTATTACAAAGGATGTTTACATTCCTTGTAATAGGAATAAAAGTGATAAAAAACAAATGTAAAAAGAAAGCATCAAACTAGAAAAATAAAAGTAAAATTAACAATAAAAAAAATTTAAAGCGCCCCTGTCTCCCCATGCTCGATTGCAGAAGCAAACGCATACATAAGTCGCGCCCACATATGTAAACGACGTTCAAACCACTCATATGAGGTATCGCCGCGAACATTAGAGCAAGAGCAATAATTCTAGCACTAGACTTTCTCTATAACTCAAAACATGTAACCTGTAAAAAGCGTCACCTATGGGGATCTTTAACCACTTGAGCCCCGGGAAGCCAGGCTTTTTAAAAAAATCTTATTTCAGGCTTCTGACCCCAGATCTCACTGTAAAGAGGGCCTGTCACGCACTATTCCTATTACAAAGGATGTTTACATTCCTTGTAATAGGAATAAAAGTGATATAAAACAAATTTAAAAAGAAAGCATCAAACTAGAAAAATAAAAGTAAAATTAACAATAAAAAAAATGTAAAGCGCCCCTGTCTCCCCATGCTCGATTGCAGAAGCAAACGCATACATAAGTCGCGCCCACATATGTAAACGACGTTCAAACCACTCATATGAGGTATCGCCGCGAACATTAGAGCAAGAGCAATAATTCTAGCACTAGACTTTCTCTATAACTCAAAACATGTAACCTGTAAAAAGCGTCACCTATGGGGATCTTTAACCACTTGAGCCCCGGACCATTATGCTGCCTAAGGACCAGAGGTCTTTTTCCAATTTGGCACTGCGTCGCTTTAACTGCTAATTGCGCGGTCATGCAATGCTGTACCCAAACGAAATTTGCGTCCTTTTCTTCCCACAAATAGAGCTTTCTTTTGATGGTATTTGATCACCTCTGCGGTTTTTATTTTTTGCGCTATAAACGGAAAAAGACCGAAAATTTTGAAAAAAATGATATTTTCTACTTTTTGTTATAAAAAAAATCCAATAAACTCAATTTTAGTCATACATTCAGGCCAAAATGTATTCGGCCACATGTCTTTGGTAAAAAAAATGTCAATAAGCGTATATTTATTGGTTTGCGCAAAAGTTATAGCGTCTACAAACTAGGGTACATTTTCTGGAATTTACACAGCTTTTAGTTTATGACTGCCTATGTCATTTCTTGAGGTGCTAAAATGGCAGGGCAGTACAAAACCCCCCAAATGACCCCATTTTGGAAAGTAGACACCCCAAGGAAATTGCTGAGAGGCATGTTGAACCCATTGAATATTTATTTTTTTGTCCCAAGTGATTGAATAATGACAAAAAAAAAAATATTTACAAAAAGTTGTCACTAAATGATATATTGCTCCCACAGGCCATGGGCCTATGTGGAATTGCACCCCAAAATACATTCAGCTGCTTCTCCTGAGTATGGGGATACATTATGTGTGGGACTTTTTGGGAGCCTAGCCGCGTACGGGGCCCCGAAAACCAATCACCGCCTTCAGGATTTCTAAGGGTGTAAATTTTTGATTTCACTCTTCACTGCCTATCACAGTTTCGGAGGCCATGGAATGCCCAGGTGGCACAAAACCCCCCTAAATGACAGTACTGTTCAAAACCCCCCCAAATGACCCCATTTTGGAAAGTAGACACCCAAAGCTATTTGCTGAGAGGTATAGTGAGTATTTTGCAGACCTCACTTTTTGTCACAAAGTTTTGAAAATTGAAAAAAGAAAAATAAATGTTTTTTCTTGTCTTTCTTCATTTTCAAAAACAAATGAGAGCTGCAAAATACTCACCATGCCTCTCAGCAAATAGCTTGGGGTTTCTACTTTCCAAAATGGGGTCATTTGGAGGGGTTTTGTGCCACCTGGGCATTCCATGGCCTCCGAAACTGTGATAGGCAGTGAAGAGTGAAATCAAAAATTTACACCCTTAGAAATCCTGAAGGCGGTGATTGGTTTTCGGGGGCCCCGTATGCGGCTAGGCTCCCAAAAAGTCCCACACATGTGGTATCCCCATACTCAGGAGAAGCAGCTAAATGTATTTTGGGGTGCAATTCCACATATGCCCATGGCCTGTGTGAGCAATATATCATTTAGTGACAACTTTGTGCAAAAAAAAAAAAAAAAAATGTGTCACTTTCCCGCAACTTGTGTCGCAATATAAAATATTCCATGGACTCGACATGACTCTCAGCAAATAGCTTGGGGTGTCTACTTTCCAAAATGGGGTCATTTGGGGGGGTTTTGAACTGTCCTGGCATTTTATGCACAACATTTAGAAGCTTATGTCACACATCACCCACTCTTCTAACCACTTGAAGACAAAGCCCTTTCTGACACTTTTTGTTTACATGAAAAAGTTATTTTTTTTTGCAAGAAAATTACTTTGAACCCCCAAACATTATATATTTTTTTAAAGCAAATGCCCTACAGATTAAAATGGTGGGTGTTTCATTTTTTTTTTCACACAGTATTTGCGCAGCGATTTTTCAAACACATTTTTTGGGGAAAAAACACACTTTTTTTAATTTTAATGCACTAAAACACACTATATTTCCCAAATGTTTGATGAAATAAAAAAGATGATCTTAGGCCGAGTACATGGATACCAAACATGACATGCTTTACAATTGCGCACAAACGTGCAGTGGCAACAAAATAAATACATTTTTAAAAGCCTTTAAAAGCCTTTACAGGTTACCACTTTAGATTTATAGAGGAGGTCTACTGCAAAAATTACTGCCCTCGATCTGACCTTCGCGGTGATACCTCACATGCATGGTGCAATTGCTGTTTACGTTTGATGACAGACCGCCGCTTGCGTTCGCCTTAGCGCGAGAGCAGGGGGCGACAGGGGTGCTTTTTTTTTTTGTTTGTTTTCTTTATTATTTTTTTGCTTTTTTATCTTATTTTTAAACTGTTCCTCTCATTTTTTTTTAATCATTTTTATTGTTATCTCGGGGAATGTAAATATCCCCTATGATAGCAATAGGTAGTGACAGGTACTCGTTTTTGAAAAAATTGGGGTCTATTAGACCCTAGATCTCTCCTCTGCCCTCAAAGCATCTGACCACACCAAGATCGGTGTGATAAAATGCTTCCCCAATTTCCCAATGGCGCTGATTACATCCGGCGAAATCTAAGTCATAAAATGCTCGTAGCTTCCGGTTTCTTAGGCCATAGAGATGTTTGGAGCCACTCTGGGGGGGGGGGGAATTCCCTCCCACGGCTTGTAAAAGCAGTCTAGAGGCTAATTAGCTGCTAGGATTGCTTTTACATGAAAGCCGACCACTGGCTGAAAAGAATGATACCAAGATGATACCTAAACCTGCAGGCATCATTCTGGTATAACCACTCAAAGTCGTGAATGGCGTACCTGAAGACAAAAAAATGGTTAACAATAAAGCACAGTAAACGGTAAAGTATAAAAAATTGCATACCTGAAAAACAAACATGATAAAACATAATAACAATAAAACATTGCAGAATAGAATACAGTAAAAAAGAGCAGAACAATAGAGAGAGAGAATAGAGAGAGAGAGAACAATAAAACGACAACTATTTTTTTTATTTTATATATATATATATATATATATATTTTTTTACACTTTTTTTGTAACTAACTTTTATAACTGTAACCGGTTCCAGGTTCGGGTCTCTCAAAATGCGATGGCATCTTGGGAGACCCTGTGAAAGTGTGCCTAGTCTGTGCAGTGCTGTACCCTACGCTAATACGCAACTAGTGAATGGTAGCATTCAAAATATTCACCAATGCAAAGACCAGGATTGTCAGGACAGGAGGGACAATATTAGCGGGTGTCACGCCTATATCCGCGCTTGCTGCAGACACGACATCTTTTTTGGGGGGGGTTCGTTGGGTAGGGGTACTCGGGAGGACATAAAGAAAATGCCTCTCATGCAGCCGACTGCATTTGGTTGGGGATGTGAATGGGGGAAGTACGGGCGCTGCAGAAGTGGTGGGTTCCCAATTAGGATTGGCGAATGCAGCAGAAAGGGCATTATGGGCACGAAGGGCCTGTGTTTGTCTTTTTGGTGGCAGCGGGACACTACTTGTGCTTGCCACCTCACCAGCTTGAACTGCACTTATGGGACTCGCCACGTCACCAAGTGTTACTGCAGTGCTGATTTGACTATGACCGGGGTGTACTAGGCCACTGGTGCTTGATAGTTCAATAAAAAGCTACCAAAAAAACTGTTAGCGATCGCAAGGATCAGGCCTGACTCTGCGAACGCTGCAGTTATGCGTTTAGTGTTTTGTAAGTGACAGTGATCGATCGATACTGCACTTGGGTGGGCTGGGCTGGGCCGGGCGGAGGGGCAAAACGCAGGTGCTAGCAGGTATCTGGGCTGATCCCACTAACACTGCGTTTTTGGGAACCCTAAACTGCTGGGGACGCTAGTATAGATCTGATCGGATCAGATATTGATCAGATACTATACCACTAAGGGAGGTGTATGCTGCGTGCGTGGGTGTTAGTGGTACTGGCGCTAACCTGACGCTGCCTGGGGCTGGTGCTTGCCAGTTCACCAAAATGCTACCAAAAAAACTGTTAGCGATCGCAGGGATCAGGCCTGACTCTGCGAACGCTGCAGTTATGCATTTAGTGTTTTGTAAGTGTCAGTGATCGATCGATACTGCACTTGGGTGGGCTGGGTTGGCCGGGCGGAGGGGCAAAACGCAGGTGCTAGCAGGTATCTGGGCTGATCCCGCTAACACTGTGTTTTTGGGAACCCTAAACTGCTGGGGACGCTAGTATAGATCTGATCGGATCAGATATTGATCTGTTCAGATACTATACCACTAAGGGAGGTGTACGGTGCGTGCGTGGGTGTTAGCGGTACTGGCGCTAACCTGACGCTGACTGGGGCTGGTGCTTGCCAGTTCACCAAAATGCTACCAAAAAACCTGTTAGCGATCGCAAGGATCAGGCCTGACTCTGCGAACGCTGCAGTTATGCGTTTAGTGTTTTGTAAGTGACAGTGATCGATCGATACTGCACTTGGGTGGGCTGGGCTGGGCCGGGCGGAGGGGCAAAACGCAGGTGCTAGCAGGTATCTGGGCTGATCCCACTAACACTACGTTTTTGGGAACCTTAAACTGCTGGGGACGCTAGTATAGATCTGATCGGATCAGATATTGATCCGTTCAGATACTATACCACTAAGGGAGGCGTATGCTGCGTGCGTGGGTGTTAGCGGTACTGACGCTGCCTGGGTGACGCATATCACCGCCGGGCGATCAGGGGGCTAAACCTTTATTCGGTAATAAACGGCGGGTGCCCTGACACTATAAAAAATAAACGAACTAACCAGCGTCACCCGTAACACTTATACGGTGATCAGTGGTGAAAGGGTTAACTAGGGGGCAATCAAGGGTTTAAAACATTTATTAGGTAGTATATGGGGGTCCCTGACGCTATAAAACGCTGACGGCGAACCTAAATATTTACCTCCCTAACTAGCGTCACCAGCGACACTAATACAGCGATCAGAAAAATGATCGCTTAGTGACACTGGTGACGGGGGGTGATCAAGGGGTTAAAACTTTATTAGGGGGGGTTAGGGGGGTACCCTAGACCTAAAGGGGGCTAACCCTAACTGTCCTAACACTGTAACTGTCACAAACTGACACCATGCAGTAATCAGAAAAAAAAAAAAACTGCCTGGTGTCAGTTTGTGACAGGGGGGGGGTGATCAGGGGGGGCGATCGGGGGGGGGGGATGGGGGTGTTTTGTGTGCCTGGCATGTTCTACTGTGTGTGTAGTGTTTGTGCACTCACATTCCTGTCTTCTCTCATCGGCGCCGGAACGGAAAATACCGAGCCGAGGAGAGATGACATCATTTCCTTTGCTGCTGTTTAGCATACAGCAGCAAAGGAATGTTCCCATTGGCCGGCAGCGGTCGCGAGGGGGGGGGGGCCACGAACGGATGGCCTCCCCCTCACCTCCGATCGCCGGGGGACAAAACAGGACCGCCTCGGGCACCGGGGGGGGTCCGATCGGACCCCCCACCCGCGGGAGGCAAATCACGTGTATGTACGTGATTTTGCCTGCCCGTGCCGCCTTGCCGACGTACATCGGCGTGAGGCGGTCCTTAAGTGGTTAAGTACCAAAGTTTGGCGCCATTCCACGACTATGCAATTTTGAAGCGTTACATGTTAGGTATCTATTCACTCAGCATAACATCATCTTTTACATTATGCACAAATATTGGGCTAACTTTACTGCTTTGTTTTTTTTTCATACAAAAAAAGCATTTGAAAAATTGCTGCGCAAATACCGTACGAGATAAAAAGTTGCAACAACCGCCATTTTATTCTCTAGTGTCTTTGCAAAAAAACATATATAATGTTTAGGGGTTCTGTGTAATTTTCTAGCAAAAAAATTATGATTTTTGCATGTAGGAGAGAAATGGCAGAATTGGCCTGGTAGGCAAGTGGTTAAATAATAAAAATATTGGTGTACAGTATATATGGAAAGCACTATGTATATTCCTCTTTTTTGAGCTTTTTATGCATATTAGCTGGAGGATGGCTTAGGATGGAGATGGATGGAGAATTACCCAGACACCGAGGGAAACATGATTCCTAGTATAAGCGTCCCACTTAAAGGGGTAAGCGAATAAGACCTAATTTTCTGTTCAAGTGAGAGAATTGTAATATTGGTGGTGGGATTGCACAGTAAATGGTAGATATTAAATCGGGAAGAAATACTTTGCGGCACAATAAATGTAATAAAGACATGGACACAAAAATTTAAAGGATGTATGAACTTTTATTTACACTAAATGGGACATTTATTTATTGAAATTTGTTGATGAAGAGCACATGTATATATATTTTATTCCTTTAGGTTATATCTACTGTATGTATAGCACTATTGCGATTGTCTGGCACGTTTGTGTTGTACAAGCAGGATATATTACTGTGTGGCACTATTATTATTTCATACTTAACCACTTGCTGCCAGGCAACGTATCCATATGTTAAAACCAGGTATCCTCTATGTTTACGCCCTCTACACAACAAATACCTCCACCGCGCCAATAGCTCTCTGATTATCCTCAACAGTATCTACATGAATGTATATATACACTTGAGAAAATAATCAGAAATTCCTTCAACACCAGTGACAGTGATTAAATGATAACTAAATAAATGGGTGAACAAAAAAATGTATATATATTGAGCTGCCCCCTTAAAAAAACAGTAAATAATAATAAAATATTTAATCCTAAATATCAGTTAATACCAAAATAGGTGAACCAACACAGAGGTTAAATGGAGGGCGCTTCAAAGTGTAAACCTTACGGTATACGTAAAAAGGTGACAATCTCTTAATTATTAGATTATCAAAGTGACAAATATGAATAAATCAGTGCTTATTACTGTGCAATAGTGGTGATAACCTCTACTCCTATATCACTTACCTAGTGTATATAACGTGCACATGAAAATAACTAAACACTAATAATAATGTTAGCCAATAAAGTGCTAAATGCGACAGCAATAAATAAGAACACCTGCAAGTGTTTCAATTAGTGCTGTAAATATGACATGAAATTCCAGTAAATCAAAACAATATCCAAACAGGTTGCAAGTGACAAAAAAAATGGTGACGATAAAGGTGAAAATCAAATGTCCCACACAGATGATTCTTAGGTGATCATATGTCAAATGCTGAATATCTACGTGCTTCTTTCACCACACCACCGTGCTAGTGAGACACTCTCCAGACCTGCACTCACCGAAAAAACATGCCAGCACTCTCATGCACGGCAAAACACGCTCTCTTTACCACACTCCAGGGTAAATGGTGTATACGAGGTCCAATGATGGTATTCAGTAGGTCCACATAAAAGAAAATAAGTGCTCCAATAGTGTAATTCAGCAAACAATAATTTTATTAAAAATCACTGCAATCCTCACACATCGCACTCACATTAGTGTAATAAAAACAGGCATCAAACGTGTAGTTAACAGCAAGCCTCAACTGGTGGATAAAACAATAACCAATGGCCACGGCGGACCCGAGGTGTGCAGCTGCTGGGTATAGTCTCACCCCTCCCTCGGGAAACCTCCGTCCTTCAGAGCACTCGTATTCCTCTCCTCCTGTGTGGCTGACAGCATGTACGTCACAGCCACGCCCCGACATGTTTCGTCACGGATCGACTTCTTCATGGGATAGGCTGTGTACCCTGCCACTCAACCCTTTTATCTGCTCTCGAACTCCCGCCCACCGGGTCACGTACTGCGCATGCGCACACCTCGCGTCCCCGTGCGCCGGATACACTGACATTCCATACAGCAAATTACAATTGGGATTCAGGCACATAGGAGTCATGTAACGCTAATAGATGTAGTCTACTGTAATAGTATATTTATATCAGATTAGACTACAATGATTTCACTAACCCTTGACATTTAAAAACCGCAGCTACGCTGATCTCTCACACAGTTAACCTGCTGCATGAATAATACGGCCATACATATAGCAGGACTATTGAGGGGTCCTGACACTGAGATCGTCCATTAATAGGTCTAGGAACACTTGACTGAGAAATAAGTGTTCCTAGACCTATTAATGGACGATCTCAGTGTCAGGACCCCTCAATAGTCCTGCTATATGTATGGCCGTATTATTCATGCAGCAGGTTAACTGTGTGAGAGATCAGCGTAGCTGCGGTTTTTAAATGTCAAGGGTTAGTGAAATCATTGTAGTCTAATCTGATATAAATATACTATTACAGTAGACTACATCTATTAGCGTTACATGACTCCTATGTGCCTGAATCCCAATTGTAATTTGCTGTATGGAATGTCAGTGTATCCGGCGCACGGGGACGCGAGGTGTGCGCATGCGCAGTACGTGACCCGGTGGGCGGGAGTTCGAGAGCAGATAAAAGGGTTGAGTGGCAGGGTACACAGCCTATCCCATGAAGAAGTCGATCCGTGACGAAACATGTCGGGGCGTGGCTGTGACGTGTGACGTACATGCTGTCAGCCACACAGGAGGAGAGGAATACGAGTGCTCTGAAGGACGGAGGTTTCCCGAGGGAGGGGTGAGACTATACCCAGCAGCTGCACACCTCGGGTCCGCCGTGGCCATTGGTTATTGTTTTATCCACCAGTTGAGGCTTGCTGTTAACTACACGTTTGATGCCTGTTTTTATTACACTAATGTGAGTGCGATGTGTGAGGATTGCAGTGATTTTTAATAAAATTATTGTTTGCTGAATTACACTATTGGAGCACTTTTTTTCTTTTATGTGGACCTACTGAATACCATCATTGGACTTCGTATACACCATTTACCCTGGAGTGTGGTAAAGAGAGCGTGTTTTGCCGTGCATGAGAGTGCTGGCATGTTTTTTCGGTGAGTGCAGGTCTGGAGAGTGTCTCACTAGCACGGTGGTGTGGTGAAAGAAGCACGTAGATATTCAGCATTTGACATATGATCACCTAAGAATCATCTGTGTGGGACATTTGATTTTCACCTTTATCGTCACCATTTTTTTTGTCACTTGCAACCTGTTTGGATATTGTTTTGATTTACTGGAATTTCATGTCATATTTACAGCACTAATTGAAACACTTGCAGGTGTTCTTATTTATTGCTGTCGCATTTAGCACTTTATTGGCTAACATTATTATTAGTGTTTAGTTATTTTCATGTGCACGTTATATACACTAGGTAAGTGATATAGGAGTAGAGGTTATCACCACTATTGCACAGTAATAAGCACTGATTTATTCATATTTGTCACTTTGATAATCTAATAATTAAGAGATTGTCACCTTTTTACCTATACCGTAAGGTTTACACTTTGAAGCGCCCTCCATTTAACCTCTGTGTCGGTTCACCTATTTTGGTATTAACTGATATTTAGGATTAAATATAACGTATCCATATGTTGCCTGACTTTCAGGGGTTATGCTGCGATGCTGCCTATTGTTTTTTAGAGCTGGATTGCTACTACAAATGGCAGAAGGGGGTCACTCCCTCCTCCCAGCACCATCCCGGGCTCCCCCAGCCCACCGGGTAATCAGAGATTGCAGCCAGCGGTTCCGCTGGCTGACCATAGAGCTGATTGGGGACTGGAATGGCCCCAATCATCTCTATGGACTACGAAACCAGAAGCGATGAGTATTTTGTCACTTCCAGTGTTACCGGTTGCAAACAAACCATTAGTGGTTTGTAAAAAGCATTAGATCATATCAATCTTGTTAAGATCCAAAGCTTTTGAGAGCAGAGGAGACATCTGGGGTCTCTTAGACCCCAGATGTCTCAATAAAGAGGAATTGTCACTGCCTATTGCTATCATAAGGGATTTTTACATGCCTTTGCGATAACAATAAAAGTGATAAAAAATGTAACGCTTCAGTGTAACAATAACAACAAAAAAATGAAAATAATTTTTTAAGCACCCTCATCCTCCCATGCTCACGTGCAAAAGCAAATGCATGCGTCAGTCGCATGCCGGTTAGTAAACGGCGATCGCACCACACATGTGAGGTATCACCACAAAAGTTAGATCGAGAGCAATAATTCTAGCACCAGACCTCCTGTATACTGTAAATCTAAAGTGGTACCCTGTAAAGGCTTTTAAAGTGTGGCCTATGGATAATATAATTTGTGTAGTTTGTCACCATTCCACAAGCGTGTGCAATTTTAAAGCGTGACACGTTTCATATGTATTTAATCGGTGTAACATCATGTTTTATATTTTATAATATTATATTTTATAATACAAAGTGCAGCACCTAAAAACCAAAGAATAATATTCCCTATGAATAGTATTGTATCTCACACAAAAAATTCAAAACGTAAAATAACATAAGAAATGATAAACATGGGCGGCGTGGCCTGACAAGACATGGAGTAGGCCGTACTTTCATAGAGCACCATTAATTAGTCCTATAATTAAGCTAATCCTGTGATCCTGTGGCAACCAGATTGTACTTGGGACACCTGTGAGGGACCCCTCATCCTGCACGGACATGTCCCCATCGAAATCACAGAAAGCTGCCATGGATAGGCTCGAGCAATACCGCCGGCAAGATAAGGACAGCCCTGAGGAAGATGGCGGCGCTGCACACGAGACTCAGCTGGGGACACAGACAGGCTCCTCGAGGCGATCACGTTCTGTAGAACCTCCATGCAACTACGGATTAACCATTTTTTCACAAAGCAGGATGACATGGAAAATAGACTCAGGAGATGTAATCTCCGCTCCTTCGGTCTCCCTGAGGGGGCGGAAGGTAAGGACCCAACAATGTTCCTGGAGCATTTGCTCATTACTACCTACGGCCGTGAGGCCTTCTCCCCAACCCTGGCATTAGAGAGAGCACGCCGTATGCCTGCTAGGCCCCCTCCCCAGGGAGCCCCCCTCCCCCTCACGTTCATAGCAAAGCTCCTTAACTATAAGGACCGGAATGCTGCCCTGCGCCTCGCCAGGGAGAAGGGCAATATTCCGCTTGGGAAGGGTAAAGTGGCCATCTTCCTTATTTCTCGGCGGAGGTACAGCGTCGACGCCAGAGCTTCATGGAAGCCAAAAGATGCCTGAGAATCAAACACCTTAAATACTCCATGTTTTTTTCTGCACGCCTTAGAGTGGACATTGACAGACGAGTCCTCTTCTTTGAGGACCCTGAGGAAGTTATAGCCTGGCTGGAGAGGCACGATGGTTCTGCACGGTCAGTGGATTAAATGGCTGACACATACAGTACCTCCAGATTTCAAACCTACCGCTTTCTACACTGTGACTTTAAGCTAGACAATCTGATGGATGTAATTGCACTGCACTGCCGTGTGATGCTCTAACTGATGATTCCTCTCCCTGCCTCTGGCTTCATATAGAGACACACATATTCTGATACCTAACTGAAAACTCCCTCAGGCACTTCTCCATTGCTTAGAAGAGGCTTCATTATGCTGACAGGATACTGTTAATAAATGCACCTCCCCAGCGAACCTGCAAGCTTTGCCCAGAGGAGTTCCCATGACAGGACACTCTCCCTTCAAGCCCCCCTTGTCAAGTTCCTTTGTTTCCTCCTCAAGAACCACAGATCCTGCTCTTTTTGGAGACACAGTTGTCCTACTAATCACATGTGTAGTGCAGCAAATTTTTGCTCCCCCCTCAACTAGGAGATATGGTTATAATGATGGTTACTGGACTATATTCATCAGCATCTGCAAGTCCCAAGCCTGGTATGAGACATCGAGAATGGCTGATCTCTCTTTGGGGAACTCCAACCAGCAAACTTGTATGGCCTATCTGCCTGTTACACTTTTGTTTTTTTGCTCCTGGCTCATCGGTTTTCTCCTAGTTGACTGTTCTAACATGGTTTGGGAATGTGCCTGCACCAGTTGGGGTGGGTTTAGGGCAGGGTGGGGGTTGTGGGTATTTTTATTTTTTTAATAGATGGCAATACAGATAATGAGGTACAGATTAAGATGCTATTTAGATATGTGCTTTTTGTTTCATGCTTAGAAACTTGGATCCTTCTACTGCTGACACCTGGGTGCCGCTGCTGGGACCCTTTTAACTTGCAAATGGTGGGGTGGCACTGGTATAAGGATCTGCTGTTTGATCATACGAATTTCCTGTCATGGCGCCTATAAAATTCCTTACCTGGAATGTGAGGGACTTGCGTTATAAGATTAAGAGGTCGGCTACCATCTCCTTCCTCAGGAAACAATGTGCTAATGTGATGGTGCTGGTTGAGACCCATGTGGAGGGGTGACTACAGCTGGCTCTCTGCCGTCCATGGGTTGGGTGGGCCTTTCATTCGACCCACACATCCCATGCACGGGGAGTCTCAGTTCTCATAGCCAAATCAATACATTTTGAGATGTGTGATATCTCCCCTGATGCCCAGAGGCGCTATGTCTTTCTGTCTGTCAAACTGTATGGGGAACCTTTTCTTTTACTAGCTTTCTACATTCCCCCACCATTTTGCACTGCTGTTCTTACAGAAGGGTTTGCGTTCATGGCTCGTTATCCTTCAATACAGGCCATTTGGATGGGAGAATTTAATAATACTATGGATCCCAGCCTGGATGAAACCAGGCCAGGGGTGCCACCTTCAGGGACTGCACATGAAACCAGATTATCTAAATTCATGTCTACTTTTAAT
This sequence comes from Lithobates septentrionalis, assembly GCA_037952835.1. Taxonomy (NCBI): domain Eukaryota; kingdom Metazoa; phylum Chordata; class Amphibia; order Anura; family Ranidae; genus Lithobates; species Lithobates septentrionalis. The sequence goes on from JBBDGP010000295.1 coordinate 7,481,117, forward strand.
TGAATTGACACAAGGCACCATAGGTACCCGCTCGCCCTAGCCTATTCATGTTTCTCATCAACACATAACACTCTATCCCACATAGACTTCATTATGATATCCCGTATACTCGCTCCTTGTCTGGTGGAGGCCGCCTTTTGCCCCAGGCTCCTCTCTGACCATAGCCCTTACTGGATTACCCTGTCAATCCCGATTGCTAAAGCACCCCCTCCTGGCGCCTAAACCCATTCTGGTTATCACTGCTACTGGAGGATGACAAGCTTGTGAATATCTGGAAGCTATATTTTACAAAAAATTATCAGTCAGCCTCCCCATCTGTGGTGTGGGAATCCTTTAAGGTACATGTTCGCTCTACTCTAATCTCCCACATTAATAGGTTGAAGGCTGACTCTGCTGCTGCAACTGATAAGGCAATTGTGACAGACCTAGCCGGGAAAGAGACTTTTGGAGGGGACTGTATGCTAGCCTCTTGCCGATCGATCCGGGGCCCTTGCATTTGGGGGAACGGTGCTCTTTGTGAGCTGTATGCCTGGGGACCCTTGAGGTGGTATTACTGTGGATTTGGGTCCTGGTCCCCCAGGACACACAGACTCTGGGGACCCTGGATTTGCCATATTGGAATAGTGGCCGATTCATAATGCTGGGACAGATACTGTTAGGAGATGCTGATGTAAATTCCAACACCTGTCTGTCTATTGTCTGCTAAAATGTGTATTGTAAATAAGTCTACTATTGGATCTAAGAGTCATTAGATCCCCATTGTTATTTGTGTTAATTAACTCTACTATTGTGTGAAGAAGAGTCTATGTTGATTGTGATAATGTTGATTGGATTTTCTGAACTACAAGATGGCCAGTCTGGCCTAACGGTCATGTCTGAGTTATCTAGGCTGTCTAAAGGGATTAGTTAATTAGCTCATGTTAATTAGGTTAATTAGGTTACAGCTGTATTGTTAGAGTAATATGAGCAGGAGGTCTGCACCTCCATTTTTAGTGTATAAAAGCCTGTATTTTGCAATAAAAGAGATTCCTGGTTGAACTTACATACAGCCTGCCTGGTGTTTGTTCTGAGCTATCACAACTGGGTTAGAACGGCACATAGCTGTAGTTCTAATCCCGGAGCATTGGATGACCGAACCATCAGACGTTGCAGTCTGATTCAATAGCTGCAGAGGAGTGTCGGGAGAGTGGAACCGAGCGAGCAAGGGGCTCGTTACAGCAGTATTGGAGTTATCCTCCACTGAACAGTCCTATGCACGTGACCCAACACCAGCCCTGGCTGACTTGCTCAAGCTGCAAACCAGAGTGGTGAACCAGTTACAGTATGAGAAGGCTAGGCGGAAACTCTTTTTTCCAAACAAAAACTATTTGAGCATGGCGATCATGCGGGCAAATTGCTAGCATATTTAGTAATTGTGAAGACAGACCGCCGGTTGTAATATCACTGCATGGTGATGGGGGAGAACAGATTATTGACCCTCCCAGGGTAACTGCTAAATTTAGAGACTTCTTTGCAGAATTATACACGTCAACGATCACAGAAGATGGAGATTCGATGAATCTCTTCGTAGAAGGAATTACCTTCCCACAACTTACAGATGACCAAATAGCACTGTTAGAGGCCCCTCTCATGGCAAATGAATGAATTACAGAGGCACTGGCTAGCTTCGCCAGATCCAAGTCTCTGGGCTCAGATGGCCTACCCATCAAATTTTATTTACAGTATGGTGAGCTGCTTACCCCTAAATTGCTAGCTCTTTACATCTATGCCTTTGAATCCTTTGAATTACCTCCCTCTTTGAGAGAGGCGATTATAGTTTTGATACCCAGGCCAGGAAAGGACCCGGGACAACCCGCCTCTTACCACCCTATTTCCCTGCTACAGGTCGATATCAAGATCCTAGCTAAGGTTCTTGCTATCCACCTCAGCCAAGTTATCTGGACCTTGATACACGCAGATCAGGCAGGTTTCATGCCACACATCTTTTAATCTAAGAAGACTGTACATTAACCTGCAAGCTCCACATGAGTTCACGAGTGGTAGTGACTTTAGACACAGCTAAAGCATTTGATTCAGTAGAGTGAAGACATTTGTGGAGATGCTTGGAATGCTATGGCTTTGGGCCTAAGATTATCAAATGGATTCAATTGTTGTATCAGGACCCACAGGCCAAGGTGGTGGCCAAGGGATGGCCCTCCCCGATCCGTTTGGATCATTCCCTGGGCTTAAGATCCACTGGGAAAAGTCACAAATCCTACTTCTTGATAGCTTCCCACCATCTGAGGCCCAGGCCAGTCTCCCATTACAAAGAGTGTCTCTCATTAAATACCTAGGAGTACATGTTTCTAGGATCCCAGCTGAGTACATTTCCCTCAATGTGGAATCTCTCTTTACGCTAATCATATCCAAGATACAAACTTGGGCTTGCTTACCCCTGGGTGTCTGGGGACGCATTAATCTAATAAAAGTTATAGTGCTACCTAAAATATTATATATCCATTGGCACACCTCTGCCTATTTATTTTGAAGTACTTTAAGACTTTGGAGGCTCTCCTCAAACCGTTATAGACCTAATAGACACAAACTCGCCTGGCAGATTCTTCATAATCCTACTGACCTGGGTGGCATGGCCCTTCCAGATTTTAACTTCTATTATATTGCTTCCCAGTTATCCCAATTATACCACATAGATAAAACAGACAAAAAGAGATTCAGTACTTTTTTGTGCCCGAATTGGGCGCAACGGACCTCAGACCCTCTCTGCACAATTGAGGTGGGTTCTGGAGGTGCCAGACCTGAAGGTGATAGCAAGACCTTATTGTATCACTATAGACGCATATGGGACATTGCCACTGATACACTGGGGATTCCCCCAATTAATGACTTCACCCCTATTTGGCACAATGGGACACTCCCTGAATTCCTATGGATCCCTGCCCCCGAGATCTGGGGCTCCCGGGGAATTTATTACTTGCACCACCTACTCTTAAACAGGGAACTGAAACATTTTGATACCCTTCGTAGTGAATTCAGGCTCCCAAACTTTATGTTCTTCAGTTTTTTACAGGTACGCCATGCCATGTAATCCCAGTTTCCTCAGTCCCGCCCACAGCCTTCCTCCAATGCTATCATGGCAGTGGTTAAAAGCACAGACCCCCAAAAGCTAATCTCCACCTTTTATAACATGCTCACTACACCATCTTCCACCAAATTAGCATATAACATTCAATCATGCTGGGAGAGGTAGGTGGGTCACTTAAAGCGGGGGTTCACCCACACCGCCAAAAAAAAAAATATTAAAAGCCAGCAGCTACAAATACTGCAGCTGCTGACTTTTAATACATGGCCACTTACCTGTCCCAGGGTCCAGCGATGTCGGCAGGGGACGCCGAGAACCCGCTCGGTTCTCGGCAGCTGCCGCCATCCTAGGTGAGGGAATCAGGAAGTGAAGCGTTGCGGCTTCACTTCCCGGTTCCCTACTGCGCATGCGCGAGTCGCGCTGCGCATCCCTAGTGGTCCCCGCTCTCTCCTGGGAGCTGTGTGTTCCCAGCAGACAGCGCGGTGGGCACGGGAAGAGGCATAGACTCCCATGGGAGTCTATGCCAGAAGTGGGTGCAAATACCTGTCTTAGACAGGTATCTGCACCCCCTCCCCCCTGAAAGGTGCCAAATGTGACACCTGAGGGGGGGAGGGTTCCGAAAAGCGGAAGTTCCATTTTTGTGTGGAACTCCGCTTTAAATGATGAGGAATGGAGTGAGGCCCTGGAATCCTGTAAAGCCGTGTCCCCTAAACTATCTGATAGACTATGTCAAATATTTATCCTACCTCACCCCTCTCAGAGTAGCTAAATATAAGAGGGGCTACCCCACCACTTGCTCGCTGTGCCATCAAGAGACAGGCACATTCTTCCATCTCATACGGGCATGTCCCCTCATACAGGGATTCGGGAAACAGGTCGTGGACTTCCTACACGATACTATGGGCTCTCCACTTACTCTAGACCTGAAGCAATGTATACTGGGGATATTCCCGGATCTGGAAATCAATAGATTCACAAGGATATTCCTGCATGAAACACGATTTTCAGCCAGGAAAACTATTGCTAAGCAATGGATGAGGACATCGCCCCCCAGTTTCATTGACTGGAAGGTCTAGGTCCTCCAGCCCTGGCACCTACTACTAACAATTGATCTGTCAAGTTGACTCTAGGCAAGTATTGCCATCTGTACTCTGTTTACTTGCAGCATGACCACTTATAGACTTTGTTTTGTATCTAAAGCTGTATACTATTTTTCCACACGCGATAACTGTATTGCCTTAAAGAAACATGCAAGACTATGTTGTATATGTACTTTGTTTAATAAAAACATTTTGAACAGAAAAAAGGAATGATAAACATAGAAAATGTGAATAAGGTAAATGAGTAAAGGCCTCTGAAATTCAATGTGTCCACTTGTGTTAATGACTTCCACCATCAAAGTTGCACGACACCACTTGTAACACCATTACTGCACTCACCAGCTTCAAAGCTGCCAATGAAAGACAGCAAACAGCAGGTCTGTATCAATATTTCTCTTTAATTGACAGCTTTGAAGCTCTTGAGTGCGGTAATGGTGTCATGCTCCTATATGTGTCTGATCCAATATATAGTATTCCAGCTACTCTGCAAATTGTTCAGGATTTTGGGCAATTCTCAGGGTTTAAAGTCAACTGGACGAAATCCGTATCTTCCCTATAGACCAAGGATGCCCCTTTCTTTGCCCCCGGACTGTCCTCTACAGGTTATGAATCGTTTTAAATACTTGGGGATTACTATTAAACTCCCTTTAGTAAAATATTTTTGATAATAATGTCCAACCTTGTATCTCGTCCTTCTGCACTAAACTAACCCAATGGCTGAACCTCCCACTTAGCTTGTTGGGGCGAGTAAATCTCTTTGAAATGGTGTTTCTACCGAAGTTTCTATATATTTTGGCTAATGCCCCAATCTATACTCAAAAACATAATTTTCAAACATTAGAATCACATCTCTCTTCTTACCTATGGCACCCTGGGGCTCCCAGGTTATCCCTGGAGACCCTACAATTCCCTATGTATAGAGGAGTTTTGGCGCTCCCTAATTTGCGGCTTTATTATTTTTTCGCCCAATAAGTATATCTACACTGGTGTCTTTTGTCACAGATTAATACTGCAGTTACTGCTGCTGAAACGGCTGTTGCATCATCCTTTGAAACTTTGGGTAACCTTATCTATAGAAGAACTGTAACTACTACACGAGGGACAATAACTTTGAAGTCTTCTTTACAAATATACAATTATTGCTTGACTATTCTTAATGAAGCTGCTCATGTAGCTTCACCTAATCAATCCTTATGGTTTAAGCCTCGTTTACTACACTTTTACACCCTTTCTGATACGTTGCATTGGGCCGATCGAGGCTTAAAGTACCTCCACTAGTTATACGATCACAGGGTATTTAAGACATTTTTACAATTACAACGAGAATATCAGGTACCCCCAACATGGCATTTTAGATACTTACAGTTTCGCCATGCAGCAGAAGCCCAGCTGGGATTGAGTGATGTGCAGTTATGTAACTCCAAACTAGAATGTTCACTGCTTTTGCCTGATCACTCGAAACTTACCTCTACCTACTATGCCCTACTCTTAGATAAACCATCGCGACAACTAGAGAAAGCACGAGACAAATATGTGATGGATATAATGGACTTCACTGAAGAGAACTGGAAAGCAGTGTGTATCTCCTACCCAGATACAGTACTCTCCGCCAGGGACAAACTGATACAGTTAAGGTACCTACATATTTTACTCCCAAAAGGCTTTTCTGTGACATAGAACAGGGAGACTTCCTTCATATGGTATGGTCCTGTTCTAAGGTCGGACCGTTTTGGTCAGCAGTAACTGCCTTTATCTCAGAAGCCTTTGAATTCCCTAATATTTGTAATATCTGGGTATGTTTGATGATGTTGAATTGTCTACCAAATCATCTACCAAATGTTTCTACACCTTATGCTTTACTATGCCAGAAAGGTATTGTACTGGATTAGGTCAGATTGTCTCCATATTGATCTATCTATAGAAACGCCAAATCAATCAAAACCCCCCATTATATAAGTTAACATACGAAGCTAGGGGGTGTCCAGCAAAGTTTATCAAGATCTTAGGTCTTTGGTTGGACTCGCAAGATACCAGTGCCTCTTTGCTTTATCTGATAATCAGCAACCCATTATATTAATAGACAATGTACTGGTGACAACGCTCAGGATGTTCTTATGTATTCAGGACTATACTTGATATTTCAGGTGTCTGTTATGGTTTTTCCCGCAGGGGAAGCAAATCATTAGATATATTGTGGTCTACTCTGGTTTGTTTTATGTTTTTCCTTTAACATCCAGTTTTGATAACTGTTGTTGGATGCATGCACCTGTAATTTATCATACTGCATTCTGTGCAGTGAGGTAAAAAGTCTTCATCATGCATCTCCCCCCCCAAAACCCCCCCTAAATATATACCTGAGCCCGATCTCGATCCAGCGTTGTGCATGAGAGCTGAGGCTCTCACTAGCTCAGAGCCATTGGCTCCTGCTGCTATCAATCACAGCAAGTGACTGGGAGGTGGGGCTTGGGAGCAAATATGCATGAATGCCCCCCTATAGCAAGCAGCTTGCTATGGAGGCACTTGCCGGGGGAAGGGGGGGTGGAGCCAGGAGCACCGGGAGGGTGGGGGGGGGCAGAAGAGGAGAATCAGGGCTGCTCTTTGCAAAATCATTACACAGAGCAGGTAAGTATAACATGTTTGTTATTTTAATAAAATAAAAAATGAAGCTTAAAGCGGAGTTCCACCCAAAAGTGGAACTTCCACTCATCTGATCCCCCCCCCTCTGGTGCCACAATTGGCACCTTTCAGGGGGGAGGGGGGTGCAGATACCTGTCTACTACAGGTATGAGTCACGCCCCTTCCCGCACCCCCCCCCCCCCCTCGCTGTCTCCTGGGAAACACACAGGTCCCAGGAGATAGCGGGGACCACTTAGGACGCGCAGTGGGAACTGGGAAGTGAAGCCGCAACGCTTCACTTCCTGATTCCCTCACAGAGAATGGCGGCGGCAGCAGCCGAGAGACGAGCGATTGATTGGCTTCAGCTGCCGACATCGCTGGACTCCAGGACAGGTAAGTGTCCATTTATTAAAAGTCAACAGCTGCAGTATTTGTAGCTGCTGGCTTTTAATATTTTTTTTTTAGGTGGACTCCCTCTTTAACAATCACTTTAAAGATGCACAGGTATAACAGTCCCAGATACATTCAGGTTTAAATATTAACCATCCTACATATACTGTATTTGTTATAGTGTCAATACAACGGTATAATGTATTGACACGAGGGTTACACCGATACCGTTTTTTTACCGGCGAATATGAGTACCGATACTTTCGGTCAATTAGTTGCCGATACCGAGTAACGATACCTTTGTGGTATTCTTTTTGCAAAATGAATGGGCTCAAATCATACTGCCGAGAATCACATGTGATTTGAACAGGAATGCGTTGCGATTCCCATTCGGTGTCCCACACCGCTCCTGGTTAACCCAAGCTGAATTCACTATGACAAGCCTGGGTTCACACAGGAGCAGTGGGGGAAACTGCATGCAATTTGGACAGGAATCACACCACATTCCTGTTCAAATCAAATGCAATTCTTTGCAGTGCGGTTTGAGTCCATTCATTTTGTATGGGCTCTAAACACCGCAAAGGTATCAGTTTTAGGTATCAGAGCATTTTCACGAGTAGGAGCAATTGTGCAAATGCTTAGTATCGATACCAGTATTGGTATCAGTGCACCCCTAATTGAAACTATAGGTAAACATTGGTAAAAATGTAACATAAAAATATATTTTATTCAAAGTGTGTGTGTGTTTTTATTACTACTTTTTCTTACCTGCATGCAGTGGTGAACTAGTTAAGTTTCTCCTCCTAAAGCCTAGTTGAATTAAATCTATGCACCCTTGTAGCATACTTACATAAGAAACTTTTATAAGAATACAAGTTGATAAGACACCCTTGATGGACATTCATTTGTGTCTTTCAAAAATTTTAACTGCCTGTACAGGGGGTCCCCGGGTTACAAACAAGATAGGGACTTTAGGTTTGTTCTTAAGTTGAATCTGTTTGTAAGTCGGAACAGGTAAATTTTTTAAGTGTAGCTCCAGCCAAAAAATCTATTTTTAAGTCTTTTAGATAACCCTTCCCTAGGCTATCACCCCTGTAACATTTGTTTTGCTGTCTGTGCCCCTGTTCAGAAGATTTCACCTCATCTTCTGTCCCAATGACAATTGGATTTTGAAAATTTGGGGTTATTAGGGAAATAAGGATTGGTGATAAAGCATCAGTAGAGACACCTTTTTCCCATGTTAACTCTTACAGGAGTGAATTTCCCTTCCTAGGGGTAGATTTCCTCTCACTTCCTGTTGTCTCCCTCCGTTTGTAAGTAGGAGTCGCTTGTAAGTCGGGTGTTTGTAAGTAGGGGACCCCCTGTATTTAGAATTATTACTTTATATACTTGTTGGGACAGTGTGTTATCTGAATTACTATCATCCCTTTTGTAAAAGATTTGAAAATGCACCTTCCCCGACCAACATAAAAGCTATTCTGAAACTGGATCATGCCGTTTTCTAATATATTACAAGACATCTGTATTTTTCTGTTCTCCCAAATTGCAAGCTCAGATGTAATTCACATTGGTCATATTTGTTCTGAGCTCTCCTTCTCTTTAAATGTGGTACCAAGCTGATTAAGCACCTTCCACCTTCCCATCACGCGGTTGTTAAGGTTACTGATGAGGTTGCTTTCATGAGCAAAGTACAGGTTTTCGGCTGCAACAGATATTATTTCCTTCATGGTGCAGTGGCAGACAACTGCAAGAGAGTGAGCCAGAAATAAATCTCCACATTAATAATCCAAATTTCTAGTGCAGGTTGTGCTTCACTGATTAAGCACATCCTATAGATAAGAGGAATGTATTAGAGTAGATTTAGGCCAGCCATACAAGGAGCATATTTTTTTCCTGGCCTGATTCCCCCATAAATACAGACAGTGCTGACACAGGAATCCCTCCTGCTGGGCCATTGTCTTCTCTCGACAGGGGGGCGGGGAAGGGCAGGGGGAATCCCTCCCCACCGGAGAAGACCTTGATTATCGCTAGCGGCTATAACAGCCGCTTACGATAATTGGGTAGGCTGGTTGTACCCAAATTGATCGATCGAGCAACTTGGTACATTCAGTCTGCCCATTAATGGTTCAAACCATGTATGGCCAGCCTTAGACATGCATCTAAATGTCCCTTTCCTGTGAAGCCTGATCTGCATTCGGATTGCGCTTCAGAGGCTATTGGCAGGTGGTGAAAAAGTGTGATTCTACATGATGGGTAAACTTTACCGAAGGTGCAAAGCGAAACATCGTTACTACAGCATGAAAACCTCTTTGTCTGCTGCTTATTGCAGCTTAAGGGGGAGAGGTTGGCAGCAGCAAAAATGCAGCTCCACCGTGCCCCCACCCCCCAACTGAACGTTTAAATGAAGTCATATAAATGAGTTTCCACTGAAGATACATGGATATTGTACCACAGTTTCTATAATCCCTCACATACTTTTTTTATTGCCCATTTCACACTCGTGATTAGAGCTATAGTGCGAATTTTGGATTCCAAATTCAGAAAATTTCTGTGGCCAGAATGACAGATGTTTGCAAATAGCCGTAACTGCTGAGCCTATACAAAGCAATGACAGGCTGACGGGGCCCACAGCTTTCTACAAATGCTCGGATGTGAACAGACTTCCATGATTACCTGCGGGTAGGCACAGATGATCATCCCAGGATGCAGAACATTTGTCCCCAACTGCAGCTAATCAGTGGAAGGACCAGTTCACACCAAAATCACACAGGAATGTGATCCGCGTTCCTATGTGATTCCTGTGTGTTCCCCTGCAGCACGATTTGGCAGCCCATTCGTTTGAATGGGCAGCAAATCTCATTGGATTGCACAAAAAGTAGCGCCCGCTCTACTTTTTGAAAAACACGTAGCACCAAATTGCACGGTACTGTGATCTGGTGCCCAGAAAGGCACTGCATTTTCAGTCTGCATTTGGGGTGACGTTAACAATGTATTGACATCCGCGGCAGATTGCAACGGCAGTGCATTCTGAACATGGTGTAGGAAACTTGCACAGAACGCGCCTTTCCAGCACCATATTCTGGTGTAAACCATCCTGAAGACCATTTACATTTGAACATCTGCAGGCAGCTGCAGGTCCCGTCAGCCAGTCATTGTTTTGCATAGACTGAGGCTATTCGCAAACCCTTGTCATTCTGGCTGCAGGAATCCTTTGATTCTTAGCCCCAAAATTTGCACTAAAGCCCTAATTACAAGTGTGAATGAGGCCTTACTGATTTATTGATTAAAGTAGATAAATTAAAATAAGAATAAATCATAGTTTTAACAACAGAAGAAAAAAAATCTTGTGTTTGTCAAATGTAGGCTGTAAAAAATCACGATGCAATATTGTCTGTGACAAAGTAAAGTGTATTTAAAGCTTTCAGGTACAGAAGAGGTTAAAATGAGAGATGTGTCACTGGATGGTGCTACATGTGGGGATGTGGTTACATATGCTAATGTTTCTCCATCCTATTGGTCACAGGTTGACTTCTAGCTATTAATAAGGGAACATAAGCCCTTCCTGGAGACTGACCTCACCTCTTATCCTGATACCTGCATCATGGCACCAACCGGCTGTAGTCAACTGGACAGGTAGGTTTTTATAAATCAGTCCTTTCATTATAGTGTTTATCTTTCATTAATGCTTTTATTTTTTGATCAGTGACCAAATATTAGCTACACTAAGCTGTTCTTCACAGGCACTCTGTTTTGTAAGGTACGTATATGAAGAATAAAAGAACATTCAGTTTTACAATACTGCTCCTGATTGAGCAAGTTTACAAAGGTTGCCAAGTATTAGGGTTCTTCAATACAGCGAATACAGCTGGCAACCATCCATCCCAGTCTTTAGAAACTTGCATGTGTATTAAAGAACTGACGTGGTATGTTGGCCTTCAGTGGGTTTAATTCATGCAGGAATTATTTTTTTCCCAGTTGCAGTTTGTATCTCATTTCCAAAGTAGGTTACGCTGAGTTAGTGGTGCTACTGACAGAAGAAAAATCAGAAATCTTTCTTAAAAAAAAACAAAACTACATATCATTGACTTATTTGCAGATATATATCATAATTACTTACTGAATACTCCTAAAATGACCGGGACATCCTAATCCTTACAAAAAAAAATAGAAATGAGTAATATGCTCTTTCTTATCTTTTGATTTTACTGCATCCATTACTGGCAGCTGACTCTGCACATTAAGCAGCTTCTACCTTTTGGCTCCCTGGTAACCAATGGACAGATGTACTGTATGCTTTATATACTGCCTCATACAGCTATCTATCTCATACTTAAAGAGGAATTTCAGTTTCAGTCGTTGCTTTTCCAAATGCAAAATTGCCCAAACTGTTGTAGATGTTAAGCAAATGCAACTGCAGCAAGAATTAAGTGCACTGTAGAGGCCCATTGTTAACATCATCAGTATATCCTTGCAGTGAATCTTTATGACCCTTTCTAAAAGAAAAGTAAGAGGTTCTCACCACAGCAGCCTATTGGATTAGTTTAATTTGGGTAAGATGTTATCTGATGGTAAGTTATCTAAATGAGAGCATAAGCATAAAAGAATGTTGTTCCTTATATAGCAGGCCCTTCCTTTACCAATTTTCAATGAAAAATAGTGTTCCTTATAAAGCAGCCCCTTCCTTTACCAATATTCATAGGAGAATGTTGTTCCTTATATAGCAGCCCCTTCCTTTACCAATATTCATAGGAGAATGTTGTTTCTTATATAGCAGCCCCTTCCTTTACCAATATTCATAGGAGAATGTTGTTCCTTATATAGCAGCCCATTCCTTTCCCAATATTCATAAAATAATGTTGTTCCTTATATAGCAGCCCCTTCCTTTACCAATATTCATAGGAGAATGTTGTTCCTTATATAGCAGCCCATTCCTTTCCCAATATTCATAAAAGAATGTTATTCCTTATATAGCAGCCCCTTCCTTTACCAATATTCATAAGAGAATGTTGTTCCTTATATAGCAGCCCCTTCCTTTACCAATATTCATACCCTGTTTCCCCGAAAATAAGACCTAGCATGATTGTCGGCGATGGCTGCGATATAAGGCCAACCCCCCAAATAAGCCCTAGTTAAAGTCATTGTAGGTCTTATTTTTAGGGTAGGGCTTATTTTCGGGGAAACAGGGTAGGGCTTATTTGGGGGGTAAGGCTTATATTGCAGCCATCACTGACAATCAGGCTAGGTCTTATTTTCGGGGAAACAGGGTAGGAGAATGTTGTTCCTTATATAGTAGCCCCTTCCTTTACCAATATTCATAGGAGAATGTTGTTCCTTATATAGCAGCCCCTTCCTTTACCAATATTCATAGGAGAATGTTGTTCCTTATATAGCAGCCCCTTCCTTTACCAATATTCACATAAGCCACAACGACCTACGAACTATTCAGACAGGCGATTAGGCCTCTCCTCTATGCAAAGTTGCTGGCAGATGCGTGTGCATCCACCTTGGAGCTACATGCAGGCAGCCCATAGAAGTGGAGGCACACACATCACCAGCACAGGCACAATCTCATGTCAATGTTTGACATGCAGTCAGGAGCAGGTGCATGGATCAGAATGCAGACGCTCTGATCCTTTACTGTAATTCTAAAGTAAACCTATCATTTTGTACATTCAGGCAAAGTAACAGGATTATCAGATAGCGCACTCCATCCCCCACACTCCCCTGCCACCCTGTTGCCTGCCAGAACCCTGTGAAATAGCCGGTAATTTACAAGTGGGGGTGCATCTGAATCTCTCTTGACTGTAGTTTCACGATTCATCCACAAGGCCAATTGCTAGGACCAAACACCTTCACGTAGAGGCTGCAGGGAAGTGATGATTTGTATTTTTTTTTAAAAGTACACATACAACTTTAGCCCATGCAGGGGCGAGACCAACAGGTCTCATTCAAATAAAACAACAAACATCATAAGAACTTAAACAAAACAGACTACTAAACTACTACCCCAGCTCAGGAGTATCTAGGCTCAAACATTGGTAAACAAGATACAGATTGAGGCAGTGGCATTGTGACTGGGTGTTCGGTCGAGGGCTATACTTTAACTTGCATTAACTGGATCGCCGCTTGTTGTAGAGGAATCACCAAGCCAGCATGCCCAAACCTTATTAAATTTATTGGAGCAACACCTGTTAGCATAAGTGGCTTTGTACAAGGGTAGACTGGCATTAATCAGCAGACCCTTCCAAAATTGGACGGAAGGAGGGGATGATTGCTTTCAGTTCATCGTGATAGCTTTACGAGTGTAAAACAATAAAAGGTTAATGAGTATTCTTCTTGCCACAGTTACTGACAGCTGTTCCACCAGGCCTAATATACAGTATCTCGGGTCACATGGTATATGGAGTTTTGTTACACGTTTAATCACCGTGAGGACCTCTTGCCAGTATTGTTCAAATAACGGACAGCTCCAAAAGATGTGAAAAAATCTCCAGGTTGGTGTGTGCATCGCCAACACGATGGGGAATGTGCCACAGACATCCTGTGGAGCCTGTGAGGTGTATAATATGCTCTGTACAAAATTTTATATTGAACCATTTTGTCTCTGGCCAAGACGAAGGGGGGGGGGGGGAAGGGGAAATCCCAAATCTCCCTCCAGGCATCCTCATCTAGTCCTGGGATGTCCCCCAACCATTTCCGGTGGAGGGAGGACAACTCAAGACTAGCAGCCACAAGCAGGTAACCATAAAGTTGAGAAGTGGGCTTTCCCAAATCTTTCACTCAGAGGGTAGATTCTAGTTCAGAGTATGATAAAACTACTGGTTGACCCATAAATTGACATCTGAAGACGTGGGAAGTCTGGAGGTATCTAAAATAGGCATGAGCGGGTACATTAAACTTTGATTGTATAACATTAAAAGAAGACAACTCAGCATTAGTAATGAGATGTTCAAACTTTACAATTTTGTATTTGGCCCCAGCCTGTGGGTTCGGGATAGTGTAGAAATGAGGGAGGGAGTATGTGGAGAGAAAGTATTGTGCTGAGGCATCTGCAGAGCTTCACATTTGTTTCCCACACCTGTATGGTAGTGTACATGGAAGGAGTGAGGTGATGTGGGGACTTTTCCCCCTAAACAACAGGCTTTGTAAGGCCTCCAGGGAATTAACAATTGCTGCCTCCAGCACCACAGCAGAGTAAGTAAGATCGGGCTTAAGCAAGCACTAGTTGGGTTGCCAGAAAATATATATAACAGTCGGGTAGAGCCAAAGAGATAAAATATTTCTATCTAGGTGGATTAGATCCCCAGATAAAGGACAAGAAGAGTTGCTTAATAGAGTTAAAAAACATTTTTTGAGAGCCACTGGGGGAATTTCTAAAAATACACGTGAATTTGGGGAGAACCTTCATTTTGAGGAGGTTAATGCGTCAAATTAGTGAGAGGGGTAGATTGTTCCATGCCATTAGTTTAGTCTTACCCCAGCTATCACAGGGTCCAGGATACCACAATCCCTAGGTAGGTAAAGTGGTCAACCCACTGCAGTGGGAGAGAGGCGGGTGAGGAAGATCTAGCCCCCTCGTCCACCGGAAACAGCAGGGACTTGTTACAAGTAACACGTAAACCTGTGAAGTTGAGAAGGTATTCATAATTGTGAGGGCACCCTGCAGAGAGGCACCAGCGTCATTCAAAAAAAGCAATAAGTCATCGGCATAGAGAGCCACTCTCTCCTCCAGCCAACCCACCTGAAGGCCGCGAATCTCAGGCGAAATTCTGAGGGCTTCAGCAATGGGTTGCATGGCCAAGGCGAAGAGGGCCAGGGAGAGAGGAAATCCCTGTCTGGTACCCCTCTGAAAAGGAAAGGGGTCGGATAGCAAGCCATTTAGCCATATGCTTGCCAGGGGGCCCGCATAGATTTCCCAATTTCAGTGGGAATACCATCCTCCTCATTACCTCCCATAGATATGCCCACTCCACAGTATGGATTGCCTTTTCCATATCTAGTGTGGCTATCGTTCTAGTACCCTGGTTTGTGCGAAGGGCATGGATATTGGAAAATAAGCAGCGTATGTTAATATCTATGGACCTAACAGGGAAGTGGTAATTTAAAGTGATTTTATACCTCTGAAATTAAAAATATCCTTTTATATGCATATGCCTCAATCAAAAGCACTGAGTGTGATTTCTGTGCAATCTCCTTCCTATCCTTCTGCTATCTGCATGAGTCATTTCTGACAAACTGTGCCAATCAAGAGGGACAGAGGAAGGAAGCTCCAGCACTCAGTCTATGATTGACATCCTCAGCTGTGCATGTTTCCCTATGAGATGGTGTGGAGGGGGGTGTCTCTCCCCTCCACTTAGGTCTCAGATTACACTCAGCTTTCTTTTCTGAGTTGTGCAGTATGTGACATCAGATATATGCAAAAAAAGATCCCTGCCTGCCGCCTCTGGAAGCTCAGAAATGTGCAAATTCTGGACTTGAAACAGATGTACAGAAGAGAGGGCTGCATGTATGATTTGTTGATGATTTGTTTCTTCTCTGTTAATCACCTGAGGCTTGTAAGGGTTTACAATACATTTTAAGTACTGGTACCAGAGGAAGTGATCTATCATTAAAAGCTGTCACCCTTTACTAAAGGACAGCTTCTCTCAAGTTATCCCAAGAGTCTCTAGAGAGTGTATGATAAATCTACAAGTAAAAAAAAGTGTGCTACTGTATTTTACACTGTGAAAGCACAATTTAGCACATAGCACTGTTAACCACTGTTATGTGAGAAGAGCAAAAACTAGCTTTCTCTAGGGACAACTTGTTCTTTACAGCTTTCCTTCTCAATGTAAAGCACATAGTAAAATATGTATCGTCAAACCTAATCTAAAGAGCTTCCCTGTAGTGTTTATGGCCCTGCCCGGCATTGCACAGCCTTTCACCGAAGCCTCATTCACACCATCTGCAGAGATGTGAGTTTTTCTGTACCTGTTTTTGCAAAGGCACAAAGAAAAGTATTGTTCTCTATGTGCCCTGTTCTCAACAAAACACTGGTATCATCAAGTGTAGTATCTGTTCTTATCAGTCTCCAGTAAAGGTGCTATGCCATCATTCTGGCCTTATGGGGGGCTTGAATGGCTGGCTATATAGTATCCCTGCTGGTATGATGAGGGCTCTGAAGGTTAGTACTGGCTGGAACAGAAAACGAGACAGCCACAGGCAGTTGGGGCACAGGAGTAAATCCCTCGGGAAAACAGGATGGGCCCAGTTCCTCCTGATTTGAATGAATCTACTTTGTCTAGCCATGGCTGGGAAGGGAGAGAGTCCGCGGTGTCTGTGCCCCCTGGGAGTGGTCGCCCTAGGGGTGATCTTAGAAACACTTGGGTGTGGAACCTCTCGGTGTCAACAGGCAGATCACAGGTCACAACACTAAAAGCATTTTCTGCCTTGCGCCCTCATGGGCTAGGCCTTCAGGCTAACTCCGGGGCAATTTTTGCTAGCAGGCCTCAGGGCCTAGCCAGTGCACATTGCACAGACACTTTATTTATTTTAATTCATTTTTCTCCTCACGTTTGTCACCTTCACTTTTGTGTGTGTTTTTCTTACTGGATGAACGGTGTGAGTCCTTGGGCTTGCCCTGAAGTCTAGGGGGGGGGGGGGGGGAGGATGTGTGGCCATCAGGTTCCTTCCCCCTTCGAACCTGGAGGGTCTCTCTTCGGGAGAGCCCCTCGACCTAGTACTTGGTGGTTGGCTTCAGCTGGCCATGAGGAGAGGGGTCCGCCAGGCCTTCTGGCTAGGTGGACCAAGTTGTACCCTTTTCCTTGTCAGGAGCCTTGTGCCCGGTGGTTCAGGGAAAGGTCCTACTCCTTCAGGGGGTGGACAAATGCGCATTCTTAAGAGCACTTTTTAGTGTGTGTTCACTTGCACATTTTTTGTACACTAATGCCGCGTACACACGAGCGGACTTCTCGTCTGCCAGAACTCCGAAGGACTTTTCGACGGAGTTCCGACGGAGTTTCAACGAAACGGACTTGCCTACACACGATCACACCAAAGTCCGATCGTTTTGAACGTGATGACGTACGACCGGACTATAATAGGGAAGTTCTTAGCCAGTAGCCAATAGCCGCCATTGCGTCCTTTTTTGTCCGTCGGACTAGCATACAGACGAACGGATTTTTCGATCGGACTCGAGTCCGTCGGAAAGATTTGAAACATGTTCTATTTCTATGTCCTTCGGAATTTTTGACAGAAAAGGTCCGATGAAGGTCCGATGAAGCCCACACATGATCGGAATGTCCGACGGAATCGTTCCGTCTGACCTTTTCTGCCGGACAGTCCGCTCATGTGTACGCGGCATTAGTGATTTTTCTTTTTTAGCACCACCGCAGATTCAAAAAAAAAAAAAAACTGGTATGTGCAGGTTTTTTCTCTGCACAAACATGTATGCAGTTTTCTGTGCAGAAAAAAAAACCTCACATGACATCAGCATTATGGTGTGAACAGGGCACATAGAGAACTATTGTTTTTTATTGTACCCTTGCATGTTACATATTACAGCTCAGAAAAGAAAAAACTCACGTGACAGCAGGCTGTTCTGGCTGGGGTCTGTCAGTGTTTACTCAAGTGTGAAATAAAAGTTATCACGTTTAAAAGACAATATCTGTCAGTGTTTTCATCCTCACTTGTTTTTTTTAAAACCAAGGAAACGTAGGTTTGGATGGAGTATAAAAAGATTCATTGTTTGCAGTCTCTGTCCCAATGCAAAAATTCCCCTTCACTTTCTGCCCTGGAGCTTCAACAGGAAGTAAGAGGAAAAGTGAGAGGAATTCCTTGTCACTGAGATATTTGTGCTAATTTTGGTTTTCCCCTCACTTTTTATCTTGATGACAATGGTCATTAAAACATATAGAAAGGGTGAATTTACCCAGCAGGGACACAGCAATAAAAGTTTGACAGGGGGTTTTACTCTTCTATACTCTATCCAAAAAGATAAAAAGGGGAAATAAAATGTATGCGTCTTTCTGATCTATGGAGAATCATGCAGTCCTATTACACAAATTTTCTGATCTTCTACTTATTGGGCTTATCTTTATGCATACATTCATGAGACTTTTAAACAATGCTGTTTGCAAATGCATTTGGTTTGGAAATCAGTTCACTTAGTATTAGGCAACACAGACAAACTTTCTTAAAGTGGTTCTAAAGCCAGAAGGTTTTCGACCTTAATGCATTCTACACATTAAAGTAAAAAACCTTTTGCGTGAAGCTCCCCCCAGCCCCCCCCCCCTTATACTTACCTGTGCCCCATCTTGATCCAGCACGATATGCATGAGACCAGTGCCTCTCCCATGTCTCTCCCTCCTCATTGACTCACACAGCAGACAATGTCCATTAACAGTAACGCGGTTCGGGAGTGAGGATGCTCAAGTGCTCCCATAGCAACAGGCTTGCTATAAGTTGCACTCTGCAGGGGGATGAGTCAGGATCGCTGGAGAGGAACCCAAAAAGAAGAGAATTGGGGCTGCTCAGTGCAAAACCATTATACCACATATACCGCAAGTATAACTTGTTTTTATTTTTTTAAAAATTACAACCATTACAATCACTCTAATAGGGCGTACACACGGTCGGACTTTGTTCGGACATTCCGACAACAAAGTCCTAGGATTTTTTCCGACGGATGTTGGCTCAAACTTGTCTTGCATACACACGGTCACACAAAGTTGTCGGAAAATCCGATCATTCTGAACGCGGTGGCGTAAAACACGTACGTCGGGACTATAAACGGGGCAGTGGCCAATAGCTTTCATCTCTTTATTTATTCTGAGTAAGGGTGGCACTTTGTCCGTCGGATTTGTGTACACACGATCGGAATTTCCGACAACGGATTTTGTTGTCGGAAAATGTTATCTCCTGCTCTCCAACTTTGTGTGTCGGAAAATCCGATAAAAAATGTCCGATGGAGCCCACACACGGTCGGAATTTCCGACAACACGCTCCGATCGGACATTTTCCATCGGAAAATCCGACCGTGTGTACGGGGCATTCGTTTTACAAGTAAAAGTAAGGTCCAGTATATTATCATTATTATTATTATTATTATACAAGATTTATATATGGCACCCAGTTTGCGCAGCGCTTTACAATGTAACGGAAGACAATACAGCAACAGTACAATTCAATATAAGAGGGTTAGGAGGGCCCTGCTCCTGCAAGCTTACAATCTAATAGGGATGGGCTGGTGGAACAAAAAGCAATAGCTGTAAGTGATGAACTTATGGGAGAAATAGAAGATTTGGTTATTAGCTGAAGGCAGGATAGGCTTCCCTGAAGAGATGGTGGAGAAAGTAGAGAGGTAAAAGTAGAGAAGAGTCGTCGAGGACTGGAGGACAGAGTAATAATGAGATTGACAAACTAGGCTTGTTTGGCAGCATGGAGGGAGGAATTGTATTTTAAGAAGGTGGATTTACTTTATATCAGGTGAATGCTTGCTGGGATTTGTTTTTTTGCCACAGTCGCTCCAGCGTGCGGCGTCGTCTCTTATAATTTCTGGTGTCGTCAGTCTGCTAAGGTTGTAGTGTTTGGGGCCTGATACTTTGTGCAGTGAGAGGAGCAAGGGAGTCCAGTGTGGATGAAAGTGAACTGTTGTAGACAGAAGTGGCCAGGTCAGCGCATGACAGGGATGTGAATTTGTTATAGAAGTGGTCAGTTGCAGAGTAGAAAAGAGAACGTAAAAAGTCGCAAAGGTTTCTGCACAAAATTTTTTCTGCTTGGATGGACAGGTGGTTGGAGACAAGGACATAGGAGAGGGCCGCAGGAGAGGCTGATGCTTGAAACCAGGTTTTTGTGACAAAAGATCATGAACAGAGGTGAGCTTGTTGCAGATGGAGCTGGCATTCCAGAGGGCACATGAGAAGAGGTGGGGGGTTTGGTAGCAGGGGGATTGAGAATAAACTGAGTAGATTGCAGCTAATGCTGAAGGAAGGAGGGTACCTGGTGTGGGGGTGAGATAGTGGAGGATTCGGGGAGATATTCCCAGAGGTTAGGCGAAGAAGGAGGGTGAGGATTGTAAGATAGGAGTGGAATGTATATGAGTGCATATACCTCCCTGTCCTGGGTATTTGGGTGGGCAGTTGGGTTAAGTATTTGCAGGAGGTGATGAAAACAGTAGTAGGGAAAGGGTAGAAGTGAGGGGGATATGTACAAGTTTTTGGAGAAGAGGGGTAAAAAAAATGAGAATTTGAGAATAGAGGTTACTAGTATGAGAAGGAAGAGTAGAGGGGCATATTAAAGGGTAGAGCGAATAGGAATCATACTTGTAATAGATGCTTTCCAAAGTGGTGGTTTGCGGTAAGGTCCAGAGTGGAGCAGAGTTCTTTGTGGGTATCTTCTTGCTGCTTTCATTATCCGGCTTTGGTTAAACTGCTGTTTTTAACTGCTGATCACTCCTGCAGAAAAATCACTCCTGTAGGTAAAAATTCCCTGACTGTAACTAAGCCCCCCTATCTGTATAATTTTGTGCACCATTTTAATCAGTCATTTTTTGACTTTTTTTTCAGCATGCCCACACTCTTTCTGCAGGGTACATGTCGATGTCACTGAATGGTTCTTGGCTGTTAAAGTTTTACGAAGACAATGGTTGGAAAACAAACACAGAGACCTCATCCTCATACGTTCACAAATGTTTTAACACCAGAACGAATACCTGAATTTTGCATACCTCCCAGGCATCAAAGCCAGAAAGACCTAAAAGTAAGTCCTCATTATCTGTCCATCCCTGACCTCAGTAGCTCAATATTGGAAGCAATAAAGCCTTATTCTTTTGATACACATATTATCCAAGTGGATAGTGTTGAAGAATCTCTTGAAGAAGATTACACTAATGCTGATCCCCAATCACAGGCTGCTCTGTCCTTACCCCATCTCCTAAAAGCACCTACCTGCTATGGGTTTTGCACCTTGTTGGAAAGCCCCAACACAAGAAGAAAAGAGTCACTGTTTCACAATGATCCTGCTAATCCACCCATTCTGCTACCTCGATCTCGATCTAATACCATTTCCTGCAGAGAAACAACTTCACATAATAAGTTCACTACAAAATCAAGGCCTCTGCGACGTTCTGGTACTTTAGATAGTGATACAACTTCATCCACTGAATCATCACCTTTAAGCTCCCCTCTTCTTTACAGATCCCTCCCTATGTCGCTGTTAAAAGCTTTTAACCAAGAAAAAATTTTCTCCAGAGCTTTGAAGGTTAGATGCAAGTCTTCTTTCAGGAATAACTCAGTGTCCACTGATGAAGACAGCTCAACAGACAGCAGCCCATGTGTCACCAGAAGACCTTCCGAAGAGTGGACACTGCATCCTCCTACATATTCACACACTGGTCTGTTGTTACCTCTGAAGCAATTCCCTATGGATAACACTTTAACCTTGGACACAGGAGGAATATTGCGTTTGTCCACTGAATACAGAGCTGAAAGCCTAAGGCTCCGTATACGACTTGTGAGTGCCGAGGGACTTTACAGAGAGTCTGTAGATTCCAAACACATCAACTGCAGTATTTCCTTATCAATTGTACCTGGGAAAAACCAAAAGCAAAGAAGTACCTTGATCAGAGGAAGCCGAAACCCAATCTTCAATGAAGATTTCTATTTTGAGGGCCTTGAAGCCGAAGATCTTCTCCAGAAAACATTGAAAATTAAAGCTATAAATAAAGGATCTGGTGTACGAAGAGAAACTATCCTAGGGAGAAGCAAACTCCATCTTCTCAGTGTTCTAGTGCTCTAAGAGATGTACATTATCTATTTGGTTGGTACTGAATCATTTTGAATTAAAAGCAAATAAAGCAAAAAATGTCATACACTGATCGTGTGTGTATTTGTGTTCTGTCTGCACAGTCTCTAAAGCCTCGTGTATTTGGGCAGCTGTGTCTTAGTCAATGTGCCCACTCACATTGTGGTATTTAGATTTGTACTTTGGAGCAGTATTTGGGAGCGGTAAAAAACCTGCATTTTGAGAGAAGCGCACTGGCATAAATTATGCATAAACGCAGGTAAATGCGCTTAGATTTGCGTAAACACAAGTGTAAATTAATTTCAATTGCTAGAACAAATGAATATTCCAGCAAAGAGGATGAGTTGACTTGTATATGCAACTAAATGCCATATGCATGCAAACGCAAAACAAGCATTTTTTACACTGGATTTTTCTTCCTTATGAAGGAAGCCTAAACCGAGCATATCAAACCCAAGGGAAACAGCGGAGCAAATTGAATGGAATGAATTTGCAAGGGGCCACATTTTATTCTACTAATATTATATATATTAAATAATTTAATTATAATTATAATATTAAAGTGATGTCATTTTATTGTAGAATTACCTAGTTGTTAGTTAATTCTACAATAAAATGACGTCACTTTAATATTTAGAATTGTAGTAATAATTGTAATATTAATTCTTAAGAAAGGCTAATAAGACATTTTATAAAGCATTCAGCTAAAAAAAAATATATGTAGGGAAGTGTAGCCTCGGTTAAGCCTAGTAGAGACGGGCCAAATGTCAGGCGGCATCGGCCGGTCCAATAGAAACAAGCTGACATTCGGCCCGTGTGTGCTACAGCCAGTCCGACAGGCCAGCTTCTGTTGAAGGGGCACCTCCCTATCAGCACTCTCAACCAATGGCTGAGAGTGCTGACTGGAGTGTTATGGCAGGGGGCCCCTCCCTGTGTCAGAACACAATAGAATAGCAAGAGAGATCGCTGTAGCAGTGTTGCCAACCTACCAGATTGAAATTTACTGACAAAACACCCAAAATTTACTGGCACAGCCACGTTTTTACTGGCATTTCCAAAAGTTACAAAATTACAGTTTTAAGTGCAAATGAGAGTATTTAGGCTACAAACAAATACAATATGCAATTAGCAATATGATTTAAAGTAGATAAGGCAAAAAACATATTTCTTATTTTATTTTCGATATAGCAAGTAAGTAGCTCAGGGACAGGATTCAGGAGGGCAAGAAATTAGAATGGGCGCACACACATATAAAATTGACTCTCATAGTCACACTGACAGCAGTATGCAGCAGCACAGATGATGATGACACCTCACTGACACGTCCCCGTGACAGTCTCTCCCCGAGCCAAGCGATCCCTCCAGTCCACTGATGGTCCCGGTCTCAGCTTGCCTTGCTCCGATACCGCAGACCCGCACACGAGGCTCTGGCCTCTCTGCTTGGCTCCATTGCACCATGACGTCACATGACATGCTCAGGCACCGCCTCCGCCAGAGCCGCCTGATCACACTGTAGCAGGCACTGGGTTGGTCTCAGCCAACTACGGGCCAAGCCAAGCGTCAGAGCCATATTTTATACTGGCAACCTTTTACTTTTACTGGCATTTACTGGCAGGAGAAAATTGCCTGCTTTTTACTGGCTGCCAGTAAAAATACTGACGGTTGGCAACACTGCGCTGTAGTAACATGCGGTAGTTAGTACAGCAGCTCCAACCTTGGCTGGAAGTTTTTTTTTAGTTCTGCCTGCTGAGTTGAATGGAAAAAGACTTGTAGTGTGTACTAGGCTTTGGAGTCTTATTAAGTTTAAATTCCCAAACTGGTTGCAAGGCATTCAGTCAAAAAAAAAAAACATCAATTTGATCTGCCTGATCTATATATTTATTTTGTACATAGTAATCTTTGCTTTGAAAAAATGCAGTTTGGCACCATGTCTTCGAAAAATTGGCAAACAGTATATAAAATGTTATTTTACTAATGCCACTGTAGGTATACAGAGATTCATGGCAGCACTTACATTAACTTTGATTGCACTGTTCTTATGACATCATACTGAGTGACCTGTAAACATTTTAAGACTGTCACATACCTTACATTAGTGAGCCTGATGTGAAGAGGAAGGCTTCTTGTAAAGCTCTGGGGGGCCATCGGTAGTGAGACAGCAGCCACGGGAGCATGACGAAGTATGAATGCCTGTGATCAGTTCAGTAGTCTGCGTGGGCAGCAGCAGTCAGCGGGTGGATGTGGCAGCAGAACGGGCTGGTGGCAGATGAGCTGGCACAGGGCTTGGCTGGCCACAGACTGTGGATATGCAGAAGGAAGCAGGAACCAGATGTGAACTTGCTGGACTGAAGAGCTGTAGCAGGCTGGATGAGCAGGATGCAGGGTCAGACAAGCTGGGTTGGTAATGGTCAGGCAGGTCAGGCATAGAAGGCAGGCAGCAGGATAGTCGGGTCACAAGCCAGGTCAACAACGTGAGATAAATCAGGCAAGAACCAACTGCTAAAACCAACAGACACTATTCTGTACTACTCCTCCTGGACATCTCTGCTGTCTTTGACACAGTGAACCACCCCGTCTTCCTCAAAAAGCTCCACTCCTTTGGTCTCCGTGACTGTACTCTTTGCTGGTTCTCATCCTGCCTATCCCACCGCACCTTCAGTGTCACTTACAATTCTACTTCCTCCTCTCGTCTTCCTTTCTCCGTCGGGGTCCCCCAAGGCTCTGTTCTTGGACCTTTCCTATTCTCAATCTATCCTCCTCCCCGGGTTAGCTGATAGCCTCCAATGCCTTTCAATATCATTTCTACGCCAATGACACCCAAATCTATCTCTCTGCCCCTCAGCTCACTCCATCAGTCTTCTCATGCATCACCAATTTATTAACAGACATATTAGCTTGGATGTCACCCCACTTCCTCAAACTCAATCTATCCAAATCTGAGCTCATAATATTTCCTCCCCTACGTGTCTCTTCCCCTGATCTCTCTGCCAAAATCAACAGCTCAACTACCAACCCATCCCCCCCATGCCAAGGTCGTAGGTGTAATCCTGGACTCTGAACTTTCCTTTTGGTCCCACGTCCAATCAATGTCCTAAGCTTGCCGTCTCAACCTCTGCAACATCTCCGAGATATGCCCCTGCATAACCAATGACACCACAATGCGTCTAACTCACTCCCTAATCATCTTCTGCTTGGACTACTGCAAGTCCCTCCAAATTAGCTTTAAATAGGCTATCCCCCCTTCAGTCTATCCTGAATGCTGCTTCCAGGCTCACCTTACAAACCGCACAGTGTCTGCTACCCCTCTCTGCCAATCCCTCTATTGGCTTCCGCTCACCCAACAAATTAAATTCAAGATGCTAACAATAACTTACAAAGACATTCCCAACTCTGCCCCCAGCTATATCATTAACCTAGTCTCAAAATACCAACCAAATTGTTCTCTTTGTTCCTTCCAAGACCTCCTGCTTGCTAGCTCCCTTGTTACCTTATCCCATGCTACCTTCTCCAGAGCCTCTCCCCTCCCCTGGAACTCTCTACCCAAATCTGTCTGACTATCTCCTACTCTGTCCACTTTCAGATGATTCCTGAAAACTCATCTCATCAGGGACGCCTATCTGGCCCCCACCTAACAACTGTACATTTATTTTCTCCATCAGCCTAATCCCCACGGTCATTACCTTTTGTATCTCTTGACCTTCCGTCTTAGGTTGTAAGCTCTAGCTAGCAGGGCCTGCTGATTCCTACTGTATTAAATTGTATTGCAATTGTACTGTCTACCCTTATATTGTAAAGCGCTACGTAAACTGTTGGCGCTATATAAATCCTGCATAATAATAATAGTAGTAAAACAAAAGAACAGGAGGCAGAAGCAGAACCCAGAGACGAGTCGAGGTCAGGGCAAGAAGCAGACAAACAAAGGTCAGGAACAAGTCGGGTCAGGATCAGATGTCAAACACAGGAATGATGAATGAGCACACAAAAGCTGTAGACCAAACAGCAGTGAGGCAATATTGATGGCCTGTTTAAACAGCCTGTTTGGCGCAAACATTGGTGACAGGCGTGTGCCTGGATGAGCAAGTGCGCATGCTCGTGGACAAGTGCACGCTTATGTCCACGTCCATGCACATCTGCTCGGCCAGTTGCCGGCCTGCGCATGCACATATTTATGCACTGGGAAACTTCATTTGTGCTATGGGCAAGCCTTTCCTGACAAAGACACAGCAATAAAAGTTTCTTTTAATTGGAAAATATTCCTGAGTAAAATCATTGGTTTTACGTGTTTGTATTTAAATTATTTATGATAATCTTCTTAGAATTAGGGCCTTTGTAAGCAGGGTTTGTTCACCTCAGAACTGCTTTTCCCTCATTTAAATCAACAGGAATTTAAAGCAGGTTATTGCAGCTTAAAAGGAGGTCAACTGCAGGTCAGATGGTGATCAATTGCAGGTCAGATGGTGATAAATTACAGGTCAGATGGTGATCAACTGCAGGCCAGATGGTGATCAATATGCAGATATAGACTTCTGACTTTTCCTAATTGATCTACTGGAGCCATTGACTAACATTTTAAGAAGTAGGTCAGCGATAGCAGCTCTTAATCATGACAAATTACTTTAACCTTAACACCCCATCTCTCCAACACTTACTGTATCCCCTAATATTTGCCCTTTACGGTCCTTTCACACGGGGCGGATCCGTGATGATCTGCCCCGTGAACATCCACTTGCTCAGCGGGGATCGCTCCGCCGATCCCCGCTGAGCAGTCAGATGACAGGTCCGTCGCTGCTCACTGTGCAGCGACGGACCTGTCAGAGCGCCGCTCTCCCCTATGGGGGATCGGATGATGACGGACTGTAGTGTCCGTCGTCACCCGATCCGATCCGAAAACGGATGGAAAAGTAGGTTTTTCCTCCGTTACACTTTTTTCGGATCGGAGCGGGTCGGATGTCAGCTAACATGTCACCGCTGACACCCGACGCTCCATAGAGATCTATGGAGGGTCCGTTCAGGTCCGCCTAAAAAACTGACAGGCGGACCTGAACGGATCGTCAGTGTGAAAGAGGCCTAACACTCCTACCCCAACACTTAATGTCTAAGACTCGGTTCACACTAGCCGACTCCAAAATTGCATGATTTTCAGTGCAACTTTGGAGTTGTACTTTGATACGATTTTGAAGTGACTTTGATAAGGCTTTTACAAAGTAGGTTGAAAGCAGTGCAGGAAACTTTTCTGAAGTCGCAGCAACTTCAGTAGTGTCAATAGGAATAGCTCTCACAGAGATACATGGCATTTCACATGGCATTTCATATGTCCTGTGACTTTGGTTATCAAAGTGGGATCCTTAGTTGCAGGAGTGTTAACCGAGCCTAATCCATGGAATCCCTAAGCCTAAACTAACCTAACCCCCAGCAGCAAATGTTGTCCTCTTATGCTGTATTCATACCTTGTCCTATGCTAAGAGCATGAGGATCTATAGTAAGACCATGAGGGCTAGTGTGAACGTAGCCATAGGGTTAGTGTTTATGGACAAATGTGTGCTCTCAGGTGCATTCAAGATCAGCTCAAAACACATCTGAAATCATTCAGGGTGCCTTCTCAGGTACATCTGACCTGCAATTTATCACCATATGACCATCTGACCTGGTCATATGGGCATATTAGAGAGGCATATTTATAAAATAATGAATGTGACTTTTAGCAAACAATTACCGTAATAAGTAGGAAGTGATTGGATACTTAGAATTGGCGCCCTATGAATGAGGAATATGCAAATGAAGCTGCCCCTTGAAGGTGAACAAGTAAAAAAAAAAATGGGAAAAATTCATGAACATATATCACTGCAAAAAAACGCATATACAGGGGGTCCCCTGGTTACAAACACGTTAGGGACTGTAGGTTTGTTCTTAAGTTGAATCTGTTTGTAAGTCGGAACAGGTACATTTTTTAAGTGTAGCTCCAGCCAAAAAAACTATTTTTAAGCTTTTTGGATAGCATAGGGAAGGGTTAACACCCCTGTAATATTTGTTTTGCTGTGTGTGCCCCTGTTCAGAAGATTTCATCTCACTTTCTGTCCCAATGACAA
Organism: Lithobates septentrionalis; assembly: GCA_037952835.1. Taxonomy (NCBI): domain Eukaryota; kingdom Metazoa; phylum Chordata; class Amphibia; order Anura; family Ranidae; genus Lithobates; species Lithobates septentrionalis. Next base: position 7,509,169 of record JBBDGP010000295.1, read on the forward strand.
TTGGATTTTGAAAATTTTGGGTTGTTGTGGAAACAAGCCTTGGTGATAAAGCATCAGTGGAGGTACTTTTTCCCCATAATAGCTCTTACAGGAGTGAATTTCCCTTCCTAGGGGTAGATTTCCTTTCACTTCCTGTTGTCTCCCTACGTTTGTAAGTAGGAGTCGTTTGTAAGTCGGATGTTTGTAACTAGGGGACCCCCTGTATTGTTGAACATATAGCAAGCTAAAAAGAACATTAGGGATAGTGTTCCCAACACCAAAAAAATTCTTATAAAAGCATTTTTTTGGTGTTGGGAACACTATAACTAATGGACTTTTTTTTTTTTTTCAAGTATAAATTTTATTCGTTTTACTTAAAAGAAAAGGAGGGCAGAGCCCCAGAAATACCACAACTATACAGAACAATTCAATGGGGGGTCGCAGCCTCCCGACAGTATATCATAACAATAGATAACATATAGTGAAAGACTTGCCAAGGCGTTTCCGTTAGCATGTTACCGTTACTAAGATACATATATTTCTTCATTTCTCCATCCTAGTATTTAAATACTGTATAGATATATAGAAATAAACCAGTCAAGTTTCTAGCTGAATATAGAGTCTTTCACTGATACTCGTTTTCTTTGCTCAGGAGGTAGCTACCCGAGATTAACACAAAAAAATAGGGAAGATGGTATTAGAAAAGAAAGAGAAAAAGAGCAGGTTGGGAGGGGGGGGGGGAGGGGGAAGGGAATAATAAGGTAAGGTGGGGGGGGGGGTTAAGAAGGGGGGGGGATTGGCAGAAAACACACAGAGGGAAAATAGGAAGATTACGAGAAAAGGAGAAGGGGGGGGGGAAGGTGCATGCTCGACGCGCGCGCGATGGACTGATTCAGGATCTCATCCTGTACAAGAACCCCATCCCAGGGGTTTTCAAGAGTTCAATAAAGTTTGTCCTTCATCTGAGAAGATGTACATATTCCAGGCCAGCCAGTTTTTTGAGTGCTTGTCTTGTTTGTTTTGGGCAGTCAATATCAGGACTAATGGACTTTTTAGCTTGCTATATGTTCAACAATATATGTGTTTTTTTGCAGTGATATATGTTCATGATTTTGGTTCCTGATATATACTGTATATTCACTTGTATATGCTTAGCGCCACCTTTTATATATTTTTTCCAATTAATAAGTGGGGAAGCAATCACTGTCATTAAAAATACAAATAAAAGGAAGATTCACCTTGGGGGTGTCCAGCTTTGACCACTCACAGGAGAATAATTTGGTGGCCCAGTACACAAGCCACAACAGATTGTGGGTGTGGCAAAATTGCCTATACAGTTGGAGGGGCTTAAAACTTGAGTCTACTCTACAGTCCTTGTTCCTAAAAAATATTCTTAAATGATTGTGCCACAAGTAAAGACAGTAAAAGACTCTTACAAACCTCAGACCAACCATTTTTAAGAAAGGAAACACTTCTATTACCTATGTTTTCTGCACACACCCTTCCTTAAAAAAGAACTTTGTTAACATAGTCAATGACTACTTAGACCCCTTTCACACTAGTGCTAAAGGGCAGCTTGTTTTAGTGGCGCTTTAATGCTGTTTGAGCGGCACTTTTGTGCCTCTTTTCGGCCACTAGCGGGGCACTTTTAACCCCAAAAAAGGGGTTAAAAATGCTCGCGTTGCAGCACTTCCAAAGCTCCTTTCAGGCTGTATACAGAACTCCCACACCGCTACAAAGATGCTGCTTGCAGGACTTTTCCTAAGGTCCCGCAAGTGCACCGCCCCAGTGTGGAAAGACACACTTAAATGAATGGGACGTGGTTTTCAGGCGTTATTTAGAGGATATTTATAGCGCTAAAATGCCTGAAAATTGACTCAGTGTTAAAGGGGTCTTAGCAACAGCAACTGTTGTGCAAAATAAAGAGTGCAGTGGTCAGGAGTATGAAATTCATAGTATAGTGTATACAGTGTAGAGATAAGGAGTGCATATCACACAAAGTGCAGGGGCCAGGTGTGCATAAGACACAGTGCGTAGGTGTCAGGAGTAGGTAACCCAGAGAGCACAGGCATCAGGAGTGTGTAATGCACAAAGCACAGAGGTCAGGAGTGCCTTATGCACAAAGTTCAGGGGTCAAGTCGTGTGCAAGTGCCAGGGCTGTGTGAGACCCACAGCAGTGGGTTTGGGAGTGTATAAGATGTAGTGTGCTGGTGTCAGGAGTGCCTAACACACAGAGTGCAGGGATCAGGAGTGTATAACACATGGAGTGCAAGGGTCAAGAGTGTATAAAACCATGAGTGCAGGGGTCAGGGTATGCTATGTACTGTATGTCATAGACACCATTTAGAATTCCATTGAGGCACGCCACTGAAAGAATCAGTGCTAGTGCGTGATGTATCCAGCTTGAATTCCATCATCTACTACCTGGATGATTTCCTGTGTATTGGGCCACCGGATTCTACCGCTTGCATGGTCCTTTTGGGGACGCTACAACACATAGCATTGCGCCCAGTTCATGTACCTGTCACAGACAGCTACATGAATTTGTCCGTGTTTGCATGAGGCAAGGAATATCCACACTGGAGTGTGCTCACTCCTGCCCCCACCATCCTGGCCACTGCGCCCAACACACTGACCGGCGTATGGCCAAAGAGTTTTGTACTGAGTTGGGCAGAGCCGGATAGAGAACTGAGTGGCCAGCTCCCCATCAGGTCCACTTCATAACTAATAGTGCATGCACAGGAGTACAATAGTGGTTTTCAAATCTTCCCACTGCCGTGCGCTCGTAGGCAGGTGCACTTATTTTTGCCACTAGGTGACTGTACCAGAATAGTATCTTGTTACAGTAAGTACAGTCATTGGTGCTAGGCTCCTTTTAGGTAGAGTCCTCCTTCAGTGATGTCATGGGTGAGTCAGTGCCCTGTTATAAGCCATGCTGGGAGGAGCCCTAGGAGGACTTTGGGCATGGGAGCACCACAAACACCACAAACTTTTGTGGATGTAATTAGCACACGTAGGTCCTAGGCAGGGGCCAGGAAGAGTACACCTGCACTCAGGAAGAGTCGATTGTAGTCTTTCTGTCCCTTATGGAGGTGGCGGCTAGGCAAAAGGCTTTTCAGGCCAGGCCAAAGGTTCCCTCTGTGAGGCTGCTTCCTTGGTGGGTCCCAGGATGTAACTAAGGAGGAGGTGACTACAGAGAGCACAGAGAGCACAGTCCTGTGAATATTAATGACCCTGGGGTGGAGGAGAGACTGTTAGAGGGAGATGACTGCCAAGGCTATTGTGGACTGCCCACTAAATGTGATGGACTGTAATGACAAGTGACGCCGGAATGTATGTCGTTGTGATGTGACTGTTATGCCCCGTACACGCGATCGCACATTCCGACAACAAAATCCATGGAATTTTTTCCGACGGATGTTGACTCAGACTTGTCTTGCATGCACACGGTCACACAATGTTGTCGGAAATTCGGAAAGTCAAGAACGCGGTGACATACAACACGTACGACGGCAATAGAAAGAGGAAGTTCAATACCAAGCGCGCCACCCTTTGGGCTCCTTCTGCTAATCTCGTGTTACCCTGTTTCCCCTAAAATAAGACCTAGCGTGACTGTCTGCGATGGCTTCAATATAAGCCCTACCCCCCAAATAAGCCCTAGTTAAAGTCTTTGTAGGTCTTATTTTCAGGGTAGGGCTTATTTTCGGGGAAACAGGGTAGGACTTATTTGGAGGGTAGGGCTTATATTGCAGCCATCACCGACAATCACGCTAGGTCTTATTTTAGGGAAAACAGGGTAGTAGAAGTTTGGTGACAGACGATTCGCGCTTTTCAGCCTTCAGTGCTTTTCCGATCGTTACTGCTCTTCAGTTTGTGCTTGTGGGTTCAGGTTTCTATTACGTATTTGATTTGCAGTCCGTTCTTGTCCGCTCATTTCTGATTTAAAGCTTCGGCCTTTGTGTTTTTCAGTGCTTTCTGTTAGTTCGTTCTGACCAACCAACCGTTTTGAAGCCATAAGGACCCTCACCCCGGACCAGAGGTTTTATAACTACTGTCTGGCCAGAGCCAGAAGAGTGGTGGAGAACGCTTTGGGGATAATGGCCAGCCGGTTACGCCTATTCCTTAAGCCAATCAACATGGTGGAATATAAACTTAACCATATAATCCTTGCATGCTGTATTCTACACAACTATTTAAGGAGAAATTCAATGAACTATGTGGCCTCAGTTGGGCTTGAGGCCGGACTTCAACAAGAAACCCTGACAGCGCTTGAAGCTGGCCATCCTGGCTTGCCCCCCCAAAGCGCCTGCGAAGTAAGACAGAAGTATGTTGAGTACTTTGCAGGTAGGGTGACCATTGATAAGCCAGAAACTGTTTAAGAAACATTTTTTCAAAATTTTTTAAACTTAAACTGAAAGAAGATTTCCTTGGATTTACTGCATGGATTTCTTTTAGCTGTCTCCTAGGTTCTCCAATGGGCTTTTCTTTTTTACCATTTTCTTCAATAGTGCAAATGTAATGTATTTGATACATGAGGTGACAATCTCTTTTTCAGCAAAATATTATTATGTTGTGGGTCTGCTACACACACCTTGTTTTTGTTGTTAATGTATGTAATGCATTACTGAGAAAAATATTCATCATTTTCAGCACCATGAATGAATTTTGGGGAGTCACGAAAATGGCCTGATTGTGGCAAATTATAAAACCCTGTGGGTGTTATTTACTAAAGAAAATTCCACTTTGCACTCCAAGTGCACTGCAAAAGTGCACTTGAAACTGCACTGAAACTGCACTTGTAGTGCAAAGTGGATTTGCCTTTAGTAAATAACCCCCATTGTCACTGTAAACACCAACTTTCTACAAAAATTGCTATTGAGCATTGAAAGAAGAAGCCACACATTGTTGAGTAGAAAACATTTTACTCAAAGCACAATCACATGTGTGTTAGAAAAGGGTTTTTGAACAAACCAACATCTTTGGTGTCTAACATTTTTTTTTCACATTGTAAATATCCTTTTTTTGGTTAAACAGGCATGTTTCAAACCATAACATACACAACTCAGGAACTTACAAAGTTGAACTTTGATAAAGTGAAGGCAACATCAGACATTAGTATGTCCAAACTGTGTTGATATTGCCTTCATCAGATGGGGTCACCCCTGTAAAAGCCAAATTTTGAAGATGCACACAAATTGTGATTCAAAATGGGGATTTTCCTCCTGATCCTGTGCCTAATGTCAACATGTGCTAGCTCCCATCATGGGGGATCAATGGATGTGTTTTGGGGGTGCAACCCCTTCCTCTCACCTACTTGATTCGCGAGGAAGGGGTTGCACCAACAAAAAGCGTACATTGATATCCCATGATGACAGATAGCACATGTTGACACACCGTGTGCATTTTCAAAATTTGGCTTTTAAAATACTTTAAAACTTGTTTTTCAGAGCAAAAATAAAATGATAAAACGGTACATTTGTTGTGTGTTTTATATTCTGCCTAAAACATAAATGATGTTCTTCATTTTTTGTTGAACATCATTGATGTTTTCCTTTATATTTTCTAAATCAAGATTGCACCCCATTATCTCCCTGATGAGGATCTGGGCACTTTCACTTGTGAAATGAGATTCTTCTTCCACAACGTCCATATCACCTAAAATTAAAAAACACACCATGTATTATAAATATGCAGGCATCCATCTATTACCTGAAGCTGTGGTCTCAGACACTCACCTGTTGTGGTGACTATTTCGCCCACTTCATAAACCTCTCCTTCCTCCACATCCTCAGGTTGTGGTTTTGTGATTTCCCCTTCTTTAGGAGGTTTTGGGTCCCTGGTGTCCTCAAATGTCCCGAGTCTCTTCTCCCCTATGTGAATAAAAAATGGTATACTTAGCACACAGATACTTGATGGTATAAATAGGAATATGAAACATTGCTTGGAAGTGTCGTACAATTGTCTGTTCTGGCAGGGTTCCAAGCTGAAGAAATTTTTATTTCCTTTCTAAAGCTGGAATACTTCCCTTTTTTGTTAAAGTTTCACACATGAAGACACCCCTAGTATCCACTGGAGCACCTGTGTGGGACACCCTGAAAAGTTTGTTCTGGTGTCCCACAGTAGTGCTCCTGCGTCCAGATGTGTAAACAGCTGCTGAGTGTCCTCTCCTTACACTTAATCAAGTTTGCATTTCATTCTAGTTACAAACCCATCTAGACAACAAAGTTATTTTAATACAAATAGGCCTGAACAAATGTAGTTAACCTGTATCTGCCAAAAACATCTTATAAGTGTGCGAAAGAAAAAATGTTTCCTACGACAGATTACTGCGCCCATGAACATGAAAGTTGCCATTTTAAACTGTACAACAGTAAAGAAAAGCACATGGAGCAGCATGCAAGTAATAATAATAATAGGAACACACGACAAGTACTTACTTTTTAGAAGCGGTTTGCTAATCTTTCTGTGCTGATCGTGCCCCCTCAATTTGAGGTCTGACCAGTGTTTCCTCAATTGCTCCTTGGATCGCCGTACCCCAAAATTCCTGTGCAGACTCTTCACAACTTTAGTCATGATCTTGGCCTTTCTCACATTTGGGATTGGGTAAGGTCCATGCTTCCCCTCATAGTCGGCCCTCTTCAAGATGTCCACCATCTCCACCATCTCTATAAAGGACATATTTGAGGCCTTAAATCTCCTCCGGGATCGGGATGTTCGTGGCTCCGGCCTTTCGTCGTTGCTGCTATCTTCTTGCACTTGTTCTTTCTCCATGTGCTCTCCCACTGCACCGAAAGAGAAGGGGCAGGGAATATACTAGAAAAACCGTCAGGGGCGGGCGGAGTTTCACGCATGCGCAGTGTATATAAAGCATAACACGCGCGTCGTACGTACGATCTGTGAGCAGAGGACGGAGTAGCGGAAGCGACGATCGTTATAACGAAGGTACAATTTTAACTTAGTGCATTAGTGGCCTATTTTGCTTATAGATGGAGGCCTATATTGGGTCAAGATTAGGAGAGTTTCGCCTGACATTAGAGTTTGTCTTGTGTTGTGTCTTGCAGAGAAAATGGATCCCTTCAATGATAGGGAATTTCTAGGAATATTCATTAATATGTTCAGGGAGCTGCCCTGTCTGTGGCAGCTGAACAACCCGTTTTTTAATAATCAAACAAAGAGGCAGGCAGCGCTGGAGAAACTGCTTGAATTTGTGAAGCTGATGATCCCCATGGCAGACATCAAGTGTTTAATATCCAAAATTGGTGGCATGAGGAGCACTTATAATAGGGAGCGCAAGAAGGTCCAGGATTCCCTGAGATCAGGAGCAGCAGATGACATTTATGTACCCAGGCTGTGGTACTATGACAGACTGCATTTTCTGTCAGACCAGAGGGAACCCAGGCCAGCACTCTCCAGTCTTCCTTCAAGGCTTCCTTCCCCCCAGCTGAGGCTTCCGACGACCAACCTGGGGCTTCCAGGCAGCAACATGTGGAGGAGCCCAGTTTGAGTCAGAGTCAAAAATATTTCTGGTTGGCAAATTAATGATGTTAAATAGATGTTAGTCTTGATCACTAATTTATGATTTAACCAAGTGTTTTACATATCAATAGACAGTAGTGGCCACAAATGATTGGGACAAGAATGAAAAATGCTGGGGTCAGAATGATAGTCGTTTCTATTCATTAACATTAGCAACAGTCATGAGCTGAAAATTGTGTGTGATTGCTGAACAAAACACTAAAACGATGTCCCTTTTTCATACACAGGAAAGCCTCAGCCAGGCAGTGGAAAGTGGCAGCCAGGAGGTGGCCGGGCCCAGTAGCCTGCCCGAATCCCAGGTCCCTCCCCTCTGCATTCCAACAAAAAGTCCAAGGCAGAGGAGTAACCTGGAGGAGGCTGCAATTGGCCTATTTCTGAAGGCTACTGCGACCCTCAGAACCCCCCCCCCCCAATAATTAAGAGGAATATGCCTACATGGCAGCCTGCAAAATGCAGGAAATGGAGGAGGGCCAACACCTCTTATGTGAGTATCTGATTTTACAAGACCTAAATAAGGGGTTGAGGGGCGAATTCACAAAGCAAAGCCACGTTTGTGAGTTCAACCATGGTCCTCCTCCTCCTCCATCTCCTGCCACAATTACAACACCAGAGCCACAGCCTGAAAGGAAGCCTGGAAGGAAGTGTGTAAGGAACTCCAGAGAGTGATGGCCTGGGTTCAGTCTGGTCTGACAAAAGATGCAGGCTGTTGTATGACCACAAAGAAAAAGAGAGAAAAAAGAGAGCGCACCAGCCTAGTGCATTATCCTTGGCAAGTTTATTAGATTAAAAACAAGGTAAAAGCTACTCACAAAAGTCGCAGGTAAAATTGCATATCAAACGCACAGAGGCAATAGTTCCAGTGGTAGGCAGCTGTCCAGGTCCCAGGAGGGAGGCACACGGACCGCCGCTGGCTTACGCGTTTCAAAGGTTTGACCTTCTTCCTCAGAGGCTCTGAGGAAGAAGGTCAAACCTTTGAAACGCGTAAGCCAGCGGCGGTCCGTGTGCCTCCCTCCTGGGACCTGGACAGCTGCCTACCACTGGAACTATTGCCTCTGTGCGTTTGATATGCAATTTTACCTGCGACTTTTGTGAGTAGCTTTTACCTTGTTTTTAATCTAATAAACTTGCCAAGGATAATGCACTAGGCTGGTGCGCTCTCTTTTTTCTCTCTTTTTCTTTCAATACTAGGATAATCCCATCCTTTGAGAGCAGCAAAGCCGAAGTCCATAGTCCTTCTTGAACTTTTTTAGCCAACACACCAGTGCGCAAGAGTACTTTTTTCGTTTTTCTGTTGTATGACCACAGCCTGGGGACATAGATGTCATCTGCTGCTGTTCCTGATCTCTTGTAGTCCTGGACCGGATTGTGCTCACTATTATAAGGACTAATCAGGCCACCAATTTTGACTGTAAAATTATTGATGTCTGCCCTGGGGTACAAAGGCTTCGCAAATTTCAGCAGTTTCTTCAGCGTTGCCTTCCTCTTTATTTTGTTATGACCCATAATAAATGGATATTTTAGTTTCAGAAATACTTGCCTATGTGTTTTACTTCAAAAAGGACAGTTTGTTTGTGAGTAGGCAGGTACATTTCAAAAATACAATGTCAAATTAATAAGGGACACAACACCAACCTCCTTGAGATTAAAAAATACAAGATCATAATGGTGTTGTGGTAACTTGACACACAAAACGGGAAAATATGGAGATATTATGGAGATCACTATAAAAAAATAAATAAAAATAGGAGATCTTGATAAAAAAAAAATTATATGAACAAAAATTAGAAACATTACTATGTAGATCTGACAAAAAAAATAAATAATATGATTCAGGAGATCACGAGAAATAATAAAGAAATCAGTTTGTCAGAACTCTGTGTGAATATGAGCAGCAAAACAGACCGAGCGCTTCCGTCTCGTAATTTATTCTGAGCATTTGTGGCACTTTGTGCGTCGGAATTGTGTACACACAATCGGAATTTACGAGAACAGAGTTTGTTGTGGGAAAATTTGAGATCCAGATCTCAAATTTTGTGCGACGGAAATTCCAATGGAAAATGTCCGATTGAGCCTACACACGGTCGGAATTTCCGACAAAAAGCTCCCATCGAACATTTTTCGTCGGAAAATCCGACCGTGTGTACGGGGCATTATGCCATTTCTAAAATCCCATCAGTAAACTGCAGCAACTACTTTATGTGTGGACATTGCTTCCTTTGGGGATGTAAACGTCAATGACCAAGAATGTTGTCTGGCGGCCTCTAGCATGGAGTATAGGGTTCTAGCAAAGAATAGGAGCGGGGCAGGGGCTTTTGCTCTTGGCACCAATTCTAGTCATTCGCAAAGCCCTTCTTACATGCTGTCAATCAAAAGTAAAGTGGACCTGATGGGGAGTCTGCTGGGTGACTGCTGAATGGGGCCAGGGATACAGTACTGTAAGGGAAACAGTCACATATATGACAGCATGGCCTGCTATGAGTACTAACGTACTGTATTTCTCTATGCCAGCTCACAGTTGATCTTAATTACAGTTTCCTGGTAATGCTTTAAGAATTTGATGCTGTCATAGCAACAATTCTTAAAGTGGAAGTAGTAACAACTATCTGCATTTGCCATAGGTGCAGTGGCGGCTGGTGCTCAAAATATTGGGGGGCGCAAACAAACTGAAAAATTCTGGAACAAAAACATCAATTGCAGCCACTGTGCCATCAAATGCAGCCACTGTGCCCATCATATCCAGCCACTGTGCCCATCATATGTAGCCAACTGTGCCCATCATATGCAGCCACTGTGCTCATAATATGCAGCCAACTGTGCCCATCATATGCAGCCACTGTGCCCATCATATGCAGCTAACTGTACCCAGCAAATGCAGCCAACTGTGCCCAGCAAATGCAGCCAACTGTGCCCATCATATGCAGCCACTTTGCCCATCTTATGCAGCCACTGTGCCCATCATATACAAGCCAACTGTGCTTAGCAAATGCAGCCAACTTTGCCCATCATATGCAGCCAACTCTGCCCATCATATGCAGCCAACTGTGCTCATCATATGCAGCCACTGTGCCCAGCAAATGCAGCCACCTGTGCCCATCATATGCAGCCAACTGTGCCCATCATATGCAGCCACTGTTCCCAGCAAATGCAGCCAACTGTGCCCATCACATGCAGCCAACTGTGCCCATAATATCCTGCCTCTGTGCCCATCATATGCAGTCTCTGTGCCCAGCAAATGCAGCCATCTGTGACTATCATATGCAGCCACTCCCCCCCGCCCGCTCGCCCACTGTCTGCCCGGCACTTACCCCATCATGGTGGCAGGTCAGGCAGCGGGTGACGGCGGCGAGCTGTGGGACGGGTAGCGCAGGTCATGCGATGGCTCCTGTGTCCTCCCTGCGTCTCTTCTTCCTGTTCTGCTAGGCAGCCAACGGGATCGCCTCTGCCTTCAGCCAATCAGGTGACCGGTATTAGATCTGCACCTCCTGATTGGCCGAGAGGCGGTTCAGTGTTAGAAAAGCAAATATTCATTTGCTTTGCTAACACACCTGGGTGGACTGTGAGTACAATGCTCTGTGCTCGCAGTTCACCTTTTTGAAGCCTATTAGAGCCTATGGCTCTAATCAGGTGCTTCAGAAAAACACCCCCGCTGCTGTAATTCAGACACCCGGCAACCAAAAAGGGGCCGGACACCTGAATAGGGGGTGGCTACAGGGGCCATGGATAGATTCATGCAATGCATGAATCTATCCATTTTACATAGAGGGGGTGGCTGGAGAGAGGGGGCGGCGCCCGTGTGCCCTTAATGGACCCATCGTCACTGCACAGGTGTCAGTAATGATATTGACACTAGTGGAAACTACCACCAGAAAAGGGCCATTAGGACTTTTTTGAATTTCCCTGAGAGTGTATTAGCCAAAAGAGTGTAATGCACAGGTCACTAGACAGTGTACAACAAAAAATTATTTCTCCCCCCTGCCCCAGCCAAATTCCTCCTCAGAACAGATACCCCCACACACACACACACACACACACACACACACACACACATTAGTACAGATCCCCCCTCCTACCAGTAGATTGTGACCCCTTCATGAGACCCACAGGGTGAAGGGAAGTCCTCCCTGGGCTGGTTCATGTGTCTGGAGATAAGGGAGAGTTAAAGGAAGCCTTCCTAGCTCAAGCTCAACAGTGTCAACTGTTAGCGATAGCTGCTGCACTGCTGATGCTGTGGGGGAGGTTTGAATGCCTCTATCCCCCCTTATCTAATAATGTTTTTCTAAAGTTTTTCTAGAGTTCCATGTTTACAAAATGTTCTTGTTCCTTCAAGAAAAAAAATTATTGCAATAGACCAAGAATTCTTCATGTACGAGTTAGAATTGAAAGTGGAAGAATAGCCTAACTGTATCTATTCTTATGAATTATTCCCTCCCCCCCTCCTCCTACCTATCCAGCCTAACCTGTATAAAAAAGATCTCTATACTTACCTATTTTTAGTCTGCTCTGGTCACATGATCCTGCAGCTCTGTGGAAAGGAGTGCTTGATAACAGCTCTGAATTCTGGGAGCCAGAACTTCACCCATAGGCTCCCATGGCACAGCCGTCGGCGCTCTCTCCTCTCCCGTGCAGTAGCGGCTCACTGACAATGTCATGTGACCGGACCAGAGTGTATAAAAAAAGTGAGAGAATACAGACCTTTTTTATACAGGTTGGACAGGACAGGTGGGCTGAAGGGGTGGGAACATTTCTAACAGCCAGGTGTTCTTCCACTTTAATACACTGACTAACTTTTTTGGTGCCATTCTAGTGACAACTGTAGATTTATTGTAACTGTCTGGGAATGTACAAATGTAAATTCTGCATAAAAATATATAATTTTGAAGTATTACCATATATTATAAAGATAATATTGTACTTATTTTTGCAAAGAATTACTATATAAAAGAAAAGGTCTCAACATGCTAATGGGAAAGCTTTCACCCTAGTCTGTGTTCATAGATAAAGAGGACCTATCTGGTGTAAACTACTGAATATAGTATACTCTGTGATCTAATTCTGATGATTTACTAAATCAGCCTATTTTCTTTTTTCTTTCTTTTTTTTTTTTTTGGTATTGCAATTTCTTAGTTGACCTGTAGGTGTCTTACCATCATTGAAGTATGAACATACTCTACACTGCATCGTTCAGCTTCCACATCGCTTTTGTATAAACAGATTTTCTGAGATAGTTCTTCAATACATTTAATAATTTATTATTTACATTTTTGTAATGTTTTGGTAACCTTTGTGCTTTTTTTTTGCAATATTTTTGTGACTACAGTATTTGTTAAAGTATTCTTCTTTTGTGTAAGAACTTCTTAATAGCAGTTGAATGAAAACTATAGTGTATCTATAGTAGGTATACACCTATGATTGTTATTTTATCATGTTTTTATAGGTTTTCTGTTTAGTATTTTAATGATTCACATATAGCAGAGAAGTGGTTGTCAAATAACAAAGTATAGTGTACTTCAACTGCAGCCCCTGACCAACGCTGTATTCTGGCCTAGGCCAACAAGGCCCAGGCCTAGGGCAGCACTTTGCAGGGGGGCAGCACGGAAAGAGTCCAGACCGGCTGTTAGTGTAGCGCCAATCTTATGGGGCGGACTGGGCTGGATTAGTCTAGCACCCCCCATAAAGCGGCTGCACTGCTTCTGTTATGCGGGCGGCCGGAATTCCGCAACTGCACGGGTGGGCTGCTTCTAATTTTGACTGTCCTATCATCATGGACCACAAACCTTCCTCACGGTGCTATATGTTTTCTGCTACACAATTGGCATGGTTATATCTTCTTATGCCGCATACACACGATCGGAAATTCGGCCAGCAAAAGACCGATGAGAGCTTTTGGTCGGAAAATGCGACCGTGTGTATGCTCCATCGGACTTTTGCTGGCCGAATTCCAGCCAGCAAAAGATTTAGAGCATGTTCTCAATTTTTTGGTCGGAAAAAGTTCCGATTTGAAAATGCGATCGTCTGTAGCAATTCTGACGCACAAAATTCCTACGCATGCTCGGAAACAATTCGACACATGCTCGGAAGCATTGAACTTCGTTTTCCCGGCTCGTTGTAGTGTTGTATGTCACCGTGTTCTTGACGGTCGAAAGTTCAGTGAACTTTTGTGTGACCGTGTGTATGCAAGCCAAGCTTGAGCGGAATTCCATCGGAAAAACCATCCAAGATATTTCTGACGGAAAATCCGCTCGTGTGTACGGGGCATAAGTCCTCTCAATAAAATTATTAGAAATTTGTGCTTAAAGTAGAACTATAGGCAACACTTTTTTTTTCATTTTGGATAGAATAAGGGAGGGCTATAGCCCCTGTCAGTTTCTTTTTTGCCACCCCTGTCCCATTGCAGAGATTTCCCTTCACTTCCTGCCCCATAGCCAAACAGGAAGTGAGAGGAAATCTATACAAATTAATGGAATCCATTGCCCCCCCCCCCGGCCCTCAGAACCCACTCAAAAATTTCAGGGCGGGTCAGAAAACAGCAAGGGGTGTGGCCTTGACAGGAAGGGGGGGTCATCTTTAAATTAGAGGGGTGCACGAGTTCAGTCAGGCCTAGGGCAGCACAAAACCTAAATACACTACTGCCCCTGACAACACCACACATAATATTCAATTAAGTAATGCTAGAGGGGATTGCTAGAAACTACAGACTTACTAGGCTCCCTTTGGTTTCTCTTTCCTGTTCCTATTTCACTGCAGAGTAGTGGAATCACAGGACATGGTGGTTCACCAGAAATCTGACACTTCTGGAAGTGTCGGAATCAGAAGATACACTGAGCAAAATTATAAACACTTTTGTGTTTCCCCTATTTATCATAAGCTGAACGCAAAGATCTCCGACTTTTTCTATGGACACAAAAGGCCTATTTCTCTCAAATATTGTTTACAAATCTGTCTAAATCTGTGTTAGTGGGCACTTCTCCTTTGCCGAGATAATCCATCCACCTCATAGGTGTGGCATATCAAGATAAGGATTATACAGCAGAGGTGTGTCTTAGGCTGGCCACAATAAAAGGCCACTGTGCAGTTTCCCTGTATTGGGGGGGGTCAGGGGGTCGGAAAAAACAGTCAGCATCTGGTGTGACCACCATTTACCTCACGCAGTGCAGCACATCTCCTTGGCATAGAGTTGATCAGGTTGTTGATTGTGGCCTGTGGAATGTTGGTCCATTCCTCTTCAATAGCTGTGCGAAGTTGCTGGATATTGGTAGGAACTGGAACACGCTGTCGTATACGTTGATCCAGAGCATCCCAAACATGCTCAATGGGTGAAATGTCCGGTGAGTATGCTGGCCATACAAGAACTGGGATGTTTTCAGCTTCTAGGAATTGTGTACAGATCCTTGCAACATGGGGCTGTGCATTATCATGCTGCAACATGAGGTGATGGTCGTGGATGAATGGCACAACAATGGGCCTCAGGATCTTGTCACGGTATCTCTGTGCATTCAAAATGCCATCAATAAAATGCACCTGTGTTCGTTGTCCATAGCATACGCCTGCCCATACCATAGCCCCACCGCCACCATGGGCCACTCGATCCACAACGTTGACATCAGCAAACCGCTCACCCACGCGACGCCATACACGCTGTCTGCCATCTGCCCTATATAGTGAAAGCCAGAATTCATCTGTGAAGAGAACACCTCTCCAAAGTGCCAGATGCCATTGAATGTGAGCATTTGCCCACTCAAGTCGGTGTTACATCGACGAACTGCAGTCAGGTCTAGACTCCAATGAGGACGACAAGCATGCAGATGAGCTTCCCTGAGATGGTTTCTGACTGTTTGTGCAGAAATTCTTTGGTTATGCAAAGCGATTGTTGCAGCAGCTGTCCGGGTGGCTGGTCTCAGACGATCTTGGAGATGAAGATACTGGATGTGGAGGTCCTGGGCTGGTGCGGTTACATGTGGTCTGTGGTTGTGAGGCCGTTTGGATGTACTGCCAAATTTTCTGAAACGCCTTTGGAGACGGCTTATGGTAGAGAAATGAACATTCAATTCAAGGTCAACAGCTCTGGTGGACATTCCTGCAGTCAGCATGCCAAATTGCATACTCCCTCAAAACTTGTGACATCTGTTGCATTGTGCTGTGTGATAAAAATGCACATTTTAGAGTGGCATTTTATTGTGGCCAGCCTAAGGCACACCTGTGCAATAATCATGCTGTCTAATCAGCATCTTAATATGCCACACCTGTGAGGTGGATGGATTACACCGGCAAAGGAGAAGTGCTCACTAACAGATTTAGACAGATTTGTGAACAATATTTGAGAGAAATAGGCCTTTTGTGTACATAAAAAAGGTTGTAGATTTTTATTGCATTCAGCTCATGATAAATAGGGGCAATCACAAAAGTGTTGCATTTAAAATTTTGCTCAGTGTACTTCTAGCAGAGGCTTCAGAATGAAGATCAAAGATGTGAGCATCGAGGAGCTGATTATTAAATATATTCTTTGAGGGGGGGCCCATGTTTTATTTTTATTTTTTTTAGTGACTGAAGAACTATAATGTCAAAAGAAAAGAACCTTATCATTGTTATTCTTGGTGCCTTTGGGTGGAAAGACTAAAAGGAATGGATCAATGAGTTGTATATTTTGTTGACCACATATGATTTCTGGCAGGTAATATACAACAAAAAAAAACACATAGTGGTTTATTTACTAAAGCTGGAGAATGCAAAATCTGGTGCAGCTCTGCATAGAAACCAATCAGCTTCCAGACTTTAGTGCCAAAGCTTAACTGAACAAGCTGAAGTTAGAAGCTGATTGGCTACCATGCACAGCTGCACCAGATTCTGAGTGCACCAGTTTTAGTAAATACCCCCATAATCCCATTTTTTTTAAGTAAAAAAGAAATCCCGCCTGAACTCCAACATGATTTTGGCAGTATGCAAAAGATGTCTTGCGCACATATCACTGCATGTTACTTGACCTAGGTGAGTGAGTGTATCTAACTGTCATCATGGCATATATCTTTAACAGTTGATGCTTCCATTATTTAAAGATATCGTTTTTTTTTTTTTATATATATATACAGTTCCATACACATTACTTATATGTGACTTTTTGTATCCAATTAATTGCAGGTGGCTGCTTGCTGGTAAAATGTTCCCTGCAGTGCCTTTTTCCAGAGCCCTGAGTTAAAAGCAGCCGCTGCTAGCGAGAAAGGTTGTATCAATCACCTGCCCCCTTCTGCCCTCTTCACCCTTTATATTCCTCATATTACTATACTCCCACAATGCATCATGTTTTGTTAATGGAGGAGAAGCAGTTAAATGACAGGAGCTCCACCACCCATTTACAAAAACCTAAACTTCAGCTTTATTTGTTCAGAATTTTTATTTAGCGCAGAAAAAGAAAATTACACATTGTAGTGTCCAATGTAGGCAGATACATGGGAATGCACCCACAACTAAACTTCAGCGTTATATTGTTACCAGTATCCTTGCACTGATGACCATGAATCCGAGGCTGTGAAAGCACAGG
Source organism: Lithobates septentrionalis (assembly GCA_037952835.1). Lineage (NCBI taxonomy): Eukaryota > Metazoa > Chordata > Amphibia > Anura > Ranidae > Lithobates > Lithobates septentrionalis. Next base: position 7,526,216 of record JBBDGP010000295.1, read on the forward strand.
CCAACGTGTGCACTGAATCATAAACCACCTGTTGATTTACTAAAGGCAAATAGACTGTTCACTTTGCATTGGAATTTCCTGCAGAGCTTAGTGAATCCGGTGAATATTCACTTTGCAACAAATACCCAATCACGTGCAAGGAAAATATAGAAACAGTATTTTTGCTTGCACATGACTGGATGAAGGAAGTCACAGAGCTTCACCTTATTCACTAAGCTCTGGGGAAAATTCTGTTGCAAAGTCAATAACCTATTTTCACTTAAGGCCGGTCATACATATCGAATCTCGGTCGGTTCAGCGGGAACCAGCCGAGATTCAAATTGTTAATGGGCAGGCTGAATGTACCAAGTTGATTGATCAATTAGCTTGGGTACAACCAGCCTGCCAGATTCTCTAGCAGGTTATCGCTAGTGGCTGCTATAGCTGCTAGAGATAATCACTGTCTTCTCCCGGTGGGGACGGCTTCCCTCACCCCCACACCACAAAAAATACAGATTATGGTAAATTGAGTGTCCCTTCTGCCTGTAGCCTAATTGTAGTGTTTCTTGGATGACATTAGATTTTTTTTTAATGTTATTATTACATGCTGAAGGGCTGCTGATTAATTATGTAGAATATGCTTGTTAATCATGTTAAAGTGTTTGTTACCCCAGAATGCCAAGTTCCTGATATGTGCCTGTTGTACCATGTACTTGTATGGAAAAGTATACTGTTCTTTTTATATTGCTTCCTTTGTGGGAAATCCCTGGTGTTCCTGCCAGTCCCTGTGCTTTCTTTTTAGAAACTGACCACACTAAGCAGGAGAGCACACTGTGGTCAGTTCTCTAGCTATTCTGGGAACTCAGTGTACTCTCCTCCAATGATCAGACTTGTCCTGACATGCCCCCCCCCCGCACAGCCATTTACTGGGGAGTTCAGTGTGCTGTTGCTTCTCCTCCCCAAGCTCTTATGCAACTGAGAACAGAGAGAATGCGATCACGTATAAAAAATAAAAAAGGATTTATAATTTTTTTAATATCTATACACAAATGTTTTGCCTTTCATTTCAGTTTTAATCTGAATAGGTTGTTTTACAAGGTGGTTGTTTGTAATCACTTTAAATCTGCTCATTAACCATGTAGATGAAAAAAGCACAAGTTTCCTTGAGCTGTAGAACAGTAGTGTTGTTTTCCCAGTTCCTCCATTGCTGTCAATAATTGTATTACATTTTCAGGAAATCCAAAACCACTTCCTAAATTTTAGCTGGATGCCTATGGCTGTAGAGTATGGCAGGTTATTTGATGGGGATTTGTGGCCCCTAGAAAACGAAGCCGGTGCTACACTATACAGTAGTAATGAAATTACAAAGGCTATGTGCTGGGCAGCCCTATCACCAAGCCCAAGGTATTGTATCCATAAGTAATTACAGAGACTCCACAAGGAAAGAGAAGACCATATCCATACCTCCCAACATTTTGAGATGGGAATGAGGGACACCTACTAGCAAAGGTATGTAGGCATAGGACACGCCCCCTGTCACACCCCCTTAAAGGAGAATTAACCAAAAAAAGTTTAATTAAAGGGCTTTTTTTTACCACTACTATTCCTTTATATTGGCTTTTAAAATTTACAAATGCAGCAATTTAGAAATTGGAGGAAAGGTTTAGCAATGAGAAACACTTTTTGAAAGATAAAAAGTGAATTTTATATACAACTATATATATCAGATCAAAATGAGGGACAAATGAGGAGGAAAGAGGGACAGAGGGACATTGTTCCAAATCAGGGACAGTCCCTCGAAATCAGAGACAGTTGGGAGCTATGGCATATCTCTGCTAAATTTGGGCTACATGTGGTACCTTGATAGCCAGGCCGAGTTGATTGAATCATTGGAATGTATTTAAAAGTAAGAACTAGTTTTGCTTGTGTTTCCAGATGAGTCAGACCCCTCCATGTATATCCTCCTGGAGTTCTGTTTGTTTTACAAATCTCCCTAGCTCTATTTTACTTTGCAGGTGAATTCCAACGTGCAGTTAACGCAGATATAATGTAATTCATGAGTAAAGACATTAATTCTGCATCTATATACTGTATAAAGCAGCAACAGAATACTCCTTCAGAGGGGGAAGAGACATTTTTAAAATGCAGAACTAAACTCTTTCTATCAACATTAACTATACTATTTTTAATCCTTATGTTGCTAGCGATTAGTAAATAGAGAGAAAGGTATATATATAGAATTAATGTTGCTTCCTTTTTTCTGGCCAAGGCCAAAATTATGTCGTACATCTCAGGAGTCTTCATTGGCATTTTTTTCTTTCATCTGGACGAGGGGAGGATGGGCTTTCGCAGCTAAGCATACCTTCCTGTCTGCTTGCCTGAGCTAAGAGCAGATGGATTCCAGGAGGTAAATGCTACATAAATCATCTGCCCTTACTGAAGATGGCTAGAAATGCTAGGGAGGTGTATATCAAAGTGATTTCCCAAAATAAAGCATGGAGACATGTTTGCTCCAAATAGTAAAAATGAATTACATAGCGTTTTCAGTTTAAGGTGTACAGATAAAATGTTGTTCCTTTTTAAAACCTGCACTAAGAAAAATATGGAGTCTGTCTGCTGTAGCAGAGCGTCCCAGAGAGAGCCAGGAAAAGTCCTGTTCGGGGTTTATACATCTCCCAGGCTCCTCTCATACAGGTTCAGGGATCTCTGATCCATGGTCCAGTTCAGGTCTTGGTCCGCTCCCCCAGGCTAATTTAAGCTCACCTGAGCAGACAGCCTTTGCTCTTGGCCTGGGATACTCAGAGAACTTCTGTGTAGGAGAGCAAAAAGGTATGTGGAAGCTGACAAGCTGTAGGCTTGCTCAGCTTAGTAGTTAGGATCTGTAAATATTGTTTAGTTAGTGCCGAGACACGGCTAGGTTTTGTTTTGGCTATTTTTGTTCCTATCAGTTTCTTTTGGAACACTGTACAGCACCTGTATATAGACTTGTAAATATCACAAATAAACACCGCACTGTTTGTCACTATTCCACTGGATTTGGTATCTGTGCCTGAAAGACTGCTCATCCCAGGGAGCTTTGTGCCTGCTACCTGTCCCCCAGGTCACATATGGTGGAGACTGCGACCAGCTGTAGTAAGTTACTACTTGAAAGGCCAGTACCTAGAGTGACTAAACATGGAGGAAATCCTAAAACAATTGGTGATATCCAATGCTGCACAGCAACAAGCAAACGCTACACAGCAGAGGCTGTTTGAACAGCTAGCCACTGATGCAAAAGAGGATAGGAAAACCCTGGCTGCGATTGTGGAGACGCTAGCACAGTGGTCACCTGCTAAAGTTAATGTTGTTGGAGACAAGCCCTCAGCCATCCATGTGGGTCGCTTTCTTTCCAAGATGACTGCAGATGATGATCCAGAGGCCTTTCTCTTAACCTTTGAACGGACTGCTGAGAGGGAAGGTTGGCCCAAAACCCAGTGGGCAGGACTGGTCGCCCCCTTGCTGTCTGGAGAATCGCAGAAGGCCTACTATGATTTGGAGTCAGCAGAAGCAGGAGACTATGAAAAGGTCAAGCGGGAAATCCTGGCGCGACTTGGTGTCACCCTGGCAGTTCGAGCACAGCGGGTTCACAGCTGGTTCTTCCAAGACGAGGAGGTCCCCACAACCAGTGGAGCTGGACAGCCACCTGCTGAATCTGAGCCTACGTTGGAGTTTGCTGACCTTAATGTACACAAGGAAAATTTTGGTACCGAGCAGAGAAAAGACCCAACCCTTGCCAGGGCCTGGGAAAATGTAATGGTGATTAATGATGTACCTGTCGAATCAGGGGACAGGCTCTGTTTTCCTTATTTTAGCAGCAATGAGGATTTAATGTATCGCGTATGTAAAAAAAATGATGAAGTGGTTGAACAGTTGGTGGTCCCTAAGCCATACAGACGCGTGGTGTTGGAACTTGCCCATGGGCACTTGCTAGGAGGTCATTTAGGGGTTGAGAAAACTACTGAAAGGGTGTTGCGCAGGTTTTATTGGCCCGGAATACAGAAGGATATTGAGAATTATTGTCAATCCTGTCCTGTGTGTCAGATGTCAGCCCCACTACAACACTTCCGAAGTCCTTTAGTGCCCTTGCCCATTATTGAAGTCCCCTTTGAGAGGATTGCCATGGACCTTGTGGGTCCACTCCCCAAGTCTGCCCGAGGTCATCAGCATATCCTCGTAATCATGGATTATGCTACCCGTTACCCAGAGGCCATTCCCTTACGCACCGCGTCTGCTAAAAACATTGCCAAAGAGCTGTTTATGGTGTTCAGTCGTGTTGGAATCCCTAAAGAAGTCCTTACAGACCAGGGCACCCCATTTATGTCACGAATAACTAGAGAGCTGTGCAAGTTATTTAAGGTGACGCAATTGCGAACCTCGGTGTACCATCCTCAAACGGATGGCTTGGTGGAACGCTTCAATAAGACATTAAAGAGCATGTTAAAAAAGGTTATTGACAAGGATGGGAAAAACTGGGACTTCCTGATACCATACTTGATGTTTGCCATCAGGGAGGTTCCCCAGTCCTCCACGGGGTACTCTCCCTTTGAGTTGCTTTATGGGAGACACCCTCGGGGACTCTTGGACATAGCCAAAGAAACTTGGGAGGGGGAGCAGACACCCCATAAAAGTGTCATTGAGCATATCGCTCAAATGCAGGACAGGATTGCAGCAATCATGCCGATGGTAAAAGAACACTTACTGCAGGCCCAAACAGCTCAACAGAGGATATACAACAGGGGGGCCCAACTCCGTGTTTTCTCACCTGGTGATAGGGTCCTGGTGTTAGTTCCCACTGTTGAGAGTAAGTTCCTGGCTAAGTGGCAGGGTCCCTTTGAAGTAATTGAAAGAGTTGGGGAGGTCAATTACAAAATATATCAACCAGGAAAAAGGAAGCCCGAACAGATTTACCACATAAACCTGTTAAAGCCCTGGAAGGATAGACTGGCATTAACTGCGAGGTCCCTCCCGGTAACGCCTAAGGGTACTGAGTCCCCTCTGATCCCTGAGGTCACGATTCCAGACACCCTGTCATTTTCTCAAAAGCAGGAAACTAGAGAATTCCTGATAAGAAATAGAGAGAAATTTTCAGAGTTACCTGGCACGACGTCAGCAGTTCAGCATGATATTGTTACTGAACCTGGGGTCCGTGTCAAGCTCAAACCATACCGAATTCCTGAAGCGAGGAGAAAGGACATCAGCGAGGAAGTTAAAAGAATGTTGGAGCTAGATGTCATTGAGGAATCTAATAGTGACTGGTCTAGCCCCATCGTGTTAGTCCCAAAACCGGATGGCACTTGGAGGTTCTGTAACGACTTCAGGAAGCTTAATGCAGTGACAAAGTTTGACACGTACCCAATGCCCAGAGTGGACGAACTTATAGACCGACTTGGCAAGGCTCGCTATCTGACCACTTTGGACTTGACAAAAGGTTATTGGCAAATACCCCTGACTGGTAGCGCCAAAGAGAAGACTGCATTTGTGACCCCGGAGGGTTCCTTTCAACATAAAAAAATGCCTTTTGGGTTGCAAAATGCCCCCGCCACATTTCAGAGGGCCATGGACAGGACTCAGACCCCACCGCCAATATGCAGCAGCATATCTAGATGACATAGTGGTACATAGCACTGACTGGGAGTCTCACTTGCCCCGTGTCCAGGCTGTCCTCGATTCCCTCTTCAAAGAAGGTTTTACAGCAAATCCAAAAAAATGTGCCATTGGTCTAGACGAAGCCAAGTATTTGGGCTACACTATTGGGCGTGGTGTCATAAAACCTCAAGTGAATAAAATAGAAGCCATCCAGGAATGGCCACGTCCTGCAAACAAGAAGCAGGTCAGGGCCTTTCTTGGCATTGCGGGGTATTATAGAAGATTTATCCCAAATTTTGCAACTATAGCTGCCCCACTGACAGACCTTACGAAAGGGAAAGACTCGGTAATGGTGAAATGGTCCTCAGTAGCAGAGGAATCTTTCCAAGTCCTGAAGAAGGCTCTTTGTGCACAACCAGTACTGTACTCCCCCGATTTCTCCAAAGATTTTTTGGTTCAGACGGATGCGTCCGATGTTGGTATCGGGGCAGTACTATCACAGGTACACAATGGGGAAGAACACCCTGTGGTGTACCTAAGCAGAAAACTCAATGACCATGAGCAAAGGTATGCAGTCATTGAAAAGGAGTGTTTAGCCATAAAGTGGGCCGTGGACGCACTCAGGTACTATTTGTTAGGACGCCAGTTTGAGTTAATAACTGACCATGCTCCTCTGAAATGGATGGCCCAAAAGAAGGAGACTAATAGACGGGTGAATAGGTGGTTTTTGGCTCTACAGGATTACTCATTCACTGTAAAACACAGGCCAGGTGTTGAGATGGGGAATGTAGATGCCCTGTCCCGTGTTCACTCCTGTTGGGCTACAGGTGTTCCAACCCTGGGGTTGAAACAAGGGGGAGGATATGTAGCAGAGCGTCCCAGAGAGAGCCAGGAAAAGTCCTGTTCGGGGTTTATACATCTCCCAGGCTCCTCTCATACAGGTTCAGGGATCTCTGATCCATGGTCCAGTTCAGGTCTTGGTCCGCTCCCCAAGGCTAATTTAAGCTCACCTGAGCAGACAGCCTTTGCTCTTGGCCTGGGATACTCAGAGAACTTCTGTGTAGGAGAGCAAAAAGGTATGTGGAAGCTGACAAGCTGTAGGCTTGCTCAGCTTAGTAGTTAGGATCTGTAAATATTGTTTAGTTAGTGCCGAGACACGGCTAGGTTTTGTTTTGGCTATTTTTGTTCCTATCAGTTTCTTTTGGAACACTGTACAGCACCTGTATATAGACTTGTAAATATCACAAATAAACACCGCACTGTTTGTCACTATTCCACTGGATTTGGTATCTGTGCCTGAAAGACCGCTCATCCCAGGGAGCTTTGTGCCTGCTACCTGTCCCCCAGGTCACACTGCCAATAGTGGTTGCCTGGATGTCCTATTCAGGTCTAAGTCACAGTTTTTGTTTTTTTTTGCAAAGTCCGCCCCCCCCCCTCCCCTGATACTCAACTGAAAACTGCACAAAGTATTTTTTTTAGAGTATGAGGAACATATATTCTCCTCCAATGAGTGACATGGTAGCTGCCCCTAGTGTCTGACACAAGATAGCTGCAAAGAATGAAGGATCAGCAGGGGAGGGCTGTCAAGGTAAGTATCAGTGAGTCAGTAAGTAGGGCATTTGCAAAGGCACTGCCACTGTGTCTTTTCAGAGTATCTACTATACTGACCCAGAGCAAGCATGTATGCAGGTGCAGTCTATTTTATCCACGGCAGGTGGTGCTCAACCACGGTGGCAGTGCAGAGGGAGAGCAAGTCAAGGGGAGCATGGTTCCTCTATGGTTTTCTGGGTCACTGGGGCAGCCATCTGGTTGGATGCTGACAGCCGATGTGACTCTGGTGGCCATCTTGGGTCAGGCAAAGTCTATTTAAGACCATGACTTCTGAGTTTGGCTCACATTTAGCGTGTGGGTAGTGTAGGGACAGGTTACCCATCTGTCAAGGACAGTAATAGCAGCAGGGAAAAGTTCCAGATGAGTAGGGAAAGACTAGGGATCCGCCACTCCTCCTGGAAACCTCCCTGCTTGGGCTCAGACCTGCCAGGCCACATTTCACCCCGCAAGACAGATGTTGTCAGTTCAGCTGGGATCTGCTCTGCTACATTCTGCTGTTCACCTGCGAGTGTTCATGGTCAGGCTGTCTTCCGCCAGGTTTGTTGTGAATTGTTATATTCTGACTACAATACAAATTCTTTCTATTGCAACTGGACTGTGTGTGCGTTACTGCCACTACACCACGCTGCACCATCCCACAAGCATGCAGATTAGAAAATGCAGAGTGAAGTCAGAACAACTGATCACCATACTTGCTAAATGCCAGTGACCGGAGAAAGCTCCAAATCCCCTGGATCAGCATGGCAACAGAGGATCTAGAAAGGTTAGCAAAGGTAACATAGGGTAGCATAGCTTTCCTTTTATTCCTTTGCAAATGATGTGAGCAAGCAACAAATTCACTCTTCGTTTTTCCTTCTATGCTGGCATAAAAATTTTCTTTACTAGCTGCAGTGAACATTTGTTTATTCTCCAGCTACTCTAGACAGTTTTCCCCACTATTCCTTTTAATTTGCTGCAAGGGTTTTCTTAGAAACCCATTAAAGCTCTGCTAACTTGCCAGTATTACAACTCTTTAATTTGGAAGCTACTGTGATTTACACACATCTCTCCCATTGCAATGATTGGCACTTCCTGTATCATGTGCCTGCTAAATGGAATGTGAATGAGTGTCATAGGTCTGCTGGGGTCTACTTTGTTTTAAAGTTCAGTATTTTAAAAAAAACAGCCTAAGACTAAGTACACGAAGGTTAATCTGAAGTTTAAAAAGAAAATCTCATAAGTATTCATTACATCACTTACCTGTAAAGAAGTGTCCTACATTGTGCAGGCAGCTGGATCCTGAAGAAATCTTTAAAGGCAGGGATGCCCTGTCCTCTTACTGTGTCTGAACTTCTGCCACTGCTATGGTTAACAGCTTTGGGTCTTCAGGTAGAACAGATGGTCAGATGCGGACACACCCCTTCCATCCTTCTCCATTGAGAAAAGTACTTTCATTGATTACACTTCTTGTAACATGAACTGTGAATGGAGGAGCGAATCCTGTGACTGATCAGACAAAGAAGTATTGCACCAGAGGTTATCCATGTTAATTTCTGTCAAGGATGCAATTTGCTGGGATCCAACTGAGGTTGTTTCCTTTTGCATCACCTTCTCACCGTCTATTTCCCACTTTATAACTATAATGTGTGCATATCCCCTATATAGATCTATAGTGAGACCTGATTTAGAATACGGTGTCCAGTTCTGGAGACCTCACTTACAGAAATATATTAATAAGATAGAACAAGTCCAGAGATGGGTAACAAAAATGGTGAAAGGTTTAGGGGATAAAACAGTCTGGAGGAAAGAAGAGAAAGGGGAGACATGACTGAAACCCTAAACTACATCAAGGGGGTAAATAAGGTTCAGGAGGACAGTTTTTTCTATATGAAACCAACATCAAGAACACAGGGATGTGACCTGGCTGGGAGTTTTCGTATAGAAGTCTGGAGTTATCATGTAAAATCTAATTTTCAACAATTTTGTTATAGACTAAATGTATGCAAGCCCTAACAATGGACTTCACCTATGAAAGTCCTCCCAGGCCAGCTCTTGGCTTTGCCATATGACATGTCAGAGCCTGAGAATGGGCATGGAGGCGGTTCCTATGGCCCTGCACTGTTCTGATCAGAGGTCTGACAGGCTGCCGGGAACATTAGCACTATGTGTACACTACTGCAGAACCATAGGCAATGACCCCTGATGGTTTGACCTGAGGGCAAGCCCAACTTGGCAACACCCGAAGGTGAACTGCCCTTCCTCCCCCAAACCATCCCCTCTCCCACCCCATCTCGGTACACCACTGCAGAGATAGAGTTCAGATTGTCAGATCCTCGTATATTAGCTGCTCTGCAATTGGAAAAAGGAAAGAGCATTTAGCTGATTGTGGTAGCCCTTCACTATAAAACTATGTCCTTGCGATTTAGCCTGGAGTTCTTCTTTACAGTCATTTGCAAGATTTCCCTCAATTATACTGAAACACTGTAGTGATTCCAGCGGATCATTCAAACATGTTTCTGCGCCATGGTGCTATATGTGTTGACTAAACCCTGAATTATATTAGATAACATAGAAAAAACAAGTTGACAAATGTGCAGAAATATGAAAAAAGGAAACACAAAGCACAAACAGAACATAGACAAAGGGAAAAAGATGCATTTTGAACTTTACAAAAAGATAGAAATAGAAGAATATCCTGCATGACTCACTTAAACTAACATGCGATAATCATCTGCTTGGAAACAGGATACACAACAATCAGTTTATTATTTGGCAGGGAATCCCAGGAAGCAAATTAATAAAGACATCATACTGTATTTTAGAGCCCATACCTTGTATATTTTTGGAGAGAAGGCAATAGCAAATTATCCTACTGGCAGAACAGGCTTCTGGGTTACTTATACTCAGAAAGCACGTGAGGCGCTAAAAAAAAAAGAAAGTATATATAGTAGACCAATTTAAACTTTGTAAAAGGTCAAAAGTGGTAGGCTATGTATTCTAATGTTTTATTTAAAATATCAGAATGATCATTCACAATACATCTGCAAATCCCTGTATCTGGAAGCAGAACACTGCTTTATTTTTTTCACAAATGTATATTAGAAAAAAACACTAATGGCTTTGTACCCTGACCTTCATGCATGATCCCATCAAGCTGACAGGGAACCTATTAACCGCTTGACCTCTGGAAGATTTACGCCCCTTAATGACCAGGCCAATGTTTGCAATATGACAATTGCACAGTCATGCAACACTGTACCCAAATAACATTTATGTCCTTTTTTTCCCCACAAATAGAGCTTTCTTTTTGTGGTATTTGATCACCTCTATGAAAAAAAAAAAAAATTATACTTTCTGCTATAAAACATATCCAATAAATATTGAAAAAAAATCAAATTTCTTCATAAATGAAGGCCTATTATTTATTCTGCTACATATTTTTGGTAAAAAAAGTTATAGTGTCTACAAACTATGGGATATTTTTATATTTTTATGACACTGGCTGAAAAGGAGTTAACATCAGGGGCAATCAAAGGGTTAACTGTGTACCTATCCAGTGTTTTACTGTACTGTGTGGGAGGTGCTTTTACTAGGGGAAGGCATAGATCTGTGTCCCTGCTTTGCCAGAACTGCAATGTGCCTTGTTTACATAGGCAGATCGCAGTTCTGTCTCTCTGCCTGACGATTGCGGGTAATGGAGGACGTCGAGTACCCTGCACCCGCCGATCGGCTTCTGCTGTGTGTAAATACAGTGGAAGCGAGCTGATGGTGGCGCACATGCTTGCCCCCTACCCAGAAGTGTTGGATCACGTATACATACGTAAACGGGCGCACAGCTGCCGCCCTGTAGAAGTTAAACTGACATAGGATGGACCTAAAATGGTTAATTAAATAAAGGATATATAGAAAAAGTAATTATCTGCGCTATTCAATAAAAAGAGCAGCCAGCAAAGTTTGTTGATAACCAAACATAAAAGTCCAAAAAGTCTATGAGAGCGGCGCTGAAATAGATGATGTTAAAAAAGTGAGTCCGAGGTAAAGGGAGGAATGTTCCAGTCACCAGTTAAAGTGCATAGATGTAGAAGCACTCAACACCACGCGGTAAAGTAATCTGCTTACCAGAAGGCAAAGAAAGCTAGGCGTGTAATTTAATCCACGGCTCATTAAGCATATCGGCCTCCACCATACATCCTCAAGGCTTGGAACAGCAGTATTCAGATAACAATCACACCCAATACAACTTCTCCAGGGATTCACATCAAAAATGCAGGCTCTCAGCAAACCGATCAGCAATGCTCAATGAAGAAAACATAAGCGACCAATAGTGAAGCCCGTAATAGCAAAAGATGGATTTATTGTAGTAACTTAAAAATCAGGAATGCATGTATCAAGGAAAGCAATAAACTCCAGCGTTCAGCGTGCTGGTGTCAACCTGCCTGACATGTTTCATCGCAAACGGATGTCTTCAGAGGCGTGGTTATACAGACACCAACACGCCATATATATACACATACAGAGAAAACAATTAAGTCTAATTAGGGTGAGGATAATCACCCGACAAACAGCTGAATATAATGTATCGTTATACATGTGAAAAAACTCGGCACTTGCATACCTCATGCTCTTAGTTCATTGGTCATCCAGTAGTGAATGACATGGGGGTGATGCCCCACACGTCATTCCATATTAACAGGAAGGCCTAAAAGCCATCGGTGTCACAGCACATGGGCACCTGCCATCGATGTTACAGCACATGCGCACCTACAAGGGCCTTGCTATTGGCTCACGGAGACCTTGGCGGTCCTCGTGAGCAGCTCCGGTGCGTCATCACGTCTGACCCAAGGAATGCAGCGCTGGAACGCAGCCAGAAAATACATCCACGTTCCAACGACGCAACCAGGAAGTCACTCCAGTGTAAGACAGCTGTGGTGGAGCGCGATGCGGTCCAACACCCCGGAACATAGATTAACGAAAAAACTAGGCATCAGAGAAAGGAATTAATACTGGATGAATACAATAAATGGCATTAAGGGACAAATAATAACATAAAAATGCTTATAGGGACGTTATGGAGGAAACAATTCCCAAAAAGCAATGCATAAAATGTAAAATACAATATGAAATATATATTATAATTATTAAAAAATAGACTAAAAATAGACTAACTAGAGATGATCACCTGGCCTCTTCACAGAGGGAATTTATTCTTCTTCTACTTAAGTTTGCCATGTCACACAATTATTTTTGGTTCGGGGGTGCCTTTTACCTCCAGAACAGAGGGGTAGCCATGGGCGCCAAATTTGCGCCTAGCATGGCTAATTTATTCATGGCAAAACGGGACAAGGATGTCATCTATTCTGACAGAAGAGTTGGTGTTTTGGGGCAAATATATAGACGACATCCTCCTCCTATGGGACGGTGACGAGACGTCACTGATTGATTTTATGCAACAACTTAATGCCAACACCTTAGGTATAAGTTTACAATTTGAAATGAGTAGAACTGCTATTCACTTTCTGGATTTAAATATTCAGGTTGTTAACCATAGGATTAAAACTACTACCTTTTTTAAAGAAACTGACCAGAACGGGTATATCGGACAGGGAAGTTGCCATCACCCGTCATGGATGAAATCTTCCTAAAAGCCAGTTTGTCCGTTTGAGGCGTAACTGTACTTTTAAGGATGACTTTTTAACACAGGCCTCTGACCTTAAAGGGGTTGTAAAGGTAAATTTTTTTTTTTTTAAATAACAAACATGTTATACTTACCTTCACTGTGCAGCTCGTTCTGCACAGAGTGTTGCCCCGAACCTGCTCTTCTGGGGTCCCTCGGCGGCTGTTTCAGCTCCTCCCCGCAAGCATTAACCACCTTAATGCGAGCTCCCTCGCATGGTGGTTAGTGCTTGCGGGCGCGCTCCCGTGATACAGCCGGCGGCTATAGCCGCTCACTGTATCACTCGGCCCCGCCCCCCAGCGCGCCGCGTCATTGGATGTGATTGACAGCAGCGCGAGCCAATGGCTGCGCTGCTTCCAATCCATCCACTGTAGCCAATCAGCGGCCAGGGTGAGCGGAGGAATAGATGTCGGGAACGCGAAGCTGACTTTCGAGGCGTCAGGTAAGTAAAACGGGGGGGCTGGGGGCGGCGGTATTGTCAGAAGTTTTTTCACCTTAATGCATAGAATGCATTAAGGTGAAAAAATGTTTACCTTTACAACCCCTTTAAAATTAAATTCTTGGAAAAGGGTTATTCCAGTACAGATTTAGACAAAGTCATTGAAGATGTGTCCAGTATGGACAGGGCCATCATGTTGAAAGGACGGGGTAGAACTGTTAATAATAATAATTCCCATGAATTTTCTTTAATTACCACCTACTCACGGCAACATTATGAGATGAAAAGGATTATAAAAAAACATTGGGCGGTGCTGAAAAATTATAAGATTTTGGGCCCCGCTTTACCTGAGTATCCACAGGTGATTTTCAGAGGGGTACCACCCCTTAAACTGCAAGTTGCTCCTAATGTTTTAGATGCACCAAATAGGGTATTGTTCTTTCACAAATCGAAAGGTTTTTTTTCCCTGTCGTAAATGCAAGGTATGCCGGGTTAATAATAATAAAGATAGAAAAATTAGTCAGTTCAAGTCCCATACCACTACAAGGGTTTATAATATAGATACCTTTATAACATGCACATCCAAAAATGTAGTATATTTGCTAACCTGTCCATGCAGTCTACAGTATGTGGGCCGCACTATGAGAGCCATGAATGTGCGTGTTAAGGAACATCTAGCTAACATAAAAAAGGGTTCCCCAAACACACAGTGTCACGCCATTACTTGGAGCACCATAATAAAAATCCAGCTGGGACAACCATTACCGCCACAGATCGATTTACTCCCCATTAGAGGGGCAGCTACACGAAGAGAGAGATCTCGCGGATGGTAACCCGCTGGATATTTAATTTTAAGTGCTATAGCCCCTTCGGTTGAATGTGGAGTGGGATGTTAATAGCTTTATTAATAACAGTTACATTTATACCCATCCGCATTTGACACCTTTTCCGTCGGTTTTTATTACATCTACCTCACCTCCTTGTACCTCTATCCGAGTTGCTGGTTTTAGTCATATATTTATGGAGCAGGGCTTTTTTTCAGGGGGAACTTGGTGGAACTCAGTTCCACCACCTCTGGCTCAGACCCTCTGCTCCCTGCCCACCACTATCAATTGTAAACATAAAAGTCCAGTTTCTGTGTTTACAAGTGACAGCTCTGCACTCTGTGTGTAATGCAATCCTGGTATTTAATGACCTTTAAGACCCTCCTACTGTTCGTGAAATTTCATTGACCACACCCACTATATGATGTGATTTGGAAGGTGTGTGTAGGCGGGTCGTGGTTGAGTTCCAGCACCTATTGTTTGAGAAAAAAAGCCCTTGGAGTAATGTTTACATCTGTTTTTAGTCTATTTTTTAATATTTATAATATATATTTCATATTGTATTTTACATTTTATGCATTGCTTTTTGGGAATTGTTTCCACCATAACGTCCCTATAAGCATTTTAATGTATTATTTGTCCCTTAATACCATTTATTGTATTCATCCAGTATTAATTCCTTTCTCTGATGCCTAGTTTTTTCGTTAATCGCGCTCCACCACCGCTGTCTTACACTAGAGTGACATCCTGGTTGCGTCGTTGGAACGCGGTTCTGGTGTGGAGAAGGATCTTGTTATGTCCCTCAATGAGGATCTACCTGTGGATGCTGTGTAGCAGACAACTGCTGGGACACCGTGACGACTAAAGGCCTTGCTGGGGACTATTAATCTGCCAACTTCCTGTCATGCATTAAATCACACTACTCATTGAGTGTATTGCTAAGTATCCATCACAACTTGCAAAGAAGATAGCATGGTAAAAGCCTGACTAAGGATTTCTTGGAAATAAGTACCAGAATACATACTATAAATAACTGCTAGGTGATAAACATGGGCATGTGCCAGAAAGTGTTTTCCTGAGCTAATATAACTGTCTTCATTCTGCGAAAATCCTATAAGTGAAGCTTAGCAAGCAAAAATTATAGAAAACTCAAGCATCTGTTGTTTGTTTTCTTGAATATTTCTAGGTAGCAGGATAGCATAGGCTTCTGTAACTTAACCAGGCTTTTCATTAAAGTATACCTATGCAAGACTATACAATCCAATATAGCCTATATAACTATTGCATACATGTATTAACTTGCCTATCCCTATAAATTAGCTATAAGAGTCTGATAAGCACAATGGTATAACAAACACGTCTGCTTAGTAAACAATGTTACATTTATTCTCTCAAAAAGATAGGAAACACTAACATGAAAGTATTAAAGGATAATACAATATTACACAGCTTACAATCAGAACATAATACAAGAATATCAAAGATACTTATCACATCTTCTTAGAATAGACTCGTTGGCTGGTCTCCAGATGTTAAAAAGAGAGCTCTGGGCCACATAGCTTAGGCCCAAGCCACCATCCAGAGCAAGGTCTCAAGGTGGTCAAAGACAGAGAAAGAGAGGCAAACGCTAGCAGCTAAAGAGACCGAACTCTTTCTTTGTGAGCTTTTTACTCTAACAAACCCCAGTGTCCTCCCATTTAGACTTTAGACAAATCAGCATTTTTTTAGTACAGCATTTCCCAACAGATTATACTTTGTACTTCCTCCAGGGGGCACCATTTGTCCATGAATCGCCAATGTCCGACCTGGGTCAAATCTGGGTCAAATCTTCATAGACATCTTGGCCTTTGATCTTCTGTAGCTCAATCCATCAATCATCTTGGCAGCAGTGGCTCTTTTTGAAGCTTGTAATCACACATATCACAGCAGGTGGGCTTGAGCCAAGCCCTTGTTATTCTGATATGCTACAAAGCTTTGATGTGTAACTGGTTACATTCCAACTTAGGTCACCTGGCTGTATCAACCAGGAAATGAAGTACCAGAAGTATGATATTAAACCATATTGGAACAGTTCATAATGGTCTTAATAGGTTGTGCTTCCCAACATGTGCCGCTTTGCCACTGAGTGACACACCACCATCATTCTTCAGCAACAGCTTCCATGTCACCATTCTGTATCTTCGGTATCTTCTCCTTTCTTCTCCTTTCTGGTATCTTCAGGACGGGGTGCATTACAGGCAAATGGGTGTCCATTCACTCACCATTCACCAGCACACACTCAGAGAAACATATTAACCAGCTTTCCAATACAGTCTCGAGGAGGGCCTTACTCACCCATATTATTACCCTAAAATACATGTGTCATACTATACCATACCATTAATCAACCCATAATACCATAATATATACATATATATGTGAACCATCTACTTATGCAACCCACTCCCAACCTCTTATAACCCTTTACTGTAAATGCAGGTGGGATTAGGCAGGCTTGCTCACAATGGTCTTTCCTACTGCAATTTTGGCATGTCAGCGGTATTTCAGGGCTCAATTCGTCCCTCAACTTGCATAGATAATTGGGAGACCCTTCTATATAAATATCGATACTAACACATTTAAACCTGAAACAATGACAAACCACGCCCAGGGTATCCTATGCACCTCTACCTACTGTCAGGTTCAAGGAACACAATAGTTCCATGACTAACGTCACATTGGTATCCTTTAGGACAAAGAAACAAACTTGTCTATGTCCCAAATAATACCCAGGTGCTTCCTTCCCAGCAATGATCTCTCCATCCAGAACCCAGAGTGAAATATCTTCCCAACATTTTTCGTTCACCACCATGTATTGACCTGGCATACAAAGGACGTTATGGTAATTTCCGACAGAGGGAAATATCAACCCGCCTCTGCGTGCACGCCAGAGCCCATGACAGAATTTTGTGCTATACCATCACACTCTCTACCACCCTCTCAACATGGTTGACAAAATCCAGGTCCACTTTAACCTGGGTGTTTATGTGACTTGTTGAATGTTATTAGGGATGCTACCAATCTCTCTGAGTAACAAAGCCCAGTTTAAGCTATGGCTGAGAATTTCTTCCTCAGGATACCAATGTCCACTCCATTAACAACACCCATCCCAGCTCCTATTCCCCCCAATATAGTGCTGAATACATCCCTCCTCTTTCAGTTACTCCTCAGAAATAAGCATCCTACATTAACCTCATCCTGTATCTGCCAGTTTTGGCCTGTCCATAGGGGGCGCATGGGCGCTGCCCTCCAGGCAGTCAAAAAAAAAATTGTACAAAAACAAAAAATATATTTTTAAAACTGGCCCTTTAAAAAAAAATACAAAAAAAGGTCCTTAAGTGCACTGTGTTCGGACGCTGGACACAGTGCGACGCCAGACACCGTGCACTTATGGGAAGTGCCACGTTTATGCAATCAGGAGTTTGCAGATGCGTCGCTTCATTTGCAGGCATTTATCCCGCCTTGCGACGCTTTCCAAAGCGCTGAGTGGCTTCTGCCCGGCACTCGTAGTATTTATTACTACAGCCGGGTGGTTTGATTGACATCCGAGTTTGATGTCTCTTCCTGTTTTCTCTGTCCCATTGCGCCCGTGAGAGAGGAAAAAGGAAGTATGAGGAGCCGGAGCGGACTCCTCTATCGCTGCTATGGAAAGAGACACGGCGGGAGAGGACAACACAGCAAGATAAGTACCGCTGTGCTGCTCCCACAGAGATCGGGGGGAGGGGGGTTCGATAGGACACAGGCAGGCTGCATTTGATGTGACACAGGCAAGGCTGCATTTGGTGGAACACATGCAAGGCTGCATTTAGTGGGACACAGGCAAGGCTGCTTTGGTGGGACACAGGCTGGCTGCATTTAGTGGGACACAGGCAAGGCTGCATTTGGTGGACACAGGCTGCATTTAGTGGGACACAGGCTGCATTTAGTGGGACACAGGCTGGCTGCATTTGGTGGGACACAGGCTGGCTGAATTTGGTGGGACACAGGCTGCATTTAGTGGGACACAGACTGCATTTAGTGGGACACAGGCTGGCTGCATTTGGTGGGACACCAGCTGCATTTTATGTGACACAGGCTGCATTTTATGTGACACAGACTGCATTTTGTGGGACACAGGCTGCATTTGATGTGACACCGACTGCATTTGATATGACACAGGCTGCATTTGATGCAACATAGGCTGCATTTGATGTGACATAGGCTGCATTTGATGCGACACAGGCTGCATTTGATGTGACACAGGCTGCATGTAAGGACGGACTCCGCTGGGGGCACCTGATGGCATCTGGTGGCAGGCGACGTGGCTAGTGACACGCTCAGGGCTCCCACTGATTCTGCATTATGGTGAGTTGAATGATTTCATTTTATATTACAATGTAATAATAGAAATAATGCGCTTCAATCATCCTGATACCATAACAACCATGGTGCCAGGATGATTGAAGTGCTAACACCAGGTGTTTGGAATATCTTTAGCTGCTGATTGTTAAACTTTCTAGAATACACATTTCTATTGTTGTGTAGGATCTGGGCCTGCTGTTCCTCCATCCCTCTCTCCCTCTCCCTCCATCTCTCGTTCATCTCAGACGCCAACCACGCCACCTTAGAGCCATGCCCACTATTTCGCTGAAACCACGCCCATTTTCACCAAGTGGGAGGGGTCAATAACTTCACCAGCCACCACTGGTGTCCACACATCTCTGGGAGTAAGCCACTGGTACAATGACCGCACTTGATTCAGTGTATACTCAGCACATATAGGGTAATGGGTTTTTATCAACCGCTGTGAGATGTTGCAGCTCCATGTGGTGAAGACATACTGTGCCCTGGTAGCCAGCGTTTGTTCCCTTTATTTAACAGAGCATGCTCCTGTGTGTAATCACTGGCATTATCTGTGCAGGGTTTCAACCTCTCAGGTGAGACATCAATTAGGCGTATCTCCCCCATGTCCAGTTCTGGTGTCCCACATGTCCAGTAACCGAGAGCTTCTCTACAGGACTGCTAAGATTGAGACACCACCGCTACAAGGAAATTTTCACCCCATGTGTCACCTGGCACCCTCTAGTCTGGCCAACCGACACCTTATTGTGCATAAGTGCCAGCCTCCTGGGTACCTGCACCATATTAATTCCGTTATGTCAATACATGTCCCACATTAAAAACATGATCGCCTTCTTTTAATTCCTCCCTCCATAAAAAACCCCCCACATATTTTACATTTCATGTTCAGACGGATTGAATGTGTTATATTCCTTCCCCAACCTCCAACCCATTGCATATGTATTAATAGCATGTTTGAATTCATCAGGAGAGACTCCGGCAAAAATGTTTCACAAGTCTTGTTGATAGGCACAGTCTTTCAGATTCAGCATTAGCACTAAATTGTCCATAAGAAAAAAACAAGTATTAATCTGAATCTTTTTGTTTGTCCCTTCTCTCCTAAATGTTTATCAGAACAAATTTGCGGTGTGGTATGGCACAGACAAACTGCCAACCAGATGAAAATCTGTCATCCATGTTCCAGAGACCTCTCCAATCTCACTCCACCAGGACTCTGGAAGTGAAAAACAAGAGCAGAATCAAATTCTTATCCACATTATCTGCTCGCTTGCTACGTTTATTTATAGTTCTTTCCTTGGAACCCAGAAACCTAATATTCCTGGCTTCTGCAACTCAAAACAAATTATCAATACAACCATGATTTCTTTAGTCTGAACCCACTCTAAAATGGATCCCCATGGTATGAGCAAAAATTTAAAAAAAAAAAAAATATGAATGTTGCTTCTCAAAAACATTCAATTTTTAAACGTTAAAAAAAAAATGCATTTATCTATATCTTTAAGATCTATGCACTAACTCCCCTTTCAGGTGGACAAAGCCTAAACCTTTTGGAACTCTTTCCACTAAATGAAAATAAAAGCAAAGAGAAAAAACGAACACCAGCGGCTAGAATGGCTTCCAACCAACTCTTGTCTAAAGCCTCATACACACGAGCAGGACTTTTTAGGCAACAAACACAAACGTAATGCCGTTTCAACATACTGACGACACTTCAAAAGAGGAGGTTCAATTCTCCGGCGTCACCCTTTGGTCTCCTTCTGCTAATTTCCTGTTAGTAAAAGTTTGGTCAGTGTTGATTCGCGCTTTTCAGTTTAGTGCTTTTCTTTTCATTTCTGAGCGTTCGTTGGTCAACCAGCCATGTTGCGCAATCCTACGAGAGAGCGTGCTATTTATTGGCTTGGAGTTTTTGCTTTGACTCTAGCCCGGTCCAGGAATAATAGTAGTAGTAGAATGAGGAGTGTTTGGTCCAAAAATTGGTTACTTAATCGTGACCAATTTTGTCATATGCCCTTGCTGCGTGAGCTGCAGGAGAATAATCCGAATGATTTTCGTAATTATCTCTGGATGACGGACTCCTGCTTTCAGCAACTATTGTCCTTGATGTCCCCCTATATTATGAAGCAGGACACCTGCATGAGGGCTGCTATTTCAGAAGAGCAAAGGCTCATAGTCACCTTGTGTTAATTGGCGACAGCGAGAAGTCTCCAGGATATAAAGTTTACTACTGGTATCTCTCCCCAGGCTCTGGGAGTCATTATTCCCGAGACATGTAGTGCCATCATCCAAGTCCTGCAGTAATATGCTGTGAATGAATGTCCACTTTGTCCTCATGCATGCTGTAAGCTTTTTTGTGGCCTACATGCACATTTTCCTTCAATAACCTCCTCAGCATGCTACCCTGGGCCCATACACACCTAGCCTAGTAACTTAAAACACTGTTTTTTTATGCTTCATTTTTATGTTTACCCTAAACACCCCCTAAAATGTGTCCCAAAAGTGTCTTATTGTTGTCCTCAAATTCATGCAGAGTGCAAGAGTCCCTTTTTTGTGGCGCACCAACTTTTTTGGAACCCTCCCCCCCTCCAAAATGCAGAGTCAACCGATACAATTACTCTATCTGCTGACATGTAGTACAAGGGCCTGCCTGATTACCTTCAAAATGTACACCATTAATTTTTGTTCTCCTATTATCTTAATGGTAAGTTATGTATGTCAAAATGTGTAAAGATTTGGACAGTGTGTATTCTTATTTATGGATTATGCCAATACTTACCTGTTCACTGGGCTGCCAATCTTGCAAAGATGGAGGGGCTGGCCAAATTAACCTTCATTTTTAAGGCATTTAGCTCTCATGGAAGTGTAAAGGTTTACCTGTCCAAAACATCTACCCATTCAACTCCCCCACTAACATTTTTAGAATGTGCCACCAGAGGGGGTGAGGGAGCATATAATTATAACTTACCCTTTTATTTGTAAATATACATTTAAATTAGAGTTGTCCCGATACCACTTTTTTAGGACCGAGTACAAGTACCGATACTTTTTTTCAAGTACTCACTGATACCGATTACCGATACTTTTTTTTAATGTCACGTGACAGTGTTTTTATTTTATTTTATTTATTTATTTATTTTTAGGGGGGGGTGTGAACGGTGTCTGTGTGTTTTTTTTTATTTACATTTATTATTTTTTACAATAATATTTTTTTTATTCTTTATTGCAATATGTGTGGTTTTTTTTAAAATCAGCCCTGTTGGGGGGCTTTGGTGAGATATCAGGGGTCTTAACAGACCTCTGATATCTCCCCTTTGAGACAGAGAAAGAGATCGAGGATAGAGATTCCCCAGTCCCTTTCTCTGCAGCTCAGCTGCACTGAGAATGAATGGAGAGAAGACAGCGGCTCCTCTCCATTCATAAACTGACACATGGTGATTACAATGTTTCAGTTATGTGAATGGACAGAGTCAGCTGACTTTGTCCATTCATACAGCGGAGAGGGACAGCACAACAGAGGGGCCAGAGAAGGAGAGGGGGACAGCGGAATGCCGGAACGGATGGGGACAGCAGAGAGGGACAGCGGAGGGGGACAGCGGAGGGGGACAGAGCAACGGAGGAGGACAGAGCAAAGGAGGAGGACAGCGGAGGGGGACAGAGCAATGGAGGAGGACAGCGGAGGGGGACAGAGAAACGGAGGGGGACAGAGCAACGGAGGGGGACAGCGGAGGGGGACAGAGGAACGGAGGGGGACTGGAGGAGGATGAGGTGACAGTCAGTGGTGATCGCGCGTGGGGAAGTTACAAGGACCGATCACCGCTGTATGTCACTAAAGCAGCTGAAAGCCGCGGGGGGGGAGAAGCTTGTAACTCCCCCATGCGCCGATCACTGCTGACTGTCAAGGTATCGGGGGAAGCATCGGGAGCATTTGCCCGAGTACAAGTACTTGGGCAAATGCTCGGTATCGGTGCCGATACTGATACTAGTATCGGTATCGGGACAACCCTAATTTAAATGTTATAAATTTATGTTGCCCAAAAATGTTTGTGTCAAATATGGTTGCAATTTTATGTGCTCAAGTATTAATTTTATTTTTTTTGTTTGACTCCACAGTTAACTTCAAACACCCAGCAATAGCAGGATGTGGCGGTCCAGTTTGCCAATTTGTGGAATTTCATCAACTGTGGCGGTGCCATTGATGGGAAGCATGTAAGGATTGTCCCACCACACAACTCAGGATCCTATTTTTTTAATTATAAAGGCTTTTTCAGCCTAGTTCTGCTTGCTGTTGTGTCAGCAAACTATGAGTTCCTGTACGTGGATGTTGGTATGAATGGCTGCCATTCTGATGGAGGTGTCATGATGCATACCGAATTCTACGATCGGCTACAAATGGCACCTTAGGTGTGCCACATGCTCACAACAATGTTGAGGGCCTAAATTTTGTGTTTGTGGCAGATGAGGCCTTTGCTTTGGAGGAACATCTTCTAAAGCCCTTTCCAATGAGGAACCTCACCCCAGAAAAACGCATTTTTACATATCGGCTCTCTCATGCCAGAAGGGTTGTGGAAAAAGCCTTTGGCATCCTTTCAAGTCTATTTAGGCTGTTTTTAACTGCCATAAACTTGGCAGAATATAAAGTCAACCATGTGGCGTTGTGCTGCTGCATCCTACATGATTTTTTAAGGAGGAATGCTACCAGCTATATTGCCTCAGGGCAAACAGATGAGCCTTCTTTTTTACGACCAGCTGAAGAGGCTGTGATGCCATTAAAAGTGTGCGTGCTGGTTTTGCCTCCCAGAATGCCTGTTTTGTCCGGGAACAGTATATGGACTACTTTGTGGGTAGAGGGGCAGTGCCTTGGCAGCAAAATGTACTTGATAATGAGTAAATATTTGAATTATTCCTAAAATACTATTTCATTTGAATTACTGTTGTCTGTGTTTACTAGGTTTGCAAATGGCCTTGATCTTTGTCAGTTTTGCCACTAGTGCAAACCAACATGATGTGCAACATGAGGTGACAATCTCGCCTTGAGCTAACTATTATGTTGTGCTGTGGCTCAGCTACACACATTTTAGAGTACACTGTCAATGTAACTACAACAACTTAACAAATATACTGGTATTGAGCATTGAAATAAGAAGTCACACATTGTTTATCCAAAATATTTTTAATACAAGCACATTCACATGTGCGTTTTATGGTTTTAGAACAAACCAACATCGTTATTTATGTATGTAGCAATAACTCTCAGTGGAGCTGCTGGTTTAGAGCGGGCTGTTACTGTCACCTTCGTTACCTCAATTTCACCGGAACCGGATCTAGGGTCCCGTTGAGTTTAATACCGGACAATGTAGGCACCGGACACTTGAGTATCTTTTCCAATGCTTTAATAAATGTAATTGAAAGAAGTAGCAGGAAAGAGGTAGAAGAAGAGTTGCAGGGAAGTTCAAATACCTTTTCTTAGTGTAGAATTAGTAATTGGAATCTTGTAGATTCTTGTAGATGCAGGACAATTTTATGGGTCAGATGGTAGACGCACCAACTAGAAATAAAACATTACTAGATCTACTGATTACCAATAATACAGACCTGATAACAGATGTGGTAATACGGGGCAATTTAGGTAACAGCGATCACAGGTCAATTAGTTTCAGTATAAATCACACAAATAGGAAACATGAAGGGAACACAAAGACACTGAATTTCAAAAGAGCCAACTTCCCTAAACTACAAACCTTGCTAAAAGGCATAAATTGGGATAAAATATTAGGAACAAAGAATACGGAGGAGAGATGGGTTTGCTTTAAGAGCATATTAAATAAGGGCATTAGCCAATGTATCCCATTGGGTAATAAATTTAAAAGAGCGAAAAAACATCCTGGATGGCTTAACTCCGATGTAAAAATGCATATAAAAGCAAAGGAGAAGGCCTTCAAAAAATACATGGTTGAGGGATCATCCTCAGCATTCAGTATTTATAAAGAATGCAATAAGAAATGTAAGGGTGCAATTAGGATGGCTAAGATAGAACATGAAAGACACATAGCGGAGGAGAGCAAAAGAAATCCCAAGAAATTCTTTAAGTATGTAAACAGTAAAAAAGGGAGGACAGACCATATTGGCCCCATAAAGAATGAGGAAGGACATCTGGTTACAAAGGATGGGGAGATGGCAAAGGTATTGAATTTATTCTTCTCCTCAGTCTTCACAAGTGAATCGGGGGGCTTCAGTAACCAAAACTGCAGTGTTTATCCTCATGACACATCACAGGAAGCACCTCCATGGTTAACAGAGGACGGAATTAAAATTAGACTTGAGAAACTTAACATTAATAAATCACCGGGACCAGATGGCTTGCATCCGAGGGTACTTAGGGAACTCAGTCAGGTGATTGCCAGACCGTTGTTCCTAATATTTACAGACAGTCTATTGACTGGAATGGTACCAGCTGATTGGAGAAAAGCCAATGTAGCACCATTATTTAAAAAGGGCCCAAAAAACATCCCTGGGAATTACAGACCAGTTAGCCTAACATCAATAGTATGTAAACTCTTGGAGGGGATGATAAGGGACTATATACAAGATTTTAGTAATAAGAATGATTTCATTAGCAGTAATCAGCATGGATTCATGAAGAATCGTTCTTGCCAAACCAATCTATTAACCTTCTATGAGGAGGTGAGTTGCCATCTAGATAAAGGAAGGCCCGTAGACGTGGTGTATCTGGATTTTGCAAAAGCATTTGACACAGTTCCCCATAAACGTTTACTATACAAAATAAGGTGCGTTGGCATGGACCATAGGGTGAGTACATGGATTGAAAACTGGCTACAAGGGCGTGTTCAGAGGGTGGTGATAAATGGGGAGTACTCAGAATGGTCAGGGGTGGGTAGTGGGGTTCCCCAGGGTTCTGTGCTGGGACCAATCCTATTTAATTTGTTCATAAACGACCTGGAGGATGGGATAAAGAGTTCAATCTCTGTATTTGCAGACGATACTAAGCTAAGCAGGGCAATAACTTCTCTGCAGGATGTGGAAATCTTGCAAAAAGACCTGAACAAATTAATGGGGTGGGCGACTACATGGCAAATGAGGTTCAATGTAGAAAAATGTAAAATAATGCATTTGGGTGGCAAAAATATGAATGCAATCTACACACTGGGGGGAGAACCTCTGGGGGAATCTAGGATGGAAAAGGACCTGGGGGTCCTAGTGGATGATAGGCTCAGCAATGGCATGCAATGCCAAGCTGCTGCTAATAAAGCAAACAGAATATTGGCATGCATTAAAAGGGGGATCAACTCCAGAGATAAAACGATAATTCTCCCGCTCTACAAGACTCTGGTCCGGCCGCACCTGGAGTATGCTGTCCAGTTCTGGGCACCAGTCCTCAGGAGGGACGTACTGGAAATGGAGCGAGTACAAAGAAGGGCAACAAAGCTAATAAAGGGTCTGGAGGATCTTAGTTATGAGGAAAGGTTGCAAGCACTGAACTTATTCTCTCTGGAGAAGAGACGCTTGAGAGGGGATATGATTTCAATTTACAAATACTGTACTGGTGACCCCACAATAGGGATAAAACTTTTTCGCAGAAGAGAGTTTAATAAGACTCGTGGCCACTCATTACAATTAGAAGAAAAGAGGTTTAACCTTAAACTACGTAGAGGGTTCTTTACTGTAAGAACGGTAAGGATGTGGAATTCCCTTCCACAGGCGGTGGTCTCAGCGGGGAGCATTGATAGCTTCAAGAAACTATTAGATAATCACCTGAATGACCGCAATATACAGGGATATGTAATGTAATACTGACACATTATCACACACATAGGTTGGACTTGATGGACTTGTGTCTTTTTTCAACCTCACCTACTATGTAACTATGTAACTATGTAGATGAATGTACTCTCTTTTTGGAGCTGAATCTTTGCCCGCCTGGATAGGTTTCTCTCACTAACCTAGCAGCCAGTACGCAGCACGAACAAAAGTCTCTGCCACAGACTTGAATGGAATAGAAACCCGTACGATCATCTGCCACAGGCTGTAATGGTTTACGATGAATAGCAAACACAGCACTAGAACCTTTAAGCCGACCCGGCAGTACTATGCGATAGGATTACTTTAGGATACATCCTCCAATTGAGTCACCAGGCCCCTCTCCAGACCAGCACTCTGCATGATCCTTCCATGACGGGTCCTCCCCTGGGATCTTCTCAGTTGTCCAGATTCTTCTCTCTAGGACAGACAGCCCAGGACCATTCCCTTGCCGCTGTGGTAGGCCCCAGACAGGCTTCTGGGCCCACCCACACGCTAAAGCAACGTGGACCACCTCCACCGAGTTATCTCCGGGACAGAGGAACACTCATACGCTTTAACATGTTGCCTTTCCAACACCGACCCATGGTGACAACGACACCCACAGGCACAGTGTGAAACTACATGCAACTTAGCCAAGCTGGAACAGAGGAAAATCTGACTATGTATAAACAGATAACCCACTAAATTTACCTATAAGCAGTAGATTGAAAATCTACCAGCTCTACATACTCCCCCCACTACAATAGACGTTGTCCTCAACGTCTGTCAAAATAACTCCCAAGCCTGAGAGTAGGTATTTGAACTAAAAAAAACTTGGATGAAGGGGAAGAAAAGACAGTATAGAAATATTACAGTTTTAACATTTATAGAACAACATATTCACATCCGTAAAAGAAATCACATTTAGAACTGTTACAAGTCCCACTATCTATCTAGCTGAAAAGCCTAACAGCTTGATAGGAGATCCAATTGTTCCTGAAAAAAAACCAAAGTTAAACACACACTAAATATGTACACTAACCTCGCTAAACAGTTTAGGAGCAAAGCCTCATTCCAAAAGAAGAATGACACTCTCTTCCCGTATACTTTTCCTTTTAATGGAAACGAACTAAAGTAACTTGAAAAGTCCATCCCTATCTTTGAGTGAAACACATACTTTCAATAAAGAAAATCCAGCTAGCAAAGAGTCTTTGGATTTGAAAACGCTGGGATGAATATCACTTCTTGACCACGGAGATCTCTATATACTGACACTCTCTAACTATATACCCCAAAGTTCTTATCCATAATCACCAATAAAACTGGGGATCTGGCAATGTCAGTTTCTTTCCCAGTTTATCCACGGTAGTGATAAAGTACACAATGTCATCTTTTCCGGGTCTGCAAATGACCACTTTGTCAGCATAGATGTGCCGACCATAGTTCCAGTGTAGGAAACATCCTCTGAAGCGTTCATCCATGGCAACAGAATATCCAGTTTTCCGGAAAGGTTTTGGCACAGACAAATAGTCCCAAACAGCTTCACTGTACCAGAGTTCCCGGTTGGCCTCAATTTCCTGCATAATTTCCTGAGTAACATAGGGAAATTCCAGACCATATTCTGTGGCAACACGTTTGGTGAGCACTCTCTGTAAACGTGCAAGTTTAGGCAAAGATCTATTTTTCCCCAAACCAGGGGGCACACGAGAGTTCAGTGATTTACTCACCATAGACCCGACGGGTGTCGGAAGCAAACTAGCAACTTTAGACAATGTCTCTTTGGTAGTACTGTGCGGCTCCACACAAGGTGATGTCCTCCCAGAATCCAGGGCTGTCCACTCTGGGAAAGTTAAGACAGTAGCAACATCTTCACCCTGGGCCCACAATAGTTCCTGTGACATTGTTTCAAACAAATCATCATCACCGGAGAGATCTGACATAGAATCTATCTCCGAGTCTCTCAACTCTTCTGCTGGCAAATATTTACAAAGAGTCCCAGATACATTCCCCATTGATCTCTCACCCGTTCCTGACGTGGACTTCTCCGGACCCATATATTTCTCCGGCTCCGGTTCGGGTAGTCTCTGGGGTAGGCCTCGACCACGGCCGCGGGAAGCCTTCACATATCCCACCTTCCTCTGGACAGGTGCAACGGGGATAGGTATAGTAGACGTAGACATAATGGTGATATCCGCTGAGGAAGCAGTAACAGCGGCATCTTCCTCGGAAGCACTCACGGTAGCAGACGAAAGCACGGCCTGTTGCTCTCCAGCAGCAATGGCAGTAGTTTCCACTGTGGCAATTCCTGTAGCCCAATCCACACAATAAGCACGGGGCGACATGGTAGGTTGCTCCACTGTGAACAAATTTTCTCTGCACTGCAAACAACGGACAAATGGACGGAGATGTATGGCCAGTCCTTCACACTTGTGGCAAAGCATGCCCAGCCCTTCAATATCTCCAACTGTGTATAGCACAAACCTCCCCTGCAGGTTTCAAACGAATGCCGGTATCTGTCAGCAGGGTTCCGGTCAGCATAGCACCCGCAGCGGTACTCGTAGGGAACATCTTAGGTCCCATAGTTGGCGGTACCAACGGAAAAGAAGACATGGCTGCACTCTGATCTTCTCAGCACGATCACAAGGCCTCTCTTCTCTTCTGGTGCCAAACACACGCGTCCCATGCGGTAACAAGTAGGTTAGGCTCCTCCCACTTGTTCCTCTGATCACGTAGCTCCCCGGTTTTTACTTCTCACCCACAGCCTACGCAGTCAGAAATAAAGTCCTGCACTTTAACCCCTTCTTCTCCTAAAAAATGACAAAGTCCAGAAACTTATTCCAACTCCCAGTGAAATACTTCTCAGGGTTGCAGGAGGTTGACAGCTAACAATCCTGGACGACGCCCCCACATGTAGCAATAACTCTCGGTGGACCTGCTGGTTTAAAGCGGGCTGTTACCGTCACCTACGTTACCTCAATTTCACCAGAACCGGGTCTAGGGTCCCGTTGAGTTTAATACCGGACAATGTAGGCACCGGACACTTGAGTATCTTTTCCAATGCTTTAATAAACGTAATTTAAAGAATTAGCAGGAAAGAGGTAGAAGAAGAGTTGCAGGGAAGTTCAAATACCATTTCTAAGTGTAGTATTAGTAATTGGAATCTTGTAGATGAATGTACTCTCTTTTTGGAGCTGAAACTTTGCCCGCCTGGATAGGTTTCTCTCACTAACCTAGCAGCCAGTACGCAGCACAAATAAAAGTCTCTGCCACAGACTTGAATGGAATAGAAACCCGTACGATCCTCTGCCACAGGCTGTAATGGTTTACGATGAATAGCAAACACAGCACTAGAACCTTTAAGCCGACCCGGCAGTACTATGCGATAGGATTACTTTAGGATACGTCCTCCAACTGAGTCACCAGGCCCCTCTCCAGACCAGCACTCTGCATGATCCTTCCATGACGGGTCCTCCCCTGGGATCTTCTCAGTTGTCCAGATTCTTCCCTCTAGGACAGACAGCCCAGGACCATTCCCTTGCCGCTGTGGTAGGCCCCAGACAGGCTTCTGGGCCCACCCACACGCTGCAGCAACGTGGGCCTCCCGGTTGGAGGACCATGAGGTAGTACTCCTAGCACATACCTGTCGGCCAGGAGGGCCAGCAGGTGGAACGAAAACAAACCCTAAAACGAGGCGTCTGCCCCATAAATACCCTCTCCCAGAATGCAACTCGGAGGACCACCTCCACTGAGTTATCTCCGGGACAGAGGAACACTCATACGCTTTAACGTGTTGCCTTTCCAACACCGACCCATGGTGACAACGACACCCACAGGCACAGTGTGAAACTACATGCAACTTAGCCAAGCTGGAACAGAGGAAAATCTGACTATGTATAAACAGATAACCCACTAAATGTACCTATAAGCAGTAGATTGAAAATCTACCAGCGCTACATGTATACCATGTATATTTGGCCTTCTTTAGCATTTGTAGTGGCTAAACAGGCATGTTTGAAAGCAGAGCATCCTGAAATAAATGGCTTATTATTGTATAAAAAGCCTTCAATAATGATGATTCTCGTGAGACGAATTTTGGAATTATTTCTGCTTGAGTCAGCTTAAATCAAAACCATGTGTTTTATTGTACACACATAAACTTGGAAAATACTTACAAAAATAGTACATTCATATTCAGAATTAGTGTTGTTTCATATATGCAAAAAATGTTCAAATATAGTTCATTTGTTTCAAAGATCTGAGTCAAAGGCATGTGCTTCCTTTGTCATAGCCTATTAAAAATGGCCGATTAACCTCTTGTGTCCTGGCTTGAATAGGTGTATGTCTTGGGAGGAAGATGTGTGAAGAGTGAGCTGTGTGTGTAGAATGAGATGTGTGTGTCGAGTGACCCCGAAGACTGTATTCCTTGTGTCTATATGAACCCAGTCTTTCAAATTCGCGCCCAAAACACAAATCCCTCCCATACACTCCCCTTTTCTCTACCTTTCGAAAAGCGGGGGCTAGAGTAGATATACAAGCCTCTTTAACATCTGTTTCACTTTACCAAACCTTTTAAACATGAAACAGGATATATGTGAGATAGACGTTCAGACCTCTTAAAACATAAACGCTTAAATCAAACAAAGTATCGGTTACATAGGAAGACCCATACATATATTTACAAAATCCATCAAATTCTGACAGGGTCTTGACCTGCATTTTCAGTCAATGAATGGCCATTTGGGTATCACTAGCTCAAAGTCCTGTCATTCAAACAATTATGGAAAATGCATATTCTTTTCAATAAAGCCAATTAAAATTTAGATATTAAGAATATAACATTCCCCTCTGAAATATGAATAACAATCATATTTTAACCATACATTCATAGCATCCATGTCCCATTCATTCAGACTTTGATCCAATAACTCCAAATGTATTTCCATCACCAACCGAGTTTGCAATACCAAAACCCATCTTTCTCTTAAGCTTATTTTGCAATAAATCATCTCCTTTCTTGATTTCATTTCTAATTCGATAATATAATTTTTTCATTCTAAACATCAAACATAACTGGAATATAATGAATAACATAATAATAATAAAAAGAATAACTATAGGATGTGATAAAATATTTCCTGCTGCTGAGGTTATTGAAGTTTTTCCCCAAATTGATACACTATTACTGAATTTTTTTCCACCAATTACTTCCTGAAAATTCTGACCATTGATGAGATATCTCTTGCAAATTACCTTGTTCATGTTTAAACAATATTTCTGCATTCTGAAGTTCCTTAGCCAAAGCTATCAATAAACCTTTATCCTTATTAATTACATTTGCCCATTCTTCCCAAGGAAATTCATCTACCTGAGATATATTATATTGTGTGGGAAGAGCACTTATATTTTTCATAAGCATATTTGTTAAATTTGTTCTAAACCCATTAATACTTATTGCTACAATGTCTCCTTCTATACAATACAAGCCTTGATTTAGGTTTTCTGTATTTGTACAAGAAGAGAAAAAAGTTATAACCCTTTCTGTATCTGACATGATCTGAAAACAAACCTTCTTTTTATCTACACGAGTAACTAATTCAGAAATTGTTTCAACTTTTTCTATTCTTGCTGAACACAATGTATGATTATGATAACAAGAATGAAAAATACTTTTATCTTGATTAGGTAAACAGATAACTTTAGACTGAAATTGTAAACATGATGACAAATCTAATTGTTCTAATTCAGAATTTTGATTGTTAAATGCAAAATCTGTATACTGTAATTTATAATACAATAATTGTGTATTGCTGACCGGTAATCCCAGGACAGTGATTGGAACCAAAATTTGTTCTTGTCCTGCTATCGGAATCATAGAAGAACTATAACAAACATCCTGTTTACATCCTATCCATTTATTTACCCATAAATCTGTATGATTTATAGCATATACATATTCTCTGGGTAAATTCTGTAAAATGCCAAGAGGGGTTATTCCACTCTGAAATGCTTGAGCAATTATTTTAAAATTAGTGGAATATTCAGTCTGGATCTCTAAACATGCTCTGGCAATATGAGAATGTTGTTCACTTAACATTAAATCAAGAGTAATATTTTGAAGATGTAAAATAGATGGACCTGTCATGAGCAGGTGTGACCAGAACCGTGTGATCTGCGACAGAGGACACCAAAACGTATGTAAGTGAAAATATATTAATTTATTAAAGAAAGTGAATAATATAAATACAACCAACCAGCTCCAATATGCAAATAACAATAGACAGATAAGTGTAATAAATCGGAAATACCAGGTTCATAAACAATAGCCAGGCCAGGGTCATACACAGCAGATCAGCAGATGGACAAGGGATGTTCCAGAGACATAAACGTAAGCCAGGCCAAGGTCAAACACAGGGAGAGCAGCAGATGGGGTAAGGAACACAGGACAGGGAGAGGATGGATGGGTCAGACTGCAGGCAGGGATGCAAGGTAACAGGTGGGACAGGATAGGGTCCGAGACAGGGAGACAGGTTCAGGGCACAGGATCAGATCACAGGTTCAGGGCACAGGTTACAGGATCAGATAGCTTGCGGGTCAGGAGGCAATGACGAAGTCAAGGCAAACATGTAAATGTTTGCCGGGTATTTATAGGCCTGTGATTGGCCTCAAGTGACACCTGATTGTAGGAGGTACTGTCTGCTCCACACTGCCAGGATCCATCCGCTGGTGGACGCCAGTACTGCGGCCCAAAGATGATATACTATTAACAGGGAAAAGCTCTCCTGACAGTTCCAAACTGCCAGGAGACACCTGCTGGTGGACCTCAGTACTGCATGCCAAATAACAGGTCTTACCAGCGGATGGAACATTTCCTGACAGTACCCCCCCTCAAAGGAGCGGCCTCCGGACGCTCCAATTGGTTGTAATTGTCCATAGTCTATGGTATTAAGCAGAACAACAGATGGTGGCACAACAGGCAGAACAGGTGGTGGCACAACAGGCATGGGCACTTCAAGCTGGGCAGCGGGCTCATCAAGCTGGAGGGCAGTCACCGAGACATCAGGCTGGAGGGCAGCAGGCTCCGGGTCATCGAGCTGGGCAGCAGGCTCCGGGTCATCGAGCTGGGCAGCAGGCTCCGGGTCATCGAGCTGGGCAGCAGGCTCCGGGTCATCGAGCTGGGCAGCAGGCTCCGAGTCATCGAGCTGGGCAGCAGGCTCCGGGTCATCGAGCTGGGCAGCAGGCTCCGGGTCATCGAGCTGGGCAGCAGGCTCCGGGTCATCGAGCTGGGCAGCAGGCTCCGGGTCATCGAGCTGGGCAGCAGGCTCCGGGTCATCGAGCTGGGCAGCAGGCTCCGGGTCATCGAGCTGGGCAGCAGGCTCCGGGTCATCGAACTGGGCAGCAGGCTCCGGGTCATCGAGCTGGGCAGCAGGCTCCGGGTCATCGAGCTGGGCAGCAGGCTCCGGGTCATCGAGCTGGGCAGCAGGCTCCGGGTCATCGAGCTGGGCAGCAGGCTCCGGGTCATCGAGCTGGGCAGCAGGCTCCGGGTCATCGAGATGGACAGCAGGCTCTGGAACATTGGGCCGAACAGCGTGCACCGTAAGGGCAGGCCGGATTACAGGCACCGGCTCAGCAAGCTGGGTAACGGACCCCGGCCCAGTGGGCTGGGTAACAGGCCCTGACTCAGCGAGCTGGACACCGGGCACCGGTTCGGCAAGCTGGATAACGGATACTGGCTTGACAGGCAAAGTGATGGACTTCGGTTTAGCAGACTGGGTAACGGGCACCAGTTCAGCAGACCGGGTAACGGGCACCGATTCAACAGACTGGGTAACGGGCACCGATTCAGCAGGCCGAGACACAGGCACCGAAACTCCAGGCTGAAACACGGGCACCGAAACTTCAGGCTGAGACACCAACATCACGACATCAGGCTGGAAGACAGATACCAGGATATCAGGCTGGAGGATGGACACATCAAACCGGAAAGCAGGCTCATCAGGCTGAACAGTGGGCACATCAGGCAGAACAGCAGGTACATCGGACTGGTCAATAGTCGCTGGAGCGTCAGACTGGAACATGGACACTGGGGTTTCGGGCTGGAAGGCAGGCATATCAGACTGGAGAGCGGGTGCATCAGACTGGAAGGTGGGCACACCAGACTGGAAGGTGGGCACACCAGACTGGAAGGTGGGCACACCAAGCTGGAAGGCTGGAACGTCAGACTGGAGAGCTGGAACGTCAGACTGGAGAGCTGGAACGTCAGACTGGAGAGCTGGAACGTCAGACTGGAGAGCTGGAACGTCAGACTGGAGAGCTGGAACGTCAGACTGGAGAGCTGGAACGTCAGACTGGAGAGCTGGAACGTCAGACTGGAGAGCTGGAACGTCAGACTGGAGAGCTGGAACGTCAGACTGGAGAGCTGGAACGTCAGACTGGAGAGCTGGAACGTCAGACTGGAGAGCTGGAACGTCAGACTGGAGAGCTGGAACGTCAGACTGGAAAGCTGGAACGTCAGACTGGAAAGCTGGAACGTCAGACTGGAAAGCTGGAACGTCAGACTGGAAAGCTGGAACGTCAGACTGGAAAGCTGGAACGTCAGACTGGAAAGCTGGAACGTCAGACTGGAAAGCTGGAACGTCAGACTGGAAAGCTGGAACGTCAGACTGCAAGGCTGGAACATCAGACTGCAAGGCTGGAACATCAGACTGCAAGGCTGGAACATCAGACTGCAAGGCTGGAACATCAGACTGCAAGGCTGGAACATCAGACTGCAAGGCTGGAACATCAGACTGCAAAGCTGGAACATCAGACTGGAAGGCTGGAACATCAGACTGCAAAGCTGGAACATCAGACTGCAAGGCTGGAACATCAGACTGCAAGGCTGGAACATCAGACTGCAAGGCTGGAACATCAGACTGCAAGGCTGGAACATCAGACTGCAAAGCTGGAACATCAGACTGCAAAGCTGGAACATCAGACTGCAAAGCTGGAACATCAGACTGCAAAGCTGGAACATCAGACTGCAAAGCTGGAACATCAGACTGCAAGGCTGGAACATCAGACTGGAAGGCTGGAACATCAGACTGCAAATTGGGAGCAGGTTGAGTTACTGGCAGGATTGTGTGAGTGGGGAAGAACTTCCGTTTCTTCTTGGGCTTAACTACTGAAGATCTGTAGGTGAGGGGTGCAGCAGACTGGAGACGAGGATTGGGATATGGCAGGGAAGAGGTAACAGTGGCTGGAGGAAGTTCGTGTGGGTTTGCAGGCAGCAGGGAAGAGACAGGTGGGTTGAATGCAGGATAGGTACAGGGAGCAGAGACTGGATATGAGTATTTGTTTGGCAGCAGCGTATACTGAGCTGCAACTGTGGTTGACATGGGTGATGGGGAAACATACATTTGGGTAGGCTGGTGTTTGGTGGCAGAGGTGGTTTGTTTAACTGGAGCTGCTTGCATCATGTCAGACCATGCTGAAAGTATAGGTTGTACAAACTGTGCTTTTAAACCTCCCTGTCTAACAAAAGACTGAGCAGACACAATGCACTCAGCAATCACCGGTGAGGGACAGGCTGAATAGTGCTCACAAAAATCGTCTGGATCATCTTCACAAAGCCAAACTAGTGATACAACCTGATTTATATCAAAAGGAGGAGTGAAATCATCACGGCCCTCAGGAATACAGGGCAGGGCCAGCTCAGTACATAGTTTGATCAAAGGCTGCACCTCCCCAAACAAAATATAACCCTGATCGACCAGGGAGTGAGCCAAACGTATAGTGGCAAACAACTGATCACTAGACCATCCTCTCAAAGCCTGGCGGCAATAATCACCACTTTCAGATGCCAGCAGAGAAAGATAAATAACCTCATCGGTATTCATGTTTGCAACCAACTGAATCAAAATGGTTCCCCTGTGCAGCCACTTCTGGTCAGGGATGGCCTTGACTTACTGTCATGAGCAGGTGTGACCAGAACCGTGTGATCTGCGACAGAGGACACCAAAACGTATGTAAGTGAAAATATATTAATTTATTAAAGAAAGTGAATAATATAAATACAACCAACCAGCTCCAATATGCAAATAACAATAGACAGATAAGTGTAATAAATCGGAAATACCAGGTTCATAAACAATAGCCAGGCCAGGGTCATACACAGCAGATCAGCAGATGGACAAGGGATGTTCCAGAGACATAAACGTAAGCCAGGCCAAGGTCAAACACAGGGAGAGCAGCAGATGGGGTAAGGAACACAGGACAGGGAGAGGATGGATGGGTCAGACTGCAGGCAGGGATGCAAGGTAACAGGTGGGACAGGATAGGGTCCGAGACAGGGAGACAGGTTCAGGGCACAGGATCAGATCACAGGTTCAGGGCACAGGTTACAGGATCAGATAGCTTGCGGGTCAGGAGGCAATGACGAAGTCAAGGCAAACATGTAAATGTTTGCCGGGTATTTATAGGCCTGTGATTGGCCTCAAGTGACACCTGATTGTAGGAGGTACTGTCTGCTCCACACTGCCAGGATCCATCCGCTGGTGGACGCCAGTACTGCGGCCCAAAGATGATATACTATTAACAGGGAAAAGCTCTCCTGACAGTTCCAAACTGCCAGGAGACACCTGCTGGTGGACCTCAGTACTGCATGCCAAATAACAGGTCTTACCAGCGGATGGAACATTTCCTGACAGGACCCATTATATTAGCTGTTTTAATAACCATATTTTCTAAAATTTCATTTAA
The DNA here is from genome assembly GCA_037952835.1 of Lithobates septentrionalis. Taxonomy (NCBI): domain Eukaryota; kingdom Metazoa; phylum Chordata; class Amphibia; order Anura; family Ranidae; genus Lithobates; species Lithobates septentrionalis. The sequence goes on from JBBDGP010000295.1 coordinate 7,563,258, forward strand.
ATTTCTCTGTATTTTAATCCCGTTACTACCCACTAAACCAGCTGTCTCAAGATCAGACTTTAAAGTATTAATGTCCATACTATTAGTAATACTCCCAATTGTGCCAATCCCTCCTAAAATACCTTCAACAATACCACGCTTATTTCTGTTATGATTTATATTATTAATTCCAAACCATCTCTCAATACCTAATTCCATATTAACCAAATGTCCTTGACATTGTGGAAACCTTGTAGAAATTTTCCATTCTGAAACATTAAAGTTCCACAATATAATGACAAAATTTCCCTCTCTCAAAAGAGTTCTGGATTGGAAATGGTTAATCTGAAATGGATTTGCTGAGACACTTTTCTTACCAACACATGGAGTTTTCCTAGGAGACCTTACAACAACACTTGCCTTCGCACATTTCATTGGATAATTTACTATTGATATGCAGCATTCATATATACCAGTATCATTCAAAGATACTCTCATTTGTTGATAAACAAATGTATTATTGATCCAATTCACACTACCATAAATTCCTTTATGAATTATCATAGTAGAACTGTGAAGAAAACTTCCCAAAAATTCATCGTTCCTTTTCCAAGTTACCAATGAATCCTGAGGTACATATATTTTTGTTTTACATATCAAATGCAAACCATCATTATCTCCAAAAATGTTCAAAGACTGTGGAAAAATATAAATTTCTGGAATAATCATGTTGACCACAGAAATACTAATTTTAACCCTTATTTGTGTTAATTGTCTTGTTACTTTAAAATCCCATGTTCTTACAACATCTCCTTTTTCATCTCCAATTATATTTAAATGTTCTGGATCTAATATTTTTAGGAAACTTTGAAAAAGGTAATAAAAATTATCTAGGGGGTAAAATACTTTCCCAGATCTTGACATAGTATTAGTAACATCTCCAGACCAAATTGTTGAGTCATTACCCTTTAAATATATAGCCCAGAAACTCCTCAACAATATATTACATTCAAAAGTCCCAGTTTTGTTGTTTAGTCTATAAGATCCCTGCATTTTAACAAAATTTGTTTTAGATTCTATTTTAACATTGACCTCAATATTATTGCTATGAATGAAATACAATTGCAGACAGCACTCATATCCCTGACCTACACAAACATATCCATATAAATCTTCAGCTGTATCAATATCAACGTATCTAAAATTATATTCTGTCATTTGTATTAAGATCAATATCTTTATCACTCTTGTCCTCTGTATTAATATCAATGTCTTTATCACTTTTATCATCTATATTGATATCAGTGTCTAGATCTCTTTTGTCTCTGAATAATGTAATGACTTTGTTGTGTAATTCTTCAATCCTGTTAACCTCTGCATAGCTGGAACAGTTTGTGATATATTTTACCACAGATAAAATTGTCACTAGGGAAAAGATGAATCCTGTGATGATGATAAATCTTCTCTCTTTAACACTTTCTTTTGTTGAACTGTCATCTTTCTTCTTTTTTGGAATCCATGATTCCTCCAGGTTAATGAAATATAATTCATTCCTAGGAAAAAATAAAAGCAGCATCATTTATCTCAGAATATTACATTTGTTATACCCACATTTTTATTTATACATGCTTTTTCACTAAATTGAGAAATCCTTGAACTAATACCATTGTCCCTTGAACATCCAAGATGTCAAATGGACCTTCCCAATTACTTTGCCATGGTCCAGTTCTCCTGAACCTTTAGTTCCGCCTGTGACGTGTATCTCACCATCTCTGGGTGTGACCTTACACATGGCAACTCTTTAATCACCATTTTTCTTTCTGTATAAACTAATGCTAACAACATCTGATTTTTGATTTATCTTGATAAACCGTTTATCTTGAATAAAAGATAATTTTGGTTTTAATAATAAAATAACAAAATGTTACAAGAATCAGATATGTGTATGTGGATGTAACAACAGTTTTCATGCTGTATATGTGTCTTGGGTATACTGGAGTGAGTGTCTGTTTCAGCATCTGCTGGAATGCATGTCTGCCAAAAAACTCTGTTACAGGCATTCTACTCCTAAAAAAACAAACCCCCTCCTTTCTTATTCAGAAAGGTTCTTTTTTATCTTGTAGTCCCACAGATGCAGACTCTCAATGAGTAGTCCCCCCCTCCTTTTTAAAAAGGATGGTGTCATTACACTCTCAAATTCCTAAGGGTCGGGCTATGTGCTCTGTGAGTAACCATTTAACTTATACAATACAAGTTTCTTTAAACTTCTAAAACAAATACTACATATCAATATATATACAAATTGTCTTTTAATAATCTCCTAAACAAGGAATATTGTAAAGTAAGGAAATTATGATCTTTTAACTCAAACTTAAAAATGTGTGAAAGGACCATTTTTCATACAAGTAACTGCATGTAACACCATTCTGTTCAAATTGTCCTGTATCATCTATAACCAAAACACTGTTGTGCAAAAGGAAAATACCAAAAAGAAATATCATTTTCTGAATGGCATTCAATACCTTTAAATAACATCCTAATATCCCTTCTCAAATCACAAGCATTGCAGAAAAAATACACTTCAAAGGGACACAATCAATCCTGGCTGTCTACTGCCAACAATAGTTCATTGTGAAACACAAGTGACAAAATAATTCTTCCTGTCATTAAATCAAATGAAGAATACTCTGTAACTGAAAAAACTGTACCTGCAAACTGTGAATGATAAGATACATAAAATCTCTGTCCTATTTCCAAGATTTTACACATTACCTGCATGATTTTACCTATAAAATGGAATCCTCTGCCACTACTGAGATTTGCTAGTATACCTCAAACTAGAAAAACATGATTAATCCATATCCTATCAGTAATTAAAATATCTTTGTACACAGATTAGACAATATTTAATTACTCTGTCTACTGTCTCTTCCATTTTGTCCCAATAGAATTTCCCTTTAAGAATTTCAAGCAATTTTTGCTTACCAAAGTGATTTAAACTGTCATAGTTAAATTTAGTGAATTCCACCTGTAGGTCTTGTGGTACATTAAAATATAGAAAATCCATGAAAAGTCATGAAAAGTCATGATATTAGATCTAGTTATCATTAACAAAATATAGATATTAATACCATCCGATGAGAACTCAAAAGATTGATTTACCTTTTAATTCTCTGAAAACGAAGGAAAATCTTATATTTGTTTTTTTCCACAACATAATTTTGACCATATTCAGGTTAAAATCACTAATTCTCCATACAAATCTGCATCCTTTGCTAATTGAGTACAAAGCTGTCAATTACCCCCTTATCAGATGAACTAAACCTCTCAATGTTCCATCTGAACAAAAAATGAAAAATTAAAATCATAATAATCATAACTGGGAAAAATTAATAAAAAATTAATAATCCAAAAGGATTATCCTTGAATTCTAAAAATATATCAAATAAAAACCAAATCTCTGAACCTCCAATCATAACCTTATTATCCATATCAAAGAATCAATAACCAGAAAATCCTTACCATCCATGCAGTTCATTTAAGGACTGCTAACATTGTTTTTCACAGTGTTATATGATACATAGTGATACCTTTCCTGTTTTAATGGACTGTTTGCAGTTTGCAATCTTTGCATTTGGGTCTCAAAAGGGAAATTAGTTTGATTATTATGGCCTCTATACCTCCAATTACTACACCAGCGCACAGAATACACTTCATAGCGCCTTGGCACCGTTTTTGGATAATACAACCTCTTTTGTATATTGTTATTATTAGCCATCACACAAAACCTAGCTATGTGACCCTCTCTTTTGCAAACTAAACATTTAAGAGTTGGTTTTTTTGCATATACCTTTCTTTGAGTATATGGCGATGAAAATTTACATTTTTGTTGAATATTACTAATATTAAAATCAACAGACTTCACACTTTCATTGTCTGAGGAAACATTCACCTCCTCAAATGACCCCACTGAGTCAAATCCAGAATCAGCATCATCATCCCTCGCCTCTGACTTTGTCACGTGTTCATAAGCTAAACACTGAGCATGTGCAGAAGACAGAGCTTGCAATAATTGCGTTTTAAGCAAACTTATAACATTCTCTTGTTCAATTTCTTTCTGAGTTAAAAAAGCAATACAACTTTCTTTTTCTTTAACTGATTCCAATAATGCATTCATTTTATGTTCTAATGCATCTTTTTCAATCATTAATTGTTCAATATGTAAATTCTCCTGTGTTTGTGCAATTTCTGTTACACTTTGCCTTTGTTTTCCTGGCATATCAAAAACCATGGCATTGAAGACTGAGACTAATTTCATTATATTACTTAATTTCTTCTTAGATTTAGCTAATGAAAATCTATTCTTCTCAATTTCTTTATTTGCCTGTAGGCATTGATTATACATTGATTGCCATAACTTAGTGTCTGAAATATAGCTGGCTAAACCTTCAAATTCTAACTTACTTCCTTCAGCTATAACATTTATAAATTCCATATTTTGGTACTCACCGAATATAAAACTTTTCCGTTTTCCGCTGGACTCTAATTAAACCGTCTGTCAAGACTTCTGATCCAAAATACTCTGGTCTTCACACAATCAAACATCAAAAACATCAATCTGGCGATTCTTCTAGGTTCTTTCAATAATTGCAAAGTTTTCTCTGTTCATCACATTTCCCCTCTGAACAACGGAAAAGTGGCACAAAAACTTCTGACGATTGAAACTGGCTGGCGTCCGCCAATGAAATAAATGGCTTATTATTGTATAAAAAGCCTTCAATAATGATGATTCTCATGAGACGAATTTTGGAATTATTTCTGCTTGAGTCAGCTTAAATCAAAACCGTGTGTTTTATTGTACACACATAAACTTGGAAAATACTTACAAAAATAGTACATTCATATTCAGAATTAGTGTTGTTTCATATATGCAAAAAATGTTCAAATATAGTTCATTTGTTTCAAAGATCTGAGTCAAAGGCATGTGCTTCCTTTGTCATAGCCTATTAAAAATGGCCGATTAACCTCTTGTGTCCTGGCTTGAATAGGTGTATGTCTTGGGAGGAAGATGTGTGAAGAGTGAGCTGTGTGTGTAGAATGAGATGTGTGTGTCGAGTGACCCCGAAGACTGTATTCCTTGTGTCTATATGAACCCAGTCTTTCAAATTCGCGCCCAAAACACAAATCCCTCCCATACACTCCCCTTTTCTCTACCTTTCGAAAAGCGGGGGCTAGAGTAGATATACAAGCCTCTTTAACATCTGTTTCACTTTACCAAACCTTTTAAACATGAAACAGGATATATGTGAGATAGACGTTCAGACCTCTTAAAACATAAACGCTTAAATCAAACAAAGTATCGGTTACATAGGAAGACCCATACATATATTTACAAAATCCATCAAATTCTGACAGGGTCTTGACCTGCATTTTCAGTCAATGAATGGCCATTTGGGTATCACTAGCTCAAAGTCCTGTCATTCAAACAATTATGGAAAATGCATATTCTTTTCAATAAAGCCAATTAAAATTTAGATATTAAGAATATAACACATCCACATCCCCAACTCTGGAACTTACAAATGTCTAAATGTGGACTTTGAAGGCCATATGAGACATTAATATTATTATACAGAAGTTGTGAAAATCTTGCATTCCTCAGGTGTGATGAGATCACCCCTTTCAAAGCCAAATTTTGAAGACGCATAACTGTTAAATGTCCCTTATGATACACTGCCTAATATGTGTGTAGGTCCAAACAGGTTATTTGCCCAAGCCACAAAACACAGTGTGTCAACATGTGCTATCTCCCATCACGGGATATCAATGTTATCATTTTTGGGGTGCAACCCCTTTCTTCAAAACTAAAGAAGGCGAGAGGAAGGCTTTGATCCCCCGAAACACGTCCATTGATACCACATGATGGGAGATAACCCCCACTGTGACAACATGTGTTATTTCCAAAATGGAAATCCATTTTGCACTACAAGTGCACTTTCCACTGCACTTGTAGTGCACTTGTAGAGCAAAGTTGATTGTCCTTTATTAAATAACACCCACTGTGTGTTTGTTGGCTTTTGCTAACTACATGTAGGGAAAATAACATAATTTAGACATGTGATCATGAGTGAAATTTAATGTTTGTGGTCCAATTTGTGTGCTTTTTCAATTTTTGACTTTTCTTATACCAAAAACATATTAAGTAAAAAAAAAAAAAAACATTATACTTAAGGCAGTGTTTCTCAACTCTCCTTCTCCAGATGCAATACCAGGTCCTGTTTTCTCTATTTGTAACTTTTGCGACAGGTGATGTGGCCATATTTGTGCCAAATAATTGACACAGTCTTTTTTATACTGCAAAAAATAAAGAAAACAGGACATGGTCATGCACCTAGAGAAGGGGAGTGGAGAAACACTGACCTCACACAATCAAAAAGCACAGGTTCACACTTTTTTGGATTTGACATGTGATTTGATAGGTCAAATCGCATGACAAGTCACAGGCTATTTTAGGCAATGGCAGTTTTCATGCTACTTTGAAATTACGGTAGTTCTAAAAGGAAGTAGCGCTATTTCAAAGTAGCATCAATCTGAGCCTGTGCTTTAAAGTATTTACAAAAAAACACAAAAACAGGAGGCAACAATTTGAAGAAAAATTAAGATCTGAATATGTTAAAATTTTGCTAACAGGTCAACATAATCCTGGATTAGTTTCTGTAAAGCTGTGGCAGCCTCCTTAATTTTCTCGAGCTCAATCATTGCCTGCAGCATATCATCACTGATAAGACCAATAGTGCATCTTCGTAGTTCGTGGCCTTGGAAGAAGAGAAAAAAATATTGAATGGGAATGATGGCCAAGTGGATGAGGCCCTACATAGTTAATTATGGTCACGTTGGGGGGGCGTGGCCAGCAGCCGGGATGTGAGGACGTGAGAAGCCTGAGCTCCATCCGTGCCGCTTCAATCCTGTCATCATCCTGCTAGCCCGGTCGCCATCCGACAACATCCTCAGCCTCCAAAGACCCCTGAGACTCCTAAGAGAAACCTGCGATGGTAAAATACGGCCCAGCCATGGGGGGAGCTGCCGGATTTGATCCGCCGACGCCATTGTTTCAGCAGCAGCAAAATGGTGCCGGCCGGCCTCATGCACTGAAGCACAGCCATCCATCCACCTCTCTGCCAGCCCAGCAACATCATGGGAAGGGTGAGTCACAGCGAGCCCCTACCTGCAGCCCTGAAGACCCCCTGCTGTTCTCCCCTCCAGAGGACACTGACCCAGCATCCCATCCCACTGCTGATGCGGCCATAGGCCCTGCAGAGCCATCCCTCTCTCAAATAATGAAGGCTATACAGCACAGCCATGCCTCTCTAACCACTCAGATGGACTCCATTAAAACAGACCTGTCATTTCTAAAGCATGATGTGCAAAATCTGAGGCACAGAGTACAAAATGCAGAGCAGCGGACAGGGGATTTAGAGGATGACACACGTCCCCTGCAGGGATCGGTCAGGGAGCTGCGTCAGGCCCAAGACTACACATCTGACAAACTCACAGATATGGAAGATCGTCTAAGACGCAATAACCTCCGCTTCCTAGGCTTTCCAGAGGGCTCGGAAGGTAGAGCCCCAGAACAGTTTATGGAGCAATGGCTGACATCCACCTTTGGCGCCAATGTGTTCTCCAAAATGTTTGCCATTGAAAGAGCGCACAGAGTCCCACTTCGCCCCTTACCCCCTGGGGCGCCTCCACGGGCTATGCTTATTAAGCTACTATATTTCAGAGATAGAGAGGCCATCATCAGGGCAGCCAGAGAAAAAGGGAACATACTCTTTAATGGTAATGGCATAACCACCTTCCCTGACTTTTCAGTAGCCACGCAAAAGCAACGCGCCACCTTTTTGGCGATTAAAAGGCGCCTACATGATTTGCAATTGACTTATAGTATGCTATACCCGGCGCGCCTACGTGTTATCCATCAGGGTAAGGCCCACTTTTTCACGGATCCGAAAGAAGCAGCTCACTGGGCAGACACACTGCGTCCATTGGAGCAGAGGAAGCAGCAACGGAGATCCCCTCCTCGATGACCATGCACCTTACCCCGCCGAGCAGATACTGGCAGAACTTTCCATTTGCTGACATCCTTGAATTGCTGCCTTATGACATCGACAGAGCAGAATAGGAGCCTACACTAAGAAAAGGGCATATCCCTCTATGCAACTATCCGATTACAGAAAGGTTGAATAATCTAATGATGCTTGAAAGGAAAAAACACTGACGTTATTTCATCTGACTGACCATCATCATTATTATAATGCAAGCCTAAATTAGAAACACACTCCAGATACTCAGGATGACATTGCGTTAAGACCGGGCTATTACTTACTTATTTAATCCAAGGAGCGAACATGGGTGGTGGCTTGTGTTCACAACCACCCTTGTTTTTGCTACCTAAGGTTTGTTGACCACGGGACTGGTTTAGATACCCCCTAATTTACAGTTCCAGTTAAGGGATCAAAGCTCTCATGAGTTTGGGTATGGGAGCCGGGAGGGTTAGGGTGGGTCGGATAGGTTGGGAAATGTTTCAGGTGTCGCTGCTGTTCTGGCTACACAAATGTTACTTCATAATATTGGTTCACAGGTCCATAGGCCCTCCAGGCCGTCAAGATGCTCAGGTATATATATATATATATATGTCAAAAAGCACATTATTATTATTATTTTTTTCATTTCTTCATAAATGTTTCTCAGATTGCGCCCCCACCTATCGGGAGGCTCGGGACCCCATGACTTGGTGGATTCTGGGTTATCCGGATAGGTGGTCACGCAAACTTATGTCCTATATTTAAGAATGAATACTCTACGTCTGATATCATGGAATGTTAGGGGGCTTAATTCTAAGGTAAAACGCTCAATAATGTTTGATTATTTATCACGACATAAACCGCATGTAATCCTTCTCCAGGAAACCCATCTCCAGGGCTCCAGGGTGATGGCCCTTAAGAGAGCCAAAATAGCCTACGCTCTACACTCTACTTACTCCTTCTATGCCCGCGGGACGTCTATTCTTATTGCCAAATCGGCACCAATCTCCATCAAACACATAAAACTTGATCCCAATGGCTGTTTTGTGATCCTGGTAATGGAACTATTGGGTAAACCTTATACTGTGACAAACATCTATGTCCCACCGCCTTTCACCAAAAAATTCTTTGAAAAGGTGATGGGAACGATACTTGAAATTGCTGAAGGCCCTTTATTAATAGCTGGGGATTACAACACAGTCTTAGATACTTCTATGGATAGATTTCGATGCGTTACATTGCCCCCAACTCCTTTAGGATCCTTTCTGGTCCAATTTGATTTGGTGGAGGCCTGGAGATGGAAACATGCAAATGTACGGGAATACTCATGTCAGTCTGACACTCATAATACTTTATCAAGAATTGACCTTTGCCTGGTCTCATCTGATATACTCAGCCTTGTAACCAGAATTAAGTATCTACCCAGGGCTCTGTCTGACCATTCGCCTGGAGATGGAAACATGCAAATGTACGGGAGGCCTGGAGATGGAAACATGCAAATGTACGGGAATACTCATGTCAGTCTGACACTCATAATAGTTTATCAAGAATTGACCTATGCCTGGTCTCATCTGATATACTCAGCCTTGTAACCAGAATTAAGTATCTACCCAGGGCTCTGTCTGATCATTCGCCTTTGATGGTGGACCTCGCCCTGAATATATCTCCCTCATATCGGGTGTGGAGGTTGAGCCCATTATGGTTAGCGGACCAGGCTGTATTAGATCAAAGTTTGGCAGATATGAAATCGTACTATCGTACTTTGAAGGGGGATATCGTTGTTATGGCAGCAGATAGCTGCCATAACCCTGGTATCCTCTTCTTCAGCCGGCGGTCCAGTTTCCGATAAGAGTGGCCCCTGTGGCAGATTCGCCGCACCTGTAGAATTTTTTAAACGTTACCTATGGAGATTTTTAAGGGTAAAAGTTTGTCGCCATTCCACGAGCGGACGCAATTTTGAAGCGTGACATGTTTGGTATCAATTTACTCGGCATAACATCACAATATAAAAAAAATTGGGCTAACTTTACTGTTGTCTTATTTTTTAATTTTAAAAAGTGCGCTTGTAAGACCGCTGCGCAAATACAGTGTGACAAAAAGTATTGCAACGACCGCCGTTTTATTCTCTAGGGTGTTAGAAAAAACAATGTATAATGTTCTAAGTCATTTTCTAGCAAAAAAAAAAAAAAAACAGCTTTTAACTTGTAAACAACACATCTCAAAAAGTGGCTCGGTCCTTAAGTGGTCAAGGAGCAACGACCCCCCTCCCTTTCTTTGACACAGGTTAAATTGCATTGCTTGTGTGTGTGTAAACATCTGTAGTGTCATGCAAATTGAGTGAGCTGAGTGAACTGTAAAGAGTAAAATAACCCCTTAGTAATGTACAAATATGTGTATTAACTGTAATCTTTGTTTTCATAGAAGAAACAGTTTGAAGAGATTTCCACTGTGTTATAGTGAAGTATAACTTTCTTGCAGAGATGGAAACTTATAAAAATGTTTGCTTTTTGTTTTTTGAGCTGCTAATTTTTTTCAATCATAATTAATTGGTTTTTTTATTTGTTTGACGTCAAACATTTTTTGATCAGAAAAAGTGCACTGGTAAAACATCTAACAAAGAAAATTTTCAAAATGCTTACTGTATGCCTAACCTTTGGTTTTATTTTTAGGAGGAAAATATAATGTGTTTTGTTACTAAAATTTTGATGCTAAGCACAGAAATAAAAGGGGACCTTGAGAAAGTATGGTCAGAAAGCGCACTCTGTCTTGTGCTGCTGTGTATAGACTGGTTAAACAAGATTCACTGTAGACTAATTAGCATATCAATGGAGGTCATTGAAGATTTTCTTAAAAGACAAGCCTGTGTTAATTTTAACACTGTGGCATAGTCTTCGGGAAAAAAAAGCCGGATGGCAGTTATAGGTTTGTGCAGGACTTAAGGGCCATAAACAACTTTGTTGTACCATGCCCCGCCATGATTCCGTCCTACTCCAATATGTTGATGATTTATTGTTGTGTAGTCCAAGCCAGGTTGCATGCAAAGAGGATGGCTTAGATCTATTACATTCGTTAGCAGATAATGGTCACGAGGTTTCTAGGAAAAAGCTACAACGGTGTCAGGAAACTGTTCAATGCCTTGGTTTGTGCTCTCTAAAGGAGAAAGGAAAATCAGTCACAAGAGAGCTGTGGCTCTCGTGGGTCTGCCCCACTTACTAAGAAGGATATGCTGTCTTTTCTTGGTATAATTGGTTACTGCCACCAATGGATACCTGATTGTTCCTACTATGATAAACTCATGAGACAAGCCACAAATATCAATATGCCAGATTGTGTAAAATGGAATGATGAAATGTGTAATGCTTCTGTGTATCCTAAAACTGCAATGGTCACAGCTCCTGGCCTTGGCTTACCCAAATATGGCAAGATGTTTTACTTATTTGCCAGGGACAACTGTAAAACCATGATGGGAGACCTAGCGTAGGAGCATGGGGGCAAATTCCCCCCTATTGCATTTTTTCTCAAGGTTGGTCCTATGCCAGTACAGGGCATGCCAGCTTGTCTCCGAGCTTTAGCATCCTGTGCGATGGTTGTGGAGATCGCTACTTCATTCACTTCATGCAGCTACACTACACACTACTCACAATGTGTCCATCTTGTTAGGAAATGGAACATTGAAGGAGTGCAGAAAAGCCCTGAATCAGGACTCATCTGCCAAGAGTGAAGACCATGCATACCCGTAGATAGTACACCCCTATTTATGGGGTCGGACACAGAGGCTGGCAGGTTACATGTGGGTTATTGGATAAAGATTTTTTCATCCCCGGTCTTCCCTCATTAGTGAAATCATATGTTGCAAGATGCACAAACATTAGTCAGAATCCTTACACAGGAAATAATCCCAAGATGGGGCTGCCCACTTCAAATGAAGTCAGACAATGGTCCTGCCTTTATTTAGTGAAAACACTGAAGATTGACTGGAAGTTTCACATCCCATACCACCGCAAGGGTTCAGGGATAGTAAAAAGAATGAATAGGACACTTAAAGATAAAATCAGGAAAACCACAGGGGGAACTTTCAACAGATGGAAAAAAAGTACTCCCTGCAGTCCTTGCAGAGGTAAGAATGACTCCCGCTAAAACCACAGGTTATTCCCCTTTCAAAGTCCTGATGGGAAGACCCTTCCCCACCCCATGGGCTAGACAGCCATTAATGTTAGAAAGAGGGGATCTTGACCTTATACAGGAGGAGTATGTTAAGAAAGTGATTATAACTTTGGATAGAGTTGAAAAACGTGTCGCTCACACCTCTCCTTTTTCTTCACAGGAACCTACTCATCCTCTGCAGGTGGGAGACGCTGCAGTGGTTGAGCAACTGAATAGTACCAAGAAAAAAGAGTACCCATTTGGACCCCCGACCACAGTGACCGCGGTTACCTGAACAGACATTCTGGTAGAGGGACAACAGGCTTGGACCATGCCAGTCATGTAAAGAAGGTGAACCAAACACCTAAGAAGCAAGATAAAGCACAGAGAGGTGAAGCAGGTGATACAAATCCTCGAACAGTGAGTGAAGCAGGTGGTCAAGACTCTGAAAAAGATGACCTTGCTTATTTCACCACAGACTTTGGGGAAGGCCTTGGGCCTCTTGTTCTTGATGACTTTGATGGTGTTACCTTGCTACCTTGCATCACTAATCCCTATAATGGGTATATTGGGGGACAATAAGGGAGGACACCTGTTGATAGCTAGCATACACCCCAGGTACCCTCTCAAGCACCACCACAAGAGAGAGCTGTTCTTAGAGAAAGACATGGCCTGGGCATGGTTCCCCTCAGGGACAGGGTGGGGAATTGATATGATGAAAAGACTGAACAACTACTCTCTAATATTAGACGAGATATTAGACAAGAATTCTGATGACATTTCAAAACTAAACCTAGAGACAAGGGCTATCAGAAAACAATTAGAATTCCATGATCTAGCAATAGAGAGTATGAGTGCGGCACTCACTGGCCTGTGCGAAATAACTGAGGAGGACTATGAATGTTGCATTTGGATACATAACACCAGTGTAGAGGTACCAGATTATTATGAGATCATTGCACAGCACAGACATGGAACCCTTTTAACAACATAGGAGGGTTTGGCCTTAGTGGGATATTCTAATGGAAAAAAGACATTGCTATGGTTATTATAACGATCTTGCTTTTTGTCTTATTCATGTATGCTTGTTTCAAACTTGTCATGTGCCTAATTTGCTGGGCTACTCAAACCCCTGACCTAGCCATTGCTAATAAAGCTTATCTCAGCTTATATTACAAAAACCAAGATGAGTATGTTACGGGATAAGTCATGCCCATGACTTAAGAGGGGATTGTAATAATATGATGAATTATCAGGACTCCATTTTGTGTTGTGTGCCCCTGCTATCTCGGTATAGTCTCTCATTGCTGTAGGTTTCTGTTTGTGTATGATTGTGTGGAAATGTTTGTATAACAGCATACCCCCTATTCTGCGTAATTATGGTCAAGCCCTTTCAAGTATGTATGTCCAGTTTATCCTTAGGCAATCGGCTTTGATTTATGACCAGGTGTCCATCTAACTGTTTTCAGATACTACACAAACTGGTTTCTCCTTCTCATCACTATGCACGCCTCTAACCACCCCCCTCCCCCTTTCCTTTGATCTGTATCCCATATAAGCTGTATGTTCTCCCATTAAAAGACAGATACCCTCTAAATACACACTTTGCTTGTTTCACATGTTTCTTGGGGTTTCTCACGGTACTGAGGGCCCAGGTGGCTTGCTGAATTAACCAAGGATGGTCGTCCAGAACCAGAATTCCCTTCAGGGAGGGCCATTCTCATAACTCCCCAAAAAAGAGCTACAGTTCCATGCATGGCTTCATATGCCAGGGACGGACAAGCAGCTAATGTTTAAAAGTAGGTCAGCAATCACTGCCTACATGTTTGTCTTGGTACAGATGTGCTTTAAATAGCAATTCAGATCAGCAAAGGAAAGCCTCTTTTTAGGCAGGTATAATAGGTATTGCTTAGCTCTACTGTTGTTGTACTGCCTGTGATACTTTTTTATTTGCCCTAACATTCATATTTTCAGGACAAGCTTTCAGGGTGTACTAATACACAAAGTTTTAGCAGAATGTAAGACCCCGTTCACACTGAGGCAGTTTTCAGGCGTTTTGGACATGGCACCTGAAAAACACCTGAAAACTGCCTAACAGTCTGTGCAATGAGTGCTTTCACACTCGGGCAGTGCACTTGCGGGACATTAGGCAAAGTCCTGCAAGCAGCATCTTTGGGGTGGCTTAGAAGCGCTATAAATAGCGCTCCCAAAATGCCCCTACCCATTGAAATGAATGGTAGCGCTTCCAAAGCGCCTTAAAACTGCTTTAAAAGCGCAGCAAAAGTGGATTTTTTTCTCCGCTATCGCCCGAAAAGAGCCGCAAAGCGCAGCTAATACGCAGCTCTGCACTGCAAAAACAACCATCACTTTAGCGCTGTTTTAGCGGCGCTTCAGTGTGAAAAGGGTCTTAAAAAGAAAATCTCTAGAAGAAAAAAAAAACACAAACAAACATACCAATGATAAGTAAACTTGGATAGTTACTAAGAAAAGGCAGGGGGAAGGCTATAGACTGGAAAGGGGGGAAGAGTCACAAAAGTGAGAGTGGTCATAAAACTGTTGGGTAGTAATTTAGAAAATGGAGGGTCCTCTCTCTCTGCCTTATCTCCCTAGAGCAGGGTAAACATGTACAGTTGATGGTTGATGCAAGGATTTCCAGCATGACTGTTTGACAGAAACCGGTCGTTAGAACCAGCTGAATTTTAGTAAATGTGTACCATTCTATGCATTAAGGTAAAAAAGCGTTTGTATGCAGCTCCTCCCCAGCTGATCCCCACCCCAAATACATACCTGAGCTTGATCTCAATTCTTTTGTCTAAAGATTTTTTTTTTTTTTGCATGCGTTGATGTGCTTGTCAACCTTATTCTGGTCTGGTGCACACCAGGAACTGCAAAGAAATTGCGTTCCTGTCAAATGAATGGGCTGAAATCGCACTGCACCACATCAAAGGTAGTACATACACTACTTCAAAAAAATGCACTGTAACTGGATTGCATGGTACTTATGTACCATGTGATTTGGTGTAGGCAAACACACTGCATTTGTGATCTGCGTTTGGGGTGTTGTTAGTATTGCATTGACACACGCTGCAGATCGCAACTGCAGTGTGTTATGGACGCGGTATGGGAATTGTGCATGGAATGCAGGTTTCCAGCACCACGTTCTGATGGGAACAGGGCCTCAATGAGTAAAGAATGTCATGAAACACTCTTTATTATCTTTGAAAAATAAACCTCTAGGAATTATGTGAATGTTGATTGGTAATGTGTTTTGTTTAGAGAACATTAAGTGTCATAAATGAGGTGTTTGTTCTATTATGTCATGTTAGTGTATTGACACAGGATGTGGTAAAAGGTTAGAGCCTGATGTGAGATGTCACCAAAGGATGACATGATTTCACCTTATCATTTAAAATTGATTTTTAAAAATGACACTAGTTCATTAGAGAAACCTTCTGAGCTGCACGGGACAGACAGTGGTGGAACAATATGGTTTTGTATTAATAAACAAGACTGCAAAATAAACAAATACACACTATAATAATTAGCAAAAGCCAGAGAAAAGGGTTTAGAAAATATAAGCCAAGTGACGAGTTGGGATCAAAACGCCCCTGCCCATTAAAATGAATAGGCAGCGCTTCCAAAGCAACTTAAAATCGCTTTAAAAGCGCTGTAAAATGGGACTTTTTTCCCCGCTAGTGCCCGGAAAGAGCCGCAAAAGCGGCGCTAAAGCACCACAAAAAGCCTGGCACTTTAGCGCTGTTTTAGCGGCGCTTCAGTATGAAAGGGGTCTTAATAAGCCAATCTTTAGGATAAAAAGAAAACCCAAACAAACATACATATCAATGGTAAGTAAACCTGCATAGTTCCTGAGAAAAGGCAGGGAGAAGGCTGTAGACTGGAAATGGGGAAGAGTCACAGAGGTGAGAGTGGTCAAAAAACTGTTGGGTAGTGATTTAGAAAATGGAGGTTCCTCTCCCTGCCTTATCTCACTAGAGCAGGGTAAACATGTACAGTTTATGGTTGTTTCAAGGATCTCTCCTTCTGAGTTATTGAATTCTGAAAGGGTGACTTCCCCTGCCCCCTCCAGAATACACAGATCAGGTGCTGAGAGTGTGCGTGATGTGACGCACAAGAGGTGGGGGAGGGGCCTGACGGCGGTGCTGTGGAAGCAGGTGGCGGATCAGCTCGAGATGTAAAAAAATATCCGCACGAAGCGGGGAGCCGGCGACCCTGCCGGAGCCGTAAGTAAGTCAGCTGTTTCGGCTTTCAGCAGCGGACCTTGGGCCGGCCTGAGACTCTGTGTGGGCCGAGTGAGCTCTCCTTCCTGCTCCCCTCCTACCATCCTGGACCTGTTCTGGGCGTGAGCCCCCCTTCTTGGTCGTTCCCGGGCCGTCCCTCCGCCCCGCAGACCTCTCTGACATCCCTGTGTTTCCGCCCGGTGATGCCGACACTCCAGCCATACCATCACCCTCACTGCATCCCTAAAGCATAACGAGCGGCAGCAGTCCGCTGGAAGCCATCTCCTCAATCTCCCGGTTATACCCGGGTTTCGCACGGATAGTGGCTGGTTGGAAAGCCTCAGCGAAGTCCAACCTGAGAAGCGGGCCGGAGCTGCGGTAATCAGTGAGATCCTGGAGGGACCCCCTGGGAGTGAAGATCTGTACCCCAAGGTAACATTTAGAGAACTGTTAACTGTAAGCAGGACTAAAATAAGACATGTAATCGATTGCAGAGGGCAATATAAGCATATGTGAAGTGCCTGTTGGCTATTCTGCGGATTAATGTTAAGAGGGTTTATGGAGGTTGCTGCGCTGAAATATGTGTTAAGTATTTCTCTGTAAAAAAAAATAATAAAATATATCTATATATATATACATAATACCGTAGTAGGCTGAATGACTGGATCACTGCCGGAGTATCATTGACCAAGGAATGAGTAAATTCGGGTAGCCCTGAATTTTTCAGTGTCTAAACTCTACACCAAAGGTATCAAGAGTGAACTACTGATCGCTGGGAATCGCATTGTTCTGTGACAAACACGCACTACGGGAAGGTAGGGAGGCACGGAGAGTGGGGGGGACAAGAGAAAGAGAAGTGAACAAGTTTAGTAGTATTGGAGAGAGAGGAAAGGTTGGCGAGTGGTGGTGAACATGCGAGGGCGCCCTCAAAGAGGAGCGGAAGCGAAGAAGCCAAGAGATAGTCTAAACTCAAGTTCTATTCAAAAGTACCTGACGGAGGCAAATCTGGGAAGTCCAAAGAGCCCAGCCCAAGAAAGCAAACAGCAAGGTGGGAAGGACAAGAAGAAAGAACCAGGGAAGAATAAAGGCGCTCACGGCGGAACACCCGGGGAGGAAAGAAAAGATACTTGCCCGGAGGAAGATAGAACCATGGAATCACTACCAACAAAAACCGAATTTCTAGAAATGTTTGCCAAGCTGGAAAATGTAATTAAATCAGAAATCCTCAATGTTAGAACTGATATGGGTCACTTGTTGAAGCGAGTGGAAGTCATGGAGGAAGACTCAGAGAAACAGAACCGAGAAATATTCAAATTAAAACAACAATTAAGGAATCTACAATTGGCCCAACGGGACACACTTTATAAAATAGAAGAGCAAGAAAACCAAAGTCGCAGACAAAATTTAAGACTGCGTGCCTTACCAGAACAACATGGTGAAGACCTGCCCACCAAAATAAAAGCTATCTTCAACCCAATTTTAGACAGAGGCCCAAATGAAGAACTGAAGATAGATCGGGTCCATAGGATAAGGAAACCCCCAAGCGTCAGTGAAGATACACCTAGAGGCATTATCAGATTCCATCATTATGAAGACAAAGCAAGAATCTGGAGCAATCTTAGAAAAGTTCAGACTGTAAAATTTTTTTTTTATTTATTTATTTTTTTTTGAAAATCTTTTTATTGAGTATAAGACATACAAACAATTAACAACAATTAAACCTGCCACAGCATTGGGACTAGACCCACGCAGGAGTCAGTGCCAGCCGGCCATTGGGCTGCATCCAGCATTAATATCATACATCTGTAGCATGTCCGAAAGAAAAAAAAAAAAAAAAAAAAAAAAAAAAAAACAATAACAAACAAACCTAGTGCGGTATTGGCTCCTGCTCAATTAAGTATTTCAGGATCAGATTTATCAGCTGAGACTCATGGGACAATATTAGATGTCAATTAAACCCTTTTCCGAGATTACATTACCATAAAATCAACCAATGTATCAGCATCACTTTCTCCCGTAGACTGGTATTATGTACCTGTTCAATCAGTCTGCGGTTGCCGTGGAGGCCTCAGCTAGCCATTTGGCCCACACTCTATCATATTTTTTGGGGCATCCCCTATTTTGATAGGTTTCCTTATAGAGTGGTATTACTTTATTGATATGTGTTTTCCATAACAATATGGATGGCGGGGCACGTTTTTTCCAGCAGAGAGTGATCATTTTCCTTGCATAGAAGAGCAAGAGCCCTATGAGGGTTCTCTCTGCTATCTTGGGGGCTAATTCTTCCACTAAACCTAGAAGGCAGATCTGCGGGGTTGGGGCTATGTCTGTTTTTACCACTTCTTGTATTACAGATATTACTTCTGACCAGTAGTTTTTAATTGCTGGACAGGACCAGAAAATATGTATAAAATCACCTGGATCCCTAGTACATCTCCAACACTCCGAGGACAGGGAGGTTCTCATCTTATGCAATCTGTATGGGGTGAGATATGCCCGATGTAGTATTTTGTATTGTATGAGACGGTCTCGAAGTGAGACCAGGATTTTGAAGGGGAATTCCCACATGTCCTCCCAATCCTCGGAGTCCAGTGTCGGGATATCCTGTGTCCATTGCTGCCGGAGCTTTGACAGATCTGGAGAGGAAACTCTTAGGAGATGTGCATAAAGGACTGAGGTCGGTTTCTTGGTACATTCATATCTTGTGACCCTCTCCAGATCGGATTGCACTATTTGCGTGTCGTTGGGTATTATTTGGGCTTTGAACGCATGAGACAGTTGCATATAGCGAAATAGATGTGAGGGAGGCACATTGTATTGGGATACCAGGTGATTGAAGGAGTGTATGGCGGTGCCGGTGGTGAGGTCAGATATCAGTTTAAGACCGCATTTGGCCCATATTTTAGGGTCTGGCAATGAGTAGAGATGGGGTAGGGTAGGGTTGTTCCAAAGGGGGGTGTGCGGGGAGACTGCATTTCGTGGGAACTTCTCGAGTTCCAGTCCTGCCCTCCAGGCCCTTAGGGTCGTGTGCATGGAGGTGGTCAAATCATATGGAGCCTTGGGACCTTGAAGCGGTAAATGTGTAAGGGCTTCCACAGAGCGAACCACCGCAGCCTCCAGAACCGCAGCGGGGTTGGACGCATCCGGTACTAGCCACCAAACTGCCGTGACCAGCTGGGCTGCCAGAAAATATTTCTGGCAGTCTGGGAATGCCAGCCCCCCCTGCGACACCGGACGCATTAGTGTGGAGAGTTTAAATCTAGGGGGATTTGGACCCCAGAGGAAGGAGGAGAAAATTTGGTTCAATTTCTTGAAAAATGAGCAAGGTATCCATTGTGGGGAATTACGAAATAGGTATGTAAATTTAGGTATGATTTTCATTTTAATTAAGTTAATGCGGCCCAATAGGGATAGAGGAAGGTTCTCCCAAGCTTTGAGTTTGGCCTTGACTACTTGGACCACCGGGTCTAGGTTAAGGGGGATAAAGCTGGATGCGTCTCTCGAGACGCGTACCCCTAAGTACACCATTTCGTCCACCCACTGCATCTGCAGATCCTGCGGGGCCAGTCTTTTTGCCTCAGTGTCAATAGCCAGCAACTGGGATTTTGTCCAGTTCACCCTTAATCCTGTTACTTTGGAGAATTCAGTCAATACTTGCAGCGCTCCTCTAAGAGAGGAGTCCGCGTCATTCAGAAAGAGCAGGAGGTCGTCCGCATACAGAGCTACCCTCTCCTCCAGCCAGGCTATTTTTAATCCTTTTATATGGGGTGAGACCCGCAGTGCCTCCGCCACCGGTTCCATAGCTATTGCGAATAATGCCGGAGAGAGGGGGCAGCCCTGCCTTGTACCCCTGGACAGCGGGAAGGGGGGAGAAACATTTCCTCCCAATCTGATTGCTACCTTCGGGGATTTGTATAAAGTTTGCAGCCAGGCAATAAAAACCAACGGAAATCCCATCCTCCGCAGGGTTTCCCAGAGAAATGGCCATTCGATTGAATCGAATGCCTTTTCGATATCGAAGGAGGCAACCGTTTCAGACTGTAAAATTTGATGGGGCAGTGATCCAGATCTTTGCCGATATCTCGGCGGGGACCCTATCCAGGAGACGCCAGTTAAGACCTCTGCTGGAAGTATTGAGGAAGGCAAATATAAAATATAGCTGGGGTTTCCCCACATCGTTGAATGTAGTGAAAGCAGGCAGAACAATTAGATTGACAACACATAGAGAACTTGCAGGATTTCTGTAGTGAGCTGGACATCCCTGTTCCAGTTATGCCTAATTAGGAAGAAGAAGATCCTGATCGTTGTTAGGTCACTAATGGTGTAGATTGACGTATTGGATCAATGTTTTTGAAATAGAGGGTGGGGGATGGGGGGGGACGGGGTGGGGGTGGGGCAGAGGGGTACCAGAGGGAGGGGTGGTGCCCTTTGCAGGAGGAATCGATTGTTTCCTGGCTGCCCGCTCGCCTTGTCTCCCCCCCCCAACACAGGGGGGGAGCAGGGTGACCGCGGCGACCCGCTGTCAGAGTCACACCCCAATGCTTTGGCTGGACGCAGGCAGAGATCAATGGTATTTCTCTGCTGCGGACTTGGAGCCAGGTATTGGCTGGCAGAGAGAGGGGGTTGGGGGGGTGGGATCCGGTCCTGCAGGAGTTCCGAAAAGGGGCTCAAAGGGAAACATGCGTCATTGCAATGAGGCCCTATCATAAGAATAAGGCGAGATGACAGAGATCATTTGCTTGACATACAATGTAAAAGGGTTGAACTCCCCTTCTAAGAGACACAAGGTGTTAAGAGAAATAGAGCATTTTAATAAAGATGTTGCATTTCTTCAGGAAACCCACCTCTCACAGGACACACACATTAGGTTGTTTTCCAATTGCTTCCCAAACTGGTTCTACAGTGACTCCCCCATACAGAGGGCCAAAGGGGTAGCAATTGGGTTCTCAAAAAGGACTAAGTTTGCTCTCTTAGAAAGGAGCTGTCAGGTAATCACCAAGGCCGAGTTGCTGAGAGAGGCTCCCCTTGCAGCTGGGCGCACGATACCCTCTGGAAGTGGCACAGCGGGTATTGGGCACGAAGAAGCACGGGTCGCCAGCAGGTAGTAGAGGAGCTGGGCGATTCTTCAAGCAGGGAAGAGATCCGTGCTGGGTAGCTGAGCCGGGTACTGAGGGTCAACCACAAGGAAGACGTCTGGAAGTAGGCCGAGGGTCAAACACCGGTATGCAAGTAGGCAAAAGTCCAACACTGGGTAAGATTGAGACAGAGTCCAAGAACAGGCCGGGGCTCAAACACAGGTGGTCAGGCAGGCAGATAATCCACAGTAGGGTGAGGCAGAGGCAAGTCCAGGAGCAGGCCGAGGGTCAAACACAGGTAATCAGGTAGGCAGATAATCCACAGTAGGGTAAGGCAGAAGCAAGTCCAGGAGCAGGCCGAGGGTCAAACACAGGTAATCAGGCAGGTAGCGAAGTCCAGAAGGCAGCCAAGGGTCAAGCACAAGAGAGGTTCAAACAGAGTCGGGGTTGGTCCGGGTCACAACGGGTAGGCACAGGTACACAGATTCAGGAGCAGGTTACAGGAGCTGAAAAGACAAACCAGCAACAAAACACAAGCATAGCTGTCTTTATATAGGCCCGCCAGGGGAACGTCCTGATGTGCGTGCACGCGTTCGTAATGATGCGCTGCGTCGTGCACCCACATGAGCTGATCCGTTTGGAACACGTGCTCGTACCCGCTGACTGTGAGACGGTGCGTGCCGATGTGCAATTCTACCACGCAGGCGCATGGGGAAATGCCTATACTGACAGGCCCTGATTCTGGCATTTCCCTGACAGTGCCCCCCCCCAACGGGCAACCTCCGGGTGCCCAACCTAGCTCGGATCCCAGGATGTCTTCTGCGAAACTCTCGCACTAAACGAGGGGCATGAATATTGCTAGCGGGCTCCCAGGAATTGTCCTCCGGGGGGTACCCTTTCCATTTAACTAGATACTGTTCCTGCCCCCCCTCCATTTGTAATCTACTATTGCCTCCACTTCGAATTCTTCCTCCCCTTCAATCCGGATTGGTGGAGGAGGTAGTTCTTCCCTTCCTGGAAAAGAGTTAGGAGTGACCGGTTTTAGTAAGGAGGCATGGAACACCGGATGTATCCGATAAGAATTAGGTAAGGTCAGTTCAAAAGCCACGGGGTTTACAACTCTCTTAATCTCAAAAGGACCAATGAATTTTGGCCCTAATTTGCGTGAAGGGCAAGGTAATTTGAGATTGATGGCTGATAGCCAAACTTTATCTCCAACCTTGAAACTTGGGTTACTTCTCCTTCCCCTGTTATAGAATTCTTCATAACTTTCTTGAGCTTTCTTCATCGTTTCCTGAATTTGCAAAAAGTTTGTTTGAATAGCACGTATACGGTCTTGTACTGCGGGAGTAGTGATTTCGGGAATAGAATCCGGGAGAAAGGAAGGGTGAAAACCATAGTTTGCCCAGAAAGGTGTTTGGTTGATGGTGGAATGTACAGAATTGTTGTAGGCGAACTCTGCGCACGGTAAGAGGGAAGACCAGTTGTCCTGGGACCAGGAGCAGAAACATCGAAGGTATTGCTCTAAAGATTGATTTGTTCTTTCTGTCTGGCCATTACTTTGTGGGTGATAGGCGGAAGAAAGGGATGTCTTGATTTCTAAGGACTTGCACATATCCTTCCAGAATCTTGACGTGAACTGAATCCCCCTATCGGATACAATGTTGTGGGGAACGCCATGGAGTCTCACTACTTCTTTTATAAAGACCTCTGCGGTGGTGGAAGCAGAGGGGGTGCCTACCAATGGCAGGAAGTGGGCCATCTTTGAAAGGCGGTCAACAACCACTAAGATGGTAGTAAACTTCTCGGAAGGAGGCAGATCGACAATAAAGTCCATAGAGACCTCTGTCCAGGGACGTTCTGGTATAGATAAAGATTTTAAAAGTCCCCACGACTTGGCATTAGATCCCTTATTGCGTTGGCAAGTGATGCAAGATTGTATATATCTTCTGCAGTCTTGTCTTCACCCCGGCCACCAGAACGAGCGATTAATTAGTTCGGAGGTCTTTTGTATACCAAAATGTCCTGCCAACTTGTGATCGTGGAAGGTTTGAAGAATCTGAAGTCTTACTGGGAGGGGCACAAATACCTTGTCCTGGGCCCATAGCAGACCATCCTTCTTTTCTAGGGCGGATACTTCAGGTTCTGTACATTGACTGGAGGCCTGTATAATAATTGACCTAAGATTGGGCTGAACCAGGCTGAGAAAGTGGTGAGGAGCTAGGATGGTTCCAGGTTCTTCCGGTCCACTGGTTTCTGGGAACATACGGGAAAGTGCGTCCGCCTTCCCGTTCTTGGAGCCAGGTCGATAGGTAATATGGAAGTTAAACCTGGAGAAGAATAAGGCCCAACGGGCCTGACGAGGTCGGAGGCGTTTAGCTGTTCGAAGATATTCTAGGTTACGGTGGTCAGTGAAGATCATGATGGGTTGGAATGCCCCTTCCAGCAGATATCTCCACTCTTCTAAGGCAAACTTTATAGCAAGTAACTCTCGATCCCCGACATCATAATTCTTCTCCGGAGGGGTGAGCTTGCGAGAGGCAAAGGCCACCGGATGGAGCAAGGCTTTTTGGCCACTTCTCTGAGACAGGATTGCCCCTATTGCTGACTCTGAAGCATCCACTTCAAGCACATAGGGTAGTACTGGATTGGGATGTTGGAGGACAGGAGCCGATATAAACAGTCTCCTTAGTTCATCGAAGGCTTCTTGAGCATCTGGGGACCATTGGAATCTAGTCTGCTGGCGAGTTAGTTGAGTAATAGGGGAGATGATAGAGGAGAAACCTTTAATAAATCTGCGATAGAAATTGGCGAGGCCAACGAAACGCTGAATTCCCTTTTTATCTATGGGAGCTGGCCATTCCTGGATGGCCCTAACTTTCTGCGGATCCATTGAGACCCCTCCTACCGAGATAATGAATCCAAGGAACTGGATGGTGGTTTTCTGGAAGTCACATTTTTCCCCTTTTAAGTATAAGCCATGTCTTCTGAGGACCGAGAGTACTTTCTTCACATGAGTACGATGTGCTTCTAAAGTGGTGGAAAAGATCAGGATGTCATCGAGATAAACAATTACAAAGTTATCTAGATACTCACGGAAGATGTCATTGACTAGATGTTGAAACGTAGCCGGGGCATTGCGGAGACCAAAGGGCATCACCAAATATTCAAAATGCCCGAATCTGGACCGGAAAGCTGTCTTCCATTCATCTCCTTCTCGTATCCGAACCAAATTGTACGCCACCCGGAGATCTAATTTAGTAAAGATCTGAGCGGCTCGGAGACGCTGGAAAAGTTCAGGAATAAGAGGGAGCGGGTATCTGTTCTTGATGGTAACTTTGTTAAGCTCCCTATAGTCCACACAAGGCCTCAAGGATCCATCCTTTTTCTCCACAAAAAAGATTCCCGCTCCAGCTGGAGAAGAAGAAGCCCGGATGAATCCCTTTTCAAGATTTTCATCGATGTAGGAGTGAAGGGCTTCTAGCTCGATCTCTGATAGAGGAAAAATGCGGCCGAAGGGGATCTCGGAACCGGGTAGGAGGTCGATGGGGCAATCATAGGGTCGGTGCGGAGGTAGACTGTCAGCTTTCTTCTTATCAAAGATGTCCAGGAATTCATGGTATGCTGCTGGGACATGTTGGAGATTATCCGGTACTGGTTGTAACGTTAGACATTACAACCAGTATTTTGGTGAAAAACAGTGTTGAGAGCAGTACATGGAAGAGAAGAGGACTTCTTTCTTGCTCAAGTTTATCTGAGGATCACGGGCCTGCAACCATGGAAACCCCAAAATAATGGGAAACATAAGTGAACTTATAATGTCAAAGCAAAGAAATTCGGAATGATCAGAGTCTATATGAGTGAGGCTTTGTTTCCTGTGTGACAGGCCCAGAACAGGGTAGGGATCCATCTGCCAGATGGATTTGTAGCTGTTGCTCCTTAACTCGGAGAGGGATGTGCAGGTTTTGGGCCAAAGATGCATCCAAGAAGCAACTGCAGGCTCCTGAGTCAACGATGGCTGGCAACCGGACCTTCTCTTCTGCCACCTGTAGTGAGATCATGAGGACAAGATGAGACTGGCTTGAACTAGCGACTTGAAAGTTCGTGGCGGACCGAGTGCGGTACTTACTGGGTCTCACAGGGCAGTTGTTTAAGAAGTGACCGGCTCCTCCACAATATAGACAAAGGTTGGCCTGGCGCCGGCGGAGCTTTTCATCAGGAGAAAGTGGGGGTCGAACTAGACCCAGTTGCATGGGCTCACCATGAGAGGATGACGAAGAAGTTGTAGGGGGTGCAGGAACAGGTGGTACCCGTGGCATCATCCAAGTGGGCCTTGGAGACTGGAAACGCTCGCTGCGACGTTCCCGGAGGCGTCTGTCCAGTTTAGTAGCGAGCTGGATCAGGTCTTCTAGAGAGGCTGGGGTATCTACTCGAGCCAGTTCATCCTTTAGGATCTCAGAGAGTCCCTGGCGATACTGATATTTTAATGCAGCCTCATTCCAGCTGGTGTCCCCTGACCATTTTCGAAATTCCACAGTGTAATCTTCCACTGGTCTCTTTCCCTGGGTCAGGGTGTGCAGGACGGACTCAGCCGTGGCAGTACGCTGAGGATCGTCGTATAGCTGGGCCATGGAAACAAAAAATGCATCTGCAGAGTCAAGGAGGGGACTCTTTTGCTCAAGGAGGTTGTGAGCCCAGGATTGCGGTTCATCAGAAAACAAAGAGATAATAAACCCCACTTTCACAGTCTCAGAATAAAAAGTCCTGGGTTGAAGGGCAAAGTATAGTAAGCAAGCGTTTCTAAATGCCCTGTACTTCTTCCGGTTACCGGAGAGTCATTCCGGAATGGGAACCCTGGGTTCAGGTAAGGCCATTACTGCTGTAGGAGCCGGGTTGGCTTGA
Source organism: Lithobates septentrionalis (assembly GCA_037952835.1). Taxonomy (NCBI): domain Eukaryota; kingdom Metazoa; phylum Chordata; class Amphibia; order Anura; family Ranidae; genus Lithobates; species Lithobates septentrionalis. The sequence continues at coordinate 7,589,676 of JBBDGP010000295.1, forward strand.
TCCCGAGAGGAAGATGTTCCACTGGCAGATGCTGATGCGGTGTCCGAGGGGTTAGGAAATGTGGTTAGATGTTGCAGACGACCCTCAATCTGAAAGTAGCCGTCTTGGAGTCTCTGGACAGCCTGGGTGAGGGCTGTGACTTGCTGGCAGAGTGCCTCAAGGGGAGAGCCAGCTCTGTCAGCCTCGCTCATGGCTGGTTTGTACTGTCAGGTACTCACCAAGGCCGAGTTGCTGAGAGAGGCTCCCCTTGCAGCTGGGCGCACGATACCCTCTGGAAGTGGCACAGCGGGTATCGGGCACGAAGAAGCACGGGTCGCCAGCAGGTAGTAGAGGAGCTGGGCGATTCTTCAAGCAGGGAAGAGATCCGTGCTGGGTAGCTGAGCCGGGTACTGAGGGTCAACCACAAGGCAGACGTCTGGAAGTAGGCCGAGGGTCAAACACCGGTATGCAAGTAGGCAAAAGTCCAACACTGGGTAAGATTGAGACAGAGTCCAAGAACAGGCCGGGGCTCAAACACAGGTGGTCAGGCAGGCAGATAATCCACAGTAGGGTGAGGCAGAGGCAAGTCCAGGAGCAGGCCGAGGGTCAAACACAGGTAATCAGGTAGGCAGATAATCCACAGTAGGGTAAGGCAGAAGCAAGTCCAGGAGCAGGCCGAGGGTCAAACACAGGTAATCAGGAAGGTAGCGAAGTCCAGAAGGCAGCCAAGGGTCAAGCACAAGAGAGGTTCAAGCAGAGTCGGGGTTGGTCCGGGTCACAACGGGTAGGCACAGGTACACAGATTCAGGAGCAGGTTACAGGAGCTGAAAAGACAAACCAGCAATAAAACACAAGCATAGCTGTCTTTATATAGGCCCGCCAGGGGAACGTCCTGATGTGCGTGCACGCGTTCGTAATGATGCGCTGCGTCGTGCACCCACGTGAGCTGATCCGTTCGGAACACGCGCTCGTACCCGCTGACTGTGAGACGGTGCGTGCCGATGTGCAATTCTACCACGCAGGCGCATGGGGAAATGCCTATACTGACAGGCCCTGATTCTGGCATTTCCCTGACAGGAGCGGAGATCTGGATGGCCGTTATCTCTTTTTGAAGGTGAGGGTCGGAGAAAGGATTTTTACTCTGGCAAATGTATATTGCCCAAATAAAAAAACGATCGAGTATCTGTCTCAAGTCCTGAACAAGCTGATGGATTTTAGGGCAGGTGAGGTGATACTGGCAGGAGATTTCAATTTTTGCATAGATCCAACACTGGACAGTACATCTAGAATACAGGGAGTAAGTAGGAAACTCTTAAAAAACATAGGGCATAAATTGCATAACTGCCAAATGATTGATGCATGGAGAGTACAGCACGCGAAAACCAGGGACTATACTTTTTTCTCCTCAGTTCACGGGTCCTACTCAAGGCTGGATTATTTTATGGTAGATCACAGATTATTAGAATATGTTAAGGATACGAAGATTGAAATAACCACGTTGTCAGACCCCAGTCTTGATGAAAGTGGGGATTCCGGGATCCCGGAGGTCCCCATTTTCATGGCATTTGGATGAAAAACTCATTGATAACCCTAATATTAGTAGCAAACTACAGGAAGAAATCGATGGGTTTCTCTCGATAAACGACACTGGAGAGATTTCTGGATCAGTCATGTGGGAGGCACTAAAAGCTTACATAAGGGGCATTTTGATCTCAATAGGGGCTTATGAGAAAAAAGAAAGCTCAAAAAGAAAAGCAGATCTCATAGAAGAAATCCATCGCCTCGAACAATCTCACAAGGCCGCTAGAGGTATCCATAACACGCTCCTACAACAATTAATAATAAAAAGAGAAGAACTAAAAGATCTAATGGAGATAGCATCTAATCGTACCTTAAACAAATATCTAAAAGAGAGATTTAGAAGGAGTAATAAAGTGGGGATCTGGCAACAGCATTGAGGTGGAAAAGAGGGGCCAACTATATAGATAGGATCCAAAATAAAAAGGGGGCACTAAAATATACATCCAGAGACATAGCTGAAGAATTTCGGAGATATTATACAACCCTTTACACGGTCAGGCAATGCGGGATTGGTACCCAGGAAAGAGAGGAAAGGATGGATGAGCTCATAAGGGAGGCAGGATTACCAAGCCTCTCGGATAGTGATGCAAAGGAACTGGATGGACCGATCACTGTAGAAGAGATCGCGAGGGCCTTGAAGGCATCTCCCTCTGTAAAGAGTCCAGGGCCAGATGGCTCTACAACCCATTTTTACAAAAACTTTAAAGAGTTCCTGATTCCAAAGCTCTGTCAGATTTGGAATGGGTTGGGGGGTCAGGAGGAGCTATGCGAGGGGGCACTGACTGGGTCAGTGACACTAATCCCAAAGGAAGGGAAAGATAGCTCGCTGTGTTCGAGCTATAGGCCGATAGCACTGCTGAATGCAGATATTAAATTATTTGCCAGGGTGCTAGCCAGAAGATTAACTGATATAATGTCATATTGGATCCATCCAGATCAGACAGGCTTTATACCAGGGAGAGAGGGGAGGGACAATGGCGTTAGGTCGCTCCTTGACATGGATGCTATGAAATCTGTCGATAGACACAGAGAAAGCTTTCGACAGAGTAGACTGGGGATTCATGTTTAGGACGATGAAGGCAGTCGGTTTGGGTGGTACCATGTTGAACTGGATCAAAGCATTATACAAATCTCCCTTGGCATTTGTCAGAGTGAATGGTACACCATCGGCGGAGTTTAAAATGGAAAATGGGACCAGGCAGGGTTGCCCTCTGTCCCCCCTTTTGTTCGTCTTGACCCTGGAGCCCTTACTGGCCTCGATCCAAAAAAATCCGGACATATGCGGATGCGTGGTGGGGAGAGACGAGCATAAGCTTTCGGTTTTTGCCGATGATGTACTGTTTTACATTGTCAAACCGAAGATCTCGATCCCCAACCTACTTGATACCCTGAGGAAATACGGAGAGCTATCAAATTATAAGGTCAACCTTAGTAAGTCAGAAGTTCTAAACATTAACATCGATAGACAAGAAGTAATTACACTCAAGGAAATATTCCATTTTCCGTTGAGCAAAAAAATCAGTTACATTAGCAAATTCTTTAAGGAAAATTTATCTCTTAAACTATATCCCACTCCTCGACGAGATTAAGCAGGAAACTAAAAAAAGCATGCATCTCCCGACCTCTTGGATCGGACGAATAAACACTGTTAAAATGACCTTGGCCCCGAAGATCCTGTATAAAATGCAGTTGCTCCCAATCCCGCTAGCGCAGACCTATTTCAGGGCATTGAACAATATTATTACCAGATTTATATGGAAAAACAAGAAGCCACGGATCACTTACAAGGTCCTGAGCAGGGATAAAGCACAGGGTGGTCTGGCACTTCCAGACTTTAAAAAATATCACAGAGCGATAGTATTATCACGGGTGATAGATTGGGCAAAGGAGTTGATAGATAAAAGATGGGTAAACTTAGAAAAAGTTATGAGTAATGCAAAACTAAACCAATTAATATGGAATCCCCCACATTTTAGGAAGTTAGGCCCTAATGCACACATTATAACACGCTACACTTTTAAGATATGGGATCAGCTACACAAACAAAATGCATGGGAGTTTAATTCGCCACTAATTTATTTAAAAGACAACGAGTTTTTTCGGCCAGGGATGGGGGAGGTGGGAGGGAATTGGATAAAAAAAATGATACACAATTGATAGATATCACGAAAAATTGTAAAATTGTCACTTTTCAGGAGTTAGCCCTGCTCAAGGACCTAATGAAAATTGATGTGTGGCGTTATAATCAGCTTGTGCACTTTACCAAAAGTCTCCCTGGTCCTATTAGAGATAAGAAGAACTTTAGGCCTTTGGAGAAACTGTTCCTGAGGGATAAAGTAATAAGGAAAACAATAGAACTGTATAAAATATTGAGGGATGAGGGAGAGGGAGCGAAACTGTTATATATAAAAAAAATGGGAATCCGAATTGGGACCTGTAACTAGCGGAGTGACATGGGAGGCCATTCTCAATGCAACACACAAATCAGCAGTGGACATGAGAACGATAGAAACAAATTATAAATGTCTATCTAGATGGTATATGACGCCAGATAAAATAAATAAGCTCCAGCCGGATACACCCGGAAATTGTTGGAGGGGGTGCTCAGATAGAGGAACGATGACCCACCTCTAGTGGGAATGCCCAATTATTAAAAAATTTTGGCAGGATGTGCTAAAGATTATAGAGGAGATAACGGGAAAGGTGATTAGAGAGGACCCTTGGGTGTGTATGTTCCACGGGACAGAAGGCCACAATAGAAAGTACACTGTATCTCTAACTCCGATACTACTAAACTCGGCAAAAAGTCTAATCCCAAAAAAATGGCAAGAGGCTGAGGGCCCAAACATTCGCGATTGGTTAACAAGGGTTAATGAAACCTATATCTTAGAGGCGGTCGAGGTTTAAGATATTGGGCCAGAGGTAGAAGAAGACTCGGATAGAGATAAGTGGGCGAAGTGGATATTCTTTAAAAAAACAGAGAGATTTGCTGAGCTGTTTTTGTAATGAATGTATGTTCTCATTGGAAGCATTACTGCAGGATGGGGGGGATGGGATTCTAAGTGGCATACTAAGGGTTAGTTTAGGTTGTGTGGTTTGTATTTTTGTAAAGAATAAACAAAGAATTTTAAAACTATAACATTACAAAAAGTAAAGGCCATGCTACTATGATGTGATGATAATGAGATGGGATAAAAATGAGCTATAAATGGTGATTTAAACCTCTTAAATGAATTTGCTGAAGTAGCAAAAAAAGGAATACACAGATCAGTGCTTGCAGCCATTGGCTACAAGCACTGATCAAATGCTGGATTTCCAGCAAGAGTGTTTGATAGAAGCCGGTCATTAGAACCAGCTGAATTCTAGTAAGTGTGTACCATTCTATGCATTAAGGTAAAAAAACGTTTGCGTGCAGCTCCTCCCCAGCTGATCCCCCCCCCACCCCAAATACATACCTGAGCCTGATCTCAAGTCTTTTATCTAAAGATTTTTTTTTTGGTTGCATGCGTTGACACCTTCAGTGTCCCACAGACCCCACGGCCATCGACCTCAGGGCCCTATACATCCTTATAGTCGAGGAACTGATTTAGCTTAGTTTTGTTAAAGATTGGGGCAGACTTGCTCAGATCCATGGAATATTTCTGGAATTATCTTATTATTATTATTTTTTCATTTATAGTGCTGGTCGTTGTGACTTTTGTTCTTGTTTTGTTATTTATACATATTTGTCATTGGTTGTACCAATACGCTTTGATTGCCAATTTCAAGTCTGTCTTTTCTGCCCTCATACCCGTTTGGGCTTTCTTGTTTCTGTTCTTTGTAAGCTCAATGTTTGTGATAAGCAAAATAAAGACTACTACTGTATCAATAAACAAGACTGCAAAATAAACAAATACACGCTATACTAATTAGCAAAAGCCAGAGAAGAGGATTTTGAAAATATAAGCCAAGTGACACTTTTCCCTACACTTGATTTTACCTACGTGATCACGCTATTTTAATTGTTTGGGTTTTTGATGTTACCCAATAAACATACCATTTGATCTGCACCATTGGCGCATTTATAAATTTTTTTGAGCTTCTATATACCTCCGGGATTTCTATGAGGTTTGGACATTCCATCTTCCCCCTCGGCCTCTCTGGATTGGCAGTCTGGATCGGTAGAACAGAGGAGGGATTCCCCTTGAGATCCGGGGTTCCTTGGATGATTACTTCCGTCTGGGATCGGTAGAACAGAGGAGGGATTCCCCTTGAGATCCGCGGTTCCTTGGATGATTACTTCCATCTGGGATCTCTAAGCCTGTTTGATTCGGTGTCATCGGCATCCGAATCCACCATCTCTGGTAAGCGTATTGCATCTATTTCCTGTTCCAGATTGTATGCTGATGAAATACAGACCTGAAGATTTATCACTCATGTAGGACTCACTACATATAATTTATTATGGGACTATAATTTTATTTTTGGTTTAATTGAAATTTTACTCCATCACTGAACCACATCTACCTATTTTATTGTTTCAGTAGGTTACCTCTACTGATTTTTTCATCACTCTTTAGTTTGTCCACTATTTAGCGCTACATTTATATATTATAGCAAGCAGCATAGCATGCAAGCTCCAGCAACAAAGCTACAAACAGCGCTTTTATCATCACCATGGGAAAGGTTGATTAGTCCCATATTACATATATTCCCACCACTCACGCCATTATGGGTTTGAGGGAAATTACCTGAAATTTGCAGAAGGGAATAATACCATCCAATATATCCATCAGCTCCCCACCAGAGCAGATCTTATTCAATAGCAGCAGATATCAAAGGTGCACACCCCAAGGCAGTCTTGGAGCTCAGATGAGATCTACAGGACCTAGCCAGAAAATTAGAGGAGGTGGAGAGAGTGTGTAGACAGGTGCAGTCTGCTTTCTCCACTGCACGTGGCTCTTGTCCCCAGCGGCACTGCAGTTGGAGAGGCAGTCAAAAGGAACAAAGTTCCTCTATGTATGGACAAAAATGTGGCGCTAAGTGATGTCCGTTATTGTGCAAACCTAACCAGAATGTAGATCCGGAGGTCCATTGCACAATGAACAATTAATGAAACACTCGGAAAGAAAACAAGTGTAAAAAATTGTAATATATAATAAAATATATATCGGTGTGGGCGGTAAGCCTCAAAGTGCATACATGTGTGTGTACACTTCCAAAGTATAAGCCTACACCTTAGTTATCAACACACCCGTATGGCTAAACTGGTGACTAGATATAGACAAAATATGTGTGGTAATAATTAGGGACAGAATACAACTGGACAGAATAAAAAGCGCTTATGTAAATAGTGGCTCAGCAAGCATATCGGACCCGGCGCGTTTCGTCTGCGAGGACTTCAACTGGGGTATATGCCTGCTTGCCACTGATATGCTTATTTATACATAAAATATAATAACAAACTAGAAACACCTGTTTTCACCGTGTGGAGCCTAACTTCCTATGGAGGGGTAGTGCCGACTCTCTGCACTCCTTCCTTGCTGCTTTGAATGATAACAATATTGGTATTAATTTGACCTATGAAGTTAGCTCTTCTGCTATACATTTTTTAGATCTTGAAATAACAGCTGTTAACAACCATTTGGAGAGGCACATAAAATTTTTTTAAAATAATATACCCAATTTTTAACACCCAAAGATATTTATTACCACACATATGTTGTCTATATCTAGTCACCAGTTTAGCTATACGGGTGTGTTGATAACTAAGGTGTAGGCTTATACTTTGGAAGTGTACACACACATGTATGCACTTTGAGGCTTACCGCCCACACCGATATATATTTTATTATATATTACAATTTTTTACACTTGTTTTCTTTCCGAGTGTTTCATTAATTGTTCATTGTGCAATGGACCTCCGGATCCACATTCTGGTTAGGTTTGCACAATAATGGACATCACTTAGCGCCACATTTTTGTCCATATACTTTTTCTCACAATTTGTCTACTTGTTATGTTGGCTGCTTTTTTCCTCGCAGTGGGCGCAGTATTTCCAAATTATTTCTTAAAGTTCCTCTATGGTTTTCTGGGTCACAGGGGAATCACCCAATTGGCTGCCGCCACCACATGTGACTCTGATGGCCATCTTGAGTCAGGCAAAGCCTACTTAAGGCCCTGGCTTCCAAGTTTGGCACGCATTTGCAAGTTGGTAGAGTAAGGACAGGTTCCCGGCCTGGAAGGAACAGAACTAGTTTCCTGGGCAAGGTGGGGAAAGCTAAAGGTTCGCATGTTCTCTGGACACCTGCCTGTTGGGTGCATGACAGCCAGGCCACATTCTTCCCCTCTCAACAGATGCTGACAGTTCAGCTGCATTCTGCTGTCTACACGCTTTTGGAACTGTGAGTGTTCCTGGTTGGGCTGCCTTCCCATGGGGTTGTTTGTGAACTGTCTCTGCATTATTTCAATACAAGTCCTTTCATTACACTGGGACTAAGTGTGTTGTTCCACCACACCATGCTGCACCCCACCTACAAGTGGGCCTTTGAAAAGATGAAATCATGAAAGCCCCAAACTGCAGAGAGATGTGGCACACCAAAACTCTTCTTCGGGTGCACCACCATGGCCCTGAGACTACATGAGCTCTTTGTCATCCCAGGGATCCCAACACTGAACTCATACTATGTCTTAATATATTTCATAGGTCTCAATTGGTTTATTAGTTAATTGTTAGAATTGTGATCTATTGTCATTGCTGTGCTCAGTATGTTCTGGGTAAGGGAAAAAGTTGTAAAGGCGATCCCTATTGCTTATTTTTTTTTTTTTTAATCATTATTTTATTGTTATATAACATAAACGAACACATAGAACAAGACATATCCATTGGTCTATAAAGGAGAAAGAACAATAAACATTGTTGTGTCGACCTCGCAGGGTCGTTCATATAGAGCATGGACTACTTGATACATTTAAGTAAGAACATAGTCAGAATTCTATGATCTCTGACCTCATATAAAGTAGTCTAGTGAGGTATATCGGACGGGGAGACCCTCTAGTGTTTTTGAGGCGGCAGAAGCCGCTTTATAATCCATCAGCTCACCGAGACCCTTTTGTAGAACTTGAATTGGTCTTGAGCTGAGAAGGTGAGTTCCTTGTCTGAACATCAAATACGTGGTCCCTCGACCCGCGAGCGGGGTGGAAGGGGGGGCCCAAAGGCCTCCATCAAACCACCCTCCGCCCCCCGCCCGCCGGGGGGGCCAGCAAATGATAACAGTGTGCTTATCAGACAGGAACTGCTATAATCTTGCTACCCTAGGGGGCAGCCCTGTTCCCCTGTGCCCACATCCCCGCCAGCACTGAGGGGTAAATGCAGGCGAAGTCTGCTGGCACACGGTACCAGCGAGACATTATTTTAAAATTCGTTTCCTGGGTTCGGGAGTCTACGGAGGATGAATGGGTCATATAGTAAAGATGGTTAAATTGTGTAGATGTAAGTTCGTGTCCTAGGTCATTTTCCCACCTTCGAATGTATGTAGGTTTGAGTTGGGGAGCCGCATCCCCTAAAAGTTGGTACAGTTCTTACAACATATGTGTCACGGTAGGCAAGTCACCTCCGTCCGCCGGGCCGCTGGGCGCATGCGCGGGGGGTTACTGCTGAGACGTGCACCCGTGCGCGGCCTGATGGTACGGCGCGCGCGGGTGCACGGCGGCCCGCGGGTGCGCGCCGTCGCCCGTGCGGGTGCTCGGTAGCGCGTCACGCTGACGCGCTCACTGGGAGGTACTTTAGACGACACCAGCACCCAGTCGGGTTGCTGGTTTGTCGTCAGCTTCCCTGCCTGTGTTTGAATACCTTGCTTGCTGCTACCTGTTGTTACCGACCCTCTGCCTGGATACCCGACTACTCTGCCTGCTTAATACCCTGACCCTCTGCCTGGATACCCGACTACTCTGCTTGCTTAATACCCTGACCCTTGGCCTGGATACCTGACTACTCTGCTTGCTGGATACCCTGACCCTCTGCCTGGACACCCGACCACTCGTGCTTGTTTATACCCTGATTCTCTGCCTGGAGAAAGTCCACCTCTTGCTGCTGCCATCCAGACCTCTGGCCTGTTACAGGATCACTCCAGACCAGTTGGACTTTCTGTCCTCTGCCTTGCTCGCAACTATACCTTCCACGGGGCTGACACCCCCTCGATCCCCTCAGTTCCAAGGACGTTCTTGCCATCAGCTTGTGTTCTCTTAATCTCTTCCCTTGCACCCTCAGGCACTTCCTCAGAAGACTCTCCACTCAAGTCATTCTACAGCTTACCGGAGACCCGTGCCTCTGCGTGCCTCCGATCCCCTGTCTCACTCTCGGGGGTTCGGGTGCGCGTGGTCGTAAGGGCAAGCCGCTCTCGGCATCTCGGCCTCGGTGAGTATTGGCGTGACAGTACAAACCAGCCAGATGTCCGAGGCCGACAGAGCGCGCTCTCCCTTGGAGATCTTATGCCAACAAGTCTCCGCCTTGGCTGATTCAGTACAGAGGCTACAAGAGGGATACACACAAGTGGATAGTCGCCTCCAACAACTGACGGGGGCCTTTCCCCCTGCTGCTGCAGCTCCCGCACCTAGTAATGAAGGACCGCTCCCTCAGGCCACTGCTAGTCCTACAGTAGTAATGGCACTTCCGGAACCTAGGGTTCCCACTCCGGAACGGTTCTCAGGGGACCGTAAAAAATTCAGGGCCTTCAAAAACGCATGCACTCTTTACTTCGCGTTGCAACCTCGAACCTTCGCATCAGAAGTGGTCAAGGTGGGATTTGCAATTTCCCTGTTGTCAGAGGAACCTCAGGCCTGGGCACACAGCCTGATGGAATCAGGAAGTCAGGTGCTTAATACTATTGATACCTTTTTTGAAAGTATGGCCCAACTATATGATGACCCACAGCGTATGGCCACCGCTGAAAATATCTTACACCGCCTAGTCCAGGGAAGGAGACCAATTGAGGACTACACGGTGGAATTCCGTAAGTGGGCGGCCGACACTGACTGGAATGAGCCAGCCTTACGTCACCAGTATCGCCAAGGTCTGTCGGAACTCCTCAAGGATGAATTAGCCAGGATGGAGACTCCCGCATCATTAGAAGAATTAATTCAGGCAGCAACCAAATTAGATCGGCGTTTGAGGGAACGTCGGTCTGAGCGATTCCAAAATCCTCGCCCAGCATGGGCAACCCCAAGACCCCAATCCGTTCCAGGATCTTCACCCATTACAGCTGGGTCTACTGCACTTTCTGATCCCGAACCGATGCAGCTGGGTTTAGTACGCCCACCGCTAACCTCAGAGGAGAGACAGCGTAGACGGCAGTCCAACTTGTGTCTCTATTGCGGGGGTGCCGGCCACTTCCTGCGCAACTGCCCGATAAGGCCTAGTAAGTCCTTTCAACCTAAAACAATGACCTACCAAGATAACAATTCCTCTAAGTCTTATGTGATGTTGTTTATCTCGTTACAGCTACCGGAAGGGGAATCCCGCCTCCCGGCGATCATTGATTCCGGCGCATGTAGCTGCTTTATGGACGCTGCCCTGGCCCGAACCTTGCATGTGCCTCTACAGCTTAAGACACAACACTTACAAGTCCACTTGGCAGATGGGTCTCTTCCCAGTTCAGGCCTAATCACCCAGGAGACTCAACCTATCCTAGCCACTACCGAGTCAGGACACCAAGAACTTTTACGCTTAGACCTCATCCACTCTCCCATGTTCCCAGTCATTCTGGGATTACCTTGGTTACAAGCCCATGACCCTCTTATCCAATGGAGCTCAAAGACGGTCTCTTTTCCTTCCGCCTACTGTTCTCAACACTGCCGCCCTCAGAGATCCCAGATCTGTGCCACGATCTCAGCTCCTCCGATTGACCTCCAGCATGTTCCCCAGGAGTATCACGAGTTTCAAGAAGTCTTCAGCAAACAAATGGCCGATTGTCTTCCACCTCATCGGCCATACGACTGCCCAATCGACCTGTTGCCAGGATCAGAAATTCCTTTTGGGCGTATCTTCCCTCTTTCCGAAACAGAGCTGGAGGCCCTTAAACAATATATAGATGAGAATCTAAAAAAAGGGTTCATCCGTCCCTCATCTTCACCTGCCGGAGCAGGTATCTTTTTTGTCGGTAAGAAGGACGGTTCCCTTAGGCCCTGTGTGGATTACCGGCAGTTGAATAATATTACTGTCAAAAATCGGTACCCGTTACCGCTCATTCCAGAGTTATTCCAACGCTTTAGGTCAGCCAGAATCTTCTCCAAGTTGGATCTCCGAGGGGCGTACAACCTTATCCGAATCAGAGCTGGGGACGAGTGGAAGACAGCTTTCAGGTCAAGGTTCGGGCATTTCGAATACTTGGTGATGCCCTTTGGGCTCTGCAATGCCCCGGCTACGTTCCAACACCTAGTGAACGACATTTTCCGCAAATACCTAGATGACTTCCTCGTAGTCTACCTGGATGATATCCTAATTTTCTCCCCTACATTGGAACTGCACAGGGATCACGTCAAAACAGTTCTGACCATTTTGAGACAGCACAAGCTTTACCTAAAAAAGGAGAAATGCGAATTCGAAAAATCAGTTGTGCAATTTCTAGGGTTTATCATTTCAGCAAACGGAGTGGAGATGGATCCTCAAAAGATACAGGCTATCCAGGAGTGGCCAGCCCCCTCTGATAAAAAAGGGGTTCAACGCTTTATCGGATTCGCTAACTTCTATCGGAAGTTTATTGTCGGATTCTCTACTATAGTGGCACCCATCACTCAGCTAACACGCCGGCACGGATCATTCCAGTGGTCTCAAGCGGCACAGGAGGCTTTCATGAAGCTAAAGGATCTGTTCAGTTCCGCTCCTATTCTCCGGCATCCTGATCCTTCCCATCCGTTCGTGTTGGAAGTGGATGCATCAGAAATAGCCACGGGGGCAATCCTTTCTCAGAGACAGGGACCCAAAGCCATCTTACACCCAGTCGCATTCGCTTCTCGGAAACTCAGTGCAGCAGAATTAAATTATGACGTAGGTGACAGGGAACTGTTGGCCATAAAATTTGCCCTGGAAGAATGGAGGTACTTACTTGAGGGGGCGCTCCATCCGGTGATGATTTTCACCGATCACAAGAATCTTGAGTACCTCCGAACAGCAAAACGCCTCAAACCCAGACAAGCCCGTTGGGCCCTGTTCTTTTCGCGCTTCAATTTCCACATCTCTTACAGACCTGGCAAAAAGAATGGTAAAGCGGACGCTCTCTCCCGAATGTTCTCAGCAGAACTCCAGACCTCAGAACCAAGTACAATTCTAGCACCTCACAACTTTCTTGGTTTGACACAGACCGACCTGATATCTTCGATCAAGAGATCATCCGATACATGTACCGATCCAGAGGTACAATCCCTACGGAAAGATGAGGGTCTCTTTTGGGTCCGGGACAAAATTTTTGTGCCTCAACAAACCCGGTTAACCACTCTCAAGATGTGCCACGATCATAAACTGGCTGGCCACTTCGGGGTTAGGAAGACAGCTGACTTAATCTCTCGCTCCTTCTGGTGGCCAGGTTGGAGACGGGATTGCAGCGAATATGTGGCCTCTTGTCTCCGTTGTCAGCGCAGCAAAGGTCAGAATGCCAGATCCTGGGGCTTACTTAAACCGCTCCCTATTCCGGAACGACCATGGTCCGACGTGTCCATGGACTTCATTGTGGATCTGCCAGCCTCAGAAGGCTTCACTACCATTTTTGTTGTGGTCGACCGTTTGTCCAAAATGGCCCACTTCCTACCCATGATCGGTACTCCCTCCGCAGCTGAAACAGCCAATGTTTTTCTGAAGGAGATCATAAGGCTGCACGGGGTACCAAAGAATATAGTGTCTGACAGAGGTGCGCAATTCACATCCAAATTCTGGAGGGAACTTTGTAAGGCCCTGGATATTAGAGTATGCCTCTCATCAGCCTATCATCCGCAGAGCAACGGCCAAACGGAGAGGACAAATCAGACTTTGGAGCAGTATCTCCGTTGCTTTTGTTCAGGATCCCAGGATGATTGGTCAAAACTTCTTCCATATGCAGAATTCGCGTATAATAACTCAGTTCACGCGGCTACCAACCAGACGCCCTTCTGGGCCAACTGCGGGTTCCATCCCACGTTCTTGACTAAGGACATTCCTGAGGTAACAGTTCCTGCAGTACAGGACAGAATAATATCCTTACAAACCAATTTTCAGGAGATTCAAAGCATGTTACGAAAAGCTCAGAGGATCTACAAGGAGCAGTATGACAGAGGCAGGAAGGAGAATCCAAAATTTAGCATAGGGGAAGAGGTCTGGTTATCCACCTCCAACCTCAAGCTGCAGTTACCATCCCGAAAACTAGGACCTAAATTCATTGGTCCTTTCCCTATCAAGAGGATTATCAATCCTGTGGCCATGGAATTAGCCTTGCCCAAGACGTACAGGATCCACCCTGTCTTTCATGTATCTTTATTGAAACCTGTTGCATCCAGTCCATTTCCAGAAAGAGGAGAGGTTCCTCCCCCACCAACCAGGGTGGACGGTGAGAACGAGTTCGAGGTGGAGGCTATCTTGGGTTGTAGAAGGAGAGGCAGACAGCTACAATACCTAATCCAATGGAAGGGATACCCACCTGAAGACAATTCATGGGAACCTGCGAAGAACTTACATGCTCCTCGTTTGATTCAAACCTTTCATCAAAACCATCCGGAGTTGATGTCTAGCTTGGGCGTCCGGTGTCCGCCCCTAGGAGGGGGGCACTGTCACGGTAGGCAAGTCACCTCCGTCCGCCGGGCCGCTGGGCGCATGCGCGGGGGGTTACTGCTGAGACGTGCACCCGTGCGCGGCCTGATGGTACGGCGCGCGCGGGTGCACGGCGGCCCGCGGGTGCGCGCCGTCGCCCGTGCGGGTGCTCGGTAGCGCGTCACGCTGACGCGCTCACTGGGAGGTACTTTAGACGACACCAGCACCCAGTCGGGTTGCTGGTTTGTCGTCAGCTTCCCTGCCTGTGTTTGAATACCTTGCTTGCTGCTACCTGTTGTTACCGACCCTCTGCCTGGATACCCGACTACTCTGCCTGCTTAATACCCTGACCCTCTGCCTGGATACCCGACTACTCTGCTTGCTTAATACCCTGACCCTTGGCCTGGATACCTGACTACTCTGCTTGCTGGATACCCTGACCCTCTGCCTGGACACCCGACCACTCGTGCTTGTTTATACCCTGATTCTCTGCCTGGAGAAAGTCCACCTCTTGCTGCTGCCATCCAGACCTCTGGCCTGTTACAGGATCACTCCAGACCAGTTGGACTTTCTGTCCTCTGCCTTGCTCGCAACTATACCTTCCACGGGGCTGACACCCCCTCGATCCCCTCAGTTCCAAGGACGTTCTTGCCATCAGCTTGTGTTCTCTTAATCTCTTCCCTTGCACCCTCAGGCACTTCCTCAGAAGACTCTCCACTCAAGTCATTCTACAGCTTACCGGAGACCCGTGCCTCTGCGTGCCTCCGATCCCCTGTCTCACTCTCGGGGGTTCGGGTGCGCGTGGTCGTAAGGGCAAGCCGCTCTCGGCATCTCGGCCTCGGTGAGTATTGGCGTGACAATATGAGGAACTGGCTCTTCATCTGTGAAGAGACGTTCATAAGGTGTTGGTGTGGAAGGGTCTCTAATCATATGAATATGCTTCCCAAAAAAGTGGTGCAACTGTCTGTATCTCCAAAAATGGAGTTGTGGGCCTTTGCTTCCTACTGGCAAACTTTCATAGCTCACGAGCTTACCATCCTTCATGAATTTGCCGCAAAAAGCGTTCCCATCATCTAGCCATGGCTCAAAAAATGCCATTTGTTCACCTGGAGGGAACCATTGGAATCCACCCAGCGGTGCCAGCGGGGACATAGGGGGAGCTAATTTCAGCAGTAAATTTGTTTTGTCCCAAACCGACAACACCTGAGTCGTCAGTGGGGATGTTGTTTCGGAAAGCCCCCTATATTCCCGCGGCAACCACGGAGCGTAAGCCAGATTTCTACCTGCCAGGCACTTCTCTAAGTTGACCCAGAGTTTGGAGTCTGTGTGGAAACGCCAGTTCAGGATCCTCTGAAGGGCTATAGCTCGATAATAGAGTTTTATATCCGGGATTCCTAAACCACCCGCTCGCTTTGGGCAGTTTAGCAGACGCAAAGCTATCCTGGGCTTTCGTGAGTTCCAAATGAAGTTTGAGAGCATATTGGCCAGTTGGTCTGGGTAGGGGGATCGGCAACATCTGTAGGAAAAACAGTATGCGAGGTAAAACATTCATTTTTATAATGTTCACGCGACCGAGCCACGTAAAGGCAGTCAGCGTCCACTGTGAGAGGTCGTCTCTCACCATAGACAACAGTTGTGGTTAGTTAGCCATATAAAAGGTGTCGAACCGATCAGTTAGCCGTATGCCTAGGTATTTTAATTGAGATGAGGTCCAAGTGAAAGGGAAAGCCGCCTGAAGGTTTGTAGTCAGTTGGGAGGATAAGCAGATAGGTAGGATCTCCGATTTCGAAAGGTTGATTTTGAAATTAGATATTGACCCAAAGATCTTCAGTTCCCGCATTAGGTTAGGCAGCGAGATCAGGGGATCTGATAGGTGGAACAAAATGTCGTCGGCGTATGCCGATAGCTTGTGCTCCATATTTCCCACCCTTAATCCCTTGATGTTCTGATTGGCTCTCACAGATCGGAGAAGTGGTTCCAATATTAAAGCGAACAGTAGGGGTGAAAGAGGGCACCCCTGCCTCGTGTCGTTGCCAATGGGGAATTGAGATGAGAGTGTCCCATTGACTTTGACCTGTGCGCAAGGTGTAGAGTATAGTGCTAAAATTGATGTCAGCATTCGCGGACCTAAGCCTAATGATATAAGTACCGCTGTCAGATATGACCAATCAACACGGTCGAAAGCTTTTTCTGTGTCCGTGGATAAGATCAAGTAAGGTTGTGGGTCTGGATGCGTGCCCAATGTATAAGTTGTATTGCTCTAAGGGAGTTGTCTCTGGCCTCTCTACCAGTTATAAAGCCTGTTTGGTTGGGATGGACAATGTTTGGCACAAGGTGTTTAAGTCTATTAGCTAAAATTTTCACTAAGAGTTTTATGTCCAAATTGAGAAGGGAGATTGGGCGGTAGCTCAGGGGGACGGCGGGATCCTTGTCCTCCTTCGGTATTACCGTGATGTGTGCCAAAAGCGCTTCCGAAGGAATTTCTTTACCTTCTGCTATGGCATTAAAGTATTTACACATAGGTGTAGCTAGCAAGGGAAAGAAGGTCTTGTAGTATTCTTTGGTGAACCCGTCCGGGCCAGGACTTTTCCCATTGGGCAAGGACTCCACCGTTGCCCCAAGCTCCGCTACCGTAATTGGGATTTCTAAAGCTGAGGACTGGTCGTCAGTGAGTGGCGGGAGTCCAGCTGAGGACAGGTATTCCTGTATCGCATGTTGTCTAGCGTCTTTTGTAATGGTAGGTGTTAGGTACCTGGTAGTTGAGCCCGACTGGTAGAAGGAGACCTCTCTTAAGCGCTGGTTCAGGAGCCACTGGAGTGGGAACAGTGGTCTCCTGAGCATAGTGGGTAGGAGTGCCTGATGCGGTTTCTTGCGACGGCCAACACAGGAGCTGAGGAGACTTCCTCCGGGGTGGCTGTATTGCGGATGCAGGTAAGCAGAAGCGGATCCGTTAGCAGGCAGGTGGAGGATATTGCAGCAGCAGAACCTGGAGCTGGAAGAGCAGGTGGTGAGCAGCGTCACAGGACACAAGCAAAGCAGAGTCAAACAGTCCGTATTGGCAGGAGATCAGGCAGGTATATGGCAGAAGGGATGATCACAGAATAGTCAGGCAGGCAGGTGTTCGGCAACAGGTAACAAGATATCAGCAAGGTCAGGCAGGCCGGGTCGGGTAGGAGATAGTAGAATAGTCAGACGGAGCCGGGTCAATAGTAATAGTAACAACAGGCAGGATACAGGAACTCAGGTGCAGAGCTGCAGACGAACAGCACCTGATGGGAGTAACTGACACCTTTTTAAAGGAACTTTGGCGCCAAACAGCGCTAGCGCGAACAGGCGCGCGCGAACGGGAGCGCGCCAGCGCCCCCCAGTGGGGAATTCAGCTGAACTGCTCTAGAAAAGCCTCTCGTGCACCTACGTGCACGCAAGTTAGCCCGATGACCACCGACATGTCCCTGACATTGCCCCCTCCCAACGGGCAGCCTCCGGATGCCCAGATAACTCCTCTTCTCAGGATGAGCAGAAAAATAGGCATGGATAAAACGTTTAGCGTGAATATTGCTATTAGGTTCCCATGAATTATTCTCCGGACCGTACCCTTTCCATTTGATCAAAAACTGTACCTGTCCCAATCTCTTTCTGCAATCGAGGATGGCCTCCACCTCGTATTCCTCGTTTTCGTCCACCAAGACAGGTTCGGGGACCCTGGTGCCCCTATTAGGGAAGGGGTCGGTTACAGCAGGCTTCAATAACGACACATGGAACACAGGATGGATTTTAATTGAGTCAGGTAAACACAGTTCATAAGACACTTCGTTAATCTTCTTTTTCACCGGAAAAGGCCCAATAAACTTAGGAGCAAGCTTTTTGGAAGGACAAGCTAGTTTAATATTATTGGTAGACAGCCCCAGAATCAATGATGGTGTTGATCCGGATTGTTCTTCCCTGGAGCTGTAACGAGAGAGGGAGAGCAAGTTGAGTGGCATTGGCGGTTAATGTGGAAAGACTGGCCGGAGTAGAAGAAACACACTTACGGGTCTTGACCGGACAGTTGTTCACATAGTGGCCTGCCCCACCACAGTAGAGGCAGAGGTTTAGCTGGCGTCTGCGTGCCCGCTCTTCTGGGGATAGAGTAGAACGCAGTAGTCCCAGCTGCATCGGTTCAGGAACATCAGGTGTAGGAATGGCCGGGTTGGAGCAGGTAGAAGGTAGGTATCGGGAGGTAGGCATCGGAACTTTTGCAGTCATCCACATGGGGCGCGTTTTCTGGGAGGATCGTTCAGACCGACGTTCACGAAGGCGTCGGTCGATCTGAATTGTTAAGGCAATGAGTTCTTCAAGGGTATCTGGCATTCCTACCCGTGCGAGCTCATCCTTGAGGCTTTCTGATAACCCCATGCGAAATTGATGGCGTAATGCTGCATTGTTCTATTGTGTGTCCGCGCTCCAGCGTCGAAAGTCCGTGACATAGTCCTCGGCCGGTCTGCGGCCTTGCTGGAGCGCGAACAAAGCTGACTCAGCGGTGGCAGTCCGCTGGGGATCCTCATACAACTGAGCCATGGCTTCAAATAAAGAGGGCAAGGACTTAATCTGCACCGAGTTAGTTTCAAGCAGGCGGTGAGCCCAGGTTTGCAGGTCTCCTTGCAGGAGGGATATCACAAATCCTACTTTAGTAGCCTCCAAAGAAAAAGTCCGTGGCTGTAAGGCAAAGTATAACTGACAGGCGCTGCGGAAAGCCAGGAATTTCGTGCGGTCCCCGGAGAACCTCTCAGGGATGGGGACCCTCGGTTCGGGTGGAAGCATAACCACAGAGGGAGGTACAGCAGCTTGTACTGGAGCTGCTGCTGAAGCAGGGGATGCGCCTCCTGGGCCACTGAGGTTCAGGACTTGACCTTCCAGTCTGGTATATCTATCTTGCAAAGTCTTTACGGCTTGTGTGAGTGCCGCTAAGTGCGTACAGATCTCCTTGATAGGAGAGGCCTCTCCTGCGGGCTCAGTCATGGCTGTTCATACTGTTAGGTACCTGGTAGTTGAGCCCGACTGGTAGAAGGAGACCTCTCTTAAGCGCTGGTTCAGGAGCCACTGGAGTGGGAACAGTGGTCTCCTGAGCACAGTGGGTAGGAGTGCCTGATGCGGTTTCTTGCGACGGCCAACACAGGAGCTGAGGAGACTTCCTCCGGGGTGGCTGTATTGCGGAAGCAGGTAAGCAGAAGCGGATCCGTTAGCAGGCAGGTGGAGGATATTGCAGCAGCAGAACCTGGAGCTGGAAGAGCAGGTGGTGAGCAGCGTCACAGGACACAAGCAAAGCAGAGTCAAACAGTCCGTATTGGCAGGAGATCAGGCAGGTATATGGCAGAAGGGATGATCACAGAATAGTCAGGCAGGCAGGTGTTCGGCAACAGGTAACAAGATATCAGCAAGGTCAGGCAGGCCGGGTCGGGTAGGAGATAGTAGAATAGTCAGACGGAGCCGGGTCAATAGTAATAGTAACAACAGGCAGGATACAGGAACTCAGGTGCAGAGCTGCAGACGAACAGCACCTGATGGGAGTAACTGACACCTTTTTAAAGGAACTTTGGCGCCAAACAGCGCTAGTGCGAACGGGCGCGCGCGGGAGCGCGCCAGCGCCCCCCAGTGGGGAATTCAGCTGAACTGCTCTAGAAAAGCCTCTCGTGCACCTACGTGCACCCAAGTTAGCCCGATGACCACCGACATGTCCCTGACAGTAGGGGTCTCGGAATCTAAATTGTACAATTTGGCGTAATAGTCCCGAAAGCCTGAGGCGATCTTGGAGGATTGAACCACCGTCTCTCCTGAGGCCGATTGTAGTTTATGTATACATGACTGAGCCTGTCGTTTTCTAAGTGCCCGTGCTAGCATTCGTCCACATTTGTTTCCATGCTCATAATATTTATATGACGTATAGCGGAGCTGTTGCTTGGTTTGTCTATCTAGAAAACACAGGAACAGCTCCCTCAGGTCAGTAAGTTTCTTTAACGCTTCAGGGTTCCCATCCGCTTTATGCTGGAGTTGCGCCTTTTGCAGTGCTGTGTGTAATCTCAAAAAGTCAGCCTGTCGTTCTTTTTTGAGTCTGGTCCCCTGAGAGATCAACTCTCCACGTGCTACGGCCTTATGGGCCTCCCACACAACTCCCTCACTCACATCCTCTGTCGAATTCTCTCTGAAGTAGTGAGTCAGAGTGTCAGAGACACTCTTCACTACCACCTCATCATCGAGTAGATTACTGTACATTCTCCATGTCCAGATCTTGTGCCCTCCTGAGGGTAATGTAAGAGTTATGTGGACTGGAGCATGGTCTGAGATAGTAATATTACCAATAAATGCTTCTTGTAGGAATTCTAGCGTGGCGCGATCCACATAGATGTGGTCTATGCGAGTGTAAACGTCATTTACTTTGGAGTAGTAACTATAATCACGGTCTGAGGGATGTAGTACCCGCCAGCAGTCTAATAAAAGATGTGGTTGAATGGTCTTACCAAAGTGCTTGAGAAACGCAAAGGAATGGGGGGATCTCTTATGGGATGTGTCTACCAAGGGGTCTGGACTCACATTGAAGTCACCTCCGAGAACCAGAAGGCCCTCCCTAAATTCTGCTAACAACGCTAAAGTAGTGTCGATGAAAGTGAGTTGGTTAGTATTAGGGGCATAAATTGTGGCAAACATATATTTTTGTCCTGCTGCACTACCTTTTAGAAAGACATATCTGCCCTGTGGGTCTATTTTGTTGTCTAGGGGTTGGAAAGGACAGGACTTGTGTATTGCGATGGCCGTGCCTTTAGATTTTGTCGTCAAGGATGTGCTAACAAACCACTGGTTAAAGAGATGTGTGGGCAGTCTAGGAAGTGATTGTGGTGTAAAGTGGGTCTCCTGAAAGAAGACCACCTGTGTCTTTAACCGTTTGAGTTCTCTCCATAGTTTACTTCGCTTATGTGGAGAGCAGAGTCCCCTAATATTATAGGAGCTTACCTGTAGAGTAGCCATGAGACGGAAGGAGGGGTGGTGCGGCGCTCAACTCGGCGATACGCCCAGCGCGGACAATGAGACGACTTCCCGTTCCTGTAGAAGGAGGGGAGGGGAGAGGGAAGGGAAGGGAGATAGGAAAGGATGAAAAAAGAGAAACGTAAGACAAATATAAAACCAGGGTGGCCGTGACCGCTTAAACATAGATAACATCTATAAGCCATGTCTAGGACCCCGTCCCCCTGAGGGGAGGGGGGCACAGACCACGACTCAATATCCCAAGAGGGATCAATACCCTAAAACAAAAAGGGTGGCCTACGGGGGGAAACGTGGACCAACAATGAACGAGGTCGAAGCTGCCTCCAACTCCTCTCACCGCATCTAACAATGTGTGGCTTACGGGGGAAGCAGGTATGCTACCTGTTGTGGGGGAGAATTTTTGAGGAGTAAGGAATAGAGGGGCCTATCGTGGATAATTAAAGCGCAGGCAGCGCCTGCCGGACAGTACACCAGTCAGCTAAACGTGGTTTAGTCGGAGAGAAAAGTTATCGTAGTAGGGTAAGGGAAAAATAAGCTCAGCTCGCCATCATCTATGAGAAAAAGTCTCGAATGTAGCCTTCAAATGATGTTCTTCTTATCGCTGGAGATATTGCCACAAGTCCCTAGTGAAGTCATGTCCAGTTGAGGTATCAGACTGATGCCTTCTGCGATCCCGTCTGCGGCTCTTACGTCTGGCGGATTGCCATGGCTGGAGTGTTGGTAGCTTGGCCGTAGGGAACTCTATCGAGCTCCTCCAGTTTGGGAAATCCACTGGGTCTAGATCCAGAGAGGACAGAAAGTTCGGTAGGTCATCTATCCTCTTTGGTGACTTGGAGAAAGAAGGGAAAGCCCCAACGGTATTGTAGCCCCGCATCTTGGATAGCTATCAGAAAAGGGGGCGAAGAGATCTGCGTTGCAGCAAAGTGCGCCTCGAGATGTCCTGATAAAAGGCCAAACGTGCGCCATCAAAGTCGAAGTAGGGTTTGCCTCTCATTTTCTGCATAATACGGTCCTTGAGTGTGTACCTGTGCAACTTACAGATAATGTCCCTCGGGTTATTAACATCTTGGGAGGGGGCCTTCAGGGCCCTATGCGCACGATCAATTTCGATGGCAGCTGTGGCAGGCAGTTCTAAAATCTCTCTAAAGATCCCTGCCAGGGTGGGAATAATGTCTTTAGCCCCAGTAGCTTCAGGTAGGCCTCTGATTCTTATATTTGCTCTGTGGCTGCGATTCTCCATGTCATCCAACTGACAAAGTAGGGCCTCAATCTGATGGCTTTGTGTAGTACATTTATCCTGCAGCATGGTAATGACTGGGAGTGTTTCCTCAAACCTCTGCTCCAGGGATTCCACTCTGCCCCCTAAGTGAGTCGTGTCAGCTTTAAGTTGTGCTATGTCTTCTTTAAGGGCCTTCTCTACCCTGTCAGCAAAGCGTTCCAGGTCTGCTTTAGTGGGTAAGGACCAAATATGGCGTCTGATGTCAGGCCCATCCAGGGGGTCAGGAGCTTCCAATTCGCCATCTGGTGAGGAGGGGGCTTCTGGGGAGGTCGGGGGGATCGATTCACTTACCGATCCATGGGACGGTATAGGCGAGCCTGCCGTCCGATTTCCGCGTGGAGCTGTATTTTGAGAGGCTTTGGAGATTTTTGAGGCCTTCATTGCCGTGCCATCTTTGGAGCCTCGCAGCTTCTCCCGCTGGGTCTGGAGAGGAACGAATCAAGCTGTCCCTGTCGCGTGCGGTCGTTCCGCAGTGGCTGTGAGGATGCCCGGTTCCTCTGCAACATCTATAGCGGCGGATGGGGTAAGATTGCTCTCCCGTAGCGGTGATGAGGTGCGGCGGTGAGACGGAGCGAGAGGAAGCACGTCTTCACCCTTCCATGGCCAGGACACGCCCCCCCCCCCTATCGCTTATTGTAATAGAAACCCGAATACCCATCATATGGACTAAATGATACACCTGAGCCTTGGAATGGCATGGTCCTTCCTTTCCCTACTTGAATTGTGCTGTATAGGTCACAAGGTGATAAAAAAGGGGTATACCCCGTGCTGCCTGAACTGGTATAGCAGCTCACACAACAAACAGATGATTTGTTCAAATAGCAAAGGTGTATAAGTGTAGCGCTAAACTAATTAGATTGGTAAATACCAACTAATAACCTTGAAAGGTGAATCATGAAATATCAGTGAATCAATTCGAATGTACAAACCATAATAAAAAATCACAACAATATCACATAAGACATGTGCCTGGAAAAAATAAAAAATAAAAAAAAATGTGTAAAAAAAGTCAGTGAAAAACTCTATAATTCCACAGTATATAGTGAAGAAAGAGAAGATCCAATTCACCACAATGGTATCAAAGTGCAATGGATAAAGCTGGAAGCATCAGTGCAGTAAAGCCCCCACCAAATAAGATATGATCTTACCAGATGGTTTGAACTCAAAAGAACATACGTTCTATGAGTCAAACAGGCTTGTATATTAAACTGGCAACCAGGATGGAATCTTGCGGATCCTCTGTGGTTAAAACCCAGGGCGTCCCGACACTTTATAGGAGCTTGATCTCCATGCAGGGGTAGTTGCACATCAGATATATGTGTTGGTTAATTGGATGAGGAACATGAAAAGAAAAGGCCACATAGCATATTTCTGTATAAACTGTTAAAAATTTTAATAGGTAAAACACTCACATTTGGAAAGTGATATTCAAGCTCTTATAAAGAGGTATTGGTGGCAGTGGAGTCCTTCCCGACGCATTTCGTCTCATTAGACTTCGTCTGGGGTGTCCCTCCACTGCAGCCAGACTTACTTATAAAGACAATGTGACCCCAATGATGAGAATCCAGCTCGCGCTGTGACACCGTCAATTTGGATGTGCACTGCCGGTTTGCCCAAAATGGCGGACCGACGTGCGTTCCACGACTCAGTATGGTAGCGAGACGTGCGTTCCAAAAGCAAAAATGTAAATACGCCTGACGTTCGTAGTGAGCGATGTACAGGCGTCCACTCAGGTGACCCAAGATGGCGGAATGGCTTGCGTGCCATGACTAAATATAGCGGAACGTGCGTTCCAAAATCTAAACGACATTACATAGAGCAACACGCATTCGATCAAATGACGTTCACCTAGAGCTACGTACAAGTGTCCGCTCAAATGAACCCAGTGACAAACATGTAGGCATGGCGCCTCGTTAGATCATAAACCCACTCGGCGTCCACATTATACAGCATCAAGTATTTCCAATAAACATGAAGATGTAACACCTAATCATCATGCATCCCATAAACTGGATGCGTGAAATGGGCGGAGAAAGGGAACGTAAAGCACATATCAGGCTTCACAATACAATCACATGTAGGTGAACCCCTCAATGAAAAATCTCGATATATTGGTAAAATAACTGGAAAATAACCTAAATTTGATGAACAAGAAATTAGAGTTGTCCCGATACCGATACTAGTATCGGTATCGGCACCGATACCGAGCATTTGCCCAAGTACTTGTACTCGGGCAAATGCTCCCGATGCTTCCCCCGATACCTAGAGGACAGCTGTGATCGGCGCGTGGGGGAGTTACAAGATTCTTCCCAGCGGCTTTCACCAGCTTTAGTGACATACAGCGGTGATCGGTCACAGCTGACTGTCACTGCATCCTCCTCCATGCCCCCTCCTTTCCTCTGTGCCTCTCCGCTGTCCCCTGCATTCCTCTCTCCTTATCTGTCCCCCTCCGTACTCCCCCTTCGTTCCTCTCTCCTTATCTGTCCCCTCCGTTCTCCCCCTGCATTCCTTTCTCCTTATCTGTCCCCTCCGTTCTCCCCCTCCGTTCCTCCGTCCCCCTCCTCCTTCCTTTGTGTATGGAGAGAGTCAGCTGACTCTGTCCATTCACATAACTGAAACATTGTAATCTCCTGTGATTACGATGTGTCCGTTTATTAATGGAGAGGAGCCGCTGTCTTCTCTCCATTCATTCTCAGTGCAGCTGACGCTGCAGAGAAAGGGACTGGGGAATCTCTATCCTCTGTCTCTTTCTCTGTCTCAAGGGGGAGATATCAGAGGTCTGTTAAGACCCCTGATATCTCACCAAAGCCCCCCAAAAGGGCTGATTAAAAAAAAATAAATAAATAAAGAATAAAAAAATATTATTGTAAAAAATAAAAATTGTAAAAAAAAAAAAAAAAAACACACACACATACAACGTTCACCCCCCCCCCCCCAAAAAAAATAGCAAAAAAAAAAACTGTCACGTGACATTAAAAAAAAAGTATCGGTAATCGGTATCGGCGAGTACTTGAAAAAAAGTATCGGTACTTGTACTCGGTCCTAAAAAAGTCGTATCGGGACAACCCTACAAGAAATATACTATTAAGATTATGATGTGATAATTAATACTCTTCTGTAAAACCAGTGATGGTAAGTGATACATATTAAAAAAGAATGCCCCCATTGCAAATAGTAAAAAATATGGATAAAAAATATATATATAAAAATATATATATAAAAATTTTGTGTACACAGATACCCGAGATGGATTCTCCTAAAGGGACCCCAATAGCAATAACGATGATCATAAATAATGTTCTCATCTGTGTTAAGTGCACTTCAAAATTATAAATAGTTTTGGGATTATGAAACCAGACAGGATACTAGCATCTGATACAACTAGGATTCATTACTAAACGCATTAATGTCCCACTCAACATTCACTGGGTTCATTTGAGCGGACGCTTGTACGTCGCTCTAGGTGTACGTCATTTGATCTAATGCGTGTTGCTCTATGTAATGTTGTTTAGATTTTGGAACGCACGTTCCGCTATATTGAGTCGTGGCACGCAAGCCATTCCGCCATCTTGGGTCACCTGAGCAGACGCCTGTACGTCGCTCACTATGAACGTCAGGTGTATTTACATTTTTGCTTTTGGAACGCACGTCTCGCTACCATACTGAGTCGTGGAACGCACGCCGGTCCGCCATTTTGGGCAAACCGGAAGTGCACATCCAAATTGACGGTGTCACAGCGCGAGCTGGATTCTCATCATTGGGGTCACATTGTCTTTACAAGTAAGTCTGGCTTCAGTGGAGGGACACCCCAGACGAAGTCTAATGAGCTGAAATGCGTCGGGAAGGACTCCACTTCCGCCAATACCTCTTTTCAAGCGCTTGAATATTACTTTCCAAATTTGAGTGTTTTACCTATTAAAATTTTTAACAGTTTATACAGAATTATGCTATGTGGCCCTTTCTTTTCATGTTCCTCATCCAATTAACCAACACATATATCTGATGTGCAACTACCCCTGCATGGAGATCAAGCTCCTATAAAGTGTTGGGACGCTCTGGGTTTTAACCACAGAGGATCCCCAAGATTCCATCCTGGTTGCCAGTTTAATATACAAGCCTGTTTGACTCATAGAACGTATGTTCTTTTGAGTTCAAACCATCTGGTAAGCTCATATCTGCTTTGGTGGGGGCTTTACTGCAGTGATGCTTCCGGCTTTATCCATTGCACTTTGATACCATTGTGGTGAATTGGATCTTCTCTTTCTGCACTATATACTGTGGACTTTATAGAGTTTTTCACTGGCTTTTTTTACACGTTTTTTTATTTTTTATTTTTTCCAGGCACATGTCTTATGTGATATTTTTGTGATTTTTTATTATGGTTTGTACAAATTGATTCACTGATATTTCATGATTCACCTTTCAAGGTTATTAGTTGGTATTTACCAACCTAATTAGTTTAGTGCTACACTTATACACCTTTGTATAGGTCATGAGGACTGGTCTGCCTCTCCAATCTAAGCACTTAAAGAGTGATCTCTGTAACTTACAGTTAGTTGTCAGATTTGGATAAACAGACAGTGACTCTATACAGATGACACCTTGTTGATCTTGTGAAGTTTAATCCATAAACTGTGAGGATCTTACAGCGATGAACATTGGATAGGTCAAAAGATCATAATGTGATCCAGTCCATGAGACATGTGGCTGAGATGCATTACTGGGAAAAAATGAACAAAGGGTGAAGCTAACTATACAGGATAAGCTGAGCTACAGGAAGGGGAGGAACCAGGGACAGAATAATACATATAACATTTACAGGCATATCACAAAGCATGTAAAACATGACACTCCTCATTGAAATCCATGATTTCTATTATTACCAAACTTTAGTCCAAGTCCAAATATAAGTAATGAAGATTCTTTCCAAGAACACCTGCAAAACAAGAGGGAAGAGAAGAACAAGGGGAAACAATGCAAACATTAACATAATACTTATGTAGAGGCAGCATATTTACCTGTTAATGTAGTACAATGTTATCCTATATACAGTGTTATAGTTTAGTATTTGGCACCATCTAGCGACCAGAATGTGAATTGGACTTCAGTGTTTACGATCTCAGAGACATTAAGAGAATGGTACAGGAAGTGATTGTTTATTTACTTTTGTCAAGAATTGACCTACCCAAGATGCCGAGTGTTCTTACCCAGCAACACTCATGCACTGAACTGCATTCTGGGTAGGCTATAAAAGGACTCAGCGCGGCCATCTTAAGTCTCTTGGGACCGCATAGCCAGCTTGTGAGGACCTGTGTGGAGGTCCACAGCGAAGCGCGGCCTATTCCCATTGCGGAGCGATCCGATCAGCGACCCTGCAGCACATCAGTGAGTTGGACGGACGGCGAGGTAAGACTGGGAAGGATCCAGTGAAGTCTGTCAGAGCCCTCTGAGAGCCCCAGAACATCTTGCGGAGCGGAGCAGCATAGCAGTGACTCGGCCGGGAACAGGACCCTGTGCACTGGAGCAGAACTGTTCTACATTACAGACCTGGTTGGGTGAGAGGGCTGCTGCCCAAAAGTTTCCTTGATGCACTTTTACACACCTGCCTTTATAATACAGAGTTGCTGGGAGCTGTAGTCCCACAGAGGAAATTCAAAGGATTAAGACTGAGTTCAAAATAGGCCTCAAGCCTGTATCTGATTACAAATCTGATACTGTGTTATTGGCACCAGAGGTAGTTGCAGTACTGTTACATTACAAAATTAGTTCAATATTCAGCTTGCTTTGACCCGGGAGTTGCTAACCATTGGATTACAATTTAATTTACACATAGCTAGCAGAAGAAAGAAGAAAAGAAGGACTGTCTCATAAAACGCAAGGCTTTGTGTTTTATTGCTCTATTAAAGTTACTATAATATAAAGCAGTGAGAGCTCCCTAGGGATTGTAATATACTTTATTAAACTAGCATCTGCTTTCTTCTACAATTACAAAGCGTGCTGAGGGTGGGACAGTGTCCATAGTGAAGTCAGTTCACTCTGTCATTTGTCCCATTTTTTAGACACATTGCTAGTAAGTTAATTTAAACACTTTACATTTGTGTAATACCTTTGTGAGTTAAATCTGTTGGCTGTCACACTACGTTGGTCTGACAGTACAACTGCTGTAACCATTACTTTGAAGTAGATACAGTAAAACATTATTCTTGGTTAAGTATTCCTGTGTGGAGTCTTGTTTCCCTTTGTATTGCTGACCAGGTGGAAGTTTGAGGTTGAAGGTAAAGACAAAATGTATATTATATTGTACACTGTGAAATTGTCTTTAAGTTTATCACACACTAACATTACACCACAGCTGTGTCAAGGGAACTGAGTCAAAATTTAGGGGACTAATAGCAGAGTACAGGCCCAAATAAAATATCAGCAGCTCCTTCGGGGGTCAGTGCTACATCTATTTAGACGATGTCATAGTGTTTGGCAGAACACCGGAGGAGCACGAAGAGCGCCTGGAGAAAGTCCTGAAGAGACTCCATGACGAAGGCATGAAGCTCTCCCTGGAGAAGTGCCATTTTTACCAACCTTCAGTGAACTACTTGGGCTACATTGTGTCCGCTGAAGGGGTGGCAACAGACCCACAGAAATTGGAGGCCGTCACCTCTTGGCCTAGGCTGACTGAACCTAGGTCCTTTTTTAGGGTTCTGTTCCTACTACAAACGGTTTGTGGAAGGGTTTGCTAAGATAGCCCACCCACTCACTGAGATGTTGAAGAATCAAGAAGGAACTGTCTCAGACTCAGAAGGTTCAGGGAAGCCAAAGGAAGGCCCCAGGAAGAAGAAAGAGTCCATCCAAGAAGAATGGACTCCACAGTGCGAAGAGGCCTTCAGACAGCTGAAATGGAGCCTTACCACTGCTCCGGTTCTTGCCTATGCAGACTCTACTAAATCCTACGAATTGCATGTAGATGCCAGCCGAGACGGGCTTTGCGGAGTGCTTTATCAGGAACATGACGGACAACAAAGGCCCATCGCCTATGTGAGCAGAAGTCTGATCCCCACTGAGAGGAACTATCCCACTGACAAACCGGAATTCCTGGCTTTAAAATGGGCTGTGGTAGATAAACTCAAGGATTAACTGTATGGTGCAGAGTTCGTGGTCAAGACGGACAATAACCACTCACTTACTTGCTCACCACCGCAAAGTTGGATGCTACCTGCCATAGGTGGTTGGCTGCACTCTCAGCTTTCACATTCAGCTTGAAGTACAGACCAGGAATGGGGAATAGAGATGCAGATGCATTGTCAAGAGGACCTCATTGCTCCCAGGGTCAATCAGAAGAATGGACCCAACTCACCCCAGAGGGATTGAGAGCCCTTTGTGATGGAGCACAACAGCAAGTAAAGGTGGAGCCAGAGCTGAAGAAGTTGGAGTGTCCGCTGCCGGGGTGCCTAAGTGCTACTGTAATGTCACTCAGATTGTAGAAGAGGGTTTACCAAAGTTGTCCAGAAGGGATCTTCGGTTAGACCAACAGGAAGACCCACTTTGTATCCTGGCACTGAAGGCTTTGGAGAGCAAACACCCTGACCTACTTCTCAAAAGCACTAAAAAGGAAGCTCGCCTCTTACACAAGGAGTGGGAGCGGTTGCAGTTGAAGCAAGGGTTGGTCTACCGAAGGGGCCCCTCTGAAGACAGTGAAGAGAAGTGGCAACTGTTTCTACCGGAGAAACACAGAGAGAAGGTACTGATTGCTCTGCATTATCACCATGGCCACCTGGGATCAGAAAGGACTTTCCAGCTGGTGAGGGACAGGCTCTACTGGCCCTACATGAGGACCGAAGTAGAGGGCTACTGTCATTCCTGCCTCCGGTGCATACAGAGGAAGACCTTGGCTCAGAGAGCTGCCCCAATGGGCCATTTGGAGAGCCAAAGGCCAATGGAGCTGGTCTGTATAGATTTCCTGTGTGTGGAATCAGACCTAAGTGGAAAAGGGAACATCTTAATAGTCACCGATCACTTTACCAGTTATGCCCAGGCGTTCCCTACCAAAGACCAACAGGCATCTATGGTGGCGAAGGTTCTGGTGGAAAAGTTTTTCGTCCACTATGGTCTACCCCAACTGATCCATTCAGATCAGGGAAGGGACTTCCAGAGTACTCTGATTCAAAGAGTGTTGGATCTCCTAGGTATCTGGAAATCCAGGACCACTCCCTACCACCCACATGAGACCCTCAGCCGGAAAGGTTTAACTGCAACAGGATACTCCCCCTACCGGTTGATGTTTGGAGAGAAGCCAGATTACCGGTAGACTCGGCCTTCGGAACCAGCCTGAATCATACCTCAAAGACCTCTCACAGAGGGTATGTGGATAGGTTGAGGAAGAGTCTGAAGACTGCCTACAACAAAGCTCAAGTCACATCAGACCATAGAGGGGACAGAAACAAAAGGAACTTCGACCTCAAGGTACGGGTTCAGAATCTACAACCCGGTGACCGAGTCCTGCTAAGGAATTTGGGCATCCCAGGCAGACATACATTAGCTGATCGCTGGAAATCACAGCCATATATTGTGAGCAGAAAACTTCCAGGACTTCCAGTGTATGAGATCAGGCCAGAAGGGAGCACTGGACCAGTAAAAACCTGGCATAGGAACCACCTCCTACCTCTCACAGAAGCAGTCAGGATAAATCTAGAAGAAGACCTACCTTCTACATCTACTGCTGTGCATCGACCGGTAACTAGGTCTTAGCCTGGATCCTCACTCACTGAAGATAGCGAGGAAGGGGAGATGGAAATAAGTTGGCTATGGCCATCTGAAACACCAGAAGCTGAAGTGAGTGTGCCACTTCAGACAAGAAGTGGAGCTAGTGGGATTCTTAGACCTGAAGCTCCAGAGTTTGTACCACTGTCTGGACACTCTGAGGAATACTTGTTCCCCACTGGCATCGAGATTCAGAAGTCTGAAATGGAGGAAAGTAACACTTGCCCAGAAGTGGTGACTATACCCCAAGACAGATCAACAGAAGATTTAGTGGAGTCTCAAACTCCTCTGTTGGGAACAGACGCTGAGGACTTTTCTGCTAGTGTCGAGTCCGAGGTACAGGAAAGTAAAGGAATTGGAGAAAATGCCAGTTTGCCTGAGACACCAAAAGTACAGAGAACAAAGAGAGTAATTCACCCGCCAAGCAAGCTGACTTATGATACCTTGGGTGAATGCTCTGAAGGGACTCAATTTACTGCCAGAAGAAATGTTGAGATGCCTGGTCCCTCTATTGTTGAGTCAGAAAGAAGCAACCCCATCTCACCCCTTGACACAATTGTACCAGACACCATGGTGTTAGCTGTAGGTACACAGAGCAGTCTCCCATCAAAAGATAATTAATGGGAGGCTCCTCTGTCAAGTTTGTGTTGTAAAATTAACCATTTAAGTTTGGACTCTGGTTATGAAAATATGACTTGTTTGTTATCATGCTAACCTGTTTTCTCCGCATGTAACTGATAACATGTAACAGGCAAAGATGTTTTCTAAAACCAAGATTCAAATATCTTTGGGGACCAAAGATTTAAAGCAGGGGGAGTATGTAGCGGCAGCATATTTACCTGTTAATGTAGTACAATGTTATCCTATGTACAGTGTTATAGTTTAGTATTTGGCGCCATCTAGCGACCAGAATGTGAATTGGACTTCAGTGTTTACTATCTCAGAGACATTAAGAGAATGGTACAGGAAGTGATTGTTTATTTACTTTTGACAAGAATTGACCTACCCAAGATGCCGAGTGTTCTTACCCAGCAACCCTCATGCACTGAACTGCATGCTGGGTAGGCTATAAAAGGACTCGGCGCGGCCATCTTAGGTCTCTTGGGAACGCATGGCCTGCCTGTGAGGATCTGTGTGGAGGTCTCCAGCAGAGCGCGGCCTACACCCATTGTGGAATGACCCAATCAGTGATCCCGCTGCATATCAGTGAGCTGGACAGACGGTGAAGCGTTACTGGGAAGGATCCAGTGAAGCCTGTCGGAGTCATCTGAGGGTCCCAGAACATCTAGCTGAGCGGAGCGGAGTGGCGTAGCAGTGTCGGCCGGCTGGAAACAGGACGATGTGCACCGTGAGCAGAACTGTTATACTCTACAGACCTGGTTGGGTGAGAGGGCTGCTGCCCAAAATTTCATTGACGCACTTTCACACACTTGCATCTATAACACAGTGCTGCTGGGATCTGTAGCCCCACAGAGGAGATTTAAAGGCATAAAGACTGAGTTTAATATAGGCCTCAAGCCTGCAGTTCACTACAGTTTGACACTGTAATATAACAAATTACTTGCACCGGAGACAGTTGCAGTGCAGCCGCAGCACAACTATAGTTCAACACTATAGTTCAACAGTTTGCTTTGACCCGGGTTTTGTTAACCACTGGATTACAAATTAACCTACACATAGCTAGCAGAAGACAGAAGAGAAGAAGGACTGCCTCTGTTAACTCAAGGCCTTGCATTTTACTGATCTATAGGGTTATTGTAATAAAAAGCAGTGGGAGCTCCCTAGTAATTGTGTTATGCTTTATTAAATTGCAATTGTCTCTTTTACATAAACAGAGCATACCAAGAGTGGGACAGTGCCCATAGTGAAGTCATTTCACTCTGCCATTGGTCCCATTTCATAGACGCATTTCTAAGAGATTAATTTAAACAACTTTTATTTGTATATTACTGTTGTTGAATTAAATCTGTTGGCTGTCAAACTACGTTGGTCTGACAGTACAACTGCTGTAATCATTATCTTAAAGCAGATATAGTACTATTGTGTGGAGTGTTGTTTCCTTTGAATTACTGACTAGGTGGAGAGCCGGAGGCTAAAGGTAAAGACAAAAGGTATATTATATTACTTACTGTGGAATTGTCTTTTAGTTCCTGCTACACATTGACATTACACCACAGCTGTGTCATGGGGACTGAGTCAAATTAAGGGGGTGTTATAGCAGAGTACAGGCCAAATCAAACATCAGCAGGTCCTTCAGGGGTCAGTGCTACACTTGCAGATGTTGGTCTCGAAGGTCCAGGCTGTGACAAGGAAATATCCATCTTCAGAGGGGAAGGCAGCAACATGCATCAATCCTTCTTATCTCCCTTTGAATCAAGTTGATGACTTGTGAGACTTGTCTTCCTTATTGGGAAAAAGAATTACTAGTTCCTTTATAGGCCTAAAGTAAAGGTGTGCAGAGCCTTCTTTCATTACTTTAACTTCTACTTTCTGTCCTTTTCCGTTGTTACTTGGCATAGTCTTTGTAATAATACCCATAGGCCAATGGTTGTGATGAGAATCTGTCTTTTTCAAGAGAACTATGTCTCCTACTTGTAGGTTGGGTTTGCTAGTTTGCTATTTACTGCAACTACGTTAGAAAGGTACTCCATCTTCCAGCGGTCCCAAAACACATTAGCAAGATGTTGAACCTGTTTCCATTGATGCTTGTAAACATTAGAGTAATGAATTTCCTCTGTGGGAATATTGGCTATCCCAATTTTTTGGGTAAGAAGAACGGCTGGAGTGAGCTTAGCCTTGCCCATGACAAATCCTACAGCCACTTCACTGCTGGGATCCGTAGCCCGAAGATAAGCCACGGCAGCGATGGCTTTGTTGGCTACATCGAAGAAAACATGGATCTCTCTTCTTGTGGCATTCTTTAAAGATGCTAGGGTGTAAGAGTGTAGTATCTGGAGTTGTTCTAATGCTTTTAGAGACTGTTTCCAGGATTCCCACCTTTGGAGTTTCTCTTTGAGTAAGGGGGTATCCCAGTCTAAGCTCTCAGAAGTAAATTGTCTCAGCAGGACCTTACCCTGAATGGTGAGAGGTGCTATGAAACCCACCGGATCATAAATGCTGTTTACTGTAGACAAAACTCCTCGCTTTGTTAAAGGCTTGTCATAGACTGATGCTTGAAATGTGAATGTGTCTTGCTTAACATTCCAAAACAATCCAAGACTGCGTTGAGTAATGGAAAGGTCAGATCCTAGTTGGAATTTCTTCACACTGATACCATAGTCAGCAGAAGGCACCTTGTCGCTATTGGAGACGATTTTGTGAAGTCTGAGGTTTGCAGTGGCAAGCATTTTCTGGGCTCTAGTGAGAAGGTCAACAGCTTCTTCTTCCGTAGGCAGAGATTTGAGTCCATCATCTACATAGAAATTCCTTTCGATGAACTGTCGTGCATCAGATCCAAATGCTTTCTCACCCTCCTGAGCTGTTTTTCTCAGTCCATAAATTGCTACTGCAGGAGAAGGACTTTTACCGAAAACATGTATCTTCACCCGGTAATCTATGACTTCTTTATTGACATCATTATTGTGGTACCACCGGAACCTGAGGAAGTTTCTGCAGTCTTCACAGACGATAAAACAGTGGAACATTTGCTGAATGTCAGCCATAACAGTAATTGGCTCTTGTCTGAAGCGAAGTAAAACACCTATAAGATCTTTGTCCAGATTAGGCCCAGTGAGAAGATTGTCACTGAGGGAGACACCTTCATGACAAGCACTTGAGTCGAAAACCACCCTAATCTGATCAGTCTTGCGAGGATGGTAGACACCAAAGAAAGGTAGGTACCAACATTCTTCTCCTTCCTTAAGAGGAGGTGCAGGCTCAGCATGATCTCTCTCAAACACTTTCTGCATAAAGTCCACAAAGTGCCTTTTCATCTCAGGCTTCCAGTTCAAACTGCGCTTTAAAGAAACAAAACGTGATTCTGCATGTCCCCTGTTGTTTGGCAGTCTCTTTTTTGGGGTACGAAATGGTAGAGGTGCTACCCAACTGTTGGAATCATCTTGTTAGAACTCTTTACTCATGGTTTTTAAGAATTCTTTGTCTTCCATGGCAGCTGCCAACTCATTGTCTTTAGTGGTTACCTTGAATACTGTGTTGCCGATGTTGTCATCCCAGAAATTAAGAGTTTTCTTATTGTCTTTTATGATGTACCGTTGTGCACCTTTTTCAAACAGTCTTTTTTTCACATTATAATTATGTGGTCATTGTGCAGAACAAGTAGTCTGTCCGTTTAACAGAACGTGTGTTTTAAAGGTAGAGACTGAGTAAGACCTTCTGCCTTTGTATCGACAAACATTGCCTATGATGACCCAGCCTAGATCCAGACACTGAGCATATGGTGCATCATGTAGACCGCTGATTTGCTGACGAACTTTGTGCACCCTTAAGATGTCTCGGCCGAGTAACAGCAGAAAATCAGCACTTCCGTTGAGGGTTGGTATTTAGTCGGCTATGTCTTTCAAGTGAGAATCCTGAAAGGCAGCTTCAGGAGTAGAGATCTCCTCTTTGTTGCTTGGAATCTGGTTGCACTCAGTTATAGTGGGCAAGGATATTTCAACATTGTCATTCAGAGGAGCAACTGCAAGACCGCTGTCTCTCCTACATAAGACTTCTGTAGTGTTGTCACAAGTGCTTAGGGTATAAGGTAGCTTTCACTAGCGGCTTGTTCTAAGACCCCTAACCTTGTCATGGCTGTGGCATGCTCACATTGTTTTTTCAAAACATCCATTTCGTGCAGCTTGAACTTCCATCTCTGCTTTCTGGTGTGCAGCTTGAACTTCCATCTCTGCTTTCTGAGCTACAGCTTCAGCGTATATCTCTGCTTTCTGGCGTGCAGCTTGAACTTCCACCTCTGCTTTCTCAGCTGCAGCTTGGGCTTCCATTTCTGCTTTCTTTTGGGTGAAAGCTGCCTGAATTTTAGAAGCTTCAGAATCTGCACGAGCCTTTATGAGTTGTTGAGTAGCAGTAGAAGATTTTGATTGTAGGGATTTGGAAGATCTTGTGGAGCATCTAGTAGATGCAAAGCGATAAGATCTGGATTCATGAAGCTTGTTATTTACACTTCTGCCTTTGTCTTTGTTTGCACCACTAAATTGTCTCTTTCAAGTTTGAGCTCCTCAAATCCCTTTGATTCTTCCCATGACCCTCGAGTGTTGTACCACTTTAAGAGATCAGTATATTTAAAGCAGTGTTCCACCCCAAAAAAAATAAAAGCCAGCAGCTACACATACTGCAGCTGCTGGCTTTTAACAATAGGACACTTGCCTGTCCTGGAGTCCCACGATGTCGGCCCCGCAGCTGATTTTTCCATCAGCTGTCGGGTGCTGGCACCGCCATTGCGGGTAAGGGAACCCGGCAGTGTCAAAGACAGGCATCCTGTCCCCCTTCCCCCCCGAAAGGTGCCAATTGTGGCACCGGAGAAGGAGAGAAGACAAATGAGCGGAAGTTCCACTTTTGAGTGGAACTCCGCTTTAACACAGTCTTTGATAACTCTCATAAGCAACATTCACTTGCTTAATAGCGCTTTCTAGTTGTAATGGCTCAAAGGATTGTTAGGAAAGAGCAGACATACATTTAACAGTATTAGACCATAAGTCATTGATATTAAGCAGCAGTTCTTCTTTGTCAGATTTAAGATTCTTTTGCACTTTCCATGTTGGTTATGTTAAGCATTTTTCTCTTTTGTTTGATTCAGAGTTTAATTCCTGGTCTGGAAGGAGTCCCGATTCTGGTCGTACATCCCCAGATTGCATATTGTCTTGCTTAAACATCTTGTTAACAAGGAGATGGTTTATAGCAGTCTTTCCAGCAGCAAATGTATCAATTTGCAGTGCCTTGGCTCAGGTTTCCTAGGCTACAGTTGCAGAAAGGTTTACTTTGACTTTCTTATTATGCCGCGTACACACGGTCGGACTTTTCGTCTACAAAAGTCCAACGGACGCTGACGGACTAAAGCTGGCTGGTAATCCGATCGTGTGTGGGCTTCTCCGGACTTTCAACGTACTTTTTTAGCCTCAAATCCGACGTACTTTAGATTTGAAACATGCTTCAAAACTTTACTTCGTAACTACGACGGAC
Source organism: Lithobates septentrionalis (assembly GCA_037952835.1). Taxonomy (NCBI): domain Eukaryota; kingdom Metazoa; phylum Chordata; class Amphibia; order Anura; family Ranidae; genus Lithobates; species Lithobates septentrionalis. The sequence continues at coordinate 7,627,169 of JBBDGP010000295.1, forward strand.
CCCGAAATCCGCTCGTCTGTGTGCTAGTCCGACGGACAAAAAGCCACGCTAGGGCACCTATTGGCTACTGGCTATGAACTTCCTTATTTTAGTCCGGTGTACGTCATCACGTACGAATCCGTCAGACTTTTGTGTGGTCGTGTGTAGGCAAGTCCGTTCGTTAGAAAGTATGCCGCAAGTCCGCCGAAAGTCTGCCGGAAGTCTGTCGGAAGTCTGTCGGACAGGCTGTCTGACTTTTGTAGACGAAAAGTCCGACCGTGTGTACGCGGCATAAGAGTTCACAGACAAAAGCCATGTGCTAATGCATACAGAGGCAGTGTATAAACTGTTTGTATGGCACAGTTGTATGAACATTCACAGCATTAACCACTTGCCTACCAGGCACTTACACCCCCTTCCTGCCCAAGCCATTTTTCAGCTTTCAGCGCTGTCGCACTTCAACTGACAAATGCGTGGTCGTGCTACACTGTACACAAAAATATTTTTTATCATTTTCTTCACACAAATAGAGCTTTCTTTTGGTGGTATTTAATCACTGCTGGCTTTTTTATTTTTTACAAAAAAAAAAGACCAAAAATTTTGAAAAAAAAGGTTTTTCCTTTTTTACTGTCAGTAAATTTTGTAACAAAGTAATTTTTCACCTTCACTGATGTGCGCTGATAAGGCGGCACTGATGGGTACTGATAGGCTGAACTGGTGGGCATTGATGAGGTGGCACTTATGGGCACTGATGAGGCGGCACTTATGGGCACTGATGAGGTGGCACTGATGAGGAGCTACTAATATGTCGCACTTATAGGCACTGATATGTGGCACTGATGAGCACTGATAGGCGGTGCTGATGGGCACTGTTAGATGGCACTGTTGGGCACAAATTGGCAGCACTGGTGGGCACTGATAGGCGGCACTGATGGGCACTGATAGGCGGCACAGATAGGCTGCATGGATAGGCGGTACTGATGGGCACTGATGGGCATTGATGGGTGGCACTGATGGGTGACACTGATGGACATTGATCGACAGCAGTGATGGGCATTGATGGGCAGCACTGACAGGCGGCACCGATTGCCAGCACTGACTGGCATTGTTAATGGGCACTGATTGGTGGCACTTGTGGGCACTGATTGCTGCCACTGGTGGGCACTGAAACAAAGAATAGAATATAATGAGGCTTGTTTTAATCATGCAAATAGATTCGGTACCGTCACTCTATGGTTGCCTTCCAACCCCCATAACCTATGTAACAAGTCTGGGACAACTTGTTACACTGGTGGGCACTGATTGCTGGCATTGGTGGGCACTGTATGGTGACACTGTTTTACTATACCGCAATCAGGGCACTGATGATCAGTGCCCTGATTACATTCCTACATGTCTCTCTGCGTGGAGATGCCGCTGATCGGCTCTCCTCGCCACACAATCTGTCAGTGTGGGGCGAGGAGCGCCGATTACCAGCACTTCCTTGTTTACATGTGACCGGCTGGGATTGGACACAGCCGATCACATGGTTAAAGAGCTGCGGACGCGGCTCTACAGAGATCTGGGTCGCGCCATGTCCTAGCAACACAGTACAAAATATTTTACAGCGCACACATACAAGAATGACATTTCCTGCAGGGCTAGTTAAAAACACCTGAACATATTCAAAAAATACGGGGGTTTGGTCACACTATATGATCATATAGTGCTAAGCCCACTTACTGCGACAATAATTCGGGGTACTTTGTCGCAGTAAGTGGGCTTAGCACTATATGATCATATAGTGTGACCAAACCCCCGTATTTTTTGAATATGTTCAGGTGTTTTTAACTAGCCCTGCAGGAAATGTCATTCTTGTATGTGTGCGCTGTAAAATATTTTGTACTGTTTGTAGGTCTTATAGCAGCACCATCTTGAATTTAAACGCTTTGTATGGTGTGCCCCCCAAATATGTTCTTGTATAATTGTAATAGGCCCTGACCAGGTCTTTTGGGCTGGAGCACCCCTCCTCCTCCCCATTACCTCCTATTTAGTGGCCACCAGTGTTTAGGATGTATCCCTTTCAGTTCTCCCACATAGAGGAGTTCAGCTCCCATGGTTGAGACAAAGGATCTTCCATTCTATTACTAGTGTAGGACCCACTAATTCGGGGTACTTTGTCGCAGTAAGTGGGCTTAACACTATATGATCATATAGTGTGACCAAACCCCCGTATTTTTTGAATATGTTCAGGTGTTTTTAACTAGCCCTGCAGGAAATGTCATTCTTGTATGTGTGTGCTGTAAAATATTTGTACTGTTTGTAGGTCTTATAGCAGCACCATCTTGAATTTAAACGCATTGTATGGTGTGCCCCCCAAATATGTTCTTGTATATTGTAATAGGCCCTGACCAGGTCTTTTGGGCTGGAGCACCCCTCCCCCTCCTCATTACCTCCTATTTAGTGGCCACCAGTGTTTAGGATGTATCCCTTTCAGTTCTCCCACATAGAGGAGTTCAGCTCCCATGGTTGAGACAAAGGATCTTCCATTCTATTACTAGTGTAGGACCCACTAATTCGGGGTACTTTGTCGCAGTAAGTGGGCTTAGCACTATATGATCATATAGTGTGACCAAACCCCTGTATTTTTTGAATATGTTCAGGTGTTTTTAACTAGCCCTGCAGGAAATGTCATTCTTGTATGTGTGCGCTGTAAAATATTTTGTACTGTTTGTAGGTCTTATAGCAGCACCATCTTGAATTTAAACGCATTGTATGGTGTGCCCCCAAATATGTTCTTGTATATTGTAATAGGCCCTGACCAGGTCTTTTGGGCTGGAGCACCCCTCCCCCTCCTCATTACCTCCTATTTAGTGGCCACCAGTGTTTAGGATGTATCCCTTTCAGTTCTCCCACATAGAGGAGTTCAGCTCCCATGGTTGAGACAAAGGATCTTCCTTTCTATTACAAGTGTAGGACCCACTAATTCGGGGTACTTTGTCGCAGTAAGTGGGCTTAGCACTATATGATCATATAGTGTGACCAAACCCCCGTATTTTTTGAATATGTTCAGGTGTTTTTAACTAGCCCTGCAGGAAATGTCATTCTTGTATGTGTGCGCTGTAAAATATTTTGTACTGTTTGTAGGTCTTATAGCAGCACCATCTTGAATTTAAACGCATTGTATGGTGTGCCCCCCAAATATGTTCTTGTATGTCCTATGTCCTGACCGCGATCGCCGTGCTGCGTGCTCCTACTGGCACGCTAAAGCGGCCATTCCGGGACGCCCACATATTACGGTGTCCCAGAACGAGAGCCGCACCGCACCGCCGTCATTTGACAGTGGGCGGGCAGCAACCAGTTAATATTGTCCTGTGGCTGATGAGTGCTATGCTGAGACCTGCTTGCAAATACATGCTTGTGTAGTAATGGCTGCACTGTTTGATAGCTGCTATTTTCACTGTCCATATAACATCTCACTATTAGGGATGAGCCGAACACCCCCCCCCCCGGTTCGGTTCGCACCAGAACCTGCGAACGGACCGAAAATTCGCACAAACGTTAGAACCCCATTGACGTCTATGGGACTCGAACGTTCGAAATCAAAAGTGCTCATTTTAAAGGCATCATGGTATTGTCCTAAAAAGGGTTTGGGGACCCGGGTCCTGCCCCAGGGGACATGTATCAATGCAAAAAAAACTTTTAAAAACGGCCGTTTTTTCGGGAGCAGTGATTTTAATGATGCTTAAAGTAAAAAAAAAAAAAGTGAAATATTCCTTTAAATATCGTACCTGGGGGGTGTCTATAGTATGCTTGTAAAGTGGCGCGTGTTTCCCGTGCTTAGAACAGTCCCTGTACAAAATGACATTTTTAAAGGAAAAAAAGTCATTTAAAACTGCTTGCAGCTTTAATGTAATGTCGGGTCCTGGCAATATGGATGAAAATCAGTGAGACAAACGGCATGGGTACCCTCCAGTCCATTACCAGGCCTTTTGGGTCCTGTATGGATATTAAGGGGAACCCCGCACCCACATTAAAAAAAGGAAAGGCGTGGGGCCCCCAGGCCCTATATACTCTGAACAGCAGTATACAGGTGGTGCAAACAAGACAGGGACTGTAGATTTGTTGTTAAGTAGAATCTGTTTGTAATTTTGAACTGGTACATTTTTAAAGTGTAGCTCCAGCCAAAAAAAACCTGTTTGTAAGCTTTTTGGAAAACATAGGGAAGGGTTATCACCCCTGTGACATTTGTTTTGCTGTCTGTGCTCCTTTTCAGAAAATTTCACCTCACTTTTTGTCCCAATGACAAATGTTTTTTGAAAATTTAGGGTTTTTAGTGAAACAAGGATTGGTGATAAAGCATCAGTGGAAAGGAAAAAAGTTTTTCCCATATTAACTCTTACAGGAGAGAATTTTCCTTCCTATGGGGTAGATTTCATCTCACTTCCTGTTGTCTCCTTCCATTTGCAAGTAGGAGTCGTTTGTAAGTTGGATGTTTGAAAGTAGGGGCCTGCCCTATATACTCAGCAGAAATTTGGGCCTTAGGTGTTGTTGTGGCCTCAACACTGTAAGCCCTCACAGGGCCCTGCTGTGAAATATTAGATCAAAAATTGTAATTACATGCCCCTGTTGAACAGGGCCAGAAAAATTGGGCCTTTGGTGATGGTGGCGGTGGTGCTGGTGCCACAACACTGTAACTCCTCACAGTTACTCTTGGTGGGCGCTGGAACGGACCCTGCTGTGAAATATTAGATCAAGAATTGTAATTACATGCCCCTGTTGAACAGGGGCTGAAAAATTGGGCCTTTAGTGGTGGTGTTTGGTACTGGTGCCACAACACTGTAAGTCCTCACAGTTAATCTTGGTGGGCGCAGAAACGTGCCCTGCTGTGAAATATTCAATCAAGAATTGTAATTACATGCCCCTGTTGAACAGGGCCAGAAAAATTGGGCCTTTGGTGGTGGTGGTGCTGGTGGCACAACACTGTAAGTCCTCACAGTTAATCTTGGTGGACGCAGAAACGGGCCCTGCTGTGAAATATTCGATCAAGAATTGTAATTACATGCCCCTGTTGAACAGGGGCTGAAAAATTGGGCCTTTGGTGGTGGTGGTGTTGGTGCCACAACACTGTAAGTCCTCACAGTTAATCTTGGTGGGCGCAGAAAGGGGCCCTGCTGTGAAATATTAGATCAAGAATTCTAATTACATGTCCCTTTTGAACAGGGGCTGAAAAATTGGGCCTTAGGCACTGGTGCTGGTGCCACAACACTGCAACCCCTCACAGATACTCTAGTTGGAATGCAGGAACGAGCCCTGCTGCAAAAGAATTGCATCAAAAATGGTAATTACACGCCCCTGTTGAACAGGGGCTGAAAAATTGGGCCTTAGTCACTGGTGCTGGTGCCACAACACTGCAACCCCTCACAGATACTTTAGTTGGAGCACAGGAACTAGCCCTGCTGCAAAGAATTGCATCAAAAATTGTAATTACATGCCCTTGTTAAACAGGGGCTTAAAAATTGGGCCTTAGGCACTGGTGGCGGCGCCCAGAACCAAAAATGTTCTTACAAGCTATCAGCATGATCATTGAGGATTAAGAGGATAATTACTCAGCATAACAGGATAGTCACTCAGCATCAGCATAGGCAGTCTTTGAAGGGATCTGACATTTCAAAAAACAATATTCGGTTACATCAGCATCAGGTGCTTGGTAGCTGGTGGTGATCCAAGACTGATTCATTTTTATGATAGTCAGTCGATCGACCGAGTCGGTGGACAGACGCACCCTGTGATCGGTTACAAAGCCTCCAGCAGCACTGAATGTGCGTTCCGAAAGAACGCTGGATGCAGGACAGGCCAGTAGCTCAATTGCATACTGTGCAAGCTCTGGCCAGTGATCCATCCTCTAGACCCAGTAACTCAGAGGATTTTCGGTGGGAAAGGTGTCCAAGTCAGATCTTGCCCCTAGGTATTCCTGCACCATGTAAAACAGAAGCTGGCGAGGGTTGCTGGAACCGATCATACCTTGGGGCTGCGGACTAAAAAATTGTCTGAACGCATCGGTCAGACGGCCACCTTCTCCACCGCTCCTTCTTTGACTGACCGAAGCCTCAGCAACACGTTGTCCAGAAACAGGAGTTTGTAACCTCCCAGTCTCTGGGAACGCATTGCACAGACCTTTCTGCAAGGCCTTTCTGAAGATGTTTCATCCTCTGCTCCCTCTGCGACAGCAAGATAAGGTCCGCAACCTTACCCTTGTAACGTGGATCAAGGAGGGTTGCCAGCCAGTATTGGTCCTTCTCCTTGATACCATGAATTACGATGATCTTTACGCAGGCTTTGCAGGATCAGGGAGGCCATGCAGCGTAGGTTTGCTGAGGCATTCGGTCCAAAGTCCTCTGGGTCACTAAGGATGACATGGTCCGCAGCCACCTCCTCCCAGCCACGTACAAGTACATGTGTTTCTTGGGACTGATCCCTTAAAGACTGCTGCTGATGCTGAGTGCCAGGCTCCACCTCCATACTGACACAATCCTCCTCCTCTTCCTCCTCTTTCTCCTCCTCCTCCTCTTCGTGTGTGATCGGCGGGCACGCAGGAACACTGTCTGGATAAAGGGAGCCTTGAGGGCTAAGAAAGTCCTCCTCTTCCTGCCTCTGTTCTGCCTCAAGTGCCATGTCCATTATTCCACGCAGCGTGTGCTCCAACAGGTGGACAAGGGAGACAGTGTCACTGATGCATGCACTGTCACTGCTCATCATCCTCGTGGCCTCCTCAAATGGTGACAGGACAGTGCATGCATCCCTGATCATGGCCCACTGGCGTGGGGAAAAAAAACAAGCTCCCCTGACCCTGTCCTGGTGCCATAGTCGCACAGGTACTCATTGATGGCCCTCTGCTGCGTGTGCAGCCGCTGCAGCATGGCCAACATTGAATTCCCCCTGGTGGGCATGTCACAGATTAGGCAGGTTCTTGGGCAGGTTAAACTCCTTTTGGAGGTCTGCCAGCCGAGCACTGGCATTATATGACCGGCGGAAATGCACACAGACTTTCCTGGCCTGCCTCGGGACATCCTGTAAGCCCGGGTACCTGCCCAAGAACCGCTGCACCACCAAGTTAAGGACGTGAGCCAAACAGGGCACATGGGTCAGTTGTCCCTGTTGGAGGGCGGAGAGGAGGTTAGTGCCATTGTCGCAAACCACCATTCCTGCCTTAAGTTGGCATGGCGTCAACCACCTCTGAACCTGCCCCTGCAGAGCTGACAGAACCTCTGCCCCAGTGTGGCTCCTGTCCCCCAAGCACACCAGCTCAAGCACCGCATGGCATCTTTTGGCCTGCGTACTTGCGTAGCCCCTTGGATGCCTACGGAGCACCACTGGTTCCGAGGACAAAGCACAGGAAGAGGCCATGGAGGAAGAAGAAGAGGAGAGGGTGGAGGAGAGAGGTGTGTCACAATCATTAGTAGTGGCATTTTGGAGGCGTGGTGGCGGAACAACCTCCAACACTACTGCACCTTGTCCTACATCCTTCCCAGCTGCCACAGAGTGACCCAATGCGCCATGAAACTTAAGTAACGTCCCTGTCCATGCCTGCTGGACCATGAGTCAGTGGTAATATGCACCTTACTGCTGACCGCCCTGTCCAGCGAGGCCAAGACATTGCCTTCCACATGCCGGTAGAGAGCCGGAATCGCCTTCCGTGAGAAAAAGTGGCGTTTGGGTACCTGCCACTGAGGAACCGAACATTCCACAAACTCACGGAAGGGGGCAGAGTCTACCAACTGAAAAGGTAGCAGTTGAAGTGCTAGCAATTTTGCCAAGCTAGCATTCAACCGCTGGGCATGTGGATGGCTGGGAGCGAACTTCTTTCAGCGGTGCAGCAGCTGGGGCAGGGAAATTTGCCTGGTACAATCTGACGTCGGTGTACCGAAAGCAGATTGCCCACAAGTACTTGGCTGTGACACACTTAATTCTACACCTTCATTCCTCTCAGTGCAGGTCTCAGAGAGGACTGAAGGTATAGTGGGGTTGGAGATCTCAGCTGATGAGGAGCAAGGAGAGGTCCTCTTTGTTCTTTGGTGTGGGTCTTTTAGATACGCTTGCCAACGAACTGCATGGCAGGTCAACATATGTCTGGTCAAGCATGTGGTGCCCAAGCGGGAGATGTTTTGGCCACGCGAGATACGCTTGAGACATATGTTGCAAATAGCAGCGGTGCGATCTGATGCACTCGTCTCAAAAAAGGCCCACACCAAAGAACTTTTAGAATAACGCGCAGAGACAGCAGCGCCCTGCACATGCGGAGCTTTGCTGTGTGATGCAGTCAGTGTGCTGCCCTTAGGCTGGCCCTTGGAGGGCATCCTGCCTTGTTGGTGATGTGCCTCCTCCTCCTCCTCTCTCCTATCAGGCACCCACGTTGAGTCAGTGACCTCATCATCCCCTCCCTCCTCATCATTGGAGCAAACCTGGCAGTATGCTGCAGCAGGGGGAGCATGACTGCCAGATTGCTGTCCTTCTTGGGCACCCCCTCTGTCCGTGCTCATGTTACTGCCTTCATCTAGCTCAGTATCATCATCAGAGCCTTCTAAACGCTGGGAATCCTCCTGGAGCATGTACCCAACACTGTGGTCAAACAGTTCGAGGGACTCCTCAGGAGGACATGGTGGGGCTAGCGAAGGAGTCACTGATGCCATTGAGCCGAGGGAAGAGGCCGCGTTGGCAGCTGCTTTGCCAGACAAAGTACCCTTAGTTAGTGAGAGAGGATGAGGAGGATGAGGATGGCTTGGTCATCCACTCGACCAAGTCTTCCGCATGTTGCGGCTCAACACGGCCAGCTGCCGAAAAAAAGGCCAAACATGTCCCACGGTCACGTGCTGATGAGGATGCACCGTCTCCACGACCAGCACTGTTGCCTCTAGACATAGAGCCTGCTTGTCCTCTTTTTTTGGCTTGTGACTGTCTGCCTCTCCTTGTTGGCCTTCCAGACATACTAATGGCCTGTAGCTGCACTAACCTGGGATATATATATATATATATATATATATATATATATATATATATATATACTGATACTGCAGCTAGCAAAATCAACTGCCTGCCTGTAGTATGAGAACACCACCAACCTTCTACAGGTAGCTTTAGCTGAACACTGTGCAGAGCTCGCAAAAAATTAACTTGTAGCTTATTTATCTGCCTGCGGTAGTGATAGGATCAGGAAAATACCACCAACCTTCTACAGGTAGCTTTAGCTGAACACTGTGAAGAGCTTGCAAAAAACTAACTTGTAGCTTATTTAGCTGCCTGCGGTAGTGAGAGGATCAGAAAAACACCACCAACCTTCTACAGGTAGCTTTAGCTGAACACTGTGCAGAGGTCGCACTACACTAACTTGTAGTTTTAGCTGAACACTGTGAGGAGGACGCACTACACTAACTTGTAGCTTTAGCTGAACACTGTGCAGAGGTCGCACTACACTAACTTGTAGTTTTAGCTGAACACTGTGAGGAGGACGCACTACACTAACTTGTAGCTTTAGCTGAACACTGTGAGGAGGACGCACTACACTAATGTAGCGCTGGTAGATTTGCGATCTACCATATGTTAGGTAAATTTAGTAACTTGTTCGTTAAATAGGTTAAGTTTGCCTCTGTTCCAGCTTGGCTGACGTTGTATGTGTTTCCGGACTGACCGGTGGGTGACGCTGTTATTACTGGTCAGTGTTGGAAAGGCAACGTGTCGAAGCGCATGGATGCTCTTCTGTCCCGGAGACAACTCGGTGGAGGTGGTCCTCCGAGTTGCAATCTGGGCGAGGGTATTTATGGGACAGACGCCATATTGAGGGGTTCGTTTTTCAGCCACCTGCTGGCCCTCCTGGCCAACAGGTATGCATTACAGAGCAATCTTGTGGTCCTCCATTCCGGAGGCCCACGCCGCTGCGGCGCAGGGGTGGGCCCAGAAGCTTGTCTGGGGCCTGACACAGCAGCCGAGGAATGGTCCTGAGCTGTCTATCCAAAGGGAGGAAGCTGGACAACCGAGGAGATCCCAGGGGAGGACCCGTCATGGAAGGATCACGCGGCGTGCTGGTCTGGAGAGGGGCCTGGTGACTCGGTTGGAGGACGTATCCTAAAAGTAACTATACAGCATAGTGTTGCTGGGTTGGCTTAAAGGTTCAAGCACTGTGACTGACGTTCATTGCAGAAAAGACCAATACATCCTGTGGCAGAGGATCGTACTGGTTTATCCCAAACAAGTCTGTGGCAGAGACTTTTGTTTGTGCTATGTACTGGCTAGGCAAGTGAGAGAGGCCTATCCAAGCGAGCAAGGAGTGTGTCCCACGAGGGGAGCACATTCTATTATAATATCTAAATCCTACCAGGACATTTGTCAAGAACCTAATGAGAAGATATTTGAGTTTCTTCTGCAGTTTCCCTTCTGCCTCTTTCCTGCTATTTCCTTAGTAAATTGTTCAATAAAGCATTGAAAACGTACTCAAGTGTTGGTGCGTGTGTCATCCAGAGGTAAACTCAACGGAACCCCTAGACTCGGTGCTGGTAAAACAGAGGGAAGGAGAGTGAAGTAACAGGCCCGCTTAAACCAGCAGCTCCACCGAGAGTTAGTGCTACACTAACTTGTAGCTTTAGCTGAACACTGTGCAGAGGTCACACTACACTAACTTGTAGTTTTAGCTGAACACTGTGAGGAGGACGCACTACACTAACTTGTAGCTTTAGCTGAACACTGTGAGGAGGACGCGCTACCCTAACTTGTAGCTTTAGATGAACACTGTGCACTACACTAACTTGTAGCTTTAGCTGAACACTGTTCAGAGGACGCACTACACCAACTTGTAGCTTTAGCTGAACACTGTGCAGAGGTCTCACTTGTAGCTTTAACTGAACACTGAGGAGGACGCACTACACTAACTGTAAATAGTCTAGCTGCCTGACTGTGGTACTATAAAGATCAAAAGAACACCAATTTTCTTCAGGTAGCTGTAAATACTGTAACAACCCAAGCCTGCCTGTCAGTAGCAAGATAACAGGAACGGATCTAGCTAAACTGAATACAGTGTATATATATATATATATATATATATATATATATATATATATATATATATATATATATATATATATACAACACCTGGGATGCATATGTATACACAATACACTGTAAGTGCAGCTAACTCACTGACTGTCCTGCCTAATCTATCTAAATTAAATCAAATGACACTGTTTCTCTGTATCTCTCTCTCAATGCCGGAACACACACTACACAGGGCCGCCGTGCAGGCGGCCTTATATAGTGTGGGGCGTGTACTAAATCCCCTGAGCCATAATTGGCCAAAGCCTCCTTGGCTTTGGCCAATTATGGCTCTCTGTTCAGACGGCGCTGTGATTGGCCAAGCATGCAGGTCATAGTGCATGCTTGGCCAATCATCAGCCAGCAATGCACTGCAATGCCGCAGTGAAATATGGGCCGTGACGCGCCACACGAATTTGGCGCGAACGGCCCATATCGTTCCCATTCGGCGAATGGGCGAACAGACGATGTTCGAGTGGAATATGGGTTCGACTCGAACACGAAGCTCATCCCTAGCAAAGACATTAGGTGTGGCCAAATCAACTGTTTGGAACATCCTTAAAAGAATAAACGCACCAGTGAACTCAGCAACACCAAAAGACCCGGAAGACCACAGAAAACAACTGTGGTGGATGACCGAAGAATTCTTTCCCTGGTGAAGAAAACACCCTTCACAACAGTTGGCCAGATCAAGAACACTCTCCAGGAGGTAGGTGTATGTGTGTCAAAATCAAAGTCAACAAGCAAGAAAAGACTTCACCAGAATGAATACAGAGGGTTCACCACAAGATGTAAACCATTGGTGAGCCTCAAAAACAGGAAGGCCAGATGGACAGATGAGACCAAGATCAACTTGTACCAGAGTGATGGGAAAAGAAGAGTACGGAGAAGGAAAGAAACTGCTCATGATCCAAAGCATACCACCTTATCAGTGAAGCATGGTGGTGGTAGTGTCATGGCGTCGGCATGTATGGCTGCCAATGGAACTGGTGCTCTTGTATTTATTGATGATGTGACTGCTGACAAAAGCAGCAGGATGAATTCTGAAGTGTTTCGGGCAATATTACCTGCTCATATTCAGCAAAATGCTTCAGAACTCATTGGACGACGCTTCACAGTGCAGATGGACAATGACCCGAAGCATACTGCGATAGCAACCAAAGAGTTTTTTAAGGGAAAGAAGTGGAATGTTATGCAATGGCCAAGTCAATCACCTGACCTGAATCCGATTGTGCATGCATTTCACTTGCTGAAGACAAAACTGAAGGGAAAATGCCCCAAGAACAAGCAGGAACTGAAGACAGTTTCAGTAGAGGCCTGGCAGAGCATCACCAGGGATGAAACCCAGTGTCTGGTGATGTCTATGCGTTCCAGAATTCAGGCTGTAATTGAATGCAAAGGATTTGCAACCAAGTATTAAAAAGTTAAAGTTTGATGGATGATTGTTAATCTGTCCCATTACTTTTGGTCCCTTAAAAAGTGGGAGGCACATATACAAACTGTTGTAATTCCTTCACCTGATTTGGATGTAAATACCCTCAAATTAAAGCTGAAAGTCTGCAGTTAAAGCACATCTTGTTCTGTTTCATTTCAAATCCATTGTGGTGGTGTATAGAGCCAAAAAGATTAGAATTGTGTGTCCAAATATTTATGGGACCTGACTGTAGATATGCTGACTCTGAGTTCCAGTGCCACACCACAGTTCCTGCAGGTGAGAAGCTCTTTTCCAGGCTGGTTGGACAACAGTTGAAGGATCTCCCCATGACCGCAGCTCTTGTCTGCAGGTCCTTGACAGACAGATGCCACACTATCCTCAGTGGCCCCTGCAACTGGACATCATCCTCAGGGGCCACTACAAATGGTGTTTTCAGGAACATTCATCTGGAAGTATCTCTATTAAAGCAGTATTTAACCCAAAAGCAAACATTTATTATTGCCCATACCATGTGGCTGAATACATGGGGTCTCTGTACCGCAGATTCACTCCCAGTTGCTTTTTGGGGGATCCAATGGCTAGGGAGGGAGGCAGAATACCAAACACTCTAGGTACTGGAGGATCTTTCACCTGAGCCTGGTATCGCTCCTCGCTGTCTGGCTGGCTCCAGTTTATGCTTACCCGTTGGAACTATTCTCCTGTTCCGACTCTCCTGCTGAGTTTACCCTTTTGGTGGCCTTCTTCTTATACCCCAAATGTGCTTTACAGACCCTGTTCTTCTGATACGCCATGTGCCACAATTCATCCTTTTGAATAACTTCAGACTAGGCTTAAGAACAGTTAAAAAAGCTTTACTTAAAAGCTGCAATGATATAGTCCACAAACGTTTAAGTCCCTAGCTAACTAGTTCTCAGCTGCCCAGGCATACCTTTTACAGGTAGAAGTCCATCATGGCAAAGTCCTTAGCAGGTAGAACCCCTTAGGGTATTAGTGATCAAGGGTTGCTTAGGGTTACATTCTCTTCTGGACTGGACCTTCTTCTTCTTATTTCCATGCAGTCCTGCTCACTCCCTGAGCCCAGCCTTCCCACTGATTTATAGGCTGGACAGGTTGGAGGGCAGAATCCAAAAAGGCCAGGAAACCGGCAGACCCAAAGTTAACCCTTTCCCACCTAGGGAGCCCATACTCCCCAACTAACAGCAACCCACCATGGAGGCCCCTGCCTACACACTGCCTTTTACAAATAAATCCCACAATAAATATTATTTTCCCAATTTGTCAAAGTAGAGTATATTCCCCCATAATTAGGAGATATTGAATGTCAAAAAGCGGGCGCAACGTTTGCTTGCCAATATGCTAGTTAAATAATTGAAAAAATAAAATAAAACCTTGAATCATTTTCTCTGTATGTGTTTCTGTAGAGCTCTATTACATTTGAATACTGCTGATTAATAATCAGGGAGATCCCTTCTGTTCTTTTTCAGCACATTTTGCTCCTGAACATAAAACAATGGCTGGCAGTGAACACCCGATGACACGGTAAGCTAATTCGCTCTGCGCAGCAGCCTCCATTGCTTCATACAACAAAAAGATTCTTTAATTTGAAAGCTTTCATAGCACAAAGTGTGGGGAGTATGGAGTATTTAATATGTACTTACATGCAGTCTTACAAGTAAAATTCTGGTAACTCTCTAAAAGCAATTCTTTTACAAATACTACATTTGTCACAGTGCCACAGAAACCAGAGGAAGTTCCTATGGTCTTCTTGTACCATAAAGCAATGTCAGCTGTAATGGCCAACTGCTCTTTTCTGAACTTCATAAGTACTCCTGCAATACTGTTGGTTAAGTTAGAGACAATAAAAAGAATGAGTCAGTGATACACCTTGATACTTGGCTCTGGAGTTGAACACTACTCTGTTTTGTTTTGTGTTATGTGGGTGATACACTCCAAAGAAGGGGAGATAATTGCACTCATCATGTTCTTGTAATGGTGGCACTGACTCAGCATTATCTTTGTTGAATATCTTCTTCATAAAGCCAACAAAACAGTTTTTCATTTCAGGTTTGTTCTTTAGTGTTTGCTGCAGCTATGCAAATCTGGAAAAGACCCGCTTCCACAACATGATTGTGTGGAAGCTTGGTTCTTACAGCTCAAAAGGGTAAACTTGCAACCCAGCTATTGGAGTTATGCATGAAGAATTCAATGTCCATTACTCTGATAAATTCTCTGTCCTCAACTGACAGAGCTATTTTATTGTTTTCAGGTGTAGTACAAAACACTATACCTTCTAAGTTGTCATCACAGAGGATAGAAGTGACATTGGACACTTGGATGATGTCTATAGCCTTCTCCCTCACTTCATAATGATGAGGACATGGTTTGAAATTAATGGTACATCCATTTAATAGAACATTTTAGATGAATTTTGAAGAAGTTGACCTTGGATGGTTTCAGCATTTTGTCCAAACATACATTACCCACTATTACCCAGCCTAGATCAAGTCTATGTGCATATGGAGTGTGCATGCTGGGTTGAACAAAAACAAACTTAAAGTGTGTACCAGGCTTTAGTTAGTTCTGCTAAAGAGTCCTTTATATTAGTGTCCCTTTAAGCGGACCTTCAGTCATTTTTTCCTGTTTCTTGTCTGGTAAAATGCCTAGGCTTATGACATCATGCACAGCTCTCTCTCTCATTCTTGTGAGAGTTTGCCAGGAAGGGAGTGGGGTGAGTCCTAAGAGGACCAATGAGAGCTGCAGGGCTGTAGAGCTGGAGGTGTGCCTCTGTGTGTCTGTGTAAATCCAGGAAGTTAACAGGCAGCAGCTTCAGCTGCCCAACATTAAAATGGTTGCAGCCAGACTCAGTGGAGGGAGATTTCTGCAGCATATTTGGCAAGTACAGAATCACAGTATATATAAAATAATATGCAAAGTGGTTGGAGGGAAGCTTCAGAAAGGCAAAGATGTTTTTATTACAAATTATGTGAGCAGACTGCAGTTCCTCTTTAAGAAGGTTGTATGATTTGTAGACAGCTGCCGATAGCCTTCATTGGCGGTAGATAGGCAATCAATAGTAAGCGCTACATAAACTGTTGGCGCTATATAAATCCTGTATAATAATAATAATAGTGTCTCTCTGTTCTAGTATTCTATGGGAGAACCATAGTGCTCTCTGTATAACCTTTTATTCACTAAAACATAAGACCTACCTCACTAAAACATAGGCCTACTGAGGAATCCCAATAGGAGGGCATAACGCATATAAATGGGAGGAGCTGAGCCTGTAGTGTCACACCAACGATATCCGAGCATCAGTGGTGAGCTGAGCATTTGAAACGCTAGTTTTTAATGTCATTTTTGTAAGTGAGTTTATCCCCTTTTTTAGTCAATAAAAGGTTATACAGAGAGCACTATGGTTGTCCCCCTCTTTTATTCTATGGCATGTTTTATGTATGATGAGTAAATGCATGCTTTGTCCACTCAAATTGGATAAGGAGAAGGAAGAGAGATACAGAGACATCCAGAGGAGGAGTGTATAGGGTGTATGAGACTCGTTAGTGGGGCCTAATGCAGGAGGTGAATGGGTACTTCATATAGAGGCGGTGGTTCACTGAACACAGTTGTGAAGATTGCATTATCTGTCACAAGTTGTTTAAATACAGTGATGAAAAAATGGGAGGACACTTTTATGCACATATAGTGAAGAGACTTAGGTAGACATTTATATATTCATATATTATATATTAATTTGTTATATGTTATTATTTTTCACTTGGTGCATTGAAAAGGATGCATTATGTTATATGAATGAATTATGCTGCGCTGTAATATGTAAACAATGTACAAGAATTGGGGTGTAAGTAGTGGAAACACTGAAGAGTGTGAGCAGCATTTTGGTTGCCTTGGTGATTAGGGACTACATTTTATCTTTATTTTCATTGTTATTTCGCTAAGTTGGAGTCACATATTGATTTATAATTCTAGAAGAGGTTGCGCTGATTGTGCTACACTTAATCAATTTTTAGCAGCTACAAATACAGTAGCTGCTGACCTTTTAATATAAGGACACTTACCTGGCTAGGGATCCAGCAATGTCTGCATTCTTCAATCGGCTTTGGGTGCAGGCATCGGCATTGTAAGTAAGGGAAACCAGCATTGTAAGTAAGGGAAATCGGCAGTGAAGCCTGAAGGCTTCACTGCCGGTTTCCTAATATGCTTTGTGAATGGTCCCCCAGTCTTTTGGTACCTGTAATGTGTCCCAGAAGGCTGTAGGGGAAGGAGGAAGGGCTAACCATGCTCTTAGATCACCATGGCGATCTAAGGAAGTATGAGCGCATACCTGTCAAAACCAGGTACCCACTCCCCCCCAAAAAGTGCTAAATGTGGCAGTGGAGGGTGCAAACAAGGGGAGCTTCCCCTTTTGGCAGAGCTCCGCTTTAAGTTAGAGAGTTGGACGGTAAGCAATGTGACCATGGCTTGGGATGTAGAGCTAAAATTAGTTCTCCAAAAAGATTATGATTTGTGCCTTCTGCAGTTTAATCATACTAAAGCCAAAATATGGGCTACTAAGCAGCATCACATTAGAGACATAACAACATTCACTTTAACAATTAGCTAAAAAGTACCCTACTCCAGTTCTTACAAAACAATTGCATGGCTTCTATCTCATACCTTCTTGGTAAGCACTATATTGTAACACTTGGCTCACTGACAGATATGTAGCGCCCCCCTGGGTCTACTGGGAGTAAGAAGGGTACCTCCAGATACAGGAAGCGGGCTTACATTCACCCCAGGGCTGAGTCCATGGCTATAATCGGAGGTTAGAACAAATGTGGGCGCCAGTCACTTTAGGTATTTTTCAATGCTTTAATTAAAACTAACTTGAGAAAGGTTGTAGAAAAGAGGTTGAGGGGAGGTTTCAGATACCCTTTTTAGCAGATCACTTACAGACTCCTTGAATCAAAGGACAAACAACTTTCTTTCAGCAGATCTTGAATACCTGGGTAGGTCTCTCACACAGACCTAGCAACCAGTAAGTGCCTGGATAAGCCTCTCTCACAGACTTAGCAGCCAATAGATGATTGGATAAGTCTCTCTCACAAACTTAGCAGCTAGGAGCGTATTACCTTGATTAGATTGTAGAGCAGCTTGACAGTATCAGAACCTTTAAGCCGACCCGGCGCTACTGTAAGGGTAATCAGATACAGGTGAATCCTCCAAGTGAGTTACCAGGCCCTTCTGAGAGACCAGCCTTCATCCTGGCTCTAGCCAGCAAGGGTCCTCCCCTGGATCTCCTCAGCTTGACTCGGCTTCTTCCATTCAGGCAAGACATCCTAAGGACCACCTCAGGAGTAGTAGACCCCAGACAGGCTTCTGGGCCTACTTGCACAGCTTGCAGCAGCGTAGCCTCAGGCCTGGAGGGCCACGAGGTAAGAACTGACTAGAGCACATGGCATCTGTCCAATAAATACCCCTTCCCAGAATGCACAGCGGCCAGGAACCTCCTACTGGGCTGTTTCTGGAAAAAGAATATTCATTAGCTCAACCTAGTTGTTATTTTCACACTGTCCTGTGGTACCAGTGACACCTACTGGCAACAGTGGGAAATGCACAACACAGTCAAGTTTAGAACAGAACAAATAAACTATGTACAATCAATCTGAGCTGATTACAGCTCAGCCAAAAACTAAATTTACATTATAGCCCCATTTTTAGGAACAGGGGACTACAGATATGAATGGTAATAATCTTGGATTTTATAAACCATATTTCACCCCTGTTCTTGGCAGGATTAAGATGAAGAAAACTTTATTTTGCCACTATATCCTATATATCGAGAGAGAGAGTATATATTCCAATTTAGTTCCCATAAACTGGAGAAAGGCCAGATGAATTAGTTCATAAGACAGAGACATGTTTAGTTAATGGTCTTGTACTATTCCTTGCTGCAACTGTGTATGTGATCACTTATGTATGTGATACATGTTTGGGGCTATACCAGACACCCAGACACATCTTAAATAAATGGTAGTTTCCTGAATGCTATTCATGTGCAATTCCTGTGTCTAGTTGTTATCTGGAAATGGTTACACATACAACAAGCCTTCCAAATGATGATACTGTTGTGTCAGGCCTATTTGTATAACAACTTTATCCCAAAAGCTGAAAAAACTGTTTAAATACATGCAGTCTCTCACAAAAGTAAATACACCCCTCACATTTTTTGTAAATATTTTATTATATCTTTTCATATGACAACACTGAAGAAATTACACTTTTCTACAATGTAAAGTAGTGAGTGTTACAGCTTGTATAACAGTGTAAATTTGCTGTCCCCTCAAAATAACTTAACACAGCCATTGATGTCTAAACTTCTGGCAACAAAAGTGAGTACAGCCTAAGTAAAAATGTCCAAATTGGGCCCAATTAGCCATTTTTCCTCCCCGGTGTCATGTTACAAGGTCTCAGGTGTGAATGGGGAGCAGGTGTGTTAAATTTGGTGGTATCGCTCCCACTCTCTCATACTGGTCACTGGAAGTTCAACATGGCACCTCATGGCAAAGAACTCTCTGAGGATCTGAAAAAAAGAATTATTGCTCTATATAAAGATGGCCTAGGCTATAAGAAGATTGCCAAGACTCTGAAACTGAGCTGCAGCACAGTGGCCAAGACCATACAGCAGTTTAACAGGACAGGTTCCACTCAGAACAGGCCTCGCCATGGTTGACCACAGAAGTTAAGTGCACATGCTCAGCGTCATATCCAGAGGTTGTCTTTGGGAAATAGAGGTATGAGTGCTGCCAGCATTGCTGCAGAGGTTGAAGGGGTGGAGGGTCAGCCTGTCAGTGCTCAGACCATATTCTGCACACTGCATCAAATTAGTCTGCATGGCTGTCGTCCCAGAAGGAAGCCTCTTCTAAAGTTAATCCACAAGAAAGCCCACGGACAAGCAGACTAAAGACATGGATTACTGGAACCATGTCCTCTGGTCTAATGAGACCAAGATAAACTTATTTGGTTCAGATGGTGTCAAGCGTGTGTGGCAGCAACCAGGTGAGAAGTACAAAGACAAGTGTGTCTTGCCTACAGTCAAGCATGTTGGTGGGAGTGTCATTGTCTGGGGCTGCATGAGTGCTGCTGGCAATGGGGAGCTACAGTTCACTGAGGGAACCATGAATGCCAACATGTACTGTGACATACTGAAGCATAGCATGATCCCCTCCCTTCGGAGACTGGGCCGTGGGGCAGTATTCCAACATGATAACAACCCCAAACACACCTCCAAGACAACCACTGCCTTCCACAGAAGCTGAGGGTAAAGGTGATGGACTGGCCAAGCATGTCTCCAGACCTAAACTCTTTTGAGCATCTGTGAGGTGTCCTTAAATGGAAGATGGAGAAGCACAAGGTCTCTAACATTCACCAGCTCCATGATGTCGTGATGAAAAAGTGGAAGAGGACTCCAGTGGCAACCTGTGAAGCTCTGGTGAACTCCATGCCCAAGAGGGTTTAGGCAGTGCTGGAAAATAATGGTGGCAACACAAAATATTGACACTTTGGGCCCAATTTGGACATTTTCACTTAGGGGTGTACTCACTTTTGTTGCCAGTGGTTTAGACATTAATGGCTGTGTGTTGAGTTATTTTGAGGAGACAGCAAATTTACACTGTTATACAAGCTGTATATTCACTACTTTACATTGTAGCAAAGTGTAGTTTCTTCAGTGTTGTCACATGAAAAGATATAAAAAAATATTTACAAAAATCTGAGGGGTGTACTCACTTTTGTGAGATACGGTATATCTTTCCAGATTAAATATTTCTTATTCTGTTCAGACACTTAAATTTATGGTGACATCACAGTTTCATCCTGCAGCTTTGCAGCTTCATTAGTTGCTTGTCTTCTAACTGGCCTATAAATGAACTTAAACAGATTGGTGAAGTCTTCTTGTAGGATCCCTTTTGCAAACTCCCTCCCACTCCCGCTTCCATTGGCCGAAAACATGTTGGATGGGGCCTATTCACGTTTTAACCACTTCAGCCCCGGAAGGATTTACCCCCTTCCTGACCAGAGCACTTTTTACAATTTGGCACTGCGTCGCTTTAACTGCCAATTGCGCGGTCATGCAATGCTGTACCCAAACGAAATTTGCGTCCTTTTCTTCCCACAAATAGAGCTTTCTTTTGATGGTATTTGATCACCTCTGCGGTTTTTATTTTTTGCGCTATAAATGGAAAAAGACCGAAATTTTTTAAAAAAAACGATATTTTCTACTTTTTGTTATAAAAAAAATACAATAAACTCTATTTTAGTCATACATTTAGTCCAAAATGTATTCAGCCACATGTCTTTGGTAAAAAAAATGTCAATAAGCGTATATTTATTGGTTTACGCAAAAGTTGTAGCGTCTACAAACTAGGGTACATTTTCTGGAATATACACAGCTTTTAGTTTATGACTGCCTATCTCATTTCTTGAGGTGCTAAAATGGCAGGGCAGTACAAAACCCCCCCAAATGACCCCATTTTGGAAAGTAGACACCCCAAGGAAATTGCTGAGAGGCATATTGAACCCATTGAATATTAATTTTTTTGTCCCAAGTGATTGAATAATGACAAAAAAAAAAAGAAAATTACATAAAAGTTGTCACTAAATGATATATTGCTCACACGGGCCATGGGCATATTTGGAATTGCACCCCAAAATACATTTATCTGCTTCTCCTGAGTTACAATAACTATGTAACTATCAAATATTGTACTGGTGACCCCACAATAGGGATAAAACTTTTTCACAGAAGAGAGTTTAATAAGACTCGTGGCCACTCATTACAATTAGAAGAAAAGAGGTTTAACCTTAAACTACGTAGAGGGTTCTTTACTGTAAGAGCGGCAAGGATGTGGAATTCCCTTCCACAGGCGGTGGTCTCAGCGGGGAGCATTGTTAGCTTCAAGAAACTATTAGATAATCACCTGAATGACCGCAATATACAGGGATATGTAATGTAATACTGACACATAATCACACACATAGGTTGGACTTGATGGACTTGTGTCTTTTTTCAACCTCACCTACTATGTATGTAACTATGTAACTATGGGGATACCACATGTGTGGGACTTTTTGGGAGCCTAGCCGCGTACGGGGCCCCGAAAACCAAGCACCGCCTTCAGGATTTCTAAGGGCGTAAATTTTTGATTTCACTCCTCACTACCTATCACAGTTTTGAAGGCCATAAAATGCCAGGACAGTTCAACCCCCCCCCCAAATGTCCCCATTTTGGAAAGTAGACACCCCAAGCTATTTGCTGAGAGGCATGTTGAGTCCATGGAATATTTTATATTTTGACACAAGTTGCGGGAAGATGACAAACTTTTTTTTTTTTTTTTTTGCACAATCACCCACTCATCTAACCACTTGAAGACAAAGCCCTTTCTGACACTATTTGTTTACATGAAAAAATATTTTTTTTTATGCAAGAAAATTACTTTGAACCCCAAAACATTATATATATATTTTTAAAGCAAAGACCCTACAGATTAAAATGGTGGGTGTTTCATTTTTTTTCACACAGTATTTGCGCAGCAATTTTTCAAACGCATTTTTTGGGGAAAAAACACACTTTTTTAAATTTTAATGCACTAAAACACACTATATTGCCCAAATGTTTGATGAAATAAAAAAGATGATCTTAGGCCGAGTACATGGATACCAAACATGACATGCTTTAAAATTGCGCACAAACGTGCAGTGGCGACAAACTACAAATATTTTTAAAAGCCTTTAAAAGCCTTTACAGGTTACCACTTTAGATTTACAGGGGAGGTCTACTGCTAAAATTACTGCCCTCGATCTGACCTTCGTAGTGATACCTCACATGCATGGTGCAATTGCTGTTTACATTTGATGCCAGACCAATGCTTGCGTTCGCCTTTGCGCGAGACCAGGGGGGGACAGGGGTGCTTTTTTTTTTTTTATTTATTTTTTTTTTTGCTTTTTTATCTTATTTTTAAATTGTTCCTTTCATTTTTTTTTAAATCATTTTTAATGTTATGTCAGGGAATGTAAATATCCCCTATGATAGCAATAGGTAGTGACAGGTACTCTTTTTTGAAAAAAAAATGGGGTCTATTAGACCCTAGATCTCTCCTCTGCCCTCAAAGCATCTGACCACACCAAGATCAGTGTGATAAAATGCTTTCCCAATTTCCCAATGGCGCTGTTTACATCCGGCGAAATCTAAGTCATGAAATGCTCGTAGCTTCTGGTTTCTTAGGCCATAGAGATGATTGGTTAAGATAGTAGAAGGGTATGGCGCTGTTCCTTTATCTGATTAATGGTTCCCTACCTGCATGTTTATGTATTTCTGAATTTAAACAAGGCATACAGGTGTCAAATGGTGGTGTCCTTAAAAGATGTTTCACAATATTGAACAGAGTATAAAAATATATATAAAATGATGATGGTGTCAAACTCCAAACATAGTGTTGCTTGTTTAAATCTTATATTTCAAATGGCACTTGGTGAACGTGCATAAGGTCAGATTAAGGGGGAGGGGAACCAAAGGCAAAGTGGGGGGGGGGGAGAGGGGGGGAGAGAAAAAGGGGGGTCGGGAAGGATGGGGGTGTGGAAGGGGAAGGGAGGGGGAAAGGGAGGGTGTGGGAGGTCAAACGGTGGTGAAAAGGATTAATAAGTATCCAAAAATCACTCTTAATAAAGTGCAAGCGTGCTATCAAGTTCTAAAAAGTCCTTCTTGTGTGGTAAACGTTCTGTCAGATTCATAAAAAGTCCTTATTTGTGCAATATCTTAGTGCATGTGGTGTTTGTGGTTATAAACCTTCAGTTGTTTAAGAATCCGTGCTCTAAATGTGCAGTCACTCACCAGATCACTTCACCCCTGCAGGGGTATCGGGCAGTTACAGTTTTGCGCCACTGTGCGGCAATCTCTGGCGGACTCAGGATCGTGGTATGTCATGTGAAAAGAGAGAAGGGGTGCCCATAGTGTAAAATCGTTTTGTAAAAAGGTTTATTTAAACAAGTGGAGAGGTACTCACAATTTCACAGTATGAATCAAGCAAAGTAGAAAACAGTCACGGTTAACCTTCAGCTGTTGTAGACAAGTAATGTTGGGAAGCACAGATTAGGCCACGCCCTACGCGTTTCGTCATCAGGACGTCTACGGGAGCGTCATAGAGATGATTGGAGCCATTCTGGTCTCTGATCAGCTCTATGGTCAGCTGGCGGAATCACCGGCTGCATTCTCAGGTTCCATGTTGGGACAGGAGAGCCAGAGAAAAACATGGAAGACGGTGGGAGGGGGGGACATTCCCTCCCACTGCTTGTAAAAGCAGTCTAGAGGCTAATTAGCTGCTAGGGTTGCTTTTACATGAAAGCCGACCGCTGGCTGAAAAGAATGATACCAAGATGATACCTAAAACTGCGGGCATCATTCTGGTATAACCACTCAAAGTCCAGCAACATACCAGTACATTGCTGGTCCTTGTTGGGCATATATTGTAATCTTTTTTTTTTCATGCAGCCTGGGGGCTGCAAAAAAAGAGACTGATCGGTGGGTATGCCCACCATTAGAATACCTCCCTTCATCCACCCACTTCTAATATTGGGCATACGTGCACCATTTATATATGCCAAAGCATGGGGGCATCCGCCCCAAAAGTTAGGAGCAAATACCTCCTCCGCCCCTGCTGCCCCCATGCTTCGGCATATATCACCTCCGCTGGAGTCACGGTTTTATATATCGTGGGAGCAAACGCTGTTGCTGTCAAGATAAATAAATCCGCGCTGCAGCTGAATGGCGTACCTGAAGACAAAAAAATGGTTAACAATAAAACACAGTAAACAGTAAAGTATAAAAAATTGCAGACCTGAAAACCAAACATGATAAAACATAGTAACAATAAAACATTGCAGAATAGAATACAGTAAAAAAGAGCAGAACAATAGAGAGAGAATAGAGAGAGAGAGAACAATAAAACGACAACTATTTTTGTTTTTTTTTATTTTATATATTTTTTTGTGGTTTTTTTTGTAACTGTAACTTTTATAACTGTAACTGGTTCCAGGTTCGGGTCTCTCAAAATGCGATGGCATCTTGGGAGACCCTGTGAAAGTGTGCCTAGTCTGTGCAATGCTGTACCCTACGCTAATACTCAACTAGTGAATGGTAGCGTTCAAAACATTCACCAATGCAAAGACCAGGATTGTCAGGACAGGAGGGACAATAATAGCGGGTGTCACGCCTATATCCGCACTTGCTGCAGACACGACATCTTTTTTGGGGGGTTAGTTGGAGGACATAAAGAAAATGCCTCTCATGCAGCCGACTGCATTTGGTTGGTGATGTGAATGGGGGAAGTACGGGTGCTGCAGAAGTGGTGGGTTCCCAATTAGGATTGGCGAATGCAGCAGGAAGGGCACTATGGACAAGACGGGCCTGTGTTTGTCATCTTCTTGGTGGCAGCGGGACACTACTTGTGCTTGCCACCTCACCAGCTTGAACTGCACTTATGGGACTCGCCACGTCACCAAGTGTTACTGCAGTGCTGGTTTGACTACGACCGGGGTGTACTAGGCCGCTGGTGCTTGCCAGTTCACCGAACGGCTCCAAAAAAAGTGTTAGCGATTGCAGGGATCAGGCCTGACTCTGTGAACGCTGCAGTTATGCGTTTAGTGTTTTGTAAGTGACAGTGATTGATCGATACTGCACTTGGGTGGGCTGGGCTGGGCCGGGGGAGGGGCAAAACGCAGGTGCTAGCAGGTATCTGGGCTGATCCCGCTAACACTGTGTTTTTGGGAACCCTAAACTGCTGGGGACACTAGTATAGATCTGATCGGATCAGATATTGATCCGTTCAGATACTATACCACTAAGGGGGTGTTATCGGTACTGGCGCTAACCTGATGCTGCCTGGGGCAACGCAGACCCTATCTGACCCTAAAACCTAACTTATATCACCGCTGGGCGATCAGGGGGCTAAACCTTTATTAGGTAATAAACGGCGGGTGCCCTGACACTTTAAAAAATAAACTAACTAACCAGCGTCACCCGTAACAGTTATACGGTGATCACTGGTGAAAGGGTTAACTAGGGGGCAATCAGGGGGTTAAATTATTAGGTAGTATATGGGGGTTCCTGACGCTATAAAACGCTGACGGCGAACCTATATATTTACCTCCCTAACTAGCGTCACCAGTGACACTAATACAGCGATCAGAAAAACGATCGCTTAGTGACACTGGCGACGGGGGTGATCAAGGGGTTAAAACTTTATTAGGGGGGGTTAGGGGGGTACCTTAGACCTAAAGGGGGCTAACACTAACTGCCCTACCACTTCTAACTGTCACAAACTGACACCAATGCAGTAATCAGAAAAAAAACAAAAAACTGCTTGGTGTCACTGTGACGGGGGGGGGGGGTGGTCAGGGGGTGATCGGGGGGTGCAAAGTGTGCCTGGTGTAATTTACTGTAATGCCCCGTACACACGGTCGGACTTTGTTCGGACATTCCGACAACAAGATCCTAGGATTTTTTGGGACGGATTTTGGCTCAAACTTGTCTTGCATACACACGGTCACACAAAGTTGTCGGAAAATCCGATCGTTCTAAACGCGGTGACGTAAAACACGTACGTCGGGACTATAAACGGGGCAGTGGCCAATAGCTTTCATCTCTTTATTTATTCTGAGCATGCGTGGCACTTTGTCCAACGGATTTTGTTGTCGGAAAATTTTATATCCTGCTCTCAGACTTTGTGTGTCGGAAAATCCGATGGAAAATGTGTGATGGAGCCTACACACGATTGGAATTTTCGACAACAAGGTCCTATCACACATTTTCCGTCTGAAAATCCGACCGTGTGTACGAGGCAGAAGTGTGTGTGTTGTGCAATTACTCAGATGTCTTCTCTCCTCGGTGCCGGAATGGAAAATACCGAGCCGAGGAGAGATGACATCACTTCCTCTGCCGCTGTTTACTATACAGCAGCAGAGGAAAATTCTCATTCGTTGGGAGCGATCGCGAGGGGGTGGCCACGAATGAGTGGTCTCCCCCTCAGCCTGGATCGCTCCCCTAATGATGCCGACCGCCTCGGGCACCGGGGGGGGGGGGCGTGATTTGCCCCCCGCCCGTACCTGATTTTGCTTGCCCGTGCGATTCTAGCAAATAGCAAATAGTAAAGCAAATAGTAAAGCACAATGCAGCGCAGAGCACCACAACGCATATACTAAGCACTATGGTGCTCTGAATTTTGCAAAAAGGATCATGCATGTTTTTCATTCGTAAAAGTTGGTTGGCAGTCCATTCATAGGGAATACAACGCATGTTAACATAAGCTATAACACACATTGATGCGCGTATGTTAACGCATGACAGCTGATCACTTTGGGGCCCTGAGGGACCTTTGCCAAACAAAAATCACAGTATTCCACAATTGGGCTCTCATTCATTAGTATTAAAAAAATTAAAATAATTTTTGATGAATATATACTGAAACTGAATTATAGTATATTTTTTATTTGTTAGAAATTTGAGTGGTTGTAAAACCTCAAGGTTTTTCACCTTAATGCATAATGAAAAACCTTCTGTGCTGCAGCTCCCCCCTAAACCCCACTTTCTTACCTGAGCCCGATCCTATGCAGTGATGTGTACGAATGCAGCGGCTTCAGACGCTGTCTCTCTCCTCATAGGACAGATTGATAGCAGCAGCAACCATTGGCTCCCGCTGCTGTCAATCAAATCCAGTGACACGGGGTGACACTGTGTCAATTGACTCAGTAGCCGGATTCAGGAGCGAGCCTACACGGGTGCCCCCATGGAAAGCAGCTTTCTATGGGGGCACCTGATAAAGAGGAGGGACCTGAAGCGCCGGCAGGACACCCCAGAAGCAGAGGATTGGGGCTGCTCTGTGCAAAACCATTGCACAGAGCAGGTAAGTATAGGCATGTTTGTTATGTTTATGAAAAAAGGAGTGTTTTCAACCCCTTTAAACATTAAGCTATATATAAATAAAAACCTCAATGGGAAAACAATGTGAAAGGTAGTTGAAAACTAATTTTCTCTGCTTTTACATCCAGATAATCATGAAAGCGCGTATGTCAGCTACATGTGCTAATTTTCCTTCAGATTGGGGAATCAACATTGGTGCAAAAGTAAACAAAGGATTGTCCATTAGTTAACATGGACAAACTTTGGACAAACATAGACCTATAATCAGACAATAAAGTTGACAGAAACAAAAAAGAAAACACCCCAACAAATACAAAAACATGTATAGATAACAAAATTTAAAAAAAAATGGGAAGACTCAATGGACTAGTCTTTTTTCTGTCTTTTTTTCTTTGTTTCTATGTTTAGGTTTGGTTTGCATTACATGTCAAGAGGACTGGCTTTCAATGGACCCGGTCCACACATGTCTGGGGCTCCCGCGGTCCATTTTTTAAAAGAGTCCTGGGTGATTTTGGGTCCAGTTCAGATGCAAATTCAAGTACAAATTTGCACCCGAATCGCACCCGAGCAAGTGAACAAAACCGCACAGGACTCCGGACTAAAAATCGCAGCCGGACATGTGTGAACCTAGCCTAATGCCCCATACACACGGTCGGATTTTCTGACGGAAAATGTTCGATGGGAGCCTTTTGTCGGAAATTCCGACCGTGTGTAGGCTCCATCGGACAGTTTCCATCAGAATTTCCGTCACACAAAATTTGAGATCTGGTTCTCAAATTTTCTGACAACAAAATCCGTTCACGTAAATTCCAATCATGTGTACACAATTCCGACGCACAAAATGCCACGCATGCTTAGAATAAATTACGAGATGGAAGCGCTCGGTCTGGTAAAACTACCGTTCATAATGGAGATAGCACATTTGTCACACTGCAATTTTTAAAATAGTTTAATGCAGCGCATTCTCTTCTTCTTTAGATTGCTAGAATAATGAAGTTGTTTTGCTGCTGATATTCACACAGAGTTCTCACAAACTGATTTCTTTATTATTTCTCGTGATCTCATGAATAATATTAATTTTGTTTTTCGTCACATCTCCATAATAATTTTTTGTTTTTTTTCTTTTTTTCTTTTTTTTTATCAAGATCTGCATTTTTTTTCTAGTGCTCTCCATAATATTATTTCTCGTTGTGTGTGTCAAGTTACCACAAGACCATTATTATCTTGTATTTTTTTACCTCAGGGAGGTTGGTTGATGTCCCTTGTCAATTCAACCTTGTATTTTTGAAATGTACCTGCCTACTCACAAACAAACTGTCCTTTTTGAACTAAAACACATAGCCAAGGATTTGTGAAAAAGAAATAGCCATTTTTTCTGGATCATAACAAAATAAAGAGGCAGGCAACGCTGGAGAAACTGCTGAGATTTGCAAAGCCTTTGTACCCCAGGGCACACATCAATTATTTTATAGTCAAATTTGGTGCCCTGAGGAGTCCATATAATAGTGAGCACAATCCGGTCCAGGACTACAAGAGATCAGGAACAGCAGCAGACATATCTGTCCCCAGTCTGTGTTTATACAACAGCCTGCGTTTTTTGCCAGACCAGACTAAACCCAGGCCATCACTCTCTTGTCTTCCTTAGACACTTCCTTCCAGGCTGTGGCTCTGGTGTTGGAGTTGTGGCAGGAGGTGGAGGAGGAGGACCTGGAGGAGGAGGACCATGGTTGAACTCACAATCGTGGCTTTGGCTTGTAAATTTGCCCCTCAACCCCTTATTTAGGGCTTGTAACATAACTTCCTCACATAAGAGGCGTTGGCCCTCCTCCATTTCCAGCATTTTGTCAAGTCCTCTTGAACACTGGGGGGGTTTCTGAGGGCCGCAGTAGCCTTCAGAAATAGGCCAATTGCTGCCTCCTTTAGGTTACTCCTCTTCCTGGCACTTTTTTGTTAAAGGCTGAGGGGAGGGACCTGGGATTCGGGCAGGCTACTGGGCCCGGCCACCTCCTGACTGCCATTAACCCCTACCACCTCCTGGCTGCCACTTTCCACGGCCTCCTCCTGGCTGAGACTTTCCTGTGTATGAAAAAGGGACATAGTTTTAGTTTTTGGTTCATTAATCACACAGCTCATGACTGTTACAAATTGAATGTTAATAAATAGAAAAGACTATTATTATGACCCCAGAATTTTTCATTCTTGTCCCAATCATTTGTGGCCACTACTGTCTATTGATATGTAAAACACTTTGTGAAATCAGAAATTAGTTATCAAAACAAACATATATTTAACATCATAATTTGACAAACAGAAATATTTTGAAGAATGCTATACCTGACTCAAGCTGGGCTCCTCCACATGTTGCTGCCTGGAAGGCCCAGGTTGGTCGTCGTAAGCCTCAGCTGGGGGTGGGAAGGAAGCTTTGAAGGAAGACTGGAGAGTGCTGTCCTGGGTTCAGTCTGGCCTGCCAGAAAATGCAGTCTGTCATAGTACCAAAGCCTGGGTACATAAATGTCATCTGCTGCAGTTCATGATCTCAGGGAATCCTAGACCTTCTTGCGCTTCCTATTATAAGTGTTCCTCATGCCACCAATTAGGGCCTTCAAACAGGGGATGTCTGCCGTGGGGATCACTGGCTTCACAAATTCCAGCAATTAATCCAGCGCTGCCTTCCTCTTTGTTTTATTGTTATAAAACGGGTGGTTTACCTGCCACAGACAGGGCAGCTCCCTGTACATATCAATAAATATGGGGATAAAGTCCTCATTGTTGAATAGATCCATTTTCTCTGCAAGACACAAAACAAGACAAACCATAATGTCACACGAAACTCTCCTAATCTTGACCCAATATAGGCCTCAATCTATAAGCAGTATAGGCCACTAGGGATGAGCTGAACACCCCCCGGTTCGGTTCGCACCAGAACCTGCAAACGGACCGAAAGTTTGCGTGAACTTTAGAACCCCAATAAAGTCTATGGGACTCAAACGTTCTAAATCAAAAGTGCTCATTTTAAAGGCTAATTTGCTAGTTATTGTCCTAAAAAGGGTTTGGGGACCCGGGTCCTGCCCCAGGGGACATGTATCAATGCAAAAAAAAGTTCTAAAAACTGAAATTTTTTCAGGAGCAGTGATTTTAATGATGCTTAACCGCTTCAATACCCGGCCATAGTCAAATGACGTCCACAGATGGGATCTCCCATCCTGGGTGGGCGTCATATGACGGCCTCGGCTTTCCGCCGCTACTGCGGGCCCCTGGGGGCCCGCAGAGCGGCGATCGGGGTACCGTTGTGTCCCTCAGGACACAGCCGTTCCCCGATGGGGGTATTGAAGCGGCGGCGGCGGCGGGCGGCGGGCGGCGGAGCGTCGGTAACGGCGGATGCAGAGCGGCATTGGGAAGCGTGTATGAGGCGGGTTCCGGCGGAAGAGGAGTGATCAGAGCGGTGATCGGGGCTGAGGCTTTTCCCCTGGATACAGCTCAGCCCCGATCACTGTAGCCAATGACATGGCTCTGCATCACATGACCGGCTGTGTCCAATCACAGCCGGTCACTAATGTAAACAAACACACAGTCACACAGTAACTGCTGTTGCTGGGCTCTTCTCCTCACACACCGATCCAGTGTGAGGAGAAGAGATCAGCTAACAGTGAGTTACTAATTACATGTACTACTGTGCCCAGATCGCCCCTCCTAAATAAAGAGTACCTGTCACCTCAGTACCTGTCACCTCAGTACCTGTCACCTCAGTACCTGTCACCTCAGAGTACCTGTCACCTCAAAGTACCTGTCATCTCAGAGTACCTGTCCATCACCTGCCACCAGAGTACCCGCCACCTCATCACCTGCCACCAGAGTACCCGCCACCTCATCACCTGCCACCAGAGTACCCGCCACCTCATCACCTGCCACCAGAGTACTTGCCACCTCATCACCTGCCACCAGAGTACTTGCCACCAGAGTACCCGCCACCTCACCACCAGAGTACCTGCCACCAGAGTACCCGCCACCTCATCACCTGCCACCAGAGTACCTGCCACCTCATCACCTGCCACCAGAGTACCTGCCACCTCATCACCTGCCACCTCATCACCTGCCACCAGAGTACCTGCCACCTCATCACCTGCCACCAGAGTACCCGCCACCTCATCACCTGCCACCAGAGTACCTGCCACCTCATCACCTGCCACCAGAGTACCCGCCACCTCATCACCTGCCACCAGAGTACCCGCCACCTCATCACCTGCCACCAGAGTACCCGCCACCTCATCATCTGCCACCAGAGTACCCGCCACCTCATCACTTGCCACCAGAGTACATACAGCCAGTCAGCCACTATGTCCAGAAAGATGTACACCCCAGAAGAGGCATACCAGATCCTGAGTCTGACCGATGAGAGCAACGGGGAGCTCTCACCGCTCAGTTCAGATTCTGGTTCTGATTCGGAATATGAGCCCCCCGAAGGCAGCACATCTGGATCAGATTTAGAGGAGGAAGTAGTCCGTCCAAAAAGACGACGATCTGAAAACCAGGCAGCTACCAGCAGTGCCAGCGGCGGTAGACCCCAGGAGGAAAGACCCAGCACAAGTGGACGCCAAAGAAGTAGGGCCCAAACCCATCTTCCAGATTCCTTGGCAAACCCATTGTGGCTGCCTTCTACCACAGGGTCAGCCACGATCCCCCCTTTTACAGCACAGTCGGGTGTGCAGGTCAACACTGCAGGATTTACACAAATGGATTTTTTTAATTTATTTTTCCCAAACGATTGGATTCAAGGCATCGTGGACCAAACTAATCTGTTTGCCCAACAATTTATTGCAGCCAACCCCAGCTCCAGCTATGCCCGCCCTTTTGAGTGGAGACCGCTAACAGTAGTGGAGCTAAAATTGTTTTTAGGCCTAACCCTGAACATGGGGCTTACAAAAAAAAATGAAATTCATAAGTATTGGTCGACCAGACCCATCCACCATATGCCAATTTTTTCAGCAGCCATGTCCAGGTCCCGATACGAAATCATAATGCGCTTCTTGCATTTCAATGACAACTCACAGTGCCCCCCCCGAAATCACCCAAACTTTGACAAATTATATAAAGTTCGCCCCCTAATTAATTTTTTTTCCCAGAAGTTTGCCGAAGTTTATGTCCCTGAAAAAAATATATCTGTGGACGAATCCCTGGTGCATTTCACAGGCCGGCTGGGAATCAAACAATATATACCCAGTAAGAGGGCGAGGTATGGCTTGAAGCTTAACAAGCTTTGTGAAAGTGCCACCGGTTATGTGTACGCATTCCGCGTGTACGAAGGGAAAGATTCCCAGCTCCAGCCCCCTGAGTGTCCCTCGTATATGGGAATAAGTGGGAAAATTGTTTGGGAGTTGGCATTCCCACTCCTCCAAAAGGGGTACCATATTTATATGGATAATTATTATACGAGTTTGCCCCTTCTCCGCCACCTACATCTCAAACAAACTTTGGCCTGTGGTACAACTAGAAAAAACCGAAAGGGCTTCCCACAGTGTCTTGTCACCACAAACATTCCAAGGGGGGAATCGAGAAGCTTGAGGAACGAAGAAGTGTTGGCTGTGAAGTGGAGGGATAGAAAAGACGTGTACATCATGTCCACCATCCACGATGACACCTCGGTGGAACTTCACAGAAGACGCGGTACCGTTCGCAAGCCTACCTGTATCACTGAGTACAATAAATACATGGGGGGGGTGGATTTAAACGATCAGTTGTTGCAGCCCTATCTTTCAACAAGAAAATCATTATTCTGGTACAAAAAAGTCGCAATTTACTTTTTTCATTTGGCCCTTTTAAATTCTTTCATAATATACCAAAAATCCACAGAAACACCCACCACCTTAATAAAGTTTATTGAAGACATTGTCACTGCCCTGATTTATCAGCAAGTATCCCCCCCAGAAAGCATTCGCTCCGATTCTGTCAGCAGACTACATGAGCGCCATTTCCCAGACCATATTCCACCAACAGGATCCGGAAGACGACGCCAAAAAAAATGTCGGGTGTGCACCAAAAGAGGAATTAGGAAAGATACGAGCTTCCATTGTACTGACTGTCCCTCCCAACCTGGCCTTTGCATCGGAGAATGCTTCAGGCGATATCACACTCTGGAAAATTATTAGTCCATATTTCTAATACTGCCATTTCCCCGTTTTTAATTTCTGTCCTGAATATTTACCTTCCTCAACCAACCATATTATTGCCTTCCATGTGAACCGACCCTGGCCTGTTTCTCGACTATGCCTCTGCCTACCGTCTGCATTGTTTTTCCGCCATGTTTTTGCCTTTCACGTGAACTGACCCTGGACTGTATCGACTATGCCTCTGTCTACCGTCTATTTCTGCCTTTTACCTGCACTGACCTCGGCCTGTTGACCATGTTTTTGCCTGCCCCTTGGATTGATCTTTCACCCTCCTACACAGGGGTCTCACATATGTGAGGGGCTCCAGAATAGTGTTCGGAGTTCAGAAAACCAGTTTTTGGTTTTCTGTGTTCCCATAACAGGGTCTGGTTGCCCGGAGGCTTCAAAGCGATTTGGGTGGGAGAAGCCTCTACCCCTGTCCCCATTCTTTCCTGACCAATGCCCTAAGCTTGATGGTACTGCCTGCTCCCTGGACAAATACTCTGGCTGTGCTGACCATACCTCTGCCTGCTGCATGTACTAACTATGGACAGTATTCCTGCCTGCTGCATGGATGATCCTTTGATCCTTTTGCTGCTGCTGACCACATCCCTGCCTGCTATCTGGACTAATGCTTTGGCTGTGCTGACATCTCTACCTGTACTGACTATTCTTGCCTGCTGCCTGTTTTGCTGTCGCTGTCCACGTTCCTGCCTGCTGCCTGGACCGATGCTCTTCTCTGTGGACCACTGCACTACTAAAACTGCAGGTAATCTTTTCTTTACCCTTTACTCAACAGAATGTATTTTGGTTTGTAATTGGCTTCTACAGTACATGCTATGTGTTAGAAATATGAAGGGCCTTCAACAATGTGATAGGTTGGCAGGAATTTATGTGTAATGTATGCTCCTAGAACAACTGACAGTGCTACTTGGATGTTGGGCCTCTGTATGTGGCCAGACTATGTAAAAGTCTCACACATTTGGTATCGCCACACTCAGGAGGAGTAGCAGAATGTATTTTGGGGTGTCATTTTTGCTATGTACATGCTATGTGTTGGAAATATCTTATGAATGGACAACTTTGTGTAAAAAAAATGCGTTTTCATTTTTTTTCCACAGTTTCCAAAAACTTCAGGAAAAAAATGAACCATTCAAAAGACTAATTATGCCTCATAGATTATACGTTGGGGTGTTAGCTTTCCAAAATGGGGTCATTTTGTGGGCGTTTCCGTTGTCCTGGTGCTCTAGGGCCTTCAAACATGTAATAGGTGGTTGAGAAATGAGATGTGTAATTTATGCTCCTAGAATGCCTGGAGCTGCTACTTCAATGTTGGGCCTCTGTATGTGGCCAGGCTGTGTAAAAGTCTCACACATTTGGTATCGCTACACTCAGGAGGAGTAGCAGAATGTATTTTGGGGTGTCATTTTTGCTATGTACATGCTATGTGTTGTAAATATCTTATGAATGGACAACTTTGTGTAAAAAAAAATGCGTTTTCATTTTTTTCCCACAGTTTCCAAAAACTTCGGGAAAAATATGAACCATTCAAAAGACTAATTATGCCTCATAGATTATACGTTGGGGTGTTAGCTTTCCAAAATGGGGTCATTTTGTGGGTGTTTCCATTGTCCCGGTGCTCCAGGGCCTTCAAAATTGTAATAGGTGATTGAGAAATGAGATGTGTAATTTATGCTCCTAGAATGCCTGGAGCTGCTACTTCAATGTTGGGCCTCTGTATGTGACCAGGCTGTGTAAAAGTCTCACACATTTGGTATCGCCACACTCAGGAGGAGTAGCAGAATGTATTTTGGGGTGTCATTTTTGCTATGTACATGCTATGTATTGGAAATATCTTATGAATGGACAACTTTGTGTAAAAAAAATGCGTTTTAATTTTTTTTCCACAGTTTCCAAAAACTTCAGGAAAAAAATGAACCATTCAAAAGACTAATTATGCCTCATAGATTATACGTTGGGGTGTTAGCTTTCCAAAATGGGGTCATTTTGTGGGCGTTTCCGTTGTCCTGGTGCTCTAGGGCCTTCAAACATGTAATAGGTGGTTGAGAAATGAGATGTGTAATTTATGCTCCTAGAATGCCTGGAGCTGCTACTTCAATGTTGGGCCTCTGTATGTGGCCAGGCTGTGTAAAAGTCTCACACATTTGGTATCGCTACACTCAGGAGGAGTAGCAGAATGTATTTTGGGGTGTCATTTTTGCTATGTACATGCTATGTGTTGGAAATATCTTATGAATGGACAACTTTGTGTAAAAAAAAATGCGTTTTCATTTTTTTCCCACAGTTTCCAAAAACTTCGGGAAAAATATGAACCATTCAAAAGACTAATTATGCCTCATAGATTATACGTTGGGGTGTTAGCTTTCCAAAATGGGGTCATTTTGTGGGTGTTTCCATTGTCCTGGTGCTCCAGGGCCTTCAAAATTGTAATAGGTGGTTGAGAAATGAGATGTGTAATTTATGCTCCTAGAATGCCTGAAGCTGCTACTTCAATGTTGGGCCTCTGTATGTGGCCAGGCTGTGTAAAAGTCTCACACATTTGGTATCGCCATACTCAGGAGGAGTAGCAGAATGTATTTTGGGGTGTCATTTTTGCTATGTACATGCTATGTGTTGTAAATATCTTATGAATGGACAACTTTGTGTAAAAAAAATGCGTTTTCATTTTTTTTTCCACAGTTTCCAAAAACTTCGGGAAAAAAATGAACCATTCAAAAGACTAATTATGCCTCATAGATTATACGTTGGGGTGTTAGCTTTCCAAAATGGGGTCATTTTGTGGGCGTTTCCGTTGTCCTGGTGCTCCAGGGCCTTCAAAAGTGTGATAGGTTGTCATCATATGAGATGTGCAATTTATGCTCGTAAAATGCCTGACGGTGCTAGTTGGATTTTAGACCTCTGTATGTGGCCAGGCTGTGTAAAAGTCTCACACATGTGGTATCACTATACTCAGGAGGAGTAGCAGAATGTATTTTGGGGTGTCATTGCAAGTATGCATGTGCTGTGTGAGAGAAATAACTTGTTATTATGACAATTTTGTGCAAAAAAAAAAAAAAAAAAAAAAAAAAAAAAATTTCCAAGAATTGTGGGAAAAAATTACAACTTCAAAAAGCTCACCATGCCTCTTGCTAAATACCTTGGAATGTCTGCTTTCCAAAAAGGGGTAATTTGGGGGGTATTTGTACTTTCCTGGCTTGTTAGGGCCTCAAGAAATGAGATAGGCCTTCAGTACATCAGGTGTGATCAGATGTGATCATTTTTCAATGATTTGCACCATAGCTTGTAGACTCTATAACTTTCACAGAGACCAAATAATATACACTAATTTGGGTTATTTTTACTAAAGATATGTAGCAGTATACATTTTGGCCCAAATTTATGAAGAAAAATTACTTATTTGCAAAATTTTACAATAAAAACTAAAAAAAAGTGTTTTTTTTTCAAAAATTTCTCTCTTTTTTCGCTTATATTGCAAAAAATAAAAAAAACAGCAGTGATTAAATACCACTAAAAGAAAGCTATGTTTGTGAGAAAAAAATGATAAAAATTTGGTTTGGGTACAGTGTAGCATGACTGAGTAATTGTCATTCAAAGTGTGAGAGCGCTGAAAGCTAAAATTTGGTCTGGGAAGGAAGGGTGTATAAAAGCCCTGTATTGAAGTGGTTAAAGTGAAAAAAAAAAAGTGAAATATTCCTTTAAATATCGTACCTGGGGGGTGTCTATAGTATGCCTGTCAAGTGGCGAGTGTTTCCCGTGCTTAGAACAGTCCCTGCATAAAATGACATTTTTAAAGGAATAAAAGTAATTTAAAATTGCTTGCGACTTTAATGTAATGTCGGGTCTCGGCAATATGAATGAAAATTAGTGAGACAAACGACATGGGTACCCCCCACCCCCCAGTCCA
Organism: Lithobates septentrionalis; assembly: GCA_037952835.1. Classification (NCBI taxonomy): domain Eukaryota; kingdom Metazoa; phylum Chordata; class Amphibia; order Anura; family Ranidae; genus Lithobates; species Lithobates septentrionalis. Next base: position 7,664,674 of record JBBDGP010000295.1, read on the forward strand.
TTACCAGGCCCTTTGGATCTTGTATGGATATTAAGGGGAACCCCGCACCCAAATTAAAAAAAAGGAAAGGCGTGGGGTCTACAGGCCTTTTATACTCTGAACAGCAGTATACAGGCGGTGCAAACAAGACAGGGACTGTAGGTTTGTTGTTAAGTAGAATCTGTTTGTAATTTTGAACTGGTACATTTTTAAAGTGTAGCTCCAGCCAAAAAATCAATTTTTAAGCTTTTTGGAAAACATTGGGAAGGGTTATCACCCCTGTAACATTTGTTTTGCTGTCTGTGCGCCTCTTAAGAAGATTTCACCTCACTTTCTGTCCCAATGACAAATGTTTTTTGAAAATTTGGGGTTTTTAGTGAAACAAGGATTGGTGATAAAGCATTGGTGAAGAGGAGACACGTTTTTCCCATATTAACTCTTACAGGAGAGAATTTCCCTTCCTAGGGGTAGATTTCATCTCACTTCCTGTTGTCTCCTTCTGTTTGCAAGTAGGAGTCGTTTGTAAGTTGGATGTTTGAAAGTAGGGGCCTGCCCTATATACTCTGCAGAAATTGGGGCCACAACACTGTAAGTCCTCACAGTTACTCTTGGTGGGCGCTGGAACGGGCCCTGCTGTGAAATATTATATCAAGAATTGTAATTACATGCACCTGTTGAACAGGGGCAGAAAAAATGGGCCGGTGGTGGTGGTGGTGGTGTTGCAACAACACTGTAAGCCCTCACAGTTACTCTTGGTGGGTGCAGGAATGGGCCCTGCTGTGAAATATTAGATCAAGAATTGTAATTACATGTCCCTGTTGAACAGGGGCAGAAAAATTGGGCCTTAGGCACTGGTGCTACAACACTGCAACCCCTCACAGATGCTATAGTTGGAGCGCAGGAATGAGCCCTGCTGCAAAGTATTGCATCAAAAATTGTAATTATACGCCCCTGTTAAACAGGGGCTGAAAATTTGGGCCTTGGGCACTGGTGCTGCTGCCACAACACTGTAACCCCTTACAGGTACTCTAGTTGGAGCGTGGGAATGAGCCCTGCTGCAAAGTATTGCATCAAAATTTGTAATTACACGCCCCTGTTAAACAGGGGCTAAAAAATTGGGCCTTGGACACTGGTGCTGGTGCCCAGAACCAAAAATGTTCTTACACGCTATCAGCATGAAAATTGAGGAGGAAGAGGATTGTGACTCAGCATAACAGAATAGTCACTCAGCATCAGCATAGGCAGTCTTGAAGGGATCTCACATTTAAAAAAAAATCAATCGGTTACATCAACATCAGGTGCTTGGTAGCTGGTGATCCAAGACTGATTCATTTTTATGAAGGTCAGCCGATCGACTGATTCGGTGGACAGGCGCACCCTGTGATCTGTTACAAAGCCTACAGCAGCATTGAATGTGCGTTCCGAAAGAACGCTGGAAGCAGGACAGGCCAGTAGCTCAATTGCATACTGTGCAAGCTCTGGCCAGTGATCCATCCTCAAGACCCAGTAACCCAGAGGATTTTCGGTGGGAAAGGTGTCCAAGTCTGATCTTGCCCCCAGGTAATCCTGCACCATGTGAATCAGACGCTGGCGATGGTTACTGGAACCGATCAGACCTTGGGGCTGCGGACTAAAAAATTGTCTGAACGCATCGGTCAGATGGCCACCTTCTCCACTGCTCCTTCTGTGACTGACCCAAGCCTCAGCAACACGTTGTCCAGGAGGACAAGGAAATTGTAAGCTCCCGGGCTCTGGAAACGCGTTGAACAAACCTTTCTGCAAGGCCTCCCGAAGATGTTTCATCCTCTGCCTCTGCTCCCTCTGCGACGGCAAGATAAAGTCCGCAAACTTACCCTTGTAACGTGGATCAAGGAGGGTTGCCAGTCAGTAATCATCCCTCCCCTTGATACCACGAATACGAGGATCCTTCCGCAGGCTTTGCAGGATCAGGGAGGCCATGCAGCATAGGTTTGCTGAGGCATTCGGTCCAGAGTCCTCTGGGTCACCAAGGATGATATGATCTGCAGCCACCTCCTCCCAGCCACGTACAAGTCCATTGGTTTCTTCGGACTGTAAATGATCCCTTGAAGACTGCTGCTGGAGCTGAGTGCCAGGCTCCACCTCCATACTGACACAATCCTCCTCCTCCTCCTTGTCCTCTTCCTGTGTGATCTGCGGGTACTCAGGAACACTGGATAAAGGGGGCCTTGAGAGGTAAGGAAGTCCTCCTCTTCCTCCCTCTGTTCTGCCTCAAGTGCCCTGTCCATTATTCTATGCAGCGTGTGCTCCAACAGGTGGACAAGAGGGACAGTGTCACTGATGCATGCACTGTCACTGCTCACCATCCTCGTGGCCTCCTCAAATGGTGACAGGACAGTGCATGCATCCCTGACCATAACCCACTGGAGTGGGGAAAAAAAAAAACCAAGGTCCCCTGACCCTGTCCAGGTGCCATAGTTGCATAGGTACTCATTAATGGCCCTCTGCTGCATGTGTAGCCGCTGCAGCATGGCCAACGTTGAGTTCCACCTGGTGGGCATGTCACAGATTAGGCGGTTCTTGGGCAGGTTAAATTCCTTTTGGAGGTCAGCCAGCCGAGCACTGGCATTATATGACCTGCGGAAATGCACACATACTTTCCTGGCCTGCCTCAGGACATCCTGTAAGCCCGGGTACCAGCCCAAGAACCGCTGCACCACCAAGTTAAGGACGTGAGCCAAGCAGGACACATGGGTCAGTTGTCCCTGTCGGAGGGAGGAGAGGAGGTTGGTGCCATTGTCACAAACCACCATACCTGCCTTAAGCTGGCGTAGCATCATCCACCTCTGAACCTGCCCCTGCAGAGCTGACAGAATCTTTGCCCCAGTGTGGCTCCTGTCCCCCAAGCACACCAGCTCAAGCACCACATGGCATCGTTTTGCCTGCGTGCTTGCATAGCCCCTTGAACGCCTACGGAGCACCGCTGGTTCCAAGGACAAATCAGCACAGGAAGAGGCCATGGAGGAAGAAAAAGAGGAGGGGTGGAGGAGAGAGGTATGGCAGAATCACCACTAGTAGAATTTTGGAGGCGTGGTGGCGGAACAATATATACACATGTATATATAGTATAAAATATATAGATGGAATTACAGAAAAACTTACTTTTCATCTCAGGCTACACTTCCCATCCATCTTTCTCCATATAGTCTTACCGTGACCACCCCGGGGTCAGTTTTTTGGGCAGCGGGACACGCAACACCATCCTTTTCAGTTCTTCTATAGCTCACAATACTACCATTTTAAACCTAATACACCCCTACAAGCGCAGGAGTAATCTTTCCTGGTAGTTATAAACCCTCTGGTCCGGGGTGAGGGTCCTCATGGCTTCAAAACGGTCAGAATGAACTAACAGAAAGCACTGAAAAACAGAAAGGCCAGAGCTGAAAATCAGAAACAAGCGGACAAGAACGCACTGGGAATCAAATACGTAATAGAAATACGAACCCACAAGCACAAACCGAAGAGCAGTAATGATCGGAAAAGCAGGAGGCTGAAAAGCGCGAATCGCCTGTCACCAAACTTCTACTAACACGAGATTAGCGGAAGGAGCCCAAAGGGTGGCGCACTTGGTATTGCACTTCCTCTTGTACGTCACCGCGTTCTTGATGTTCGGAATTTACGACCAACTTTGTGTGACCGTGTATATGCAAGACAAGTTTAAGCCAACATCTGTTGGAAAAAAAACATGGATTTTGTTGTTGGAATGTCCGATCGTGTGTTCGAGGCATAAGGGTACATGAACGCCATTACATTCATTTGAATGTTCAGACCCAGACATTAATGCTGAAACCCTCTCAGAGCAAATAATAGACAATTCCAACTTAATTAAAATAAAGCACCAGAACTTGTTCATTTATTCTAACGAGGGTCAGACTCTACGAGAGGCTGCACCGTTTTCTTGAACACACACAAGCCAATTTCCATTTTTAAATTATGGACACAGGATATTTGGCATTGCAGTTGCTTCTCGGCAGCGACTCAATTCGTCCCATGATCGCGGGGAGCATCCCCCCCCTCCTTTCCCTTCCCCCTCATTTTCCCTCCTCTCATTTTCTCTCTCCTCCTGACTATAGGACTCTTTTATCCCTTAAGGGAGGGAGCCCATGGGACCATACTTATTTAATTCACCACAACTCAGGAAACATACATGTCTTTTTTACCATGGTAAAAGGCCTCCTGATAACAACATACACATTTACATGTTATGTGTTTTTCACATTTTTCACATTTACCTGTCAATAGCAATGCTTGATGTAACATGTATTGACATGCGGTGAAGACATACTGTATATTGTATGACACTGGTCCATGTGGGCCCCCTTTTGGCTGTTATAAATAAAAAATTTAAAATAAATAAATAAATAAAGCACCAGAAGTGCATTACCAAAAAGGGAAGGTTGGAGTGTAGAGTAGTTGTAAGTATCTGGGATTGCACGGACAGCAGCTAAGATGCCCCTTGTGCAAGAAGTCTTAGCAGCCACGGTTTGAGGACATGTTGTTTGCATGCACTGTTATTTGTGTGCCCTAAGGAATGTAAATCCTAACATCACACATTTGTTTTCCACTTCAGATAGAGTGGGGGAAAATCACAACTTCTTTTTTATTAATGCTTGTGACCCCTTTGGGGAGATTTTTATTTTATTTACTGTCCTTTTCATACCTGTAAAGAATTAAAGGTGCAGTCATCACCAGTATTAAAACCCACTGAGAGCAACAAAACTGGCCACACACTGTTAGTTTTTTTTTGTTCAGCCAACAGGTTTTGTCCAGCCAAAAAGCTAACAGATTTCTCCATTCAGAAAACAAGGTGAATGGAAGAACCCCTCTTATGGGACATTGTATTCTGACAGCAACACACACCACTGTGAGAATACACTGATCAGTGACTGGTGCTGATTGGCTGCAGCCATGGATAGAGTAAACTTTTCAAGGATGTCTTTTTGACAAAAGTCAATCAAATGATTGACTTCTTTTGAATGGGGATGGCCGCATACTGATCAAAATGTGTTTGTTTCCGCTGAACTGGACAAATCCAATCATTGTATGACCAGCTTAAACAGACTGTAATGAGTTCTAAACTTCACTCACTCCAGTATATTTTTTTTTTGTCTGTTTGTTGTTGAAGATATTTCTCATATCTTTATGTCCTAAGCAAAGTAATCCAATTGAATAGCTAAATGTCATTGCTGGAGGTAACCAGAGCTGAGTATCAAAACCAAAGGGTGGTGCAGGGACATAGCGAGGGAATTATTAGGTTAGGCCAAGCACGTGCTCAGATCCTATGAGTCCAACAGGTCAGAAGTAGACGTCAGCAGTCCAGACAGACTGAGAACAGACACAGTGATGCATTAAACATCCTGGGAGACAAAACCAAGAATACAGGAAAAGGAACTTGGCAGCGGTAGCGTGACTAGGAACACCCTAAGGACAGAAAAGCAATAACCAGAAGAAACTAGTACAGGATTACAAGTAAACAGGATCACAGTCACACATACACTTGTGACAACAATTAGGAAGCTACAATGAAAAATAGCATATGGACTCTGATGTCTTGTTAAAGATGTATGGACCAGGAGGTGTCTATGTGGCCACACTCATTAATATCTGTACTGGAGCTCCAGACGAAACTACTCCAGCATGACTGCTAATAAAACTGTCTCTTCCTGGCATGTGAGTGCACATCAATTTGCTGTGAACTGCAATAAAGGTTTGTGGAAATGCACTAGGTTGGTGTCCCTTGTTTCCTCTGTATTAATTTAAATTCCAATTCCTATTTAAAAAAATATTAGAAAGTTCAAACTGGAGGACGTAAATGTCCACATCCACGTGCTCTATGTACACATTTGTTATGCATGGAGACCATGTTATTAATGCATTGGTGAAAAATGGAGCCTAAAAAAGATTATCCATCTTTGACTGGTGGAGAAGCTCACATTTCATGACACAGGGTCAATGGAACATGTCTTTTCTTGTGTACTTTGGTCACAGAGAGTGTTGTGGGTTTTGTATGACAGTGTACTGCAATACTGTGCACGTCTCCTGATCTTTATCATAAAGAAGATGAAGCTTTTGTTTTCCAGTTCCAGATGAACTCTAATTACTTCAGCTCTTCAACTGGCAGGAACAGGTCTGCAAACTAGCCCTAAATCCACTTATATCAGTGTGTGTATGTGATAGACTGCATGTCTTTCTCCGACACAGGCACTTCTGAATCAGGAATTAGCTGTTTCACACAAAAGCTTTTATGCCTAAAGAGATCATGCAGATTTTATACAGAGAATACATTTTATGTTTTACAATGGGTAATTTGTAAAATAAATAAACACTCACCTGCCACCAGTACACCTGCTCAATTGCTTGGTAACACAAATTGATAATCAGACAAACACATGGTAGAAACTTAATGCATTTAGGCACCTACACGTGGTGAAGACGATTTGCTGAAGTTCAAACCGGCATCAGAATGAGGGAGAAAGGGGATATAAGTGACTTTAAACATGGCATGGTTGTTGGTGTCAGATGGGCTGGTCTGAGTAGTTCAATAACTGCTGATCTACTGGGATTTTCACACACAACCATCTCTAGGGTTTACAGAGAATGGTCCGAAAAAGAGAAAATATCCAGTGCCCGGGACGAACGCCGCATGCGCTGTACAGAACAGCACAAAAGCTGAGTTTACGATCAGCTGTTGTGTCGGAGAGACGGCGCCTGTGCACAATAGCCGACAGAAGAAATTTTTCTGTCAGATTGTGCCTTGCGCTGGCGAGGCGTGTTCATGAAGGTGAGGGGCGGATTTGTACATGAAGGGGTCGGATTATTCAATGATGGGCAGTGCTACAAAACACGTATTTTTCTGCTATTCTTCCTGGACTCTTGCGGGGCGTGTTTAGTCAACTGAAGGGCAGATTTTTCTATCTGAAAAATATGTGTTTTGCAGCACTGGCCTTTAAAAATCCATCCCCATCTTATACTAATCCGCCCCTCACCGACATGAACACACCTCGCCAGCGCAAGGCACAATCTGACAGAAAAATTTCTTCCGTCGGCTATTGTGCGCAGGCACCGTCTCGCCGACACAACAGCTGATCGCAAACTCAGCTGTTGTGCTGTTCCGTATGGCGCATGCGCCGTACATCCCGGGCACTTCTCGATAGCGGGCACTATCCGACAGAACATCTGAATTAAACAACATTGGTCTGATTGCTCCCTTGCCATTCAAGAGAAGCCTTGCATGTTTATTAATGAAGGTGTAGAGGCTAGCAGATGAGGTCATAATTTCAATCTCAGCCAATCAGAGGAAGCCTTGAATTCATTGATCAAAATACAAGGCTTCTCCTGTATGGCAGATAAGTACTCAACCCAAGTCTGTTATTTCCAGCAGCAGATGGGAAGTTGTTTTTACCACTGCCGAAACACAACAGCACTTGCTGAATGTAACTGACACTACTGTATAATATATTACAGCACACACAGTGGCTGCACTGTTTAGTAATGAAAATAGTTCACTTAGACCAGCTTGACTCAAATGAATTATTTTCAAGTACATTGAAACCTGGAATTCGATCTTAGAGCTGAACACCAGGCAGACACAAAAGTCAAATGTATCCATCTCTGTATTTTATTAATACTTTATTAAATATTTTTTAATACAAACAGTGTAACAGTCCCTGAATTTGGGTATAAGCCTCTTGCTATCCCATGTGTTACAAAGCTCAGATTGATAGAGGGAGATGCAGCACAAGGAGCCAATATGTTGTAATGTTCAAGTGATAACAGAGGCCTGCTAACAGGGGGAGAGCACAGAACAAAAGAGAGATGAATTAATCAGCCTGTCTCTACTCTTTTAACTATTTACTTACAGACTGAGGGAGAGTCAAGACCTGTAAGCGTTACTTAACTTTAGAAAAAAAAAAAAAAAATCAGGCCTTCTGTCCTGCCAGACATGGATATGCTGTGAGGTAGAACTGTGAAAATCTCAGAACTGGGTGGACAGAAATATACATCCTTTGGCAGGTAAAATGGCTTCCATATACAGTATGTATTCCTTGTCTGTAATTAGCTGTTTACCTGGAGTTAAGCTGGCCATTCACTGTATAATTTTTGTCCGGATGATGATGATGATAAACAGTGATGTTTTGTATCACAGACTGCACTTTTAATGTGTATAGCAGACACTGCTTATGCTATTTTAAACACAAGGCAATAGTCTCTGGGTCAAGAAAATACTGTAGGTTGTGAGCATAAGACTCTCCAAAACCTTGTCAGTTTCTATTAAAATCTGAGGGTGACCACAGATATCCTGACTTTTAACTATTCTTGCTAACACAGCAAAGCATCTGCTAAAAAAAAATACAAAAAAATTATTCCATACGCGTAGACCTGGGCAGGATCTGCTACTAGGCACAGTGGACAGGTGACTAGAGGTAGCAGAGTTAAAAAAGACAACCTTTTATGTATTGTACAGGACACCAAGGATGGGTCCTGGAAGGCAGATAACTGTCCTTATTATTTGGGATGGTCTCCCTTTAAATGGGGTAAAAAGAAATACAGTTTGAGTACTCAGGGCTTCTCACCCATGCAAAGTGAGGGGTTCCAGGGTGACCTGATAGAGCGGAAAAGCTGATTTCAGCTTTCCCAGGATTATTAGGTCTTCATATGAGAATTTGGATTTTTTGGGTGGGAAAGAGCCTCCAACCCTAACTTATGCCGCGTACACACGAGCGGACATTACGGCGGACTTTGCCCGGCGGACTGGATTTCGTCGGACAATTCGATGTGTGTGGGCTCCAGCGGACTTTGTTTTCTCAAAAGTTGGACGGAATTAGATTTAAAACTTGTTTTAAATTTATCCGTTGAAATCGAGTCCGGTCGAAAAGTCCGCCGTCTGTATGCTAGTTCGACGGACAAAAAGCCACGCTAGGGCAGCTATTGGCTACTGGCTATGAACTTCCTTGTTTTAGTCCGGTCGTACGTCATCACGTACGAATTCGACGGACTTTGGTGGATTGTGTGTAGGCAAGTCCGTTCATTCACAAAGTCCGTCGGAAAGTACGTCGAAAAGTCCGCCGGGCAAAGTCCGCCGTAATGTCCGCTCGTGTGTACGCGGCATAAGGGTACTTTCGTCCTAAAGGGTTCAACCCATCTGCAAGAGAGGGCTGAGCAAAGCAGATGTCTGTGAGGTATTGTGTGAAGCAGGACACCCTTGTGAAGCTATGTACTGCTTGTTACTGAGACATTGCTGAGCTCTTGCGATTTTGCTGGACTCTGAAAACCCTGGGCAGGGACAAGTTTTACTGGCAGTGAGCCACATCTTTATTTTGTGTACATGAGTCTGAAGGACTGTTTTTTGTTTTGTTTTTATGTTGAAAAGAAGCTATTTTACTTTATAATTTGGAAAAAATAAAGACTGTTTACTTAACAAGCGTCAAGCTTGTGTTCTGAATCCCAAATATTACCATATGATAAAGTTTTTGGCCACAAATTTATGTTTCATTATTATTAGAAATACAGGCATGTCAGTTAAGTTTATTTATCCATTTGTAAACCACAATCAAGTATACAGCCATGGCCAAAAGTTTTGAGAATGACACAAATATACATTTTTACAAAGTCTGCTGCCTCCGTTTTTATGATGGCGATTTGCATATACTTCAGAATGTTTTGAAGAGTGATCAGATGAATTGCAATTTATTGCAAAGTCTCTCTTTGCCATGAAAATGAACTTAATTCCATAAAAAAAACATTTGCACTGCATTTGTGAAGAAGGCTTCAGGGCGCCCAAGAAAGTCCAACAAGCATCAGGACCGTCTCCTACAGTTGATTCAGCTGCAGGATCGGGGCACCACCAGTGCAAAGCTTGCTCAGGAATGGCAGCAGGCAGGTATGAGTGCATCTGCACGCACAGTGAGGAGAAGACTTTTGGAGGTTGGTCTGGTGTCAAAAAGTGCAGCAAAGAAGCCACTTCTCTCCAGGAAAAATATCAGGGACAGACGGATATTCTGCAAAAGGTACAGGGATTGGACTGCTGAGGACTGGGGGAAAGTCATTTTCTCTGATAAACCCCCTTTCCAATTGTTTGGCGCATCCAGAAAAAAACTTGTCCGGAGAAGAAAAGGTGAGCGCTACCATTAGTCCTGTGTCATGCCAATAGTAAAGCATCCTTAGACCATTCATGCGTGGGATTGCTACTCAGCCAAGGGAGTGGGCTCACTCACAATTTCGCCTAAGAACACAGCCATGAATAAAGAATAGTACAAAAACATCCCCCGAGAGCAACTTCTAACAACCATCCAAGAACAGTTTGGTGAGAAACAATGTCTTTTCCACCATGATGGAGCACCTTGCCATAAGGCTTGGGGAACAAAACATCAACATTTTGGGTCAATGGCCAGGAAATTCCAAAACCCTAATTCCATTGAGAACTTGTGGTCAATTCTCAAGAGGCTAGTGAACAAAAGAAAACCCCACAAATTCTGACAAACTCCAAGCATTGATTATGCAAGAATGGGCTGCCATCAGTCAGGATGTGGCCCAGAAGTTAAATGACATCATGTCAGGGCGAGTTGCAAGGTCTTGAAAAAGAAGGGTCAACAGTGCAAATATTGACTCTTTGCATAAACTTAATGCAATGTAATTATCAATAAAAGCCTTTGACACTTATGAAATGCTTGTAATTATACGTCAGTATATCATAGTATAATCTGACAAAAAGATCTAAAAACACTGAAGCAGCAGACTTTGTGAAAATGAATATTTGTGTCATTCTCAAAACTTTTGGCCATGGCTGTACAATATATTTAATATATTAATAAATATTATTATATTTTTTACTCCTGTTCCTTCTTCTTGCTTTGACCACGTGAGAACATGTGAAGGCTGTGATTATTATACAGTATCTCACAAAAGTGAGTACACCCCTCACATTTTTGTAAATAGTTTATTATATCTTTTCAGGTGACAACACTGAAGAAATTACACTTTGTTACAATGTAAAGTAGTGAGTGTACAGCTTGCATAACAGTGTACATTTGCTGTCCCCTCAAAATAACTCACAGCCATTAAGATCTAAACCGCTGGCAACAAAAGTGAGTACACCCCTAAGTAAAAATGTCCAAATTGGGCCCAAAGTGTCAATATTTTCTGTGGCCACCATTATTTTCCAGCACTGCCTTAAGCCTTTTGGGCATGGAGTTCAAAAGAGCTTTACAGGCTGCCACTGGAGTCCTCTTCCACTCCTCCATGAGGACATCACGGAGCTGGTGGATATTAGAGACCTTGCACTCCTCCACCTTCCGTTTGAGGATGCCCCACAAATGCTTAATAGGGTTTAGGTCTGGAGACATGCTTGGCCAGTCCATCACCTTTACCCTTAGCTTCTTTAGCAAGACAGTGGTCCCCTTGGAGGTGTGTTTGGGGTCGTTATCATGTTGGAATACTGCGCTGCAGCCCAGTCTCCGAAGGGAGGGGATCATGCTCTGCTTAAAGTGGGGTTCCACCCAAAAAACAAAACTACCTGTAAAAATTCTAGAAAAAAAAACAAAAAAACATTTGATATTTTTTTTTTCACTTACCTCTAAATGCCTGTTGCTAGGTGGTCCCTCGTAGTCTGCCTGTTCCTTAGCCTGGGCTGGTGACATCACTTCCTCCTCGGCACAGGAAGGGCTCCGCTCTGCTCCCTCCCTCCTGTCAATCATCTGGGACCCATTACAGGTCCCAGGTGATTGAGCGGCCAATCACGGCGCGCGGCGCCGCTCGCGCATGCGCAGTGGGTGCCAGGCTGTGAAGCCACAGCCCGGCGCCCACAGTTGAAATGGCGGCGCCGACGAGCGGAGGGGGGAGACGAGCGGGGCTTCGATCCTCCGCATCGCTGGACCCAGGGACAGGTGAGTGTCCAATTAAAAGTCAGCAGCTGCAGTATTTGTAGCTGCTGACTTTTAATTTTTTTTTTTTTTGACGGCCCCCCTGGGTGGAACTCCTCTTTAAGTATGTCACAGTACATGTTGCCATTCATGTTCTCAATAATGATCTGTAGCTCCCCAGTGCCGGCAACACTCATGCAGCCCCAGACCATGACACTCTCACTACCGTGCTTGACTGTAGGCAAGACACACTTGTCTTTGTACTCTTCACCTGGTTGCCGCCACACACGTTTGACACCATCCGAACCAAATAAGTGTATCTTGGTCTCATTAGACCACAGGACATGGTTCCAGTAATCCATGTCCTTAGCTTTTCTTCAGCAAACTGTTTGCGGGCTTTCTTGTGCATCATCTTTAGTAGAGGCTTCCTTCTGGGATGACAGCCATGCAGACCAATTTTATGCAGTGTGTGGCTTATGGTCTGAGCACTGACAGGCTGACCCCCTACCCCTTCAACCTGTGCAGCAATGCTGGCAGCACTCATACATATATTTCCTAAAGACAACCTCTGGATATGACGCTGAGCATGTGCACGCAACTTCTTTGGTCGACCATGGCCAGGCCTGTTCTGAGTGGAACCTGTCCTGTTAAACCGCTGTATGGTCTTGGCCACTGTGCTGCAGCTCAGTTTCAGGGTCTTGGCAATCTTCTTATAGAGAGAGCATCAATTCTTTTTTTCAGATCCTCAGAGAGTTCTTTGCCATATGGTGCCATGTTGAACTTCCAGTGTCCAGTATGAGAGAGTGAGAGCGATAGCACCAAATTTAACGCACCTGCTTCCCATTCAACACCTGAGACCTTGTAACACAAACAAGTCACATGACTCTGGGGAGGGGAAGTGGTTAATTGAGCCCAATTTGGACATTTGCACTTAGGGGTGTACTCACTTTTGTTGCCAGCGGTTTAGACATTAATGGCTGTGTGTTGAGTTATTTTGAGGGGACAGCAAATTTACACTGTATACAATCTGTACACTCACTGCTTTACATTGTAGCAAAGTTTAATTTTGTCAGTGTTGTCACATGAAACGATGTGATAAAATATTTACAAAAATGTGAGGGGTGTATTCACTTTTGTGAGATACTGTATTAACAATATTGCAGATCAGTGCTACATCATCCAGTGTGTGCAAGTGTGTGGGGCACACGGCCCCCATGGATAGGGGGGCCCACTGTGCCCTGTCACACACTGCACACCGGCAGTAATCCAACTGATCCCCTGTGGCTCCCTGGCAGCTTCTCTTCTTTTTCCCTCCCACCGGTTTCGGGTGCTGCAGGGGAGGCACAGGGGGATTTACCTGCTCCCAATATGACACCTGTGTGGATGCAGGTGCATGACCCTGAACTTACACTGTCTGTGTTCAGGGCCATGCATCTGCATAGATGTCAGATTGGGAGCAGTGGCTGTGTTCATGCAGCCACTGCGTCCCAATTGACATGAATGGGACTGTCTGCATGGGGATGCACGGAACACCTGTTTGTGTATATGGGGAATTCCTTGTGATAGCTATTACCATCCTAACAATGTATTTCCAGGCAGAAAGAACAGTATATATCATATAAAACTGCATGCAGGGCACTGGACAAAGCACTGGGGACAAAAGGGATGTGAAAAGATTTCATATAGTACTGTAATCTGTAAGATTACAGTGTACTGTATGTGTTTTGAATTTTCACCTTTTTTAATTTGCCGCTAGGCTCCGCCCCCCTGCGTCGCTCGCAGGGAGCAGAGCCCGGCACAGAGAGGGTTCGGGAGGAGGACAGAACCCGCGGACATAGCGGGGGGACATCGCAGGATCCTGGGGACAAGGTAAGTATACAGCACCAGGATCCGGCGATGTAATCCCAAGTGTGGCTTGGGGTTACCGCTAATGGTGCTGAAATTTAACCCCGAGCCACACTCGGGAAAATCGCCAGGGAGGTTAAAGTTACAATAAACTTTTGTTTTAAAGTAAAAGCATTTTATTCAAGTATGTATTCCTAACTACCTTCTATTGCTCTCAGCCTCCTCCATATCCCCAAATTCCTTTTCCTTGCTGCTGTGATCCGATCTCCTGTTAGAGGTACGCTCATTATCCATGGTCCCCATATGAGACACATACAAAAAGGGTTCCCGTGGGTGGACTTTAAAGGCACTTAGTAATGTCCTATGTAAAAATATACCAAAATATGCAACATATTTGCATATTTTGGTATATTTTTACATAGGACATTACTAAGTGCCTTTAAAGTCCACCCACGGGAACCCTTTTTGTATGTATCTTGTTCATTGGATGTGGCACTGTTTTAATAACCTAGGCTTGCCTTTCGCCCCCTCTTGGTCCCCATATGAGGGAACATAATTATGTACCTCTGTTGGTTGTTCTAAATAAATGCATCTCTCTGGATGAACCAAGTTGCTGCAAGAATAATTCACTTTTTAGATGGAGGGGTTTTGCGTTCCATACCAGCTAGCGAACTCTTGCCCCAACAACAATAATCATAATAATAGTTATCATGTCTCATCCCTACTATATGACAACAACATAGCCACTCTCTCTTGCTTGTTCCTGAGGTGGCCTGTGGACTATGGGATTCATAGTGTGCATAGAGCAGTGCACATGATCGCCACTACTGAGCCCTACTTGTTCCAAACAAACAAAAGTGAGGGGGAAATGGGAAGGTTCAGGTGCTCACAGTGTATATTAAATGGAGGCTGAAACACATAGTAGGATATGATTTCATGAAAATAGAATACAGGACCAATAAGTAGTGTATGTGTATGAATTATTTATGGATAATAAGGATATTGTTTAGTGTCACTTTAAATTACAGTCACTATATAATTTTATTGTATCATGAAATGAAAGATCAATACCCAGATTTTTGTTACACAAACTTAACCAAAAACTATGAAATCAATAACTTGATTAAGACTACACCATAATCCAAATGTGTAATCATCCACAATACGATATAAAAGCAACAGCACATTTCTTGTATAAATCCATGTTAGCTAAGTTAAAAAATAAGCCAATTTAAAAAACTTTTGGCTGACTCATGAATAAAGAACTGCTTTCTTTTAATCAAAGTTTTTGACCTAATTATCACACAATAACTCACAACAAGATTTGTGTTAATTAGCCAAAGTAAACATAAAATAAGTAGGGCAGAAGAAATAGGTTGGTACCGAATCTGGGTTAATTAGATTTTTTTTCTGGTAAACACTGTAATTAACTGTACACAAAGTGATGTAGGGCATTACGATTTGGTTAGTCCCAGGTGAACATGAGTTAATACTACTGTTATGTCGATGGCTCTATTAACAAATGTGAACATGTACAATACATGCTGCTCCCTAAATCCACGCATATTCTTCAGCAATTAAATTTTGGAAAATTCAGCCTTCATAACATTTTTTTGCTTTGTTGCTTTGTTGATGATTCGACTTCGGCCCTTACACGCACATGAACTTTAATGGCAACTTTAATAGCCCACCCTTTGCAGCTATAACAGCTTCAACTCTTCTGGGAAGGCTGTTCACAAGGTTTAGAAGTGTGCCTATGGTAATTTTTGACCATTCTTACAGAAGCCCATTTGTGAGGTCTAATGCCCCGTACACACGGTCGGACTTTGTTCGGACATTCCGACAACAAAATCCTAGGATTTTTTCCGACGGATGTTGGCTCAAACTTGTTTTGTCTACACACGGTCGCACAAAGTTGTCGGAATTTCCGATCGCCAACCATGCGGTCACGTACACCACGTACGACGAGACTAGAAAAGGCCGGTTCAGAACCAAGCGCGGCACCCTTTGGGCTCCTTTTGCTAATCTCGTGTTAGTAAAAGTTTGGTGAGAGACGATTCGCGCTTTTTCAGACTCGTGGCTTTCAGATCGTTTTCTGCCGTTCAGTTTGTGCTTGTGGGTTTGTATCTGCTCTTCAGTGCGTGCAGCAAGTTCCGCGTGACTTTAATTAGTCATTGTATTCTTGTTCGTTCGTTACTGTTTTTCAGGTCGCTCTTCACAGGCCTTGCTGTTCTTCAGTGCGTTCTGTTACTTCGTTCTGAGTAGCCGACCGTTTTCTAGCCATGTTGCGTATGTGTACTCCTCGTAGAGTTCGTGCTGTGCGGGGGCTTGGTGTTGGGGTCCTGACCTTGACACAAGTCCAGTCCATGAACAGGGTGGGGAGGAGTTCATGGACCAAGAATTGGTTGCTCCAGCGTGACCAGTTCTCTCATATGCCTTTGCTCCGTGAGATCCGTGAGAATAATCCTGATGATTTCAGGAACTTTCTCAGGATGACGGACCCCGTGTTTCACCGTTTGTTGGCTTTGCTGACCCCTTATATTAGCAGGCAGGATACCTGCATGAGGCAAGCCATCACTCCGGAGCAGAGGTTGGTCGCTACCCTGCGGTATTTGGCAACAGGGAGAAGCCTGCAGAACCTCAAGTTCTCGACAGGCATCTCCCCCCAGGCTCTGGGGATCATTATCCCAGAGACCTGTTCTGCCATCATACAGGTCCTGCAGAAGGTAAGATTTTTATCCTTTAATCTCACATTTTATTGTATTTAATGTTTGCTAATATATTGTATTTCTTTCCTCATTCCCTAATTACCATGATTGTAATATGCTGTGAATGCCCCCTTTGTTCTCATGCATGCTGGATTTTTATGTAATTATTATTTTAGGTCCTTCATACATATTTGCCCTTCAATAACCTCCCCAGCATGGTGTCTCCTGGCCCTATATTCACCTCATGTAGTCACTTAACAATGTATTTTTTCTGCTCCATAGTAGTGCTTTACCCCAAACACCCCCTAAAATGTTTTGAAAGGTTATTTTTGCTTCAAATTCAGGCAGAGTGCCAGAGGCTTTTTTTTGGTGGTGTCCCCAAATAATTTTTAGTAACCCTCCCAACCCCCAACTGCTAAGTCAGCTGATCCCAATTCTCTATCCTCAATCATCTATCTGCTGACTTTGCCAAACCCATACACACTATACTCATCTCTTTAGTGCTCATATTTATGGACAAATTCCCCAAAGCATGTAGTGCATGGGCCTGCTTGTATACTTTCAAATGGTACTGTTTAAAGTTTTTGGATCCTATTATTATCTTGACAGGTATTAGCAGAATGTCCAAATGTCCTCAAATGTGTACAGTGTGTATTTCTATCTTGGTATTATGACACTTCTTACCTGTCCAGTGGTCTGCCAATAGTGTAACTAAGGAGGGGCTGTTCCAAGTAATATCCTGTATTCTCAATTGATGGGAAACACGTCCACATCGTCCCACCACCCAACTCAGGGTCATACTATTTCAACTATAAGGGGTTCAATAGTATAGTGATGTTGGCGGTGGTGTCGGCTAATTAGGACTTCCTGTATGTGGACGTGGGGAAGAATGGCCGGATGTCCGATGGTGGAGTCATCGCCCAGACTGAGTTTTACAGGCATCTCCAGAATGGCAGCTTGGACTTGCCAGCTCCAGAGAACAATGTGGAAGGACTCCCATTCGTGTTTGTTGCTGATGAAGCATTTGCGCTGGGGGACCACCTGATGCGGCCATTCCCAATGAGGACCCTCACCCCGGAACAGAGGGTTTTTAATTACCGGCTGGCCAGAGCCCGAAGAGTGGTGGAGAACACATTTGGAATCCTTGCCAGCCGGTTCCGCCTATTTCTGACACCCATCCATATGGCGGAGTATAAACTGAACCATATTATACTTGCGTGCTGTGTTCTCCATAACTTTTTAAGGAAACATTCGGCCAACTATGCTGGCTCAGTTGGGCCTGAGGCCAGAATGATACATCAAACCACACTGACGGCGCTTGAAAGCGGCCGTCCTGGCTTGCCCTCCCTGAGTGCCAGTGATGTCCGGTTACGCTACCTGGAGTTCTTTGCGGGTAGGGGGGCTATCAATATGCCAGCAAATCTATGAAGCCTTTTTATAATAAAACAAAAAAAGAAATTCTTTGTGGACATTTACTGCTTGTGTTTGTTTTAGCTGACCCTGACAGAAATGTGTTGAGTCCAGAAAATGTTGTGATTGTGTAACCTTATTATACAAAGCACTGTTGGCTGTTATTTACTAAAATGCAAAAACACATTTCACTACAAGTGCAGTTGCAACTGCACTGAAACTGCACTTGTAGTGCCAAGAGGATTTGCCCTTAGTAAATAACCCCCATTTTCTCTGAAAACACCAATGACATCACCCCAAAAGTGTTGTAGCGTTGAGACAATAATCCACACATTCTTGCTTAACAAAATTTTTTATACCTGCACAATCACATGTGCATTTACCAAAGGTTTTTCAAACAAACCAACATGTTTGTTGTATAACAATTTTTGGGGTAGCATTATCAAAAATCGAAATGTCCATTTTAGATAAAACAGGCCTGTGTAAAACCAACAAGAAAGACACAAATCTTGAACTTACAAACGTCACATTTGGTAGAACTTGAAGGCAATATCAGACATGAGTATTTAGGAACTGTGTTTGATATTGCGTTCAGATGGGGTGAAGTCACCCCAGGAAAAGCCAAATTTGGAAGATGCACAGCAATATAACAATGTCAACATGTGCGACCTGCCATCATGGGGGATCAAGGGATGTGTTTTGGGGGAGCAAGCCCTTCCTCACCGCTACTTTATTATTGAGGAAGGGGTTGCACCCCCAAAACGCGTCCATTGATCTCCCGTGATGGCAGATAGCACATGTTGGCACACTGTGTGCATCCTCCAAATTTGGCTTTGGGAAAAATCACAAAAACATTTTGGACATTGTAGCACACAAAAGAAGAAAGTGATTTGGAGGGGCTTTAAACTCGCCCCAAAACATCAATGATGTTTTTATTTTTTGGAATAACATCATTGGTGTTTTTCTTGATGATTTCCAATTGTAAATTACATCCCATGATCTCCCCGATCAGGATCTGGGCACTTTCGGATGTGAAAGGATCTGGATCCACAACCTCACGATCACCTAAAAAGAGAGGAACCCCAAAATAAATTAGGTCTAAAAAATATGCCGCCATCCATCTCTTATCTGAGCCTGTGGTTGCAGACACTCACCTGTTGTGGTGACTAGTTCCACCACCTCTTCTTCCTCCTGCTCAGATTGTGTTGGGGGGATTTTCCCTTCTTCCAGAGGGGGAGGCTCTGGTCTCCTTGGATGAGGGGTGTCCTCTGAGTCTTTTATCCCTTATGTCAAACAAAAATGGTATAATTAGCACACAGATATTTGATGGCAGAACTAGAAATAGGAAACATTGCTTGGAAGTGGGGTACAATTGTCAATTTTAGCAGAGTTCCAAGATGTAGCTTTTTTAGTGTCCTTTGTCAACCTGCAATACTTTACCTGTTTAGTACAAGCTTCACAGATGTAGCCCCCCCCTATAGTATACACTGGAGCACCTGTGTGGCCCCCTAATAAAAATGGTGTTCTTGTGTCCCACACTAGTGCTCCAGTGTCCAGATGTGAAAACAGCTGCTCAGTGTCCTCTCCTTACACAGAATCTAGTTTGCATTTCATTCTAGTAACAAAGGCATCTACACAACCCAATTCTTTTAAGACAAGTATAGGGCGTCAAAATGGTGGCCAAATGAATATGGCCTAAACAATGGTATTTTAGAGTCCGAAAGAAAAATGTTTGATCCGAACGAATGTGCCCATGAACATGAAAGTTGCCATTTTAAACTGTACAACAGTTCCTAAAAGCACATGGAGCAGCACGAACGTAATAAACATAAAGAATAGGAACACAGCACAACTACTTACTTTTTTGCAGCACTCTCCGGATCTTTCTGTACTGCTCATGTTCTCGTAATTTGAGGTCCGACCACCGGTTCCCGAGCTGATCTTTCGATCGTCGTACCCCGAAATTCCGGTGCAGACTCCTGACCACTTTCGCCATGATCTTGGCCTTTCTGACATTGGGGTTGGGGTAAGGTCCATACTTCCCGTCATAGTCGGCCTTCTTCAGGATGTCCACCATCTCCAACATCTCCCCAAAGGACATATTTGAGTCCTTAAATCTCCTTCTGGATCGGGACGTGTCCGGATCCGGCCTTTCCTCCTCCTCGTTGCTACAATTAGCACGCACCTGCTGTGTCTCCGCCATGTGCTCTTCCCCCACTGCGCCGAACGAAAAGGGGCGGGGAATAGACTAGAAAGAACGTCAGGGGCGGGCGGAGTTACACGCATGCGCAGTGTGTATAAAGCGTAACACGCGTGCGTCTTACGTACGATCTGTGAGCAGAGGAAGGAGCATCGGAGGCGCCGATTGTGATAACGAAGGTAGGATCTAAACTTGGGCCTATACTGCTTCGAAATGGAAGCCTATATTGTAACAAGATTAGGGGAGTTTGGCGTGACATTAGGGTTTGTCTTGTGTTGTGTCTTGCAGAGAAAATGGATGGGTTCAACGACCACAATTTCCTCCCCCTGTTCATTGACAAATACAGGGAGCTGCCCTGTCTGTGGCAGGTGAGACACCCCCACTATAACCATAAACAAAAGAGGCAGGCAGCGCTGGAGAAACTGCTGGAGTTGGTGAAGCCGATGGTCCCCACAGCAACCATCCCCTATTTAAAAGCCAAAGTTGGTGGCCTGAGGAGCACATATCTTAGGGAGCGCAAGAAGGTCACAGATCAGATTCCCAGAGGTCCGGAGCTGCAGCAGATGACGTTTATGTCCCCAGGCTGTGGTACTATGAGAGACTGCGATTTCTGTCAGACCAGACTGAAGTCAGGGAATCCCTCTCTACTCTTCCTTCCACGCTTCCTTCCATACCAGCTGAGGCTTCTGATGTCCAACCTGGGCCTTCCAGCCAGGAAGAAGTGGAGGAGCCCAGCTGGAGCCAGGTATAGCATTCTTCTACAGATTTCTGGTCAATAAATAAATGATGTTTACTAGATGTTATTATTGATCACTAATTGCTGATTGAAAAAAGTGTTTTACATATCAATAGACCTTAGTGGGCCCCCAAATTTGGGACAAGAATGAAAAATGCTGGGCTCAGAAGGATAGTCTGTTATCTTTGTTAACATTCAATTTGCAGCAGTCAGGAGGAGGCTGTGGAATGTGGCAGTCAGGAGGAGGCGGGGATTAGTGGCAGCCAGGAGGAGGCGGGGCTAAGTGGCAGCCAGGAGAAGCCTGGGACCAGTCGCAGCCTGACTGAATCTCAGGTTCCTCCCCTCCACCTTCCATATAAAAGAGCCAGGAAGACGACTCCGAGTCCCGTGCAGGATTCAGCGTTCAGGCTGATGCAGGAGGCTTCTGCGTCCCTACGAGCCTTACCCACTCCTGAAGAGGCCTTTGCCTGCATGGCTGCCACCAAACTGCAGGGCATGCAGGAGGGTCAACGCAGGCTCTGTGAGGACCTTATGTATAAAGTGCTACGTAAGGGGGTGAGTGGGGAACTAACACCCAAGACCGACGTGGTTGAGTTGGACCATCCTCCTCCTCCTCCTGCTGCCACAACTCCACCACCACAGCCACCACGTGGAAGGAAGCGTGGAAAGAAGACCTGAGAGTGATGGCCCTTGGTTCAGTCTGGTCTGACAGAAGCTGCAGTCTCTCGTATGACCAGAGCCTGGGGACACAGATGTCATCTGTGGCTTTCCGGATCTCTGAGACTTCTGGACCAGACTGCCCTCCCTTAGATATGGACTCCTCAGGCCACCAATTTTGCTTAAAAATAGTTGATGTCTGCCCTGGGGGTCCAAGGCTTCACCCACTTCTGCAGTTTCTCCAGCATTGTCTCCCTCTTTGTTTAGTTGTGAGCCCTTAATAAAAAATTTTTGGGGAAATTATACTCTCCTGTGTGTGTTTTCATCCAAAAAGGACATTTTGTTGGTGACGATTCAGGTACATTTCTAACATAAAATGTGAAGTTAACAAGGGACAACAACACCAAACAATCTCCTACAGATTAAATAGAACAACATATCAATGGTGTTGTGGGAACTTGACACAAAAAACACACACAAACATTTTTGGGAGTACAAATCAAAATCCCCCCCAAAAAAAAAAACCCTTCAAAAAAATACAAACACAAAAAAAGAATCTACATTAAAGCCAAAAAAATAAAAAAAAACAACAAGATTATGTTGTCAGATGTGAGAAATCAAAATATATTGAGGGAATCCAGATCAATAGTAACGAAATAAGTTTGTGAGAAGTGTGTGTGAATATGAGCAGCAAAACTACTATATTCTTGTCACATTATAAAGAAGAAGAGATTGCGCTGTATTAAACCATTTTTAACATTGCAGCGTGACGAAAGTGCTGTATCCATTGCGAACGCTAAGTTTACCAGAACGAGCTGTGCCGGAATTTCTTCTGAGCATGCGTGGCACTTTGTGTGTCAGAACAGGCCACACACAGTCGGAATTGACGCGATCGGATTTTGTTGTCGGAAAATTTTATCTCCTGCTCTCCAACTTTGTGTGTCGGAAAATCCGATAGAAAATGTCCGATGGAGCCCACACACGGTCGGAATTTCCGACAACACGCTCCGATCGGACATTTTCCATCGGAAAATCTGACCGTGTGTACGGGGCATTAGACTGGGATGCCACAAAAGGTCATGTGCGTGTAAAGGCAGGCGTCCCAATACTTTTGGTAATATAGTGTAGATCTGCTCACAATCCTGAAACTGTACACCTACAATCCTACACAATCAGAAAGCACCATACACTTCCAACTTTAAAGGCTTGACAGAAAGGCCCATAAACCTGGAAGGCACAATCATAAATCTTTCTTTGGAAATAATGATTGATCAGTAAAAATATAAAATTAGGACATGCAGATATAGCACCATTTTCTACATTGTAATGTCTCATACACATGATAGAACTTTGTACAAACTTTCCCGTGGATTTTTGTACAAAGGGCGTTTGCCTTAAACTAATTAAACATACACACGGCAGGACTTTTTCATCCAACTTTCACCAAATCACGTGGTTTTTCAGCTCCTTATTGCCACCCTTTGGTCAACTTCTGTATCGGCGAGATTTGACACCTGCGAGCCCCATCGTGGGAGTCAGCGCCCCGGGACTGTGACGTCATAAGGGGCGGGGTCACGGGTGACATCAACCGGTGACCACGCCCCATGCCTATATAAGTCATTGCGCACCTCGCACACAGCATTACAGCGGGAGAGAGCGTCGTGTCAACATCGGAAGAAGAGAAGAAGGAACAAAACGACAGGGAAGACCGGGCCACCGCTAGCAAAAGAACGGCAAAAGAGCAGAAGATAGCGGAGGAGCCCAGCAGAAGAACCGGAGAGCGGGAGAAGAACCGGAGATCTGGAGAAGAGGCCAGAGAGCGGGACAAGAACTGGACACCTGGAGAAGAGGCCGGAGAGATTGGAGAAGAACCGGACACCGGGAGAAGAGGCCGGAGAGAGCGGAGAAGTTGGAAGAGACCCCCGGAGCTGCCTAATAAATTACTTTAAAAACCTGCCAAGTACAGAATTATTGTGGATAATATAGTAATATTAGTTAGGAACAAGGTGGATTGGTTTGAAGATCACATAAACCATATACAGTAAGGCCATATACAATGCTGCTCCTAAACTAGAGTTTTTTTTGCCAAAGCCCCTGAACTCAACTCAATAAAAGCCTATGGGGTTGACTTACTAAAACTGGAGCATCCAAATTCTGGTGCAGCTGTGCATGGTAGCCAATCAGCTTCTAACTTCAGCTTGTTCAATTAATCTTTGACAAAAAAAAAAACTGGAAGCTGATTAGTTTCTATGCAGAGCTGCACCAGATTTTGCACTCTCCAGTTTTAGTAAATCAATCATGCACACATAGGCTTTTACCAGAGTTTAGGAGCAGCAGAGTTTAGAGGCAGTCAAAGCTCCTCTCCTGAAGGCAGAAGAATCACGTTAGACATAAAAACGCCAAACGTTCATAAATGCGTCTAAACGCGTCTGAATGCTAGGCATGTTTAGGACTTCAGAGTTTATTCATTTCAATGGCCAGAATAAATTAAAATTCTGGCTAATTAATTAAATAAACTCCCAAACACCAAATGCTGCTAAACTCTTAGCTGAGTTTTTAATGCGGATTTTCTCTTTTCAAGAGAAACAGCGTTTACAATAAACCAGTTTGCATGAAGCCTAATAGAGTATAACATTGCACCAAATTACACCATCATATGTAAAAAACAACGTAAAAAACAACGTAATCTCCACTATAGTATTCAATACAGTTTTAATGCATTCATTAGGATGTGATTCCAAACAATCCCTGGAAATAACTAGAAATTAAATAAAGGTCATAGGAGTGAGAGGGTTTTATAATCCAATAAATGGGGGATGGGAGGGTTAAGGAAGTGAAAAGGTTACGTAAAAGTAGGAAGCGGGCAAATGTTTTCTTAACCTAGTCTAAATTTGTTTTGTGGTTATTTCACCAATAGTACTGCTAGGTCTATTCTATCTATAAGACTGATTAAATATGTTCCTTGAATAGGCCTAAGGTATGTTGTAATCAGGGCCGTCTTTACCGCAGGGCAAAAGGGGCAGCTGCCCAGGGCCCAGTCATTGTTGGGGGCCCAAAGCAGCTACCCATACTCTCCAACTGTCAGAAAGCTCCCAAAAATCAAAGCCGCGGTCAGGACAGCACATCGCGGATCACTGTACGGGGGATCGCTGTCTAGTGTCCGCACAGACTGGAATCTCCGCCTCCTGTACCACCCCCTTCCTCGCTCCCCCACTGTTTTGTGGGCATTCTCCTGAACGAAGGGACATCCCTAAGATATAGCTTCCTGTTGGATGTAGGACAGGGGGGATGGGGTGTGCCCGACCAATGAGTTCATGCCCGCTGGGAAGAGTGTGGTGTGAGCGCACTGAGGAGATAAGCCAAGTCCTGAGCTAGTGTGTCCGGACTGCGGAAGTAAACTCATCTGCAGGCAACTCTATGCTAAGTCTGCTAAATTACTTCAGCTTAGCATAGAAGTGCTGCATGTTTGCTCACAAATGGGAAGATGGCATCTTTTTCATGTAGCGCTGGGACAAATGAATTATTACAGGTTGTCACTGCCTCCAGGTTTTTACTGTCCCCTAGCTAGTGTGTGCCCTCCTGACCCCGTGTGTTTCCTCCCAGCCCCCATACTGTGCCCTCCCCACCCCTGTACTGTGCTCTCTTGACCTCCGTAGCGTGCCCTCCTCACCCCTGTACTGTGCCCTCCTGACCTCCGTAGTGTGCTCTCCTCACCCCTGTACTGTGCCCCTCCCCAC
The DNA here is from genome assembly GCA_037952835.1 of Lithobates septentrionalis. Classification (NCBI taxonomy): domain Eukaryota; kingdom Metazoa; phylum Chordata; class Amphibia; order Anura; family Ranidae; genus Lithobates; species Lithobates septentrionalis. Next base: position 7,689,843 of record JBBDGP010000295.1, read on the forward strand.
CCCTGTACTGTGCCCTCCTGACCTCCGTAGTGTGCCCTCCCAACCCCTGTACTGTGCCCTCTTGACCTTTGTAGTGTGCCCTCCCCACACCTGTACTGTGCCCCTCTCCACCCCTGTACTCTGCCCTCCTGACCTCCATAGTGTGCACCTCTCACACTTGAGTGGGTTTGAGGCCCGCATCTGCCAGGTACGACAGCCCATTTATTTGTATGGGGCGCTATGCCTGCATTTTCAGGGGAAAAAAAATGCGCCTGCACCTTTCTTTAAATGTAGCCACAGGGAAGTTGCATTATGCTTTTGCACCATGCGATTTCCCTGCGGTTCCTGTACCCACACACTCGCTACGTGATTTTGTGTTCTGACCGTGGGTGGTTGCCAGTGTGGGAACAGCTGCGATTTCTGTAATTTATATTATATATCTATATATAGATGTATATATCTATACATATATTGTCTGTTGACGTGTTTTTGGTGCGTAAGTATGGCACTTATTGTTTCTCTGCTGGCATATTTTGTAAATAAATGGATGCTAAAAGGATAAAAATGGATAAAAGGCTGAAACTTTCAGCAACCAATCAGTGAGCGTTAATACTGTTCAGTAACCTCTAGCAACCAATGTGTGAGCAGTATTAATGTGCAGTGACTTCTAGTAACCGAATCAGTGAGCAGTAAGGATGTGCAGCAACCAATTAGTAAGCCTGCACCAGTTTTTGGGATGTTAGGATGGAGAGCGAAATTGCATGGGGGGCCTGCAAGAAAATGTTTGCCCAGGGTCCAATCAATAATAAAGACGGCCCTGGTTGTAATCTGTAGTATTTAATATGTCATACTTATCTTAAATAGTGAATACCCATCTTTCTGCCTCCATAATTTTATCCACCTCTGCTTTTCATTCTAGTAATATTTCCATCTTACCTGTTTCCACAATCTTGGGATGGGACATTTGACAAAATTCTAATAGGTGTGTTAGTTCACTATTTTTATAAAATTTTGTATAAGTAGAAACAAACTCATATGCATAGAGCCCCACCAGCATGTTGGGGAGCTGCCAGGGTGCATGACTGTTTGTTTTGTTGGGGTTTTATACCACCTAAATATAAATTTGTATTTTGGTGCTTATAGAAGAAATGTTAGTCAGGGGAGGATTTTGAATTTGGTGGGAATTCACGGTTTAGTTCTCTTTTCCTATTCCTTCAAAAAGCAGGGATCTTGAGATGAGTATGAATCTAATAATAATTTCCAGATCATTGAGAGAAGGTGAGATGTATTTGAATTATCTACACAGATGTTTTCAAACACAGTAAGCCCCGGTTCACACAGGGGCGGCACGACTTGCAGGTCGCCTCACCGAGGCGACCTGCACACGACTTCCACGGCGACTTGCAAAACGACTTCTGTATAGGAGTCTATGCAAGTCGCCTCAAGTCGCCCCCAAAGTAGTACAGGAACCTTTTTCTAAGTCGGAGCGACTTGCGTCGCTCCTATTAGAACGGTTCCATTGTACAGAACGGGAGGCGACTTGTCAGGCGGCTAGGTCGCCTGACAAGTCACCCCTGTGTGAACCAGCAGTAAGAGTACCTATCATTCTTAAAGTTAACCCTCTTTTATGAAAAAAGTGCAATAACTGAGTGTACATCTGAACATGCCATTGTTCTTTGTTTAAAAAATAATGTTATTTTTAAAATGGTTGATTTCTTCCCAATAGTTATATCTACTTATGTAAGCAAGATTGTGAAACCTATCAAATGCAATGCTGCAAAAATAGATTTTTTAAAGCCCAACTCCAGTCAAAAGTGAAATTTAATAATGCATTGTGCTTCGATGACCTTACTCCTCAGTCTTGATTCCAAACACCTATTCTTAAACCATCCTGCAGTGCAGTGCATCAAAGTCACAGTTTCCTCTATGAGGCAAGCTAATTTACTGCCCTGCAGACCAGACATATTTCCTGCTTGTTATCTTTTTGAGTCCTGGTCCCCTTACCACCCCGAGAGTTCTCCTGCCTCTGGAGCATAAGAGAGAGGACATGGCCACTGGAAGTCTCTCCTCCACCAATAGTCAATCCATTTCCATCCTGGGCCATCACAATGAATACCCGCATGTTGAACCCAAAATAGAATAGTACTAATAGTGATCACTCTGTATTGAATGTTATTTTGGGTAAAATATGTCAAATACCACTCACATATATGTAAAAATACCTCTCCAAAAATGGCATCCCGCACACTCCCAGTTGTGGTCTGATATCACCAGCTCCTCCTCCCTCCCTTATGGTTTATTCATAGGGTTGTGGATGGTCACACATTGGACTACGCCTGTGTAATGTATTTTGTACTTAAAAATATCCATAGGCGACACTTTAATTGCCTTTACAGGTTACCTGTTTAGAGTTACAGAGGAGGTCCAGCGCTGGAATTATTGCTCTTGCTCTAACAGTCGCGGCGATACCTCACATGTGTGGTGCGAACACCATTTACATATGCGTGCGTGACTTACATTTGTGTTTGCTTCTGTGCATGAGCATGGAGGAATGAGATTAGAGTCAGAAAACAGGGGTGATTGGCGCTGTTCCACTAGAATCAAAAAGACTAATGTGGTATATCAAGTGAACTGTGACACAACCCACGCATGAGTAACAGTGTGTAAGATAAAGACAAATTAAGTGAAAAAAACTGAAGTATGTGCAACACCTGCCGTCATAAAAAAGTGCAGCGTGTATTCGCTCCTTGGTGAACCAAAAATAAATCAAGATCTGGGTGAATCAAAAAAAAAAATTGTTGGAATGAAAAGGAATTCCCAAACAAACTATCAAAAAATACTTAAAATCATATATTAATCATAATAAACATCAGTAGTGCATAAACTAAAAAAACGGTAGTGTATAAAAAATTGAAATCTATAATCACAAATGCACATAAGAAAATTAAAAGTTCATCATAAATCTAGAGTCCACAGAAATGTCCCACAGAATATAAGTAAATTGTAAAAAAGGCCTGTGATGCAAAATTCTTCATAAAGTGCAAATGGTGAGTCTTTTAAAATTCTAGCAATGATCTTAATGCCGTGAAGTCCTCCTGTCATCCAAAACGCCCCCCAATGTGCCCTCACTCACCGAAGGGGGACACCCCTGCAGGGGTATCTGGCCTGTCAGCTGTATCTCGCAGCTATGGTCCTTGGTAGGGGCTCCTATTCGGATCTCCACTCTCGGTGTCCGGGCTGGCTCCAATCAATCTCCACAAGCACATCCATAAAAAATAAAAATGAATCCCATCGCGTAATTCCGTAAAAATAAAAAGGCTTTATTGAATGTACTAAAATCAGACTAACAATGTCCTGCTGCCTGGTTCGCAGTCAGGCTGTGTGGGAGAAAACAGTGCGGTGTGGCGTGCGTTCCACCGCTCGTTCCACACCCGGAAGCAAAAGCAATGAGACAAGACGTATGCGTATCGCTTGATACGCATACGCGTTTCGTCATCAGATGACGAAACGCGTAAGGCGTGGCCAAGTGATACGCATACGTCTTGTCTCATTGCTTTTGCTTCCGGGTGTGGAACGAGCGGTGGAACGCACGCCACACCGCACTGTTTTCTCCCACACAGCCTGACTGCGAACCAGGCAGCAGGACATTGTTAGTCTGATTTTAGTACATTCAATAAAGCCTTTTTATTTTTACGGAATTACGCGATGGGATTCATTTTTATTTTTTATGGATGTGCTTGTGGAGATTGATTGGAGCCAGCCCGGACACCGAGAGTGGAGATCCGAATAGGAGCCCCTACCAAGGACCATAGCTGCGAGATACAGCTGACAGGCCAGATACCCCTGCAGGGGTGTCCCCCTTCGGTGAGTGAGGGCACATTGGGGGGCGTTTTGGATGACAGGAGGACTTCACGGCATTAAGATCATTGCTAGAATTTTAAAAGACTCACCATTTGCACTTTATGAAGAATTTTGCACCACAGGCCTTTTTTACAATTTACTTATATTCTGTGGGACATTTCTGTGGACTCTAGATTTATGATGAACTTTTAATTTTCTTATGTGCATTTGTGATTATAGATTTCAATTTTTTATACACTACCGTTTTTTTAGTTTATGCACTACTGATGTTTATTATGATTAATATATGATTTTAAGTATTTTTTGATAGTTTGTTTGGGAATTCCTTTTCATTCCAACAATTTTTTTTTTGATTCACCCAGATCTTGATTTATTTTTGGTTCACCAAGGAGCGAATACACGCTGCACTTTTTTATGACGGCAGGTGTTGCACATACTTCAGTTTTTTTCACTTAATTTGTCTTTATCTTACACACTGTTACTCATGCGTGGGTTGTGTCACAGTTCACTTGATATACCACATTAGTCTTTTTGATTCTAGTGGAACAGCGCCAATCACCCCTGTTTTCTGACTCTAATCTTTTTGGAATTGCACATTGGTGCGATTCTGTGCTGGGGGGCAGCAGTTCCTTCTTTTACCTAAGCGCGGAACTATTGGTTTTACATACATGGAGGAATGAGGGCGCTTTGAATTTTTTCTTTTTATTATTATTATTTGTTTTTGGTTTTTTACTTGTATACCTTTTTATGAGGAATGTAAACATTCCTTGTAATAGAAATAAGGATGAAAGGTCCCCTTTTGGAGAGATCTGAGGTCTTCTTTACCTTTAAAAGCAAAAGATAAAAAAATTTAAAAAAAATAAAAATGTTGATCTTTTGCTTTAAAAAAAAATTATTTACTTCCAGCCAGGACTGGAGGTGACGTCATAACATCGCTCTGGTTCTCCAAGGTCATAGAGGCAATCAAAGAGTATCTACTCTTTGAGCACTTGTGAGAGCAGCTGGCCGCACCATCGGATTGTTTCTTGGGCAAACCGGCAGAAAAGGTAAGCCAGAGAAACACCGGCGAGCGGCGGGGAGGGGGCTGTCCTCTCCCACCGCTTTGCAAAGCATTCCAGAGGCTCATGAGAAAGCCAACCGCCAGCTGCAAAAAAGCAATACCAGGTTATGGCTGATATCTTCAGCCATAATCCGGTGAACCACTGGCAAACTGCAACGTATATACTGGAAAATGTGCACACAATCTATTGTGCAAACAGCGCTTGCCATACTAACATTAAGTGAAATGATGATATATACTAAAATAAATATATAAGACTGGATGTGTGTGAATTGAAAAGAAACTGATGAGGATATGTGCTAAATAGGGATGAGCTTCAAGTTCGAGTTGCACTCATGTTCGATTTGAACATCGGCTGTTCGCCAATTTACCGAACAGCGAACAATTTGGGGTGTATGAAAGCCGCGGAACACCCTTTAAAAGTCTATGGGAGAAATTAAAAGTGCTAATTTTAAAGGCTTATATGCATGGTATTGTCATAAAAAGTTTACAAGTTATGCGCTGCGCTTGGTTGACCCCAAAAAAACAAAATTAATAATAACCAACTCTAGTGCTTACTAGTGCGATAACATTAAATACAAATAATATGAATGTTGAATAAATAAACAAGGTGTGAAAAAACAAGTGCTTGTTACACCATAAATTAGTGCTTATTAGTGCTTGTTACACCATACATAGTGTCTTAATCAACATCAAAAGTGCTTAGTGCTCAATAAAATATCCTGCTTGTCTAAATGAATAAATAATAAATAATAAAAAAAGTTCTCTTTAGCACTCTAAATAGTGCGTGCAAATAATGTCCAGCAGTGATAATAAACAATGTGTGCAGGTGGTGTTCAGCTGTGACAACAATCCAACATCATGCCGAAGATATCCTGAGTGCTGCAAAACATGCTCCGGTGCACCTTCGTGACCCCCTTAAGCTAATGTGCTCACCTCACAGCGTGTGACTCAGCTGCTACCCTGAGTCCAAATACGCTTTGGAGCCACCCCAGGGGCTCAGTCTCAGTGTCTGCTGCACTCCTCCAACTGGAAACAATGTGGCTCCATACTCATAAATGAAAAGGAAACTATATAGTGTAATATAGTCAAAATACTTTTATTAAAAGAAAACGCTCCCCACACCGGGGTACTCACATGGCACTGGTGTGTCAGTGCACCATACTCTAACGGCTTTCTATGCAAAATCACTGGATGTTTGGTGCGGTATGCTGTGCTGGGACAGCGCTGGTGTAAAGTCCGTGTCAGTCTCTCCGTCCTGGCCCCAAAAGTGTTTGGGGACCTGGGTCCTGCCATGTATCATTGCAAAAAGAAGTTTTCAAAACGGCCGTTTTTTCGGGAGCAGTGATTTTAATAATGCTTAAAGTGAAACAATAAAAGTGTAATATTCCTTTAAATTTCGTACCTGGGGGGTGTCTATAGTATGCCTGTAAAGGGGCGCATGTTTCCCGTGTTTAGAACAGTCTGACAGCAAAATGACATTTCAAAGGAAAAAAAGCCATTTAAAACTATTCGCGGCACCCTTCTGTTTAACCATTCTACACCGCCCCCCCACAATGGGGCTAAAGGCTACAGTAGCACACTAATATATAGTCACAAACAACAATGCCTAGACTATCATTGAAGTTCCTTACATGGAATGTGAGGGGATTGCGGGACAAAATTAAGCGGGCGGCAGCTCTCGCATTTCTTAAAAAGCAAAGAGCGGATGTGGTGACTCTGGTTGAGACCCACATAGAGGGTAGACTTCAGATGACACTCCGTCGCCCGTGGGTGGGTTGGGCATTCCACTCGACCCACACAACACACTCAAGAGGTGTCTCGGTACTTATCGCAAAAACAGTGCATTTTGAATTATGTGAGCTGCACACTGACCCACAAGGTAGATATATATTTATATCCGCTAAATTACACGGGGAACCCTTCTTGATCCTGGCTGTCTATGTCCCTCCCCCATTTTCTACCTCCATACTACTAGAGGGAATCTCCTTTATAGCAAAATACCCAACAGCTCAAACAATATGGATGGGAGATTTTAATAGTACACTTAATGAAGAACTAGACAGACTGAGACCAACTCCACTTGCTACAAACCCTCCCAGGGATACTAAACTTGCCAGGCTTTTCTCACCCTTTCACTTGATAGACACCTGGAGGCATAAACACCCGCACACGCGTAAATACTCCTGCTTCTCAGCAACACACAATACTATGTCAAGAATTGACTTTATTTTTATATCCCAAAATCTGTTAGCACGTCTCCTTGAGACAGAGTTTGGTCCTAGACTGCTCTCGGATCACGCTCCATACTGGATCACCCTCACCTTCCACATAGATAAACCACCAACTTCATGGCGCCTTAATCCGTTCTGGCTGACACTGTTGCCAGAAGATGACGACTTGTCAGCCGAATGGGAGACCTTCTTCCGAGAAAACACAAACTCTGCCTCTTTCCTGATAGTATGGGAAACTTTTAAAATACACGCCAGGGCTACCCTAATAACTCGCATCAACAGGATCAAAACAAACTCAACAGATATATATGAGAAGGCGGAGACTGAATTCTCACGCACAGAACACACATATCAAACTGACCCATCCCAAGCTAACGCCTCCCTCTTAAAGCTACAATCTAGGATCATGAACCAACTCCAATACGAAAAAGCAAGACAGAAATTATTTTTTGCCAAACAGAAGTATTTTGAGCAGGGAGAGAGAGCTGGAAAACTCCTGGCGTTTCTAGCTCGAAATGAGGATAAACCCCCAGTGGTAATTGCACTTCAGAGCCCAGAGGGGCAAAAAATCACAGATCCTCCTGTTGTATCATCTAAGTTTAGGGAGTTCTTTATGGACTTATACAATTCTAGGACCCAAGAGGGACCAGACGATATGACTCCCTTTCTGGAAGGAGTAGCATTCCCTACAACTTACGGTTGAACAAAGGGAGCTTCTAGAGGCCCCTCTCACTAAGGAAGAAATAGACACCGCAATTGCGAGTTTTGCCAAATCTAAATCCCCTGGCTCAGATGGGTTACCCATAGAATTTTACTCACATTACAATGAAATAATCACCCCCAAATTGCTTACCCTCTATAATGTCATGTTTAAACAATTCACCCTCCCAACCTCCATGGGTGAGGCCACAATTGTCTTGATACCTAAACCGGGCAAGGACTTGGGTCACCCGGAATCCTACCGCCCTATCTCATTACTACAGGCTGATATCAAGATTCTGGCCAAAATTCTAGCCATGCGACTCAATCAAGTGATACTCAACCTTATACATGCTGACCAGGCAGGTTTTATGCCGGGACGTAACACTTCCTTTAACCAACGGAAATTATTTATAAACCTGCAGGCTACACATGAGAATGTAGGCACAAGAGTGATAGTCACCCTTGATACAGCCAAGGCTTTCGATTCGGTTGAGTGGGGATATCTCTGGTGCTGTCTCGAACGATATGGCTTTGGTCCAAACTTCATTCAATGGGTACAATTACTATACCAGAACCCCACGGCCAGAGTGGTGGCGAATGGATGGCCGTCTCAGAAGTTTGACCTCCACAGAGGCACGAGACAGGGCTGCCCATTGTCCCCACTACTGTATGCTCTGGCTGCGGAACCACTGGCTATTTCTATTCGGACAGACCCAGAGATCATAGGATTAAAAACTGGAACCCTCACAGAAAAAATCAGCATGTACGCTGATGACACATTACTTTATCTGGCGGACCCAGGTCCTTCCCTCCACCGGGCTCTTCAGACAATTGAACGCTTTGGGAAATTCTCGGGCCTCAAAATAAATTGGGGGAAATCCCAAGTTTTACCAATAGACACCTTCCCACTCACGGAATTCCAAGCCACCCTACCATTACAAAGAGTAGACACAATTAAATACCTAGGAATAAATACCTCCAAAAATTCAGCAGACTATATAACACTCAACATTAAACCACTATATTCCCTTATTAAAACTAAAACACAGTCGTGGACTAGACTACCCTTAGGAGTATGGGGCCGCATAAATCTTATAAAAATGATACTACTCCCTAAAATATTATATATACTCTGGCATGCCCCAACATACATACCTCTAAAACACTTTAAAATAATGGAGTCCCTTCTCAAACCCTTTGTGTGGGGGAAAAATAGACACAAGATTGCATGGCAAACCCTCAAAAATCCAACAGACATGGGAGGCACAGCACTTCCAGACCTTAATCACTACTATATTGCGTCCCAACTCTCCCAACTTTACCATATAGATAAGGTGGACAGTGAAAGATTCCGGATGCTACTCTGCCCACAATGGGCCCAAGGAACCTCAGATTCCATATATGCTATCACCATGGGTACTAAGACCAATGAAGGTAACACACACAAAACATCCCTGCTGTACCAGTACAGACGCATCTGGGAACTCGCAAACAACAAACTCAATATACCCAGACACAACGACTTCACTCCCTTATGGTGTAACAGAGACTTACCAGAGCTCCACAGCATCCACGACCCGAGACCTTGGATAGAGAGGGGTATACTCTACTTACACCATGTCTGGTCAAACGGAACCCTTAAAAGTTTTGACACCCTTAAAGAGGAATTCCATCTGACCAGCAATATGGTATTCAGATTCCTCCAATTGAGACACGCAATGCAGGCACAATTTCCACAACTCCCATTACAGTCAGCCCCCAATCCTCTAATAGCAATCATAAAAGATACAGACCCAAAAAAATTAATCTCCTGTTTCTACAACATGCTCACTACCCCAATAGCCACAAAAATTGCATACGGTCTCAAATCCCGCTGGGAAAGGGATCTGGGTAACCTAGAAGATGAGGAATGGGAAGAAGCATTGGACACGTGTAAAGAAGTATCTCCCAAACTGTCAGACAGGTTGACACAATTATATATATTACACCGTACATATCTAACCCCGCATAGGGTAGCCAGATACAAACACAACTGCTCAACTTTGTGTCCAATGTGTAAGTCCTCAGAGTGTTCATTCTACCATCTCCTCTGGTCATGCCCACAGATACAGGGCCTATGGAAACAGATAGTGACCTTCCTTCATGACAACATGGGCTCACCTGTGACACTGGACCCCAAACAATGCCTGTTAGGTGTATTCCCGAACCCACTGGAAAAATACACCAAGGTATTTCTACAGGAGACCCTTTTCTCATGTAGAAAGATAATAGCTAGGAAGTGGATGCGTCCCGTACCACCCGAGACTAAAGAATGGAAAGCAGAGGTAAATGGGACGCTCCCATATAAACGGGTGATATATATCAATAGAGGGTGCCCAGACAAATACAATAGAATATGGGATCGATGGCTACAGGACTCGGAAACTTGCTCATGATCACTGTAAATTTCTTTTGCGCCAGAGAAATACCTCTCCTCAATGAAAGTATTATAATCATATCCTACATTAAATGATAATATCAATAGAGAACGTCAGAAGAAACGTATAACAGACCACTCATGTATGTAACCATCTTTATTTTACGTACAATTACATTGCAATGTATACATGTATAAGTATGTGCAAATAATATGACTTGCATGTATTCTGATTCACAATAAAAAACTTTGTTGGGAAAAAAAAAAAAAACTATTCGCGGCTATAATGAATTGTCGGTCCGACAATACACATAAAAGTTAATTGATAAAAACAGCATGGGATTTCCCCACAGGGGAACCCCAAACCAAAATAAAAAAAATGGCGTGGGGGCCCCCCTCAAAATCCATACCAGACCCTTCAGGTCTGGTATGGATTTCAAGGGGAACCCCGTGCCAAAATTAAAAAAATGGCGTGGGGTCCCCCCAAAAATCCATACCAGACCCTTATCCGAGCACGCAACCTGGCAGGCCGCAGAAAAAGAGGGGGGGACGAGAGAGCGCCCCCCCTCCTGAACCGTACCAGGCCACATGCCCTCAACATTGAGGGTGCTTTGAGGTAGCCCCCCAAAGCACCTTGTCCCCATGTTGATGGGAAGAAGGGCCTCATCCCCACAATCCTTGCCCGGTGGTTGTGGGGGTCTGCGGGCAGGGGGCTTATCGGAATCTGGAAGCCCCCTTTAACAAGGGGACCCCCAGATCCCAGCCCCCCTGTGTGAATTGGTAATGGGGTACAAATGTACCCCTACCATTTCACAAAAAAGGTGTCAAAAAGGTTAAAAAACACAAGAGACGGTTTTTGACAAGTCCTTTATTAATTGCTTCTTCTTTTGGCTTCTTCTTCCATCTCCGGAGCGGAGAAGAAGCCTGGAGGAAGATGCGGGACGGGAAGAGCGGAGGAAGAAGAAGATGGAAAAGAAGAAGATGAAGAAGAAGATGGAGGAAGAAGAAGAACACCAAAAGAACACCAGAAGAAAGAAGATGGAAGAAGAAGCCGAAAGAAGAAGAAATTAATAAAGGACTTGTCAAAAACCGTCTCTTGTGTTTTTTAACCTTTTTGACACCTTTTTTGTGAAATGGTAGGGGTACATTTGTACCCCATTACCAATACACACAGGGGGGGTTGGATCTGTGGGTCCCCTTGTTAAAGGGGGCTTCCAGATTCCGATAAGCGCCCCGCCCGCAGACCCCCACAACCACCGGGCAAGGGTTGTGGGGATGAGGCCCTTCTCCCCATCAACATGGGGACAAAGTGCTTTGGGGGGCTACCTCAAAGCACCCTCCCAATGTTGAGGGCATGTGGCCTGGTATGGTTCAGGAGGGGGGGCGCTCTCCCATCCCCCCTCTTTTCCTGCGGCCTGCCAGGTTGCGTGCTCGGATAAGGGTCTGGTATGGATTTTTGGGGGGACCCCACGCCATTTATGTTTAATTTTGGCACGGGGTCCCCCATAAAATCCATACCAGACCTGAAGGGTCTGGAGTGGATTTTGAGGGGGACCCCCATGCCATTTTTTTTAAATTTTGGCGCGGGGTTTCCCTTAATATCCATACCAAACCTGAAGGGCCTGGTATGGAATTTAGGGGGACCCCCACACCATTTTGTTTTAAAATTTTGGTTCCCCTGTGGGGAAATCCCATGCCGTTTTTATCAATGAACTTTTATGTGTATTGTCGGACCGAAAATTCATTATAGCCGGGAGTAGTTTTAAATGACTTTTTTCCTTTAAAATGTCATTGTGCTGTCAGACTGTTCTAAACATGGGAAACATGCGCCCCTTTACAGGCATACTATAGACACCCCTCAGGTACGAAATTGAAAGGAATATTACACTTTTATTGTTTCACTTTAAGCATTATTAAAATCACTGCTCCCAAAAAAACATTTGTTTTTAAAACTTATTTTTGCATGTCCCCTGGGGCAGGACCCAGGTCCCCAACCACTTTTTATGACAATAACTTGCATATAAGCCTTTAAAATGAGCACTTTTGATTATTCATGTTCGTGTCCCATAGACTTTAACGGTGTTTGCGTGTTCAAACAAATTTTTTGCCTGTTCGCATGTTCTGATTAGGGATGAGCCGAACACCCCCCGGTTCGGTTCGCACCAGAACCCGCGAACGGACCGCAAGTTCGCACGAACGTTAGAACCCCATTGACGTCTATGGGACTCGAACGTTCGAAATCAAAAGTGCTCATTTTAAAGGCTAATTTGCATGGTATTGTCCTAAAAAGGGTGTGGGGACCCGGGTCCTACCCCAGGGGACATGTATCAATGCAAAAAAAACTTTTAAAAACGTCCGTTTTTTCGGGAGCAGTGATTTTAATGATGCTTAAAGTAAAAAAAAAAAAGTGAAATATTCCTTTAAATATCGTACCTGGGGGGTGTCTATAGTATGCCTGTAAAGTGACGCGTGTTTCCCATGTTTAGAACAGTCCCTGCACCAAATGTCATTTTTAAAGGAAAAAATCTCATTTAAAACTGCTTGCGGGTTTAATGTCATGTCGGGTCCTGCCAATATGGATGAAAATCAGTGAGACAAACGGCATGGGTACCCCCCAGTCCATTACCAGGCCCTTTGGGTCTTGTATGGATATTAAGGGGAACCCCGCACCCAAATTAAAATAAGGAAAGGTCCCTATATACTCTGAACAGCAGTATACAGGCGGTGCAAACAAGACAGGGACTGTAGGTTTGTTGTTAAGTAGAATCTGTTTGTAATTTTGAACATTTTTAACGTGTTTAGCTCCAGCCAAAAAATCTTTTCTAAGCTTTTTGGAAAACATAGGGAAGGGTTATCACCCCTGTGACATTTGTTTTGCGTCTTTCCTCCTCTTCAGAAGATTTCACCTCACTTTTTTGTCCCAATGAAAAATGTTTTTTGAAAATTTGGGTTTTTTTGTGGAACAAGGATTGGAAAGCATCAGTGGAAAGGAGAAATTGTTTTCCCATATTAACTCTTACATGAGAGAATTTCCCTTCCTAGGGGTAGATTTCATCTCACTTCCTGTTGTCTCCTTCCGTTTGCAAGTAGGAGTCGTTTGTAAGTTAGATGTTTGAAAGTAGGGTCCTGCCCTATATACTCAGCAGAAATTTGGGCCTTAGGTGTTGCTGTGGCCAAAACACTGTAAGCCCTCACAGGGCCCTGCTGTGAAATATTAGATCAAGAATTGTAATTACATGCCCCTGTTGAACAGGAGCTGAAAAATTAGGCCTTAGGCACTGGTGCTGGTGCCACAACACTGCAACCCCTCACAGACACTCTAGTTGGAACGCAGGAACGAGCCCTGCTGCAAAGTATTGCATCAAAAATTGTAATTACACGCCCCTGTTAGACAGGGGCAGAAAAATTGGGCCTTAGGCACTGGTGCTGGTGCCACAACACTGCAACCCCTCACAGACACTCTAGTTGGAACGCAGGAACGAGCCCTGCTGCAAAGTATTGCATCAAAAATTGTAATTACACGCCCCTGTTAGACAGGGGCAGAAAAATTGGGCCTTAGGCACTGGTGCTGGTGCCACAACACTGCAACCCCTCACAGACACTCTAGTTGGAACGCAGGAACGAGCCCTGCTGCAAAGTATTGCATCAAAAATTGTAATTACACGCCCCTGTTAGACAGGGGCAGAAAAATTGGGCCTTAGGCACTGGTGCTGGTGCCACAACACTGCAACCCCTCACAGACACTCTAGTTGGAATGCAGGAACGAGCCCTGCTGCAAAGTATTGCATCAAAAATTGTAATTACACGCCCCTGTTAGACAGGGGCAGAAAAATTGGGCCTTAGGCACTGGTGCTGGTGCCACAACACTGCAACCCCTCACAGACACTCTAGTTGGAATGCAGGAACGAGCCCTGCTGCAAAGTATTACATCAAAAATTGTAATTACACGCCCCTGTTATACAGGGGCTGAAAAATTGTGCCTTAGGCACTGGTGGTGGCGCCCAGAACCAAAAATGTTCTTACAAGCTATCAGCGTGATGATTGAGGAGGAAGAGGATAATTACTCAGGGATAGTCACTCAGCATCAGCATAGGCAGTCTTTGAAGGGATCTGAAAAAAATTATTCAGTTACATCAGCATCAGGTGCTTGGTAGCTGGTGGTGATCCAAGACTGATTCATTTTTATGAAGGTCAGCCGATCGACCGAGTCAGTGGACAGACGCACCCTGTGATCGGTTACCACGCCTCCAGCAGCACTGAATGTGCGTTCCGAAAGAACGCTGGATGCAGGACAGGCCAGTAGCTCAATTGCATACTGTGCAAGCTCTGGCCAGTGATCCATCCTCAAGACCCAGTAACCCAGAGGATTTTCGGTGGGAAAGGTGTCCAAGTCTGATCTTGCCCCTAGGTATTCCTGCACCATGTAAAACAGACGCTGGCGATGGTTGCTGGAACCAATCATACCTTGGGGCTGCGGACCAAAAAATTGTCTGAACGCATCGGTCAGACGGCCACCTTCTCCACCGCTCCTTCTTTGACTGACCGAAGCCTCAGCAACACGTTGTCCAGAAACAGGAGTTTGTAACCTCCCAGTCTCTGGGAACGCGTTGCACAGACCTTTCTGCAAGGCCTCCCGAAGATGTTTCATCCTCTGCTCCCTCTGCGATGGCAAGATAAGGTCCGCAACCTTACCCTTGTAACGTGGATCAAGGAGGGTTGCCAGCCAGTATTGGTCCTTCTCCTTGATACCACGAATACGAGGATCCTTACGCAGGCTTTGCAGGATCAGGGAGGCCATGCAGCGTAGGTTTGCTGAGGCATTCGGTCCGGAGTCCTCTGGGTCACTAAGGACAACAACGTCCGCAGCCACCTCCTCCCAGCCACGTACAAGTCCATGTGTTCCTTGGGACTGATCCCTTAAAGACTGCTGATGCTGAGTGCCAGGCTCCACCTCCATACTGACACAATCTTCCTCCTCCTCCTCCTCCTCCTCCTCGTCCTCTTCCTGTGTGATCGGCGGGCACGCAGGAACACTGTCTGGATAAAGGGGGCCTTGAGAGCTAAGGAAGTCCTCCTCTTCCTGCCTCTGTTCTGCCTCAAGTGCCCTGTCCATTATTCCACGCAGCGTGTGCTCCAACAGGTGGACAAGGGGGACAGTGTCACTGATGCATGCACTGTCAGTGCTCACCATCCTCGTGGCCTCCTCGAATGGTGACAGGACAGTGCATGCATCCCTGATCATGGCCCACTGGCGTGGGGAAAAAAAACCAAGGTCCCCTGACCCTGTCCTGGTGCCATAGTCGCACAGGTACTCATTGATGGCCCTCTGCTGCGTGTGCAGCCGCTGCAGCATGGCCAACGTTGAGTTCCACCTGGTGGGCATGTCACAGATTAGGCGGTTCTTGGGCAGGTTAAACTCCTTTTGGAGGTCCGTCAGCCGAGCACTGGCATTATATGACCGGCGGAAATGCACACAGACTTTCCTGGCCTGCCTCAGGACATCCTGTAAGCCCGGGTACCTGCCCAAGAACCGCTGCACCACCAAGTTAAGGACATGAGCCAAACAGGGCACATGGGTCAGTTGTCCCTGTCGGAGGGCAGAGAGGAGGTTGGTGCCATTGTCGCAAACCACCATTCCTGCCTTAAGTTGGCGTGGCGTCAACCACCTCTGAACCTGCCCCTGCAGAGCTGACAGAACCTCTGCCCCAGTGTGGCTCCTGTCCCCCAAGCACACCAGCTCAAGCACCGCATGGCATCTTTTGGCCTGCGTACTTGCGTAGCCCCTTGAACGCCTATGGAGCACCGCTGGTTCCGAGGAAGAGGCCATGGAGGAAGAAGAAGAGGAGGGGGTGGAGGAGAGAGGTGTGTCACAATCAGCATTTTGGAGGCGTGGTGGCGGAACAACCTCCAACACTACTGCACCTTGTCCTGCATCCTTCCCAGCTGCCAGCAGAGTCACCCAATGCGCCGTGAAACTTAAGTAACGTCCCTGTCCATGCCTGCTGGACCATGAGTCAGCGGTAATATGCACCTTACCGCTGACCGCCTTGTCCAGCGAGGCATGGACATTGCCTTCCACATGCCGGTAGAGAGCTGGAATCGCCTTCCGTGAGAAAAAGTGGCGTTTGGGTACCTGCCACTGAGGAACCGCACATTCCACAAACTCACGGAAGGGGGCAGAGTCTACCAACTGAAAAGGCAGCAGTTGAAGTGCTAGCAATTTTGCCAAGCTAGCATTCAACCGCTGGGCATGTGGATGGCTGGGAGCAAACTTCTTTCGGCGGTGCAGCAGCTGGGGCAGGGAAATTTGCCTGGTACAATCTGGCGTCGGTGTACCAAAAGCAGATTGCCCACAAGTACTTGGCTGTGACACACCTAATTCTACACCTTCATTCCTCTCACTGCAGGTCTCAGAGAGGACTGAAGGTCTAGTGGGGTTGGAAATCTCAGCTGATGAGGAGCAAGGAGAGATCCTCTTTGTTCTTTGGTGTGGGTCTTTTAGATATGCTTGCCAACGAACTGCATGGCAGGTCAACATATGTCTGGTCAAGCATGTGGTACCCAAGCGGGAGATGTTTTGGCCACGCGAGATACGCTTGAGACATATGTTGCAAATAGCAGCGGTGCGATCTGATGCACTCGTCTCAAAAAAGGCCCACACCAAAGAACTTTTTGAATAACGCGCAGAGACTGCAGCGCCCTGCACATGTGGAGCTTTGGGGTGTGATGCAGTCAATGTGCTGCCCTTAGGCTGGCCCCTGGAGGGCATCCTGCCTCGTTGGTGATGTGCCACCTCCTCCTCCTCCTCCTCCTCCTCTCTCCTATCAGGCACCCACGTTGAGTCAGTGACCTCATCATCCCCTCCCTCCTCATCACTGGAGCAAACCTGGCAGTATGCTGCAGCAGGGGGAGCATGACTGCCAGATTGCTGTCCTTCTTGGGCACCCCCTCTGTCCGTGCTCATGTTACTGCCTTCATCGAGCTCAGTATCATCATCAGAGCCTTCCAAACGCTGGGCATCCTCCTGGAGCATGTACCCAACACTGTGGTCAAACAGTTCGAGGGAATCCTCATGAGGACATGGTGGAGCTAGGGAAGGAGTCACTGATGACATTGAGCTGAGGGAAGAGGCCGCTGCTTTGCCAGACAAAGCACCCTGGGCATGGGTGAGAGAGGATGAGGAGGATGAGGACGGCTTGGTCATCCACTCGACCAAGTTTTCTGCATGTTGCGGCTCAACACGGCCAGCTGCCGAAAAAAAGGCCAAGCGTGTCCCATGGCCACGGGCTGATGAGGATGCACCGTCTCCACGACCAGCACTAGACACAGAGCCTGCTTGCCCTCTCTTATTGGCTTGTGACTGTCTGCCTCTCCTTCTTGGCCTTCCAGACATACTAATGGCCTGTAGCTGCACTAAGCTGGGATAGAACACCTGTAATTTTCTTCAGGTAGCTTTATATACTGTAACCAGA
Source organism: Lithobates septentrionalis (assembly GCA_037952835.1). NCBI lineage: Eukaryota > Metazoa > Chordata > Amphibia > Anura > Ranidae > Lithobates > Lithobates septentrionalis. The sequence continues at coordinate 7,707,567 of JBBDGP010000295.1, forward strand.
CAAGCCTGCCTGTCAGTAGGAAGATAACAGGAACGGATCTAGCTGAACACTGTGAGCAGGACGCACTGCACTAAATGTAAATAGCAGGAACGGATCTAGCTGAACACTGTGAGCAGGACGCACTGACTGCACTAAATGTAAATAGCAGGAACGGATCTAGCTGAACACTGTGAGCAGGACGCACTGACTGCACTAAATGTAAATAGCAGGAACGGATCTAGCTGAACACTGTGAGCAGGACGCACTGCACTAAATGTAAATAGCAGGAACAGATCTAGCTGAACACTGTGAGCAGGACGCACTGCACTAAATGTAAATAGCAGGAACGGATCTAGCTGAACACTGTGAGCAGGACGCACTGACTGCACTAAATGTAAATAGCAGGAACAGATCTAGCTGAACACTGTGAGCAGGACGCACTGCACTAAATGTAAATAGCAGGAACGGATCTAGCTGAACACTGTGAGCAGGACGCACTGACTGCACTAAATGTAAATAGCAGGAACAGATCTAGCTGAACACTGTGAGCAGGACGCACTGCACTAAATGTAAATAGCAGGAACAGATCTAGCTGAACACTGTGAGCAGGACGCACTGACTGCACTAAATGTAAATAGCAGGAACAGATCTAGCTGAACACTGTGAGCAGGACGCACTGACTGCACTAAATGTAAATAGCAGGAACAGATCTAGCTGAACACTGTGAGCAGGACGCACTGCACTAAATGTAAATAGCAGGAACGGATCTAGCTGAACACTGTGAGCAGGACGCACTGACTGCACTAAATGTAAATAGCAGGAACAAATCTAGCTGAACACTGTGAGCAGGACGCACTGCACTAAATGTAAATAGCAGGAACAGATCTAGCTGAACACTGTGAGCAGGACGCACTGACTGCACTAAATGTAAATAGCAGGAACAGATCTAGCTGAACACTGTGAGCAGGACGCACTGACTGCACTAAATGTAAATAGCAGGAACGGATCTAGCTGAACACTGTGAGCAGGACGCACTGACTGCACTAAATGTAAATAGCAGGAACGGATCTAGCTGAACACTGTGAGCAGGACGCACTGCACTAAATGTAAATAGCAGGAACAGATCTAGCTGAACACTGTGAGCAGGACGCACTGCACTAAATGTAAATAGCAGGAACAGATCTAGCTGAACACTGTGAGCAGGACGCACTGACTGCACTAAATGTAAATAGCAGGAACAGATCTAGCTGAACACTGTGAGCAGGACGCACTGACTGCACTAAATGTAAATAGCAGGAACGGATCTAGCTGAACACTGTGAGCAGGACGCACTGACTGCACTAAATGTAAATAGCAGGAACGGATCTAGCTGAACACTGTGAGCAGGACGCACTGCACTAAATGTAAATAGCAGGAACAGATCTAGCTGAACACTGTGAGCAGGACGCACTGCACTAAATGTAAATAGCAGGAACGGATCTAGCTGAACACTGTGAGCAGGACGCACTGACTGCACTAAATGTAAATAGCAGGAACGGATCTAGCTGAACACTGTGAGCAGGACGCACTGCACTAAATGTAAATAGCAGGAACGGATCTAGCTGAACACTGTGAGCAGGACGCACTGCACTAAATGTAAATAGCAGGAACAGATCTAGCTGAACACTGTGAGCAGGACGCACTGACTGCACTAAATGTAAATAGCAGGAACAAATCTAGCTGAACACTGTGAGCAGGACGCACTGACTGCACTAAATGTAAATAGCAGGAACGGATCTAGCTGAACACTGTGAGCAGGACGCACTGCACTAAATGTAAATAGCAGGAACGGATCTAGCTGAACACTGTGAGCAGGACGCACTGCACTAAATGTAAATAGCAGGAACAGATCTAGCTGAACACTGTGAGCAGGACGCACTGACTGCACTAAATGTAAATAGCAGGAACAAATCTAGCTGAACACTGTGAGCAGGACGCACTGACTGCACTAAATGTAAATAGCAGGAACAAATCTAGCTGAACACTGTGAGCAGGACGCACTGCACTAAATGTAAATAGCAGGAACGGATCTAGCTGAACACTGTGAGCAGGACGCACTGCACTAAATGTAAATAGCAGGAACGGATCTAGCTGAACACTGTGAGCAGGACGCACTGCACTAAATGTAAATAGCAGGAACAGATCTAGCTGAACACTGTGAGCAGGACGCACTGACTGCACTAAATGTAAATAGCAGGAACAAATCTAGCTGAACACTGTGAGCAGGACGCACTGACTGCACTAAATGTAAATAGCAGGAACGGATCTAGCTGAACACTGTGAGCAGGACGCACTGCACTAAATGTAAATAGCAGGAACGGATCTAGCTGAACACTGTGAGCAGGACGCACTGCACTAAATGTAAATAGCAGGAACAGATCTAGCCTAATCTAGCTCTCAAATCAAATGACACTGTCTGTCTCTCTCTCTATCAGCACACCGGAACACACTACACAGGGCCGCCGTGCAGGCGGCCTTATATAGTGTGGGGCGTGTACTAAATCCCCTGAGCCATAATTGGCCAAAGCCACCCTGGCTTTGGCCAATTACAGCTCTCTCTACTGACGGCGCTGTGATTGGCCAAGCATGCGGGTCATAGTGCATGCTTGGCCAATCATCAGCCAGCAATGCACTGCGATGCCGCAGTGAATTATGGGCCGTGACGCGCCACACGAATTTGGCGCGAACGGCCCATAACGTTCGCAATTCGACGGACGGTCGAACAGCCGATGTTCGAGTCGAACATGGGTTCGACTCGAACACGAAGCTCATCCCTAGTTCTGATGTGAACCGAACCGGGAGGTGTTCGGCTCATCCCTAGTGCTAAACCGTGACAAGCTAATGAATAAAATAAATGGGTAAATTAAAAATATATATATATATCATTAAGGTTTGATAAAAATATGTATAGAAATGTCCAAATAATGAAAAAAAAGTCCCAAAACGAAATCCTAGATGGTCCAGATGGAACTTCATATATAGATCATGCAGAGGAATATAGTATAGATGTCCACTCACCAGATGGTGTGGATACTCCAACCTTATGGCAAGAAGTATCAGTAAGGCTTGCGGGGTCTTCCTGACCTCCTGGGGTCTTTGAGCGAAACCTCCAATCCTCTCCTCCTCCAGATGAGACGTGCTTCCAGACAGGATATCACCAGCGGTGCAGGAAAACATAAAAAAAGGGGGCAGGCTCCTTGCAGTGTAATATCGTTGGTAATTTATTTTGGGCGCACAAAGTACAAGGAAGCCACTACCGCCTTTGCAAGAGTACTTCTGGCAGACTACCAATATCACATATCGAGTAAAGGTGCAAAAGATTACAAATGTAAATAAATGTAAGATTGTTGGCTGTGTCGGACCGGTGAGTCGAGGTTTGAAGGGACATTCCAAAATGAAGTATTGCAAGACAAATTCCTTAAAGTAATTGTAAAGCGCTGCATATCATCGCTGTACTGGTTTTTGGAGGCTTCCCCTTCCTTTCCTGGATTTCCTTACTTGACGGGAACTCCACACATTGCGATTGAGGACCACCCAAACCTTATGCGAGGTTTGCAACATCCCTGTGGGGATACATGCGATTTTGACCTTCTGTGGCAGGGAGGTCCACCATTTCTGGTAAGCGTATCTGGGCTTATTTGGTGAAGGATATTGTCACGTTACATCAGAAGGACTTTCCCATTTCCACACGAGGGATCCTGCCATTCCTTCTGTCTGGTGATTGGAGTTTCCATCTTTATTGGACTATTTCCTTTCCCTTTTTCCTTTATTTAGTTTTTGCGCTGCACTTACCTTTGTTTGTTTTGTATATCTGCTAGGTATATGTGCTTGCCTATAGTGTTCAGCTTGCAGTTCTTAGGTTTCATCATTGTGTTTGCGCTGATTGTTCTGTTGTTTTTTCATCCAAAAAATAGGTTGCGTGTCAAAAATATAAATATTTATATAAATGTTTTCACATATTCAACAAAAACCCCAACCCCACCTCATAGTCATTTAGAAAAAGGAGAACATGAGCAAAAAAAAGTGAGAGAAGTTATGTCATATAAACTGGCCAGGAGGGAAAAAGAATGACAAAAAATAAACATAAAATCAACACCAATCATAAAAATGGGTAACGTCCCAATTTCAAGTTTAAACCTTAAGGGATGCAGGTTTGTAAATGGAAAATCCAAAAAGCTTCCCTCCTGCATAGCAATCAGAACACATCACCTCTCCGAATCGGAGTCTTCACTTTTTCTATTATCTGCCCACTGACTGCTGATAGATCCTCTGTATGCATCGGTGTAAAATGTTTAGCTACATTAGTAGACAGATTGTTTTTAATATGTCTAAAATTTTGCGGAATCTATCCATAAGACTGGGTTCACAAATATGCGAATTGGATGCGGTTTTACCACATCCAATTCACATGACAGGTGAGTTAGACCGGTTTTCACTGGAGCCGGTTCACACGGGTCCCGGGGCGGCCTCGGTCCGGATTGCAGAAGGGTCCCGTGCATCTTTGGGTCCGGTTCAAGTGCAAATTCTGGATAAAATTCAGACCTGAATCGCACCTGAACAGGTGTGCAGAAATGCATCAGACCCCATGCTGTGAACCGCGGCTGCACATGTGTGCATCCAGCCTGAGTCTCCTACTGGTATGTCCCACACATGGCAAATCCTGCATGTGATCAAATAGATCATGTACCTAATATTGCAATTAAATACATTTTTAATCCAAAGGTTCTTCCATTGCTGGACGAACAAAATTTGTTGCCCAAAAGCAGGTGGGAAGAAGACATACAGTCTAAAATACCACATGTGAAGTTCCCTTTAAAATAAAGCCAGGTGGTTGACTGGATTGGCACAGGGTTGAAAAAACTAGGTGACAAAATATCACCCAAGGAGCAAGCGTTCCTGGATACAATGTTGACACTGTCACTCAAAATGTCAGAGCAAGTTTGATTGTTGTAAAGAATAGGTCAATATTTGTTCACCAGGTTGCTGATTAGTTTGAATTCTAGGCAATAAGGCAACACTAGGCCCTTTTTTTCTTTTTGATGGAGTTTTTTTGTTCTCGATGAACTATTCTGATCTGTCTTTATTTTTAACAGTTGGGTAGGCTCTATCCAAAACCCACCTGGTATAACCTCTCTCAAGGAAGCGCTGGTATAATGCGATGGACTCTTGTTCAAAATCTGATGTATATCTACAAAGCCTCAAAAACTGGCCCACAGGTATGGGCGTCTGCAAGGGGGGGGCAAGGGGGGCTTGCACCCCCCCTCGGAATCGGCAAGGTGTCCGTACACGGACAATGGTGTCTGTTAGCACTCCATGCAGGGTCCGCCATGGCCGCCGCTGACTTTTTTCTGAGTCTACTCTGCTGACTGCTGCTGCTCTCCGACATCTGACTCACTGTCTGAGAGACCATACCTCCCTCACCCCCGATCATCTGGCCGCATAAGCCGATGCCTCTTCTATAGTTCCGGCTGGAATTTCAGGCATGCTGTTGATATCACTCCGCCTCCTGGTAACTCCGAGTCCTGTAGCCGCGGCCTGCAGGATTCACAGCAGCACAATAGGAGACAGTAGCATTTATATGGCCACAATAGGAGTTATATGGACATAATAGGAGTTATATGGACACAATAGCATCTTTATGCTATTGTGCCCATATAGCTGCTATTGTGATGAAGCAGCTATATGGACACAACAGCAGCTATATATAATATGGGCACAACAGCATCTATATGGGCACGACAGCAGCTATATGGGCACAATAGCATAATGTGCCCATATAGAATATATCTCCACTGGCTTAAGCCAATACTGCACCATGCAGGTGTAGTTTTATTTTTGTAATTGATTGATTTCCTAATTGTATGTTTATGTATACCTTCATTTGCTATGTTCGCAGCATATTTTGCATGGTTCTACATGTGGCTCAGATCGTAACAGCAAAACCAGGTACACTCTCCCCCCCCAAAAAATAGTGCCAAATGTGGCAGTGAAAGGGAGGAGGGTTATCACACTTTATGTGATAATGACTAAGCCCCCTCCCTTCATGACATTGTCAAAAAGGGGCGGAGCATGGGTGACCTTAAAATGATGCCCTCCCCCCAAAAAAGTTCTGCAGGCGCCCGTGCCCACATGTATTCCTCTAATGGTATGTCTAGGATGACTAGACTGTGCAATTAATAGGCTTCTTCTAGCAAGGGGATTCCTGTATAATTGTGTGGTCACTGTACCTTCATGGTGGAGTGAGCCATAGTGACCAAATAACCATTTTAACTAACTATTCTAAACTGACAAAATGTTAAAAATAGTTGCCATGGATGACCACGCTCAACACATCATTGCTCTTTTTTACTGCCTTATTTAATACGCCAGTAAAATCTTTGGTTATTTTGCTAAGATTTAATCATTATAAGTGAGATCCGTGGCACCTACAATATAAAGTCATCCCCAATCCTTTTAAATGCTACATGCTTTTTAAACACTAGCACACCCTAGTTAAAACACATGTAGGGTGATATAACCAGTCTGTTGTTTAGCTCCAAGCTTAGTTATCGCTAGACTGTGCCCTGGGCAGTTTCCAACATGTTACTGGATTGTGAAGTAAAGTTTTGCACCATTGACACTTACAGAGCTCAATTTATATACAGTGAACAGGATTTCCACATACACTGAAACAGCAAGGAAATGTTTGAGCCTTTATTTTTGTCTTTCTTTTAAAGGTGCTTATCCTGTTTTGTTGCTACTTAGTGAGATATTGATGACACAAGCATGTGCATATTGGGTTTACAGCCCAACTCTGGGCACAAAAAAAGTTTTCCCTTGCAGTGGGGCTGTGCTTGCAATGCAAGGGTTAATTGCTCGTTTTTGTCTAGGTTATTGGAGAACAGAGATATACTTACCTGATCCTCTGATCCCCAGGAACGAAAACGTGAATGATGCCCGTTTTTTGGTGTGGATCAAAATTAAAATATTTTAGTACGGCCAAACTTGATATATCACCATTAAAGGATAAGATCACCCTTTTAAAAAAAAAAATGCACATTTTTTGCAGGTAAAAAATGTGCATTTACAATTTTTTTTAGTAGCCTGGAAAGCATTACACCAGCGATCAGCTGATGCCAATGCAGGTCTCCTGCAGACTGTCAGGCTCCATTCACACTTGTGCGACTTGAAAATTGTGCAATTTTTATTGCAACTTTTACCTGCGATAACATTTGATGCGACTTGTATGCGATGTGGTGCGACTTTGGATACGTGCAACTTTGTTACCTCTTTGGCTTTGACCCATGTGATCGTTTTGTTTGTGCACTGAAAAGTGGTTAGACATGTGCAAAATGGAAAAATTTGTTAAGTTTAGTTTGGTTTCTTTTTTTTCAAACAAATTCCATATTTTCAGAATGATTTGAATTTGCATCGGTCAGAAATTGCCTGATTAGAATTCTGAGGGAAGAATAGCTGGTTGTTATGGAACCGGCCAGGAAACCGGCTGCTACGTCCATAACAACCAATGACTCAGCTGGTTTCCCCAATGACAGATGAATGTATAAAAAGAATGCCCCCTTCCTGAACCATATTAGGCCACATGCCTTCAATATAGGGGAGGGGGTGCTTTGGGGCAAGGGGGCTCTGCCCCCCCCAGCACCTTGTCCCCATGTTGATGGGGAAAAGGGCCTCTTTCCCACAACCCTGGCTGGTGGTTGTGCGGGTCTTTCGGGCAGGGGCTTATGGGAATCTGGAAGCCCTCTTTAACAAGTACCCCTACTCAATTTACATAGTACCCCTATTCATTCACCAAAAAAGTGTAAAAAGTAAATAAAAACACATTGTCAATCACGCCACCCTTAAAAAACTCTGGCTGCCGTCTGCCTGATCGGATGTGCTTCAGCTCTTAAATAACTAAAAGGCGGGGCCACCTGGTGATGTCACCGACCGAGGCAATGCTGGGTCAGTGACGTCACTAGGGGGCAGTTCTATATTCTATGACTGGAGAAAATCTTCATCCATTTAGGAGAAAAGACAGAAGATTTATTCTCTGGAATTGTGAGGCTGCTAGGCCTTGCCATGTGACCAAAAAACATTTGCTCCCTTTCCCTAGGGGAACATGGACCTGGTAGTGTGTTTTCTCCAATAGTACATAGTTGCATAGTTACATAGATAGCCAGGTTGAAAAAAGACTCAAGTCCATCTAGTTCAACCAAAAAAAAGGGAAGAAAAAAAATCATACAATCCCATATATACACAATCCTATACCCACAGTTGATCCAGAGGAAGGAAAAAACCCCAACAAAGCATGATCCAACTTGCTGCAGCAGAGAAAAAAATTCCTTCCTGATCACCCGAGAGGCAATAAGATATTCCCTGAATCAACTTTTCCTATAAATGTTGTTATCCAGTTATATTATGTACATTTAGGAAAGAATCCAGGCCCTTTTTAAAGCAATCTACTGAGCTGGCCAGAACCAGCTCTTGAGGGAGTCTACTCCACATTTTTACAGCTCTTACTGTGAAGAAACCTTTCCATATTTGGAGATTGAGGCTGGGTTCACACTATTGCAAATTGGATGAGGGTTTCCCTGCATCCAATTCGCATAGCAGGAGATTGTGACTGGCTCTCTATGGAGCCGGTTCACACATCTCCGCAGCTGCTCCGTTGCGAATTGCACAGGAGTCCTGTGCATCTTTTGGTCTGTTTCAGGTCCAAATTCAGCCCAAAATTCGGTGAATGGAAATGCACAGGATTGCTGCTGTGAGCCGCTGCGTTCTCAAATGTTCTCGTTCTCTGCAGTTTCTCCAGTTCCCCGATATCCTTTTTGAGAACTGGTGCCCAAAACTGAACTGCATATTCCAGATGAGGTCTTACTAATGATGTGTACAGGGACAAAATTATATCTCTCTCTCTCTGGAGTCCAGAGCTCTCTTAATACAAGAAAGGATTTTGCTCGCTTTGGAAACCGCAGTTTAGCATTGCATGTTATTATTAGGCTTATGATCTCCCAAAACACCCAGATCTTTCTCCGCCAATAATTCCCCCAGTTGTACCCCTCCTAGTATGTATGATGCATCCATAGTCTTAGCCCCCAAGTATAATATAACTTTACATTTATCAACATTAAACCTCATTTGCCACATACAGTGGCTTGCGAAAGTATTCGGCCCCCTTGAACTTTTCAACCTTTTGCCACATTTCAGGCTTCAAACATAAAGATATAAAATTTTTATTTTTTGTGAAGAATCACCAACAAGTGGGACACAATTGTGAAGTGGAACGAAATCTTTTGGATTTTTGAAACTTTTTTAACTAATAAAAAAATGAAAAGTGGGGGGTGCAAAATTATTCGGCCCCCTTGTGTTTATAGTTTGTAGAGCCACCTTTTGCTGCGATTACAGCTGCAAGTCGCTTGGGGTATGTCTCTATCAGGTTTGCACATCAAGAGACTGAAATTCTTGCCCATTCTTCCTTGAAAAACAGCTCGAGCTCAGTGAGGTTGGATGGAGAGCGTTTGTGAACAGCAGTTTTCAGCTCTTTCCACAGATTCTCGATTGGATTCAGGTCTGGACTTTGACTTGGCCATTCTAACACCTGGATACGTTTATTTGTGAACCATTCCTTTGTAGATTTTGCTGTATGTTTGGGATCATTGTCTTGTTGGAAGATAAATCTCCGTCCCAGTTTCAGGTCTTTTGCAGACTCCAACAGGTTTTCATCCAGAATGGTCCTGTATTTGGCTGCTTCCATCTTCCCCTCAATTTTAACCATCTTCCCTGTCCCTGCTGAAGAAAAGCAGGCCCAAACCATGATGCTGCCACCACCATGTTTCACGGTGGGGATGATGTGTTGAGTGTGATGAGCTGTGTTGCTTTTACGCCAAACATATTGTTTTGCATTGTGGCCAAAAAGTTTGATTTTGGTTTCATCGGACCAGAGCACCTTCTTCCACATGTTTGGTGTGTCTCCCAGGTGGCTTGTGGCAAACTTTAGACAAGACTTTTTATGGATATCTTTGAGAAATGGCTTTCTTCTTGCCACTCTTCCATAAAGGCCAGATTTGTGCAGTGTACGACTGATTGTTGTCCTATGGACAGACTCTCTCACCTCAGCTGTAGTTCTCTGCAGTTCATCCAGAGTGATCATGGGCCTCTTGACTGCATCTCTGATCAGTCTTCTCCTTGTCTGAGCTGAAAGTTTAGAGGGACAGCCAGGTCTTGGTAGATTTGCAGTGGTCTGATACTCCTTCCATTTCAAAATGATCGCTTGCACAGTGCTCCTTGGGATGTTTAAAGCTTGGGAAATATTTTTGTATCCAAATCTGGCTTTAAACTTTTCCACAACAGTATTACGGACCTGCCTGGTGTGTTCCTTGGTCTTCATGATGCTCTCTGCGCTTTCAACAGAACCCTGAGACTATCACAGAGCAGGTGCATTTATACAGAGACTTGATTACACACAGGTGGATTCTATTTATCACCATCAGTCATTTAGGACAACATTGGATCATTCAGAGATCCTCGCTGAACTTCTGGAGTGAGTTTTCTGCACTGAAAGTAAAGGGGCCGAATAATTTTGCACGCACCACTTTTCAGTTTTTTAATTGCTAAAAAAGTTTAAAATATCCAATAGATTTCGTTCCACTTCACAATTGTGTCCCACTTGTTGGTGATTCTTCACAAAAAATTAAAATTTTATATCTTTATGTTTGAAGCCTGAAATGTGGCAAAAGGTTGAAAAGTTCAAGGGGGCCGAATACTTTTGCAAGCCACTGTAGTTGCCCAATGCACGGTCATCTTGTAAGTTGGAGACATCCTGTAAGCATGTTATTCCACTACATAGCTCAGTGTCATCTGCAAAGACTGAAATTGTACTTTTAATCCCAGACCCTTTATCTTTTATAAAGTAATTAAAAAGTAAGGGTCCCAACACTGAACCTTGGGGTACACCACTGATAACCTTAGACCATTCAGAGTAAGGCCCCATGTACATGGGACGCTGTTAAACGTGCGTTCAGAGGCAGTTGGATGCTTTTTTCAACTGCCTCTGAACTCATTCAATGTTATCCTATGTGACCATGTACACAGTCTCATTTATTGCCGTTTTTTTGCAGTTGCGTTTAACAGCGTTTCTTTGGAAGCAAAAAAATGGGTTCGTACGCAGAAGATTTCCACGTTTCAGACGCCAAACGTGGCTAAACGCAGCTAAACATGGCTAATCGCGGGTAGACGCGTTTTCATTTATAAGCGTTTTTAAAGGTGCCCTATATTTTAGACCTGAAAAGACAAAATATGATGGAAAACAATGAAAAAACATAAAAAAATAGTAGTTAAAATGTTTTAATTACTTGTAATGATTCATAGACCGTATATAGCCATATATAGTCCATATGTAGACCATATATAGTCGTACTTTTTCAAGTAGAAGGTCAAATGTGGCAATGGTCATGTGTGTGAAATTAAAAAATTTGTCGGGGTAGATAAGCAGCTGTACATACATGTTTACAAAATATCCTGCCGACATTTGCTGCGCAATCACAGGATGGGTCCAATAGCGACAAACTCTGACTGTGGACCTCTCACGCAATTTTCTATGTCGTTCTAACCTCATTAAGAGCAATGTCAGGAGCATTTCCTCACATATGCTCATTATGGGATCCATTGCAAAAAAAAGCACAGAAATAGAGGCAAATACAAGTAGACAACTGCTATATATATGAGCAGTGCTCATGATTAGATATTATTGTGGAATTATTGGTTTGATGCTTTGCATTTATGTTTGATTGACACTAAATTGGTTGCGCTGTGCTTTTTGTAACTGATTTTTGTTTGGTGTGGGAACAAAGAACAGTAACTGCTGCAATCAGGGCATTAGTTTATTTTTTTTTTTTAGTTTGAACCTTTAGTTTTTTGTCTTCTTCTTATTTATATATTGAACATACACTATTCATAAAACACTTCGGTAGCATGGAGGATCATTTGGCCTTTTTACATATTGAAGATCACAGAGTTGTAGAGCAGAAGAAAACAGTGTTGTAACTGCTTTTATTTCTTTAAGTTGAACTCCAGGAAGCCTAAAAAACCTCCCCTGCCATGGGGCTGCACCCACACTGCAAGGGTTAACTGCTCATTTCTATCTAGGGAACTTACCAGATTTTCTGCTCCTGTAGGGTCTTGTAAACTGGTCCTTGCAGCCTCTGTTGCCTCATGCTCTAATGGTCTATGGTCCTCTAACATCATCCAGACCACTGAAGGTACCATGATAGCCCTACATTGGATGTGACAGCTGCTTTTATCTCCTGTGGTTGGAGAACTTGTCAGAAGTTATCATGCTGATAACAGAGGAAGGAAGCAGCAGAAAGACAAGGGACTTTGCTTTGAAATGAGATAAGTAAACACTGCAGATATACCTGGTATGTGCCCAGGTCAGATTTCATGAATGGGGTACATCCACTTTAAAGTGAAACTGCACTGCATTGAGCACCACAAACCAAAAATGCTATTTAATTCATTTTTATTATTCAAAACAAACTCCCCATTCATCCATGTCTCTATGCTTTATTTTGCTGAGAAATCATTTTGAAAAGCACCTCTAGCATTTCTGGCAATGGCCATCTTGAGTAAGGGCAGATGATTCATGGCACAGACAATATCTTGTGGTGCCTGTGTTTCGTCAGATTAGGCGACCCATCAGATTTTGTAACGGAAGTGACGTTCCGTAGCCGCCATCTTGCTACACCCTGCACTCGTCCACAATAAGGATACAGTGAGAAGGCTGCAATCGGACATCTTATTACACCCACCGGAGTCTTGCATTTCACACTTATTTTTAACAGTAAACCCAGCTTATGTAGTGAAATTCTATGTTTTGAAATCCCTCAGACTGTTTTGATGTTGATTTTTCAAAGCAGCGGTGTTCTGTCATATTAACAAACTTAAGAAAATGGTGAGTACTCCACGCCAAATAATACAATTATAAACACAAAAAAATATTAAATTTGAATAAAGCTGCTCCCCTCAATAAGTAGTGGGGTACTTATAAAGGAATATGTGATTAAAAAAGAGGGCACTAGTGGTAATATACCTAGTAGATAGATCTATACAATAATGGATGAAAATAGACATGCATTAAAACGTGTCAATAAATCAATACAATAATGGATGAAAATAAACATGCATGAAAATGTGTCAATAAATCCATGACTTGATCTGATGGCAATGAAGCCAACCGTGGTTGCATAAATAAATCAATAAAAAGTCCCAAGCAAAAAGTTCATGATAATCAAGAACACATTTTTTTGTCTGGAAATTATTCCAAAAGAATAGTGAGTGATCCTTCACTAAGCACTAAAATGCCACCCAACGTGTACTAGATAAGTGATCTGCTTACCAGAAGGAATTGACTTCTTTAATTAAAAAGGAAGTCAAAAACCGCTTTGGCAGAATAATGCCTGCTCGCATGTAATATGACTGAAGATGTATAGGAACCTCCTCCTCATAGTGATACGTGGGATATGTGGAGAAAATAATAAACATTCATAGTGTAATACTATTTATTTTAAAAGAGTAAAAAAGCAATAGCCAAATGGCTGCTTACATATAAAAGTGCCCCAACTCGGCACTGGGGCTGCTGGCTTGTTCCTAAAGGATGGCTGTGTAAGGCGCCTTGCTTCCACCTCCGTGGGTGGCGTGTGCTCCACTGTCCGGAAAAACAGCCAAACTCCGGAAGTGGCATGGAATAACGTGACCAGGTACCGCCTCGATGTACGTTTCATGATTTAGTCTTCAGGAAGCGTCAATCGCCCCAGTTAAGGCACTTTTATATGTAAGCAGCCATTTGGCTATTGCTTTTTTACTCTTTTTAAATAAATAGTATTACGCTTTGGATGTTTATTATTTTCTCCACTTATCCTACGTATCACTATGAGGAGGAGGTTCCTATACATCTTCAGTCATATTACATGCGAGCAGGCATTATTGTGCCAAAGCAGTTTTTGACTTTCTTTTTAATTAAAGAAGTCAATTCCTTCTGGTAGGCAGATCACTTAGCTAGTGCACGTTGGGTGGCATTTTAGTGCTTGGTGAAGGATCACTCACTATTCTTTTGGAAGAATTTCCACACATAAGAATTTGTTCTTGATTATCATGAACTCTTTGCTTGGGACTTTTTATTGATTTATTTATGCAACCACGGTTGGCTTCATTGCAATCAGATCAAGTCATTGATTTATTGACACATTTTCATACATGTTTATTTTCATCCATTATTGTTGTATAGGTCTATCTACTAGGTATATTACCACTAGCACCCTCTTTTTAAATCACATATTTTAACAAACTTGTGAGATCAGCAGGCTTGTTGCTGCTTTTAAAATGAAACATCTAAACAGTCAGACAGACATTTAAATACTGTATTTCACTATATAAGCTCTGTTTACGAGTAAAATAAGTGTGAAATGCAAGACTCCGGTGGGTGTAACAAGATGTCCGCTTTACGCCTTCTCACTGCATCCTTACTGTGGATGAGTGCAGGGTGTAGCAAGATGGTGGCGACGGAAGGTCACTTCCATTACAAAATCTGGCAGGTTGCCTAATCTGATGAAACACCTGTCACAAATCTCCAGCGTTGCTTTCATTTCTTAAGTCTTACCATTAGTGGCTTAAACAATCACTTTGAAGTGATGCACGGTAAAAATACAGTGTGGACCTTTCTCATAGCAGTGTTTGCTCATATTAACTGAAAAACTTTACAAACGGGAATGAATGTGAGACACGTGTCCTTTTCTTTTAAATGTAACCTACAGATGCATCATCTGGGGCACCGGCATCCAGTGTAAATATGGGAATTATTTTAATTTTCCACATTGTGTTTACAATAACCTTTATATGCCCTGTTTGGCAGATTTCCCGTCTTTAAAGAGAAGGTCATAGATGTGTTTGCTAACAAAAGCTCATGGGCTGTTTGCCAGTTACAGCTGCAGCCCACACTTGTCGGTGTCTGGCTCCACTGGCCTTGAATCATATGACATATTGTATTTTTAATTTTAGCCAACGTATGGGGAGTGTTTTCTGCTAAATAATAACTCATTGTAAAAAATGATCATTGTCATTATACGACATGTATTGCTGTTTAACTTTTCCCTCATATTTGGATAATGTTGGGTCATGTCTTCTGGGACCATTCCTATCTTCGAGTGTTTCCTGATTGTATTTCTATCATTTTATTTTTACAGCCATTCCATATCTTTCCCTATCTCCCATTTAAAAACAACTGTTTCATTCTGAGTACTGATGACTATCGAGTTCTCCCCATTGTTATTGATTAACCGCCCTTTCTGTTTTTTCACCCGATTTTCCTCCCCATTTCTTCCCATTTTTTTTACAACTTTATCCATTGCTCTTAGCCATGGTGTTAATTCATTCATGAAAGGTCTTTTGCCTGTAAGTTATGCTGTATAGCAGCAACAATTGTTTAGTATGTTGTGGCACAGAGAAATTCTATGTATGTATAGTTATATATTCATTATTAATTGAGGTTTAGCTGATTGTATTTAGTATTTTATTCCTACCATCTGAATGTTGCAGCTGAAATCAAGACTGATCAGACCAGGCAACATATATCCAATCTTCTATTGTTCAATTTTTGTGAGCCTGTGTGAATTGTAGCCTCAGTTTCATGTTCTTTGCTGACAGGCGTGGTGCCCATTGTGGTCTTCTGCTGCTGTAGCCCATCTGCTTCAAGGTTCGATCCGTTGTGCGTTCATAGATGGTATTCTACATACCTATGGTTGTAATGAGTGGTTACTTGAGTTACTGTTGTCTGCTCATTCACCTCTGACCTCAACAATGCATTTTTGTCCACACAACTGCTGCTCACTGGACATTTTCTCTTTTTTGGACCATTCTCTGTAAACCCTAGAGATGGTTGTGTGCGAAAATCCCAGTGGATCAGCAGTTTTTGAAATACTCAGACCAGCTCGTCTCGCACCAACAACCATGCCACATTCAATAGGAAATGATTCCGGACGGCTGCACTTCCAATAATTCTTTTTATTGAAGCTTCATATGACAAGTGGTAATAACTAAGAGCTAACATTTGCGCAAAACGCCTCTACCTTTTTGTCCCCTGCTCCATCTCTCAACCACTTGTCATGTGAAGCTTAAAAAAAAAGGATTTTAGGAAGCGCAGCCGTCCGGAATCATTTCCTTATGTTACACAACATGCGAGCTGGGCTAGCACCTGACTAGTTTGTGTGGGGATTAACTTGATACTCATTCACCTGAAGCAGCTTTTTTGTTTCATGCCACATTCAAAGTCACTTTCTTCCCCATTCTGATGCTTGGATTAAACTTCAGCAAGTCGTATTCACCATGTCCAGATGCCTAAATGCATTGAGTTGCTGCCATGTGATTGGCTAATTAGTAATTTGTGTTACCAAGCAAATGTATAGGTGTACCTAATAAAGTGACTGGTGAATGTATGTTAGGGTAAAGGTGAGAGGGTGGTCATCAGTATTTACCTTGTGTAGTAGAACAGTGTGAATCTGAGAAGTATGAGTAGTTTATGGAGGTCGTGTCACCCTGGGCTCAGGTGTCGTGTCAGTGTTTGGGTATGGGGAGCCCAATAGTAGGGGTACAAACCTTGGATAAGGATACTCAGGAGGTGAATCCAGCACAGTTTCTAAAAACAAGGTACAAAAGGGAAAGTCCAATAATCAAACTCTAATGTAGCAGAAGGTCAGGGCAGGCAGCAAAGGATCAGCATCAATAAACTTAGCAAAGATCAGGTAGCAATATCACACGGCAAGGACCAGATACACACTGTGGGTAGCTCTAAAACAACTGAGCACTCTCTCTCTGGAATCTCTCAGCTTTATAGTGATTAAACAGAAAGTGACCTCCGGAGGGTGTGGTGGAAGTGATGCAATTGCTGTCTATAACAGGAAGCACTTCGGTGCTGCCATCTTGATATGAGGATGCCATTAGTCATGTGCTAGAGGTCTCACTATACTCACACGGGGGTGCCACAGGACACAGGCCACCAACAAGAGTACCAAGGACTGACATGCTGCGAGTGTGAGGACCCCTGCAGTTGGTACAGGTAGGTTGTGGGTTGTGACATGTCATTTGTATTCTTCAGGTGAATATTACATTTTCTCCAGTAAAATCATGATATATGGAACTTCATTCAATTATAATGAAAGCTGAAAGTTTAAAAATGCTGAAAATGAATTTCCTAATTGACATGTTAAAGCTTATATACGATTTTACTAGGCTTCATATATTTTATGCTCCAGAGCATATCTTCCAAAGCAATGACAAGTAGCCAGTCAATTTCTCCTCACGTGACACTACAATTTCTCAAATAACATGACAAGGTGGAACATGCAACTCTTAAACCTTTGAATATTTTCTAGGTGTGCATTATTTCTCTACAGTGAAGTGCAGTCTTGGATTTCTAGGGCATTGCATCCAGCTGTCCCCTCATTTGGAGTTACTGTGTCTCTTTTGGAACCAAATCCTTCTATATGTCTTCTCCTCATTTGCCCCCCTTTTCTTTAATATATAGACAGCTATAACAAATGTATTATTTCTTTCCAATATTTTTTATTGAATATAGTATATGGAAAATATACAATACATATTTCTTAAATATAAACGACAATGTAGAAGAGATTAAAAGAACAGAACTCGGCCAACATGGCCTACACACATTGCATGTAGCAAAATGTAACAGTTTTACTGGTTGAGTATAAGATCTCTACATCTGTCTGTCCTTATATTTTAGTTGCCCCAGAATCATTACCCTTTCACTTATGAATTCCTTGTAGAGAGGGTGTGGCGCCGGGCGCCCACCCGTCCACCCCCTATGGGATCTACTCTGTGGACGGGAGGCCCCCAGCCCCCTCCCCCACTTATAAGCAGCAATGCTACTATCGCTTCTTGATTCTTTGCAATATTGCAAGGGCAATAACACCAGGCAGGAAATCCTGCGTAAACTAACAAAAGTAAAGAGGGGAGAATTAAAGAGCAAGAGAGGGAAAGAAGAAGAAAAGAAGAGGTGGGGGGAAGAATTGGGGTTGAGTGCACCCCTAGGGATCTTCTCTGAGATCCATTAGTTATCAAAGCCCGCAGATAGGTATGTCAACCATGGTTCCCAAATCCTGTCGAAGGCCTGTTGTTTATCCGAAAGGATCGCCGACAGGCGTTCATTAATCATGATCCATGTCAGTTTAGCTTTTACCAGTTCAAATGGGATCAGAGGCTTTCTCCAGGATCTAGCAATCGCAATTCTAGATGCTGTGAAGACAAAGGATATGAGTTTTTTCGTGTACCGAGGCACTCCTTCCACTGAACTTCCCAGTAGCGCCTGTTGTGGGGATTTGGTTAGGTTAACTTGAGTCAGTGAGTAGATAAAGTTATAGATGTGTATCCAAAACCGTCTAACTTTAGGACAGGACCACCAGGTATGATATACTGTACCCTCCCCTCCACACCCCCTAAAACATAGTGGGGATGCACCGGGGATGTATGTAGCAATTCTCGCCGGAACCATATACCACCGTAATAAGACTTTATAATTCGCCTCTATTAGGGAGGTATTTATATAACCTTTTGAGGCTAATTGAGCCGTATTAAACCATGTGTCCGTTTCCATCGTTACCTCCATATCTTGTTCCCACTTTTGCATGTAAAATAATTTTTCTGTCTTAGAGGACAAAATACCATAGATGTTGGATATGTGCCCTTTATGTTTATCAAAGGACCTGCATAAATATTCCATTGGAGTGAACGTCATAATATCGGATTTGCGCTGTAGAGTTTTCAGGAAATGTACTATCTGGAGGTAGTGATAGAATTCTGTATTAGGTAACTGATGTTTTTCTATAAGAGATTGTTTTGATAATATACCTCTATGGTCACATAAGTCAGCTATACGAATCAAGCCCTTATTGGTCCACCATAATAATCTTTGAGGATTAAGACCCGGGGTGAAGTCTGGGTTGCCCGTCAATGGGGCTAAGGGAGCATGAGGTGAGCGGAAGGTAAAAGGTTTTTGTAATCTATCCCACAAGCTTAATGAGAAAGATAATGTGGGCCACAAAATGGTGGGTCTGTCTTTCATATGGAGCCACAACAAATGGCTAATCGGTTTTGTGGGGTATGGGGATGATTCCAGTTTCATCCAAGAAGGTTGAGGCAGTCCAGAGTGGGTGCGAATTAGTTGGGCCAATTGGGCTGCCTCAAAATACCTGGCCAAATTCGGTACTCCCAAACCCCCTTTAAGTTTGGGGGCGTAGAGGGTTCGCTGATTCACCCTAGGTCTTGTATCTCCCCATATAAACTTCATGATCTTTTTCTGAAAAACCTTAAGATCAGGCCTATTGATTGCTATTGGAGGGGTTCTGAACAAATACAACAGTCTTGGTAAGAGATTAATTTTAATGGAATACAGTCTGCCAAACCACGACGGAGGGCTTTTAGCCCATGACAATAGATCTGCTGATAGCTTCTTATAAAGAGGGGGGTAATTGGCCTGGTACAGAGTCTTTAGATTGCTGGTTAGAGAAATTCCCAAATATGGGAGTTTATTTTGTTGCCATTTAAACTGAAACGATTTTTGGAGAAGTTGTACAGTCTGCGGTTCTAGGGTCAAATTTAGGGCTTCAGATTTGGAATGATTTATCGTGAGACCTGAGAACGCGGTGAAGCGCCTCAAGATTCGGTATAAATTAGGAAGGGACGTGATCGGAGAGGAAAGGAACATGAGAATATCATCGGCGAACAGAGAGCATTTCTGCTCCCCGTCTCCGCAGCATATGCCTTTTATGTCTTGGTGATTTCTAAGCTTTATTGCTAGGGGTTCTAGTGCTAATATAAATAAAATAGGAGATAGGGGGCACCCTTGTCTCGTTCCCCTGTGTATATTGATTGTGTGAGATTTGTAGCCTTTTATCTGGATTTTGGCCGTGGGTGTGTTGTATAGTACTTGTAATATATTCAGAAAATGAGGCCCAAATCCATATCTTCTCAATGCGTAGTATATATACTCCCACGTTACTGAGTCGAAAGCCTTACAAAGGTCTAACGACAATATCATACCCTTCCGCGGACCCAAATTGTCCCAGTTTGAGTTAAGTGCTGCAATGATATCGATCGCTCGTCGGGTTTGGTCCGGGGCCTGTCTATTGGAAACAAATCCCACTTGATCAGGATGGATATATTTGGCAAGAAAAGAATTCATTCTGGTTGCCAAAACTTTGGTCATTAGTTTGAGGTCCACATTAATAAGCGATATCGGGCGATAATTTGCGGGATCCCCATGATCCTTTCCTGGTTTAGGGATTACTTGAATGAGGGCCTCATTTTCATGTAAAGATAGGGGGTTGCCTTATCGTATCGCATTAAAAAAAGAACACAAATGAGGAGTCAGCATGGCTGCAAATTTTCTATAATAGTGACCTGTAAAGCCGTCTGGGCCAGGTGCTTTTGTGGGGTTCAAACACTTAATGGCTGCCAGTATTTCTCCTTCAGTGAAGTCTGATTCCATTACTTCTTTGTGTTCCTGTTCTAATGTTGGTAAGGAAATGTCATTGAAAAATTCCTCTGCTCGGTCCTTGGGAAATGGGGTTGGTTTATTATATAGATCAGTAAAGAACTTTGAAAATTCTTGAAGTATCTCTTGGGGGTTTTGAGTAATTTTCCCATCTCGAGTACGCAGTCTAGGCATTGCGGGGTTAAATGGTCGCGGGGTAAGTTTTCTAGCTAAAAGTGTGGTAGGTTTGTCTCCCTTGGTATAATAACGATGTCTAGACCAGCGTAGAAATTTCTCTGCTTTGGTTGTTAGACTAAGATTTAATGCCATTCTAGCTGTGTCTATTTTATGTCACAGATCAAGATGAGGGTTAGATTTTTGTTCCTGAACTATTTTATGTAGTTCATCTTCCTGTTGTTGAATTTTTTGTGCATCTTCCCTTTTTTTTCCTAGAGGCTACTTGAATCAATTTGCCACGAATGGTGGCTTTATGTGCCGCCCAATTAATACTTGGGGACGTGTCATTAGCTCGATTAACTGTAAAGTATTGTTGTATAGCCTTCTCAATCTCAGTGTATATAATGGGGTCATTGAGTAATGATGCGTTAAGTCGCCACATGGAGGGTTTTGGTCTTTTCCATAAATCAGTCAGTGCCATTAGCACTAATGAGTGATCTGACCATGAGCTAGGTACTATTTTGACTGATTCAATTGAGGGTAGAAGTGAAGATTTTGTTAATAAAGGGCGAGGTTGTCTCCATCTAAGCAGTGAAGACAAGCTTGTCAAGAAGTGGCATGCGGTTTCGCCTCGGCACTTTCCGTATAAAATATTGTAGTGGTATAGAGGGGAGTCAGTTAAGTTCAGGAGGTTTAAACTAATACAATCCCTCCAGTCTAACTAAACAAAGTAATATTTATCTAAATTTAGCTTTAGATTGGGGGGTTCAGGATTTACTATATCTAGGGAAACATTCTAGAAAACAACAAATAAACATAAGTGAAACAGCTCTAATCTCTCAATATCGAGAGGGGGGTTTTACCCCTCCAGGATTTAGGCAGTCACTTTAGTGTCCTGAAGACGAATAAAGCTAGCTGAGGTTAGCTAACAGAGCGAGATCTAGACTGCTAAAAGGGGAAACCCATATGGGTTTACGGTGGTATCAAATATTAAGATGTGGTGGTAGAAGATTAGAAAAAAGGGGCTTCATTTCCAACTTCATCCATCCGGACCAGCTGCTAGGCGTCGCCTTCTAGAGGAATATCGCTGGCGTTGTTGTTCCCAGAGGGGCGAGATTGGGCGATCCATTTCCTGTTGTGCCTTGGGGGCCGATGAGTCCCTGGAAATCAAACCAAGACCCAAGAGGATATCTTCTCCATCCGGAAAATTTGCAAAGGAGTATGTTTTTCCCTTGAAGGAAAAAGATAGTCGAAACGGGAACGACCACCGATATTTGATTTGGTGATTAGTGAGCTGTGCCAATAATGGTTTCAGGGCCCGTCGTTTTTGGATAGTCATTTGCGAAATGTCCGCGAAAATTTGTATCTGGTGGCCCAAGAGGTTAATATCGCCCCTAGCCCGGGCTGTAGACATTATTTGTTCCTTGATTCTATAGAAATGCGGATTTACTATGACATCTCTAGGAGGGCCATCTTGTCTTGGAGCCATCAGAGCTCGGTGTACTCTGTCAATTTCCATGTGCTGTGGGGAAATATCTGGAATCAGATCTTGCATGAGGGTATGTACTGCGTCTTCTAAATCAGTAACCGCCTCTGGTAAACCGCGGATTCGAAAATTATAGCGTCTGAATCTATTTTCCTGATCTTCAATTTTGGCGTTGGCTTGGTCTAATTACTCTTGCAGTGAGGCTATCATACTTGAGTTCTGATTTACCCTCTGCACTGTGCCATCCATTTTGGATTCAATGGTATCCAGTCTGTCACCTATATTATTAAAGTCATGTTTCATTTCTGCTGTAATTAATTGGCAAGCTTTTGTAAGCTCTTGCTGTAATAGTGCTGAGAAGCGAGCAAGGAGGACAGAATCCCCTGAATATGTTGCTGGAGGTGGAGGCTGTTGTTCACTTCCTATGCTGTTTTGGCTTAGTGCAAGCTCTGCTATTTCAGCCATGTTCCTCTCCATGGAGGAAGCAGGGGAATCTGCGCCATCCAATCCCCCCCCCCCCGATAGGTTTGGGAGGGGGAGAGAGAGAACCGCGGGGACCCATCTTTCTGCAGCCCTGTGATGTCCTCCTGTGACTGGGAGGAGAAGGGGTCTCGTACTCCTTCTAGGCCGACAGCCGCAGTGTTGTGAGGAGAGAGTTTTTGTGCAGGGGGGCCCTGATGTCCCTGGGTCCCGCTCACCTGCTTTGTAGCGTCTGCCTCCGTCCTCCGACCCGACGCCATCTTGGATGGGGGAGTCCTTGCTGCAGCGTTCCCCGAACGGAACGAATAGCTGGAAGTCGGGGGTTTCTTTTTGGCTGTCCCCCCTCCTCTCCGGTTCATAGTGCGGATCGCTCAAGTAATGGCGATTTGCGTGGCTTCCCTCTGGCTTATTCTGGCTTGGAAAGGCCGGCGGCGTGCGGAGCAGGTCAGAACATGTCCGCTCCCGTGCCTGCGCACATGCGCCACAAATGTATTATTTAAACATCAAAAGTGTTATATTACACTAAGCTTGTCACCCTTCTATATTCTTGTACTTTCTATTCTGGCAAATCTATATAAAGGAAAAGATGTGGTGGAAAATAGCATTTGGGTCCAACCAATCATTTATTGTTCAGCTTGGGATGTGTCCTTTGCTTACATACAGTACCTAATGCTAAAAGTAACCATGTTCCCATTATTAAAGAGGGTGCCTGATCTACAGACCAAGATATTATGTTCTGCAACTTGTTGAGCAAGCAGATTTGTAGTGTAGATGCACTGGGACCATTACGTTAACAAGTATATGTGGCATAAATTCCTGAGGTTTGAAGGCAGCTCTCTGTCAACAAGAGTAAACATTTGCAGGGTATTGGTAAAATGAAAGGGCCACACAAATTAATGCAGTCCATTGTTGGTTTTATTAATTAAAAATTATGAAGTAAAAAACTGATGTATTTTGGGAGCTCACAGACCCCCCCCCCCCCCCATTGGGGCTTGTATGCTGGCAATGATGCACAATAAAACTGGGCAAATAATTAGGTAAATGAAGAATAAATAATTAAAGCACATGTTGCCTGGATTAAACTAATCAGCGTGGCACTGTCATTCTTCCCATATTTGTCAAATGTTCTGCAGTTTAGGCATTCTCAATAAAGTAAAGTGACTACACTAAGAGGCGACAGTATGCCTATCAGGTCCAGTTCTCTGTGCGTAAGGAGTCAGCATGCAGTTGAATCCCAGAGGAAAAAGATAAGAGGCCTTCCAAGCAGTGAGATCAATGAGTGAAGGTCAGAAAGAACCTGTCTGCAAAGAATGGGGTTGAGTATAAGACACCCCCACATAGAGAGCACACTGACTGCTGCAGGATGTATATGGCCTAGGGTAAGAAGATGTAATGTGTGTGTAATTTTTTCCTCCCTAATAGAAACTTGTTGTTTATAGAGGCTTGCAGTTTGTAAGTAATCTTACTATAATTTTTTTGCATAACTTCCTTGACTTAGAAAAATCCACTTGTGGGTGGAGACACAGTTCCCATTCGCTTCAACTGTGTCCCTCTAGGCTTGACATGGAAGTTTCCTACTGGAGACTGTAGCCTCCCTGGCGGTTTTCCCGAGTGTGGCTCGGGGTTAAAATTCAGCACCATTAGCGGTAACCCCGAGCCACACTCGGGATTGCATCGCAGGATCCTGGTGCCTCCTTACTTACCTTGTCCCCGGGATCCTGCGATGTCCCCCGCAGTGTCTGCGGGCTGTGTCCTGTTCCGAAGCCTCTCTGTGCCAGGCTCTGTTCCCTGCGAGCGTCGCGACGCATGGGGGCGGAGCCTGGCGGCAAATTCAAGAAAATGTAAAAAGCATAACACATACAGTACTGTAATCTTACAGATTACAGTACTGTATGAAATCATTTCACATCCCATTTGTCCCCAGTGCTCTGGCCCATGCCCTGCATGCAGTTTTATATTGCATATACTGTTCTTTCTGCCTGGAAACTGGAGATTGTCCATAGCAACCAAAAAGTGTCCCTTTACGTCAAAAATGGCTTTAGACCAGCTGGAAAACAGCGATAGTAAATTAGAACACTTGCAGAATTGAGCGATAGTGAATCGTGTGGAAATTTATTTTATTACTATTTATTTTTATTTTTTTTAATTATTTTTTTTTTTTTATTATATTATAATTTATGTTTTTGTGTTTCAAACTTTATCATACCTGGGATATCTACTAGACTCTTGTTTGGACAGATTTAAGTGTGTTATTGTTAATAATTACAGACCTACAATATAAAACGCCAAATTTCCATGCAAAATAATTGTACCGATTTCAGCACCTAAAATCAGAAAGAATCATACCGCCAGGGAGGTTAATAGTCTTTACCTTGCTTTTACAGTTTCTTGTGTTTATACCATGTAAAGTTACTTGTTGTGTGTTGTAGTACTTGGCTTCTGCAATAACAAAAAAGACATGTTTGCTGCATCAAAATTGTATTCAACATCTAACGGGGCTAACATGGATCAAGATACATCTCTAATCTGCAATTCCAAAATCACAATTTTTTAGAAGGCCAGCTGATATCACCACTAGTATAACTATATCATTTAAAAAAAAAAACAATTTGGCCATCTTGGTAGAGTATACATCTTGGTAACATGCATGCACATTTCTTGACCAGTGACTCTTCTGTCTGTTCAGTTTGTCTTTGCTTTTCTTGAAAATGCAGGAGAGTCAAAAGAGTGTGTAAAGCTTTCCATTGTCCGTTCATTATGGTAACTGGGATTATTTCTTCATATTGCCTCATTCAGCAATGTCCCTGACTGCACTTCAGAATTGCACTTTAGAAGTCATAATAACATTTCAATTGATTAAAATGCTGATGTAACTTCTAGTCCTCACAACCTTTATTTGAAGTAACAAGTTCTGCTCTTGGCAACATCAAAGCTTTCTTAGAATTCACTTGTATTCAAAGCCACATCTGTCTTACCACATGTAGGATATCAGATATAGAAAAGGTCAATGCCAACCAACCACATGTTACTATAAACAACAGCTTCTTATCTAATCATTAGGTGATTAAATGAGATGAAAAAAGCCAAATGTTGGAGACAACCCTAAGATCTCTCCAAGTGGAAACACAAACACATTCTACTACAAGAACACCAGGTTTTCAAAGATAAATAAAAAATACTTCTGCCTGCTGAGTCCAGTTTATGACATTCACATCCACGTCACTGGAGTAGATTTTTTTTAAAATGTATTATAAGTACACATACTACAAATCTCTATTATTCTATAAAAACATATTTTTCTCAGGAAAATCTAAAGCTCACAATACATCCGGATCAGCAGGGACCAGCTGAATTTTTATGCACGCATGGTCTAGCTGGTTGTACATAAGTCAGTCTATCGACTTGTGCACAACTAGCCTGTCAGATTTTACCTGAAGGATCAGTGCTTCTGGTGGTGAGGGCCCCCAGTCAGCAGAATACAATAGCTCAGCTGGAGTGATTCCCCTATCTACACTGAATATGTGGATGGTGGAATCTGTTCATTTTTTTTCTTTGTTCAACCCACTGATTGCACAAAAAAAAAAGTGAATCATGTATGGCCTGCCTAAGTATTTTTTTAATGAATAGATAATGGAATAAATGAGGGTCTTTTTATATCTACCGGCACTTACAGTATAGTGCAACTTTGTGCTAGTAGAGAAAACATGGCACCCGGCCATCAATCACTTCACATAACATCATTATTCCCTATAACTCCCTCTGCACCTAATACCTCAGTACTTCTTGCTACACTGAATAACAAAACCCTTATAACCACTCAGTTATGTTGGCTATGTCCAGGATCAGCTCTACACTTATAGAAGAAACACACTAAATAAATAATCACTAGTTTAATTTAAATTACATCTACTGATCATTTGGGATATGAAAGCAATGTAGATGAGCCACTTTTTCCATGATGTAGCTCACTTCTTTCACTTATTTGCTTGTGTGTTTGAATTTCATCCTGAGCTACTGAGCCCTGTAAACAATTGGATTTTTACAACAGGTGGTAAAAGAAACACAAAAATATAAAAAGGTCCTAAAATTTTCACCTGCTGGCTCTTGAAAATATAAACTATTCATATACAATATTCCTTATTTACTTGGCCTAACAGAAAAAGAAATACAGGTTTTAAAATATGTTTTTTTTTCTTTTCAATCTTTTTAATAGGCAAAAAAGGGGGAAATTTACATAACCAAAGCAGGTTTAAGGTTACAATAAGGTTGGATAAAATATATATAAAACACAAAGCGCTGTGATGCTAAATTGCTGATAATTACACATAAAACCAAGTGAGGCTGCTATCAAAAGAGAGTGTTTTCAGAGTCACTTAAAAAGAATAAATAATGATATTTGAAGCGCTTCACAATGTGCATGAAAATGAATATATAAGAATAAATATAAATATAAATAGTCAAATAAATCCAGCGGTGAGTAAAAATTCCTAAAAAATCCAGCAATCAAAATAGTGTAAAATTATAAAAAATTAGTGACACCAAATGTGTAAAAAATTCACATAAAAAATCCACATAAAAATAAATATATAGGGATGTATTCAGAAGGTTCAATTGTACAGGTGTAGAATCCTGATTGGTATAGAGCAGGGGTCTCAAACTGGCGGCCCTCCAGCTGTTGCAAAACTACAAGTCCCATCATGCCTCTGCCTGTGGGAGTTATGCTTGTAACTGTCAACCTTGCAAGGCCTCATGGGAATTGTAGTTTTAAAACAGCTGGAGGGCCGCCTGTTTGAGACCCCTGGTATAGAGCTTTTGATCACTAGCAAAGCTGTTTAAAAACACTTGCTTAATTAAGGTGCTCATTGATAGTACCAATGTGTTTTTTGCTTCTATTCACAACCAATGTGAGAATCATAAACAGGCAGATAAGAGAAAAAACCAATCATTGTGCAATAGTTAGGATACCAAGGTACACAGGCAAACTTCAATCCACTCACGTGTGCCTTATAATGATAAGGCATATGCAGGTTTTACTATAGCAGTCAGCCGCCTTAGACAGTGATAGTGAATCTGCTCCTGTCTAAGGCGGCTGACTGCTATAGTAAAACCTGCATGATTGGTTTTTTCTCTTATCTGCCTGTTTATGATTCTCACATTGGTTGTGAATAGAAGCAAAAAACACATTGGTACTATCAATGAGCACCTTAATTAAGCAAGTGTTTTTAAACAGCTTTGCTAGTGATCAAAAGCTCTATACCAATCAGGATTCTACACCTGTACAATTGAACCTTCTGAATACATCCCTATATATTTATTTTTATGTGGATTTTTTATGTGAATTTTTTACACATTTGGTGTCACTAATTTTTTATAATTTTACACTATTTTGATTGCTGGATTTTTTAGGAATTTTTACTCACCGCTGGATTTATTTGACTATTTATATTTATATTTATTCTTATATATTCATTTTCATGCACATTGTGAAGCGCTTCAAATATCATTATTTAATAAGGTTGGATATACACTCAATCTAATTACATTAAATATAACAGAGTATCACACAAAAACATAACATATACAGTAGGTATACAAAATATAAAAAAAGAAAACAACAAAATCAAACAACCGGAGCACAAAGCCCCGTAAAGCAAAGTCAACCAAAATCCAGCACCGTAGATAACCATGTCAAAGAAATGTAGTGCAAAAATTCCAGACAACGAAAGAAAGGAGAAAGAGAGAGAAAAAAAAGAAAAGGAAAGAGTAGAATAGGCGAAAGAGAAGGAAGAGAGGGGTTAGAGGAAATAGGGAAGGGAGTGGAGGGGAGAGAAAAAAAGAAGCAGTAGTAGTTGGAGGTCATCCGAATCTGAGCGGCCAAAGCTATGCTCACCATGTAGGCTAAAATTAAAAATAAGAATAAGAGATCAAGGTTCAAGAAGGGAAGAGTCAAAGCCCAGTGGCAAAAAACTGCCCACCCAAGGCTGCCAGACTAAGGTGTTTAGAGACAGTATCAGCCTCAATTTTGCTGTGGATCATTGCCTGAGTAATTTTGTTTTTAGTTTCTATTATACAGAGGGTTGAGGTCTTCCAGGCTTTTGCAATAGTTTGTTTGGAAGCTGTCAGGAACTTTATCACAAGTTTCGTCTGAGCTCTTGTACAGTAAGATCATGAGTACAATGATTTAATAAGGCAAGTGCAGGGTCCGAGGCAAATTTGACTTTAACTAAAACCAATATGATCTTAAAAATCTCAGTCCAAAATTTTTGCACAACTGGGCTTAAAATATCTTTTTTCATCATAATAAACAAATCTTGCATAAAACCCTCCCTGCTGAATTCCATCCTTCATAAAACGGTGTACCTGGAATTAGGGTGGACTTCCAGGTGCTACATGTAAGTCTCTTCATGTTGTGTCTTCTGTGCTGCTGAATATGTGCCTTGAAACTTGCTCTGAAGTCTGTAGCTGTTACATAACATCCGGTGTTGATGACGCTCAGTGTCATTCAGCTCCTTCCCTTGCAGCCAGACTGTCAAAAACACACCCCTGGACTTTGTTATCACACCACCAGCATTCAAGTTACTGGCCATAACCAGCATGGTTAAATGTGCATTCCTTGCTAATATTCTGGAGTTGGGCTTTAACATTTACTGGAACAGGGGAGAAACTTATGCATACGATGTGTTTAATCCTGGAATTCCACTTTAATGCATACATTTATAGTAGCTTTCAGAATAGTAAAAAATGGAGTCTGACTGGTTTATGCTAAGGCTGGCCATAATATATACCATTTTGTTGTCCTTTAGATTTACTAAAACCATATAATATGAGGTCAAACCCAAACACTTTCAATTTGTATGCAATCAGGCAGGCTCTTGCACTACATAGTTGAAGGTAAATCTAAAGGAAATTGAAAAAGAAAATTGTATAATATATGGCAATAAGGCTAGCTAAACATAGCTCAAATTTTGATTGTTTAACATGAGTAGGGGAAATCTACAAGTATTTAGCTAGCATACGTTTGCTATGTATACTCTGATTCTAATTTCATTTGTAAAGGACATTTTAAAATTGAAAGTTCTGCTGTAAAAATTGCAGTCATGTCATGTTAAGTAGATTAGAAAAAATACTGTATCCCTTTACATGTTATACTTATGCAAGACAATGAAATTGAGTAACACTGTCCAAAGCTTAAGGGCTGTATGTGTCATCTCATAGCTTTTCTGAGCAAACCAATTTAGAAAAGGCCTTTACTGCAGGTCTTAATTACATATTGTATGAGGCTCATGCTGAGCAAACAGTGAGAGGAGAAGTGGTATACCCACCCTTGACTGGCGTCACCATATCTGCGTTATTGTTTTATTGAATCATGTGCCAGATGCAAAATGCAGTTAACCCTTTAACTATTTTACAGAGGATCAACAGCAAGTAGCAGTGATGCAGAATTGTGGAAAGTTTTTATTTACTAATCTGTAGCTGATTGCCCATCAGCTAGAGGAGCGGGCTGTGCATTCCTTTACCCACTCACCACCTTCATTCCCCTGCCGCTACACAGAGGACAGAGCGGGCTGTGTGTATGAGATCCCCTTCCTCCTACCCTGTTTCCCGGAAAATAAGACCTAGCGTGATTGTCGGTGATGGCTGCAATATAAGCCCTACCCCCCAAATTAGGTCTTATTTTCAGGGTAGGGCTTATTTTCGGGGAAACAAGGTAGGGCTTATTTGGGGGGTAGGGCTTATATTGCAGCCATCACTGACAATCACGCTAGGTCTTATTTTCTGGGAAACAGGGTAGCAGCAGCAGCCATACAGATATGGAGGGAGAGGATTGATGATGTTGCACAGAGAAGGATCATGGGACATATAGTTCTGTAGAACTGCACAATACAGTGGATGGAGCTTGGACTTCAACACCCAGAGATTCGTGCACACAAAGGAGGAGAGAACTGAGAGTTTTACCACGAAAATGTGCAGAGGTCTGGGCAGATAGTGTGAGCATGTCAGGAACCATGAATCACACTGAGACAGAATTGCAGTAAAAATCACACTTTTTAATAAAATTGTAAAATGGTACAAACAGAGAAAACATAGTCAAAACATAGCCAGGATTCGGTAGTCGGAACAAGTCAGTGAAACAGGAATCCAGAGATCAGCATAGTAGAGGCAGTAAACAGGATCAGTAACCAGATAGGAAGTCAGCCAGGCAAAAGTCTTTAACAGGAAAATGCAGCAGAGAGTATCCGGATATGAAGACCAGGCGAAGGCACAGGAGATCTGATCTAGGCAGTTTAAATAACCAGTAGGGCTAGCTGACGAGCACGAAATGAAGACCAGATTAGTCACTGTGGAATGAAGAGTACTGGCAATTAACCAACAGCTGAGCACAGAGCTCTGAAAATGAAAAGGAAGGGCTGAGCCAAACCCTGACAGAGTAGACCTGTTGTTGTGAATGCCTGTATGAGTCTGAGCATCTGTGAGGGCCTGTGTGCTGATGACTGTGCCACAGGAAATCTCTTGCCGCCAGGGACCAGATAGGTACAGACCTGCTACCTGTGTGCGTGTCTTGCCTACATTCCACTGAGCCTAGAGGACTAGATCATGAGGACTGAGTTACTGAGGCCAGGTTCTGGAGAACAGCAGACCACTAAGCATTCAGGACAAGGTTTGTGGTATACCAGGATTGGTGAGCATATGCGACTGTACTTATTTCACTACTGAATATGAATAGTGAGTTAAGTACACCAAAGACTGTCCTTCTTGCCTAACCACCCAAAAGTAATCCATTGCATGCAGTCTTATGCCCCGTACACACGGTCGGATTTTCCGACGGAAAATGTGTGGTAGGACCTTGTTGTCGGAAATTCCGATTGTGTGTAGGCTCCATCACACATTTTCCATCGGATTTTCCGACACACAAAGTTTGAGAGCAGGCTATAAAATTTTCCGACAACAAAATCCGTTGTCAGAATTTTCGATCGTGTGTACACAAATCCGACGGACAAAGTGCCACGCATGCTCAGAATAAATAAAGAGATGAAAGCTATTGGCTACTGCCCAGTTTATAGTCCCAACGTACGTGTTTTACATCACCGCGTTCAGAATGATCGGATTTTCCGACAACTTTGTGTGATCGTGTGTATGCAAGACAAGTTTGAGCCAACATCCGTCAGAAAAAATCCTAGGATTTTGTTGTCGGAATGTCCGATCAATGTCCGACCGTGTGTACGGGGCATTAGAGACTGTAATAAGTGCATCTCTGTACAGACAGGCCCCAACGTTAGCCAGCTTGAGTTTGCAAATTAGGCATCAAGTACTATACTAAAACTACCTAGAGGTACCCCACCCAAGAAAGTCTACATTCACTCAGGGACATTTTCTTGATTAGCTGTTGCAGAGTCACTGTGAGAGTGTTCATTGCCATTTATACTTTTATTGTGTATGCTGTTTGCAATGCTGTGTGTATCAGGTTAACTTGATTCAATATTACTGTAGTCTAGGTTAACTGCCATATCCTAGCCTAGTATTCACATTAGTTACTTTAGTGCAATTTAACCTATTCTTCACCTGTTGATTGATGCTGGTATACTGTTATTTACATTGCTTTTTTGACAATATACATACCTTATTTATAATCCACTAGCCTGGTGTTTGTTTTCTATATGTCAATACCTGTGGTAGCATAATAATGCCTAAGCAAGGGTTCAGCAGCCTGTAGATCATGGCCAGGTGACTGGTAGATTGTGGTGTGGACTTGCTGACCCGCCATTCCAGAGCATCAAACAGAGTGCAATGCAGAGGAACTACTTGTAAAGTTGGAGCTGTAATAGAGAACAAGTGCTGCATAAGCTGATGCCTCCTCTGTAGTGCTGACCCTTGTCCCATGCAGAGTGATGCTTTCTCACCACCTACTTTTACCCTTTGGACCCCGCAGAAGAATGCAGTTGTGGGGAGCTTACAGAGTGCCCCAATTTACTTGAATGGATCATGATTGGCAGGTGGTAGCACCCACCAAAGCAACAGGGGGTTTAATTCCTGCTGCGGCATGTGTTCACCTTTGGTTGCTGCCTCAGCAGCTAAATGGGGTGGGGATTGGGGGCAGTAAACTCAACTACAGGGTTTTATCACCCCCCCAACTTTACGTGTGAACAAGCCTAATGGTGCCACTGTGGAATGCAACTAAGGGCTCATTCACAATTGCAGCAGGCACTGCTGCTCCTCTGAAAAGCAATCCAATTATGTCTGACAGGTGGTGAGGAGGCGATATGTTGCCTTTTCACCAACTGATTTAAACCCATGATTGCCGTGCAATGCATGCGTTTGCGACACTGTAGTATGACAATTAGAGGTTTAAATCAGGTGTGATCTCCCATGTTGTTAAGGTAGATCTGCACCTCTTTAAGGTTGCCTATCCCTGACCTAAGCTAATATAGTTATTTGCAGCACACTAAGATATATCCAGATGTGTCAGAGGGGACAAAGTGGTTTACAGAGTCATGGCAGAGAATAGAGGAAACATATCAAATGGCTCCTGTGGGGGGGGCAGTTTCTCCTTGGCAGGCTTGCTTGAACTTATAGCCCTCCCCTGCCCCAAAGCATCCCCCATGTTGAGAGGCATGTGGTCTGGTATGGTTTAGAAGGGGGGGGGGCATTTCCTAACCTGCCAGGCTGCATGCTCAGATAAGGGTCAGGTATGGATTTTGGGGGGGGGGGACCCCACTCTGTCTTTTCTTTTTAAATTTTGGCTTGGGGGTTCCCCTCAAAATCCATACTAGACCCGAAGGGCCTGGTAAGGATAGGGGGGGAACCCCACATTTATTTTCTTAGATTTTCATTGCTGGCAATTCTTTTTTTTTACATTCAGCTGTCAGCAGGGAACCCATGACAGTTACTGGTTGGGGCACTCTGCACTGTTACTGGTTGTTGGGTATATTGACAGCTGCCCCCTTCTTAACAACCAGCTATTTACAGTCTGTGTTAAGGACGCCGGTGGTAAATGATCGCAGGTTTTCACTACTAAAATACCGCATGACTTCGTAAAATAACTCATGCAGTATTTTAGTAGCGTTTTTTTAGTGAATGGCAAAAAACTTTTTGAAAAATTCTGTGCGGTAATTTACCGCATTCTCGGATGCGGTAAGATACCACTTTGTGAATGGAGCCCTGTGTGAGGAGTCTCCATGGGGAGGACATATGGAAGATGTAAGAGGTTTCCTGTGATGAATACAAGACTAATGGATGAATGCCTTGATTTCCTGAGCTAGGAAGTTTATGCCTGTGTAACAAAGAGGGAAGCAATACCAGGCACCTCTGAAACGTGCATATGCAGGTGAATAGAGAAGAGATTAATCAGAAATATCTAACATGTTGCTTTCTGACATAGTCTTCTAGTGCCTATAGACAATACGGTTGATTTAGTAACAGCAAATAGACACTTTGCAAAATGCAGTTGCATACTGCAAGAGAAGTTGCTTCAGAGTTTAGTAAATGAGGAGAAGCTCTGCTGACTTCCATCATCCAATCACATGCAAGCAAAAATGCTGTTTTTTTTTTTAAATTTTCCTTGCATGTGATCAGGTATTCTTTTCCAAATCAAGCTTTTCCTTGTTAACTAAGCTCTGGAGAAACTGCACTTGCAGTGTGCAACTGCACTATATGAAGTGCACAGTCTATTTGCCTTTAACAAATAAAACCCAAAGAAATCATTTCTCTATCTGGCCGCAATCAGTGCTAGCCATTTCATGTGTTCTGTGGCTAATTAAAACCTGATAAGTTAGTTACTGAATAACATTAACCATTGAATCTATATACAAACAGTCCCCGGGTTACAAACAAGATTTGTTTTGTTCTGTAGGTTTGTTCTTAAGTAAAAATTGGATGTAAGTTGGAACAGGTACATTTTTTTAAGTATAACTCCAGACAAAAAATAGGATTTTTTTCATCATACTTACCTGTAAAATCGTTTTCTTGGAGTATATCACGGGAAAAAGAGCAACCATAATAATGACTATATGGGATGTTCCAAAGCAATGCACTTGAGGGGAGGGAGACACAATCACAGAAACTTCCCCTGAGAAGGACTCCTTCTGCCGTCCTAAAACATACTGTGGCCAAAGCAATATCCTCCATGGCTTTGATATCTATCTGGTAAAATTCTGTGAATGTATGAACAAAAGACCATGTAATGGCCTTAACCATTTTCACTGCCAGGTCCGTACGCCGTATGGACAAACAGAAGTGCCTGCAGGTGGCCAGGTCAGTACGGCGTACAGACCTCATTTCTCCCTCTCCTATAAGCTTATGGTCACTTCAATGACCATAAGCTTATATCAGAATTGTTCAGCAGACTCTGCTGAACAATTCTATAACTCTGATCAGCAGATTACAACCCGCTGATCAGAGTTATTAACCCCTAATGTGACTGCCCCCACCCCCTGCCTCTCCACCCCGCCACACCCTTCCATCTAAAACTGCCCCCCACTCTCCTCTCCTATCCCCTTCACCCCCAGCATTGATTACCCCCCCTCCACCCGATCCGACCCCCACTGCAAACCCGCTTCCCGCAACCACCATCATTAGCCGGCATCCCTCCTCTTCCACTCCCGCCGGGTTCAGGTGCTGCGTGGGGCTTGGGGGGTCCAGATGTGCCCCCCGAGAGTCAGATCACCCCCCAACTGCCCCCGCACCCCGATCCATGGCCGCTCTGAGCAGCATCTCTCCTTCCCTTCCCTCCGCCTGCAGCTTCTTCCTGCACAGATCTCCGTGATCTGTCAGGCTGGGGATCGCGGGGGGGGGGGGGGAGCGGTGTGAGTTGGGGTGAAGTTGGGGCTTGGGCGGCTTTAGTAAACACGTGTTTACTAAACTCCCCCCTGTAGAAGAGAGGGCACTGTCAGAAACTATAAACCAGAAGTTCATTGAGAAGTACAGTAAAATCACACTTGTTTATTAATAAAAATAAAAAGGCAAATAGAGTAAGTGTAGTCAAAGCATAGCCAGAGTCAAGTAACCGGATCGGGTAGTCAGCCAAGCCAGAGTTCAGTAACCAGATCGGTTACTGCCAGCCCTGACAGTACCCCCTCCTCAACGACCCCTCCCCCTCGGAGGACCTCCGGGCTTGAGGGGAAAACATCTATGGAAATAACGGATGAGGGCAGGGGCATGTACATCCGAGGATGAGACCCAGGAGCGTTCCTCCGGACCGTACCCCTTCCAATGCACCAGGTACTGTATGTGCCCACGGAGTCAATAATGGATTGTACCTCATACTCCTCATGGTTCTTAACCTGTATAGGGTGAGGACATGGCACCAAGGTGGTAAAGCGGTTGCAGACCAACGGTTTCAATAAGGAGACATGAAACACATGAAACATGGAAACATGAAACACATTTGAGATGCGCATACTAGGAGGAAGGTCCAATGCGTAAGCCACTGGGTTAATCCTGCGAAGGAAACGGAAAGGCCCAATAAACCGAGGTGCGAACTTCAGTGAGGGAACACGGAGTCGGAAGTTGCGAGATGACAGCCAGACCCTGTCCCCAACCTAGTAGGAAGGCGCAGGCAGGCGTCAGCGGTCAGCATGGAGTCTGTACCTATCATTAGTATGACGCAAAGCCTCCTGGACTTGTGCCCAAATGGAACGAAGACCACGGAGATGCTCCTCTAGCGCAGGAATACTCTGTGGAACAAACGAGTCAGGCAACAGGGAAGGTTGGAAACCATAATTCGCCATAAACTGAGACAATCGGGAAGCAGAATTCAAGGCTTTGTTGTGAGCAAACTCTGCCCATGGTAATAGGTCTGACCAGTTGTTGTGATGGTCAGAAATATAGCAACGTAGGAATTACTCCAAGGACTGATTGGGTCGTTCTGCGGCCTCATTAGACTGCGGGTGATACGCAGAGGAGAAAGCAAGCTGAATTCCCAGCTGTGCACAAAAGGCTCGCCAGAAACGGGACACAAATTGACTACCCCTGTCCGAGACAATCACCTTGGGTAGCCCATGTAAGTGAAAGATCTCCCGAGCAAAAATGGAAGCCAGTTCCTTAGAATTGGGCAACTTTTTAAGTGGAATACAATGACAAATCTTTGAGAACCGGTCAACCACCATAAGGATAACCATGTTGCCTTGGGAGTTGGGCAACTCCACAATGAAATCCATAGACAGGTGGGTCCAGGGCCTCTCTCCATTGGGTATGGGTTATAGGAGGCCCACTGGAAGGTGTTGTGGAGTCTAACTCTGAGCACACACGGAACGGACAGCTACGAAGGCAGTTACATCAGCACGTAGACTAGGCCACCAGAATTGTTGGGAAATGGCCCAAACGAGTTGATTCTTACCAGGGTGGCCAGCTGCCTTGGGAGAATGGTAAGTCTGGAGCATGGCAGTACGGAGACACTCTGGGACAAAGCAGTGGTCACAAGGTTTCTCAGGAGGAGCATCGACCTTAGCAGCAAGAATTTTGTCACCCAAAGGAGAAGTGAGACTGGTGCGAACCGTAGCCAGAATACGATCAGGAGGAATCATAGGGACCGGAACCGACTCCAACTTGGAAGTGGAGGAAAATTGTTGTGACAAGGCGTCAGCCCTTACATTCTGAGTACCGGGTAAGAATGAGACAATGTAATTGAAACTTGACAAGAAAAGATTCCATCGGGCCCTTCTGGGAGAGAGGCGTTTAGCCTCAGACAAGAATGTGAGATTCTTATGGCCAGTAAGAATGAGAACCGGCACAGTGGTGCCTTCGAGGAGATGTCTCCATTCTTTCAGGGCTAAAATGATCGCCAACAGCTCTCTGTCACCAATCTCATAATTGCACTCCGCAGGTGACAATTTCTTGGAAAAGTAGCCACAAGGATGCATAGCACTCTCAGAGGTAGGACGTTGAGACAGAAGGGCGCCAACATCAGTCTCAGAAGCATCAGCCTCAAGGATAAAAGGTAACGTAGGATCAGGATGTGCCAACACAGGAGCAGAAACAAAGGCAGCCTTGAGACTTTACAAGGTCTTAATGGACTCCGGAGACCAACTCTGTGGGTTACCATTCTTTCTGGTCATATCGGTCAGGGGCTTGACCAGAGACGAGAAGTTACGAATAAACTTCTGATAATAGTTGGCAAAACCCAGGAAACGCTGCATAGGACGTAACCCCTTGCTCATCCAATCTGGAAAAAATATTACCAATAAGTGGATTGACTGTATCTTCTGAATTCATGGCCTTTGCCTACTGTCAGAAACCATGAACCAAACCGAGACAGAAGTACAGTAAAATCACACTTGTTTATTAATAAAAAATAAAAAGGTAAATAGAGTAAGCGTAGTCAAAGCAAAGCCAGAGTCCAGTAACTGGATCGGGTAGTCAGCCAAGCCAGAGTTCAGTAACCAGATCGGGTAATCAGCCAAGCCAGAGTTTAGTAACCAGATTAGGTAATCAGCCAGGCCAGAAGTCAGGGATCCAAGGGATCTTCTCACATAAGAATTAGAATTTTCAGTGCCTTCCTGTCTATCATGTTTATGGTTGTTAAGTAAGCAACCCTCTTTGATCCTAGCATAACCAGTTCTGACATTAGCATGTCAAGGACCCCTAACCAGGTAGTGACACAAAGTCTGATATGGCTCTCTACAAACAAAAGTGTAACTTAGTTATCACCTGCATATTGAAGACATCAACCAGCTTTTAAGAAACAGGAAAAAAGAAGTCTTGTAAGCCGGGCCCATATCTCATCATGATATCATAAAATATATTACGTATACATACATACATACACACATGTACATCTAATGGGGCACTGTAATTTGGTCAGAAAGTACCGTATTTATCGGCGTATAACACGCACCGGCGTATAACACGCACCCCAATTTAGGAGGGAAGTTGAAGGGAAAAAAACTTACATTTAAATGCCCATCATTGCAGCCTTCTCAGTGCAGCCTTGCCCCAGTGCAGCCTTGTCAGTGCAGCCTTGTCAGTGCAGCCATGTCAGTGCAGCCTTGTCAGTGCAGCCATGTCAGTGCAGCCTTCTCAGTGCAGCCTTCTCAGTGCAGTCATGTCAGTGCAGCCTTGTCAGTGCAGCCATGTCAGTGCAGCCTTGTCAGTGCAGCCATGTCAGTGCAGCCTTGTCAGTGCAGCCTTGTCAGTGCAGCCATGTCAGTGCAGCCTTGTCAGTGCAGCCTTGTCAGTGCAGCCTTCCCCAGTGCAGCCTTGTCAGTGCAGCCTTCCCCAGTGCAGCCTTCCCCAGTGCAGCCTTGCCCATTGCAGCCTTCGATCACCTGTCCCTGCCATCCTGGGCTTCAAAATCGCCGATCGCGATTTGAAAATGGCGCCGCCGGCGCCGAAATACACAGAGGCGGTCCTCGGCTCTTTCTGGCGGCTCTCGTTCACTTTCGGCTCCACTCGTAGTCCCGAGCAGAGCTATCCGAACCTAGCCGAGAAGGTTCGGATAGCTCCGCTCGGGACTACGAGTGGAGCTGAAAGTGAATGAGAGCCGCCGGAAAGAGCCGAGGACGGGCTCTGTGTATTTCGGCGCCGGCGGCGCCATTTTCAAATCGCGGTCGGCTATTTTGAAGTTGTGGCAGCTCGGGATCGCAAGGGATCGGTGTATAACACGCACCCGCGACTTTCCCCTGATTTTAAGGGGAAAAAAGTGCGTGTTATACGCCGATAAATACGGTACTCACAATGGTTCCCTTGGAACCCCTTGATATAAATATGAAGCTCAATATTTCCACATCTCCATATTTCCATATTTCCACATCAGTTTCCCCTGAAATTCATTCTTGAACTTATGCCCTCCCTCAATGATTTTGTACCCACTCACAACAGCCCAGAAGCTCTGACCCTTCCCCACCACCACTTCCTTTCTCGAACACGCTGGAACCCATCAAGGTAGACTTACATAGTTTCATAGTTACATAGTAGGTGAGGTTGAAAAAAGACACAAGTCCATCAAGTTCAACCTATGTGTGATTATGTGTGATTATGTGTCAATATTACATTGTATATCCCTGTATGTTGCGGTCATTCAGGTGCTTATCTAATAGTTTCTTGAAGCTATCGATGCTCCCCGCTGAGACCACCGCCTGTGGAAGGGAATTCCACATCCTTGCCGCTCTTACAGTAAAGAACCCTCTACGTAGTTTAAGGTTAAACCTCTTTTCTTCTATATTTAATGAGTGGCCACGAGTCTTGTTAAACTCTCTTTTGCGAAAAAGTTTTATTTCTATTGTGGGGTCACCAGTACGGTACTTGTATGTTGAAATCATATCCCCTCTCAAGCGTCTCTTCTCCAGAGAGAATAAGTTCAGTGCTCGCAACCTTTCCTCATAACTAAGATCCTCCAGACCCTTTATTAGCTTTGTTGCCCTTCTTTGTACTCGCTCCATTTCCAGTACATCCTTCCTGAGGACTGGTGCCCAGAACTGGACAGCATACTCTAGGTGCGGCCGGACCAGAGTCTTGTAGAGTGCGAGAATTATTGTTTTATCTCTGAAGTTGATCCCCTTTTTAATGCATGCCAATATTCTGTTTGCTTTGTTAGCAGCAGCTTGGCATTGCATCATCTACCAGGACCCTCAGGTCCTTTTCCATCCTAGATTCCCCCAGAGGTTCTCCCCCCCAGTGTGTAGATTGCATTCATATTTTTGCCACCCAAATGCATTATTTTACATTTTTCTACATTGAACTTCATTTGCCATGTAGTTGCCCACCCCATTAATTTGTTCAGATCTTTTTGCAAGGTTTCCACATCCTGCGGAGAAGTTATTGCCCTGCTTAGCTTAGTATTGTCTGCAAATACAGAGATTGAACTGTTTACCCCATCCTCCAGGTCGTTTATGAACAAATTAAATAGGATTGGTCCCAGCACAGAACCCTGGGGAACCCCACTACCCACCCCTGACCATTCCGAGTACTCCCCATTTATCACCACCCTCTGAACTCGCCCTTGTAGCCAGTTTTCAATCCTCCCATACTCAACCTATGGTCCATGCCAACGGACCTTATTTTGTACAGTAAACGTTTATGGGGAACTGTTTCAAATGCTTTTGCAAAATCCAGATACACCACGTCTACGGGCCTTCCTTTATCTAGATGGCAACTCACCTCCTCATAGAAGGTTAGTAGATTGGTTTGGCAAGAACGATTCCTCATGAATCCATGCTGATTACTGCTAATGATAACGTTCTCATTACTAAAATCTTGTATATAGTCCCTTATCATCCCCTCCAAGAGTTTACATACTATTGATGTTAGGCTAACTGGTCTGTAATTCCCAGGGATATATTTTGGGCCCTTTTTAAATCATGGTGATACATTGGCTTTTCTCCAATCAGCTGGTACCATTCCAGTCAGTAGACTGTCTGTAAAAATTAGGAACAACGGTCTGGCAATCACTTGACTGAGTTCCCTAAGTACCCTCGGATGCAAGCCATCTGGTCCCGGTGATTTATTAATGTTAAGTTTCTCAAGTCTAATTTTAATTCTGTCCTCTGTTAACCATGGAGGTGCTTCCTGTGTTGTGTCATGAGGATAAACACTGCAGTTTTGGTTACTGAAGCCCCCCGATTCACTCGTGAAGACTAAGGAGAAGAATAAATTCAATACCTTCGCCATCTTCCCATCCTTTGTAAGCAGATGTCCTTCCTCATTCTTTATGGGGCCAATATGGTCTGACCTCCCTTTTTTACTGTTTAGATACTTAAAGAATTTCTTGGGATTTTTTTTGCTCTCCTCCGCTATGTGTCTTTCATGTTCTATCTTAGCCGTCCTAATTGCATCCTTACATTTCTTGCTGCATTCTTTATAAAGTCTGAATGCTGAGAATGATCCCTCAACCTTGTATTTTTTGAAGGCCTTCTCCTTTGCTTTTATGTGCATTTTTACATTGGAGTTAAACCATCCAGGACTTTTTTTTCGCTCTTTTAAATTTATTACCTAATGGGATGCATTGGCTAATGCCCTTATTTAATATGCTCTTAAAGCAAACCCATCTCTCCTCCGTGTTCTTTGTTCCTAATATTTTATCCCAATTTATGCCTTTTAGCAAGGTTTGTAGTTTAGGGAAGTCGGCTCTTTTGAAATATAGTGTCTTTGTATTCCCTTTATGTTTCCTATTTGTGTGATTTATACTGAAACCAATTGACCTGTGATCGCTGTTACCTAAATTGCCCCGTATTTCCACATCCGTGATCAGGCCTGTATTGTTGGTAATCAGTAGATCCAGTAATGCTTTATTTCTAGTTGGTACGTCTACCATCTGACCCATAAAATTGTCCTGCAAGACATTAAGGAACTGGCGAGCCCTAAATGAATGCGCGGTTCCCTCCGCCCAGTCTATGTCTGGATAATTAAAATCCCCCATTATGATAACACTTCCCATCCTTGCTGCTAATCCAAATTGTGATAGGAGATCTGTCTCCACTTCCTCCCTCAGGTTAGGGGGCCTATAGCATACTCCCAGTATTATTTTCCCCTTAGCTTCATCCCTTTGGAGCTCTACCCATAAGGATTCCACCTCCTCCCTAGCTCACTCAGTGATGTCATCTTTCACATTCACTTGTACATTATTCTTGATATATAGGCATACCCCTCCCCCTTTTTTACCCTCTCTATCCTTGCGGTAAAAGGGTATACCCTTGAATGTTTGCCAGCCAATCATGAGAGCTTTTGAACCAGGTCTCTGAAATTCCCACAAAATCCAAATCCTCCTTGTACAACAGTATCTCTAGTTCACACATTTTGTCCGCCATGCTCCTGGCATTGGTGAACATGCCACATAGTTTAGACCGGTCGCATATTGTCCTCGTATTGGGTGTTTCGAGATTGCAACTAGGACTTGCTACTATACTTACCTTGAGTTTTTGTGCTTTGGCCAACCTACTACTAATGCCCCCAATACTACCCTCTGGAATATGTTCCACGCTGACTATCTCTACCTCTGGACCCTCCCCCCATCTCCTAGTTTAAAAACCCCTCTAACTTTTTGGCCATCTTCATTCCCAGCTGATCTGCACCCTCCTCATTTAGGTGCAGTCCGTCCCTTCTATAGTACCGGTTATCGACTGAGAAGTGGTCGCAGTCCTCCAGGAACCCAAACCCCTCCTTACTACACCAGCTCTTCAGCCACTTGTTTACTTCCCTAATCTCCCTCTGCCTTTCTGGTGTGGCTCGATGTACCGGTAGTATTCCTGAGAATACTACCTTGGAGGTCCTTTTCCTCAATTTAGCTCCTAAGTCCCTAAAATCGTTCTTTAGGACACTACATCTGCCTCTGACTTTGTCATTGGTGCCAATGTGCACCATGACAGCTGGGTCTTCCCCAACCCCTCCCAGTAATCTGTCCACCAGATCCATGATGTGCCGAACCCGAGCGCCCGGTAGGCAACATACTGTTCGGCGCTTCAGGTCTTTGTTACAGATTGCCCTCTCTGTCCTTCTATGAACTGAGTCCCCTACCACCAGAATCTGTCTTTCCTTTCCCTTTGCTGCCCCCCCCCCCCACTCTCACTGGAGAAGTTCTTCCCCGGCAGCTAGGAGAGACCCTCAGCTCCAGCAATGCTGGTCCCTGACTGGTTTCACCAATGTCACTCAATGGAGCGTACTTATTGGGATGCTCCAGTCCTGGATCGGCCTCCCTGGCACTTCCCCCTCTACCCTTCCTGACTGTCACCCATCTACTCTTTGCTAGTGCCTGCACCTCTTTGTCTCCGCCCACCTCTGTGCTGGCCCCTGCCGGCACCTGCCATGTACGTTTCTGGCTCTCCTTTAGTATGGAGGGAC
Organism: Lithobates septentrionalis; assembly: GCA_037952835.1. Lineage (NCBI taxonomy): Eukaryota > Metazoa > Chordata > Amphibia > Anura > Ranidae > Lithobates > Lithobates septentrionalis. Next base: position 7,751,012 of record JBBDGP010000295.1, read on the forward strand.
TTCTCAGTGCTGACAGTTGCTTCCCCAGATTCAGAACCTGGGCTTCCAGGGAAACAATGTGCTTACATTTTGCACAGCAGTATTCGCCCTCGATCGGATGATCAAGGAACGCATACATGCAGCAAGATTTGCAAAGAGTTGCCTCTCCACACCCGCCGGGCATCGTACCTATTAAATTTAATGAGGATTGGGGATTATACCCTGTCCAAATTACGTAACAACTAGCTTCCTGACACTAATACTCAAGACAATACACAGGTACTGAACAAGACAATACACAGGTACTCACAAACCTACGTGCACTCGCAGTACAGTCACAGAACTACGTGCACTCGCAGAACTACGTGCACTCACAGACCTATGTGTACTCGCAGAACTACGTGCACTCGCAGGCCACTCGCAGACCTACGAGCACTAGGTCTGCGAGTGAACATAGGTCGCAGGCCACTCGCAGACCTACGTGCACTCGCAGACCTACGTGCACTTGCAGGCCACTCACAGACCTACGTGCACTCGCAGACCTACGTGCACTCGCAGGCCACTCGCAGACCTACGTGCACTCGCAGACCTACGTGCACTTGCAGACCTACATTTTACTCGCAGGCCACTTGAAGACCTATGTGCACTCGCAGAACTACGTTCACTCACAGAACTACGTGCACTCGCAGGCCACTCACAGACCTATGTGCACTCGCAGACCTACGTGCACTCGCAGGCCACTCGCAGACCTACATGCACTCGCAGACCTACGTGCTCTTGCAGACCTACGTGTACTCGCAGGCCACTTGCAGACCTATGTGCACTCGCAGAACTATGTGCACTCGCAGGCCTACGTGCACTCGCAGGCCACTCACAGACTTATGTGCACTCGCAGACCTACGTGCACTCGCAGGCCATTTGCAGACCTACGTGCACTCGCAGGCCACTCGCAGACCTACGTACACTCGCAGAACTACGTGCACTCGCAGACCTACGTGCACTTGCAGACCTACGTGTATTCGCAGGCCACTTGCAGACCTATGTGCACTAGGTCTGTGAGTGCACATAGGTCGCAGGCCACTCGCAGACCTACGTGCACTCACAGGCCACTCATAGACCTATGTGCACTCGCAGACCTACGTGCACTCGCAGGCCACTCATAGACCTACGTGCACTCGCAGGCCACTCGCAGACCTACGTACACTCGCAGAACTACGTGCACTTGCAGACCTACGTGTACTCGAGGCCACTTGCAGACCAATGTGCACACGCAGAACTATGTGAACTCGCAGAACTACGTGCACTCGCAGGCCACTCACAGACCTACGTGCACTCACAGACCTACGTGCACTCGCAGGCCACTTGCAGACCTACGTGCACTCGCAGACCTACATGCACTCGCAGGCCACTAGCAGACCTACAGGCACTCTCAGACCTACGTGCACTCGCAGGCCACTTGCAGACCTACGCGCACTCGCAGAACTACATGCACTCACAGAACTACATGCACTCATAGGCCACTCGCAGAACTACATGCACTCGCAGACCTACATGCACTCGCAGACCTACGTGCACTCGCAGGCCACTAGCAGACCTACGTGCACTCGCAGACCTACGTGCACTCGCAGACCACTAGAAGACCTACGGGCACTTGTAGGCCACTCGCAGAACTACGTGCACTTGCAGGCTACTAGCAGACCTACGTGCACTCGCAGGCCACTAGCAGACCTACGTGCACTCGCAGACCTACGTTCACTCGCAGACCACTAGAAGACCTACGGGCACTCGTAGGCCACTTGCAGAACTACGTGCACTTGCAGGCTACTAGCAGACCTACGTGCACTCGCAGACCTACGTGCACTCGCAGACCTACGTGCACTCGCAATACACAAGTATACAGTACACAATACACAAGTGCTAATGATCCACACACACTACTCAGACAACACTCAGGTACTCACACTACACAGGTACTATGACCCCCTGTTATAACCTCCTGTTTTCAACTCTGGTTTTAACTCACCACTTAGACCAGTTCCACTTGCACAGAGTTCCAACAGACTCACAAATGAGCAGGCTCACTATGAGTTCTACACAAGGTTATATAGGCCTCAAGCACCTGTGAGCAATTAACCATTCCCCTTAATTAGTAGTCTGAAGGAAGCAAAGAAAAAAAAACTGTTTAAAATGTGACAGAAAAAGGTGATTGAAAAGCTACAAGAAAAAGCCCCAAAAATGCAACCCAGCAATCAAAAAGCAAGACTTGTTCACTCTCCACTCAAGGTCCCCCCGCTGGTTCTAACTCACCACTTAGACCAGATCCACTTGGACAGAGTTCCAACAGACTCACAAATGAGCAGGACTTGAGACAGCAGGAAAAATCCTGGTGCCTTGGAGACTCCACATCTGGACCATGAGTGTCTGTGCTGCGATGTTTCCAAGCTCCTCTGCCTTGGAAGGGCGGAACTCCAACATCGATGACAGGATCCTGGCATATCTAGTCCTGTAACTTGGGAATATTGTGTAATGATTGTAACGATCGGACCGCGAGACAGCATGTTTCAGCATGGTGAAGGAAAGTTCAGGAAAGTTGCACATTTGTCTCAAGAAAATACTTGGTTGTCCTTGCTTTTTCAGGTGGTGGTCGGGCGGGCCTTCGGAGAGTCGTGCATGAATACAAAAAATAAAAAGGAGAATGTCAGTGTACAGTTATTGGAGGAATTCCAGACAGGAGTAATGGGTTGGCCATTAAGACTAAATACTTATAAGGGATGCAATGTGGACAAGTAAAGTGGGATCCCCAGAAGGTACAGAGTCCGAGCAACAGCCAGTATCCACTAGAGCCCTTGAAGGTAGGGTTAGTCAACACTGCATGCTATTGCCAGGTCCCTTGGTACACCACACCTGCTCACAGTGCTCAGGTTAAAGCAGTAGACAGAATGGGAGATGTAGAATTAAAATGAGACATAAGACCTGGATGTCCAGGGATACTTATGTTTCAATGTGTGTGAAATATGGTACTGGCGGGCAGGAATACCAACGTCTCATAATTCGTAAAAACAAAAAATTGTATGACTGATGTCTTAGTTACATTATTTGAAGGAAATATATGAAAGAAACCAAAAGAAAAAAAACTCAGAGAGTATAATATTAGAAAAGGAAAAGGAACAAAAGAGAGTTAAGTAATGAAAATGAACAAGAAGAATAGTAAAAATAATAATGAAAAGAGAAAAAAAAACAAAAAAAACTACATGCTGCTCCAACCAAGATTTTTAGTTTACATTCTATTTTTCTATTTTAGACTGTTAAAGAGCACTGAATCTATATTAAAAAAACAAATACATTAGTTGCCCTAAAAACTTTTGCTGACTACTAAAAACAAAAAACAAAAAATATATATATTGTTCTTTAACAAAAAGGGCAACTCCTCTCCCATACTAGTAATTAGCAGTATATTTGCAGGTCAGGTACACAGATATTAACAAAGAGAGAGAAAAAAAATGATTGAAACTTTTAGAATTTAGGTAAACCTGACTTCAATTTATTACTCAAATTGTTATATGCTTCTCCCCAGAATAACAAAAAGAAAAATATAGTTCTAGGGTCCTCTTTTAAATGCGCACAATACTTGGTCTCTTGATAGTTACCCACATCAGGACAGCAACAGGGTGGAGTTTACTAAAGCTGTGGCCCTAAGACTGTACCTGAATGAACTTTTCCCATTAACCACTTCAGCCCCGGAAGATTTGGCTGCTCAATGACCAGGCCATTTTATGCAATTCGGCACTGCGTCACTTTAACTAACAATTGCGCGGTCGTGCGACGCTGTACCCAAACAAAATTGACATCCTTTTTTCCCCACAAACAGAGCTTTCTTTTGGTGGTATTTTATCATCTCTGCGGTTTTTATTTTTTGCGCTATAAACAAAAAAAGAGCGACAATTTTGGAAAAAAACACAATATTTTGTACTTTTTGCTATAATAAATATCCCCAATTTTTTTTAAAAAAAAACTAATTTTTTCCTCAGTTTAGGCCGATATGTATTCTTCTACATATTATTGGTAATAAAAATCGCAATAAGCGTATATTGATTGGTTTGCACAAAAGTTATACCGTCTACACACTTTTGACACATTTTTGAAACCATTGACAATTATACAGCCATCGGTGCTATAAAAATGCACTGATTACTGTGTAAATGTCACTGGCAGGGAAGGGGTTAACACTAGGGGGTGTTCAAGGGGTTAACTGTGTTTCTTGACTGTGTTTTCTAACTGTGGGGGGAGGGGACTGACTATAGGAGATGACAGATCATGTTTCCTAGCTATTAGGAACTCACGATCTGCCTCTCCTCTGCCTCTCCTGGACCTGTTTAGCACCCTGCAGGAAAGCACCTTGGTCAGAACAAACACTGCCCAGGGTTCCATTACGCAGGGTCCAGCACCGTAAGGCTGCATTACAGGCAAACCTCAAGGAATCTTCTCTCCTTCCAATGAGGCTCGGGTACCATGCATTTTGGCTGACAGCTCTTTCGAATCAATCCAAATGAAGTCCATGATTCTAAATAGAACCGTCCAGACCTCCAAGTATGGTCCAAGAGCATGTGTATCACATCAGTGACCACCACCTTACAGACACTTGGGGAAAAAAACTAAGGTCCTTCCTTTGTAGGAGGGGTTATATAGGGGAGGACTTCCTTTTTGACCATCTGCCAGTGTCCATTAACCTATAGGTGCCGTATGACCATATAGTCGTTATTATGGTTGCTGTGTGTTCCCGTGATGTACGATAAAGAAAAAATATTTTTACGTTTTTTGGATAGCATAGAGAAGGGTTGGCATCCCTGTAACGTTTTCTTTGCTGCCCGTGCCCCTGTTCAGATCATTTCCCCTCGCTTTCCCCCCGCTGTCCCTGTAACAATTGTATTTTCAACATTTTGGGTTGTTGTGGAAACAAGGATTGGTGATAAAGCTTCAGTGGAGACACCTTCTTCCCATGATAACTCTTACAGGAGTGAATTTATCTTACTAGGGGTAGATTTCCTCTCACTTCCTGTTGTCTCCCTCCGTTTGGAAGTATGAGTCGTATGTAAGACAGGGGCGGATCCAGAGTCTAGTATCGGGAGGGGCACTGCCAGAAAATATATTTTTTTGGGGTACATCTATCGGGGAAATGGCTGGTGTTGGCGCTTCAATCATCACGGCACCATGGTTGTTATGGTGTCAGGATGATTGAAGCGCATTATTACTATTATTACATTGTTATAAAAAATTAAATAGTTTAACTCACCATAATGCAGAATCAGTGGGAGCCCCGAGTGTGTCACTTGCCACGTCACCTGTCACCAGATGCATATTGTCACTTGCCACGTCGCCTGCCACATGTTGCGGATTGTCACTTGCCACGTCGCCTGTCACCAGATGCAGATTGTCACTTGCCACGTTGCCTGCCACGTTGCGGATTGTCACTTGCCACGTCGCCTGCCACATGTTGCGGATAGTCACTTGCCACGTCACCTGCCACATGTTGCGGATAGTCACTTGCCACGTCACCTGTCACCAGATGCAGATTGTCACTTGCCACGTCGCCTGCCACTTGTTGCGGATTGTCACTTGCCACGTCGCCTATCACCAGATGCAGATTGTCACTTGCCACGTCGCCTGCCACATGTTGCGGATTGTCACTTGCCACGTCGCCTGTCACCAGATGCAGATTGTCACTTGCCACGTCGCCTGCCACGTTGCGGATTGTCACTTGCCATGTCACTTGCCACGTCGCCTGCCACATGTTGCGGATTGTCACTTGCCATGTCGCCTGTCACCAGATGCAGATTGTCACTTGCCACCTGCTAAGGTGGTCTCTTGTGTCCCAGAGACAGGCAGCAGAGACATGATGTAATCTCTCTGCTGCCGCAGCTGCCTGCATGGTGGGGGGGAACTGCAGGGATGCAGGGCGGGCGCCGGGCGGTGAGAGATGATGTCATCTCTCTGCTCCCCTGCCCGCCTGCTCCCTGATTGGCCAGCAGCCGCTCACAAACACATCGAGTGGCACATGTCAGCGGCGGCTCTCTCACCTATGGAGCCTCCCGGCGGCTCTTTTACTCACGGAGCCGCCCAGCGGCTCTCTCTCTCTCACGGAGCCGCCCAGCGGCTCTCTCTCTCTCACGGAGCCGCCTAGCGGCTCTCTCTCTCTCACTCACGGAGTCGCCCGGCGGCTCTTTCACTCACCGAGCCGCCCGGCAGCTCTCTCACCTATGGAGCCACCCGGCGGGCTCTCTCACAGTGACAGTCACTCACCTGCATTTCTCGGAGGGGGCAATTGCCCCGTTGCCCCCCCTGGATCCGACCCTGATGTAAGGCCCCTTTCACACTGTTGGACCATTCAGTTCCGCCTGTCAGTTTTGACGGCGGACCTGAACGGGCACTCCATGTTAGTCTATGGAGGGACGCATGTCAGCGGTGACATATTCCGCTGACATGCGACCCGGTCCGATCCACTAATAGCAGATGTATGCCCCTAAGTTCGCATCTGTCCCTGGCGGATCGGGTGAGATCTGATGAAAACTGACATGATGTCCGTTTTCGTCCGATCTCTCCATAGGAAGTAGCGGTGCTCGACAGGCCCCTCCCCGCTCAGTGAGCAGAGAGGGACCTGTCATCTGCCGGCTCAGCAGAGATCAACAGAGAGATCTCCCGCTGAGCTGGCGGACAGAGGCGGACTCCGAGGCACCGGATCCACCTCGTGAGAATGATGCCTAAGGCGGATGTATGTAATTCAGGGACTGCTTGTAATTAAAATATTTCTGAACTTATAAAGGATAATTTAATAACTCTTCCTGGAATCATAGAGGGCGGTTATCCTTACATGCAATTATAGTTTTAACTACTTGGAAGAAAATTTTAACTCATACTGTGGAAGGCTTAATGTTAAGTAATAAACTTAAAGTAGAATTAAACCCTCAGCGTTTTTTAGCTTAACACATCGAGCACAATAAAATAAACATTCCCCATTAAACTACAGTCAGGTCCATAAATATTGGGACATCTACGCAATTCTAATCTTTTTGGCTCTATACACCACCTCAATGGATTTGAAATGAAACGAACAAGATGTGCTTTAACTGCAGACTTTCAGCTTTAATTTGAGGGTATTTACATCCAAATCAGGCGAACGGTGTAGGAATTATAACAGTTTGTATATGTGCCTCTCACTTTTTAGGGGCCAAAAGTAATGGGACAATTGGCTGCTCAGCTGTTCCATGGCCAGGTGTTTGTTATTCCATCATTATCCCATTTACAAGGAGCAGATAAAAGGTCCAGAGTTCATTTTAAGTGTGCTATTTGCATTTGAAATCTGTTGCTGTCAACTCTCAATATGAGATCCAAAGAGCTGTCACTATCAGTGAAGCAAGCCATCATTAGGCTGGAAAAAAAAAAAACCCATCAGAGAGATAGCAAAAACAACTGTTTGGAACATCCTTAAAAAGAAAGAACGCACCGGTGAGCTCAGCAACACCAAAAGACCCGGAAGACCACGGAAAATAACTGTGGTGGATGACCGAAGAATTCTTTCCCTGGTGAAGAAAACACCCTTCACAACAGTTGGCCAAATCAAGAACACTCTCCAGGAGGTAGGTGTATGTGTGTCAAAGTCAACAATCAAGAGAAGACTTCACCAGAGTGAATACTGAGGGTTCACCACAAGATGTAAACCATTGGTGAGCCTCAAAAACAGGAAGGCCAGATTAGAGTTTGCCAAACACCATCTAAAAAAGCCTTCACAGTTCTGGAACAACATCCTTTGGACAGATGAGACCAAGATCAACTTGTACCAGAGTGATGGAAAGAGAAGAGTATGGAGAAGGAAAGGAACTGCTCATGATCCAAAGCATACCACCTCATCAGTGAAGCATGGTGGTGGTAGTGTCATGGCGTGGGCATGTATGGCTGCCAATGGAACTGGTTCTCTTGTATTTATTGATAATGTGACTGCTGACAAAAGCAGCAGGATGAATTCTGAAGTGTTTCGGGCAATATTATCTGCTCATAATCAGCAAAATGCTTCAGAACTCATTGGACGGCGCTTCACAGTGAAGATTGACAATGACCCGAAGCATACTGCGAAAGCAACCACAGAGTTTTTTAAGGGAAAGAAGTGGAATGTTATGCAATGGCCATGTCAATCACCTGACCTGAATCCGATTGAGCATGCATTTAACTTGCTGAAGACAAAACTGAAAGGAAAATGCCCCAAGAACAAGCAGAAACTGAAGACAGTTGCAGTAGAGGCCTGGCAGAGCATCACCAGGGAGGAAACCCAGCGTCCGGTGATGTCTATGCATTCCAGACTTCAGGCTGTAATTGACTGCAAAGGATTTGCAACCAAGTATTAAAAAGTGAAAGTTTGATGGATGATTGTTAATCTGTCCCATTACTTTTGGTCCCTTAAAAAGTGGGAGGCACATATACAAGCTGTTGTAATTCCTACACCGTTCACCTGATTTGGATGTAAATACCCTCAAATGAAAGCTGAAAGTCTGCAGCTACAGCACATCTTGTTAGTTTTATTTCAAATCCATTGTGGTGGTGTACAGAGCCAAAAAGATTAGAATTGTGTTGATGTCCCAATATTTATGGACCTGACTGTATTTGTTAAAATTCTAACTCCACCACGTGCAGTTTACAACCTTTAATGCTGATGACCCTGGTCTTTCAGTGCGGCTTCCCTGAACTTCTGGTCTTCACAGTGGACACTGCAGTCCCGAGTTAGTCTGTTGGGAGGGAGGAGCAGGGGAGTGCCTTGCAATCCTAGGCTATAGGGCTGTGTGTTTCTTTTGACACACACAGTGTAGGGAGACAGAGCTCTAGTTCCTGCATGCAAAGTTATCTCCATAAGACACTGCATGAGAAAGGAACCACCATGAAACAAGAAACCTGGTGCAGCGGTCATGGTACCAGCTTAAACTGGAACATAAATAAAGATAAAGAATCTGCATACTCAGTAAGTGATTAAATCAGCTGATGAAAGTTCTTAAAAACTGTGGTTTAAATATCACCATAAAGAAGGGGAAAGCATAAAAATAAAATCATTGACCTAAGTGGGAGAAAATTGGTATTCTGGCTGTATAATGAAGATGTCATTACTTCATGCTGGCTTCCTATATAAAGCGTGAGCTGGTGCAATTAAAAGTGGCACGTGACTTGTCATGTGAATGTGTTTACCTTGGACTAAAAATACTTATATTAACAAAGATGTTCCTTCACCGAGGTAAATAATCTCACATATCCATTTGTTGTCAGTGTTTTAGAGCAAATCCCTATAAATATGATACTGATTTCCAATTTTTACTTGCTTGCTGTTTTATGTTTCCAGAGCTAAATTTAATTCACAGATGTGTAGATTTGGCCATTGTCTCTACATATTGTAATAAGCAACCTTGTTAAATAACATATGAGACCATAATTGTTTACAAGATAAACCACTTGGAAAGCCCATTTGTCTTAGTCTGAGCAATGATAGATTAATATTGAGTGAGACAATGAGCAAACATCACTGTTTCCATGTCTGTATATTTACAAAAAAAAACTTGCAAGAAGGCTGTGACATCCTTTGCATATATTTATGAGTAACATAATCACATTTACAATCATATAAAAAAAAAAAAATACTTTCTTGAATTCCCAATTTTTATTTTCACAAGATGTTGTTGCCTGCTGCTTTATCAGTGTCTTAAGAGGGGTGTAGCGTCACATATGGCGACCCATCACATTTGGCTACCCGTTGGAGTGCGCATGTGCGATGCCGCCATATGCGTTCCAACACTTTTACGACAAAACAGGACAGTAAAAGCCGCTCCACCTCTAAGTCCAGGTTCAAGCCACTTTGCAACTTTGCTCGTTCGCTCGCCACGCTTCGGGCATGGCCTCGCTTCCCTCTGCATAATTATTCTAACTCTATGTCCACTTGGATGGTGGGGCTTGAACCTGGACTTAGGGGTGGAGCCACATAATAACTGCGCAAGCGCAGTTCAACGTAGAGTTCTGTCACACTATCTGAAGGTTTTAGTGTGTCGTAAAAGTGTTGGAACGCATATGGCGGCGCTGCACATGCGCACTCCAGCAGGTAGCCAAATTGGATGGGTCGCCTTATGTGACGCTACACGGGAAGTCTCCCTAGTGTCAGTTTGGCCCCAAGGAAACAAAGTACCCAAGCTTTAACCCTTTATCTTGCTCCTACATTACACTGACTGAGGCTGTTTGTAAGGGATTCTTTGAAGTAACACTTTTTCTGTTCTGGAAACATACAGGCCTATTATGTGATCACTCAGTAGAGTTTTTTAGTCCAGAGGGGTTAGGGAGACATGGGTTGGGGACAGAGCGTCAATGCTCTGATTCTGCTACTCGCAGTACTCTCCAAACTGTGGCCCTGGGGCCAAATGTGGCCCTTTGCCTGCTTTTATCTGGCTCGTGGGACACTGATACGAGACACTATTCTGCCAACTGACACCAATAATGAACCACAATATCTCCCACTTACACCAATAATGGGGGCCTATTCCTCCCAATGATACCAATGATGGGGCACTGCTTCCCCCCAATACCAAATGTGGCAATGTTTACTCCCACTAATGCCAGGAAAATTTCCACTACCACTGGCCATAGTTTGGCCCCCCTAAAGTCTAAAGGACAATAAACTAGCCCTTTGTTTAGAAAGTTTGGAGACCTCTGTGCTACTGGTTTCTTGAGTATTTACAGATGTTCACCACCTAGTGGTTCAAGTTCTAAACTTCCCTTGGAAGTTTCCCAGGCATTCACCCAGGTCATCTGGTGGTGTCGCTTATTAATATTAACTAGAAAATGTCCAGCAAATTCTTGAAAAGGCATGAAAACTGCATACTTTTACATCAGTTTTTTTTTTTTTTCCACAATAATGTTTATTAGCAGATGTAATTATACAACAATTGCATTGAATCCAAGGTATTTTACATTCCTTTTGTACATAGTGATTCAGGTTACATATGTATTGCATTAGTGTAGATAGATACATGCATAAACAAGTTTACACTCTTTGTTTGTTACAATCGTATGGTACTGAGCGTAACCTCTCATAATTTACATCAGTTTTTACTTCATTCTTCAGTTCATCACTATACATCTGCTTTTCACATGACTGTTTTTTTAGTTGTTGAAGAGAAAAGCCATAGGTAGACATAAGGTAGACATCTGTTTACATTTGTTTTATGTCTGCAAAACAAAAAAGGACGCATACCTTTTCCATTGTTTTCTGCTCAAACTCAAATGGACTTGGATGTCAGCGGATATAAACCGAAATACATCTGTTTACATCTTTTCACTCAAACATACACTTTGGTTCAGTCTGAAACCATCGGCAAAAAACTGACAAGTGGATCCAGACTGAAAGCCTTTATGAAAGGGCCCTAAGGAAGTGCTTAACTCCACCAAGATGACTACGCATAAAACTAGTTCCTGTTCCTGTTCTTAGGGTTCTGTTCCTGTGACTTCGCTCCTGATCCATCTTCTGATTCCATTGACAACTTTTTTTTTAATCAAAACTTTTTATTAATAAATTGCTCATTCAATGCATACAATAATTGCAACCGGTAGGTAAGATAGTATACATATTTAACAGATTGTATCGGACATTCATAGAGCATGAGCAATGACAGAAAGTAATACAGATATTGTGATTTTCCAACTAAAACACCAACTAGCACTTTCGATCCAATGTGTTATAACAATATTACACACTTCTTCAGCCAACGGATTATGCGGATTCTAGTGCTTTTCCTTTGAACATGACATAACCTATTTCCCCTACCCCCTTCCCTCTCTCTTCCTCCCAACCCCCCCCCCCCCCCCCCATAGCAGTGGTGGGTCTCTATTGCAGGAGTCTGTCCATCACCAATTGCGGTGGGGCAAGGCTGGGATCGTCCAGCCATTGCTGCCAAATGAGATCCAATTTTCTCACAGCTTTCCTGCGGCTGTAGGCTAGTCGCTCCCTGAGAAGAAGTGAATTAACATAGGTAATCCATTGTTTCCCTGATGGAATTGTAGATGCCATCCAATATCTAGCTATAAGTTTCCTAGCCAGGTACAGCAGCCTGGTTATCATGTAATACATTCCATTTGGCTACATCTCCTCATCAATTGCCCCTAGCAGGTATACCAGGGGGTTCAGGGGTACAGTTATCTGAGTCGATCTAGAAATACATTGGGATACCTCCACCCAATATCAGTGGAGTTTGGGGCATTTCCAAAGCAAGTGTATAAAGTCTCCCTGATGTACTTTACATTTTGGACATAGGGGAGAGTCTCTTCTGCCCCAACCATGGAGTTGTATAGGTGTTCTATATGCTCTATGTAAAATAAACAATTGCGAAAGTTTATGCGAGGCTGAGACAGATATTGCAGGTATTGATTCCAAAGCCATGTCTCATTGATCCCCATCTGCAGTATCTCACAAAAGTGAGTACACCCCTCACATTTTTGTAAATATTTTATTATATCTTTTCATGTGACAACACTGAAGAAATAACACTTTGATACAATGTAAAGTAGTGACTGCACAGCTTGTATAACAGTGTAAATTTGCTGTCCCCTCAAAATAACTCAACACACAGCCATTAATGTCGAAACCACTGGCAGCAAAAGTGATTACACCCCTAAGTGAAAATGTCCAAATTGGGCCCAATTAGCCATTTTCCCTCCCTGCTGTCATGAGACTCGTAAGGTCTCAGGTGTGAGAGGGAAGCAGGTGTGTTAAATTTGGTGTTATCGCTCTCACTCTCTCATACTGGTCACTGGAAGTTCAACATGCCACCTCATGGCAATGAACTCTCTGAGGTTCTGAAAAAAAGAATTCTTGCTCTACATAAAGATGGCCTAGGATAAAAGAAGATTGCCAAGACCCTGAAACTGAGCTGCAGCACGGTGGTTAAGACCATACAGCGGTTTAGGAGGACAAGTTCCACTCAAAACAGGGCTCGCCATGGTCGACCAAAGAAGTTGAGTGCAGGTGCTCAGCGTCATATCCAAAGGTTGTCTTTGAGGAATAGACATATGAGTGGTGCCAGTATTACTGCAGAGGTTGAAGGGGTGAAGGGTCAGCCTGTCAGTGCTCAGACCATACACCACATGCTGCATCAAATTGGTCTGCATGGCTGTCGTCCCAGAAGGAAGCCTTTTCTAAAGATGATGCACAAGAAAACCCACAAACTGACAAGCAGACTAAGGACATGGATTACTGGAACCATGTCCTGTGGTCTGATGAGACCGAGATAAACTTATTTCGTTCAGATGGTGTCAAGTGTGTGTTGCGGCAACCAGGTGAGGAGTACAAAGACAAGTTTGTCTTGCCTACAGTTGAGCATGGTGGTGGGAGTATCATGGTCTGGGGCTGCATGAGTGCTGTCGGCATTGGGGTGCTACAATTCAGTGAGGGAACTATGAATGCCAACATGTACTGTGACATACTGAAGCAGAGCATAATCCTCTCCCTTCCGAGATTGGGCCGCGGGGCAGTATTTCAACTTGATAATGACCAAAATACACCTCCAAGACGACCACTGCCTTGCTAAAGAAACTGAGGGTAAAGGTGATTGAGGGGCCAAGCATGTCTCCAAACCTAAACCCTATTGAGCATCTGTGGGGCATCCTCAAATGGAAGGTGGAGGAGTGCAAGGTCTCTAACATCCACCAGCTCCGTGATGTCAACATGGAGGAGTGGAAGAGGACTCCAGTGGCAACCAGTGAAGCTCCGGTGAACTCCATGCCCAAGAGGGTTAAGGCAGTGCTGGAAAATAATGGTGGCCACACGAAATATTGACACTTTGGGCCCAATTTGGACATTTTCACTTAGGGGTGTACTCACTTTCGATGCAAGCGGTTTAGGCATTAATGGCTGTGTGTTGAGTTATTTTGAGAGGACAGCAAATTTACACTGGTATACAAGCTGTACGCTCCCTACTTTACATTGTAGCAAAATGTAATTTCTTCAGTGTTGTCACATGAAAAGATAAAATAAAATATTTACAAAAATGTGAGGGGTGTACTCACTTTTGTGAGATACTGTATGTCTCCAATGTCTTCCACCCATCTAGTTCTACATTTAAATGAGGTGTGATCTTGGACAGAGGACAACTCCGCATAAATTTTTGAGATCAGTCCCTTCCGGGCGTCCGCCCAGAGGACTTCCATCAGCAAAGAAGAGGATGACACAATTAAGGAGTGCGTTTGTTGTTACTAAAATGGAAGGATCCCCAAGCGCCAGATGTCGCATTTTGGAAAAAGTTGGTAAACAATATGATGCCTTATTATAAATCTACGTATCAAGCTAGAGGTTGTAAAAATAAATTTAACAAGGTATGGCAGGCATGGTATGGAGATGAAAATACACTAGGTTAATCAAAATAATACGAGATTAACAATGACAGGTAGAGGGTAACTTACTAATGCGAGGTAACGCCAATTAACATAGAACCAGGAGGATTGATTGGAAGCGAAGGATTGGGGAATTACATTGTAATAAATCACTCTGACCCGGCGGTGCAACAACTTTATGTAACAATTTTATTTTACAGGAGCTATTAAGTATACGCTAGCTACTTGAATTAGACTTGGGCTGTGACAGGGAGGGAGGGGGATTCCAGGGGGAGGGAGGAGGGAATTAGGGGGTAAGACTCGTTGTTGGGCCCTGCGAGGCCAAATCTGGGCTCTGTCATGTTGGCAGCCTAGAGGTTGTTGTATAAATGAAAACTTCAATAAAAAGAATTTTTTTAAAAAAAAAAAGGAGTGCGTTTGTTGCTGTACCCGCAGGGCATGTCTAAGTTGGAGATATTTATAAAAGCCCCTTGAGGTGAACTGGAATTCTGTGCATATCTGTTTGTATGTTTTCAGGATGGTCCCCTCATAGAGCTGCGGGAAGAACCATATTCCTTTTGTCTCCAGGAAGAGAACCCTTATAATTCAAGGAGTTCCGGGTACCTGGGGTTATTGCACAGAGGTGTAAAGGGCAATGGGCCCCTAATAGTCAAAGCTTTTTGAAATTCCCTCCATACCTACCTAAGGAGATCACCAGTTGAGGCCGAGGGTGGAATGCTCGGTAGATCCATCTCCATATGGGAGGCAGCCTTTAATTCGGGGTAAGACATCACTTATTTAGCTACGGGGTCCTCGCCTGCATCCCGTCCCCACCCTGCCAGTTGTTGAGTTTGTGAGGCTATGAAATACATTTTGAGGTGTGGTACTGCTAGTCCTCCCCGATCCTTTCCATATTGTAGGGTGGTCAAACTAATTCTAGCCTTCTTCTTCTTCCATATTAAATCTTGCATTAAAGAATCAATACGTTTGAACCATTTATTAGAAATCCATATAGGTGAATTGTGAAACACATATAAGAGTTGCGGTGCCCATACCATTTTAATTAGATTTACTCTGCCCACCACCGACAGGGGAAGCTTACACCAGCTAGTACATTTGACCTACTGTCTGTCCAGTAGCGGGCCCAAATTCAACCGAAGACAGTTGGTCGGGGTCTGGGTAACCACCACCCCCAAGTATTTGAAGCTATTTGCTATGGTGATTTGGCTCGCTCCCATGGGTAGGGGTGCTGTCAGGGTGTCAATGGGCATTAATATTGACTTGGACCAATTTATAGTAAAACCTGAAAACTCACCAAAGTCCGTTATAATTCCCATTACTTTTCGCAGAGAAGCAGCCGTGTCTCCCAGGTAAATAAGTGTGTCATCCGCGTAAAGAGATATCTTGTCCTCCAGTGTACCTCTACGGAACCCCACAACTTCAGGCGTGTTGCGGATCAGAATGGCTAGAGGCTCTACCACCAGAGCGAACAGCAATGGGGATAATAGGCATCCCTGACGAGTGCCCCTATGCAGAGTAAAAGACGGGGAAAGATTATTGTTGATACGAAGTCTAGCTCTGGGTTTTGAATATAGAACCTTCACCCACTTGTTAGAGAAATTAGATGCTAACTTTATAATCATTTATGCATGCTTGCAAAAGATTGCTTAGAAGTAGAAAAGTTTCAAGTTACACAGAGTTGTTTAGAGTCCTTGAAATGCATATGAAGCCGGCACTAAAAACAGGAAAGTAAGCAGCCAGATAGTTCTGGATATCTAAGAAATGTGTGATTATATAGCAATGTGAAATCCTAGTTAGATAACTCTAGGATTCATTTAAGGAAGGCGTTTGCTGTAGAGGTAGTGTAATGTGTATGTTGCTGAAAGAGGTACAGAAAGGTTAAGAAACTCCCAACGTAGACCTCGCAGTAAGGATTACGAGGGTGGGAAAAAAAGAGTGAATGTTTTTTTGTGTGGCAGGAAAGGCCACTTGGCCAGGGACTGCAAGTTGAAATAGAATGTATGAACAATGAAACAAATTCAGAAGAGTCTGAAGTATTGGACATATGTAATGTGGAAATGTATTTACAGAGTGAGATTAAACTTGAAATAACACTTGTTGTAAAAGGGAAAGAAGTCACCTTTCTCTGTGACACAGGGGCATGCAGGACCCTGATTCATCCCCAGGATATGCCTGGAGGAGTTTAGAAAAAAGGTACAATGTTTGTAAAAATCAGCAAACTGGTTAATGTGTGAGGAGGATGTTTCAGAAAATCTTCCTATAGAGGTCCCACTAATGGGCAAAAAAGCTGAATGTAAAAATGTGATATCTAAACAATGTCCGGTTAAATTGCTGGGCAGGGATTTGTTGCATGCACTTGATATCTCAGTTATACCAGCTAAGGGGGGCTTGAGAGCCCACTGTACTTGCAAAACACATGTAGTGGAGGCTAATAACGAGCCTTAGTATAGCCTGGATCTATGTACTGTAGGTCCTGGGTGAATGCAACCATACCTCCTGAACAAGGTGGAAGAAAAAGTTAAAGAGAGGAACTACCAGGTCCAGCATCATTCTCACTGTACAATGTATTTTAAACATTCTTCAGGACCTAATATAAATTATGAAAAGAAACTAAGTTTTAAGGGGTTAGAATCATCTTGAAAACTCTGTATTGGGATCGGGAGGGAGACAGCATGGCCACCTGTTCCCCCCCCCCCCCCCGATGAGGTATTCAAGCTACACAGAGAAAGAGTCACCTCAGCTAGATAGCTCCATGACTAGGCTGAGGAGTTAGAAGTTATTTAAACTACAGAAAAAAGTAAGTTGTTTGTTTTAGGAAATTTACGACTTTGTTTGTATCTAGCATACTGCTCCTGGAAGGAAAATATCTGTAGGCAATTATAGGGTCTTAAACTGAAAAGAGGGCTTGTTTATTTTATAGTCATTAGCCCCTTTTTCTTGCTGAAATACTGCAATAGGCAGATGGTTCAGTGTGACATAAATAATACTGAAGTTTATAGTCATAAGAATATTAGACGTTTTGATGGTGCAGACGACTGTAATGATCTCTCCCCTGAATGGATGCTTAGATAAAATTTGTGTATATATCTCATTGTTGTATCTGCTCTCTGAGTACTATCTGTTGTGGAACCACAAGTCCCAGCATAGCTTAAATCTGTAGATAAAACCAATGCTGCTAATGTAATTACAGTTGTAGGTTTTACATGTTAGACAAGATAATGTATTTCTTTCAGTATGAGTGTAGGAAAGTAGAAGGTATAGCCACCATTTTAGAAATAGCTGTCTGCACGTATGTGCAACAACAACATTAAATCACTTTTGTGACAGTTCATCTCAGTACTCTGTATCTCTCTAAGGGGCACGTTTAGGGAGTTATGTCTGGTGCCTTTAGACAGAAACTTGATGAGCTGAGCAGAAAATCCCAGAATACTTTCTTATTCTTAAACATTTGTTAATTTTTTTTTATGCTTCTAAAAAGAGTTACACCTCATGTGTCAATTACTTGAAGCACTACAGTAGAATGGTATGAGTTGGGAGATTTGTTAAATGATTGGATTGGACCCATGACACCAGAACAATGAAAAACCAAGGGAATCCAATCTTGTAGCCTCAATTGGTTCACACAAAGTACACCAGGGTGCACCTTTCAGGGGGACATTGTGACAAGGAATGACTGGTTCTCTTGACCTGGGAGGAAGAGGATGCACTAAAAGACATCCCTGACCACCTTTGGTCAAGAGGAAAAGGTGATGTAGGACTAATTAAAGCAGCAAGTGAAGTGCATATCACCCCCAAAAGTACTGAGACTGCATCAAAAAACGGTGCCCTTTGAGAAAGGATGCAGAGGTTGGAATAGCAAACTGCTTCCTCAGGACATTATTGGGTAGGTGCTGATGAGCCAAAGGGATAAGTATAGGGGACACCACACAGAGATAGATTTGAGATCAGATCAAGATTGTTGGTAGTTCTCAAATGAGAGAATCAAGTGGGTTTGAATAAAGTGGATTATACTTAGTAGGAGGGAAGGGCTATACACCTCCATCAACATCAATAAGGATTAATCTTCCAATCCCCAGTGGAGGGTAGCAGACTCAAATATTCACTGGATGTGTCCACCCAGATGTACCTCCAGTCTTCAGCTTAATATGCTGGCTGGAGCCCTATGCATAAGTATCCAACTCTTCCTCCTATTAGGGGGGACTAGAGAAGTTTAGCCACAACCAAGTCAATTCCCAAATAGAATATGGGAATCTAATATCCAGAGATGAATATCGACCAGCGGGGACACCCTTGAGTATAATACAGGGGTGTTGCTAGACCTGGAGCACCTTTGGGCACCCAAACTGGAGCAGTAATGTGGCACGCACACTGGGTGTTGGCCCAATTGCGGTGAACAGTGAATAGGCTTAAAGGGGTATGGTTTAATAAATCAAACCTTTGTGAACTCATAAAATAGGCTTTGATTGCTGTGCCACAAGAAATAGTCTCACAGATATGCATACTCATCAGCACTATCATTTTTCTAAAATGAAATGCTACCATTACATATGATTTTAAGAGCACTGAAAATAAACAGACAGCTAACTCTTTATCTGAGCCTACCTTAACCTCCCTAGCGGTAAACCTGAGGGCGGTAAACCCCGAGGCTCGGGGTGAATTTTCACTTTTTCACTACCAAAAGCAGTAACCCCGAGCCACACTCTGGTTTGCATCGCAGCATCCAGGCAAAGTTACTTACCTTATCCCCAGGATCCTACGATGTCTCCCCGCTGTGTGTGCGGGTTGTGTACTCCGCTCGATCTATCACAGTGTCGGCTCTATTCCCTGCGAGTGTCGCGATGCATCAAATTCAAAAAGTGAAAAACACATGACACACATACAGTACACTGTAATCTTACAGATTACATTACTGTATCAAATTATTTCACATCCCTTTTGTCCCTAGTGCTTTGTTCAGTGCCCTGCATGTAGTTTTATATTATATATACTGTTCTTTCTGCCTGAAAACTTGAGACTGTCCATAGCAACCAAAAAGTGTCCCTTTACGTCAAAAGCGGTTTTAGACCAGCTAGAAAACAGCGTTAATAAATTAGAATCACTTGCAGAATTGAGCGTTAGTGATTTGTGGGGAAATTCATCATCAAACACTGAAAGTATTGACAGCGACAATTCTGCAACTGAGCAAATTTCAGTGTTTTTGATTTGATTACATTATTGAATACATTTTATTATTGTTATATTATTATTTGTTATAATTATTTATAGTTATTTATTATATTATAATTCATGATTTCGTGTTTCAAACTTTATCATACCCGGGATGTCTACTAGACTCTTGTTTGGACAGATTTAAGTGAGTTATTCCTAAGAATTACAGGCCTACAATATAAAATGCCAAATTTCCATGCGAAACAATGTACCGCTTTGAGCATCAAAAATCTGACATAATTATACCGCCAGGGAGGTTAAAGAAGACTGTCATTAAAATAGTCAGGGACTGCAACCAGCAACTGTGGAGACAATGATCACTTTGGTCAGAAGTATGTAATGTACAATAGTGTGAATAGTGCAGGAGTCTGTTAAGCTAGCCATACACAGTTACTTTTCATTCAGCCAGTGGGCTAAGCGAAAAAAAAATGAACTCAATCCAAGCAAATTAAGTAATGTAGATAGAGCACTAGAAAATACTAATCAGCAAGCTGTAGCTCCCCTACATTCTACCTCCTAGTACAATCCCCCCCCCCCCCAGTTCCTACTTCTAGCACAAATACTTTCCCACCTGCTCAAAATCAACCTTAGGACAAATCACCCCCCCATCCCTCTCCTAGCACAAGCCCTTCCCCCACAAATGCCACCTACCCAGCACAAGTCCTCTCCATCCAATCCTTCCTCTAAGCCCAAATTCATCCTCCTAGCACAAATCCTTCCCCCACCAAATCCCATCTCCCCAGCACAACCATCTCTCCCCAGCCACCTCCTAGCACTGGTTTTACTACCCCCTGGCCACTAAAATGAATGGCTAAGTTCACCCTTCTGAACAAGTTACAGTACATGTTATACCCGTATTTAGGGTATAACATGTAACATGTTCAGCGTCCACCCCCTCTCCCCCCAACCCCCCCCCCCATGACAGTGGGCGCCCACAAGGCTGCGTCATTTATTCACAGATTCCTTCGAAAAGTAACAATAAGTGCAAGTTTTTTACCTGCAAATAAATGTGCATTTTTTTTTCTAAAGTTGAACTTAAGCCTGAATTAATAATCATTCCCCTATATACATAAACCTAATAACAATTAACACAATATTCCATACTGTGTATATATATATATATATATACACTACCGTTCAAAAGTTTGGGGTCACATTGAAATGTCCTTATTTTTGAAGGAAAAGCACTGTACTTTTAAATGAAGCTAACTTTAAACTAGTCCTAACTTTAAACAAATATACTCTATACATTGCTAATGTGGTAAATGACTATTCTAACTGCAAATGTCTAGTTTTTGGTGCAATATCTACATAGGTGTATAGAGGCCCATTTCCAGCAACTATCACTCCAGTGTTCTAATGGTACAATGTGTTTGCTCATTGGCTCAGAAGGCTAATTGATGATTAGCAAACCCTTGTGCAATCATGTTCACACATCTAAAAACAGTCTAGCTCCTTCCAGAAGCTACAAAACTGACCTTCCTGTGAGCAGATTGAGTTTCTGGAGCATCACATTTGTGGGGTCAATTAAACGCTCAAAATGGCCAGAAAAAGAGAACTTTCATCTGAAACTTGACAGTCTATTCTTGTTCTTAGAAATGAAGGCTATTCCATGCGAGAAATTGCAAAGAAATTGAAGATTTCCTACAACGGTGTGTACTACTCCCTTCAGAGGACAGCACAAACAGGCTCTAACCAGAGTAGAAAAAGAAGTGGGAGGCCGCGTTGCACAACTAAGCAAGAAGATAAGCACATTAGAGTCTCTAGTTTGAGAAACAGACGCCTCACAGGTCCCCAACTGGCATCTTCATTAAATAGTACCCGCAAAACACTAGTGTCAACATCTACAGTGAAGAGGCGGCTGCGGGATTTTGGGCTTCAGGGCAGAGTGGCAAAGAAAAAGCCATATCTGAGACTGGCCAATAAAAGAAAAAGATTAAGATGGGCAAAAGAACACAGACATTGGACAGAGGAAGACTGGAAAAAAGTGTTGTGGATGGATGAATCCAAGTTTGAGGTGTTTGGATCACAAAGAAGAACGTTTGTGAGACGCAGAACAAATGAAAAGATGCTGGAAGAATGCCTGACGCCATCTGTTAAGCATGGTGGAGGTAATGTGATGGTCTGGGGTTGCTTTGGTGCTGGTAAGGTGGGAGCTTTGTACAGGGTAAAAGGGATTCTGAATAAGGAAGGCTATCACTCCATTTTGCAACGCCATGCCATACCCAGTGGACAGCGCTTGATTGAAGCCAATTTCATCCTACAACAGGACAATGACCCTAAACACACCTCCAAATTGTGCAAGAACTATTTACAGCAGAAGCAGGCAGCTGGTATTCTATCGGTAATGGAGTGGCCAGCACAGTCACCAGATCTGAACCCCATTGAGCTGTTGTGGGAGCAGCTTGACCGTATGGTACGCCAGAAGTGCCCATCCAACCAATCCAACTTGTGGGAGCTGCTTCTAGAAGCGTGGGGTGCAATTTCTCCAGCTTACCTCAATAAATTAACAGCTAGAATGCCAAAGGTGTGCAATGCTGTAATTGCTGCAAAAGGAGGATTCTTTGATGAAAGCAAAGTTTGATGTAAAAACAATGTTATTTCAAATACAAATCATTATTTCTAACCTTGTCAATGTCTTGACTCTATTTTGTATTCATTTCACAATGTATGGTGGTGAATAAGTGTGACTTTTCATGGAAAACACAAAATTGTTTGGGTGACCCCAAACTTTTGAACGGTAGTGTATATATATATATATATATATATATATATATATATACAGTATCTCACAAAAGTAAGTACACCTCTCACATTTTTGTAAATATTTTATTATATCTTTTCATGAAGAAATGACAGTTTGGTACAATGTAAAGTAGTGAGTGTACAGCTTGTATAACAGTGTACATGTGCTGTCTCCTCAAAATAACTCAACACACAGTCAATCTGTAAACCATTGGCAACAAAAGTGAGTACCCCCCTAAGTGAAAATGTCCAAATTGGGCACAAAGTTTCAATATTTTGTGTGGCCACCATTAATTGCCTTAACCCTCTTGGGCATGGAGTTCACCAGAGCTTCACAGGTTGCCACTGGAGTCGTCTTCCACTCCTCCATGATGACATCACGGAGCTGGTGGATGTTAGAGACCTTGTGCTCCTCCACCTTCCATTTGAGGATGCCCCACAGATGCTCAATAGGGTTTAGGTCTGGAGACATGCTTGGCCAGTCCATTATCTTTACCCTCAGCTACTTTAGCAAGGCAGTGGTCCACTTGGAGATGTTCAGTGGAGGCGTGGAGGTGTTCAGTGTTGTCACATGAAAAGATATAATAAAATATTTACAAAAATGTGAGGGGTGTACTCACTTATGTGAGATACTGTATACATATGCTCAATTACATACCGTACATGCACACATACACACACACACATATATACACTCAGATACATGCTTACACACATACTGTATAGACACACTCATATACTAAGATACATGCATACACACATATATACATACTCAGATATACACACTCAGATATATGCACACTCAGAGATACATACATACACACACTCAGATATATACTGTAAATATGCTCAGTTATATACATGCATACACACATATATATTTACACACTGAGATATATATATGCACTCAGATACACACAAGCATGCATTCATAAATACACTAGACACAACCACAACATGCTATCAGATGAATACATACATGAATAGTCTGGTAATGGGCAGCCAGCTTCTCTCCCCCCCTCTCTGTCCCCTCACAGTCCATGTAGCTCCTTCATTTTCCCGCCCACACTCACCCTCTCACAGCTCCTCTCCAATAGATCGGTCTGCCAGAGTAAGCAGTCCTGTGAGTGCACCAGTAGCCGACTCTAGAAGCAAAGCATCGGAGACTGCGACCAGGAGATTGTGTATCCCTCCACAGAGAGAAACAAGTACCTTGTAACTAGGGCTTGTTTCCATACAGACAATTACATACATATAAAGATAGGTGAACTTCTGATAAATGTTATGGATGCTGGATTCTGATTAAGCTTTTATGGTGTTGTTGGATACATTTTTGAGGGTGCCCTGGTGTCCGGGTGTCAGGCAGTCAGAAACCTAGACAGAGGATGTAAAAACCAGACTGCCTGGGTGAATCCCGGATAGGTGGCAACCCTAGTTGCTCGCCTTTAAATAAAAAAAAAATAAAAATGGCATGGTTATAGTGAAAAACACAATAATGCAGCGTACACACGATCGGTTTTCTCGTCAGAAAAAGATATGACGGCTTTTCCGACGGGACTCCACTCAAGTTTGCCTTGCATACACACGGTCACGCAAAAGTTCGCTGAAATTACAGCCGTCAAGAACGCGGTGACGTACAACACTACGACGAGCCGAGAAAATGACGCTCAATGCTTCAGAGCATGTGTCGAATTGTATCCGACCACGCGTAGGGATTTTGCGCGTCGGAATTGCCACAGGCGATCGCATTTTCAGATAGGAACTTTTCCTGACAGAAAAATTGAGAGCATGCTCTCAATCTTTTGCTGGCTGGAATTCCGCCAGCAAAAGACCGATGGAGCATACGCACGGTTGCATTTTCCGACGAAAAAATCCTATCAGTCTTTTACGGGCCGAAATTCCGACCGCGTGTACGCGGCAGTAAAAGAAAACCCAGTGCTAGGAAAAGTTTAAAGTGCAGGTAAACCCCAACAATAAACTTATTTTTCTGGCTCCCTTTTGGTCTGTTAAATATACTATTGAAAACTTTTTGTTATATCTATGCAATAAGTGCAAAATCATACCTGCTGATATCCCAGAAATCTTGTGAGTAGCCTGGAGTGGCAGTGCTGTTCCTCCATGGATACAGTATGGTCAATGAGTATTGTCACCCTGGGACAGAAGGTGTGTTATTGGTAGGATCACCAGGTGAAAATAAAGGCAAAAAAGCCTAAAAAAAGAAGAAAAAAAAAAACAGAAAATTATTGCGGCCACTAGATCTAAGGACTGATTTGTTGCAATATATTACATCTTTGTTCTTTGTCTTCATCTAGACAGATAAGTATGATATACAATTTCATTGTGGCTAAAGTTATAGGACAACAAGGGGACACTTGTGCCAGTACAGTATGACGGGTAAGTTATGATCTTGTTGCCGCTAATTTCTAATTTTATAAATTCCAAAACCAGCATTAAATTAGAAGTGGACTATTGAAAAGACCCACATTTCACTGTCTACAAAAATTCAAATAATAAAAAAAAAATCCAAAGTAATAAAAGGTGGAGGGGGGGAGTTTTACACACCTTATTTCAAAAAAGAAATTCAACCCACATACATTGTCTGTAAAAATCTGACTCTATTCAGCTTCTCTTGCCATGTTACATAATGTTTCCATGTTATTTAATTGCCAATTTACTCCTGTTGTACCTTATATCTACCTAACAATTTGTCATTCTGTATTATGCCCCATTATTAATATATCTCTTAAATTTGGCCATACATTAGTAGAATTTAGGTCAAACAGAACATTCATATGAATTTCTGAGCTTTAGTGGGGTCAAATTGATGCTTATGTTCGCCTACAGTTACAAGAAAATTTGAAGAAGCAGGAGGCAGGGGCGTAACTACCACCATAGCGACCCATGCGGGCGCTATGGGGCCCGCAGCCGGGTGGGGCCCAGTGAGGATAAGAGCACCGCCGGCACAGTCTCCCAGCCAGGGGAAGAGAGAGGAAAGGAAGAGGCGAGCTGTCCGTATCAGCAGAGAGCTGAATTGCCCGATGTAAGAGCTTTCATTAGAACTTCCAGTGTTCCCGGGGCTCACGTCGCATAGCTCCACCTTTTTGCCCGGTGCCTTTGATAGACAGAACGCTGATCCAATGCGGGACATGTGACGTCATCAAAGGCGTCGGGCCAAAAGGTGGGGCTATGTGACGATGAGCCCCGGGAAGACAGGAAATTCAAATGAAAGCTATTACAGCGGGCAATCCCACTCTCTGCTGATCCGGGTGGCTTGCCTCTTCCTCTGCATAGGTGGGGCTGTATGGGGCACAGGCAGACCAGGCTGTATTGGGCACAAGTCACGCTGTATGGGGCACAGGTCACGCTGTATTGGGCACAGGTCACGCTGCATTGGGCACAGGTCACGCTGTATGTGGCACAGGTCATGCTGCATTGACACTAGGGCAGCTGTGGGGGGGGCTGTTTGCAGGGGGGTCCCATACAACATTTTGCTATGGGGCCCTGCTATTTCTAGTTACGCCCCTGGCAGGAGGAAAAGCTTTTCTGGAATGATCAAATTTCTAAGACCTCATGCACACTGGGCAGTTACCTCCAGTCCAGATACTCTGGTGTTTAGGTGCAGGTGGAAAGCACGAGTGCCCTGCTGCTAGCAGCCTGTTAGGGGGTGCATTCACATCTGCAAATGCACCTGACACCAATTACATGTGAGAACCAAAGCGGGGGTCCCATTGATTAACTACAGGAGGCAGCCCCAACTCTGTGTTGTTAGCCAAGGGTCCCATAATTTGACTAACAATGATAATAAAAAATGCTAATAATAGTAATGACTGCTTGAATTCTGCACCTTCATGTCTGGATGTATTCTGCCCTAAATATTAGTGCCGCTCGGTGCCCTGTCCAGACCCACTTCCTCTTTCCTGCCTCCTGCAGCTAATTGCTGGGAACCCCCACTGGGGTTCTCGGGTGCATTCATTGTTGGGTGTAGTTGCAGATGTAAATGCATCCTAAAGCGGAATTTCACCCAAAAGGGGAAGTTCCACTTGTATGAATCCCCCCCTCCTTCCACTGCCACATTTGGCGCTTTTTCAGGGGGAGCTGGAACCTGGTTTTGACAGGTACCTGCTCCCACTTCCGGTCAGATGCGCTGCGGTGATCTTTCTCCCACAGCTTGCTGTGACACATAACAAGTCCCAGAAGACTGCGTGACCATTCACAAAACGCAGCTCAGCTCGCACATGCACAGTAAGAGCCTGGCTGTGAAGATGCAAGACTTCACTGCCAGTTCTCCTTACTTAAGATGCTGGCGCCTGCACCCGAAGCTGGTTGAAGAATCGGCTCGGGTGAGGACATCGCTGGATTCCCTGGACAAGTAAGTGTCCTTATATTAAAGTCAGCAGCTACAGTATTTGTAACTGCTAACTTTTAATTTTTAGGGGGGAGCCTGGAGCTCCTCATTAAAATGATTGTAAAGGTTTTTTTTTTTTTTAAATAACAAACATGTCATACTTCCCTCCACTGTGCTCCTTTTGCACAGAGTGACCCCGAAACTGCTCTTCTGGGGTCCCCCGGCAGCTCTCACGGCTCCTCCCCACATCGGATAACGCCGTAGGAGAAGCGCTCTCCTGAGGGGGTTACCTTGCGGGCACGCTCCCGAGTCCAGCATTCGGCGCCCATAGCCGCCGAATGTATGACTCGGCCCCGGCGCCTGCGTCATTGGATTTGATTAACAGCAGCAGGAGCCAATGGCTGCGCTGCTATCAATCTGTCCAATCAAGAGCCAAGGACCCCGGGCAGAGAGACAGTGCGTCCCCATTGGGTCAAGTTCAAGGGCTCAGGTAAGTAAAACAGGTGGGCTGGGGGGCCGGTCACTGCCAGGTGTTTTTTCACCTCAATGCATAGGATGCATTGAGGTGAAAAAACATGAAGGTTTACAACACCTTTAAACTCTATAGGAGGCTGCTGCTAAAGCTGGATTGGACTGGACGATGCCCTTAGCGGTACTAACGTTTAGGGTAGTATGTCTCCAGGTATGAATGCCCAGAATGTAAGCAGGCATTATTATTATTATTATTTCAGGTACTTATATAGCATCGTCAATTTACGCAGTGCTTTACATATATATTATACATTCACATCAGTCCCTACCCTCAAGGAGCTTACAATCTAAGGTTCCTAACTCACATTCATACACTACGGCCAATTTAGACAGGATCCAATTAACCTATCAGCATATCTTTGGATAATTATTATTATTATCATGTTTGCTCAAATATGCGATCTTTGGCTAACAACACTGAGTACAGCACCTCTATGGGGTTGCACTAGACTATTTCTAAAACCACGCTAACCATAGTCTTAGGAGCAAGAAGCATCAGAATTTCATACTTACTGTATACAATGGTATATTTTCACCCTCTCAGAAATGGTAATGTACACATGATTATATTTATACATACAGATTCTTGAGTTGAATGTTGATAGTTGGTGTTTTTTTTGGTTGTTTAGGAGATATAATTTACTGTCAACAAGTGTAGCCCAAGCTGATAAACCTAGATTTATCTCATCAAGTATTCTTATGTCAATGTAAAGATAGTTGTCTGAGTGATTGTGGACAAAGCTTTATTTACATGCCTAGCATAACCTGCAGAGGTATAACTTGATCCAGGTACAAGCCCTTTATACATAGGGGGCTTCAGATATGTGTAGTAGGCATGTTGTTGTATGTGTCTAAATTGTGTAAAATGCAATAAAATTAGTTTGATTGAAAATCACTGCATTTATACTTTAACACCACCCTTATAAGGCCGACTATGCACAGTTCGAATCTCGAGCGGTTCAGCAGTAACCAGCCGAGATTTGAACCGCTAATGGGCACGCTGAATGTACCAAATTGAATGATCGGTCAACTTGGTCACAACCAACCTGCTGGATTCTCTAAAGATTATCGCTAGTGGCTGCTATAACCGTAGCAATAACCAGCGTCGTCTGGGAGAAAACAATTGCTCAGCAGGAGGGATTCCGTGTCAACACTGTCTGTGTTGATGGGGGAATCATGTGTTTTTCCTTCCTACAACCCGTGCTTGCAGAAAAAAAAATTGCACAGTGTGTGGCCAGCCTAAGTAGTCAAGATTTGAGAATGTACATCTACTTTATATTAAAGGAAACCTGCACTGAAGTAATATAGAAGCTACCATTGCTGATCTCTTTGAAAATTGTAGTTTCCTGCCTGTCATGCTGATCCACTAGCAGTTTTGAACTTCTGATGTCATTATGACTTTCCTAATCTACACAATTGTTATGGGTCAGTCTATCAAGGTATTTAAAGCGTTAGCAAAGCAATTATCTAAAAAAAAAAAAAAAAAAAAGAGTGAAATGGTTTCCCCCCATATTTCTCATTGCAGGATTACATTAATTGTGTCACCTTTGACATATGTTACGTGTGAAGGCTTCATAGGCACTTGGTTTTTTGTTTTGAGGCTGGTTGATAAGGGTTAATATAGCGTTACTAAGTGATTGTGTCCATGCCGCCTCGTCGTGAATATGGATGATACGCGTGGAAAGAAAATCCAGACTGTAGTTTATTATTAGGCAGGAAAATAACATAGTGAGCTTCACCTCTGTCAATATTTACTTCCCGCTTATAAATCTTACGCCACAGACACACACACACTGGAGCGAACACAGATTTACGAGGCCTGCCACAGGAATAATTTTCATGTATCGTGCAATAACTACCTTTTTTGTTTCCATATAATGCAGAACCAACAGAACTGCAACATCAGAGATAATGTACACCATGAACAGATGTTAAAACATGCTGCTGAAAAAAATTATTTTTCAAATAGTTTATTAGTTAAAACATACAAAAATATATTCTTTACAGGTTGTGTTTATGTAATATATTAATTCTGGTACAGCTTTAAACATTTTTACTTTAAATGGATAATAAAAATAAAATGTAACGACATATAATAATAAAAATAAAAAATAAATAAATATCTAAACATACATTTCACAAGGTTATTGATGTGCAAATATTACTTCCCAATTACAGGCTGTCACATTTACAAACAAACCACGTTTTTTCAGCATGTTAGGTCAATAAATAATTATAGTAGCATAGTATAAGCAGGCAAGTCAAGGGCTATCAAACACTTTCTATTAGCAGCTGGAACAAGTGTATAGTCAGAATGGGCAAGGTCATCTACAAAATGACAAGATATAGCACTTGAATGGGCTTAGCCCAGCTATGCCTCTCTAGCTGTACTGAAACTACAAGGCCCAGCAAGCACATGGCAAGGCTTGCTGGGCTGTGTGGTTTATCTACAGCTGCAGAGCCACAAATTGCTCATCCAAAAACAGAAACACTACACAGCCAGCAAATTACATATGGAGATTACCTTTGTTTTTTGTTTTCAACCATGAGTGCAAAAGTAACAAATGGCAGTTCCCAGATGTTGAAAGATTTAGAAAGATTTAGCAGATAAAGATTTAGCAGATATTTCATAAGACTGATTAACACTTGTAGAAGGTGACTCTCCTTTTAAATATCAGTCCATACTTAGCACCAACCTACCTGCACATGTAAAAATGCCAGACTACCAGTGTTATTTCTAGCCCCTATATTTGACATCTTCAAACACTGGATCTTTAAATAAATGCTATAAGTTATATTAGTACCCTTTATGAGATCTTTAAGAAGGACTCAATAAATATTTAGGATAAATGTCCATTTTTTTTCTGCCTTTGTCAGTTAAACAGTAATAATGAATTTGTTCGTAGTTTGGGTTAAAGTGCTTTGAAATGTTAAATATTGTTTCCCCTTTCTTACAGGGATAAGATGCTAAGCAAAGGAAGTTCACTTTGGCCCAAGACACAGTCTCTCTTTATTCCACATGCTTTGTTGATGGCTTTAATCTTAAGGCAGCAGCTGTGAAGTTTTGTGGGTGGCAAGTTCTCAAAGAAAAAGTCCTCATTAAAGATTGGGTTCCTGCTCCTTCTTATAACGGTGCTTCGCTGCTTCTGCTGCTTCCCAGGAGTAATAGAGAGTGCCACAAAGCAATTGATTGTTTTTGGGTCAGTATGCACATTGTAAAGTCCTTCTATGCTGATGAGTCGAACACGTAGCCTCTGTGCTGCATCACAATATTCTGTAGATAAACGTAGAGAAGCCCCATTCTCAAGCAAAACTGTGTTTTCGGCTACAAAGCTACCTCTGGAATACAGAAGATCCATTGGAAACACAGAATCCATCATCCCATCAGAAACTCTACGAAAGATATTTGGGCTGCTGTCTGTGGAGCTGCACTCATCAGCCGACAGTGAGTTGTTTCTGGATAGCCTTCCTTTTTTCTTCAGTGCTCTAGAAAAAAGTCTGTCCTGGCTGATGGCTTTTAGTAAAGAGGCACCCCGTGGTAGAGATCTCGGAAGCAATGGGGAACTAAATGGAGAAGAGTCTGTTGAAGAGGACGTTTCGCTGTCCAAGGTTCCAGAACGACTTAGTGCCCTTAGCTTTAATGCCCTGAAGCTGCCGTAAGACGTTGTCCTTTGGCAAGTGGTGGTTAGAGAGCGCGGTCTTTGTAACAGAATTGGAAGGCTAGCAGGGTCATCATGGAAAAGAGATTCTTTCCTTCTGGTGTTGGGGCTTTCCAGCAAGGTGCAGAATCCATAGGAAGTATGGGCCTTAGGAAGGTGTGGTAGGGACAGAGCCGCTTGTGCCTGAGGGTCTCCATTTGTATTTTCGTCCTCCATAGGCTCATCTGCACTGTCTACCTGTATGATATGTGTCTCTGGTGCATTACAGGCTCCATAAGCAGCTCTACTAAGATTTGGTACAGACCTGTAGAGTGACTTCAGTCTTACTGCTCTTTGAGTTGAAAGTAGTGGAGGAATACAAAACTCTGGAATTCTGTCTGGGGTTAGGACATTGAGACAAGGTATAGGACGCTGCTTTTTATCCATGACCGTCCCTTTCATTGTCAGGTCAGACATTTGTCCGTGCATGTCAGGTACCTTCAGCTTGTCCAACAACCACATATGTCCAGGTGAGAGAAATACAATGATCCTGTAATGATAAGATAAAATTAGGAATGGCAAGCTTTGCACAGCAATTCATAATATCATATACACTGTTTAAAATGCAAAAGATTAAGTCAAATGTGGAACAGCAGATTTGGGTACAGAATTTTCTATATAGAGAAGTTATTTAGGTATTTCTTTTTTAGATTATGATAAATTCACCTTTTATTAAATATAAAAATACAGTAGTTATTTGCTACTATTTTCTAAACAAACCATTAATGTTGAAGAAATTACCTGCTGCAATGATGAAGTCACCCAGAAACAGCTCCTGTATGATTCAGTTCCAGGTAACAAAGAATTCTGTGTTGTTGTAGCCTCAAGCAGTGAGTGAGCTCTGCTGCCTTCTTCTCCGGCTTTTATAGTTGAATTGGGTTTGTTCCAACAAATCAGCAGCAAGTGGGTGGCGTAGCTCTTCTACTGGAAAGGGACACGAGGAAATGTAGTGATACAACAGAGCTTTGTGATACAAACAGCACATACACCATCAGGTCTATAATAATTACAGACGCTTGCTGCACTTGTTAAAATACGGCGAGTGAGTAAAATAACAACCTTGTTCCAGCATGAACATATGATAAATCCTTTACATTTATCCATTCAGTGTCTTTTTAGAAAAAAACTGTGTATACAATGCAACACCAGTAGGAAGCTTAATCCAGAAGATAAAAAAAAAGTTTATAGAGATGGCAAGACTAGATTCTGTATTATATAGTATATTGTCAGTGGCAATGTCTAGGTGTTAGCATAGACATGAGTGATTTGTATCATTAGAAGGGCATAATGTGCCTCAAATGGGGCTGACTATAGATGAGTAATTTTTTTCAGGTGAAGGAAAAAAATAATGAACAGTTTCTTCCATTCATACAAATGGGGTGGATGGAGTGTAGGCAGGTTGAAGTATGTATGTAAGCCAGCAGCTGGCCCAGGCTGGGGAATGGGTTAAGTGTTTCTTGCTTAGGTCCAGGGCTTTTGGTTCAAGCCAGCCCATCTGTGCTATAAAAAGGGGGGCAGCTGAGGTCCAAAAAGGCAGGTTGCTGTAGGTCCAGTGAGTTCCACCATCACTTGTGAGCACAGTCTTGGCACTGCCAAAGAAACCAGGGTTTTCGGAAGACATCCAAGTCATGGACAATGGCGTTATGGACTTCCACCTCATGGAGGTATGCCTTGGCCACTACTCTATCCTATTCAGGAATAGGAAAAGGACGTTTTTCATATTAAACTGTTTTGCTGCATCTCTCCAGTAAAATTACATTAACTATCCTGAGCCTGGTCTGAAGTTATTCAAAGGGGTGCATATTAGTTCTAGCGTATCCAAAAGAACCTGGGTCTGTAAAGCACTAAAGGGTATGAAGTAACACCATTACACTGATCAGTGGCTGCAGTTTTTTAATTAGTTTGTTCAATAGAAATCGATCTAATGATCAACTTCTGTTGAACAAAGATGGCCACACAGAGGTATAACTTCAGTTGGTCCCTGCTGAACTGGCTAAATTTCAATCTGTTTATGACCAGATCTTGACTTAGTTCAGTGATGAAATTATAACAATTGCATGTAAGCCACAATATTATTACTTTACGTGCATGTTGATGACATGATGTAGTAGCTTGTGTTGGGAAAGCTTTTACATACAGAGCAAACATGTAAAGGAACTGCACCCAACTTTTTCTATTAGTGGCTGCATATTTTTGTGCTACTACATTTACGCTTGCAGTTGCTGGACGGTAAAACACGCACCCCCCCAACCGCTCCCTCTTAGGCTGCTAAGACATTGATTGGGGGTGTACACATGCCACATACCCCCCGTTTAAGTGAATAGGGCTTACACACGAGCGGACATTACGGCGGACTTTGCCCGGCGGACTTTTCGACGTACTTTCCGACGGACTTTGTGAATGAACGGACTTGCCTACACACAATCCACCAAAGTCCGTCGAATTCGTACGTGATGACGTACGACCGGACTAAAACAAGGAAGTTCATAGCCAGTAGCCAATAGCTGCCCTAGCGTGGCTTTTTGTCCGTCGAACTAGCATACAGACGGCGGACTTTTCGACCGGACTCGATTTCAACGGATAAATTTTAAACAAGTTTCAAATCTAAGTCCGTCCAACTTTTGAGCAAACAAAGTCCGCTGGAGCCCACACACATCGAATTGTCCGACGAAATCCAGTCCGCCGGGCAAAGTCCGCCGTAATGTCCGCTCGTGTGTACGCGGCATGAGGCTTAAATGTTAGAGGTTAAGTCTACAAGTAATCGTGCTTTCCCACATTGCTAGCATGTCCCATCATTGTCCCCATCAGTGAGCCAGTCCAAAGAAATGGTCTGCAGCCAATGCTGAAATGAGTTCATCTAGACAAGCAGGGCCATCTTTAGCGCAGGGCAAACGGGGCACTTGCCCTGGGCCCAATCTTTGTTGGGGGGCCCACGCTAGCCGTGAATTGGGGCCCCGATCACAGCTTTGCAGAGCGCACAGAGGACATGGGAGGATGCATTCCGCGCTAGCCAGCTGAGAGGGGGCGGGGCCAGGAGCTCCACTGACGCTCTGACCCCGCCTACGTGCAGCCTGTATACTCGGAAAAGAGTGTCTGTAGTGAGAACCAGTGATCGGAGTGGGAGCGTCAGTGTAGCTCCCGGCCGGGAGCTCCAATGACACTCCCACTCTGATCACTGGCTCTCACTACAGACGCTCTATTCCGAGTACAGAGGCTGCACGTGGGCGGGGTCAGAGCGTCAGTGGAGCTCCCGGCCCCGCCCCTCTCAGCTGGCTAGCGTGGGAATACAGCCTCCAGTGTCCTCTGTGCGTTCTGCGAAGCTGTCATCGGGGCCCCAATTCACAGGTGACGTGGGCCCACCAACAAAGCATCAGTGGAGCTCCCAGCTGTTGTAGTGAGAGCAGAGAGTGGAAGCCCCGCCCACACACCTGAATGTATGTAGTTAGTTTGGCTGGCCAGGTATGTCCTTACACCCATAAAATGCCTGAATGTTTAAACCCAGAGCTGTGTTATTCAACTGTAAAGCTGTGCATTGCTGAAAGTTCTCTGACCATCTCCTGTATAATGTCTGCAGTCTCTGATTGTCTCCTGCAGTATGTCCGCAGTCTCTGATTGTCTCCTGCAGTATGTCCGCAGCCTCTGATTGTCTCCTGCAGTATGTCCGCAGTCTCTGATTGTCTCCTGCAGTATGTCCGCAGCCTCTGATTGTCTCCTGCAGTATGTCCACAGCCTCTGATTGTCTACCGCAGTATGTCCGCAGTCTCTGATTGTCTCCTGCAGTATGTCCGCAGTCTCTGGTAATCTCCTGCAGTATGTCCGCAGTCTCTGATTGTCTCCTGCAGTATGTCCGCAGTCTCTGAACCTCTCCTGTAGTATGTCTGCACTCTCTGACACTCTCCTGTAGTATGTGTATTAATGTGTCCCTTTACTTGCTCAATTATTTGGGATTGCTCCACTGCTCAGTGAGAGGTAATGATGTGCATTAACCTCTAGCAACCAATCAGCGAACAGTAGTGATCTGCTTTAACCTCTAACAACCAATCAGTAAGTTGTAATGATGTGCTGTAACCTCTAGCAACCAATTAGTGAGCGCTAATAATGTACATTTACCTCTAGCAACCAATCGGCAAGCAGAAATTATGTGTTGTAACCTCTAGAAACCAGCCAGTGAGCAGTAAGGATAGGCTGTAACCTCTGGCAAACAATTGCAATCGCTGCGCGATCTGCTGCAGTAAACTGATTTTGAGTCTACCTGCTATTTTTTGTATGTCTCAGAATGGAGGGGGGGCCCCAAGAAAATGTTTGCCCAGGGCCCAATCAAAATTAAAGACGGCCCTGTAGACAAGAAGTGTCTAAAAGAGGCTAGAGGACACCAGCAACAATGAGAAGCAAAGATGCGGTTTATTTACAAGTTTGGTTACATTTTATGGCTTGTGGTGATAACTTTGAGGTTGTAGTTTAAAGGATAGGTTAGGCTTAAGCCCCTCACTCACAGGTCGGATGTCAGGAGGCATCGGCCGGTTCGTGTGTACTGTAGCTGGTCCGACTTCTGTTGAAGGGGCATGACCGAAAAAGGTCTGCCGACCGGCTCCGGGTCGGCACTGAGAGCGCTGACTGGATTGTTCTGGCAGGTGGGGGCCGCCCCCCTGTCAGAACACAATAGAATAGCAGGGGAGATCACTGTACTAACATCAGATTCTTCATTTTTTTTTTTTTGTTCAGTCCGCTGGGTTAAACGAAAAATAACTATCAGTGTGTACTAGGCTTTAGGTGTCAGGGGTGTCCAAAATCACTTTTTGTTATATATGAATTGTTATAGGCACTAAAACCATATGCAAGGAATCACATGGCTCCAAGTCCATAATGCTGAAAAACTCTATCATTGACATCTTTCTACATTTATGGCAATTAAAGAAGAAAGTATAATCATCAAACCAATATCTTTGGATATCGGTCAATCTATCTTTGTCCTAAAAATATATCCTGCTATACAGAGCCACCATGAAAAAGGAAACATCCACACGAAAAAATGACTAGTATCCTCCACGACTCCCATGCCAAATTTCTCAACGTATGGGCCCCGTGGTGGTCCTATGCATTTCCAACTCTACACCCAACCAGCCTAGGCCTCTCAAACTAACATGACCTTGACCTCACCCTCAGCCTGGGGGAACTTCTTTTCTCTACCTCTTCTTCACCTCTCTTCCTACCCCTTTCTTCCTTCCTACCCCTTTCTTCTATTTCTGGGCCTCTTGCCCGTCACTTTGTCCCAACACGTTTTTGTTTAAATCCTATAACACATTTTTATTCATGTTCTTGCGTGAAAATCTGTAATATGTTCCTGTTTATATCCCCTGCGTGGGAATTTGACATCTGGTTTTCTTTCGCATATCAATAAAAACATTGTACCAGAACAAAAGGAAACATCTAATACTAGAACACTGCCTGCTCTACTACCCTGGGTGTACTAGTAAGCAAGGAACTTCTCTGAAAATAGCTGTCAGTGGAACAGAAAGGGAGACATTTACTAAAACTGGTGCACTCAAAATCTGGTGCAGCTGTGCATAGTGGCCAATCAGCTTCTACCTTTTAGCTTCTTCAATTAAGCTTTGAAAATAAAACCTGGAAGCTGATTGGTTTCTATGCAGAGCTGCACCAGATTTTGCACGCTCCAGTTTTAGTAAATCCCCCCAAAGTGAGATAACTTCTGATAATTGGTACCAAAATAGTATTTGGGGATATCCACTTTTGGGAACTGGTGCCCTGATGACATCTGTGTTATGTTTCAAGAACAGAAAGTGGGGGAAATCTCCCCAACGGGGACATGGATAGCAAGAGTCACCCGGCAGCTATTTTTAATTCTTTGCTAAACTAAAAGAGACAGACAGATGACCTGCACAGGTGTGCATGATACAATCTCACTGGATACAGATTTTGACATACTGCTAATATCATATGAGTGGGATCCTCCCATTATCAATAAATAAAAAAAATGTTGTACATTTCAGAGCAAATACCTTCTTTTGTATAATAATTTCAATGTAACTATATTATTTAAGGGATGGCTGCTACCTATTTTTACTTGCTTTATAACCATGCCATTTTGCTGCCTTTTGTGAAAAACAATTGAAATTGATAGTCAAGCATGGTCCATGATATTATATTAGACTGCCACCTGCAGAAAGCAGAGAGAAATGTTCTGTAATCTATTTACAGTCGCATTCACTGGCTTAGATTCACACTCTTTCATTGATTTGCAAAGAATATTACGGAGAGTGAATGTCAGCAAATGCAAACTAATTTCCACTAAATACGTGAGCAAATGTACATTGAATTGGGACTTAGACAAATGGCAATCACTGGTAAATGCTTGAAATCACGTAGATAAGATTGTATGTCAAAATCAGTTTTATTTTACTTAAGCAAATGTATCGATAATAACAAAAATAATTCCAGTCCTGAAGTGTTTACTATAGCAATAAAACATTGCTCTCAACTGTCCCTTATTTGGAGGAACTTCCCCTCTTGTGCAACCTGATACTTCTACATCTCAGGTTCATTCTTGCATACTAAATAAAAAAAATAACAATAATACACCCATCTAAATCTCACTGCTGTTAAAAATAATTAAAAATGAATTATCATTAAAACATATTTGTAATAATACAGTATTAAAGTACATCTTAGATTGTAAGCTGTAATGAGTAGGGTTCTGATTCCTCCTGTATTGAATAATATTGTAACGGCACTGTCTGCCCTCATGTCGTAAAGCACTGCACAAACTGTGGGAGCTATGTAAATCCTGAATAATAATAATAATTATAATAATAGCATGAAGCTAGATCAACTTTGTGTGTTAGGCAGTGTCCTCTAGTGGTGTAAAATTAGTTTTGATCTTTTTTTTTTTTAAATGTGTTGCAGTAAAAAAAAAAAAAAAATAGTTATCATAACCCCCAACTGTTCCTGATATTGACACACTGCCCCTGATTTAGAACAAAGTCCCTCTGTCCCTCTTTCCTCCTCATTTGTCCCTCATTTTGGTCTAATCTATATACAGTGCCTTGAAAAACGTATTCATACCCCTTGAAATTTGAAATACAACCAAAAATGTAAATGTATTTTATTGGGATTTTATGTGGTAGACTAACACAAAGTGGCACATAATTGTGAAGTGGAAGGAAATTGATAAATGGTTTTCAACATTTTTTACAAATAAATATGTCAAAAGTGTGGCGTGCATTTGTATTCAGCCCCCCGAGTCAATACTTTGTAGAACCCCCTTTTGCTGCAATTACAGCTGTAAGTCTTTTTGGGTATGTCTATACCAGATTTGCACATCTAGAGAGTGAAATTTTTGCCCATTCTTCTTTGCAAAAATAGCTCAAGCTCTGTCAGATTGGATGGAGAGCGTCTGTGAACAGCAATTTTCGAATCTTGCCACAGATTCTCAATTGGATTTAGGTCTGGATGACTGGGCCATTCTAACACAGGAATATACTTTGATTTAAACCATTCCATTGTAGCTCTGGCTGTATGTCCTGCTGGAAGGTGAACCTCCGCCCCAGTCTCAAGTCTTTTGCAGAATCTAACAGGTTTTCTTCTAAGATTGTCCTGTATTTGGCTCCATCCATTTTCCCATCAACTCTGACCAGCTTCCCTGTCCCTGCTGAAGAAAAGCATCCCCGCAACACAATGCTGCCACCATCCCCATGGGGATGGGGTGTTCAGGTTAATGTGCAGTGTTATTTTTCTGCTACACATAGCGTTTGCTTTTAAGCCAAAAAGTTCAATTTTGGCTCATCTGATCAAAGCACCTTCTTCCACATGTTTGCTGTGTCCCCCACATGGCTTCTCGCAAACTGTAAACATGAGTTCTTATGGCTTTCTTTCAACAGTGGCTTTCTTTTTGCTGCTCTTCCATTAAGGCCAGATTTGTGGAGTGCACGACTAATAGTTGTCCTGTGGACAGATTCTCCCACCTGAGCTGTGGCTCTCTGCAGCTCCTCCAGAGTTACCATGGACCTCTTGGTTGCTTCTCTGATTAATGCTCTCCTTGCCCGCCCGGTCAGTTTAGGTGGATGGCCATGTCTTGGAAGGTTTGCAGCTGTTCTATACTCTTTCCATTTTTGAATTATAGGTTGAACAGTGCTCCGTGAGATGTTCAAAGCTTTGTGATACTTTTTTATAACCTAACCCTGCTTTAAACTTGTTCACAACTTTATCCCTGACCTGTCTGGTGTGTTCCTTGACCATCATGATGCTGTTTGTTCACTAAGGTTCTCTAACAAGCCTCTGAGGGCTTCACAGAAGAGCTGTACTTATACTGAGATTAAATTACACACAGGTGGACTCTATTTACTAATTAGGTGACTTCTGAAGGCAATTGGTTCCACTAGATTTAAGTTAGGGGTATCAGAGTAAAGGGGGGCTGATTACAAATGCACGCCACACTTTTCAGATATTTGTCTAAAAAATTTTGAAAACCGTTGATCATTCTCCTTCCACTTCACAATTATGTGCCACTTTGTTCTATTAAAATCCCAATAAATTAATTTACGTTTTTGGCTGTAACATAGAAAATGTGGAAAATTTCAAGGTGTATTAATACTTTTTCAAGGCACTGTAGTTGTATATAAAATGCACTTTCTAGCTTTCAAATAGTGTTTCCCAATGCTAAACCTTTCATCCAATATCCAAATTGCTGTATTTGTACATTCGAAAAGCCATTACAGAGGAATAGTAGTGATTAAAAAAAATGCACTTGTCGGTTTAACTAATAATTTTTCGTATAATTCTCCGTTGAGGGGGCGTGGTAGGGGGGTGTGTCCTATGCCTACATACTTTTGCTAATAGGTGTCCCTCGTTCCCATCTCAAAAAGTTGGGAGGTATGCAGTTCTGACTAATGTGAATCAAACTCCTGTTTGAGCATCTACTTTTTCAGACGTAATTTCAGGCGTTTTTAAAAAAAGTATTTTCACATATATGCGTTTGTGCATTTTTGCGCGCGTCAGCGCAATTACACACATTTTGGTGCAAATGTATTCTTGTGTTCTCATTCTATACAATATGCAAATGGAAATTTGCACGCATTTGTGCGCATTTGCGCGCATGAGGCGGAAATTACTGACCAAAAATTCAGATTTTTCTATTTCTTTTTAACTGAACAATGCACGGTGCTTGTTTGCGCACCTGTGTGCATAGGCACATTACAATTAATGGGCTGTATTTTAGCTCAGTAAAAAAGTACTGAGTGTTTTCAAGCTGCAATGTGCAAGAGGCCTAAGCAATAAAAACAAATCTTTAAAAAATAACCTATGCACATCCACTAGATAATGGCCCTCTAATCTATGTTTCATAAAATTGTTTCTTTATATGTTTTTCTGCCTACTAGAAATGTCCCTCATGAGTTGCTAAACATCACATTTTCCCCCTTACGTCTGTTTGGAATAAGCAGTGCATGTTAGTTCTGGTCATGTGCACTGCTTTATATAAATTACAAATCCCAAAGTCTATCTTGGGCGCAAGCAAGAGAGGGTGGTTACATACCTATGTAGCCCCCTGTTCCTAAAATTGGGGCTATTGTGTAAACTTTGTTTTTTGGCTGAGCTGTAAACAGCCCAGACTGATTGTATAGTTGATTTGGATTCTGCTCTAATCTCAACTGAGTTGTGCATTTCTCACTGTTGCCAGTAGGTGTCACTGGTGGCACAGGCCAGTATGAGAATTACAGCAAGGTTGAGCTATGTAATAATTATTCTTTTTCCAGAATAGCCCAGTAGGAAGTTCCTGGCTGCTGTGCATTCTGAGAAAGGGTTATTTATTGGGCAGGGCCATGTGCTCTCTCTCTTCTCTCCCCGGGCCCTCCTGGCCTGAGGATGTGTCGCTGTGAGCTCTGTAAGCAGGCCCAGAAGCCTGTTTGGTGCCTACTACTCCTGAGGTGGGCTTTAGGCTGTCTTACCTGTGTGGAAGAAGCCGAGCCAAGCTGAGAAGATCCAGGGGAGGACCCTTGCTGGAGAGAGCCAGGAGGAAGGCTGGTCCCTCAGGAGGGCCTGGTGACTCGTTTGGAGGACACACCTTTACCTAAACAGCTCTTACAGTGTTACCGGATGGCTTAAAGGTTCTGACACTGTGAAGCTGAATCCTATTCTACAATCTAAACCGTGGTAACTAGCTCCTGGCTGCTAAGTCTGTGTGAGAAGCTTATCCAGGAGTTCTACTGGCTGCTAAGTCTGTAAGAGAGGCTTGTCCAGGAGTTCTACTGGCTGCTAAGTCTTTGAGAGAGGCTTGTCCAGAAATTCTACTGGCTGCTAGGTCTGTGTAAGAGACCTATCCAGATAATCAAGATCTGCTAAAAGAGAAAGCTGTTTTACCTTTGGATTAAAGGAGTCTGTAAGTGATCTGCAAATGATATCTGAGACCTCCCCTAACCCTCTCTCCTTTTACTATTTTTAAGTTCCTCATTAAAGCATTGAAAAATATCTAAAGTGACTGGCGCCCAATTTCTGTTCCAACATCCCATTGCAGCCATGGACTCAGCCCTGGGGTGAATGGGTGAATGTTAGCTCGCTCCCTGCCTCTGGAGGTACCTCCTTGCTCCCAGTAGACCCAGGGGGCGCTACACCTACATACAGTGGTACCATGGAAAACAAATGTAGCCATCTTCTAACTAAACTTAAATCACAGCAGCAAAAAAAAAAAAAAAAAGAATTTGGAGGAAACTGAGAACAATGGAAGCCGGATACACATTATACAATTTTTTTTTGTTCAATTTCCTTCAGATTTACTTTCAACAGTAGTGCAAGGGCCTGCCTGATTGCATACAATTTGAACGTGTTTAGGTTTGACCTCATAATAAATGGTTTTGGTAAATCTAAAGGAACTGCAGTGTTTGTCCTCATGACACATCACAGGAAGTACCCTCATGGCTAACAGAGGACAGAATTAGAAATAGACTTGGGAAACTTAACATTAATAAATCACCGGGACCAGATGGCCTGCACCCGAGGGTACTTAGGGAACTCAGTCAAGTAATTGCCAGACCATTGTTCCTCCTGACAGTCTACTGACTGGAATGGTACCAGCTGATTGGAGAAAAGCCAATGTAGCACCAATATTTAAAAAAGGGCCCAAAATACATCACTGGGAATTATAGACCAGTTAGCCTAACATCAATAGTATGCAAGCTCTTGGAGGGGATGATAAGGGACTACATACAAGATTTTAGTAATGAAAACTGTATCATTAGCAGTAATCAGCATGGATTCATGAAGAATCGTTCTTGCCAAACCAATCTATTAAACTTCTATGAGGAGGTGAGCTGCCATCTAGATAAAGGAAGGTCCGTAGACGTGGTGTATCTGGATTTTGCAAACGCATTTGACACAGTTCCCCTTAACCGTTTACTGTACATAGTAAGGTCCGTTGGCATGGACCATAGGGTGAGTACATGGGTTGAAAACTGGCTACAAGGACAAGTTCAGAGGGTGGTGATAAATGGGGAATACTCGGAATGGTCAGGGGTGGGAAGTGGGGTCCCCCAGGGTTCTGTGCTGAGACCAATCCTGTTTAATTTGTTCATAAACGACCTGGAGGATGGGATAAACAGTTCAATCTCTGTATTTGCAGACAACGCTAAGCTAAGCAGGGAAATAACTTCTCCGCAGGATGTGGAAACCTTGCAAGAAGCTCTGAACAAATTAATGGGGTGGGCGACTACATGGCAAATGAGGTTTAGAAAAATGAAAAAAAATGCATTTGGGTGGCAAAAATATGAATGCAATCTACTCACTAGGGGATGAACCTCTGGGGGAATCTAGGATGGAAAAGGACCTTGGGGTAAGAGCGGCAAGATTGGGGAATTCCCTTCCACAGGCGGTGGTTTCAGCGGGGGGCCTCAATAGTTTCAAAAAACTATTAGATAAGCACCTGAACGACAGCAACATACAGGGATATACAATGTAATACTGACATACAGTCAGGTCCATAAATATTGGGACATTGACACAATTGTAATCTTTTTGGCTCTATACACCACCACAATGGATTTGAAATGAAACGAACAAGATGTGCTTTAACTGCAGACTTTCAGCTTTAATTTGAGAGTATTTACATCCAAATCAGGTGAACGGTGTAGGAATTACAACAGTTTGTATATGTGCCTCCCACCTTTTAAGGGACCAAAAGTAATAGGACAATCGGCTGCTCAGCTGTTCCATGGCCAGGTGTGTGATATTCCCTCATTATCCCATTTACAAGGAGCAGATAAAAGGTTCAGAGTTCATTTCAAGTGTGCTATTTGCATTTGGAATCTGTTGCTGTCAACTCTCAATATGAGATCCAAAGAGCTGTCACTATCAGTGAAGCAAGCCATCATTAGGCTGAAAAAACAAAACAAACCCATCAGAGAGATAGCAAAAACATTAGGTGTGGCCAAATCAACCGTTTGGAACATCCTTAAAAATAAAGAACGCACCGGTGAGCTCAGCAACACCAAAAGACCCGGAAGACCACAGAAAACAACTGTGGTAGATGACCGAAGAATTCTTTCCCTGGTAAAGAAAACATCCTTCACAACAGTTGGCCAGATCTAGAACACTCTCCAGGAGGTAGGTGTATGTGTGTCAAAGGCAACAATCAAGAGAAGACTTCACCAGAGTGAATACTGAGGGTTCACCACAAGATGTAAACCATTGGTGAGCCTCAAAAACAGGAAAGCCAGATTAGAGTTTGCCAAACAACATCTAAAAAAGCCTTCACAGTTCTGGAACAGCATCCTATGGACAGATGAGACCAAGATCAACTTGTACCAGAGTGATGGGAAGAGAAGAGTATGGAGAAGGAAAGGAACTGCTCATGATCCAAAGCATACCACCTCATCAGTGAAGCATGGAGGTGGTAGTGTCATGGCGTGGGCATGTATGGCTGCCAATTGAACTGATTCTCTTGTATTTATTGATGATGTGACTGCTGACAAAACAAGCAGGATGAATTCTGAAGTGTTTTGGGCAATATTATCTGCTCATATTCAGCAAAATTCAGCGAACTCATTGGACGGCGCTTCACAGTGCAGATGGACAATGACCCGAAGCATACTGCGAAAGCAACCAA
Source organism: Lithobates septentrionalis (assembly GCA_037952835.1). Lineage (NCBI taxonomy): Eukaryota > Metazoa > Chordata > Amphibia > Anura > Ranidae > Lithobates > Lithobates septentrionalis. The sequence continues at coordinate 7,795,026 of JBBDGP010000295.1, forward strand.
AGAGTTTTTTAAGGGTAAGAAGTGGAATGGTATGCAATGGCCAAGTTAATCACTTGACCTGAATCCGATTAAGCATGCATTTCACTTGCTGAAGACAAAACTGAAGGGAAAATGCCCCAAGAACAAGCAGGAACTGAAGACAGTTGCAGTAGAGGCCTGGCAGAGCATCACCAGGGATGAAACCCAGCGTCTGGTGATGTCTATGCATTCCAGACTTCAGGCTGTAATTGACTGCAAAGGATTTGCAACCAAGTATTAAAAAGTGAAAGTTTGATGGATGATTGTTAATCTGTCCCATTACTTTTGGCCCCTCGAAAAGTGGGAGGCACATATACAAACTGTTGTAATTCCTACACCGTTCACCTGATTTGGATGTAAATACCCTCAAATTAAAGCTGAAAGTCTGCAGTTTAAGCATATCTTGTTGATTTAATTTCAAATCCATTGTGGTGGTGTATAGAGCCAGAAAGATTAGAATTGTGACGATGTCCCAATATTTATGGACCTGACTGTATAATCACACACAGGTTGGACTTGATGGACTTATGTCTTTTTTCAACCTCACCTACTATGTTACTATAGGTTGTACAAGAAAATTGTATAAAAAATGTATAGGGTGTAGCCAGTTTTACACAGGGTATAGGCATTCAGTTTCTTTTTCGTTCAACCAGTGGGATGAATGAAAAAAAAAGACGGCAGGTGCTCCACATCAACACGAATGATGTGGATACAGGGATCTCTCCCGCTGAGCTATTGCATTCTGACTGCAGAGACTCCCCCTTTTTCAGAATAGACTGATCAATGCTGCAGCCACTGGCTGTATGTGCTGATCAAATGCTAGTTTTCCAGCATGACTGTGCAACATCTTCTGTTAAACAGTCAGCAGTGCACATGGACCAAAAGTTGGCTGGTTTCGCAGAAACTTTTGGTTCGTGTACTGTATAGCTTACTTTAAGTGCTTGTAAACGATCACCTTGTAAAACAACCCATTCAGTTTTAAATAGAAATGAAAGGCAAAACATTTTTCTATAAATATAAAAATACATTATAAATGCCCTTTTTTGCCGCATTTATAAGTGATCACATTCCCTCTGTTCTCAGCTGCATAAGAGCTGAGGGGAGGAGAAGCAGCAGCACACTGAACTTCCCAGTGAAAGGCTATGCAGAAAGGGGGTAGGACAAGTCTGATCATTGGAGGAGAGCAGGCTGAGTTCCAGCATAGCTAGAGAACTGACGACAGTGTGTTCTCCTGCTTAGTGTGGTCATTTTTAAATAGGAAAGCAGTGGGACTGGCAGGAACACCAGGGATTTCAGATAATGGTGTGAATCTTGGCTGGTTCCTGCTGAACCGGCCAAGATTTGAACTGTCTGTGGCCGGCCTTACTGTGCTGAACTAATATGCAGCAAGCAGAACATGCATATGTAAAGAGCAAAGATCCACTACAATACTTTTAAAGGGGTGAGAAACGAAAAGGAAATTGAAGCAGCCTCAGTTTGGAAACTGCAGTGAAAAGAGAACCTCATGGCTTTCTTTACTATGCTCATAGACCTCAACCAACAACTTGTCAGATATATGCCCCCTTAAGGTTTACATGTTTATACCCGCTTTTATCCTTCAGTAATCTGTTTATACTGTGCTTTTAACAGTATTATTGCAGTGACATACCATCATGATTTCTCTTTTTTTCTTTCTTTTTTTTTGTATTCAACCACTTGTTCCAATAAATTCTTAATAAGAGTCTACACCCAGGTTTGCTTATTGAAGGATATGAAGTCATATTTGCATGTCATACAGTCCAAAAGGCCACAAGGTGATGTGTGATCAGGACAGAACAATGGCTATGCAGAATCCACAGTAAAATAACTGTGGCTGGAATGAAAAATCGCTACAGTGAGAAGGGTATGAGCTAATACTGTATGTAGTGAAGGGGATGAAAACAGGATAATATGCACCAAATTCCTCCTTTATAATAACATTTTGAACACCTAATTTCTTAAAAAAATATGCAAGGCATAGGTTGAAGGTTTTGCCCTTTTTGTGGCCTCTCCTGCTAAAGCTCTCAAGGCTAATTATACATCTAATGCCGCTTACACACGAGCGGACTTTTAAACCGGACTGGTCCGACGGTCTATCCGACAGACTTTCGGCAGACTTCCGACTGACTTTCCGAACAAACTGACTTGCCTACACACGATCACACCAAAGTCCGACGGATTTGTACGTGATGACGTACCACTGGACTAAAATAAAGAAGTTCATAGCCAGTAGCCAATAGCTGCCCCAGCGTCGGTTTTCGTTCGTTGGACTAGCATACAGACGAGTGGACTTTTCGATAGGAACTGGGTCCGGTGGAGTTCCTACCTAAAGATTTGAAACATGTTCCAAATCTAAAGTCCGTCAGATTTTCGACCGAAAAAGTCCGCTGCAGGTCCGATGAAGCCCACACACGGTCGAATTGTCCGCCGGACTAGGTCCGTCAGACCCGCTCGTGTGTACACGGCATTAGTTTTAAGCGGAGTCCCACCCATTTAAAAGTCAGCAGCTACAAAAAGTGTAGCTGCTGACTTTTAATAAACAGACACTTACCTGTCCCACGGTCCAGCGATGCGGCCGTCCGAAGCCCCTATTTGTAGCACCCTATTGTTTAGGCAGGGTTGCTCCTAAATTTACCTGCCAGGTGTAGTTACCTTGCCTCATTGTTAGGGATCGATTGATTTCACCTTAAGTCAAGAATTGCTGCACCTCTCTCTTCTGCAGCTAGGTGGCCGGGTACCTGGTGGCATTAGATAAGAGAAGGGCAAAGCAAGGACAGATTAGGAGTATATGGGGCGTCTCAGAGGTTTTCTTAAATCCCTTGGCCTGCTGGGAGAACCTATATATTTGGGTGGAGTCAGGTGATCAGTGTTCTGTGCCACCAAGACGGCTGTTCGGGTGGACGTGTGTTATACTGCCTGGGCTGCTAGGATAGAGTTTAAGCCTATCCCGGGCACATCTGGCTCCTAGGCTGTCTGAGGGCCTATCCAGAAGCAAGAGAGCAGTGCAAGGATGGGATTTTTTAAGCCTATTAAGTAAATAAATGTGGTGATTGCTCAATAACCTAAAGAACTAATGCAATATAAATCCTCAGGTGATAATGCAATAATATCCAAATATGCAAAAAATATGCAAAAATAAGAAAAAAAAATCATCAATGACCAAAATAATAAGGTGCTTAATGCGACTGATCTTCAATGCAAAAGAAAATCATGAAATAGTGTAATCAATCACAGTGCAAAACAATAATATATATGCTCAATTAATAATGCAATGGTATTAAAGTTAATTCATAAATATGTTTAGTCTAATTAAAGTGCAAAAAAAAGTGCAATATTAACTTGTAAATAATAAAGTCCATAAAGTGCTTGGTGCAACAAATCTTCAGTGCAAAAAATAGTTCATAGATAGTGTCACCGATCACAGTGCAAACCAATTTATCCAATTCCTAAATAGTGCTTTCACAATCAATGTATAAAGTGTGCCCCAGCCTCTCACTTCAAAGGAAGACCCCTAACAGGTCTAGTCACATTTATGATGAATCTCTCATATGTATCCACAGCAGCAAGCTCTTTCCTTGTAATCCTCTGCTAGATCAGACCAGCAGTGTTCTCAGACACAGTAAAGAAATTCCACTAAACATTTCAATCTCCTCCACTTTCCTCCAATATAGGCTCACATGTAATGAAAATGAGTCTCCATGTGTAGCATTCCAATACAAATAATTTTATTAAAAACGTAACTCACATATATGTAGCGCTGGCAGATTTTTTAATCTACCGCTGATAGGTAAATCTTGTGGGTTGCTTGTTAGGTGAGGTTAGATTTTCCTCTGTTCCAGCTTGGCTGATTTGCGTGTAGTTCCACACTGTGCCGGTGGGTGTTGTTGTCACCATGGGCTGGTGTTGGAAAGGCAACGCGTTGAAGCGTATGGATGCTCCTCTGTCCCGGAGACAACTCGGTGAAGGTGGTCCTCCGAGTTGCATTCTGGCAGAGGGTATTTATGGGACAGACGCCATGTTTAGGGGTTCGTTTTCAGCCACCTGCTGGCCTTCCTGGCCGACAGGTATGCGTTAGGAGTACCACCTTGTGGTCCTCCGATCCGGAGGCCCACGTCGCTGTGGCGTGTGGGTGGGCCCAGAAGCCTGTCTGGGGCCTACCACAGCAGCAGAGGAATGGTCCTGAGCTGTCTATCCTGAGTGAAGAAGCTGGACAACCGAGGAGATCCCAGGGGAGGACCCGTCATGGAAGGATCATGCATAGTGCTGGTCTGGAGAGGGGCCTGGTGACTCGGTTGGAGGACGTATCCTGAAGTAATCTTACTGCATAGTACTGCCGGGTTGGCTTAAAGGTTCAAGTACTGTGTCTGATATTCATCGCAAACCAATACATCCTGTGGCAGAGGATCGTATGGGTTTTATTCCAAACAAGTCTGTGGCAGAGACTTTTGTTCGTGCTACGTACTGGCTGCTAGGCAAGTGAGAGAGGCCTATCCAGGCGGGCAAAGATTGGATCCCACAAGGGGAGTGCATTCAATTACAAGTGTTCAATTCCAAAGAATGTTCTAAAGAATACTAAGGAAAGGTATTTGAGCTTCCCTGCAACTTTCCTTCCGCCTCTTTCCTGCTACTTCCTTTATTACTTGTTCATTAAAGCATTGGAAAATATAGTCAAGTGTTCGGTGCTTATATCGTCCAGAGGTAAACTCAACGGGACCCTAGACCCGGTGCCGGTGAAACAGAGGTATGGAGAGTGAAGGTAACAGCTTGCTTTAAACCAGCAGCTCCACCAAGATTTAGTGCTACATGTGGGGGCATCGTCCGGGATTTGTTGGCCATCAGTTCACGCAAACTGGAGAAGTGTTTCACCGGGAGTTTACTGTGAGAGCTGGACTTCTTTCTCAGGAGAAGAAAAGGTTAAAAGTTGCAGGACTTTATTTCTGACTGCGTAGGCGGCGGGCGCCAGTGAAAGCCCGGGAGCTACGTGATCAGAGAAACAAGTGGGAGGAGCCTAGCCTACTTGATAAATAAATAAAGTGATGCGCTTGTATTATCTATTGGTTAATGTGCTACCTCTTGTGCCTATTTATTGCTTCTAAAATAAGTGAAACATTGTGTCAAACTTTTGTTAAATAGTAACTTGTGTTTAGATAAACCATAGCAACTCCATTACATAGACACATAGAAGATATGTTCAGGAGAAAATCTGTTCCGAGCCTTTTTCTATTTAACACTTCCAGAAACTTTCAGCCAGTGAGTAATAATGAGATTTTCCAATATATAAAGCTTATGATTTTAAGATCACAGTCAAAACATAATTATTAATCCACCAAATTATATTAGAACGATACCTCCTCCTCTGATAAGCCCAGGGTCAGTGAAACTCTGTCAGCGGTGGATCGGCTTGTCTGTGATCATCCGCCGGCATAGAGGGATAGTTTGCTCACCTTCTATTGGTCTTCCCCCATATGCAGGATAAAATTAAGAAGAAACACCATTGCGCAGATATCAGTAAAATTTTAGATACCATAAAAAGCCACTTGATTCCACTCACATGCTCCCTAGGATATAGATCGCATTTCTGCAGGATAATGGTCAGTCACATCCAGCTCCGTGCTGTTCAGTGCTGCTGCACACACTCACAGGCAGATCGCACTCCAAACAGAGCGTCACAGACTAATTCTCTCCACGCGTATCATCACTGACACGTGACTTTTTATCAATCATGAGCCAGCAATGAAGCAGTTAAGATCAAATTCAATGTTTAACCCCTTTGGGGCGGATACCCCCATATTATATTTCCATTTTGATTCTTGCTTACTTAATTGCCTTATTTTATTGCTGCCTCTCCAGTGGGGTTTAAACTTATCTATTGCCCAAAATTTTAATTAGCGCGGGGTTTTTTCATGATGTGATGAAAAATGTTGTGACACACTATGTTTAGGATAACCATTGATAATATTTTGTATGTGTTCCCTGATACGTTTCCACATCGGTCTTTTCGTTCTTCCCACATATTGGAGCGAACAGGGACATTCTAAGACATAAACTACCCCCTCTAATCTACATGTCAGGAAATCTTCAATATGATATTCTGTGTTGTTACTGGTCGCTCTGAAGTTGGTGCATTTGTGACCATTTTGTTTTGTATTAACACATGCATGGCATCACTTGCAGGGGTAGAAGCCTTTCCTTTGAAAAAAAAGTTAATTCATGTGGTTTAGGAGGGTCCACAACATTTTTTGCGATTTTATCTCTTAGTGTGGGTGCCTTCCGGTAAACGAACCGTGGTTTTTCCGGCAATATGTTCTGCAATTGTTGATCAGCACGAAGTAATGGCCAATGTTTCTTAAAGATATGTTCAATCTGTTTGTGTTGTATGTTAAAATTCATAATGATTGGGACATCTTGATGTTGGTTTGATTGTTTGGGTTTGTCTTTAATTAATTCATCCCTAGTGATATTAGATACTTCTTTAATTTTTTCGTTAATAAACTCCTCATTATAGCCTTTTTGGATAAACTTATTTCCAACGTGTTTTGCTTGTTCCAAAAATGTATCTAGTTCCGTGCAGTTTCTCCTTAAACGTATGAATTGTTCTTTTGGTATGTTTAGCAGCCAAGGATCAAAATGACAACTGTCTGTGGGAATACAGCTATTCCTTTCCACTGGTTTGAAGTATGTTTTTGTTACAATCCCTTTAGTTGTCATTTCTATATCTAGATCTAAAAACTGAATATTTTTGTCACTCACTTGGTAGGTCAGCTTTATGTTTTTTTCATTCATGTTAAGTTTTTCCAGGAATTGTAAGAGGGGTGTTTCATCTCCCTTCCATAGCATTATACAATCATCAATGAATCGTTTGTACATTATAAGCTGTGGGGGATTATCATTTTGTATTGTTTCCTCCTCCCACTGGGCCATAAATAAGTTAGCTACGCTAGGTCTAGAGCACAATTACTTCTGGTTCAACTCAGAATTCTACAGACAACTCAATGGTATTGGTATGGGGGCCAAATACGCTCCTAGCGTAGCTAACTTATTTATGGCCCAGTGGGAGGAGGAAACAATACAAAATGATGGTGTTTTCGTCACCTCCCATTGCTGCTGTTGTTTCCAGTAGGACGGGCTGTCTGTGAGCTTCCGGCCGGTGTCTTGTCAAATACAGTCCCCTATCATATAGTGTCCTCCCTGTACTGCGCAGGCGCAGTACGGAGGACAAACGAGACGCCGAAAGTCTCCGAAGTTTAACAGCTGATCATCAGCTGTACACGGCGCCTGCGCATTTATTCTCACCCTATGTCCAGGATCATTCCCTACTATCCAAGTGGACATAGAGTTAGAATAAATAGTTGCCGAGCGCAGCGAGGCCGTGCCCGAAGCGTGGCGAGCGAAGCGAGCCCGCGAGGGGCCCTCTTACACAGCCATCGCTAAGAACTGGCGAAGCGCCGTGTACAGCTGATGGTCAGCTGATCAACTTCGGACATTTTCGGCATCTCCTTCTGCTCCGTACTGCGCAAGCGCTGCGCCTGCGCAGTACGGAGCGGACACTATCCGATAGGAGGACAGTATATGGCAGAACACCGGCGCTCCAGACTACACTACATGCCTACTATTGTCTACTAACATGTGAGTTTAACCTTTTACTTATCCAATAAAGTCAATGATTTTACACTATATGGAGCCTTTTTTCCTTCTATGACCATATCTGCAATGCTGTGGGCTGATGTCTGAGTACCTGTCAGTGTGAACATCTTTAGCCTGACCCTGCAGTCTTTGATGTCCCATCTCGGTAAAGGGCTCTGATCCATTCGTCGTGGTTCGAAGCAGTATTAACAAACAGCTTTCTCTGATCCTCTGTAACGGGGGATCATGAGTTTCTGGTAAGCGGCCAGTCTGAATTCACGGTGGTGGATTAAGCACGCTTTTTTCTTCTCACAACAAGAATTTATGTTTTTTGGAACTTTTTTTAAGATACTTTTATATCACTTGGGTGATTTATTTATTTTTTATACATGGACTTTTTATTATCACTTTGAACATTTTATTTTTGGATTGATTATTCATTTGACATGTGTTTTGTATATTATGTATACACTAAAGGGGAACTCTTTACTTAGTTCTAAATATTTGGTTTGGTGATGATGTGTATGATCACCAATCTGTTTTAGCGCGATTCAACCCCCCTTTTTTCTCATTTAATTTCACTGTGTTTGTGTTACATAGATGAATCGCGGCTATAATTTTTATTGTTTATGTATTTCACTGTAGCGCAGTTATTCCCCTCATTTTTCTTAGCAATAAAATAAGGCAATTAAGTAAGCAAGAATCAAAATGGATATATAATATGGGGGTATCCGCCCCAAAGGGGTTAAACATTGAATTTGATCTTAACTGCTTCATTGCTGGCTCATGATTGATAATATTCACATTTTTAGAGGGCTGTTCAGAGTATTTTTATGAATCAGTTTTAACTCCATGTCCTATGGTTTTTTGGAAACAGAATCATGAAATAAAATTGAGGAAAAAATAGATGATAATATTTCAATATATTTTTTGGATAATTTTATTCTTTGGATTTTATATGTTATATTTTATATAATCTTATAATTTTATTTTTGTCCGTAATTTGTATTTTATTTTGACCCCATAAAGGTAGGGTATTATGGCAAATTATGTACTAGTGGGGATGTTCTTAACTAATGTAGAGTAAGGGGGAAATAATGAACTTACTATTTATTTATTTATTTATTTATTTATGCATTATGTGAGTATGTGAGGATTATCCATGTATAATTAACTCATACTAGATATTATTTGCTAACAAAATACGAATGTGTTGTCTAATCTTTAGAGAAGTTTTTAAAATGGTTTTATGTAAATAAATGGTATCTTAAGTTGTGTATTAAATAAACAGCATACGTTCCCAAAATCGCAGTATGGGATGATGACACATTTACTCCTTAGGTTGCTATAGAAACTGGTATACAAACTATATATACTGGTGAGAGCGGCTACACTAGCACCCTTGAAAAAGTCACGTGTCAGTGATGGTACGCGTGGGGAGAGTTAGCCTGTGGCGCTCTGTTTGGAGTGCGATCTGCCTGTGAGTGTGTGAGCAGCACTGAGCAGCATATAGCTGGATGTGACTGACCATTATCCTGCAGAAATGTGATCTATATCCTAGGGAGCATGTGAGTGGAATCAAGTGGCTTTTTATGGTATCTTAAATTTTACCGATATCTGCGCAATGGTGTTTCTTCTTAATTTTATCCTGCATATAGGGGAAGACCAGTAGAAGGTGAGCAAACTATCCCTCTATGCCGGCGGATGATCACAGACAAGCTGATCCACCGCTGACAGAGTCTCACTGAGCCTGGGCTCATCATAGGAGGAGAAGGAGCTGAGTAAACCACTCTTCTATGCCGGCGGCTGACTATAGACAAGCCGCTCCACCGCTGACAGTCTCACTGAACCTGGGCTTATCAGAGGAGGAGGTATCATTCTAATATAATTTGGTGGATTAATAATTATGTTTTGACTGTGATCTTAAAATCATAAGCTTTATATATTGGAAAATCTCATTAATACTCACTGGCTGAAAGTTTCTGGGAGTGTTAAATAGAAAAAGGCTCGGAACAGATTTTCTCCTGAACATATCTTCTATGTGTCTATGTAATGGAGTTGCTATGGTTTATCTAAACACAAGTTACTATTTAGCAAAAGTTTGACACAATGTTTCACTTATTTTAGAAGCAATAAATAGGCACAAGAGGTAGCACATTAACCAATAGATAATACAAGCACATCACTTTATTTATTTATCTTAACAAATTGTGGGGTGTCACTAACTGATTGCAGCTGTATTACCTTCTATTTTTTTTTTTTTCACTATTGGATTTTTTCACTATTGTACTTTTCATTATTTCTACATAAACCTTTTAGTCCACTTCAGCGCTTTAGGAATTTTAAAATTGATTTTAGCCTACTTGATACCGCGTGGGACGCGCGTTGTGTGTGTTGGCGCCAGAGACGAAGAGAGGCCTCGTGATCGTGCTGAGAAGATCAGAGTGTGGCCATGTCTTTTTCGGTGATGCAACCAACTGTGGGGCCTAAGATGTTCACTACCAGCACCGCTGCGGGTGCTATGCTGACCGGAACCTTGCTTACAGATTCCGGCATTCATCTGAAACCGCAGGGGAGGTTTGTTCTTTATACAGTTGGAGATATTGAAGGACTGGTCATACATCTCCGTCCATTTGTTCGCTGCTCGCAATGTGGAGAATATTTGTTTGTGGTGGAGCTACCTACCATGTCGCCCCGTGCTTATCGTATGGACTGGGCTACAGGTATCGCCACAGTGGAAGCTGCTACTGCTGCTGAAAAAGAACATCAGGCCGTGATTTTGCCTGTTGTCACCGAAAGTGTTCCTGAGAGAGATACTGCGGTAACCGACTCATCAGCGGACATTACCTTGATTTCCGCATCCACTACGCCTATCCCTGTTGTACCTGTCCAGAGGAAGGTGGGATATGTGAAGGCTTCCCGCGGCTCAAACCGGAGAAGTGCACGTCAGGAACGGGTGAGAGTTCACAGGGGAATGTATCTGGGACTTTGTGTAAATATTTGCCGGCAGAAGAGTTGGGAGATTCGGAGATAGATTCCATGTCGGATCTCTCCAGTGATGATGATTTTTTTGAGACAATGTCACAAGAACTGTTATGGGCCCAGGGTGAAGACGTTGCTTCTGCCTTGACTTTCTCAGAATGGACAGCCCTGAATTCTGGGAGAACATCATCTTGTGTGGAGCCACACAGTACTGTCGGGGAGACATTGCCTAAAGCTACTACTTTGTTGCCGACACCCGTCGGGTCTATGGTGAGCAAGTCATTGAACTCTTGTGTGCCCCCTGGTTTGGGGAAAAATAGGTCGTTGCCCAAACTTGCACGTTTGCAGAGAATGCTTAACAAGCGTGTGGCAAGGGAATATGGTTTGGAGTTCCCATATGTTACCCAGGACATTATGCAAGAGATTGAAGCCAACCGGGAGCTTTGGTACAGTGAAGCTGTTTGGGACTATTTGTCTGTGCCTAAGCCTTTCCGGAAAACTGGATATTCTGTCGCTATGGATGAACGATTCAGTGGATGTTTCCTACACTGGAACTATGGTCGGCACATTTATGCTGACAAAGTGGTCATTTGCAGACCAGGAAAGATGATGTGGTGTACTTTATCACTACACTGGATAAGCAAGGAAAATCACTGACATTGCCAGATCCTCGGTTCTACTGGTGGTCATGGATAAAGAACTGTGGGGTATGTAGATAGATAGTGTCAGTGTTCAGAGATCTTCAAGGTCAAGATTTGGTGTTCAGCTCTGTGTTTCCAAATCCAAGGCTCGGGTTTTTTTCGCTAGCTGGACTTCTTTTGTTTAAAGATATGACATACCTAAATATACATAGGGATGGACTCCTCAAGTTATTCTAGTTGGTTCCTTAGTGGGAACATAGGAAAGATTATAGGAAGAGAGTTTCATTTATTTAAGAATGAGACGTTGCTCCTAAAACTGTATATATCTTGTGTGTGTTTAACTTTGTTTTTTTCAGGAGCAAGTGGACCTGCTATCAAGCTGTTAGGCTTTTCAGCTAGATAGGTAGTGGGGTTGCAACAATATTAATGTGGTTTTGTTTACGGATGTGAACATATTGTTTAAAAGAAAAATGTTGAAATTGTAATATCTCTCTACTGTCTTCTCCTCTTCTAAACTTTAATCCAAGTTTTAAGCTGAAATACCTGCTCTCAGGCTTGGGAGTTACTATTATTATTTTTTTTGACAGACGTTGAGGACAACGTCTATTGTAGTGGGGGGAGTATGTAGCGCTGGTAGATTTTTTAATCTACCGCTTATAGGTAAATCTTGTGGGTTTCTTGTTAGGTGAGGTTAGATGTTCCTCTGTTCCAGCTTGGCTGAGTTGCGTGTAGTTCCACACTGTGCCGGTGGGTGTCGTTGTCACCATGGGCTGGTGTTGGAAAGACAACGTGTTGAAGCGTATGAGTGCTCCTGTGTCCCGGAGACAACTAGGTGGAGGTGGTCCTCTGAGTTGCATTCTGGGAGAGGGTATTTATGGGACAGACGCCATGTTTAGGGGTTCGTTTTCAGCCACCTACTGGCCCTCCTGGCCGACAGGTATGCGTTAGGAGTACCACCTCGTGGTCCTCCGATCCGGAGGCCCACGTCGCTGTGGCATGTGGGTGGGCCCAGAAGCCTGTCTGGGGCCTACCACAGCAGCAGAGGAATTGTCCTGAGCTGTCTATCCTGAGTGAAGAAGCTGGACAACCGAGGAGATCCCAGGGGAGGACCCATCATGGAAGGATCATGCATAGTGCTGGTCTGGAGAGGGGCCTGGTGACTTGGTTGGAGGACGTATCCTGAAGTAATCTTACTGCATAGTACTGCCGGGCTGGCTTAAAGGTTCAAGTACTGTGTCTGATATTCATCGCAAACCAATACATCCTGTGGCAGAGGATCGTACGGGTTTTATTCCAAACAAGTCTGTGGCAGAGACTTTTGTTCGTGCTACGTACTGGCTGCTAGGCAAGTGAGAGAGGCCTATCCAGGCGGGCAAAGATTGTATCCCACAAGGGGAGTGCATTCAATTACAAGTTTTCAATTCCAAAGGATGTTCTAAAGGATACTAAGGAAAGGTATTTGAGCTTCCCTACAACTTTCTTTCCGAGTCTTTCCTGCTACTTCCTTTATTACTTGTTCATTAAAGCATTGGAAAATATACTCAAGTGTTCAGTGCTTATATCATCCAGAGGTAAACTCAACGGGACCCTAGACCCGGTGCCGGTGAAACAGAGGTATGGAGAGTGAAGGTAACAGCCCGCTTTAAACCAGCAGCTCTACCGAGAGTTAGTGCTACATATAAAATCTCAATCGTCAGCTTTCACATATATCAGGGACTTCCGGTCTCGGCCACGACCAAATTTGACGTTTAATCGACTCCTCCCGACGCATTGCATCACAGATCACGTGACTTCATCAAGGGTTTGAGCCAGGGACCCAGCTAGCGGAGGTGACGATTGCAGAGCAGCCTTGTGTGTCAAGCCAGGGACCAAGCAGGCCAGTGGGGTGAAGCTTGAGAAGTATCTGGAGTGCCAAGCTAGGGACCCAGCAGAGAAATGGGGGTGAAGCTTGAGGAGGATACTACAGTGAAGATTGAAGGAGCTCAAGGGATTCAGTGGCAGTGAATCATCTAGTCTAGTGAGTGAGACTGGGAGCTCAGTGGGTTGAAGAACTACAAGAAGTGATTGTAGTGGAAGTGAAGGAACTGTTAAACCTTGTGTTAGAAACTGCTAAAGACTGTTATCATAGGAGATAGCATTCCAACACATGCAGATGTGGTGTCTTGCTGGATGCCTTTCCCTGCATGGCTGTCTACCTGTAGAAGTCTAGGAGTCTGCCAAATTAACATTGCAACTGCCTAAGGGTGTCATGGCCCTAACCCCCTCTCCCAAAGTTCTGTTCAAGAGAAATGAAATTTCTTTGCAGTCAAGAAGTGTCTGGTGCCAATGAATCTACGTTACACTACACTATGCTTTACAACCTACTTTATATGGAAGGATGTCAGCAGCTCTTGACTCTGGAGGTTCTCATTAGACTGAATGAGGCCTGGGACCTTGCTACATTTGGTGCCCAATGTGGGGCCAAGGCGTTATCCTCGCAGCAGTCGCCCATAGAAACCAGCTAAAGCTCCATCTGGATTTCATCTGGCTCCATGGGAAGGTGGTAAGTAACATCTGTACCTCTCATAGACTGTGTTATTGTGCATACTAACAACATGGGGGAGAACTGACCGAGAGGGAACGTCTCATTGCTCATGGGAGAGGATCAGACTGGTCTTTTGACACTTCCAGCGCTGTGAGGGTTAAAACAGATTCCAAAATCAACTCCATTACAGTTTTGTTATGCCGCAGCATTAAGAAGCCGGGCGTGAAAGTTTCCAGAGAGTGTCTGCACCAATCTGTTGGCAGGGGGACGAGTTCCCGCTCTTCAGAGGAGAATAAGGAAGTGCTGCCACGTGTGCCTCGTTGTGAGTTGAAGTGAAAGATGGTGCAGGTCATAAGCGAGATGGTGGATTGAAAAAAGTACGCTCCGGGTGTTGGTTTTGGTCCAAGCGATGCGAAACCTGTCCTGACTGACACTGGCGTGCGGTATATGTGCGGTATACACCGAAGGGTAAGCTTGCCCTGTATACGGCTGGAGGCTATGAGGCCTTGGGACTTATCTGTGGACGTTGCGGAGAGCATCTGTTTGAAGTAGTCTCCCCAACTCAACCTCTGCGGATACTATAGGTTGATTGGCACAAGAATGTCACTATCCCGGCTGGCAGTAATATTAAGAGCCCACCTGCCATCACCCGAGTCATGCAGGAAGCTGCTACCCCTGCCTCAAGGACTACCTCAGGACCCAGCGCATCGGTTGCCCCTCAAGGCTGCGGTTGGGCCCAACTGCTCGCCCTAATGTCTGAGCCACTGGGGAAAAGAGTACCGGAGCTGGGTAAGCCAGCAAGGAGTGAAAGCAGTGTGCCTGTATGGGAAGTGATGCCTGTGGCAGTAAAGGGGGATAACACAGTTGTGCCAGTTAAAGCAAGCGCCAAGCGCAACTATTTCCCGGCCGAAGAGTGTTCTACCATTATAGATTTAGACATTCCGTCTGACGGTCTATCTGAACTATTTTCGTATACCTTGTCGTGCACCGGGAAGTGGAGTGACAGTGATAACGAGCAAATGAGTGATGTGCAAGAAGGTGAAGTTCCCTCTGTTGCTACTGCCAACGTAAAAATTAAGCTGTTTCCCAATGCAGCTCCACTGATAAGTATCACTAGATCCTTTGAGGAGGATTATTGGGCTCAATGGGTCCCCAAAGTTCGCCCTATTATGCCAATGTCTGTAGTCAAGCCAGATCATAAGCCGGTTGGTTGTGGTTGCTGGGTGCTAGGTTCAGTGTGCTCCAGACACACAGGTCCTACCCAGATATGGAGATCATAGGACCCTGCCTCGGCTGTCCAAAGTACAGCGTATCATAATAAAGAAGGTGGCAGAGGAATACGGGTACCTATACCCCTACTTACCTGTTCACCTGGAAGAGGAAATCTTGGAGAAAGAAACCCAGTGGGTGGATGAAGCTGTGTGCAGTTTCCTCCAGATCCCTCTCCAGACAGACTTTCTGAAACTGTCACCTAAGGTGGCCAAAAGATACCTCTGTGCTAAAGACCTGGGGCTACGGCCGTAAGATTAATCTGGACAGCGTAATTCTCCGTAGCCCAGACAAGAAGGACACTAAACACTATGTTGTCACCGTAAATGCCAAAGGAGAAGATGTAACACTGCCAGATCCCAGGTACTACTGGTGAATTTATATCCTTTACCTTGTGGATTACAAATGTGTGTTGTGTGATGTCAAGGACGCTATGCTGAGAGCCACTTCACACTCACATTCAAGTTGTTGCTAGGGAGTGCCCACCTGAGCCACGTTGGCTAGTGATGGAAGTTGTTGGAGTGTTTCACCCTGAAAAGTGACCTGTGATATTCTGCAGGTTGTTTTTTCTCAAATGATGAAGAAAATCTTCTTAATCCCCGGCTGTCATTTGGACAGAATGAGGACATCCTTGCAAGGGGACCTATGTCCCAAAGTGCGGTGCCTTCACCATGGTCTGGCTGCTTGTTGTCTGAATGCAGCTGTGCCTCTTGTCACCAGAGTTGTTCCTAAAGAAGAAGGGAAACTGCTGGGAAGTGTTGTCCACCCTGAGTGAAATTGATGGACTGTGACATGTCATGAACACTGGGTGTGTAGTTAGTTAGGTAGAATAGGCTGTGGCAAAGGGGCAAATTCTTACCTTCCTTTGAAAAATTGATTCATCCATGCATCAGGATTGTTTACTTGATGAAACCCTAACAAAGTTTATATTTGATTAGGAAAGAGGGGGGCATTCTCGGCTGATGTATTTAATGCAGAAATCTTGTAGGATGTATTTACACTGCCATGCTGTCTTCGGCTAATGTCACGTACCTGAAGGGAGACTGAAATGATGAGGTTGACCTCACTTGTATCTCCAGCCCAGGTCCCGCTGAGAGTGGAACAGAAGGAGCCGAGGGACAGGAGGAACACGAGTGCCTGCAGGTGTAGACCCAGAAACTTGTAGCAGAGGATGAGACCTTGGGAAGGCAGGAGAACCATAAGATTAGGAAGGGCAGCCGTGCACCGTGGGTCAGCTGGGTTTAAAGAGGCACTCTGCTTGGACTGCGGAACTTGAACATCAGGCGATGTAGAGTTTCTGGCAGGCTTGCAGCAGGAAGTCGCAGCTGGTCGCAGGACCGTAGTCGCAGACACTCGGATGGCAGTGTTGAGCCAAGCAGGGAACAGGAGCGAGATAGCCGGGTTCAGTAGCAGGCGGGCAGTAAGGTACCAAGGCATTAGGCAGAAGCAAGGTCAAATGGGAAGCCTGGATCAGGAACCAGTAATCAGGAATATTACAGAGTCCAGAAGCAGGGTCAAGGAAAGCCAAGTTCAGCAATGGATATCAAGCAGGATTCAGGGTATCAGGGAATAGCTGCCTATAGGCATCTGCAGTCACCCGTGACATGCGCATGAGTGCGTGCAGGACGTATTCTAATGGTTCTCTTACATTGCCCCCCCCCCCCTTATGGGCAGCCTCTACATGCCCACTAAGGAACTTTTTTCAGGGTGGAGATGAAGATAGGCTTGAATCAATCGTGGAGCATGCGCATTGAAGGAAGGTTCCCATGAATTATCTTCAGGCCCAAAGCCCTTCCACTTAACGAGGAACTGAGTTTGGCCCCTTCTCTTCCTGCAATCCAGGAGAGTTTCAAACTCAAATTCTTAAATTCTTTTGACAAGCAGTGGAGCAGGAGGCTCAGGTTCCAGATCAGGAAAAGGATCAGCCACATACCGTTTTAAAAAGGCCACATGAAACACCGGATGAATTCTCAAACTCTCCGGCAAGCTTAGCTCGAAGGCTACAGCATTAATGCTCTTCTTTACTGGAAATGGGCCAATGTACCTTAGTCCTAATTTCTTTGAGGGACAAGCCAGCTTTAGGTTTGTGGTAGATAGCCATACCTTATCCCCAGGTTTCAGGTCTAGATTACCCCTCCTCTTCTTATCATAGAACCTTTTATTATTTGCCTGAGATTTGGTAATAGCTTCTTGCAAGAACTGGTTATTGGACCTCCAGAACTCCAGATGATCCTGTTCTGCTGGTACCGAAGATTCTTGGGGGATATCAGGTAAGAAGGACGGGTGAAACCTGTAGTTTGCAAAGAAAGGTGTTTGATAGCAGAATGTATTGAGTTATTATAAGCAAACTCAGCTAATGGCAAAAGAGAAGCTGAGTCATCTTGTGCAAAAGAAGAAAAACAACGCAAATATTGTTTCAGAGTCTGGTTCGTTCTCTCCGTTTGACCGTTCGTCTGCTGGTGATAGGCTGATGATAAACATTGTTTAATGCCCAAGACTTCACATAAGGACTTCCAGAATCTGGAAGTAAATTGTACCCCGCGCTCTGAAGTGATGTTAACAGGAATACCGTGTAGACGTACTACTTCCCTGATGAAAGAAGAGGCAGTTTCTGTAGTGGAAGGGGTACCTTTCAGAGGCACAAAGTGGGCCATCTTGGACAAACGATCCACAATTACGAAAATGGTGGTAAATCCTTCGGACAGAGGTAATTTGACCATAAAGTCCATAGAAATCATGCTCCATAACATACAGTGCCCTGGAAAAGTATTCACCCCCCCTCCCCCATGGCATTTTTCGTGTTTTATTGCCTCACAACCTGGAATTAACATGGATTGTTTGAGGATTTGATTCATTTAATTTACAGAACATGTCTACAACTTTGAAGATGGTGTTCTTTGGGTGATGTGATGTGTTAGGTTTGCGCCAGACATAGCGTTTTCTTTGATGGCCAAAAAGTTATATTTTAGTCTCATCAGACCAGAGCACCTCCATCCATCAACTTTGGGAGTCTCCCACATGCCTTTTTGCAGAAACAGAGAATGTTACAACGACATCGAGACCGTTCTTGTTTGGACAGAGAAGGTCTAGGAAAGCTGGCGTGTGGAGCCTCCTTAATGTCAGTGGTGTTCTTAGGCATGGCCGCAAAGGAGGTAGAACGAGCAGGCATCAGATGGAGGTTCCCAGCTCTTTCGGACTGTCTTTAGTGGAGGCGGCGGTCAATCTGTATACAGAGATGAATTAAATCATTCAGGGAGGTGGGTGTTCCCACCCTGGCAAGTTCATCTTTGATAGCTTCAGACAGGCCGAGAAGAAATTGTAATGCTGAGTTATTCCACTTGGTATCAGTGCTCGATAATCGAAAGTCCGATACATAATCCTCCATAGGCCTTGAGCCCTGTTGCAAGTGGCTCAGCATGGTTTCAGCAGTCTGGTGACAGAAAGGATCAGCATACAGTTGTGCCATGGCAGTGAAAAAGGAGTTTATTGAAGCCAGGACAGGATCATGTTGCTCCCGAAGCTTGTGTGCCCAGACCTTGGGTTCCTCCAGTAGCAGAGAGATGAGGAACCCCACCTTCACTTCCTCGGTAGAAAATATGCGAGGCAGCAGAGAAAAATAAAGTTCACAGGCATTCTGAAAAGTCCTGAATTTTCTATGGACCCCAGAAAAATGTTCAGGCAATGGTACTCTGGGCTCCGGAGGACAAGTTCAACATGGGTACAAGTCATGGTTTGGGCATTAGACTAAAGGAGTCCTCTTCCACTCCTCCATGACAACATCACAGAGCTTTTGGATGTTAGAGACCTTGCGCTCCTCCACCTTCCATTTGAGGATGCCCCACAGATGCTCAATAGAGTTTAGGTCTGGAGACATGCTTGGCCAGTCCATCACCTTTACCCTCAGCTTCTTTAGCAAGGCAGTGGTTGTCTTGCAGGTGTATTTGGGGTTGTTATCATGTTGGGAAACTGTCCTGCGGCCCAATCTCCGAAGGGAAGGGATCATGCTCTGCTTCAGTATGTCACAGTACATGTTGACATTCATGGATCCCTCAATGAACTGTAGTTCCCCAGTGTCGGCAGCACTCATGCAGCCCCAGTCCATGACACTCCCACCACCATGCTTGACTGTAGGCAAGACACACTTGTCTTTGTACTCCTCACCTGGTTGCCGCCACACACGCTTGACACCATCTGAACCACATTAGTTTATCTTAGGCTCATTAGACCACAGGACACGGTTCCAGTAATCCATTTGATGCAGTGTGCGGCGTATAGTCTGAGCACTGACAGGCTGACTCCCCCACCCCTTCAACCTCTGCAGCAATGCTAACGGCACTCATACATCTATTTCCCAAAGACAACCTCTGGATATGACGCTGAGCACGTGCACTCAACTTCTTTGGTCCATGGCGAGGCCTGTTCTGAGTGGAACCTATCCTGTTAAACCGCTGTATGGTCTTGGCCACCATGCTGCAGCTCAGTTTCAGGGTCTTGGCAATCTTCTTATAGCCTAGGCCATTTTTATGTAGAGTAACAATTCTTTTTTTCAGATCCTCACAGAGTTTTTTGCCATGAGGTGCCATGATTGAATTTCCAGTGACCAGTATGAGAGAGTGAGATTGATAACACCAAATTTAACACACTTGCTCCCCATTCACACCTGAGACCTTGTAACACTAATGAGTCACATGACATCGGGGAGGGAAATGGCTAATTGGGCCCAATTTGGACATTTTCACTTAGGGGTGTACTCACTTTTGTTGCCAGCGGTTTAGAAATGAATGGCTGTGTGAGTTATTTTGAGGGAACAGCAAATTTGCACTGTTATACAAGATGTACATTCACTACTTTACATTTTAGTAAAATGTAATTTCTTCAATGTTGTCACATGAAAAGATATAATAAAATATTTACAAAAATGTGAGGGGTGTACTCACTTTTGTGGGATACTGTATATGTATATGTACAAGCTCCAAAACTATACAATTTGCCCTTTTGCTGCCACCTCAATTTTATACGTAGGTATCAGAAGTTGGCTATAAATACATACCTGTAGTTTTGACAAGCCCATAGTCAGCTGTCAGGTGGAAGTTTCCACAGCCTCTCGATGATGCGACTCCCCCTGTGTGACCCCCTATGGGACAACAGAGCCCAGGACCCCCATAATAGGTATCACTGGATAGAGGGGAGGGAGACAAGTGAAGATCTGTTTCCGTTTGCTGATCTCTCCTAATTAGAATGAACATAGAAGTGACGTACATGTCACTTTCCCTTGCCACTGTGGCCAGGGAAGAGCTTAACGTGCATTCCATTAGCTTCAGTGGAAGGCAGGTGAGACATCAGGGGTCTATTAAACCCTATTTTCTGACCCCAAAGCACCCTCCCCATGTTAAGGGCAAGCAGCCTGGTATGGTTCAGCCTGCCAGGCTGTTTGCTCGGATAAGGGTCTGGTATGGATTTTGGGGGGACCCCACGCCAATTTTTTTTTAAATTGGCATGGAGTTCCCCTCAAAATCTATGCCAGACCCAAAGGGCCTGGTATGGATTTTGGGGGGGACCCCATGCCCCTTTTTTTCTTAATTCTGTCATAGGGTTCCCCTTAATCACTTAAATGCACTGTATTATATACTCTGCACTGACTGCACTGTATATATATATTACAACATGAAATGGACCTGAAGTGTGCCCTGGTCTGATGGTCGGTATACCAAAATAAGGGGGCAAGAACATTCAGGTAGGGGTATAGTTTTATTAGTTTTAGCTTTATTTATTGAGCAAGTTTGGTGAATGCTTGTGCCACTTCCACCTAAGGAGTGGGGACGTACCGGACGAGGTAGGCAGAGTTTCACCTGCTAAGTCTCTTAATGAAGTGTAAATGTATGGCAGTGATTCCGCGCTTAGGAATAAGAGACAAGTGGAAGGGACTGCTGCCCCCCTATAAATGAGGATCACCTAGGTGAAATCCAAAAATGGTTAGAATTCTACTCTTAATGAAGTGGTCTGGGACCCATGCCGAAATGCTGCCAAGGCTGCCCCAATACTAAAGAGTGACCGGAGTACTGACTGAGGTCGAGGTGTAGTAAAGTAGAAGAACCCCCAGGTGTTTGATGAACTGGCAGGCACTCAAGGGTTTGCCCGAAAAGGTAATAGGGGACTAGAGTTTGAGTGTTCCGGTAGGAGTGACAGTAGGCGGTCGAGTATGGTTCCTGGACACCGGACGTTGTTTATTTTATAGAGATGGATGTCTTACCTGGAGCTTGATTGCTGGGTTTTAGACACTGCAAGGTGGAGGATGAAATGGTGTTGGCAGCGAGCCAACTACACAGAACTTGGCCTGCGGGATTGCTGCGGGTGAACTCGCTGGGCCGCCAGAACCCGTAGTAGGCTAAGTAAATGGCTGCTTGTATGAGCAAACTGGGGAGAAAGCCAAATGGCGAACTGGTTAAGATAGTAGACATGTCCCAGAAGATGGCAGCCTGGAATGAACGTACAGTGGACATTAAACTGGTGTTGCCAAGATAATTACACCAGCCTGCGCAGGAAGGACATAACAGAGCGATACGGACCTGGTTTCATCAAGAAGATCGCCTCGGACCGAATGTCGGTGGCGAAAGCCACGGCCTGTCCTGTCCAGATAAGACCCTAGAGTTGAGCGGCTGCCATGACCGGGTGTAGCTTGAAGAGGGAGGAAGTCCGGGTAAACCCGGGGTTTAGGAGTGTCTCTGGAGGCCATGCTCTTGTAAACCAATGGTGGCCAAAAATTGCAGCGATGCCTGTGGAGGCTGTGGCATCTGTCACTACCTGGGGTGATAAGGGAGAAGATGGCATAATCATTGATATACCGATCCACGTAGTACGGAACCTTCCAAAATTGATAGGTCCTCATTCTCAGGAAAGACTGCAGCTACTTCTTAGCACACACCCGTGTATGGGTGAAGTTTTGGGGAACTGGCCTGATGCGGGTCAGCTTGTCAAGGGGGAGGCTGGCCTGCGTGGAGTTGTTAGTTCGGAAGAGGTTATTGTAGACCTCGGTTCCGGATTGTTGAGTTTTAGAGACTGCAAGCTGAGGGACGTAATGGTTTTATCAGCGAGTCAAGTGGTGTCTACATAGTAGCTGGCTGCCAGTGCCAGTAAAGTGAATTTGTTAGGCCGTAGAAAACCACAGAGGGCCAGGTAGATGGCTGCTTGGATGACTAGACTAGGGAATGTCTGAGGTTTTTGACATGTCCCTAAAGATGGCAGTTGTGATGGGCAAGCGTTTGCCGTTAGCTATGGGCTGATGCTTCTGGATGCCACGTAGAAGGGATCTTACTGTATGGGCCGTAAACACAGACGACTCTCTGGGGTCCTGTAAGGACAGGAAATGCTGGATGCTGGCTAGGTATAGCCTGATAGTGTTATGAGAAGGAGCCAGCTGTGTGTGGCAATACGATACCTAGTGCGGGATGGAACCTGAACTCAACTGACCTAAGCGAGAAATGATACAGAAAATGATGAGTGGCTCGTATGAAGATGCCACTAGAGACAACTGGCCGATTAAGTGCCACTGAAGAATGATGTGTGACTAATTGTGTGCCACTAGGTATGTGTTTGTACTGATTGCAAGAAGTCATGCTAAGATGCGAGCCCTGCAATGATTGCAAGAGTTGTGCTTAAATACGTGCTTGCAACAATTGCAAGGGAGTTTGTGTAAATGGAGATGTATTTGCAGTGACTGCGAGAAGTCCCTATTACTGCATGTGCTTGCACGGACTGCAAGGAGTTATGCTTGGATGCGTGTTTGCAAAGATTACAAGAAGTTATGTTTGGATGCGTGCTTGCAATGATTGCAAGAAGTTATGCTTGGATGTGTCCTTGCAACAATTGCAAGAAGTTGTGACTGGATGCGTGCTTGCAATGATTGCAAAAAGTTATGCTTGGATGCATGCTTGCAACGTTTGCAAGAAGTTATGCTAAGATGCATGTCTTGTAATGATTGTAAGAGTTGTGCTTAAATGTGTGCTTACAACGATTGCAAGGGAGTTTATGGCGCTGGGGATGTGTTTGTAGTGACTGTGAAAAGTTTGTATTACTGCATGTGCTTGCAAAGACTGCAAGAATTATGCTTGGATGTGTGCTTGCAACGATTGCAAGAAGTTGTAATTGGATGCGTACTTGCAACGATTGCAAGAAGTTATGCTTGAACGCATGCCTGCAATGTTTGCAAGAAGTTTATGATTGGATGCGTGTTTGCAATGATTGCAAGAAATTGTGCTTGGGTTGCTTGCAACGATTGCAAGAAGTTATGTTTGGGTGCGTATTTGCAACGATTGCAAGAAGTTGTGATGGGATGTGTGCTTGCAACAATTGAAAGAAGTTATGTTTCGATGTATGCTTGCAACGAATGCAAGAAGTTTATGCTTGGATGCGTACTTGCAACGATTGCGGGAAGTTGTGCTTGGATGTGTGCTTGCAACAATTGCAAGAAGTTATGTTTGGATGCGTACTTGCAACGATTGCAAGAAGTTGTGCTTGGATGTGTGCTTGCAACGATTGCAAGAAGTTGTGCTTGGATGTGTGCTTGCAACAATTGCAAGAAGTTATGTTTGGATGCGTACTTGCAATGATTGCAAGAAGTTGTGCTTGGATGTGTGCTTGCAACGATTGCGGGAAGTTGTGCTTGGAGGCGTGCTTGCAATGATTGCAAGAAGCTGTGATTCGATGCGTGCCTGCAATGATTGCAAGAAGTTGTGCTTGAATGTGTATGAAATTTAATCCAATATGAATCGGTTGTAAAGTGTACGAAATGAATCCGATACGAATCGGTTGTATGAAATTAATCTGATACGACCCGATTGTAGAGTGTATGAAAATTAATCCAATATAAAATCGGACTGTGGAGAGTATGAATATGGATCCGATATGGATCGCTGTGCCACCGACGCGACTAGATTTGAATTGAACTGTAGCGTGTATGAAATTAAACCGATACGAATCATTCTTATGTTGTATACAATGAATCCTGATATGAATCGGTTTGTAAAGTGTATGAAATGAAACCAACATGAATCGGATTGTGTGACTATGAGGGGGGATAGTAGTGAGGCAAAGGTTTTAACGAATGAATCGGGGCCATGACTGAACTTCGAAGGAAGACGGGGTGTGGCTTTTTTTTTTTTTTTTTAACTTGTCTGACCTAGAGGAAAATGACAGATGACAACCGGTGAAGGGTTTGACTACCTGACTTGAAAAGTGACTTGTAACGTGTTTAAGCGACAGGTGCATGAAATTAAATAAAATGAGTGAAATGTTTATGCCATGATAGAGGCACGAATCGGTGTGCCGTGAATTGCGCCAATGAGGCCACGCCAACTGGGGCTTGCCGGGATGAATCGATGCCTGACGGATGCCCTAGACTTGAATCGGGGCACGGCATGTGACAATGAAATGAATAAAATGTTTGCCTTAGAGTGAAATGAATGAAAATGTTTCACCATGACAGAGGCACGAATCGGTTGTGCCGCAGCTGCGACTGACAGCGAACCGGACTCTGGAGCATGTACTGAAATGAGGCAAAAGGAAAAACACTAGTGCACACCGGAACAATCGGTGCATTACGGATGCGACTGGATTTAAATCGGAGTGCGGCATGTAACAGTGAAATGTTTGCCCTGACAGAGGCACGAATCGGTCATGCCGCGACTGCAACTGACAGCGAACCAAGCTCTGATGCAGGTGTTGGATGAGGCCGAAACATTTTATTTATTTATTTATCTATTTATACTACTTTTTTTTTTTTTTTTCCTTTTTCTTTTTTTCTTTTTTTTCTCGACTGCGACAAAAGACGAGTCGGACTGTGGAGCACAAAATGAAATGAGGCCAAGACAACTAAGGGCGCGCCGGGATGAATCGGTGCATCTCGGATGCTACTGGATTCGAATCGGGGTGCGGTATGTGACAGTGAAATGAGTGAAATGATGAAATGAATGAAATTATTTGTCATGGTAGAGGCACGTACCATGACAGAGGCACGTATCGGTCATGCCGCGACTGCGACTGACAACGAACCGGACTCTGGAGCATGTACTGAAATGTGGTCGAAAATACCTGGGGCACGCCGGAACAAATCGTTGCATCATGGATGTGACTGGATTCGAATCGGAACGTGATACGTGACAGTGAAATGATTTCCCATGACAGAGGCACGAATCGGTGAGCCGCAAACTGCGACTGACAACGAACCGGACTCTGGAGCATGTACTGAAATGAGGCCGAAAAAATAACTGGGGCACGGCAGAACGAATCGGTGCATCACGGATGCGACTGGATTCGAATCGGGACGTGACAGTGAAATGATTTCCCATGACAGAGGCACGAATCGGTGAGCCGCAAACTGCGACTGACAACGACCGAACTCTGGAGCATGTACTGAAATGAGGCCAAATAACAACTGGGGCACACCGGGACGAATCGGTGCATCACAGATGCGACTAGATTTGAATTGGAGCGCGGTACATGATGGTGAAATGAGTGAAATGAGTGAAATGATTGAAATGATAAACCATGACAGAGGCACGAATCTGTGTGCCGTAATTGCGACTGATAACGAACAGGACTGTGGAGCATGGTATAAAACATGAGACAAGAACAAGTGAGACGCGGCTGGACAAACAGATGCGAAGCGGGCGCAACTGGATTCGAATCAGAGTGAGGTACGTAAAAATGAATAAAAATGTATTAGAAATGATAGAGGCACGAATCGGTGGCTGAGTGCTACAGGTACGTGCAGGGTTTCTTAACG
Source organism: Lithobates septentrionalis (assembly GCA_037952835.1). Taxonomy (NCBI): domain Eukaryota; kingdom Metazoa; phylum Chordata; class Amphibia; order Anura; family Ranidae; genus Lithobates; species Lithobates septentrionalis. Next base: position 7,820,881 of record JBBDGP010000295.1, read on the forward strand.
AATGATTCGTAAGTTCCGTATCGGGGTTTGAGCGACACGCGGTATCTAGCAAATGGTGATACATGAAATGGAGAAATGTCAACGAAACCCTACCTGTGACAGCCGAGCCAGACACGTCTGTACAAAAACTACGAACGGGAACGGAAGCCTCTCAGAAACTGCGAACGGGAACCGAAAGCCGCTGAAATTTCGAACGCGCAACTCACGCACGCCAACGAGTTGGAAGAGTCGGCCTAGTGACGTAACGTACCGCGCACAGGAAACCGACAAAGACCACAGGCGAGCGGGCTGGTTAAATACTCCCGGGCTCCTCCCATAAATTCAGGCCACCATACTGGCCTTCCTACACAGGCTTCAAACATAAAGATATAAAATTTAAATTTTTTGTGAAGAATCACCAACAGGTGGGACACAATTGTGAAGTGGAACGAAATCTATTGGATATTTTAAACTTTTTTAGCAAATAATAAACTGAAAAGTGGTGCGTGCATAATTATTCGGACCCTTTACTTTCAGTGCAGAAAACTCACTCCAGAAGTTCAGCGAGAATCTCTGAATGATCCAATGTTGTCCTAAATGACTGATGGTGATAAATAGAATCCACCTGTGTGTAATCAAGTCTCTGTATAAATGCACCTGCTCTGTGATAGTCTCAGGGTTCTGTTGAAAGCGCAGAGAGCATCATGAAGACCAAGGAACACACCAGGCAGGTCCGTAATACTGTTGTGGAGAAGTTTAAAGCCGGATTTGGATACAAAAAGATTTCCCAAGCTTTAAACATCCCAAGGAGCACTGTGCAAGCGATCATTTTGAAATGGAAGGAGTATCAGACCACTGCAAATCTACCAAGACCTGGCTGTCCCTCTAAACTTTCAGCTCAGACAAGGAGAAGACTGATCAGAGATGCAGCCAAGAGGCCCATGATCACTCTGGATGAACTGCAGAGAACTACAGCTGAGGTGGGAGAGTCTGTCCATAGGACAACAATCAGTCGTACACTGCACAAATCTGGCCTTTATGGAAGAGTGGCAAGAAGAAAGCCATTTCTCAAAGATATCCATAAAAAGTCTCGTCTAAAGTTTGCCACAAGCCACCTGGGAGACACACCAAACATGTGGAAGAAGGTGCTCTGGTCCGATGAAACCAAAATCGAACTTTTTGGCCACAATGCAAAACGATATGTTTGGCGTAAAAGCAACACAGCTCATCACACTCAACACACCATCCCCACTGTCAAACATGGTGGTGGCAGCATCATGGTTTGGGCCTGCTTTTCTTCAGCAGGGACAGGGAAGATGGTTAAAATTGAGGGGAAGATGGATGCAGCCAAATACAGGACCATTCTGGATGAAAACCTGTTGGAGTCTGCAAAAGACCTGAAACTGGGACGGAGATTTATCTTCCAAGAAGACAATGATCCCAAACATACAGCAAAATCTACAAAGGAATGGTTCACAAATAAACGTATCCAGGTGTTAGAATGGCCAAGTCAAAGTCCAGACCTGACCCAATCGAGAATCTGTGGAAAGAGCTGAAAACTGCTGTTCACAAATGCTCTCCATCCAACCTCACTGAGCTCGAGCTGTTTTGCAAGGAAGAATGGGCAAGAATTTCAGTCTCTCAATGTGCAAAACTGATAGAGACATACCCCAAGCGACTTGCAGCTGTAATCGCAGCAAAAGATGGCTCTACAAAGTATTAACGCAAGGGGGCCGAATAATTTTGCACGCCCCACTTTTCATTTTTTTATTAGTTAAAAAAGTTTCAACAATCCAATAGATTTCGTTCCACTTCACAATTGTGTCCCACTTGTTGGTGATTCTTCACAAAAAATAAAAATTTTATATCTTTATGTTTGAAGCCTGAAATGTGGCAAAAGGTTGAAAAGTTCAAGGGAGCCGAATACTTTCGCAAGGCACTGTATATACAGGCAGGCCCCTAGTTACAAACATCCGACTTACCAACGACTCCTACTTACAAATGGAGAGAGACAACAGGAAGTGAGAGGAAATCTACCCCTAGGAAGGGAAATTCACTCCTTTAAGAGTTATTATGGGAAATATGTACCTCCACTGATGCTTTCACCAATCCTAGTTTCCGCAACAACCCAAAATTTTCAAAATCCAATTGTCATTGGGACAGAAAGTGAGGTGAAATCTTCTGAACAGGGGCACAGAGAGCAAAACAAATGTTACAGGGTGTGTACACTTCCCTATGCTATCCAAATAGCTTAAAAATAATTTTTTTGGCTGGAGCTACACTTAAAAAAATGTACCTGATCCGACTTACAAACAGATTCAACTTAAGAACAAACCTACAGACCCTATCTTGTTTGTAACCCGGGGACCGCCTGTATATATACTTCACAGTATATATATATTAATACGTTGCCTGCACTGTATTTATATTCTACACTGACTGCACTGTATATATACTGTATATACAGTATATATTTTATAATATAATAATATATATAATATATATAATATAAATATAACGGTATATATATACTAAACTGCCTCCATGCCACTAACTAACCTGCCTAATCTAGCTCATGTTCTCTCAATCTCCTCCACGTAACACTACACAGGGCCGCCGTGTAAGCAGCATTATATAGTGTGGGGCGTGCCTTTGGCCAATCATGGCTCTCTCAGCAGATTGCGCTGTGACTCAGCAGATCGCGCTGTGATTGGCCAAAGCATGCAGGTCAGGGGCATGCTTTGGCCAATCAGCAGCCGTCAATGCACTGCGATCTTGCAGTGCATTATGGGGCGCTCCATGGAACGCCCCATATGTTCGGTTCGTCTGCGGACAAATGAACATCAGGGCCATCCCTACATGTTACATGCTGTACAATAATGTAGCACCACCCCTGTAGGAGTTGCTGATGTCAGGGTTCCCCACTGCTGTACAGCCAGTCACACAACATTAGGAGTGAGCAGCATATCACAGAACATTCTGCTTCCTTCTGGCCACTGATCCCAGTTCCATTGCTTGCAGAAGCCGCTAGCCCGCCTGGCTGCCAACTGCCGAACCTGGCTGCTTTCCTCTTCCTAGTCCTCCTTGCTGACGTGCACATGGAGCTTCCCTGGGGCAAGGTTTGATGAAGACTTGGCTCACTACTGTTACAGCTTGTAGTCTCTCCTCTTGTCTGCCCCTGCACCGTGCTAATCTACTCACTGTCTCTCCTTGCTCTCTCCAGCTTGACTCCCTCCAACCTCTTGTGGGATCCTTCCAGGTCAGCCTCCTGAGCTCCAGCCCAAGGTAACCCCCCCAGGGGCGTCCTAGTAGCATCATGGGCCCCTGGGCAAAGTAATGCTCTGGGGCCCCTACAATGGATGAGTGAAGGTAAAAAGACATCAAGTAGGTAGGAGGCAGACAAGCGGAGCTTTCCCTTTTGAGTGGAGCTCCACATTAACTACATGAACAATCATTCTGTACAGCAAAGAAACAGTGGGAAAATACTAAAGTAACAAAGCTATCCTGTGCATATAATATATCTGCTAGATTGATGCCTCCCCAGCTATTTGGCCGCTCTACACCCTAGATATCCCCCCAGCACTCTGACCCCTCTACACCCTAGATATCCCCCAGCACTCTGAACCCTCTACAGCCCAGATATCCCCCTAGCACTCTGACCCCTCTACACCCTAGATATCCCCCCAGCACTCTGACCCCTCTACATCTCAGATATCCCCCCAGCACTCTGACCACTCCACACCCCAGATATCCCCCCAGCACTCTGACCCCTCTACACCCTAGATATCCCCCCAGCAATCTGACCCCTCTACATCCCAGATATCCCCACAGCACTCTGACCCCTCTACACCCCAGATATTCCCCCAGTACTGTGACCCCTCTACATCCTAGATATCCCCCCAGCACTCTGACCCCTCTACACCCCAGATATCCCCCCAGCACTCTGACCCCTCTACACCCCAGATATCCTCCTAGCACTCTGACCCCTCTATACCCTAGGTATCCCCCCAGCACTCTGACCCCTCTACATCTCAGATATCCTCCAACACTCTGACCCCTCTACACCCAGATATCCCCTCAGCACTCTGATCCTTCTACACCCCAGATACTCCCCCAGCACTCTGACCCCTCTACATCCCAGATATCCCCCCCAGCACTCTGACCCCTCTACACACCAGATATACCCCCAAAACTCTGACCACTCTACACCCCAAATATCCCCCCAGCACTCTGACCCCTCTACACCCCAGAGATCCCACCAGCACTCTGACCCCTCTACACCCTAGGTATCCCCCCAGCACTCTGACCCCTCTACATCTCAGATATCCTCCAACACTCTGACCCCTCTACACCCAGATATCCCCTCAGCACTCTGACCCCTCTACACCCCAGATTTCCCCCCCAGCACTCTGACCCCTCAACACCCCAGATAACCCCCAGCACTCTGAACCCTCTACAGCCCAGATATCCCCCTAGCACTCTGACCCCTCTACACCCTAGATATCCCCCCAGCACTCTGACCCCTCTACATCTCAGATATCCCCCCAGCACTCTGACCCCTCCACACCCCAGATATCCCCCCAGCACTCTGACCCCTCTACATCCTAGATATCCCCCCACCACTCTGACCCCTCTACATCCCAGATATCCCCACAGCACTCTGACCCCTCTACACCCCAGATATTCCCCCAGTACTCTGACCCCTCTACATCCTAGATATCCCCCAAGCACTCTGACCCCTCTACACTCCAGATATCCTCCTAGCACTCTGACCCCTCTACACCCTAGGTATCCCCCCAGCACTCTGACCCCTCTACATCTCAGATATCCTCCAACACTCTGACCCCTCTATACCCAGATATCCCCTCAGCACTCTGATCCCTCTACACCCCAGATACCCCCCAGCACTCTGACCCCTCTACATCCCAGATATCCCCCCCCAGCACTCTGACCCCTCTACACACCAGATATCCCCCCCGTACTCTGACCCCTCTACACCCCAAATATCCCCCCAGCACTCTGACCCCTCTACAACCCAGATATCCCCCAGCACTCTGACCCCTCTACACCCCAGATATCCCCCCCAGCTCTCTGACCCCTTTACACCCTAGATATCCCCCCTATCACTCTGACCCCTCTACATCTCAGATATCCCCCCAGCACTCTGACCCCTCTACACCCCAGATATCCCCCCAGCACTCTGACCCCTCTACACCCCAGATATCCCCCTAACACTCTGACCCCTCTACACCCTAGATATCCCCCCAGAACTCTAACCCCTATTCATCCCAGATATCCCCCAGCACTCTGACCCCTCTACACCCCAGATATTCCCCCAGCACTCTGACCCCTCTACATTCTAGATATCCCCCCAGCACTCTGACCCCTCTACACCCCAGATATCCCCCCAGCACTCTGACCCCTCTACACCCCAGATATCCTCCTAGCACTCTGAACCCTCTACACCCTAGGTATCCCCCCAGCACTCTGACCCCTCTACATCCCAGATATCCCCCCAGCACTCTGACCCCTCTACACCCCAGATATCCCCTCAGCACTCTGATTCCTCTACACCCCAGATATCCGCCCAGCACTCTGACCCATCTACATCCCAGATATCCACCCAGCACTCTGATACCTCTACACCCCAGATATCCCCCAGGCCCTCTGACCCCTCTACACCCCAGATATCCCCCCAGCACTCTGACCCCTCTACACCCCAGATATCCCCCCAGCACTCTGACCCCTTTACACCCTAGATATCCCCCCAGCACTCTGACCCCTCTACACTCTAGATATTCCCCCCCCAGCACTGTTACCATATACCATAAGATACCCCTTGTATTGTGACCCCACTACAACCCTGATGACAGTGTTGCTTCTTTACATTCCTGATACCTCTAGCATTATAGTCACCCACGCTACCCCAAGCATTGCTACCCCCTATACACCCCAGATGCCCCCTTAGCATTGTTTTCCCTCATACACCCTTGATATACCCCAGCACCATTATTCCATCCATGGAGTACCCCCTTTTCCAGTGGAGATACAGTGCATGTAAACTTTTGGCTATGTGCCCACCTCCAGCACTGGACTCACTTATAGCAATCAAGCAGGCAGAAGGAGGGGCAGAGGAGGGAGCATCCCTCTGGGCATTCCAAGCACTTCGGTCAGCTGGGCTCACCATGACACTATCCACAATGCTACTTCCGCAGGTGGGCTCTCAGTGCTGCCGACTCAGCAGCTCCCACTCCAGCTCCTACCCCGCAGCCTCTGAGTCCCGAGCATTCAAGCTGCATTGGGCGGGGCAGAGCATCACTGGAGCTCCTGCCCTGCCCCTCCCTGCTAGCTGTGAAATAATAGGTATCGTTCTGCACAGCACAGCGCACCGCTGCAAGCCTGCCTCCCCTGTGTATCCATCACTCTCAGTGCCATCATGGGGCCCCCAATTTTGGGGCAGCATGGGCTCAAGGACCAACTGCTTTGGGGAAAGTGCAGGGCCCCCCCATGCAGCTGGGGCCCCTAGGCAGTGCCCAGGTATGCCCACTCATTGAGACAACAATGCCGCCCCGCTAAGGGGTCCCTCAAGGGCTGCCGACAGCCTCCCTCAGCACTGCTTCTCCATCTTTCACCCGACTCCCCTGCTGCCATGGCTCATGTCTATTTAAGGGCTTCTTTAGCTCCATGCCAGGCCCCCAACCTAGGGGTTGGCTAAAGGCCCCCAAACATTCAAGAAAACCCCTCCTAGGTCCCGCCCACTATTTTCTAGAATGTTCTTCAACATTTTAGAAACAAGGGGAGGCAGCAGAGAGCTGCCAGGTTGAGTCATCCAGCCCTGGCCTCTAATAACCCTGACCCAGATTCTGTAACTCGGGTTTAGCCCTGGGACAAACTATAGTTTAACTCTCACTTCTAGTAGCACACACTACAATAATATCAGTCCCTGTCTTCAAGAACTTACAATCTAGGTCCCTACCCTACATGTGAACATGAGAACCTATTTAGGCAGGAGCCAATGAACCTACCATTTTGTCCTTGGAGTGTGAAAGAAAACCAAAGTACACAAAAAAACCAATGCAAGCACAGGGGGGAAATGCAAACTCCATGCAGATAGTGTACTGGTAGGATTAAAACCAATGACCCCAATGCTGCAAAAGCAGAAGTGCTAACCATTAAGCCATTGTATTGCCCATTATTCTGCTCTCTCCTACTGTTTGTGTGAGGGATGACAGAGACTGATACCAAGATGTTTTCAGGTACTTATACTCTATGCAAATAAAAATACATTTAATAATTTAATGAATCCATAATTGTGTTAACTGGTGCTTTTTATAGCTGCCTGGAATTCAGCTTGAAAAACAGATCGATTATCATATTAAATCAAATACCAAGAAGTTTTAAATGTATGTAAAATGCATACCTCCTTAACAAAAATCAATTTTTATAAGGTGGACAAGATCAAATCTGGTTGAGAAACGTTATTGATGTGGTATGTCTAGATTTTGCAAAAGCATTTTATAGTTGTCCTTATAACAGCCTGGTACAGGCTTTCATCATGTAAGGATTCTTCTTCTTCTTATTATTATTATACAGGATTTATATAGCGCCAACAGTTTGCACAGCGCTTTACAACATGAGGGCAGACAGTACACTTACAATACAAATCAATACAGGAGGGATCAGAGGGCCCTGCTCGTTAGAGCTTACAATCTAGAAGGGAAGGTCAAGTGGAAACAAAAGGTAATAACTGTGGGGGGTGAGCTGATGGAGAAAATGAAAAAACAGTTGTTAGGTGTGGGTAGGGTAGGCTTCTCTGAAGAGAAGGGTTTTCAGGGATCGTCTAAAAGCTAACAGAGTAGGAGATAAGCGGACAGATTGGGGTAGCGCATTGCATAGGATTGGAGAGGCTTTGGAAAAGTCCTGGAGGCGAGCATGGGAGGAGGTGACGAGGGAGCTAGAGAGCAGAAGGACTTGAGAGGAACAAAGAGAATGAGTAGGTTGGCATTTAGAGACTAGGCTAGTGATGTAGCTGGGGGCTAAATTGTGGATGGCTTTGTACGTAGTTGTTAGTATTTTTAATTTAATTCTGTGTCCGAGCGGAAGACAGTGGATTGACATAGAGGGGTAGCAGAGACAGAGCGATTGGTAAGGTGGATGAGTCTGGCAGCAGGATTCATGATGGATTGAAGAGGTGGTAGACTATGTAGAGGTAAGTCAATGAGAAGGGAGTTGCAGTAGTCAAGGCAAAAGATGATCAGTGAGTGAATTAATAGCTTTGTTGTGTCATTGGTTAGAAAGGGGCGTATTTTGCAGATGTTGCGGAGGTTGAGGTGGCAGGATTTGGACAGTGATTGGACGTGGTGCTTAAAGGAGAGTTCAGAGTCCAGGACTACACCTAGAACCTTGGCATGTGGGGATGGGCTTATAGTTGTGCCATCGATTTTGACAGAGAGATCAGGGAAGGGGCATATTAGGGGAGGAAAAATTATAAGTTTGGTTTTGGATAGATTGAGTTTGAGGAAGTGTTGTGACATCCAGACTGATATGTCTGATAGTAACTTAGTGATACATGAGGAGACAGAGGGAGTGAGCTGAGGGGGAGAGAAATAGATTTGGGTGTCGTCAGCATAGAGGTTTTATTGGAAGCATGGGAGGCTATCAGCTGACCCAGGGAGGAGGTGTAGATTGAAAATAGGAGAGGTCCAAGAACAGAACCTTAGGGGACCCCAACCGAGAGAGGAAGAGGAGAGGAGGAAGTGGAGTTGTAAGAAACGCTAAAGGTGCAGTTGGATAAGTAGGAAGAGAACCAGCGAAGAGTACAGTCACGGAGACCAAAGACGTGGAGTTTTCTGAGGAGGAGGAGGTTGTCAACCATATCAAAGGCAGCAGAGAGGTCCAGGAGTAGGAGTACAGAATAGTGTCAATTGGTTTTGACCATTAGTAGATCGTTTGTTAGTTTTAGGAGAGCAGTTTCTGTGGAGTGTTGAGGACGAAATCCAGACTGAAGGGGATCAAGAAGGCTATTATCAGTGAGGTGGACGCTCAGTCGGTTGTAGACCAGGTGTTCAAGGAGTTTGGATAATAAGGGGAGCAAGGAGATGGGGCGTAGGTTGTTAAGATTGGATGGGTCCATTGAGGGCTTTTTAAGTATGGGTCTGACAAGTGCATGTTTTAGAGAGTTGGGGAAGATGCCAGAAGAGAGGGAGAGATTGAAGATGTGGGTTAGAGAGTGTAGCATAGAGCCAGAGGGTGAACGTAGCATTTGTGAGGGAACAGGATCCAGAGGACAGGTGGTAACGTGGACATTAGCAAGTAGTTTAGCAACCTCGTCTATAGTGGTGGGGTTGAAAGAGGGAAGTAATGATTGTACCTGTGGGCATGCAGTGTAATGCGTGGAGGGTATCAGAACAGTAGAGATCTCCTCGCGAATTGTATCAATCTTCTGATACAAAATATTGAAGTGATTGGCGATCTCCTGGGCAGTGAGTGAGTTGGTGGGTGGAGGTGGTGGACGAAGTAGAGAGTTGAAGGTAGAGAAGAGTTGACGGGGACAGGATGATAAGTTGCTAATAAGAGTGATAAAATAGGTCTGCCTGGTCTGTGAGGAGGCTGAAATTGTATTTTTGGAGGGCAGATTTATATTGGTTGAAATCTCTCTGAGACTTATGCCCCGTACACACGGTCGGACATTGATCGGACATTCCGACAACAAAATCCTAGGATTTTTTTCGACGGATGTTGGCTCAAACTTGTCTTGCATACACACGGTCACACAAAGTTGTCGGAAAATCCGATCATTCTGAACGCGGTGACGTAAAACACATACGTCGGGACTATAAACGGGGCAGTAGCCAATAGCTGTCATCTCTTTATTTATTCTGAGCATGCGTGGATTTGTGTACACACGATCGGAAATTCCGACAACAGATTTTGTTGTCGGAAAATTTTATAGCCTGCTCTCAAACTTTGTGTGTCGGAAAATCCAATGGAAAATGTGTGATGGAGCCTACACACGGTCAGAATTTCCGACAACAAGGTCCTATCACACATTTTCCGTCGGAAAATCCGACCGTGTGTACGGGCCATTAGTCTTACACCACAGGCGCTCATGAGCACAACTACGTTTTTTCAGACTTCTAGTATCATCTGTTTGCCAAGGTTGAAGTGGTCGGGGCCTGATTTTGTGTGTAATGAGTCCAGTGAGGCTAGAAGTGAGGCATTGTAGACAGAAGTGGCTAGGTTGGTGCAGGATAGGGGTGAGATTTTGTCTTAGAGGTTGTCGATAACAGAGTAGAGAACAGAAGGGATGAGATGACATATGTTTCTGCAGGGAACTTTTAGGTGGTTGGAGGGAGAGGAGGTGGAGGAGAGGGAGAGAGTGAAACTAATAAGGTGGTGATCAGAGAGAGGGAATGGATATTTAGGGAGATTGCATGGAGTGCAAAGGTGAGAGAAAACGAGGTCAAGGGTATTGCCTTCGGAGTGAGTAGGAGCATGTATCCACTGCTTCGGGTCAAAGGAGGATGTTAGGCTGAGAAGTTTGTAAGTGGCAGGAGTGTTCGTATTAATAGGGATGTTGAAGTCCCTGAGAATGATTGTGGGGATTTCAGAAGAAAGAAAGTAGGGTAGCCAGGCAGAGAAGTCACCGAGAAAGGTTGATACTGGTCCAGGGGGCCTGTAGATCACAGCTATCCTTAGAGAAACTGGAGTGAAAAGACAAATGCAGTGTACTTCGAAAGAGGAGAGTGACAGAGAGGGAGGTGGGTGAAGTACCTGAAAGGTGCTATGTGGGGCTAGAAGGATTGGGACACCTCCTCCCTTACGTCCACTGGATCTGGGGGAGTGAGTCCAGAGAAGACCACCATGGGATAGGGCAGCAGAAGACGCAGTGTCGGATTCCTTGAGCCAGGTTTCGGTAATGGCGAGTAGGTTAAATGAGTTGGCGATAAAGAGGTCGTGGAGAGAGGTGAGTTTGTTGCAGACAGAGTGGGAGTTCCAAAGGGCACAAGAGAAAGGGAATCTGGTCTTGGGAAGAATAGAAATGGGAACTAGATTGTGTTGATTGCGGCTTCTACCAGAGGGTGCAGGGTGATGGGTGCATGGGGTACAGTTAAATGATGGAGGCCCAGGGTTTGGGGATATATCTCTAGAGGTTAGGAGAAGCAGAAGGGTGAGGGAGGTAATATGGGAGTGGGATTTATATGAAGGGACATTTCCCAGGGTCTTGGAGATTTTTAGTGTGTGTGGATTTAGAATTAGCAGGAGTTGGTGGGTGCAGTAATAAGGAGAGGACAGAAGTGAGGGTGATATATATATGCTGTGGGGGGGGGGAGAAGAGGGGTGAAGGAGAGATAGTTTAAGGATAGAGGACAGAGCTGTCAAAAGAAGTGGTAGAGAGTGCATGTTACAAGGAGAAAGAGGTGAAGGGGTAAACAAGGTCACCTGATGTCTGTGTGGTGTTTTTCAGAGTATTTTCTTTTGCTTTGTGCATTCGCTGAAGTGCAGAGTCAGAAGTGCTCCCACTTATAGAAAAAGCCCCACTTTGAGAAAGGGCCTCAGTTGCAAATGTGCCCCCTGCAAATGCTTCCCCCAAAAGAAGCTACTATACTGATAGGGGTGGATGGTGGGTGGATTTCAATTAGCAGTCAAGAGGTAATAAAGGTTGGCTGGTTAACAGGGCAAAATTCTTACTTCAGAAACAGACTAGCAAGAGGGCACTAAAGTTAAGGGGCCGTATTTCTGGGTAAGACAAGGGAGATAATAAAGCATTGTAATGTGGACAGGTCTACAGACAGTTAGCAAAAATAACATACCAGCAATTATTAAAGACACATAAGCAAAGCAGATAGCAGTGTTTCAGTTTTTGGGTGGAGATGGTTCAGTTAGCACATACCAGCAATTATTAAAGACACATAAGCAAAGCAGATAGCAGTGTTTCAGTTTTTGGGTGGAGATGGTTCAGTTAGCACATACCTGTAGAAAGTGTGCCCCCTGCCAAGGATGTAGGGATGAAGAATGTACTGTATATATCTCGTTAATAAAACACTGTCAGCTTGCTGATATTGAAAAAAGTGTCATTGTCCAAAATCCGCAATCCATTTATACTCATTTTCCACTTTAGCCTCTTTCACACTACGGATAGCGGGAACTTTCATTTTCACTTGCGATTTTGTTTCAGGATTCTCATGCGAAAATGCCTTGAAAATGTCATGAATAGGAAAGCCTATTAACTTGAATGGTGTGTGCGATTGTCACTTCGAAGAAGCTCAGGGACCAAATTTTTGCCCTGAGCCAGGAGTGATTTTGTACTTGCAGTTTCCCGGAATGCTTGAGAGTTTTGTCACTCGACAACTGTGGCAAATTCGTGCCACATTTGGGGTGCCATTCAAAATGAATGACACCCAAGACACGTCATGCATTTTGCCATGGTTTCAAATCACCCATATGTGAACGGGGCCTTAAAGTGACCCAGCACAGAGTCGTTTTGTATGTGAATGTATTCATATAATGAAATAAAAGAATATACTTACCTTTCTGGCAGCTCATTTGTTGAAAATCTGCCTCTTTGCTGCTCTCCAACATTTACAAGTATTTGACTGGTCGAGTGGTTCGAACAGGGCCGGTACAAGGGGGGGGGGGGGGGGCGGAAGGGGCGGATGCCCTGGGCGGGACCATTTAATGGAGGAAGAGGGGCGCAATAGAAGCGCCAGTGAACCAGTGTTGTAAAAATTCCTGCTACCTATGCAGAGTTTACAACACCGGCCGCGCGAAAATTAAGAATTTTTAACATGTGCCGAGTGCGCTCCTGCACCCGGCACAAGCCTGAGACCAGCCCCGCCCCGCCTCTCACTTCCCTATCAGGGTTTCTATGCTGCATTGGAGGATCTGCCCGTCAATCGCCGACAGCTGGCGCCTGACGGGTAGATCGAGATACATGCAGAGCAGCGCAGGAAGCATCTGTAATAAGTTCTCTCTCTCATGTCACGCTGCTCCCCGGCGGCCCCTCCTCTCTTCTCGTCCTTCCCTATTTGCTTGTGACATCATCTGGGATGGACGAGAAGAGAGGAGGGGCCGCCGGGGAGCAGCGTGACATGAGAGAGAGAACTTATTACAGATGCTTCCAGCGCTGCTCTGCATGCAGGCTAGTAAACAATGTGCCACACTTAATGTGCCATGTGCCCTATGATGTGCCCTAATGTGCCCCATGATGTGCCCTGATGTGCCCCATGATGTGTCCTGACGTGCCCTGACGTGCCCCATGATGTGCCCTGATGTGCCGCATGATGTGCCCTGACGTGTCCCATAATGTGCCCTGACGTGCCCTATAATGTGCCCTGACGTGCCCCATGATGTGCCCTGACGTGCCTCATGATGTGCCCTGACGTGCCCCATGATGTGCCCCATGATGTACCCTGATGTGCCCCATCATGTGCCATTATGTGCCCTGATGTGCCATATGCCCCTGTGCCCTGATGTTCTCCGTGCCCTGATGTGCTCCGTGCCCTGAGGTGCCCCGTGCCCTGATGTGCCATGTGCCCTGATGTGCCCCGTGCCCTGATGTGCCATGTGCCCTGATGTGCCCCGTGCCCTGATGTGCCATGTGCCCTGATGTGCTCCTTACCCTGATGTGCCCCGTGCCCTGATGTGCTCCGTGCCCTGATGTGCTCCATGCCCTTATGTGCTATGTGCCCTGATGTGTCCTGTACCCTGATGTGTTGTGCCCTGATGTGCTCTGTACCCTGATGTGCTCTGTACCCTGATGTGCCCCGTGCCCTGATGTGCTATGTGCCCCATGCCCTGATGTGCTCTGTACCCTGATGTGCCCCGTGCCCTGATGTGCTATGTGCCCCGTCCCCTGATGTGCTATGTGCCCTAATGTGCTATGTGCCCTGATGTCCTTTTTTCCCCCGATGTGCCTTGTGTCCCGATGTGCCTTAATGTCGCATGCCCCGATGTACTGTGACCTGATGTGCTGGGCTCTGTACCCTGATGTGCTGTGCCCTGATGTGCTGTACCCTGATGCAGCCTGGTGTGCTGTACCCTGATGTGCTGGGCTCTGTACCCTGATGTACTGTGACCTGTGCCCTGATGTGCTGTGCCCTGATGTGCAGTGCCCTGATGTGCTGTGCCCTGATGTACTGTGACCTGTGCCCTGATGTGCTGTGCCCTGATGTACTGTGACCTGTGCCCTGATGTGCTGTGCCCTGATGTGCCCTGATGTGTAGTGCCCTGATGTGCTGTGCCCTGATGTACTGTGACCTGTGCCCTGATGTGCTGTGCCCTGATGTGCTGTGCCCTGATGTGCCCTGATGTGCAGTGCCCTGATGTGCTGTTCCCTGATGTACTGTGACCTGTGCCCTGATGTGCTGTGTCCTGTCGCTCCGATGAGAACGGTGTCATTGTACTGAATGGGGCGTGACAAGTTTCCCCAGTGTGAACCGCGCCTAAGTCACTGATCGCCGCCAATACTAGTATTTAACAAATTCCCAGTATAGATCCCATCGTCTGTAGGCGTTGTAGCTTTCACAGCGGCGGGGGGGGGGGCACAGTTTTCCATCTTTGCCCTGCGATGCATACTAGCACATTATAGCTTTACCTTGCAGGGAGAAAAAAAAAACACTTTAAGTGAACTGTGCAAGGATGCATTTGTCCCCCCTGACTAGTTTGCACTCACACTGGATTGTAAGGAAGTGGTCCCCGGAGCACTTACAAGTGTTCCTGGGCATATTCCCCTGTTAACCAGGCCAGCAATCCCCATTTCATTACATAGTTCTCTATGGAGAAAACTGTACTCTGTTCCAAGTGGTCCCAGGCGTGGTTTGATTAACCGGTGCCAGGCATTGTCTGGAGCACACACACTACACAAACAAACCAGTCCAAGGGTCTGAACCACACCCAAGACCAGTTCAAAGTGCTAGTGTGAGTGCAACAAAGATTCCATTCCAGTGGTGGCTGGTGCTCAAAATGTTTAGGGGAGCGCAAACAAACTGAAAAATTCTGAAAATACTTTAAAAAAAAAAAACATCAATTGCAGCCTCACTGTGCCTATCAAATTCAGCCACTTTGCCCATCAAATGCAGCCACTGTGCCATCAATTGCAGCCATTGTGCCATCAATTGCAGCCACTGTGCCCAGCAAATGTAGCCACTGTGCCCAGCAAATTCAGTCACTGTGCCAATCATATGCAGCCACTGTGCCCATCAAATACAGTCACTTTGCCATCAAATGCAGCCACTGTGCCCATCATATGCAGCCACTGTGCCCACCAAATACAGCCACTGTGCCCATCATATGCAGCTACTGTGCCCACCAAATAAAGCCACTGTGACTACCAAATACAGCCACTGTGCCCATCATATGCAGCCACTGTGCCCACCAAATAAAGCCACTGTGCCATCATGTGCAGCCACTGTGCCCACCAAATACAGCTACTGTGCCCATCATATGCAGCCACTGTGCCCATCATGTGCAGCCACTGTGCCCACCAAATACAGCCACTGTGCCCATCAAATGCAGCCAGGCGCGTCCCCCGGCTGTCACTTTAACCAACACCCCCGCAGCTGGTCTGGCGGCACTTACCACTCGTGTGGCAGAGCTCTGCTCCTCTCCTGGAGTGATGGGCTCTCCTCCTCTTCTTCTGCAGTGGCAGGAAGCAGCGATTCCTGTGTCCGCTCGGCTCCTCAGGCTTCCTCCGCCACGCTGTGTCTCCTCTTCCACCAAAGCGTTAGGCATCCAATAGGATCGCCTAATGCTTTGGCCATTCGGGGGACAGGTCTCACTGACCTGCCTCCTGATTGGCAGGGAGGAACGTTAATGTGAAAATAGCGAAAATTAATTTGCTATGTCACACAACAGGGTGGGATCGGAACGCAGTGCTCTGCGCCCCGAGCCCACCCTATTTTGAAGCCTATTAGAGCCTCTGGCTCTAATCACGTGCTTCAAAATACACACCCCCCGCCTATCCCTGCCATAGTATTTCATGTGTCCGGCGTCCTGAAAGGGGCCGGGCACATGAATAGGACAAACAAAGCCTGGTGCTCTAGGCACAGCATACCCCTCGAGATTTTGAGAACAGACCAGGAAGGTATATAAAAAATTCCTTTATTGTTTAACAAAATAATTATACAATAGAAAAAATGAAATCTAAAATCAATGGTAATAATACAAAGTAGTAAGCATTGTGGTCACTGCCCTGTGAAACAGTAGCGGGCTAATATAAGTAGCTGCATAGAATGACGCCTGACATGTTTCAGACTAGGGTCCGTCTTCAAAGGCTTTGTGTCATCTATAGCCTATATATTCTATAATGTAAACATAGTTAAACTGTGGCTGTAATAATGTTCCTTACTGAGTGTACTATTGCTGCAATACTGTGACTGTTCTCTTACACCTGTATGGTCACTCAGGGGGAGATTTACCAAAACTAGAGCACTCCGAATCTGGTACAGCTATGCATGATAGCCAATCAGCCATTAAATCTAAGCTTGTTCAATCAAGCTTTGACAATAAAACCAGCTGATTGGTTACTATGTAGAGCTTTACAAGGTTTTGCACACTCCAGTTTTAGTAAATATCCCCCATAGTGTGTTATTTGAATGCTAGTGTCTGCACCACTAATTACAATTACTTCTGTTCATTATAATAAAAGAACTGCAAGAGGTTTATTTGCTTTTAAAAGTTAATTTTTTTATTAATTATGAAAAACAAGACAGGGGAGATTTACTAAGGCCAGGTTCACACTGGTACAACATGAAAGTCAGACGACTTGGATTTGGGGGGGGGGGGCACGCTGTCCTTTATTTAAGTAGCTCCAGTGTGTCTTCTCCCTCTGATTTCTTCTCCCCCCAGTTCTTCTCTCTCCGGTGATGTCTTCTTCCTTCGGTTCTTCTTGCTGCGCTGATCACTTCTTCCTCTGGTTCTTCCTCCAGTTCCTCTCGCTACGCTGATATCTTCTTCCTCTGCCCGTTCTTCTTCTTGTTCTTCTCTCTCCTCTGTCTTCTTCCTCTTCCGGTTCTTCCTCCAGTTCTTCTCCCGACGCTAGCTCTTGCTCTTGTGTTAGCTCCAGCGTGTGCCATTACTTAAAAACCATGGGGCATGGCCATCTGGTCATGCCATCCAGAGACCCTGCCCCTTGATGGGGCGGTGACATCACAAGGGGCGGTGTCTCTGGATGATGTGCCTTTCACTTGAATGGGTCACATTTGGCCACTAACTACCTACAGAATGCGATATGTGGTATGTGTACCACCCCATGCTAGGTTAAGGTGGGTGGTCCAGGGGGCTTTAAAAACACAGCTCTACCAGCTATTTTTGCTACACCCCTGGCCATCAATGTAAATGGGGCCCAATGTTGATCATATATATTACAGTCTTATTGGACAATTTAATTTTGGTTTATGAGTAACCATGTCAATTTTGTGCCCGCCTGATTAGATACAGAGTAAAAGGATAGCATACATAGGCCCTTACTCTTTTTTATTCGAAAATTAGATTATATAGATGTTGTGCAATCTGATTGTAATGTGTTTGGCGACATGTATTCTGTCTGGTCATTAATGGTCCAGATTACCTATAATGAAACCCAAATTTTTTCTTACCAGAACAACTATGCTTCCAGTGATGTTATTTATTTATATGCTTTGAAGCCACTGCGTCAGCCTCACAGCCCAACAATTATCATTCTCAGAAGGGGAGACCAGCAATAACAGCCTCCATATGTCATTACAGGTGACATAAACTCCCCACTACCAGACTGTCCCTTGTCCAGGTTCATGTTATATCGAAGTTTGGCTGTGTGATACAGCTCTGATTGTTTGTGATAGGGATGATCAGGGCTTTTTTTCAGGGGGAACGCGGGGGAACGCAGGTCCGGCACCGCCACAACTGAATGTATTTTTTGGCAAGGATTACTGGGGTGTGCTGGAGGGTCTATTGATGCTGGCTGCTGGGGATCTGTTGTCATTGTTGGGAGTCTATTTATGTGTGGGGGGTCTATTGTTATTGGGCAGATCTATTGTTGCTGGCAGGGGGTCTACTGTTGCTGGGAAAGATCTACTAATGAGGAAGAGGTCTACTGTTGCTGGGAAAGATCTACTAATGAGGGAGAGGTCTACTGTTGCTGGCTGCTGGCGGATCTGTTGTTGCTGGTGGGGTCTATTGCTGTTGGGGTGGTATTTTTTTGTGGGGGGAAGGTCTGTTGTTGTGTGGGGGATCTATTGTTGCTGGAGGGTCTACTGTTGCTGGGGTGGGGTCTATCAAATTCCATACAAATTACTTAGTAGCACAAAATGATACATGGTTTTGTATTATCTAAAAGAGACGATTTTGGGAAGTGGGTAGGGGTTGGAGCCAAGAGACAGTGCTCAGAGGTGGGTAGGGGGCAGAGACGAAGGGTGACTCAGAAGGATGGAGTTCCTGCACCTATTTTCTGAGAAAAAAAGCCCTGGGGATGATAATGGTAAGAATTTAGAGGACTCCATTGGTTTTCACTCTGTTTGTATGAGATATTGGTTTGTATATATTTATTCTATTTTTTATCACCCGGTCATGTGACTTTTTTCTGTAACCTTTTCTCTTTTATTTCTTCCCTTATTTATTTTTGATGTTCCTGTAGGGAGCTTGATTCTATTTTGTTATCTATGGCTGACCTCCTCCATGCCAGAACAGCAGCAGAAGAGAAGAAACACAGAAATCAGAATCTAAGGAAAGACTTGACATCAACAATGACTATAGGAAGTAAGTTTCAGATAATTAATGTGTCAGGAAATGTTATTATAATATTCTTTAAGTAAATCTTTCCTGAGTGGAACATGGAGCCTGTCATTGTTGACCGTTTTCTAAATGCTAGTTGCCTGCTTATTGGGTCTGCTCACTGGCTTCCTTTCTTTCATAGACCTGGAACCAGTATGGAGATCAAGAACGTCAGAATAAAGTCAGAACCCCTCATCTGCATTTTATGGATTAGTGACTCTAAGGGGTCTGTTTTTAAAGGATTTGCTGTGCGATTGGCACAAGCCATCATGAATGATCTCTGTATTTTGCCTAATGTGTTTATTTTATAATCCCTGGCTCTGTTTAGGAGCCATAATTCAGCATTTTCCCGATTGAGGTATTTCAGGAAAATACCACATTATGGCCACTACATGGCTCTGGAAACCATAGAAAATAACCGTATTAGGCAAATTATGGGGATTTGCCCATAATTGATGATGGCCCATTGATTGGCTGAAATGCGCTGAGACATTATCGCGTCACTGCGACACACTTCCGCCCATGCATTCCTCCGGGAATTGAGCTGAATCGCGATAGCGGTAAATAACATATTCACTAAACAAATCACCTGCTATACACGCTGGGTGCCAGGATGATAGGCACCATTACATGTGAGTGTAATTTTTTATTGTTTTACCAATACATTTTTCAACGGCATTGCGCAATGAGATTTCTTCTCTGTTATTCCTATCCACCTATATGAGGCATATCCACTGCAAGAGTCACCAGCAATGGATCTCTACAGGGGTCTCCCCACACGCTTGAACGACCACACTAGAGAAAGTTGGTCAACTGCTAGGGGTGAGTGCACATCTGTGGGGCACCCAGTCTGAACACTATGGTATCACCTAGCATGGTGGATTGTTTTCTTTTTATTTATATTTGCTATGAGCAAGTTTTTTTTACTGCAGCTGGTGTTATTACAATCCTGTAACCTGTTTAGTGTTGCGCCCATCCAGCAGAAGACTGATTTACCAGAGGATGGCTTCTGCTGCAGGGGGGGCGGCAGGTGATAAATAGTAGCGACACACTATTACGCTGAAGACCTAGAAAGGGTATATGCACCGCTCAGGCTCAGTAGAGAAGGGGTATGTAATCAGTACATCCGCAGCTGCTGTCAGGGGAGGGTGCCCGTCCTGGCTCCTACAAGAGTTCAAGAGACAAAGTGGTAGCCCCTGGAAGTCGCACATCTAAGGTGTTCTAGAGAGGTGAATGGAGTGGTAACCTCAGCCTGTACTCCAACCAGGCCACGCCCCCAACACGGTCAACTCCGCCCCCGGAGCTTAGTCATGGGGATGCGTTTGGGGCGTGGCCTGGTCGGAGTCCAGGCTGAGGTTGCCACTCCATTCACATCTCTAACACACCTTAGATGTGCGACTTCCAGGGGCTACCCCTTTGTCTCTATTCTGCGGAAGAGATACCCTATTTACTAAAGGACTAGACCATGTTTACTTTTAAAGTGCATTTTCACCTGTCTGACTAAATGAGATGACAAAATTTAAAATTTATTTAGGAAGGAATACCCAATTATGTGCAAGGAAAAAACAGGATTTCTGCTTGCACATTAGACGACCGAAGTCAGCACAACTTCACCTAATTCACTAAGCCAAGTAAAAATTCCCTTTACAAAGTGGAATATAACTTAGCTTGGTGAATGAGGTAAAAGTATGCTGACGTCAATGATCCAATCAGTGTATATTTTTCTCTTTTCCTTGCACATGATTGGGTATTTCCTGCAAAGTGACACTTAGAAAGAGAACATGCTCTAATTCAGGGGTAGGCATATCCCTGCACGGGTGCCACAAGTGGCACACAAAGCCTCTTTTGCTGGCACTCGACTCCCTCCCCATCAGCAGACCAGCGCAGGGAAGTGTCAGTGAGACACTAATGCATTCCAATCTCAGAATTGCCCACCCTGCACTGAGGGGGAGGCACTGTGCCCCCACACATTGTAAAAAATGGGAAACATTGTTTGGTTCTCTAACTTTGCTGTAGCTGTGAATGTCAGCTTTTGTGATGGGGAAGAGATTGGGTGCAGTTCTGCTAGGGGGTGGTCCCTGTTTCCAGGAGGAGGACTGTAATTGGCCACTTCTAAAGCCAATCACAGTCCTGTTAGCCCCGGCCACCAACTGGAGGAAGATGACTCACTTGATTGCCACTACCAGTCTCAGAAAGAGGGGATTTTACCAGGGGCGTTGCTAGGTCTGCAAAAGATCTGGGGCTAGAGCCCATAGCAGTGATCACCAACCTTTTTGCAGGCCCATGGGGGGGCACGCCGGTGGTAAGCCATATTTTGCGGGCAATGGCTGGTGTTGGCGCTTCAATCATCATGGCACCATGGTTGATATGGTATCAGGGTGATTGAAGCGCATTGTTTCTATTGTTACATTCTAATTTATAATGAAGTGGTTCAACTCACCATAGTGCAAAATCAGTTGGAGCCATGGGCATGTCACTTGCCCTATCTCCTGCCACCAGATGCAGCGTGTCCCTTGCCACCGTCGCCTGTCACCAGGTGTAGCCTTGTTATTTGCCACCGTCACCTGCCCCCAGGTGTGGATTTTCGCTTGCCACGTCACCTGCCACCATTTGCAGATTGCCACGTCATCTGCCACCATTTGCAGGTTGCCACATCTCCTGCCACCATTTACAGGTTGCCACATCTCCTGCCACCATTTACAAAATGTCACTTGTCACATCACTGGCCACCAGATGTGGGTTGTCACTTGCTACGTCACCGGCTACCAGATGTGGGTTGTCACTTGCCAACTGATGTGGATTGTCACTTGCCATGCCAGCCAGTGCCACCAAATGTGCATTGACGCTGCATTGCTTGCAGCACTGGTCCATTTAGTGAGGGCAGGAGAGCTGTGATGCGGGGCAGGCAGTGAGAGATGATGTCATCCCGCTGCTCCCCGCTGCACCTCTGACATTGAAGCATAGGGGTCTGGCTGCAAAGTGGAGCTCCACCGATGACCTCGACTCCACCACGATGTGAGGGTGTAAGAGCGCTGATGTGTGGAGGGCAGTGAGAGATGATGTCACCTCTCTGCTCACCTTTGCACCTTGCTCCCACATTGAAGAGACCCGACTGTGAAGAACGCTGATGTGGAGCGGGCGGCGAGAGATGTCATCTCTCCTTGTTCGCCCGCTCACTTCTCTCATCTCCTCCACCTGTCTCGTGCAGCCAGCCTGCCCGCCGCAGCAGCTGCGGCCGCGACCCGCTGGTTAAGCAGGGACCATGCGGCAAGAGACTCGGGGCTGTGGGCCCCAGATTCAGGGCTATAGCCCCAATAGCCACCCACTAGCAACACCCCTGGATTTTACTGTGATTGAAGAAACCACAATCAGGTGACAGTTTGTGGAATTACTTTTGAGCTTCTGGGAACTTTGTTGAAATATAATTATGTGTATGTGTCACTTACTACTGACCCCTTAGCTCTGCATCATCTACTCCCAACCTCTGAACTCTGCGTCACTTACACCTGACCCCTAAATTTTGCGTCACTTATTCCAGAACTTTTGCGTCACTTACTATTGAACCCCTGCACTCTGTGTCCCTTTAAGCCACAGCCAATATTCTATTTAGCGCAATGAAAATCATGGTCAACTTTTGCTGCGGCGCTCCGCGCCACACTTTTTCTCTGCTGCGGCACACAGGCCCACAGCTTTCAGAAATTGCCCCTGACCTGAGCTCATCATTGCGCATCCATTCCTGATGCTTGTATGTAATGTCACATACAAGTACGAGGGCTGGATGCGAGAGGCAAAACAGCGGGATAAGTGTGCCAGGACAGGTAGATGTATCTCATCTCTGCTTCCTTTCACCACTCTGCATATCGCACATATCATAGATAAGAAGAGAGTACAGCAGTGAAGCAGATGAGCAGGAGGGTACAGCGGTGGGGCAGATGAGCAGGGGGGTTCAGCGGTGGGACAGAAGAGCAAGAGGGTACAGTGATGGGGCAGATGAGAAGGGGGTTACAGTGGTGGGACAGATGAGCAGGGGGGTTCAGTGTTGGGGCAGATGAGAAATGGGTTCAGCGGTGGGACAGAAGAGGAGGTGGTACAGAGGTAGAGCAGATGTGAAAGGAGGTGCATTGGCTTTGACAGATGAGTAGAGGGTTACAGTGGTGGGGCAGAGGAGAAAGGAGGTACATTGGTGGGATAGATGAGCAGGGGGAACAGAGTGGTTGGGCAGATGTTCAGGGGGGTTCACTGGTGGGGCGGATGTGCAGGAGGTACAGTGGTGGGAGAGATGAGAAGAGGGTTCAACGGTCATACAGAAGAGCAGGGGGGTACAGTGGTGGGACAGAAGAGCTGGGGGGGGGGGTACAGTGATGGGGCAGATGAGCAGGGGGTTACAGTGGTGGGACAGATGAGTAGGGGGGATTCAGTTTTGGGCCAGATGAGAAGGGGGTTACAGTGGTGGGACAGATGAGCAGAGCAGGGGGGCTCAGTGTTGGGGCAGATGAAAGGGGGTACAGCAGTGGGACAGAAAAGCAGGAGGGTACAGCAGTAGGGCAGATTTGAAAGGAGGTGCATTGGTTGGACAAATGAGCAGGGGGTTACAGTGGTGGGGCAGAAGAGCAGGGGGATACAGAGGTGAGACAGATGTGCAGGAGGTACAGTGGTGGGGCAGATGAGCAGATGGATTTAGTGTTAGGACATATGAGAAGGTGGTTCAGCGGTGAGATAGAAGAGTGTGGGGGTACAGTGGTGGAGCAGATGTGCAGGGAGGTAGTGGTGGGGCAGATGAGCAGGGGGGTTACAGTGGTGGGGCAGATGTGGAGGGTGGTACAGTGGTGGGGCAAATGTGCAGGGGGTTACAGATGTGGGGCAGATGTGCAGGGGGTTACAGTGGTGGGGCAGATGTGCGGGGGACTACCGTGGCGGGCAGATGTGCAGAGGGGTACAGTGGTGGGACAGATGAGTAGGGGGTACAGTGATCTGAGGACTGGAGGTGCAGGAATTGGGGCTGATCTGAGGTGTGAAGGTGCATGAATTGGGGCTGATCTGAACTGTGGAGTTGCAGGAATTGGGACTGATCTGAAGCGTGAGAGTGCAGGATGTTAATTTGCAACTATTACTCAAGTAGTTTACAGAATTTACTTTATAAAAAATCATTTTCGTGATTGAGAGTGTGAAGCATTTTTTGGTTATAAAATCAGCGCTCTCAATTTCTTTGAAAACACTGCGCTCAAAAGGTTGCCTACCCCTGGTCTAATCCTTAGGTAAATCAAACCCACCATACCTGGACACTTTGCAGAACACGCTCATTTATAAAAATATCAATTTAACACACAAATCAGATAAAGCGTATGCTTGCACTTACAAAGATTCTTTATAAATACAAACAAATTATAAATAGAAAAAGTTGGTAACACCCAGGCCTCATTTACAGGGGCGAATGTTTTAATATGAGTCCCTAACCGGCAGGTGCATTCAGCCCATTTAATTATATTAGGAAGCAGCAGCTGTATGGACACAACCGCACTTTTCTTAATGTAACAGGCATACGGATGCACAGTCCTGAACGCACACTGTCTGCCTACAGGGCGGCTCACTTGCACCCGCACGCCTGTCACTTTAAGACAAGTGGCTGTGTCCATGCAGCTGCTGTGTCTGTTTAGACTTGAATGAGCTGCCTACTCGTGGCACCTGCTAGTTAAGAGCGGGACATATTAACAAATGGCCTATTCACCGCATATGGCATCAGTGTCCATATGAACGCGGCCTAACACTCAAAGGCTCCTTTCTTAATAGCAGCAGTATTTACCACCCCCCTCCTGAAAAGTAGTCTATAGCGGATCAGTTTACAGAGGACAGAGAAAGGAGGTTTGCAGAAATTTAGGAGCTGATAACCTCCTGATGCCTGTATTCTTTTGCCTGTTTTCCCCCGAATGGTGATTTTGCACTGCACAGCGGTCCTATTCACTTACATGGGAGAATTCTAAAGGCAGTGCTGCCTGTAAAACTTAGCATGCCACATTAAATTTGCTGAACCATGATTCGAAACATCAAAAATGAGGTAATGTGTACTGCCCCTGAAAAGCAATACACCACAGATCTTTTTTCAGAGAGGCAGTAAAGCCTGATGCACATCTAAACTTAAAGAGATAATAAATCCAAAACCAAAAATGTATTATATTGCAGCTTACTATTACCACACATAAAGCACTCCTGAGTGTTCAGAGTATTCAAAATAGGCTGCTACTTGTGTGACTCGCAGAATGTGTGATGACATCAGCATCTGGAAGCTCGGCCCTATGCGTTTTGTGCCAGTAGGAGGTCCTCAGGGACTCTGGATACTGCTTTCACGTTGCTCCATAGACTACTAATGCGTGGATGCAACAATCTGTCAGTGAGGGATCATGCCCCATAGTTTATCCAGTATACTGCCAACATAAGTGTAGCAAAGTCCTGGGCCCCTTTAGGTCTAATGGTCACCTCCACCGTCAGAGACAGCTGACATCCTTCTGTGTAGAGTGGGTTACAAGGCATTGTGGGTGTAATGCAAGATGAAAAGCGCTAGACACTTTTTGAATGCAAAGGGATTTATTGTCTCTTAAACAGAACTGGGGGAGAGAGGGTTAGGGTCAGGACACCCTTAGGTAGATGCAATCTTAATTGGCAGAACTCCGCGACTTCTATAGGCAGACAGCCATACATGTGAAGGCCTCTAGCCGGACACCACTTCTGTATAGGTAGGACGCTGTCTCCTATGGTAACAATCTTGTAGAAGTTACTAACTGTAATTGCATCCAGCTATTTGCAACGTGAGCGATTCTCAGCTTATCCCACAATCACTCACTGTGGGTCTTCACTCAATGAGCTCCCAGTCTCTCTCACTAGACTTCTGTCAGGGCTGGGCATAGCCCTTCCTTCTCTGAGTTGGTGGCTCAGCTGTCGGCTAATTGCCAGCTCCTTTCTCTCCGCAGTGACTCAGCTGTTGATGATCGTCAGTCCTGGCTACTTAAAGCCGTCCAGCTCATTTCATCTCTGCCTTCGGTCACATCTCAGAGACTTCGCTTGTGTTCCTGTTGAAGACTTGCTCGGCTGATGTCCGTGATCCTGCTTGCTGTGCTACTACATTGATCTCTGGCTCTCTGACATTGGCATTGGCTGACTACCCGATCTGGTTACTGAACTCTGGCTATGTATTGATTACGCTTACTCTGTTTACCTTTTTATTATTATTAAACAAGTGTGATAAATTGTACTTCTGTCTCTGTCTGATTCATGGTTTCTGACAGTAGGCGAAGGCCATGAATTCAGAAGATGCGGTCAGTCCACTTGTTGGTAATATTTTTTCCAGATTGGATGACCAGGATCACCGCATAGATCAGTTTGCCTTGGTGTTACAAACGCTCCTGAGTCGCACGGCTCACCTGGAATCTTCCACTATGGCTTCTCTGGTACAACCTGTGTTGCAGGCTGTCCCTGCTGCTGCTCCAGTCTCTGTGCAGGCACCCGCCTCGAGTATTACCTCTATAAGAGGCAAGTCTGGTTCCGCTCCGCTTCCCCAGCGATTTGGGGGCAATCCAGTTCAATGCAGAGGTTTTCTCAACCAGGTTGAGATATACTTTGAGATGCTGCCCCAGGCGTTTCTCACGGACAGAAGCAAAGTAGGTTTCGTGATATCTTTGCTTTCTGAGAGAGCCTTGGCCTGGGCAAACCCTCTATGGGAGACGCAAAAACCCGTGGTCCTGAGTTACCCAGAATTTGTGGCTTCCTTCAAAAGGGTATTTGACGTTCCCGCACTTTCAACGGTCCTACAGTGGCCTCAACCCATGGGTTTACGTCCTCTGCAGCATTTTCTTGGCTTTGCCAACTATTATCGGAAGTTTATTCGTAACATCTCGTCTCTGGTCAAGCCCCTGACTGACATGACCAGGAAAGACGGCAACCCACAGAGTTGGTCTACGGAGTCTATTAAGGCCTTTGAGAGTCTCAGGGCTGCCTTTGTTTCTGCTGCTGTGTTGGCACACCCTGATCCTACGTTGCCTTTTATCCTAGTAGTTGATGCTTCTGAGTCTGGAGTTGACGCCCTTCTGTCTCAACGTCCTAACTCTAAATGCGCTATGCATCTGTGTGGCTACTTTTCCAAGAAATTGTCACCGGCAGAGTGCAATTATGAGATTGGTGACAGAGAGCTGTTGGCAATAATTTTAGCCCTGAAATAATGGATCTCCTTGAAGGTATCACTGTGCCGGTTCTCATTCTTACTGACCATAAGAATCTCACATTCTTGTCTGTGGCTAAGCGCCTCTCTCCCAGAAGGGCGCGATGGGCTCTTTTCTTTTCAAGTTTTAATTACATTGTCTCATTCTTACCTGGTACTAAGAATGTAAGGGCTGACGCCTTGTCACGACAATTTTCCTCCACTTCCAAGTTGGAGTCGGTTCCAGTTCCTGTGATTTCTCCTGATCGTAATTCTGGCTACGGTTCACACCAGTCTTACTTCTCCTTTGGGTGACAAAATTCTTGCTGCTCAGGTTGATGCTCCTTCTGAGAAACCTTGTGACCGCTGCTTTATTCCTGAGAGTCTCTGTACTGCTGTGCTCCAGACTTACCATTCTCCCAAGGCTGCTGGCCACCCTGGGAAGAATCAACTCTTTTGGGCCATTTCCCAACAATTCTGGTGGCCTAGTCTACGTGCTGATGTAACCGCTTTCGTAGCTGCCTGTTCCGTGTGTGCTCAGAGTAATACTCCACAACACCTTCCAGTGGGCCTCCTACAACCCATACCCAATGGAGAGAGGCCCTGGACCCACCTGTCTATGGATTTCATTGTGAAGTTACCCAACTCCCAGGGCAACACAGTTATCCTTATGGTGGTTGACCGGTTCTCGAAAATGTTGCATTGTATTCCACTCAAGAAGTTGCCTACTTCTAAGAAACTGGCTTCTATTTTTGCTCGAGAGATCTTCCGCTTACATGGGCTACCCAAGGTGATTGTCTCAGACAGGGGTGGTCAGTTTGTGTCCTGGTTCTGGCAAGCATTTTGTGCACAGTTGGATATTCAGCTTGTTTTCTCCTCTGCGTATCACCCGCGATCTAATGGGGCCGCAGAACGAGCCAATCAGTCCTTGGAGTAATTCCTACGTTGCTATATTTCTGACCATCATAACAACTGGTCAGACCTCTAACCATGGGCGCAGTTTGCTCACAATAGTGCCTTGAATTCAGCTTCCCGTTTGTCCCCGTTTATGGCGAACTATGGTTTCCAACCTTCCGTGTTGCCTGCCTCATTTGTTCTGCAGAGTATTCCTGCGTTAGAGGAGCATCTCCGTGGCCTTCGTTCCACTTGGGCACAAGTCAAGTAGGCTTTGCGACATGCTAATGATAGGTACAAACTCCATGCTGACCGCAGACACCTTCCTACCAGGTTGGGGACAGAGTCTGGCTGTCGTCTCGGAACCTCCGACTTCGTGTTCCTTCTTTGAAGTTTGCACCTCGGTTTATTGGGCCTTTCCGTATCCTTTGCAGGATTAACCCAGTGGCTTACGCTTTGGACCTTCCTCCTAGTATGTGCATCTCTAATGTGTTTCATGTCTCCTATTTGAAACCGTTGGTCTGCAACCGCTTTACCACCTCGGTGCTACGTCCTCACCCTATACAGGTTGAGAACCATGAGGAGTATGAAGTACAATCCATTGTTGACTCCCTAAGGTTCCATGGGCGCATACAGTACCTGGTGCATTGGAAGGGGTACAGTCCGGAGGAATGCTCTTGGGTCTCATCCTCGGGAAGTACATGCCCCTGTCCTTCTCCATGATTTCCATAGACGTTTTCCCCTCAAGCCCGGTGGTCCTCCGAGGGGGAGGGGTCGTTGAGGAGGGGGTACTGTCAGGGCTGGGCTCACCCCTTCCTTCCCTGAGCTGGCCGCTCAGCTGTCGGCTAATTGTCAGCTCCTTTCTCTCCACAGTGACTCAGCTGTTGAAGATCTGCTCGTCAGTCCTGGCTACTTAAAGCCGTCCAGCTCATTTCATCTCTGCCTTCGCCTTTGGTCACATCTCAGAGACTTCTCCTGCGTTCCTGTTGAAGACTTGCTCACTTGCTCACCTGACGTCCCTTCTGGTTCCTGATCCTGCTTGCTGTACTACTACGTTGATCTCTGACTCTCTAACATTGACATTGGCTGACTACCCGATCTGGTTACTGAACTCTGGCTATGTATTGACTACTCTGTTTACCTTTTTTTTTTTTCTTTTTTTTTTTAAACAATAGTGTTTATTCAGTTTTAGGTTTACAGAAAATAAAATAAAGAGCCAGGAACATTATTTAGCATATTGTTACAGATATCATTGACTGTGGTAAGAGGTAAGGATCGTAAACAAAAGGAGAAAGGGAAGAAAAGGAGGGGGGAAGGGGGGGAACAAAATTATAGGGGAGAGTAACCGCTTTCAGGTTAGTATTTTAACTTACAGTTACCTCGTCCCGGCCTGGCTCATGGAATTCATACTTTGTGCAGATGGCACTGCATTCCCCCACCCGCCACCCCCCTGGGAGCTTGCTGTGGCTAGGCGAGGGTACAGTCTCCTCGACACAATATTTATTTATTGGCTTCTAACTTTTATTCCTTTATCAGCTAAACTCCCGAAACAGACCGGGGGAATAAGAGTGTCCGTGTACATCACCAGTGTAAGGATTTTTATCACTGTAATGGACTCAATTGTTGGCCTATTGTGTTGTTGTAGCCTGTGTGCTACCCGACCCATAAACATTTAACACCACTATATATGATGAACACAAACGAGTCATCAACCCATTAAAACATAATAGTGTTATCGAGAACCTGGAAAGAGAGAAAGAAAAGAGAAGTAGAAAGAAGAAGAACAGGCAAGAGAGGGAGTAGGAGGGGGGAGGGAGGGGGGAGATGGTAGGGGTGCGCTCCTGCCACGCCGTAGGTGCCTCAATCATTCGGCAACCTACATGTTGGTGAGGTATTTTATCCAGGGATCCCAAGTTTTGTTGAATCCGGTCATCTTATCCTTCAGGATTGCCGTAAGGCGTTCATTTACCATTATCCATGATAGTTTGGCTTTTAGTAGGTAGAAGGGGACTATGGGAGACTTCCAGGACTTAGCTATTGAAATCCTGGCTGCCACAAATATAAATGTGATTAGTCTGCGCATTGCCTTTGATGTCCCCTCCACTGGGCGTCCCAACAGCGCGTGCAGAGGTGATTTAACTAGATTCGCTTGTGTGAGGGAGTATATTAGGTTGTACGTGCGTATCCAGAATCTCCTCACTTTGGGGCACGTCCACCAAGTGTGGAAAAAGGTGCCCTTTACGTTACATCCTCTGAAGCACCGGGGGGACGCCCCTTGAACGAAAGTTGCTATCCTCTCTGGGACCATATTCCATCGCATCATTACTTTATAGTTTGCCTCTATCAGGGAGGTATTAACAAGCGACTTAGATGCATTCAATATTATCTTGCTCCATACTTCCATATCTAATTCCATATCCATGTCTTGTTCCCATTTATGCATATAATACAGTTTTGAGGTAGATGAAGTCAAAATATTATATATCTGTGATATATGACCAGTGTGCCTATCAAAATTCTTACAGAGGTTTTCCATTGGGGTGAATGTGGTAATATCAGAGGTGCGATTCAATGTCGCTAAAAAATGCCTTATCTGGGTAAAACGGAAAAGTTCTGAATTTGGAAATTCATATTTCTCCTGTAGAGTTGATTTTGATAGAGCACCTCTGTGGTCACAGAAATCAGCAATACGCATTAAACCTTTGTTGGTCCACCACAAGAAATTCCGGGGTTGAAGACCCGGAGTAAACAGTGTATTCCCGAATAGAGGGGCCAATGGGGTGTGTTGGGACCTGAACCCGTGTGCTGTCGACAGTCTGTCCCACAAATTTAGGGAGAAAGACAAGCTCGGGCACATCATGGGCGGCCTGTCCTTCGCCTTTAACCACATTAATTGACTAATCTCTCTGTCATAGTACAGAGAGGATTCAATTGACATCCAGAGCGGTCTGGGCTGCCTAGTGTGGAATTTGATCAATTGGGACATTTGTGCTGCTTGGAAATATTTGAGTAAGTCTGGCATTCCCAGGCCCCCTCTCAGCTTTGGTGTATAAAGTGTTCTCCTGTTCACTCTAGGTCTCCTGTGTCCCCACACATAGTCTA
Source organism: Lithobates septentrionalis (assembly GCA_037952835.1). Taxonomy (NCBI): domain Eukaryota; kingdom Metazoa; phylum Chordata; class Amphibia; order Anura; family Ranidae; genus Lithobates; species Lithobates septentrionalis. The sequence continues at coordinate 7,851,791 of JBBDGP010000295.1, forward strand.
ACAATTTCCTCTGGAATATCTGTAAATCTTTCCTTACAACTGCTATTGGGAGGGTCCTAAACAGATATAGCACCTTCGGTAAGACCGTCATTTTAATTGAGCACAGCCTTCCAAACCATGACGGAGGGTTATTCGACCATTTTTTGAGATCGTCAAGTATTTTCCTAAATAGTGGGGGGTAATTATGTTTATACAGTGTAGTGAGGGTAGGAGTAAGGAAGATGCCCAAATATGGCATTGTCTCCTTTTGCCATTTAAAAGGGTAGGATTGTTGTAATGCTTGGATTATGTGCGTTTGTAAGGAAACGTTAAGCGCCTGAGTTTTAGAGTGATTCACTTTAAGTCCCGAGAAATCCGTGAAGTGTCTCAGTACTAATTGTAGGTTGGGTAAGGAGGTGACCGGAGAGGAGAGAAGCAGTAAGATGTCATCCGCAAACATTGCACATTTGTGCTCCCGGTCGCCGCATCGCACCCCCAGTATATCCTGATGTTCTCGAATTTTAATGGCCAGGGGCTCTAGGGCTAAAATAAATAATAGGGGGGACAAGGGATATCCCTGTCTAGTTCCTCTTAGTATATTTATGTTTTGGGATTTATATCCTTTGACTACTAGATTGGCTGTGGGGTGACTGTAAATTGTTTTAAGTGTGGTTAGAAAGTGAGGTCCAAACCCATATTTTCCTAAAATAAATAGAAGGTAGTCCCAGGATAGGGAATCAAACGCTTTATGTAGGTCTAATGAGACCAATAGTGCTCCTCTCCGGCCCCCTCCATCCCAACCCGAGTTCAAGGCAGAGATTATGTCTATTATGCGTCTAGTTTGGTCAGGTGCTTGTCTATTGGGGACAAATCCCGTCTGGTCAGGGTGGATATATTTTGAAATGAACGAGTTCATGCGAGTGGTTAATATCTTAGTCAGTATTTTGAGGTCTACGTTGATCAACGATATGGGGCGGTAGTTCGCACAATCCCCGTGGTCTTTATTCGGCTTGGGTATAACATGTATGAAGGCCTTGTTTTCATGACGTGGAATCGGGAGCCCCTTTCTTAGTGAATTATAAAAAGCGCAAAGGCGAGGAGACAGAATTTGCGTGTATTTGCGGTAATAGTGGCCTGAGAGACCCGGAGACTTTGACGGGTTCAGGGATTTAATGGCCGCCGCTACTTCATTCGTCGTAAACTCTGCCTCCATCATCTCGGCATGGTCACTAGACAAAGTTGAGAGTGGTAAATCCCTCAGGAATTCTTCAACTTTGTTTACGTTAAAGTCCTTTGGGGAGTCGTATAGTTTAGAGTAAAATGTATAGAATTCCTGGAGTATGAGTTGGGGATTTTGTGTCACTTGTCCAGTCTGCAGTCTCAGTTTGGGGAGCGACGGGTTCTAAGGTCTTGGGTTTAGTTTTCTAGCTAGTAATCTATTTGATTTGTCCCCCATTGTGTAATAGCGGTGTTTAGCCCATCTGACATATTTTTCTGCTTTAGTAGTGAGACTCAAATTTAATGCTGTTCTTGCTATGTCAATCTGGCTTCTAAGGTCCGTTTGCGTTTTCTGGTTGTTGAATTGTTTGAGTTTGTTCCCTCTTGACCTTGGTAGCTAGTTGTATTAATATACCCCGTAGGGTGGCCTTATGGGCTGCCCATACTATCTCTGGAGAAGAGGACGGAAGGGTATTTTCTTGAAAATATTGTTGTATGGCTTTCTCAACTTCCTTGGCGATTATAGGATCGCTCAGTAAGGATTCGTTCAATCGCCAAGAAGGCTGTCTTGATTTCGACCATAGATCTGATAGAACCACCAGGACTGCAGAGTGGTCCGACCATGCTATTTTTGTCGATGAGATATATGGTAGTAATAGGGACAGCGTGAACAAGTGATCAATGCACGAGTATGTTTTGTGTACGTGCGAGTAGAACGTGTAGTCCCGTTCTGTGGGATGGGCATCCCTCCAGAGGTCTATCAGGTCGTGATTATGGAGCAGACGTGCTAGGGTGCTGCTTTGTTTAGGGGTATGCTTTAGGGTCGTCTTTCGGGGGTCCGACTTGTCTAGAATTTGATCAAGGGAGGTGTTACTGTCTCCTCCTAGCATCACATGACCCGCTAAATGGGGTGTTATGGCCTCCAGCATTGTATTAAAAAAGTTTATCTGTCCAACGTTAGGAGCGTAATAAGAGAGAAAGGTGACCACACTGTCATTGATCCTACCAGCGACCATAATATAGCGTCCCTCCCTATACCTTATCACAGTGGTGGAGGTGAAGGGGACCCTTTTAGCAATGCATATAGCTACTCCTCTCTTTTTATCTGGGCCGTTAGACAGATAAACCGTCGGGTATTTTGCGTTCAGATATTTTGGGGCTGACGTACGTGAGAAATGCGTCTCCTGTAAAAAAAGGATGTCCGCCCCTTATTTATGATATTGCTGAAAAGCCTTGGTCCGTTTAGTTGGGAAGTTAAGACCCTGTGTATTGTGCGTCAATATCGTGTAGGTAGTTTGGTTTCTATAGGACATGGCTGTTTGGAAGGCTGTACTCACATTTTAGGCGTTTCAGTGGAATTATTCGGAAGTCTTTTGGATCCTCCTCTCGGGTTCTTGCGTGGAGCAGGAGCGCATTCAGGGGATAGAAGTGGGATAAGGGAGGGAAAAAGATAGGATTAGAGAAATAGAAACACATATAATGTAGTGCTTTTTTTTGTTGTAACATTAAGCAAAACCTGTTAATCATAGCTAGAACAACAAAGAGATTTTCAGAAGAGACAAAAAGGGGCAATAAAAAGAAATAAAAATAATAAAAAAAAGGAGAGGTGCCAAAAAGGCACCTGCACACTGCATTGCAGTGTGGTTGCAGGGGTGGCTAGCCCCTGAGTTTTTGTCGTGAAGTTGTCTCTCCGCTTGCGGTGGAGACAGGTTCACTTGTGGTGGCATGCGGTTCACCTCCAGCACTTTTTACTAGCTTCATATGGGGGAAGCCGGGTCCACCCGCAAATTGATTGGGAAGTTTCACTTCTAAAATCAAACACAATAGTGGAGGGATGGGGAGGGGCGAAGAAGTGCGGAGGCAATTCTGCTGGTAAAGCAGATTTCCCTCTCGGGGTACTTGAGAGGGCATAACTTATAACCTGATATAAAGTCAACTTTTAAGACTGTATCAAACAGGAACAGCGTCAACGGATACAGCGTCTTCGGGAACAGTCAGACGCTTGCAGCAGGGTCTTCAAGAGTAGATCTTGGACCAATGCCAGAGAACTCGGTCACAAATACCGAGGTTGTGATCTGCTTCTTGGATAGGGTTCAGGTAACTGGCGGGAATTTTCTGGCTCTAGGACCTTTCTGCTGAGACCACAGGGGGGAAATCGGTCGGCTCTCGTCAAGTAGGGCGTTAGATCCCTGTGGTTCCGTAGACAGAAGGCCCAGATCTTGGAGAAGGGCCTCGCCCGACTGGAAGGTAGTAAATGAATGGGACTTGCCTTTGTAAAAGAATGACAGTCGGAATGGGAACGACCATCTGTATTTGATCTGTCGGTTGATGAGTTGGTTGAGCAGCGGCTTCAAAGCTCTCCTTTTCTGGATTGTTACTTGGGCTATATCCGCGAAAATCTGGATTGGGTAACCTGAGATGGTTATGTCTCCATGGTTTCTTGCTTCCATCATGATCTTTTCTTTAATGCGGTAGAAATGAGGCTTACTTATCACATCGCGTGGCAATCCGTCTTGTCTTGGGGCTGTCAGGGCTCAATGCACCCTGTCCAGTTCCAGTTGGTGAGGGGAAATGTCCGGTATCAATTGTTTCATTAGGTCATGGATCGAATCTTCCAGGTCTAGTTCTGATTCTGGGAGGCCACGTACGCGGAAGTTATACCTCCTAGACCTATTTTCCGAGTCTTCAATTTTTGCGTTTGCTTGGTCTAGTTGTTCCTGCAGGGATGTGATCATTTTGGAGTTTTGGTTCACCCGTTTTACTGTCCCATCCATTTTGGACTCGATCGTGTCCAATCTCTCCCCTATATTTTGGAAGTCATCCTTCATACCCGTAGTGATAATGTTGCAAGCTTTAGTCAGTTCCTGTTGCAGGAGTGCTGAGAATCTGGCTAGGAGAACTGTGTCACCTGAGTACCCTGCAGCAAGGGCAGGTGGTTGTGAGGAAGGCCCACTGTTTTGACTCATGGCTAATTCAGCAATTTCAGCCATTTGCCTGTCTGTGGAGGAGGCTGGGGAGTCAGTGAATAATAATGGTCTGTCCGAGGAGCCTGATAATGGGGACATCTGTGGGTGGTCACTCTGTGGGGAGCAAGGTCCCTCCTGCGACTGGGAGGAAAAGGGGTCTCTGTGCACCTCAGCAAGGAAAGTAATTGCTGGGTGGAGCGGTTCATTCTGCTGTGCCTGGCTTCCCTCATGTGGGTGATCTCCCCTGGCAGGCGCCATCTTGGGCTGGGAGGGCCGCAGCTGTGTCTGGGGACTAACCTTCTCAGGTGCTGTAGACTTTAGTTGCTGTAGCGGCTGCTGGGTCACCCAGTTCTGATGCTGGGCTTGAGTCGTGTGGCCCTCAGTGTGATCCCCTCCCTGTTGTGTGGAGGGCTGCGGGGTCCGTCGCTGTGCTGAGGCTCCGCCGCGTGTGGAGTCTCCCTTCCCAGGCGCCATCTTGGGAGAGGGAGACTGCTTGGCCTTAGAAGCACGGGTGTTCCTGAGGTGCTGTGGGGGGTTTCGGTTGTGTCCCGATCCTCTCCGCTGCATCGTCCGTTCCCAGGCTCCGGGATGTCAGTTTGGTGGAGTTTCGCTCGTTCCCCTCTCGCTGATTTATGCTGATCTGGCCGGAGGTGTGCGGAGCGGAGTCAGTTCATGTCCGACCTCGGCGCTGCGCGCATGCGCACCCCCTGTTTACCTTTTTAATATTATTAAACAAGTGTGATAAACTGTACTTCTGTCTCGGTCTGATTCATGGTCTCAGACAACTTCATATCCAACTGGATCCCCTGAGCTCTTCCACTGTTAGCACTCAGTATCTTCCTCAATTGTCACCCCGCTTCCCTGCTGGGTCCCTGGCTTGGCACTCACAGATGCTCTTTAAGCATCACCCCTGCTGACACCATAGGTCCCTGGCTTGGCACTCACTGATGCTCTGCAAGCGTCACCTCTGCTGTCCTGCTCGGTCCTTGACTTGCCATTTGATGAAGTTTCCCCACTTCTTCACAGTCCCCAGCTGGTGAGAAGTCTGCTCCGGTGCTGGCCTCAGCTTACTTACAGTGGTCTCCGGTAATAAGGTGGATGGTCCCTTAGTGGCGACAGCTTCCTCTCTACCTTCGACCACAACTGGTTCCCCGGCCGGCGGAACCATTACTTCTGGTTGGACTTCAAGCCAGCAGTCCCAACCCTATGCTGCTCTCCTGCTTCTGGATAGGCCCTCAGACAGCCTAGCAGCAAATGTCCCCGGGATAGGCCTCAGGCTTATGGTCTAGCAGCCCGGGGCAGCACGACACACCCAGACAGCCATGCAGGTGGCACAGAACCCCGATCACCTGACTCCACCCAAATAAATAGAATCTCCCAGCAGGCCAAAGGACCCAAGAAAATCCCTGCCCATTGGCTGAGACACCCCATTCATTCCTAATCTGCCCTTGCTATGCCCTTGTCTTATCCAATGTCACAAGCTACAGTGCCACCTAGTGACAGAAGAGAAAGGTGCAACAAGTCCAGAATTAGAGGGAAATCAATTGATCTCCTAACAACTGGCCAAGGCAACTATCACCTGGCAACTAAATTTAATAGCAGCCCTGCCTAAACATCAGGGTGCTACATCAGTATAAAGGAACAAGGCATATGGAAATAGAATGTTGTCAAACCTCCCTCAGTAGTCATATAGTGATACATTACAAAGATATAATCACTAGACATGTGAACTGTCGAAAAAAATGAGTTTTTTTTCTTTTTTTTTTCGTTATTTAGAATAAATTCGTAACTTCAGTTGAATTTGAATTCATTACGTTCCATTCCTTTAGATGCGGTATTCGTTATTTGGATATCTCGTAATAGTCCAGAAGACCAAAAATCAGAAATTTGAAAATCTGAAATTCGAAAATCCGAGAATTTGGAAGAACGAAAATCCGAAAATTCGAAAATCTGAAAGAACGAAAATCCGAAAATTCGAAAGAACGAAAATCTGAAAATTCAACTTCAATTTGGCTGTTAGTGAATGTAACGAATACAAATTTATCCGAAGTTACGAATTATCCGGCATCGTTATTTCAGATATTTTGTAACTTTGGATAAATTTGTTTTTTATTTTTTTAGGTTATCCACACGGCCCATGTTATTTGGACCATCTGGACGGGATTTCTTTGGACCCCAGTGTATACAGCGGATCTCTGCTGGGAGACATCCCCTGTGTTCACCCACTTTACCCCCTTGTAGGTACACCAGCCCTCTGGTAGAGCTTGGTGATTTTTTTCTTTTTTGGACATAGTCCATATCCCTTTTTTGTGTTCTTCCCCCCCCCCCCCCCCCCCTTTGTTTTGACCTATCTGTGGTCCCTGAGTAGTTCAGGGCCCTGAGAGAGGGATCCTCTCTTTTTATTTTTTTTTAATTTTTTTTTAAGATGGCTAAAAGGTCTTCTTCGACATCTTTATTGAAACTTTGTACCTATAATGTCAAAGGCCTGAATAATGAGTCAAAAAGAGGACAGATCCTATATAGTTTTCATAAAGCGAAGGCAGACATTATATTCCTCCAGGAGACCCATTTTTGCACTGAGGGCATCCCTGTATGTTCTTGTAAACACTTTTCCCAGTGGTTTCATAACACTATGTCGGGTTCGAAGGCCAGGGGGGGTCTCCATCGCTTTTCATAAAAATTTACCAGCTCAGCATTTGGAGCATATAGCTGATATTAATGGTAGATACCTTTTACTTAAATTCCGGTTGTGGGATAAACTTTTCACAATTGCTATTTCTATATTCCAAATCATGATCAAACCATGACAATTACTCGTTACCTTTGCCTTTTAGCGGATTTTGCTGAAGGCATCATTCTTGTAGGAGGAGATCTCAATTTAGCCCTAGAGCCACAGTTGGACATTTCTGCTCAGCGTCTCAATATTCCTCACTCTCGGCTGAGGGCCCTTAAAAAACAATTGTTTGACCACAGACTACTTGATCTATGGCACATTTTATATCCTAAAGATCGTAATTATACATACTTCTCATCAGCACACAAATCTTACAGTAGGCTAGATTATTTTTTATCAGGCCTGAAGGTTTTGGAGTGGAATCCCTCATTGGAAATAGGGTCATTTATTTGGTCTCACCATTCACCTGTATTTTTATCAATATACCCTCCCCACTCTCGAGGCACAAGTTGGTCCTGGAGTTTGAATGCTACGCTTATGTCTGACCCACTTTGCAACAAGGCAATTGTAGAGGCAATCGGCAACTTTGTCTCTGACCATGAATAGGACGAGACTGCATTACCACTAAAATGGGAAGCTCTTAAAGTGGTACTACGAGGGTTGTTTATTCAACTTGGTTCTCCTCTTAAAAAAGAAAGATCTGTGGCCATCCAAAATACTTTGTCAAAGCTCCATTCATTAGAAACTCTACACAAAGCTTCACAATCTACAGAAATACTATCTAAAATCACATCTAGAGCATCTTTATTGCAACTTATGGAAAAAGTTCACAGTTCATATCAACATAAATGTGCCTTAAGTAATTATAGATATGGGAATAAATGTGGGAGACAATTAGCACGCACATTACATCCCCGTCCTCCCCAGACTTTTATAGCCAGTATTGGGAAGTCGTCAGGGGAGATTACCTCAGACCCACAAAGTCTCCAACAAACATTTAGGGAATATTTCTCAGCTCTTTATAATCTGGCACAACCACCTTTTATGGCAGAGATGGAGTCTGATGCTTGTAGCATTGATGACTATATGCAGGAAACTGCTTTCCCAACACTAGATGATGATCTTAGTAAATCATTGGATCATTCTTTTTCAATGGAAGAATTACTAGGGGTAATTACAGATATTCCATCAGATAAAAACCCTGGTCCTGATGGATTTACTCCAAAATGTTATAAAACATATAAAGACTATTTGTCTCCATTTATTCTGCAGGTGTTTAATTCCATCTCTTCCACTAACCCATTTCCGACCCAAACAGTGGAAGCACATATCACCTTGATTCCCAAACCAGGTAAAGAATTAACATTATGCTCTAGTTATCGTCCAATATCTTTAATTGGAGTAGACATAAAAATATATGCTAAACTGATTGCGTTACGGCTCCAATCTTTTGATCCTAGCTGGGTACATAAAGACCAAACCGGATTTGTCCAAGGAAGAGAAACACGCGACAACGCGATAAAAACATTCTTACTTATGGGCCATGCCCAAACAAGCAGAGGTTGACACAGAGAATGCTTTCGATCGGATTGGCTGGCCCTTTCTAGAGTATTTAAAGAGGAAGTAAACCCTCTCTTTAAAAAAAAACACCCTGCAGGACAAAGGCACAATGAGCTCGTATGCATAGCATACAAGCTCATTATGAATTACTTACCTGAGATCGAACCCCCCGAAGCGACCCTCGTTCACCTCCTCCGTCACTGACATGTTGACTCTGCGTGTTTTCCGGGTATCGCTGCTCCAGCGCTGTGACTGGCTGGAGTAGCGATGATGTCACTCCCGCGCATGTATGCTGGTGTCGCCACTAACGGTATGATCGCCATTAGAAATGGCACGCTCAGTGTGCCTGCGCCCGATGTCTACGGCGCATGCGCCGTAGACATCGGTGCTGCTATTTTTGCAAATATCTCCCAAACCTTTTAGGTTTGGGAGATATTTCTTGCACCTAAAGTGGTTGTAATGGGTTTACAACCACTTTAACCACTTTAGCCCCAGGCCATTTAGCTGCCTAAGGACCAGAGGACTTTTTCCAATTTGGCACTGCGTCGCTTTAACTGCTAATTGCGCGGTCATGCAATGCTGTACCCAAACAAAATTTGCGTCCTTTTCTTCCCACAAATAGAGCTTTCTTTTGATGGTATTTGATCACCTCTGCGGTTTTTATTTTTTGCGCTATAAACGGAAAAAGACCGAAAATTTTGAAAAAAAATGATATTTTCTACTTTTTGTTATAAAAAAATCCAATAAACTCAATTTTAGTCATACATTTAGGCCAAAATGTATTCGGCCACATGTCTTTGGTAAAAAAAATGTCAATAAGCGTATATTTATTGGTTTGCGCAAAAGTTATAGCGTCTACAAACTAGGGTACATTTTCTGGAATTTACACAGCTTTTAGTTTATGACTGCCTATGTAATTTCTTGAGGTGATAAAATGGCAGGGCAGTACAAAACTCTCCCAAATGACCCCATTTTGGAAAGTAGACACCCCAAGGAAATTGCTGAGAGGCATGTTGAACCCATTGAATATTTATTTTTTTTGTCCCAAGTGATTGAATAATGACAAAAAAAAAAATTACAAAAAGTTGTCACTAAATGATATATTGCTCACACAGCTGCTTCTCCTGAGTACGGGGATACCACATGTGTGGCACTTTTTGAGAGCCTAGCCGCGTACAGGGCCCCGAAAAACAATCATCGCCTTCAGGATTTCTAAGGGCGTAAATTTTTGATTTCACTCCTCACTACCTTTTTTGAAGGCCATAAAATGCATTGGGGTGTCTACTTTCCAAAATGGGATCATTTGGGGGGGTTTTGTGCCACCTGGGCATTCCATGGCCTCCGAAACTGTGATAGGCAGTGAAGAGTGAAATCAAAAATTTACACCCTTAGAAAGCCTGAAGGCAGCGCTTGGTTTTCGGGGTCCCGTACGCGGCTAGGCTCCCAAAAAGTCTCACACATGTGGTATCCCTGTACTCAGGAGAAGCAGCAGAATGTATTTTGGGGTGTAATTTCACATATTCCCATGGCATGTTTGAGCAATATATCATTTAGTGACAACTTTGTGCAAAAAAAAAAAAAAAATGTGTCTCTTTACCGCAACTTGTGTCACAATATAAAATATTCCATGGACTCGACATGACTCTCAGCAAATAGCTTGTGGTGTCTACTTTCCAAAATGGGGTCATTTGGGGGGGTTTTGAACTGTCCTGGCATTTTATGCACAACATTTAGAAGCTTATGTCACACATCACCCACTCTTCTAACCACTTGAAGACAAAGCCCTTTCTGACACTTTTTGTTTACATGAAAAAATTTTTTTTTTTTTGCAAGAAAATAACTTTGAACCCCCAAACATTATATATTTTTTTAAAGCAAATGCCCTACAGATTAAAATGGTGGGTGTTTCATTTTTTTTTTCACACAGTATTTGCGCAGCGATTTTTCAAACGCATTTTTTGGGGAAAAAACACACTTTTTAAAATTTTAATGCACTAAAACACACTATATTCCCGAAATGTTTGATGAAATAAAAAAGATGATCTTAGGCCAAGTACATGGATACCAAACATGACATGCTCTACAATTGCGCACAAACGTGCAGTGGCAACAAAATAAATACATTTTAAAAGCCTTTAAAAGCCTTTACAGGTTACCACTTTAGATTTACAGAGGAGGTCTACTGCTAAAATTGCTGCCCTCGATCTGACCTTCGCGGTGATACCTCACATGCATGGTGTAATTGCTGTTTACGTTTGACGACAGACCGCCGCTTGCGTTTGCCTTAGCGCGAGAGCAGGGGGCGACAGGGGTGCTTTTTTTTTTCTTTATTATTTTTTTGCTTTTTTATCTTATTTTTAAACTGTTGCTTTCATTTTTTTTTTAAATCATTTTTATTCGTTTACTCGTAGCTTCCGGTTTCTTAGGCCATAGAGATGTTTGGAGCCACTCTGGTCTCTGATCAGCTCTATGGTCAGCTGGCTGAATCACCGGCTGCATTCTCAGGTTCCCTGTTGAGACAGGAGAGCCAGAGAAAAACATGGAAGATGGTGGGGGGGGCATTCCTTCCCATGGCTTGTAAAAGCAGTCTAGAGGCTAATTAGCCGCTAGAATTGCTTTTACATGAAAGCCGACCTCTGGCTGAAAAGAATGATACCAAGATGATACCTAAACCTGCAGGCATCATTCTGGTATAACCACTCAAAGTCGTGAATGGCGTACCTGAAGACAAAAAAATGGTTAACAATAAAACACAGTAAACGGTAAAGTATAAAAAATTGCATACCTGAAAAGCAAACATGATAAAACATAATAACAATAAAACATTGCAGAATAGAATACAGTAAAAAAGAGCAGAACAATAGAGAGAGAGAATAGAGAGAGAGAGAACAATAAAACGACAACTATTTTTTTTATTTTATATTTTTTTTTTACACTTTTTTTGTAACTAACTTTTATAACTGTAACCGGTTCCAGGTTCGGGTCTCTCAAAATGCGATGGCATCTTGGGAGACCCTGTGAAAGTGTGCCTAGTCTGTGCAATGCTGTACCCTACGCTAATACTCAACTAGTGAATGGTAGCGTTCAAAACATTCACCAATGCAAAAACCAGGATTGTCAGGACAGGAGGGACAATAGTAGCGGGTGTCACGCCTATATCCGCGCTTGCTGTAGACACAACATCTTTTTTGGGGGGGTTCGTTGGGTAGGGGTACTCGGGAGGACATAAAGAAAATGCCTCTCATGCAGCCGACTGCATTTGGTTGGGGATGTGAATGGGGGAAGTACGGGCGCTGCAAAAGTGGTGGGTTCCCAATTAGGATTGGCGAATGCAGCAGGAAGGGCATTATGGGCACGACGGGCCTGTTTGTCTTCTTCTTGGTGGCAGCGGGACACTACTTGTGCTTGCCACCTCACCAGCTTGAACTGCACTTATGGGACTCGCCACGTCACCAAGTGTTACTGCAGTGCTGGTTTGACTACGACCGGGGTGTACTAGGCCGCTGGCGCTTGCCAGTTTACCAAAACGCTACCAAAAAAACTGTTAGCGATCACAGGGATCAGGCCTGACTCTGCGAACGCTGCAGTTATGCGTTTAGTGTTTTGTAAGTGACAGTGATCGATCGATACTGCACTTGGGTGGGCTGGGCTGGGCCGGGCGGAGGGGCAAAACGCAGGTGCTAGCAGGTATCTGGGCTGATCCCGCTAACACTGCGTTTTTGGGAACCCTAAACTGCTGGGGACGCTAGTATAGATCTGATCGGATCAGATATTGATCCGTTCAGATACTATACCACTAAGGGAGGTGTACGGTGTGTGCAAGGGTGTTAGCGGTACTGGCGCTAACCTGACGCTGCCTGGGGCTGGTGCTTGCCAGTTCACCAAAACGCTACCAAAAAAACTGTTAGCGATGCCAGGGATCAGGCCTGACTCTGCGAACGCTGCAGTTATGCGTTTAGTGTTTTGTAAGTGACAGTGATCGATCGATACTGCACTTGGGTGGGCTGGGCTGGGCCGGGCGGAGGGGCAAAACGCAGGTGCTACCAGGTATCTGGGCTGATCCCGCTAACACTGCGTTTTTGGGAACCCTAAACTGCTGGGGACGCTAGTATAGATCTGATCGGATCAGATATTGATCCGTTCAGATACTATACCACTAAGGGAGGCGTATGCTGCGTGCGTGGGTGTTAGCGGTACTGGCGCTAATCTGACGCTGCCTGGGGCGACGCATATCACTGCCGGGCGATCAGGGGGCTAAACCTTTATTCCGTAATAAACGGCGGGTGCCCTGACACTATAAAAAATAAACGAACTAACCAGCGTCACCCGTAACAGTTATACGGTGATCAGTGGTGAAAGGGTTAACTAGGGGGCAATCAAGGGGTTAAAACATTTATTAGGTAGTATATGGGGGTCCCTGTCGCTATAAAACGCTGACGGCGAACCTAAATATTTACATCCCTAACTAGCGTCACCAGTGACACTAATACAGCGATCAGAAAAATGATCGCTTAGCGACACTGGCGACAGCGGGTGATCAAGGGGTTAAAACTTTATTAGGGGGGGTTAGGGGGTACCCTAGACCTAAAGGGGGCTAACACTAACTGCCCTAACACACTAACTGTCACAAACTGACACCATGCAGTAATCAGAAGAAAACAAATGTTTGGTGTCAGTGTGACAGGGGGGGGAGGGGTGATTGGGGGGGTGATCGGGGGGGATCGGGGGTAAAGGGGGGTGTTTTGTGTGCCTGGCATGTTCTACTGTATGTGTTGTGTTTATGCATTCACATTGCAGTGTTCTCTCCTCGGGGGCCGGAACGGAAAATACCGAGCCGAGGAGAGATGACATCATTTCCTTTGCTGCTGTTTAGCATACAGCAGCAGAGGAATGATTCTATTGGCCGGCGGCGATCACGAGGGGGGGGGGCCACGAATGGATGGTCTCCCCCTCACCTCCAATCGCCGCTGTACAATAGCCGACCGCCTCGGGCACCGGGGGGGTTTGATCGGACCCCCCGCCCGCGGGAAGCAGATCACGTATATGTACGTGATTCTGCCTGCCCGTGCCACCTTGCCGATGTACATCGGCGTGAGGCGGTCGTTAAGTGGTTAAGGCAAATAGGGATGGGTCAAAATTTACTTAATAAGATCCTGGCGCTATATACTAAACCAAAGGTCAGATTAATGGATCATTGACTACAAGTTTCCCTATACAAAATGGTACCCGCCAGGGATGCCCTTTATCCCCTTTGCTTTATGTGATAGTGATGGAACACTTAGCGATTGCAATCAGACAGAACCCTTCTATCGCCGGCATAAGGTTAGATTGACAAGAAATAAAACTTGCCTTGTTTTATGATGATCTGTTACTTTATGTTACGAATCCTCATATCTCTATGCCTTCTATTCTATTGGAATTTAAGCGCTTTGGAGTCTTGAGCAATTTCAAAGTAAATGTTTCAAAATCGGAAACTCTTATGCCCCCTACACACGGTCGGATTTTCCGATGGAAAATGTCCGATCGGAGCGCGTTGTCGGAAATTTTGACCGTGTGTGGGTTCCATCGGACATTTTCCATCGGATTTTCCGACACACAAAGTTGGAGAGCAGGAGATAAAATTTTCCGACAACAAAATCCGTTGTCGGAAATTCCGATCGTGTGTACACAAATCCGACGGACAAAGTGCCATGCATGCTCAGAATAAATAAAGAGATGAAAGCTATTGGCCACTGCCCCGTTTATAGTCCCGACGTACGTGTTTTACGTCACCGCGTTCAGAATGATCGGATTTTCCGAAACCTTTGTGTGACCGTGTGTATGCAAGACAAGTTTGAGCCAACATCCGTCGGTAAAAATCCTAGGATTTTGTTGTCGGAATGTCCGATCAATGTCCGACCGTGTGTACGGGGCATTAATGTGTCACTTTTACCACACCAAGCGAAGATGCTGAAGAACAATTTTTCGTTTAGATTCTGTTCCTCTACATTAAAATACTTAGGAATTAATATACCTACAGATCTGACTCATTTATACTCGGCTAACTATATCCCTCTAATGCAACATACTTTACAAGATCTAAAAAAATATGAACGAAATTTATATTCCTGCTTTGGGAGGATTAACATATTGAAAATGGACATAATACCGCATTTTCTGTATCTTTATCAAACTATCCCTGTTTCTATCCCCAGATCTTTTTTCTCTATTTTACAATCTGCCTTTGTCAAGTTTATCTGGGGGAACAAGAGATCTAGATTAAATTGGAAAACGTTAATATTACCCAAAACGAAAGGAGGAGCGGGTGCTCCTGATTTTTATTACTATTATGTTGCGGCAGTCCTTACTAGATTAGTGAATTGGTTCCACCACTTGGATACTAAACAATGGGTATCAATAGAACAGGGGTTGAATCAGTTCATTCATCGAGATACTCCTTCTTCTCTACCCTTTCTTACGTCTCACTTATTGAGCATTTGGCACAAAATGATTTTGCGTCTAAGGCTCTCTTCACAAATAGGACTAATGACACCTTTATTTGGCAACCCACAATTTCCACCTGCAGTAGACTGGATACATTTTCTTACGTGGAATAAAGAGTCTCACCGAAGAGTGAATCAAATTCTTTGTCAGGGTAAACTTCCACCCATAATCATCTTAATGCCTACACAACAGCCTTCATTTAGGCAATGGATGGAATATCAGAAACTATTGTCTTTTTTGTCCTATATTCCCTTAAACAAATTTTTTGACAGAGATTTAAATCTCTTTGAGTCCATCTTGGTGCAAAGCACTAGACCAAAACACGTCTTATCAGCAATTTATAAGATTCTTATTGAAAAAAATCACCCTGAGTTCCCAGAATTTACAAATAAATGGGCATGTGATCTGAAGGTTTAAATTGGAGCAGAAGAGTGGGAAAAGTATTTTTCCTCACACACTGTGGGGTTGATTTACTAAAGGCAAAAAGACTGTGCACTTTGGAAAGTGCAGTTGCACACGGCAAGAGCAGTTGCTCCAGAGTTTAGTAAATGAGCAGAAGCACCGCTGACTTTCATCAACCAATCATGTGCAAGCAAAAATGCTGTTTTTTTTCTTTTCCTTGCATGTGATTGGGTATTCTTTGCAAAGTGAAGCTTTACCTCATTTACTAAGCTCTGGAGCAACTGCAATTGCACTTTCCAAGGTGCACAGTCTATTGGCCTTTAGTAAATCAACCCCTGTTTGTCTTTGGCAACTAAAGCCCAACAGACAAGCTATAAGCTTGTTTACTGTTGGTATCAATGCCCAACATCCCTACAGCATATATTGCCAGAAGCATTGGATAAATGTGGGCAATGTCATTCTGCCAAGGGCTCGTTGATACATATATGGTGGGAATGCCCTCAAATTTGTAAATTCTGGGACAGTATTATGCAGTTGTATACTATAGTTACAGGGGAGGTAATCCCCAATACACCTCAAATTACCCTGCTGTCCATCTTACCAGGCTCATATAAAAATATCAAAAAGGGCCTGCTTAGACATTGGGTGATAGCTGTGAGTCTGGTTATTCCGCGCCATTGGTGATCAGTAAAATCCCATCAGTGAATGAATGGGGAGTGGAAATGGGCCATACTGAGAAGATGGAGACCCATTGGCGATCAGTACAATCCCCATCAGTGAATGAATGGGGAGTGGAAATGGACCATACTGAGAATATGGAGACCCTCCTGGCACATGAATTAGACACGCTTTAAAAATATCAGCAGATATGGGCCCCCTGGGGGGCCTTCAGGGAATCAACAGGAAACTAGAGGGATTTAGCGGAAACTAGAACAGTACCTAAATATAATCTAACAAGGTTTCAATACAGGAAGTCTAAAATGTCAAAAAGTTTTGCCATCTCCACCCCCCCCCCCTTTTTTTTTCTTTTTTTCTTCCCCCTTGTGGTTGTTTACTGTTTTTGTTTATGTTAGTTTGTATAGTGTATTTGTAAGATGTTTTCATGGTATGATAATACCATTATTGTATGTATATGTGTTACTTGTCTAAATAACTTTTTAATAAAACTAAGATTGAAATACTAACAGCCAAATTTGAAAGGAAATTCCAATATCTATAATTTAATAGTTGTAACAATTATTATAGTTTTTATTATTATTATTATTTATTATTATTAATTCATTCTGTTTCATTCATTTGTGATGTGGCATTCATTATTTTGGATAATTCGTAACTTTGGATAAATTCGTATTTGTTACGTTCACTAACAGCTAAATTTGAAAGGAAATTCCATTACCTAAAATCTAATAGTTTATAACTATTATTATAGTTTTTATTATTATTACTATTTATTACTAATAAATAATAATAATAAAAAAATATAATAATAGTTAATAAACGTAAGATTCTAATTATAATATAAATTATCCAAATATTTTTTGTTCTTTCGGATTTTTGAATTTTTGTTCTTATTTTCTGATTTTCGTTCTTTTGAATTTACAGATTTTCATTCTTTCTGATTTTCAAATTTCTGATTTTCGTTCTTTTGAGTTTTTGTTCTTTTAGAAAATTTGTTTTCGAAAAAGAAATGTTAAATATGCCGAATTTTGGCGAAAAACAAATTTGAAACCAATTTGGAACGAAAGCCCTCATGCCCAACATCAGTGCCTGACCTCACAAATGCGCTTCTGGAAGAATGGTCAAACATTCCCATAGACACACTCCTAAATCTTGTGGACAGCCTTCCCATAAGAGTTGAAGCTGTTATAGCTGCAAAGGGTGGGCCATCTCAATGTTGAACCCTACGGACTTCAAAAATAGATATATAGATGTTGTACACACAGAGTGATATATTTCCTTGTCAAAAGAAGTTTATTGAGTATACAATATTATAAAGATACATAAAGTAAGTTTACAAGGATCTATAAAGTAAGCTCATTGTTTTACAGTAGGGTTTATATAGGTAAATATCATGAAATTTCAAATATTAAACATTGGGTTCACGTAAACCTAAATTAAAGATATATATCATTTCCTTAGTTACTTTTGTAGGTATTTAAATGATTTATACCTACTATACATATTGTTTACAGGTAGAGTGTATATAGGTCAAATAAATTCTGATAATGAGCTTTAATCGTAAGGTGGAGAAAAGGAAAGAGAAAGAAGAAAAAGGGTGGAAAGGCAGAGGTATGGTCCACAAGGTTGTCCCGCTCGTCAGTTTATTTTTCTTTTTAGTTCTCTTTGAAGCCTTAGAATGGGTGTCTCTGTAAGTCATTTAATCTGTTACCATGGCAACAGGCCTTGTCATTGAAATTTGACATGAATTGTTGTTTTATCCAAGGATGCCAAAGTTTTTCAAATTTTGGAATTTGATTTTGATCGATGGCTACCATCTTAGCATGGGACATTGTATTATTCATTCTGTGAATTGTTTCTGCTAGTACCAATGTAGGAGATTTCCATGTCTTGGCCACTGTTTGTTTTGCAGCCGTTATTAGTTGGATCATAAGTTTGAATTGAGAGTGCGTTAACCATTCCGGTTTTAGATTAAGTAAAGTTATATATGGATCTGGTTGTATTATTTTTTTAAATATTTTAGATGCAATCACGAAGACTTCCTTCCAGAAGGTTTGGATTACTGGGCACGTCCACCATATGTGTAAATGTGTGCTTATTTCTGGGCATCCTCGAAAACAAAGAGCTGAGGTATTAGGTGAATATTTTCCAACTCTAGCAGGTACAAGGTACCAGCGAGTTAGGACTTTATAATTTGTCTCCAGTGCTAAGATGTTGGGTGAAGATGACTTAGATGTGAGCCATATGTTAGACCAGTCCGTGTCTTCTAAAGTTCGTCCCAGGTCCTCCTCCCACCTCTGAACGTAAGAGGGTCTATTAAGATTTACTACTCCATATAATTGATTATAAAGTGATGAAATTGTACCTTTGGCAAATGGATCTTTTGTACAGATTGATTCAAAAATGGATAATTGGGATAATGGTGTATCCCCCTTTAGGAATGGTGTATAGAAATTTTTGATTTGGAGATATCTAAATATCTCAGAGTTTGGTAGATCATATTTTTCTCTAAGCGATGGGAATGAAAGGAATGATTTAGATGCTATGAAGTCATTTAGTGTCTGAATGCCTGATGTTGTCCAAGCTTTAAAAGAATTTGGGTAGATCCATGCCGGATAAAAGGCCGGATTTCTGATAAAAGAAAGGAGAGGATTGTGTGGAGATTGTAACTGATATTTGGTTTTTAGTTTATCCCAGAGAGATAAGAAGTGTTTAGTTATGGGATTATGAATTTTAAAGCGGTCTTTAGGATCAAGCCATAACAAGTTTGATATTAATAGAGGGTCATTTTCTGAAGCCTCTATAAATACCCATAATGGGATTTCCTGTTTTGCATGGTATTTGGACAGACTGGCCAAATGTGCTGCTCTGTAGTAGTTAGTAAAATTAGGGTATCCCAGGCCTCCTTTATTTTTGGGAAGATGTAGTGTGTGTATAGGTATACGTGGTTTAGAAGAGCCCCATATAAACGAAGTTGCTCTTTTTTGTACTATTCTCAAAAAATAGGAAGGAATTGGAATAGGGAGGACTCTGAATAGATAAAGTAATTTGGGTAGAATAGTCATTTTGATTGCATTAATCTTCCCTATCCAGGATAAAGGAAGTTGCGACCATTGTTTTATTAGATTTGTGATCTGTCTTAATACAGGAGGATAATTGGTTGAGAATAAGTCAGAATGAGATGCTGTTAAATGAATTCCAAGATATGGGATTGATTTTTCTGCCCATGTGAATGGGAGTGCAGCCCTAGCCGGGATCAATTCCATGTTTGTGAGCAAAATATTAAGCACTAGGCATTTCTTAGGATTAATCATAAGGCCGGATAGGGCTGCAAATCCATCAAGAGCTGGTATTAAGTTAGGACCAGAGACCTGTGGTGATGATAGAAAAAGTAATATATCGTCTGCAAATATACATAATTTGTGTGTAATACCTCCTACTTCAATGCCAGTTATAGTTTGGTTTGTTCTGATGTATTGGGCCATGGGTTCGAGTATAAGGGGAAATAATAAGGGAGATAATGGGCAACCCTGTCGGGTACCTCTTTCGATATTAAAGGCATCAGATTTGTATCCGGCATATTTTATATAGGCTTTGGGTTTATTATATAATGCTTTGATCCATGTTAAAAAGTGGGGTCCAAAACCCCATTTTTGTAATGAATATTGCATATATTGCCAGGATACTGTGTCAAATGCCCTCTTAATATCGAGAGATAGAAAACATAAAGGGATTTTCCGTTTTTTAGCAATATGTGCCAATAACACTGCCCTGCGTATATTATCGCCTGCCTGTCTATTTGGCATGAAGCCTACTTGATCTCTATGTATTAATTTTCCTATAATGCTATTGAGGCGTTTTGCTATTATTTTTGCTAATAATTTAATATCAAGGTTTAACAGAGAGATAGGCTGATAATTCACACAGGAAGTATCATCAGAAAGGGGTTTTGGGATCATACAAACAATTGCCATTAGTGTTTCTTGCCGAAAAGAATGTCCTTCTAGAAGTTTGTTAAAAGTTTCAGTGAGAATGGGAGAGAGTATTTCTGAGAATGTTTTATAGTATAAAGCCGAGTAGCCGTCTGGGCCTGGTCTTTTGTTAAGTTTTAGGTCTTTTATGGCGTTAGCAACTTCATCTATAGTTATAGGCTCATCCAAACTGCTTTTTTGATTCTGAGACAACTCAGGTAAGGTTATTTTTGAGAAGAAGGATTCAGCCTCTGTAGGATTAAATTCATTGTTTGTCTTGTATAAAGTTGCGAGATGTGAGTGAAATTTATGGACTATTTTAACTGGATTACAAGTATAAACATTTTTTGATAATTTCAAACGTATTGGTTTGAAAGATTTGTTAGTTGAATTTAATGCCCGAGCCAAATATGTACCTGGTTTGTTTGTATTCATGTAGAGCGTTTGAGGGATTTATCAACTGACTCAGTGAGAAATAGATCGTATTCCAATCTAGATTTTTCCAGATGAGATTTTGTACTCTGAGATGGATTATCTTGGAATGATATGTAGGCTGCATTAAAATTGAGTTCTAGTTTTTTTGCTAGATTTTTGCGTTCCCGTTTAAATAGTGCCATTTGTCTTTGTATTGTACCACGCAAGACAGGCTTATGAGCTTCCCACAGTGTTATTGGGGAAATGTCTGTTGTATTATTAATTGATATGTATTCCTTTAAAGCTTGTTCAATGGCCATCTGATGTAGTGGGTGTTTGAGCATTATGTCCGGTAAGTACCACGTTGGGTCATGCGCTTTTGGTATGGCTGAGGCTATAGTAGTGTATACTGCATTATGGTCAGACCACGGAATCGGAATTATATCTGATGCAATAATTTCTGGTATCATTCCTATTGTTAGAAAAATATGATCTATTCTGGTGAAGGTTTGATGAGGGTGCGAGAAATAAGTGAATTTCTTTTTCATTGGGTTACTTTCTCTCTACGAATCTACCAGATTGTATTTGGAAAGAAGTTGAGAAAAAGGTAATCTAGAGGTTATTTTGGATGGTGTAAAAGGTGATTTATCTAGAAATGGGAGGAGGACCTGGTTCGAATCCCCGCACATTATCACTGTTCCTATTTTGTGTGTATTAATCACTTGTAATATATGTGAGAGGAATGGTGTAGGTTGTTTGTTAGGAGCGTAGTAGGAAATCACCGTGATTGCTGTATCCATTATATAACCCATGAGTATCAGGTATCTACCTTCTGGGTCTTTAATTTCTGATGATAAGGTGAATGGTGTGGATCGGTGAAATGCAATTAGATTTCCCCTTTGTTTGGTACAGGCAGAAGCCGTGTAAATTTGTTGATAAAAAGGAGAAATATATTTTGGAGTAGAATCTTTGGTGAAGTGTGTTTCTTGGAGGCATACTATGTGAGCCTTCTTGTTATGGAAAGTACGGAAGGCTTTGGTCCTTTTTTGAGGGACATTTATTCCCTGAACATTCAGGGAAAGTATATTCAGTGGTGCCATGGCAACAGATCAAATAGTTTTGACTTACTTTTTGTTATGCAGAGCTGACTGCGCAGATCAACCTGTGTGGACTGAAGAGATGAAAAGATAGAAAAGAAACCAGTGAATTCTGGAGTAAAGAGTAAACAAAAAACATATGAGATTAGATGATACATTGTATAAATTATTTTTTGCAAGTAATCACAATTTACCCGTGAAAGAGAATAAATATCTCTCTCAGGGGAATAAGTGCCTTCGTCACACTCCCACATAATATGGTTGGGAGAATGAGGAGGGCTAATGGGGGTACACGGATCTTCCGCTTACAGGAGAGAAGTGCTATGTCAAAAGACATCAAAATGATGATTCATTAATTGGAGTGCAGAATATAGTTTTTGTTGAAATTATTTATTCCAGGGTGGTTGTATATGGTTAGTCTTGCCCTAGGCTAAATAATTCAGTTAGAAAGGTACTGTTAATAACTTTGGTATTGATGAAGATAGTTTGAATTATTTTGGGATTTTAACCCTTTTAGAGTAAACAATTACATATTTTATTCATATGTAACTGTTTAGATATGTTAACTCATAAAATTGAGGTTGTATTGCTTCAGATTAGAATAAACAAAAACATAGTTCTAGGAACTAGTTAGGTAATAATATATTTGTTTTAAGAAAAGAAAGAAAAAGCTTCCATTACTTCTGGATTATTGAACATATTTGTCCTAAAGAGTAATAAATCTATTGTTATTACCTGAAAATATACTGAACAAGAATTTCCTTATTTCACTTATATATTCTAAGGCTATATAAATCAGAAGTAATAAGAAATATAACTGGAATGTAACATGATCCCACACAGTGTGTGACTATCAGAATGCAGTTACATTCAGTTATAAATACAGGTT
Organism: Lithobates septentrionalis; assembly: GCA_037952835.1. Classification (NCBI taxonomy): domain Eukaryota; kingdom Metazoa; phylum Chordata; class Amphibia; order Anura; family Ranidae; genus Lithobates; species Lithobates septentrionalis. Next base: position 7,874,122 of record JBBDGP010000295.1, read on the forward strand.
TTTTATAGAGAACCATCTCTTAGTATAATAAATGAAGAGATATCAGGAATTAGGATGTCAGTCCATTGAATCTTCTTGGTCCATGGATGATGTGGCATAACGGCCTCTTTTGTGAGAATGATGATTCCCATTTTGTTCTGAAATTTTCTGGGTGCTGCCTGAAGGTGAAGATGATGCCATTCTTCTGCGTGTGGGAGAGTTGCTGCTTGTGGGTTCTGTCAGATTTAATTTTAAAAGGGTTTGTTGTAGTTCATCTGCTGATCTGCTTCTGTAAATTGTACCTTGGTAGTTAAATCTTACTGAAAAGGGGAAGCCCCATTGATACATAATGTTGTGGCGTTGCAGTTCCATTAGTTGGGGTTTCATGGATCGTCTTTTAGTAATAGTAAGTTAGGATAGGTCAGCAAAAATTTGATAATTGTGTCCTTGAAAATTAAGTTCCTTTTTTTCTCTTGCTGCAATTAGTATTTGTTCTTTCGTTCTGTGATAATGAAATTTTGTGATTATATCACGTGGGGGTCCATCTTTCTTTTTGGCTGTGAGGGCTCTGTGTACTCTGTCCAGTTCTAAATGTTCAATAGGGATATCTGGCTTTAGTTCTTGTAATAGAGCAGTAATAGTAGATTGCAGGTCTGTCACAGTTTCAGGTATTCCCCTTATGCGCAAGTTTGAACGTCTGGCTCTATTTTCGTAATCTTTGAGCTTAGTTTGAAGTATTAAATTCTCTTCTTTTAATTGTTCCAATTCTGTTATATTTTCTTGGGTTGTAATTTCAATTTCATCCATTTTTATTTCTAAGGCTGCGGTGCGGTTTCCCAGCTCTCTTATTTCTTTGGTTAGGCTTTTTGTTATTTGGTCTGAGGTTTGTTTTAAAGCCTTATGAAGCATCTTTTCAAATTGTAATAATATTACTGGGGATGCTGAGGAGGCTTGTGGAGAAGTTTGTGAGAGGATTTGTTCTGTATTTGGAATTTGTATTTCATTTGGAAATCAAGATCCCAGAGTCTCGAGGAAGAGTGGAAAGGCACGGAATCCAAGTTGCATGAGGTCCACAGTCCGTGATACACACACACACACTGTTTTAAATAAATGTTAACAACATTCAAAAATGTGTTAAAACATGGGCGGTGTCATTAGAGCAGTGGACAGTGTCAGTAGAGCAGAGGTTGGTGTCAATAGGACCGTGGATGGTGTCAGTCAAAAGAGCAGTGTACTTTGTCAGTAGGGCAGAGGATGGTGTCAGTAGGGCAGAGTAATGCTGCTGACCATGATGTAAGGGGGAACGCTGCGGACCATGATGTAAGTGGGAACGCTGCGGACCATGATGTAAGGGGGAACGCTGCGGACCATGATGTAAGAGGGAATGCTGTGGACCATGATGTAAGGGGGGACTTTGTCAGTAGGGCAAAGGATGGTGTCAGTAGGGGTAGGGCAGAAGACGGTATCAATAGGCATAGGGCAGAGGACGGTGTAAGTAGGGCAGAGGACAATTTCAGTAAGGCAGAAGATGGTGTCAGTAGGACAATGGATGTCAGTAGGGCAGAGGACGGTGTCAGTAGTGCAGAGGACAGTGTCAGTAGGGCAGAAGATGGTGAAAGTAGAGCAGAGGTTGGTGTCAGTACAACAGTGGAGGGTGTCAGTCAATAGAGCAGTGCACTTTTCAGTAGGGCAGAGGATGGTGTCAGAGGGGCAGGGGACAGCGGTTATCCATATATGCCTATCACCCCTGCAGGGGTATCGGGAGCTGGTAAGTGGGGACCCATAAAGGGGAGCGCATGAGTCACCTGATCTGTTGAGCACAAGAGTCACTTGATCGTTTGAACACTTGGTCATTTTGGAGCTTCACCAATATCACACTGTTTTTGGACTTTTTATTATTTGGACTGTTTTGATGATACACATACTAATTTCTTGATGGACTTTTCTGATGAATTTGGGAATCATTTTTTGCCATTCATATTTTTTTTTTTTTACACAGGAGTAATTAATTTTGGTCACTTATTGTATATCTGTTATTTATGATTTTGTTTTGGTTGCAGTGCACTACCATTTAACTATTTGAGCACTTTAGTGTGTTAGTGTGCACATATTTGTTTGAAAACTAGGGAATAGGTTTTCCCCACATATAGGGAGCGCCATTCACCCCACTTCACTTACTCACATGATGTAATGCCGCGTACACACGGTCGTACTTTTCGTCTACAAAAGTCCAACGGACGCTGACGGACTAAAGCTGGCTGGTAATCCGATCGTGTGTGGGCTTCTCCGGACTTTCAACGTACTTTTTTAGCCTCAAATCCGACGTACTTTAGATTTGAAACATGCTTCAAATCTTTACTTCGTAACTACGACGGACCCCGAAATCCGCTCGTCTGTGTGCTAGTCCGACGGACAAAAAGCCACGCTAGGGCACCTATTGGCTACTGGCTATGAACTTCCTTATTTTAGTCCGGTGTACGTCATCACGTACGAATCCGTCGGACTTTTGTGTGGTCGTGTGTAGGCAAGTCCGTTCGTTAGAAAGTATGCCGCAAGTCCGCCGCAAGTCCGCCGAAAGTCTGCCGGAAGTCTGTCGGACAGGCTGTCTGACTTTTGTAGACGAAAAGTCCGACCGTGTGTACGCGGCATAAGGGGGATTGCTGCGGACCATGATGTAAGGGGGATTGCTGCAGACCATGATGTAAGGGGGCTTGCTGCGGACCATGATGTAAGGGGGAAGGCTGTGGACCATAATGTAAGGGGGATTGCTGCAGACCATGATGTAAGGTTAATGCCGCGGACCATGATGTAAGGGGGAATGCTGCGGACCATGATGTAAGGGGGAATGCTGAGCCCCCCCTTACATCAGAGTCTGCAGAGTTCTCCCTTACATCAGGGCAGAGGAAACATGGCAAATGGGCTCAACCAACCTGCCAACAGACATTGGGGAGGGTCAATGTGATCTGGATGCATACAGGGAAATGGGGAAATCACCTGAGATCTGTACTCCCCCTTATGATCAGTGTCCCCCTGCCCACAGACAAGGTCAGTTGGGAGAATAATTGACCAGTCAGGATTGCCATCAAATTATTTAACCTGCCTCCCAGGCACCAGCACTCCTCTAGAGCTCCCACCGTGTGTATACACCAGTGAGGGGCTGCCTGCACGGTCAGCAGGCTTTGTGTGGAAGCACACAGAGAGCCAGACAGGAACACACTGCTGCCAGAGAAGACAATGCAGTGTATACTATGGCAGTAATGAGCGCCGTGCTCACAATCACCCACAGTCTCACTCACTCCTACACTCACTTTCCTGCTGTTTGAATCCGGTATCAGCTCGCTCCGCACTGCCGCTGCTCACCTCCCATTGGCTGTCCTGGCCATCTAACACTCTATGGGTAGGACAGGTGGAGGGTGGGGTGCTCAGTAATTGGAGAACAGCATACAACGAAGAAATAGAAGGAGGGTTATGAGAGGAGGGCAGAGTGACAGTCTGGGGCCAGGGACACATAGGAAGTCCCGTGTCCGCAAAGATGGGGGTGCTAGCCAGGGCCTGACTGGCCTACCGGGATACTGGGAAATTTCCCTGTAGGCCACCTGCCCTGGGGCCCCTTTGAGCTGTGGCTGCAGTGGTGCCCAGGGCCAATCCAAGTGCAGAGTCCTCCCCTCCCTCCCTCCCCCTCCTCTTGTGTACATCACACACCGCTGTGTCACGAAGCTTGGATCTGAAATGTTTGGCGGCCGCTGTAATAGTGCCAGGAAATTGAATTATTGTTCCGTCTATCACAGGAGCCGGTCTAGGAGGCGGGACTTTGTTACAGCGGCCGCCGAACATTTCAGACCCAAGCTCCGTAACAGATCAGGAGATGCCGGCTGTGTGTAATCCAGGCACTGATGAGTCTGCATTGATGGGCAGTGAGGCTGTATTGATGGGCAGAGTAAGGCTGCATTGATGGGCAGTGAGGCTGCATTGATGGGCACAGTGAGGCACCATTTATGGGCACAGTGAGGCTGCATTGATGGGCACAGTGAGGCTGCACTAATGGGCACAGTGAGGCTGCACTGATGGGCACAGTGAGGCTGCATTGATGGGCAGTGAGGCTGCATTGATGGGCACAGTGAGGCTGCATTTGTTGGGCACAGCGAATCTGCATTGATGGGCACTGTGAGGCTGCATTTGATGGGCACTTGATGGGCACTGGTAGGCTGCATTTGATGGGCACTGATGAGGCTGCATTTGATGGGCACTGGTGAGGCTGAGTTGATCTTATGTATCATGAAAGCAGTCTCTGACCATCTCTTGTATCAAGTCCGCAGTCTCTGACCATCTCTTGTACCATGTCTGCAGTCTCTGACCATCTCTTGTATCATGTCTTCAGTCTCTAGCCATTTCCTATATCATGTCTGCAGCCTCTGACCATCTCTTGTATCATGTCCGCAACCTCTGACCATCTCTTGCCTTACAGTATATCATGTCTGCAGTCTCTGAGGGAGTCTGGAGGGGACTCAAGAGTGGGAGTGCCGCCAGGATGGGGGTCATGGGAAAATCAGATGTGTGTGGAATGTGGAGAGGAGACCATGGGATAAAACCAGAGCCACCAGGAGGTCAGTGACAGCTCTGCCAGGCCAGTCTGAGGGGGGGGTCTCTGATGTAAGGGGGGAGTGAATACAATAATGTAAGGGGACACTGATATAGATGTAGCAATGTGGACCACAATTGCAATGAACAGCTATTCCGTACCCTATCTCTATATCGTTTATCCCCCTGGGGCCCAGCATTACTAAACTGACATCATATTTGTGAGCCCAACCAAAGGGATTGTGGGATTGGTAGTCCTTTCAGATGGCTGTTCCCTTGCATGACTATACACTCAGACCACATATCCCAGAGATCTTTGCTACCATCAAGGAGATTGCTGGGCAGAGCTATAAAAGAAACCAGAAACCCGCCCCACACTCTCTTCCTCGTGGCCCTTGTGTGTGGAGGGACCTCTCCGTGTAGGGAGAGTGAGGTCACGGCCTACCACGCGGTATCCAGAATTCCTGCCTGACCAAGAAGGGGTCCAGCGCTGCCTGTGGTTCATTGGACATCTGTATAGCACCAAGTCGACAGTATAGTAACCCACGCTACGGGCTCCATATCGGGTGATCATCACTATTGGGTCTGCAGCCAGGATATCTATCCGGGAATCGCTATCAGGAAGGCGCTGAATCGGCCTGGTCGTTGGTGAGAGGGCAATTGCCTACCTTTGCAAGCCTTTCCTTGGTTGTGTACTGGAAAACTGTGTACAGACAGCTTTACTTTGGAAACACTTCACTGCACTTCTATCCGGACACTGTACATGGGCATCTGTAGCCACAGTCATAACAAGATATACCAACACTCTGCTACTACACTTCATTGGATATAGTTAATAGGCTCGGACTGCCAGTGAAGACCATCAGATCTGCAACGGGGACATTATGTCATTGCTGCTTAAGGAACTCTCTTATCATCCTTGCTTAGCTTAATCTCTCATTAGGAACACAGTTTAAACAGGCCGGCCTAGTTTTCTCTTTCTAAAAGTATTGTCAGAATTGATGCTTAACTTTATTTATCCTTTTCAGGTTATGTCTAAGGGGTGCTCCATTGCACATATGTGTATATAGTATTCTGTGTTTGCCAACTGCCTTATCTGGCATTTCTTGTGGAGGCATTCTACTGAGCTTGTGCTGTTACTCAAAGCTCAGTAGAACCATTACCTCTCTTACAACAATATCTTAACTGAAGTATTCCAGTAAACGTTAATAGAATATAAATGCTGAGTGTTGTCTTATTACTTAAAGGTGTTGCAATGATGTTTGAATGCAGAGTGTCAGGTGGGTTGGAATGCTTGCAGGGTCATGGCGATGCAGATGAGCAGGTAAATCCAAGCAGTCCCCGAGGGGGCCTTGCTACGTTTGGGGGCTCGTCAGGGATGCCATCTGCAGCAGGCCCCAGCCAACCTAGACAAGAGCCACAATCCGCGTGGGAGGCCACTTTGGCAGCCGCAGCTGCCTGGGATAGATTCAGGTTCAAATGGAGAGAAGCACTGTTCTAGAGATCTTGGGAAGTGAACACACTGAAGGAGAGATTAGAAAATGGGTGAGAGCTCTGGCCCCAGGACACCAAGCCTAAATTGTAGACACGGAAGCTGATTATGACCTGGATCAAGTCTCGCTATTACTAGAGTGGCAAGAAGAGACACCTGTGTGCTTCCAGAGGGAAGAGGTACGTCTAGCCGATCCCACTCAAGAAGGAGGGAGAGCCTGCTGAGAGGCAACCCTCATTAAGGGCTCAGGAGAATGGCCCAGCACCAGTGGGATCAGACTTCCAGACTCCCTCCTCTCTCTTTTTACACGGATATGAGTCGGTTAGTTGATAGTTTGGTGAAGAACGGCTCTGGAAATGTTAGCCAGAGCTACCGGAGACTCAGGTTTTTCTCAGGGCAGTTACCGACCCCTGTAGGGGAAGATGAGTCTGAAATCTGGATGAGCCAAGCCTTGCAGGCCATGGAAGAATGGAGTATTCCAGAGGCTGTGAAATGAAAACAGCTCAGTGAGAGTCTTCAAGGCCTGGCGGCTGATGTGATCTGTTATCTGAGGATGGGGAAGAAAACTTGTGTTGCTATGGACTACATAGACGCTCTGCATACTCTGTATGCTGTATATGAAAGAGTTGAAACTACCGCAGACCTGAAGTACAAATTCAACCACACTCAACAGCAAAAAGGGGAAAGTCTGTCTGAGTACATATCTCAAGCAGATAGAATGTTGCATCAAATTATCCTCAAGAGGGGTATTGATCCAAAGGATGCCGATCAAGCTCGTCTAGACTGGGTTCTGCAAGAAGCTCGGCCAAATCATCCGATCGTATCAAAGCTGTTACTAAAAAGAACCAAAGTGGTGCCTACCTACCCTGAATTGATACGAGAGGTACGAGAAGAAGAGGCTCTATTAGAAGAAAAGTCCCAAAAGACTAGAGAAGTGAGTTCTATTGCTGGGAATTATGAGAAAGTAGTGGCCTGAGCCGTTCATGCGGAGATGAGTTTTTCGGATGAAGACAATGAAACTGAGTCTGAACTGGCAGGGTTGGCCATTCATGACACTAATAAGCCAGTAAGTGAACTTTAATCAACCTAACCAATTAGCTTAGGTAGCTCAGGCCCAAACCCAGATGTATCATGCCTTGATGTGGGTGATAGAGACCCAAGAACAAGGGACTCACCAAGGGGAGCCAAAATTTTCCCAAGGGCGAGAGAAGCGGTGTTACAGATGTGGGGAGATTGGACACTTTCGGGCCCAGTGTCCCAAGGCCGGAATCAGCCCTCAGTTACTCACAGACGTTTTGAAAGCCTTAAAGAAGTTGATCTTCCCAAAACCGACGAGAAACTTCAGGGGATCTCAGTGAAGGAGCTAGTTGAGAGTCCCAAGGGAAAACTGAGCTCCATGGCTAAGGGAAGATCTAAGAAGAAAAAGGGACAAGCCATCTGCTGCTTCCTCCCATCTTCATCAAAGGAAAGACCTAAGAAGAAAAAGGGACACAAGCCATCTGTTGCCCCTCCCCTTTCCTTGCCAAAGAAAACAAAAGAAGCTAAACCCCCAAGCACAGAGAGCCGGAGACAAGAAATCAATGCACACCTTACTGAGCGAATGGTTAGAACAACTCTGCTACTTCCAAAGAGACTGATTAGGGCCCAAACTATAGAGTCACCCGCTGGAAATCTGCCAAAGAACCTAGTGGGGCCCTCCCCTATAGTCTCGATACAAGTAGAGGGCATCTATACTCAAGCCCTACTGGATACGGGAGCCCAGGTGACGTTGCTGTACCAAGATTTTTATCACAAGCACTTGAAGCATATCCCTTTGTGCTAACTTGAGGAGTTGGAGATTTGGGGCATAGGGACCCAGAAATGCCCATATGATGGGTACACACCCATCAAGATAACCTTTGATACTTCCCTGGCTGGAAAACCAGAGACCTTTGACATGTTGGCTGTTGTCTGCCCCCGACCTCCTGGGGCAGGCCGAATTTCTTTGTTGATAGGCACCAACACCAATCTTGTGAGGAGGCTGCTCACTCCACTGGCCTTGGAAGGTGCTCCAGAAGGGAAGATCCCCCCTTAGCTGTGGCAGGCTTTCCAGCGAGTGTTGCAAGAGAGGAAGGCCACTGTGGAAGGAGTGGGAAGACTATGGCGATTGGATGCTCACGAAAGGGTATTGCAGCCTGGCGAGAGGGCCTGCTTGAAGGCCACTGTCAAGATACCATGGGACCAGCCGGACCCTTATGTGGTGGTGAAAGCTGATTCAACAGAGGAGGATGTCGGAATAGAACTGGTCCCGGAGATCATACCCACTAGGGCCTTATTGAGAAGCGGGGGGCGAATCCCTGTCAGTGTGAGAAACGTCACCGGTCACCCAATTAGCCTGAAGCCTCGGATGGTGATTGGGAAAGTGAGTGCTGCCACCCCAGTGACCGGAAATGATCTGACCTAGAAGGGAAATGGAAGCAAGGCCACTGTCCCCTGCCCAGATCTACCCCCCGGATGGGGAGAGAAGGTTAAAGCCCAATTAGCCCAATGGGATAAGATGTTCTCCAAAAATGACTTTGATGTGGGCTGCGCCAGGAGTGCCAAACATCGAATTCGGCTAGCTGAAGATAAGCCATTCCACAAAAGGGCTAGGCAAATCCCTTTGTGTGATCTGGAGGACCTTATAGAACAGCTGGCTGAACTGTAAAGGTCAGGGGTCATTAAGGAATCCAGCAGCCCCTACGCTTCCCCGATCGTGGTATTGAGAAAGAAGAATGGGTCCCTCCAGATGTGTATTGACTACCGAACCTTGAACCGAAGGACTATCCCAGACCAGTACACAACCCCCCGCAAGAAGAAGCCTTGCAATGCCTATCAGGGTGAGAGTGGATACTACCAGATACCCATGCATCCGGGTGACCGAGAAAAAAACAGCCTTCATTAGCCCTCTAGGATTTTTCAATTTCGACTGAATGCCACAAGGATTAGCTGGGGCTCCCGCTACTTTCCAGAGCAGGATAGAGAACACTGCGGGGGATATGAACTTGGTAGAGGTACTAGTGTACCTGGATGACATCATCGTGTTTGGCAGAACATTGGAGGAGCATGAAGCTCGGTTGGAGAAAGTTTAACAACGGTTACACACAGAGGGGCTGAAGCTGTCGTTAGAAAAATGCCAGTTCTACCAGACCTCGGTTAGGTATCTTGGACATGTAGTATCTTGGTGTCAGAAACCATGAACCAGACCGAGACAGAAGTACAGTAAAATCACACTTGTTTCATAAAAATGAAAAGGTAAATAGAGTAAGCGTAGTCATAGTGGAAACATTTCCCCAGGGGGCTTTTAAGCAGCAAAATATTTCTGAAACAATGTTTAGTAACCATGTTTAGTAAAAATATTATTTAATTCAGACATAGAATGCATTACATAAATACAATCAATATCACATAAAATTTCCAGTAGTCGACATCAGCAACAACAAAGGACCATCTCCCATGGCAATCAATTCATTGAAAAAGTTCATAATTGTACAGTTACATTGTATCAATGCTATCAATATGAATCCCCATGAATACCCCAATGCATTTCGACCCTTTATCCTTTTCTGGTCTTCTTCAGGGGGGTTTTTACTTTCATTTGGGAAACCAGACCGAGACAGAAGTACAGTAAAATCACACTTGTTTCATAAAAATGAAAAGGTAAATAGAGTAAGCGTAGTCAAAGCATAGCCAGTAACCGGATCAGGTAGTCAGCCAGAGTTCAGTAACCAGAACGGGTAATCAGCCAAGCCAGAGTTCAGTAATCAGATCTGGTAATCAGTCATGCCAGAAGTCAGGGATCCAAGTAGAGTACCAGCAAGCAGGATAAGGAGCCAGAAGGGATGTCAGCAAAGCCAGTCTTTAAACAGGAACACAGGAGATGGTTTCTTGTGATGTGACTAAGGCGAAGGCAGGAATGAAGTGAGCTGGATGTCTTTAAGTAGGCGGGACTGACGAGCAGATCCACAACAGCTGTTTAACTGTGGAGAGAGAAGAGAGCTGGCAATTAGCCGACAGCTGAGCGGCCAGCTCAGAGAAGGAAGGGCTGATTCAGCCCTGACTGTACCCCCTCCTCAATGACCCCTCCCCCTCGGAAGACCACCGGGCTTGAGGGGAAACCTCTATGGAAATCACAGAGGAGGGGAGGGGCATGTACGTTCGAGGATGAGACCCAGGAGCGTTCCTCCGGACCGTACCCCTTCAAATGCACCAGGTACTGTATGCGCCCACGGAACCTACGGGAGTCAACAATGGATTGTACCTCATACTCCTCATGGTTCTCAACCTGTATAGGGTGAGGACGTGGCACCGAGGTGGTAAAGCGGTTGCAGACCAACAGTTTCAATAAGGAGACATGAAACACACACTAGGAGGAAGGTCCAATGCGTAAGACACTGGGTTAATCCTGTGAAGGATAGGAAAGGCCCAATAAACCAAGGTGCGAACTTCAGTGAGGGAACACAAAGTCGGAGGTTGCGAGATGACAGCCAGACCCTGTCCCCAACCTGGTAGGAAGGCGCAGGCAGGCGTCTCTTGTCAGCATGGAGTTTGTACCTATCATTAGCATGTCGCAAAGCCTCCTGGACTTGTGCCCAAGTGGAACGGAGATGCTCCTCTAATGCAGGAATACTCTGCGTAACAAATGAGTCAGGCAACATGGAAGGTTGGAAACCATAATTCGCCATAAACGGAGACAATCAGAGAGGCAGAATTCAAGGCACTGTTGTGAGCAAACTCTGCCCATGGTAATAGGTCTGACCAGTTGTTGTGATGGTCAGAAATATAGCAACGTAGGAATTGCTCCAAGGACTGATTGGCTCGTTCTGCGGCCCCATTAGACTGTGGGTGATACTCAGAGGAGAAAGCAAGCTGAATTCTCAGCTGTGCACAAAAGGCTAGCCAGAACCGGGACAAAAACTGACTACCCCTGTCCGAGACAATCACCTTGGGTAGCCCATGTAAGCGAAAGATCTCCCGAGCAAAAATGGAAGCCAGTTCCTTAGAAGTGGGCAACTTTTTAAGTGGAATACAATGACACATCTTTGAGAACTGGTCAACCACCATAAGGATAACTGTGTTGCCTTGGGAGTTGGGCAACTCCACAATGAAATCCATAGACAGGTGGGTCCAGGGCCTCTCTCCATTGGGTATGGGTTGTAGGAGGCCCACTGGAAGGTGTCGTGGAGTATTACTCTGAGCACACACAGAACAGGCAGCTACGAAGGCAGTTACATCAGCACGTAGACTAGGCCACCAGAATTGTTGGGAAATGGCCCAGACAAGTTGATTCTTCCCAGGGTGGCCAGCTGCCTTGGGAGAATGGTAAGTCTGGAGCGCGGCAGTACGGAGACACTCTGGGACAAAGCAGCGGTCACAAGGTTTCTCAGGAGGAGCATTGACCTGAGCAGCAAGAATTTTGTCACCCAAAGGAGAAGTAAGACTGGTGCGAACCGTAGCCAGAATACGATCAGGAGGAATCATAAGAACCGGAACCTACTCCAACTTGGAAGTGGAGGTAAATTGTCGTGACAAGGCGTCAGCCCTTACATTCTTAGTACCGGGTAAGAATGGGATAATGTAATTGAAACAAGAAAAGAGCCCATTGTGCCCTTCTGGGAGAGAGGCATTTAGCCTCAGACAAGAATGTGAGATTGTTATGGTCAGTAAGAATGAGAACCGGCACAGTGGTACATTCGAGGAGATGTCTCCATTCTTTCAGAGCTAAAATGATCGCCAACAGCTCTCTGTCACCAATCTCGTAATTGCACTCCGCAGGTGACAATTTCTTGGAAAAGTAGCCACAAGGATGCATAGCACTCTTAGAGGCAGACGTTGAGGCAGAAGGGCGCCAACACCAGTCTCAGAAGCATCAACCTCAAGTATTAAAGGTAACATAGGATCAGGATGTGTCAACACAGGAGTAGAAACAAAGGCAGCCTTGAGACTTTCAAAGGCCTTAATGGACTCCGGAGACCAACTCTGTGGGTTACCGTTCTTTCTGGTCATATCGGTCAGGGGCTTGACCAGAGACGAGAAGTTACGAATAAACTTCCGATAACAGTTGACAAAACCCAGGAAACACTGCAGAGACCAGTAACCCCACGGGTCGAGGCCACTGTAGGACTGCCGAAAGTTTCTCTGGGTCCATCGAAAAACCAGCAGTGGAAATGACATAGCTCAGGAATTTAACCTGTTCTCGATGGAACTCACACTTCTCCAGTTTACAATAGAGAATGTTCTCTCTTAATTTCTGAAGCACACGACAGACATCTGTGTGGTGGCTCTCCAGGGACTTGGAAAATATGAGGATATCATCGATATAAGCCACCACACATAACTGCAACAAATCTCGGAGGACGTCGTTAATAAATTCCTGGAAAACTGCCGAGGCGTTACAAAGGCCAAAAGGCATTACAAGGTACTCATAATGGCCTATTCTGGTATTAAACGCAGTTTTCCACTCGTCGCCCTCCTTAATCCCCACGAGATTGTAAGCCCCTCTCAGATCAAGCTTAGTGAAAACCGTTGCTCCCTTGAGGCGGTCAAATAACTCTGTAATCAACGGGATCGGGTAGGCATTCTAAATCGCGAAACGATATTGACCCCTATAATCGATGCAAGGTCTCAGTTCACCGCTCTTCTTCTTCACAAAGAAGAAACCAGCAGGAGACGAGGATTTGCAGATGAAACCTCGAGAAAGTGTGTCTGCAACATACTCCTCCATGGATTTATCCTCCAAGACCGACAAAGGGTAAGCCCGACCACGAGGGGGAGTGGCACCAGGTTGAAGGTCAATTGCGCAAACATACGGCCGGTGTGGAGGCAAACTACTGGCTTGACCTTTGTCAAAGACATCTCTAAAATCATGGTACTCCTCTGGCAGGGAGGAGAGTGAAGAGGTACTATTCTGGTATTAAACGCAGTTTTCCACTCGTCGCCCTCCTTAATCCCCACGAGATTGTAAGCCCCTCTCAGATCAAGCTTAGTGAAAACCGTTGCTCCCTTGAGGCGGTCAAATAACTCTGTAATCAACGGGATCGGGTAGGCATTCTAAATCGCGAAACGATATTGACCCCTATAATCGATGCAAGGTCTCAGTTCACCGCTCTTCTTCTTCACAAAGAAGAAACCAGCAGGAGACGAGGATTTGCAGATGAAACCTCGAGAAAGTGTGTCTGCAACATACTCCTCCATGGATTTATCCTCCAAGACCGACAAAGGGTAAGCCCGACCACGAGGGGGAGTGGCACCAGGTTGAAGGTCAATTGCGCAAACATACGGCCGGTGTGGAGGCAAACTACTGGCTTGACCTTTGTCAAAGACATCTCTAAAATCATGGTACTCCTCTGGCAGGGAGGAGAGTGAAGAGGTACACAGGACCTTGGCTACCTTCTGGAAGCATGTTTCACTGCATTGTGGTGACCAGGAGAGAACCTCAGCATGGAGCCAATCAAAAGAGGGGTTGTGCCTTTGTAACCAAGGATAACCAATAACCAGCGGAAACTTAGGAGAGAAAATCACTTGGAATTGGATTATCTCATGATGAAGAGCCCCTACGGCCATGGACAACGGAACCGTCTCATGAGTCACATGGGCAGGCTGTAGAGGTCTCCCGTCAAGAGCCTCAATGGCAAGTGGAGTGTCACGCAGCTGCAGTGGAATTGAGTGCTTTGATACAAAGGCAGCATCAATGCCAGGCCTGCAGCCCCAGAGTCGATTAGAGCTTGTATCTCGATAGACGACTTAGCCCAAGAAAGGGTGACCGAAACCAAGGGCTTATCCTTCTGGATAACTGGGGACGACACAACACCACCTAAGGTCTGTCCATGACAGGGCCTCAAGGTTCGGGTGTTCCCAGGACGGATAGGACAAGACTGCAAAAAGTGACCTGCCTGGCCACAATAAAGGCACAATCTCTCTCTCTAAAGGCTCTCTCACCTGCAGAGAGACGCGTGAAGGCCAAGTGCATGGGTTCATATTCACTGACCTACTCGGTACCAGGAGGCATGGGAGGTGAGTGAGGCACGGGTGGGACTGCAAAGCTTGGAGGCAAACTTACAGGAGGCTTCTGCAAGCTCTCCTTAAAAGAAAGTCTTTCTCTGAGTCTGGAGTCAATGAGAATGGCAAACGAGATCAAGCTCTCCAGCTCAGTGGATATATTTCGGGCTGCTATCTCATCCTTGATGGAATCCGAGAGACCATGAGAAAAAGCAGCAACGAGGGCCTCATTGTTCCAAGCAACCTCTGTTGCCAGAGTACGGAACTCAATGGCGTAGTCGGCAACAGTTTACGTACTCTGTTTGATGGACATGAGGCACTTGGCAGCAGAAGCGGAGCATGCGGGAACATCAAATACCCTTTTAAAGGAGGCCACAAACTCAGGGTAACTCAAGACAACAGGTTTTTGTGTCTCCCATAGAGGGTTAGCCCAGGCCAAGGCTCTCTCAGAAAGCAAAGATATCACGAACCCTACTTTGCTTCTGTCCGTGGGAAATGCCTGGGGTAGCATCTCAAAGTATATCTCAACTTGGTTGAGAAACCCTCTGCATTGAACTTGATTGCCCCCAAATCGCTGGGCAAGCGGGGCGGAACCAGACATACCTCTCATAGAGGTAATACTTAAGCCGGGTGCCTGCACAGAGACTGGCGCAGCAGCAGGAATGGCCTGCAACTCAGGTTGTACCGGAGCAGCCACAGCGGGGGATTCCAGGTGAGCCATGCAACTCAGGAGCGTTTGTAACGCCATGGCAAACTGATTAATGCGGTTATCTTGCTCATCCAATCTGAAAAAAATATTACCAACAAGTGGATTGTCTGTATCTTCTGAATTCATGGCCTTTGCCTACTGTCAGAAACCATGAATCAGACCGAGACAGAAGTACAGTGAAATCACACTTGTTTTTTAATAAAAATAAAAAGGTAAATAGAGACATGTAGTCTCAGCTAAGGGGATAGCCACTGACTCCCAAAAGTTGGAGGCCATCACTTCTTGGCCCTGCCCAAGCACCGTTACTGAATTGACGTCGTTTCTGGGACCCCTACAGAAACAGACGGAAGGGGATCTGCAGAGGGCCCAGAAAGGAGGTCCCAGGAGACCACGTGAATCCATTCAGGAGCAATGGACGAAGCATGAAAAGGCTTTTGAATGCCTGAAGGGGAGCCTTGTGGATACACCGGTCCTGGCTTACGCGGACCCATCCAAGCCTTATGAATTGCACATGGGTGCCAGCAGAGATGGTCTCGGAGGAGTGCTGTACCAAGAGTCAGAGGGGAGACTCCGCCCGGTAGCTTATGTGAGCCACAGCTTCACCCCTTCAGAAAAGAACTACCCTGTACATAAATTGGAGTTCTTGGCCCTCAAGTGGGCGGTGGCAGATAAGCTACGTGACTATCTGTATGGGGCCACCTTTGTGGTGAAAATGGACAACAACCCTTTAACTTACATATTGACCACTGCCAAGCTGGATACCACTGAACATAGGTGGCCAGAAGAGTTGGGTCAATTTACCTCTGGAAGGAGTATTGGCTGGATGTTAAGGAGTCAAGCATAAACACAGAGGAGCAATAAGAGCTGAAGCTGTAGGAGTCACTACTGCTGGAGTGCCCAAATGTTACTGTGATTTGACCCAAATGCTCAGCCAAGAATTGCCCCAGCTGACGAAAGAGGATGTGAGGCAGGATCAACTGGAAGACCCGTTGGGAAATCTGGTGAAGAAGTCTCTATCCGTTCAGGACCCTGAGGTGCTGTTGAATAGTCCCATCGAGAGAGCAAAAGTAGTCCATAGAGAGTGGGAATGAATGCGATTAGAGGATGGAGTTATATATCGGAGAGGCCCATCTGAGGAGGGTGTGCGTCAACTGTTCCTCCCTGAGAAACATTGATTAAAAGTGTTGACCGCCCTTCATGATGATCATGGTCACTTAGGGCCGGAAAGAACCTTCAAGTTAGTCAGGGATCGATTTTTTGGCCAGCCATGAGAGCAGAGGTGGAAAGCTACTGTCGCTCTTGCATCAGGTGCATTCAGAGAAAGACTTTACCCGTGAGGGCCATCCCAATGGACCATTTCCAGAGTCAGGGGCCAATGCAATTGGTGTGCATTGATTTCTTGTGTTTGGAACCTGATTAGAGTGTACGAGCAATGTCCTGGTTGTGACAGGGGTTATCATTTTACCCGTTATGCTCAAGCTTTCCCCACTCAGTACCAGCAAGCCAGTACTGTAGCAAAAACCTTAGTGGAGAAGTTCTTCATTCACTACTGGCTGCCCCAATGTCTGCACTCAGACCAAGGTCAGGACTTTGAGAGCAAGCTAATCAGAAGATAATGTGAACTCTTAAGTATAAAGAAATCCAGGACCACCCCTTACCACCCTCAAGGTGATCTGCAACCTGAGCGTTTCAACCGTACCTTACTGAATATGCTGGGAACCCTCCCCAGAAACAAAAAACAGCATTGGGGAAACAGCATTGGGGAGACCATATAGCTGCAGTAGTTCATGCCTACAATAGCACCTCAAATGATTCTACTGGTTACTCCCCCTACAGACTAATGTTTGGAAGAGAAGCTTGTCTGCCAGTGGACCTGGCTTTTGGAACATCGTTAGATCATACCTCTCAAGCCTCCTATCGGGGGTATGTTGACAGGCTTCGGAAGAATCTGAAGATGGCCTATGAGAAAGCCAAGGAAGCATCCACCACCAGAGAACAGAGGAACAAGAAAAACTTTGATCTCAGATAGGTTTCAGGACCTACAACTCAGGGATCAAGTGTTGTTACGCAATCTAGGATTGCCTGGGAAGCATAAACTGGCTGATCGATGGCGTTCTCAACCTTCCATTGTCTGTAAACAATTATCCGGACTTCCTGTGTACCAGATTCGGCCGGAGGGTAAGACTGGCCCCCTGAAGACTTGACACTGAAACCATTTGTTGCCTATATCCGAGGCTGTCCAAGTACCTTCATCCTCCTGTTTAGAGAATTATCAGCCCCCTACCATGAGACCTATGCCGCGTACACACGGTCGGACTTTCTATCCTACTTGGTCCGGCACACTTTCCGACGGACTTTGTCCGCCAGGTGCGCCGGACTTTAAAACGGACGGACTTGCCCACACACGCCGGGACTTTCCGGTGGGCTAAGTCTGCCCGTCTTTCCGACGGACTTTCGCCGGAGTTCCGGCGGTCTTTCAGAATGAACGGACTTGCCCACACACGGACAAGTCCGTTCATTTTGAACGTGACTCAGGTGCGACGGGACTAGCAAAGGATGTCAATCTTGCCGCTTTTATCGGCGAGATTGACACCTTGCGAGCCCCGTTGCGGGGCATACCAGGCCCTTAGGTCTGGTATGGATTATAAAGGGAAGCCCCTACGCCGAAAAAACGGCGTGGGGTCCCCCCTAAAATCCATACCAGACCCCGATCCGAGCACGCAGCCTGGCCGGTCAGGAAAGGGGGTGGGGACGAGCGAGCGCCCCCCCCTCCTGAACCGTACCAGGCCGCATGCCCTCAACATGGGGGGTGGGTGCTTTGGGGGAGGGGGGCGCCCTGCGGGGCCCCCCCACCCCAAAGCACCTTGTCCCCATGTTGATGAGGACAAGGGCCTCTTCCCGACAACCCTGGCCGTTGGTTGTCGGGGTCTGCGGGCGGGGGGCTTATCGGAATCTGGGAGCCCCCTTTAATAAGGGGGCCCCCAGATCCCGGCACCCCACCCTATGTGAATGAGTATGGGGTACATGGTACCCCTACCCATTCACCTAGGGAAAAAGTGTAAGTAATAAAACACACTACACAGGTTTTTAAAATATTTTATTAAACAGCTCCGGGGGGGGGATCTTCCTCCGGCTTCGGGGGTCTTCTTCCGGCTTCGGGGGTCCCTCCGCTTCATCTTCTCCCGGCGTCCGGTTGGTTCTTCTCCGCTCTCTTCTCCCGGTGTTCCAGTTCTTCGGCCGGCTCCTCTGCTGTCTTCAGGTAGCTCTCTTGCCAGCAGAGGTCCGGACTTCTGAGCTGCTGGGCTTCTTCTCTTCTCTTCTCCAGATGTTGACACGACGCTCTCTCCGGCTGGACTGCTCTCCGAGGGCTGCGTTGTGACTTATATAGGCGGAGACCCCGTCCCCTTTTGATGTCACAGTCCCTGGGCATGCTGGGACTGTGACGTTTTAGGGGGCGTGGTCACTGGGTGATGTTGACCACGCCCCCTAAAACGTCACAGTCCCAGCATGCCCAGGGACTGTGACATCAAAAGGGGGCGGGGTCTCCGCCTATATAAGTCACAACGCAGCCCTCGGAGAGCAGTCCAGCCGGAGAGAGCGTCATGTCAACATCTGGAGAAGAGAAGAGAAGAAGCCCAGCAGCTCAGAAGTCCGGACCTCTGCTGGCAAGAGAGCTACCTGAAGACAGCAGAGGAGCCGGCCGAAGAACTGGAACACCGGGAGAAGAGAGCGGAGAAGAACCAACCGGACGCCAGGAGAAGATGAAGCGGAGGGACCCCCGAAGCCGGAAGAAGACCCCCGAAGCCGGAGGAAGATCCCCCCCCCGGAGCTGTTTAATAAAATATTTTAAAAACCTGTGTAGTGTGTTTTATTACTTACACTTTTTCCCTAGGTGAATGGGTAGGGGTACCATGTACCCCATACTCATTCACATAGGGTGGGGTGCCGGGATCTGGGGGCCCCCTTATTAAAGGGGGCTCCCAGATTCCGATAAGCCCCCCGCCCGCAGACCCCGACAACCAACGGCCAGGGTTGTTGGGAAGAGGCCCTTGTCCTCATCAACATGGGGACAAGGTGCTTTGGGGTGGGGGGGCCCCGCAGGGTGCCCCCCTCCCCCAAAGCACCCACCCCCCATGTTGAGAGCATGCGGCCTGGTACGGTTCAGGAGGGGGGGGGGCGCTCGCTCGTCCCCACCCCCTTTCCTGACCGGCCAGGCTGCGTGCTCGGATCGGGGTCTGGTATGGATTTTAGGGGGGACCCCACGCCGTTTTTTCGGCGTAGGGGCTTCCCTTTATAATCCATACCAGACCTAAGGGCCTGGTATGCTCTGCGCTCGCCGCATTAGGAAAATTTGTTTTTCCTATTGCAGCGAGCGCGAGATGCAATACCCTGCCCTCGTGTCGTATCTGGTCCGTCGGACCAGCATACACACGAGCGGGCTTTCTGTCGGACCAGCACACACACGAGCGGACTTTCCGCCCGAAACTGAGTCCGACGGAAAGATTTCAAACTTGTTTCAAATCTAGGTCCGGCGGGCTTTTGGGAAGAAGTCCGCCGGAAAAGTCCGCCGGCGCCCACACACGGGCGGATTGTCCGCCACACTCTGGTCCGCCGGACCAAGTATGCCGGAAAGTCCGACCGTGTGTACGCGGCACTAGGGATGGGAAGGTCTATCGACCCATGCCATCTGAAGAGGAGAGTGATGAGGAGGAATTAGCTCTTGACTGGTTGTGGACTTCTTCTCTTGAAGACAATCAGGAGACACGTCTCCCACTGCCAGAAGTTGAAGTGCTGGATTCCCACCCACTAAGAGGAAATGAGGACATCAAGGTGGAACCCAATGAAGTAACTAATGTGCAGAAACTGAACCAGTGCTTGAACCAGAGCTTGAACCTGAGATTGTGCCAGAAGCGGAACCAGAGCTTGAATCAGAACATGAACTGGGGCCTGAATCAGAACCATTGGAAGATATTCACTCCAGATTGAGACCTAAAATATGCCCTCCAAAAAGACTGACATATAATACCTTTGGAGAAAATTCTGATGAACTCATTCCCACTGCTCAACGTCCTAGTCAAGCACTTGCCTCCTTTATTGAACCTTTAGTAAAGGATGACCTTGATCCAACCCCTGACACTACTGGGTGGGCCACTACTTTGTTACTGGCCTGTCAGGAACTTGATATGACTTTACCTGACAATGTACATACATTTTTGTTAGGAGATCCCTCTTTGGATCAGTTGTTTGCTGTTGCAACTTCCACTCTGTCATATAACTAACCATTCACTTTCTTATGACACAGTGATGTGATCTGACAGGTTGTGTTCTGTCTTCTGGGACCAAAGTCTTTCAAGTGGGGGGATGTAGCAATATGGACCACAATTGTAACAAACAGTTATTCCGTACCCTATCTGTATATCCTTTATTTCCCCTAGTGCCCAGCGTTACTAAACTGACATCATATTTGTTAGCCCAACCAAAGGGATTATGGGATTGGTAGTCCTTTCAGATGGCTGTTCCATTGCATGACTATACACTCTGACCACATATCCCAGGGATCTTTGCTACCATCAAGGAGATTGGTGAGAAGAGCTATAAAAAAAACAGAGACTCACCCCACCCTCTCTTTCTCGTGGGCCCTGTGTGTGTGTGTGGATGGACCTCTCCGTGTAGGAAGAGTGAGCTTGCAGCCTACCACGCGGTATGCAGAATTCCTGCCTGACCTAGAAGGGGTCCAGCACTGCTTGACATTCATCAGACATCTGAATAGCACCAACTCGACAGTGTAGCAACCCACGCTACCCGCTTCATATCGGGTGATCACCACTATCTGGTCCGCAGCCAGGACATCGATCTTGGAATCGCTATGGGGAAGCGCTGAATCGGCTTGGTCGTTGGTGAGAGGGCAATTGCTCACCTTTGCAAGCCTTTCCTTTGTTGTTTACTGGGAAACTGTGTACAGATAGGTTTACTTTGAGAATACTTCACTGCACTTCTATCCGGGCACTGTACATGGGCATCTGTAGCCACAGTCATTACAAGATACACCACCACTCTGCTGCTACACTTTATTGGATATAGTTAATGAGCTCTGACTGCTGGTGAAGACTATCAGATTTGCAATGGGGACATTCTGTCATTGCTGCTTAAGGGACTCTCTTACCATCCTTGTTTAGCTTAATCTCTCATTAGGAATGTGACGGACTGGGGTTATATGGTCACATAAAAGACAAAACAAAGTCCATATTCATTTTTTTTTATTTCTAAGCAAAGAAAATAGAATTGCTATCATGCTATTCTATCAACAACCAGTAGATGGCAGAGAAGGCACACGGGCACAGTCTATATAAGACCACACACCATGTGACTGAAGTGAAACTGCTTCAGCCATAAAGATGAGTGGTCATATATTCTACTGTTCGTGTAATTCTTTGCAGGTATGTACTTTAAATCATTTCTAATCCGTGTTAAACTGTGATAGAAAGATTCCTAAACATCTTGAGCAGATGCAGGAAAAGTTTCAGCAGATTTTGTGCAATAGTTTTGCTGTAATTAGAGATTCAGAACAGAATGTGTGAGGAACAGTGAAAAGGGCGCAAAATCATAAAATTACTGTATTAGTCAGAACAAATGTTTATTGTAAGCACTAAACTGTTATACATAGGTATATTTAAACCTGGTTTATGCAAAGTTACATAAATTAGAAGCCACATGTTTAAAACGATATTAAATGGTTAAAAACCTTTTGTATTGTAAAGGTTATGCATTGCTTCGTACAGACAAGCAATGTGCACCATCTAGTGGTCAAAAAAGAGAACTACTGAAAGAATATCTGAATTAAAGCAAAACAATGCAAATATCATTATGGTACAGCTAAAGTGTACCAGAGAGATAAATATAATTATCTATAATACTGAATAAAAGGAAAATATATGTTTATTAAAATATAATAATGTTCATTGTTGTAACTATGTTTTAAAGTATTTCAGTCAAAATATGTACTATTATTATTGTTAATGGTTATGAACAAGTGACTATAAAAATATATACGTATTACAAGATGATCACATTACCTCATCACGTCTACAATCATCACCTCTCTTAATTTATATTTTGAGACTGGTAACAGAAACACAGTTTAAGCAGGCCAGCCTGGGTTTCTCTTTCTCAAAGTATTGTCAGAATTAATGCTTAACTTTATTTATCCTTTTCAGGTTATGTCTAAGTGGTGCTCCATTGTACATATGTGTATATAGTATTCTGTGTTTGCCAACTGTCTTATCTGGCATTTCTTGTGGAAGCATTCTATTGAGCTTGTGCAGTTACTCAAAGCTCAGTAGAACCATTACCTCTCTTACAACAGTATCTTAACTGAAGTATTCCAGTAAACATTAATAGAATAATAGAACGTTAATAGAATATAAACGCTGAGTGTTGTCTTATTACTTAAAGGTGTTGCAATTATGTCTGAACCCAGAGTGTCAGGTGGGTTGGAATGTTTGCAGGGTCATGGCAACGCAGATAAGCAGGTAAATCCAAGCAGTTCCCGAGGGGGCCATGCTACATAAAGGTTCCCCCTTATATCAGTAACCCCCCCTTACCTTAGTGTATTCTTTCTGAGGAAGGTGGTCTCTGGTCACCAGAGCCCCCCGCCCCCACATTCCCAGAGTTCCTGGGGTCCCCCTTGATGATTGCTCCCTTTTTACCACTTTTAACTGGAATTTGCTCATATATATATACAGTGGCTTGCGAAAGTATTCGGCCCCTTGAACTTTTCAACCTTTTGCCACATTTCAGGCTTCAAACATAAAGATATAAAATTTTAATTTTTTGTGAAGAATCACCAACAAGTGGGACACAATTGTGAAGTGGAACGAAATCTATTGGATATTTTAAACTTTTTTAGCAATTAAAAAACTGAAAAGTGGTGTCAGGGAAATGGCCGTGTTGTGGGCAATTCCGCCAGTAACCGTCATGGTGGCAGGCGAGTCTAGTGAGCACGCCCTGATCTTGTAGGCACACCCCTCTGGCCTATTTAAACCTGCCACTGACACTTGCAGTTTGCTGGATTATCAAACAGCTCCTGTGTTCCTGTGCCTTGTAAACTCTGAAGACCTCTGCTTGACCTCTGCCCGGCTTGACCAGTGTTCCTGTTTATCTCCTCGCTCTGACCCCGGCTTGGCTGACTACTCTCCGATCTTCTGCCCCCTGTGTATGATCCGGCTTGTTCCTGTACTTCTCTCGGACTGTCTTTTGGTATCTGATCCCTGGCCTGGCTGCGGACCCTGTTCCTGGTTTACCCTGCTGTTACCGTTCAAGACTTCTCTCCGCACGGCTGCCACAACGCACTCTAGCTACTTACAGCCAACCAGCCAGCTTGCAGTATTCCTGGCAACCCGTGCACCTCTGTGCATCGCATTCCCTGTACCCAAATCCAGGGACGTGCTGCACTCAGCCGCAAGGGGCGCCCTCTCAGCAACCCGGCCTCACACTACAGACTTGACAGTATAATCCAGCCATGACTGAGGCCGGTGGAGGTGCGTCCCCATTAGAGACTTTGTGCCAACAAGCCATCACTCTGACCCAAGCAGTTCAGAAATTACAGGAAGGTTATCTGCAACTAACGGATAAGTTGCAACACCTGTCAGAGTCACCTGCTCATGAACAAACCTCTGCGGCTTCCTTGATGATGTTCCCGCCTCCAGAACCCCGAGTTCCCATTCCGGAGCGATTCTTCGGAGACCGTAAAAAGTTCAGATCATTCAAGACTGCCTGTCTATTGTACCTAGCCCTGCAACCCCGGACTTTTGCTTTAGAGACTGTTAAAGTCGGGTTCCTCATCTCTTTGCTGTCCGATGAACCTCAGGCCTGGGCCCATAACTTATGGGAACAAAAGAGTCCCGTCATTTGCACGGTGGATGCATTCCTGGCAGCTATGGCACAGCTTTACGAAGATCCCCAGCGTACTGCCACCGCTGAAGCCGCTCTGCACTCTCTGCAGCAGGGTGGGCGACCAGTAGAGGACTATACCCTGGACTTCCGGCGGTGGTCCGCAGACACAGCCTGGAATGAGGCAGCTTTACTACACCAGTTCCGTCTAGGACTCTCCGAATCCCTCAAGGACGAGTTGGCCAGGATCGAGATTCCCACTACACTTGAGGGTCTCATCCAATTATCCATCCAACTGGATCGACGTTTGCGGGAGAGACAGTCCGAACGATCACGAACCTGCAGACCCGCCAGTACACCCACCTTTGGATCAGTTCCCAAGCAGATTGGCCTGTTACGTTCCGCACTAACTCCTGATGAAAGACGTCGTCGTATCCTAGCCAATCTTTGCCTCTATTGTGGAGGAAATGGACATTTTCTATGCAACTGTCCCAGGAAGTTCAAGAAGCCACCTACCTACTCTCCAGCATATTTCCAGGTTTCTGGGACTTCTCCCTCACAACTCGTTCTTCCCATTTCACTGCAGTTGGGAGAAGAAGAGGTCCGGCTCCAGGCTATAATCGACTCTGGAGCATGCAGTTGCTTCATGGACTTGAACCTGGCAAGGAACCTTAGGTTGCCCCTCCTCCACAAGAAACGGGGTCTGGAAGTCCGTTTAGCAGATGGCACCCTACCTAACTCTGGCCTTGTTACTCAAGAGACTTCTCCTCTCCTTATTACCTCTCCCGATGGCCATCGGGAATTCATACGTTTTGACGTTTTGAGTTCACCTATGTCTCCAATTATCTTGGGTATCCCTTGGCTCCAAGCCCATAACCCCCAGATCGATTGGATTAAGAAGGAAGTCCTGTTCACTTCCCCCTATTGCCAACAACATTGCCTCATCCCTGAATCCAGAGATACCACCAGTTGTCTGACAGTCCAGTCGGTATCCTCCACCAACCAGGATGTACCCCAGGCGTACCATGAATTCCTGGACGTTTTTGATAAGAAAAAGGCAGAGGTTCTACCACCACATCGACCATATGATTGTCCTATCGAGCTGCTTCCAGGGGCCGAAGTTCCATTTGGACGTATATTCCCCCTCTCTGAAGTGGAATTGGGGACACTACGACAGTACATAGATGAAAATTTGGCAAAGGGCTTCATTCGTCCATCTTCTTCTCCTGCCGGTGCCGGCATTTTCTTTGTCGAAAAAAAAGATAAGACTCTAAGACCATGTGTGGACTATAGGGAATTAAATAAAATCACCATAAAGAACCGATATCCACTCCCACTGGTCCCCGAACTCTTCCAGAGACTTCGTTCAGCTCAAGTGTTCACCAAACTCGACCTCCGTGGTGCCTACAACCTCGTTCGCATCCGTGAGGGCGATGAGTGGAAGACGGCATTCAGAACGAGGTTTGGGCACTTTGAGTATTTGGTGATGCCGTTTGGGCTCTGTAATGCCCCGGCTACTTTCCAGCACTTCATAAACAACATCTTCCGGGAATATCTTGACTACTTCGTCATCATCTATCTGGATGACATCCTTATCTTCTCAACCACCTTGGAGCTCCATCGGACTCACGTAAAGACAGTATTACTCACACTAAGAAAACACGGACTTTACGCGAAAGCAGAAAAGTGTGACTTTGAAAAGAAATCCATACAATTCCTAGGGCTCATCATCTCTACCGGTGGTGTAGCTATGGATCCACAGAAAGTGCAGGCAATCCTAGACTGGCCAACTCCGTCAGACAAGAAGGGTGTACAAAGGTTTGTAGGGTTTGCAAACTTCTATAGAAGGTTTATAAGGAACTTTTCTTCCATCATCTCGCCCATAACCCAAGTAACCCGCCTACATGTTCGCTTCCTGTGGTCCTCCGAAGCCCAATCTGCCTTTGAGAAACTGAAGTCTTTGTTTACTTCTGCACCAATTCTTCGACACCCCGATCCTGCCCTGCCCTATATTTTAGAGGTCGATGCCTCAGAGGTAGCTACAGGAGCAGTACTTTCACAGCGCCTGGGACCCAAGTCGCTGCTGCACCCTGTGGCCTTCTCCTCCCGGAAAATGAGCCAACCCGAGAGGAATTACGACGTAGGTGATCGTGAGCTTCTGGCCATTAAGACAGCCTTAGAAGAGTGGAGATACCTTCTTGAGGGAGCCACGCACCCAATAATGATATTCACCGATCACAGAAACCTCGAGTACCTCCGCACTGCCAAACGCCTGAGACCCCGTCAAGCTCGCTGGGCTCTGTTCTTTTCACGATTCAACTTTCACATCACCTACCGCCCTGGCTCCAAGAACGGCAAGGCCGATGCTTTATCCCGAATGTTTCCTGATACCCCAGAAGAAACAACATCCAGTACAATCTTGTCTCCACAGAACTTCCTTTTGATTCAACCTGATCTAAGGTCTTCTCTTGAACAGGCCTCCCGCCAATGCCAGGAACCAGAGACTTCCTCTTTAAGAAGCCAGGGGGGGTATCTCTGGTATCAGGACAAGATCTTTGTCCCACAACAAGCAAGAATCCAGGTCTTACAAACTTTACATGACCATCAACTTGCTGGCCACTTCGGTGTACGGAAAACTATAGATCTTGTTCAGCGATCCTTTTGGTGGCCTACCTTGAAAATTGATTGCAAAAAGTATGTAAGCTCCTGCACTACCTGCCAGCGAAACAAGGGGTCCAACATTAAGTCTTGGGGTCTGCTACGTCCTTTGCCGGTACCAGAACAACCATGGAGGAATATATCTATGGACTTCATAGTAGAGCTGCCACCCTCTGAAAGATTCACAACGATTCTAGTTGTTGTAGACCGTCTTTCCAAGATGTCACACTTCGTGCCTATGATAGGTACTCCTTCAGCTGCAGACACAGCAAAGGCCTTCATAAGAGAGATAGTCAGACTTCACGGCCTTCCTGACAGCATTGTGTCTGATAGAGGAGTCCAATTTACTTCCCGATTTTGGAAAGAGCTCTGCAAAGTTTTGTCTATTGAAGTTTGCCTATCCTCTGCCTATCATCCCCAGAGCAACGGTCAGACTGAAAGGACTAATCAGACCTTAGAACAATATTTACGCTGTTTTTGCTCCACTTCCCAGGATGACTGGTACTTGATACTCCCCTGTGCGGAATTCGCATACAATAACTCAGTACACTCAACCACCGATCAATCACCGTTTTGGGCCAACTATGGGTTCCATCCTTCATTTCTACCTAATGTCATTCCAGAGACCTCAGTTCCAGCAGTTCAAGACAGGATAAAATCCATTCAGACTAACTTTCAAACTCTCCGGTTAACCATGCAAAAGGCCCAAGAGGACTACAAGGAACAATATGACAAAAAGAGGGGGGAGAGTCCTAGCTTTAAGGTTGGAGATGAGGTTTGGCTCTCCTCTGCAAATCTTAAACTTCCTTGTCCCTCCCGGAAATTGGGACCAAGATTTATTGGCCCATTCAAGATTAGACGGGAGATCAATCCAGTAGCCTTTGAACTGTCACTCCCGAGTTCTTATAAAGTGCACCCTGTGTTTCATGTCTCCTTACTTAAAGCTGTTATCTCTAGTCCTTTTTCAGGAAGGAAAGAAGATCCTCCACCTCCAGTTTCTGTGGGAGATGAAACAGAGTATGAAGTTGAGGCCATCCTGGACTGCCGCCGGAGAGGTAGGATCATTCAATTTCTTATAAAGTGGAAGGGTTACCCAGCAGAAGAAAGTTCTTGGGAACCTGCAGCCAATATACATGCTCCTAGACTTTTGCAGAGATTCCGAGTTCGTTACCCCGAAAGATGGGCCAGGTTGGGCATCCGGAGGTTGCCCCTTGGGGGGGGGCAATGTCAGGGAAATGGCCGTGTTGTGGGCAATTCCGCCAGTAACCGTCATGGTGGCAGGCGAGTCTAGTGAGCACGCCCTGATCTTGTAGGCACACCCCTCTGGCCTATTTAAACCTGCCACTGACACTTGCAGTTTGCTGGATTATCAAACAGCTCCTGTGTTCCTGTGCCTTGTAAACTCTGAAGACCTCTGCTTGACCTCTGCCCGGCTTGACCAGTGTTCCTGTTTATCTCCTCGCTCTGACCCCGGCTTGGCTGACTACTCTCCGATCTTCTGCCCCCTGTGTATGATCCGGCTTGTTCCTGTACTTCTCTCGGACTGTCTTTTGGTATCTGATCCCTGGCCTGGCTGCGGACCCTGTTCCTGGTTTACCCTGCTGTTACCGTTCAAGACTTCTCTCCGCACGGCTGCCACAACGCACTCTAGCTACTTACAGCCAACCAGCCAGCTTGCAGTATTCCTGGCAACCCGTGCACCTCTGTGCATCGCATTCCCTGTACCCAAATCCAGGGACGTGCTGCACTCAGCCGCAAGGGGCGCCCTCTCAGCAACCCGGCCTCACACTACAGACTTGACAAGTGGTGCGTGCAAAATTATTCGGCCCCTTTACTTTCAGTGCAGCAAACTCACTCCAGAAGTTCAGCGAGGATCTCTGAATGATCCAATGTTGTCCTAAATGACTGATGGTGATAAATAGAATCCACCTGTGTGTAATCAAGTCTCTGTATAAATGCACCTGCTCTGTGATAGTCTCAGGGTTCTGTTGAAAGCGCAGAGAGCATCATGAAGACCAAGGAACACACCAGGCAGGTCCGTAATACTGTTGTGGAGAAGTTTAAAGCCGGATTTGGATACAAAAAGATTTCCCAAGCTTTAAACATCCCAAGGAGCACTGTGCAAGCGATTATTTTGAAATGGAAGGAGTATCAGACCACTGCAAATCTACCAAGACCTGGCTGTCCCTCTAAACTTTCAGCTCAGACAAGGAGAAGACTGATCAGAGATGCAGCCAAGAGGCCCATGATCACTCTGGATGAACTGCAGAGAACTACAGCTGAGGTGGGAGAGTCTGTCCATAGGACAACAATCAGTCGTACACTGCACAAATCTGGCCTTTATGGAAGAGTGGCAAGAAGAAAGCCATTTCTCAAAGATATCCATAAAAAGTCTCGTCTAAAGTTTGCCACAAGCCACCTGGGAGACACACCAAACATGTGAAAGAAGGTGCTCTGGTCCGATGAAACCAAAATCGAACTTTTTGGTCACAATGCAAAACGATATGTTTGGCGTAAAAGCAACACAGCTCATCACCCTCAACACACCATCCCCACTGTCAAACATGGTGGTGGCAGCATCATGGTTTGGGCCTGCTTTTCTTCAGCAGGGACAGGGAAGATGGTTAAAATTGAGGGGAAGATGGATGCAGCCAAATACAGGACCATTCTGGATGAAAACCTGTTGGAGTCTGCAAAAGACCTGAAACTGGGACGGAGATTTATCTTCCAACAAGACAATGATCCCAAACATACAGCAAAATCTACAAAGGAATGGTTCACAAATAAACGTATCCAGGTGTTAGAATGGCCAAGTCAAAGTCCTGACCTGAACCCAATCGAGAATCTGTGGAAAGAGCTGAAAACTGCTGTTCACAAACGCTCTCCATCCAACCTCACTGAGCTCGAGCTGTTTTGCAAGGAAGAATGGGCAAAAATTTCAGTCTCTCGATGTGCAAAACTGATAGAGACATACCCCAAGCGACTTGCAGCTGTAATCGCAGCAAAAGGTGGCTCTAAAAAGTATTAACGCAAGGGGGCCGAATAATTTTGCACGCCCCACTTTTCATTTTTTTATTAGTTAAAAAAGTTTCAAAAATCCAAAAGATTTCGTTCCACTTCACAATTGTGTCCCACTTGTTGGTGATTCTTCACAAAAAAATAAAAATTTTATATCTTTATGTTTGAAGCCTGAAATGTGGCAAAAGGTTGAAAAGTTCAAGGGGGCCGAATACTTTCGCAAGCCACTATATATATATATATATATATATATATATATATATAATAAACTTCAGGTGGGTTACCCTCTTTTCTTAGATCCTGTCCGATCAAGGCACCATCAAGGTGGACTCCCGACCTTCCACCATAAATAAATAGAAAAAAGACGTGGACTGGTGCTTGATGCAAAAAAGTGTCTTTTACTGAAGATATTTCAATAAGTACATGCAAGCCACTGTACAGTTCCGAGCGCTCATCGCTCTTCGTCAGGCTGTTCTGGCTCAATAGCCAGACGAAGAATAGCCTGACGAAGAATAGCCTGACGAAGAGCGATGAGCGCTCGGAACTGTACAGTGGCTTGCATGTACTTATTGAAATATCTTCAGTAAAAGACACTTTTTTGCATCAAGCACCGGTCCACGTCTTTTTTCTATATATATATATATATATATATATATATATACAGTGCCTTGCGAAAGTATTCGGCCCCCTTGAACTTTTCAACCTTTTTCCACATTTCAGGCTTCAAAAATAAACATATAACATTTTTTTTTTTTGTGAAGAATCACCAACAAGTGGGACACAATTGTGAAGTGGAACAAAATCTATTGGATTGTTGAAACTTTTTTAACTAATAAAAAAATGAAAAGTGGGGCGTGCAAAATTATTCGGCCCCCTTGCGTTAATATTTTGTAGAGCCACCTTTTGCTGGGATTACAGCTGCAAGTCGCTTGGGGTATGTCTCTATCAGTTTTGCACATCGAGAGACTGAAATTCTTGCCCATTCTTCCTTGCAAAACAGCTCGAGCTCAGTGAGGTTGGATGGAGAGCGTTTGTGAACAGCAGTTTTCAGCTCTTTCCACAGATTCTCGATTGAATTCAGGTCTGGACTTTGACTTGGCCATTCTAACACCTGGATACATTTATTTGTGAACCATTCCTTTGTAGATTTTGCTGTATGTTTGGGATCATTGTCTTGTTGGAAGATAAATCTCCGTCCCAGTTTCAGGTCTTTTGCAGACTCCAACAGGTTTTCATCCAGAATGGTCCTGTATGTGGCTGCATCCATCTTCCCCTCAATTTTAACCATCTTCCCTGTCCCTGCTGAAGAAAAGCAGGCCCAAACCATGATGCTGCCACCACCATGTTTGACAGTGGGGATGGTGTGTTGAGTGTGATGAGCTGTGTTACTTTTACGCCAAACATATCGTTTTGCATTGTGGCCAAAAAGTTCGATTTTGGTTTCATCGGACCAGAGCACCTTCTTCCACATGTTTGGTGTGTCTCCCAGGTGGCTTGTGGCAAACTTTAGACAAGACTTTTTATGGATATCTTTGAGAAATGGCTTTCTTCTTGCCACTCTTCCATAAAGGCCAGATTTGTGCAGTGTACGACTGATTGTTGTCCTATGGACAGACTCTCCCACTTCAGCTGTAGTTCTCTGCAGTTCATCCAGAGTGATCATGGGCCTCTTGGCTACATCTCTGATCAGTCTTCTCCTTGTCTGAGCTGAAAGTTTAGAGGAACAGCCAGGTCTTGGTAGTTTTGCAGTGGTCTGATACTCCTTCCATTTCAAAATGATCGCTTGCACAGTGCTCCTTGGGATGTTTAAAGCTTGGGAAATCTTTTTGTATCCAAATCCGGCTTTAAACTTCTCCACAACAGTATTACGGACCTGCCTGGTGTGTTCCTTGGTCTTCATGATGCTCTCTGCGCTTTCAACAGAACCCTGAGACTATCACAGAGCAGGTGCATTTATACAGAGACTTGATTACACACAGGTGGATTCTATTTATCACCATCAGTCATTTAGGACAACATTGGATCATTCAGAGATCCTCGCTGAACTTCTGGAGTGAGTTGGCTGCACTGAAAGTAAAGGGGCCGAATAATTTTGCACGCACCACAGTTTTTTATTTGCTAAAAAAGTTTAAAATATCCAATAGATTTCGTTCCACTTCACAATTGTGTCCCACTTGTTGGTGATTCTTCACAAAAAATTAAAATTTTATATCTTTATGTTTGAAGCCTGAAATGTGGCAAAAGGTTGAAAAGTTCAAGGGGGCCGAATACTTTTGCAAGGCACTGTATATATACAGTGGAGACGGAAAGTATTCAGACCCCCTTAAATTTTTCACTCTTTGTTATATTGCAGCCATTTGCTAAAATCATTTAAGTTCATTTTTTTCCTCATTAATGTACACACAGCACCCCATACAGAAAAACACAGAATTGTTGACATTTTTGCAGATTTATTAAAAACTGAAATATCACATGGTCCCAAGTATTCAGACCCTTTGCTCAGTATTTAGTAGAAGCACCCTTTTGATCTAATACAGCCATGAGTCTTTTTGGGAAAGATGCAACACGTTTTTCACACCTGGATTTGGGGATCCTCTGCCATTCCTCCTTTGCAGATCCTCTCCAGTTCTGTCAGGTTGGATGGTAAACATTGGTGGACAGCCATTTTTAGGTCTCTCCAGAGATGCTCAATTGGGTTTAAGTCAGGGCTCTGGCTGGGCCATTCAAGAACAGTCACAGAGTTGTTGTGAAGCCACTCCTTCGTTATTTTAGCTGTGTGCTTAGGGTCATTGTCTTGTTGGAAAGGTAAACCTTCGGCCCAGTCTGAGGTCCTGAGCACTCTGGAGAAGGTTTTCATCCAGGATATCCCTGTACTTGGCCGCATTCATCTTTCCCTCAATTGCAACCAGTCGTCCTATCCCTGCAGCTGAAAAACACCACCACAGCATGATGCTGCCACCACCATGCTTCACTGTTGGGACTGTACTGGACAGGTAATGAGCAGTGCCTGGTTTTCTCCACACATACCGCTTAGAATTAAGGCCAAAAAGTTCTATCTTGGTCTCATCAGACCAGAGAATCTTATTTCTCACCATCTTGGAGTCCTTCAGGTGTTTTTTAGCAAATTCCATGCGGGCTTTTATGTGTATTGCACTGAGGAGAGGCTTCCGTCGGGCCACTCTGCCATAAAGCCCCGACTGGTGGAGGGCTTCAGTGATGGTTGACTTTCTACAACTTTCTCCCATCTCCCGACTGCATCTCTGGAGCTCAGCCACAGTGATCTTTGGGTTCTTCTTTACCTCTCTCACCAAGGCTCTTCTCCCCCGATAGCTCAGTTTGGCCAGACGGCCAGCTCTAGGTAGGGTTCTGGTCGTCCCAAACGTCTTCCATTTAAGAATTATGGAGGCCACTGTGCTCTTAGGAACCTTGAGTGCAGCAGAAATATTTTTGTAACCTTGGCCAGATCTGTGACTTTCCACAATTCTGTCTCTGAGCTCTTCAGGCAGTTCCTTTGACCTCATGATTCTCATTTGCTCTGACATGCACTGTGAGCTGTAAGGTCTTATATAGACAGGTGTGTGGCTTTCCTAATCAAGTCCAATCAGTATAATCAAACGCAGCTGTACTCAAATGAAGGATGTAGAACCATCTCAAGGATGATCAGAAGAAATGGACAGCACCTGAGTTAAATATATGAGTGTCACAGCAAAGGGTCTGAATACTTAGGACCATGTGATATTTCAGTTTTTCTTTTTTAATAAATCTGCAAAAATGTCACCATTTCTGTGTTTTTTCTGCCAATATTGGGTGCTGTGTGTACATTAATGAGGAAAAAAAATGAACTTAAATGATTTCAGCAAATGGCTGCAATATAACAAAGAGTGAAAAATTTAAGGGGGTCTGAATACTTTCCATCCCCACTGTGTATATATATATATATATATATATATATATATATATATATATATATATATATACAGTGCCTTGCGAAAGTATTCGGCCCCCTTGAACTTTTCAACCTTTTGCCACATTTCAGGCTTCAAACATAAAGATATAAAATTTTTATTTTTTGTGAATAATCACTAACAAGTGGGACACAATTGTGAAGTGGAACGAAATATATTGGATTGTTGAAACTTTTTTAACTAATAAAAAAATGAAAAGTGGGGCGTGCAAAATTATTCGGCCCCCTTGCGTTAATACTTTGTAGAGCCACCTTTTGCTGCGATTACAGCTGCAAGTCGCTTGGGGTATGTCTCTATCAGTTTTGCACATCGAGAGACTGAAATTCTTGCCCATTCTTCCTTGCAAAACAGCTCGAGCTCAGTGAGGTTGGAAGGAGAGCGTTTGTGAACAGCAGTTTTCAGCTCTTTCCACAGATTCTCGTTTGGATTCAGGTCTGGACTTTGACTTGGCCATTCTAACACCTGGATACATTTATTTGTGAACCATTCCTTTGTAGATTTTGCTGTATGTTTGGGATCATTGTCTTGTTGGAAGATAAATCTCCGTCCCAGTTTCAGATCTTTTGCAGACTCCAACAGGTTTTCATCCAGAATGGTCCTGTATTTGGCTGCATCCATCTTCCCCTCAATTTTAACCATCTTCCCTGTCCCTGATGAAGAAAAGCAGGCCCAAACCATGATGCTGCCACCACCATGTTTGACAGTGGGGATGGTGTGTTGAGTATGATGAGCTGTGTTGCTTTTACGCCAAACATATCGTTTTGCATTGTGGCCAAAAAGTTCGATTTTGGTTTCATTGGACCAGAGCACCTTCTTCCACATGTTTGGTGTGTCTCCCAGGTGGCTTGTGGCAAACTTTAGACGAGACTTTTTATGGATATCTTTGAGAAATGGCTTTCTTCTTGCCACTCTTCCATAAAGGCCAGATTTGTGCAGTGTACGACTGATTGTTGTCCTATGGACAGACTCTCCCACCTCAGCTGTAGTTCTCTGCAGTTCATCCAGAGTGATCATGGGCCTCTTGGCTGCATCTCTGATCAGTCTTCTCCTTGTCTGAGCTGAAAGTTTAGAGGGACAGCCAGGTCTTGGTAGATTTGCAGTGGTCTGATACTCCTTCCATTTCAAAATGATCGCTTGCACAGTGCTCCTTGGGATGTTTAAAGCTTGAGAAACCTTTTTGTATCCAAATCCGGCTTTAAACTTCTCCACAACAGTATTACGGACCTGCCTGGTGTGTTCCTTGGTCTTCATGATGCTTTCTGCGCTTTCAACAGAACCCTGAGACTATCACAGAGCAGGTGCATTTATACAGAGACTTGATTACACACAGGTGGATTCTATTTATCACCATCAGTCATTTAGGACAACATTGGATCATTCAGAGATCCTCGCTGAACTTCTGGAGTGAGTTTGCTGCACTGAAAGTAAAGGGGCCGAATAATTTTGCACGCACCACTTTTCAGTTTTTTATTTGCTAAAAAAGTTTAAAATATCCAATAGATTTCGTTCCACTTCACAATTGTGTCCCACTTGTTGGTGATTCTTCACAAAAAAATTAAAATTTTATATCTTTATGTTTGAAGCCTGAAATGTGGCAAAAGGTTGAAAAGTTCAAGGGGGCCGAATACTTTTGCAAGGCACTGTATATATATATATATATATATATATATATATATATATATATATATATATATATATATATATAAAGCCCTATGTGCTTTCATATCTGGCTTATGTATATATAATACACTCTTCAATGTACTTTAAAATGCATGGTTTTTCCCTTTTATGAACAAGAAAATAATTACATTATGCTGCTGGGCTGGTATAATAATGCTAAGGGGCTGGTATGAAATTTTTTCCAGGGCTGGATTTTATTCCCAGTCCTGGCCTGATGGCCATGTGATGCTTCTGGTCTCAATTCTTCTTTCCTTTGGATTGCAGAGTGGACAGTCCATTTTCAGGTGCCCACTTCGCTGTGTGTGTGTTGTTTATCAGCGGAGTTCTTACAAGCTCCAGAAGACTGCAATTATGTGATAAAATCACAGCGTGAGGAGCAAATAGCAACAGAGAGACTGCAATGCTAAATTAACAGTCCCCACGCCCAGATGAGGCTTCAGCGTGGGACAAGTGATTGTGGACTATGGGAGTATAAAAGATTTTTTAAAGTTTTATGTTCTTAAAAAATGCCAAACTTTTCTCAGACGCCCATCTAACCAATTGTCCCTTGAGTCCTGTTCACTTGCAAATATTACTGTCACCCTCTTCTTCTATCCTATGCTCTCTCATTTACATCTTTAATCTCTCCCTCTCTACTGGCACCTTCCCTTCCCCTCTGAAGTATGCACAGATCACCCCTTTACTAAAAAAGCCCTCACTGGACCCCACCAACCTGAACTACTTAAGACACATCCCCTTGCTCCCATTTACCCCTAAACTTTTATGTGTTAGAGTATGTGATATTCATATACATTTTCATTGAGTTTTCATAAAAATCTTTTTTGGTCTACGTTTAAATATCAGTTATTGTTATTATTTACATATGTCTTTTTTCACCTTCATACCCAGTAGCAGTCACATCAATTAAGAGGGCTAATTTTACATTCCTGTGTATTGCTTGGTACCAAGGGTCTACTATCTGTTATTTATTTATTTATTGCCTATTTACTTATTTATTACCTATTTATCTCCTAATGTTTTTAAACGCTTCAATACCAAACACTTTTACCCCCTTCCTGCCCAGCTTTCAGCGCTGTCACACTTTGACAATTGCGCAGTAATGCAACACTGTACCCGTATTAAATTTTTATTTATTTTTTCACACAAATAGAGCTTTCTTTTGGTGGTATTTAATCACCGCTGTTATTTGTTTATTTTTTGCAAAAAAAACAGAAAAAAACCCTGAAAATTTTGAAAAAAAATGTTTTTCTTAGTTTCTGTAAATGTAAGATGCATTGGCTTTGCCTTAACCCTGTGGCCTCAAGCTTTAGGGCCACGGATACTTATTGGACTATGCCAGTTCTCCCTGTTCATCTTACTGGATGACTGTCCAGTTTGTGGTGTGTTTTTTTGTTTGTTGTCCGTTTGCCCAGCAATTTACCCTGGCCTTTTGCCATATGATCTTATCCACAGCAGAGGACTTGGCTCATTATCCTGAGCATTTGTTCATCCCCTATTGAGCTGGTCCTCTGCCGACGTACCCCAACTGTATAAAGAAAAAAGGAACAGAGGGCGCACCAGCCTAGCGCATTACCTTTGCAATACTTTAATATTGCAAGGAGTTTAAAAACATACTCACAAAGGAGTCATAAAATCAAGCAAATTGTATAAAATCCACCAATCGTTCCATCCAGCAGGATCCGCTGGCCAGTACTGGGATGTAGAGTCCAAAGAAAGCTGATGCGTTTCGAGTGGTGTCCCCTCTTCTTCAGAGCTAAGTTTGGAGTGCAGGTAAAGGTCTTTATAGGATGTCTATGGTCAAAAGAATGTCTCATGTGACCTTTGATTTAGGACCCTCTCTCCTGTGGGAGGGCTAATACAATTGGATACACACATACGTAAATAAATCCCCATTAGGTACATGTATCATGAACATAGTGTGCATATGCATTAACATTTCTACATAAGTATACATATATATCTCTCTGTGCATAAACACACAAAAGGAAAGTCTCAGTACCAGATTCATATAAGATTCACAGTACTTAAACAGCTGCTCTATACCTCCAAGTACCGCGCACTGTGCATAAGACAAAAGCAACATATATACAAAAGATATATGAATACTCACTTTCACTATGTTATGATGGGGTGCATAAGTTAGAGGTTTGAGGTGAATGTGTGGTCACGGTGGACAATAGTAGCCAGCTAGATGTCAGATGGGGGCGCTAAAGGGGCTGCATCATGCATGGACAGTGCCATCGTGTCCTGTCATGGATGTCAGATGGGGGAGCTGACAGTGCCATCCCATCCTGTTTCTGTTGGAACGCACGTTGACTGGATTCCCGGAAGAATGGCCACGCTATGCATTCCAGACACTGGCCCTCTGGCCCGCAGACGTCACTTCCAGTGACACGGGATTGGGTTATATCCGGTAATCTGAGAACGAAAGCTGGTAACCGGAAACCCGCCCACCTAGATCAGCTGCAACGTGATTTAGATCAGAAGCAGCCTCCAGGCTGTAAAGCAGTGCTGTCCACAGATGCCCCAATAATACACGTGTGGTGACTCTTCTTGCACAGGCCGCGACTCGGCCGCAGCACTCCCAGACACAGAGTCCCTGCTTGCAGATCCAGGCCGGTGTCCAAAGAGAGTGATCTATTTCTAGTCCAGCCCTTTTATATGCTCTCCCAGCTGTCTGTTCTTCTTTCCCACCCGGCTGGTAGTTGTAGTTCCAAACAGTCTACCTAAAAGGGAAATGCTAGCAGTCTGAACAACACGTCCC
The DNA here is from genome assembly GCA_037952835.1 of Lithobates septentrionalis. Classification (NCBI taxonomy): domain Eukaryota; kingdom Metazoa; phylum Chordata; class Amphibia; order Anura; family Ranidae; genus Lithobates; species Lithobates septentrionalis. The sequence continues at coordinate 7,911,870 of JBBDGP010000295.1, forward strand.
ATGATGCTTTGCTTTGCTTAGTCATTTAATTCAGGAAATTACAGCACAGAGTCCAGACTAAACATTAGAGGGAAACAGCTCCTCAACATTAAGACTGCATAATGTTTCCTGATTGCAGATAAAGATAGCCAGCTCCAGGCTACAGATGTTAATGGGGGGCCACATACAGACAAAATTGAAGGGGGAAACCCACACAAAAAGAAAAGAAAAGAATAGAGTCAATCCCTAAAAATACACACCAGGACCCCAATCCAAGCATGCAGCCTGGCTGGCCAGGAAATGGGGGTACAAGTGTGCGCTCCCCCCTACTGAACAGTACCAGGCCACATGGGAAACTACTTTGCCAGGGGGCATCCCATGTTGATAAGGACAAGGAGCCCTTCCCCAAAAACCTGGACTGATGATTGTAGGGCTCTGCGGGTGGTGCCTTTTCAGAATCTGGAAGTCTCCTTTAACAGTAAGGGGCACCCAGATTGTTCTGCCTCTCCATATTAAGCACCACAGATGTAATATCTATAACTGACCCAGTTGTGGCAAGATAACTGTAACTTATGGTCTCTGTAGAATTAACAGACAGTGACTCGATCCAAATGACATCTTGCAGATTGTAGAAAGCTTTTAATCCAAAAATCATAGTGTGTCTAGGTCCAGCAGAATACAGCACATATGGTGAATAGAGGCTAAAGCATGCAGAAGGGTGGAACTAACTACATACTGCATCCCCTAGCTAAGGAGTGAGGTAGTGACAAAATTATTTAAGTCAAACAAACAACAATGTATTTCTAACTAGACATGTGTAATTCGTTGTGTTCCGAATTTGTTTTTCGACAAAATTCAACAAATTTGTTCCTTTGAAAATTAACGAAAATCAGTTTAACTAATTCTTCTGAAAATGAAAATTTGTGAATTTGTAAATTCGAAAATTCAGAAATTTGAAAATTCGAAAATCCGGCAATTAAAAAAATCCGAAAATGAAAAAATCCGAAAATAAGAATGAAAATCCGAATATTCAAAAGAATGAAAATCCGAAAAATTCAAAAACCCGAAAATTTGAAAATCCAAAATAATAACTAACTAATAATAATAACTATTAAATTATAGGTATTGGAATTTCGCAACGAATACGCATATGTCCTAAGTTACGCTATATATTCGAAATAATGAAAGCCGCATCTAAACTTTTTATTATTGTTAATATTATTAATTCGTTGCGTTCCATTAATTTAGATGCAGCATTCGTTATTTCAGATAATTTGTAACTTCGGATGAATTTGTATTCGTTACCTTCATAAACAGCCAAATTTGAAAGGAAATTCCAATACCTATAATTTAAGTTAGTTATCATTTTGGATTTCCAAATTTTCAAGTTTACGAATTTATGAATACCGCATCTAAACAAATGGAACATAACGAATTCAAAAAATTTTCCGAAGTTATGAATTTATTCAAAATAACGAATTTCGTTCATAACGAATGACCCAAAAAACAAAACAAAAACGAATGAAACGAAAACTAACAAATTTTTCAGCAGTGCACATGTCTATTTGTAATATGATACAGTAAGGGATAATAGCCCCTACTAGAGATGGGCCGAACAACCCCCTGTTTGTTTTACAGCAGAACTCTCAAACAGGGGGAAAGTTCTAACTCGAACTGCGAACCCCATTGAAGTCAATGGGAACCTAACAGGCAAAATCAAAAGTGAAAATTTTGAAGGCTTATATGCAAGTAATTGGCCATAAAAGAGGTATGGGGTCCGGGTACTGCCCTGGGGGACATGAATCAATGCACTGATTAAAATGATGCTTAAGGTGCAACAATAAAAATGAAAAATTCCTTCAACCACTTCAGCCCCGGCAGGATTTGCCCCCTTCCTGACCAGGCCATTTTTTGCGATACGGCACTGCATCGCTTTAACTGACAATTGCGCAGTCGTGCAATGTTGTACCCAAACAAAATTTATGTCCTTTTTTTCCCACCCACAGATAGAGCTTTCTTTTGGTGGTATTTGATAACCTTTGCGGTTTTTATTTTTTGCGCTATAAACAAAAATAGAGGGTCAATTTTGAAAAAAACACAATATTTTGTACTTTTTGCTATAATAAATATCCCCAATTTTTTCATCAGTTTAGGCCTGATATGTATTCTTCTACATATTTTTGGTAAAAAGAATTGCAATAAGCATATATTGATTGATTTGCGCAAAAGTTATAGCATCTACAAAATAGGGCAAAGATTTATGGCATTTTTATAATTTATTTATTTTTTACTAGTAATGGTGGTGATCTGCGATTTTTATCAGGACTGCAACATTGCGACGAACACATTGGACACTTTTGACACTTTTTTGGGACCATTGACATTTATACAGCGATCAGAGCTAAAAATAGCCACTGATTACTGTATAAATGTCACTGGCAGGGAAGGGGTTAACACTAGGGGGTGATCAAGGGGTTAACTGTGTTCCCTATGTGTGTTTCGAACTGTGGGGGGAATGTGGCTGACTAGAGGAGAGAGATCGTTGTTCCTACTCAGTAGGAACACATGATCTGTCTCCTCTCCTCTGATAGAACCGGGATTTGTGTTTTTACACACACAGATCCCGGTTCTCACTCTGTCAAGAGCGGTCGCGGGTGCCCGGCGGTCATCGCGCCCGCCGGGCACGTGCATCAGCTCCGGGGACACGATGCGGGAGTCTTAAAGATCTGACATACAGCTACAACGGCTCGCCCAGGGGAGCCAACCTACCTCAGTATAACTGCTGCGGCTGGTCGGGAAGTGGTTAAGTATGGTGCCTGGGGGGTCCCCCTAGTCTGCCTGTAAAGTGGCGCATCCGTGAGATGCATAAAACATGCTGCAAGCCCGGTGCGTTAAGCAGGAAAAACGAGTGCCTTTTTTGGTCCGTTTCAGGTCTGAATTCAGCCCAAAATTTGGGCTGTAATCTGACCTGAAACGGTGAACCAGCATGCACCGGACCCCTGCTGTGTGATGGATGCGGCTCATATGTGAAAAAAAAAAAAAAAGAAAAAGTCAAATCACATTTAAATTGACTCGCGGTTGCAATCGCTGGCACCCAGCTATTAAAAAATGGCGTGCCCACCCCCCCAGTCTTTGGGTCTGGTATGGAACCCCACATCCCTCTTGTGACGTCACGTACCGATACATGCTGGGTCAGAGGTAGGCTGGGTGCAGAGAAGCATTTGTAATGGGTAAGTTTAATTTTCTAAAAATGAATATGGTGAGGCTGTATAGTGTATAGAGTATACAGTGAGTATACAGTGAGTAGGCTCAACAGGTGCCGTAGTATTCAGCAGAAGGGTCAGTGTCAAATGATGTTTTCTAAATATTTTAAACCAAATGTGTTTGCATTGTAATTGGTCTTTATCACTCTATTCTGGGCAGAAGCTGTTGGCTTGTTGCACTATAGACTGTACTAAAAGTTGTAGCTAGCTAAACAAATACATAAATCATTTATTAATGAACAATACATTCTTGGATGTCTTTGTGTCCTTATTATGATTGATTTTCCAGTGGCAATTGGGATTCTTATCAAAGCTACTGCAGGCTTATCTTTAACCACTTAAAGAGGTTGTAAACCTCCGCCAAAAAAAACAAACCCTGCAAGACAAAGGCATAATGAGCTAGTATGCGGTGCATACTAGCTCACTATGAAATACTTACCTCAGATTGATGCCCTGAAACGTCATCAGCACTCCAAGTAAACGGCCGACATCTTCCACCGGAGTTGCTTCCGGGTTTGCGGCTCCGGCGCTGTGATTGCGCTGTGATCGCGCATGTGCGCGGGCGCCTCCATTAATGACACGGGTCCTGAATAAATGGCACCAGCAGGCCATATCTTCAGTGCACATGCGCCGATGATGCCGCCAGCAGTGCATATACTGAATGTCTCCTAAACTGTGCAAGTTTAGGAGATATTCACAGTTCCTACAGGTAAGCCTTTGTAATGGAATGTGTTTTTTGAAACGTAAATAAGGTCTGTTGTCAGATTATAGGTTGCTACGGGCAGCAGATGCTTGGTTTAAAGTTGCAAACGCTATTCATGAAGAAGAGGGTGGATGGAACCAAAATGGTTGCATCGTGTACATGTACAAGAAAATTAGAAAAGAGGAAGCTAAATAGTCAGCCACCGCCCTATAATGGCGTCTGGTCCCCAAGTAGAAACTGCCCTTCGTCTACCACCCCTCTGTTCTAAGTGACACCTCCCCCTGTGGCAACACGCCCTATGCAACCGCCTACACCGAAACCCGCCCACATGTTTCCAGTGATGGTGCATAGTAGCAACCAATGTAGCATTTTAATTGAATAAATAATTTATGTATAGGATGTATTGAATATTTCTGAATATTTCAGTCAGAGTCTGAATTTATTTTGGTTTTAATTGTGTTTAAGTTGTATTAGCAAAAGAGGAAGTTTATGTATTCTAGGCATTATGCCATAAAAGCAAAAGAGGAAGTGCTTTCTTTGCTTAAATCTATGCACTAGTTTTCCTCACAGCGTTTTGTATTCTAAAAAAAAAAAAAAAAAGAGTCAGTATCTAATTAGAATGTTTAGAAAGAAAGATAAATATCTATGTTGTGGAGATCGGCTGGACCGAGGCTCCCTATAAAAAAATTATTCTGTATGGAGATGGTTCACATCTCTACTCTAAAATGCCTGAAGTCAATATGTGTACAAGAAGTTTACTGATTTGAGTTTTAGCGTGCTGAAGAGAGAGCATAGACACATGTTAGCTGCCGCATTTATTTCAGGTCTTAAAGAGTCAATCCGAAAGGGTCTGAGTATAGAGAACCCACAACTTTGAGCTTGAGACGTTGTTATTAGTAGTTATTAGGTCCAGAATCCTCACAGAACAGTAGAGAGTAGCTCCTCTCATGATGGCCTCTGACACACCCTATCTGCGCCCACCAGTACCAATTCCATGTGCCTGCTTGCTACAACTGCGAAAGACCCAGCCACTCCAGAAGGGAATACCGAAGCCCATGGAAATTCACCCATAGTCCCCCAAATCCCAACCACAGTCAAACTGGGCCATACAGAACCAGTCACACTCGTCGCCAAGAATCTCAGGACCCACCTCACCAACCGCCACACCCCACTTCGGAACACATGGACCTTCTCTGCTAGGATTCCGGCAAGCCGGTGTCACCTGCCCCTGTCATGACACAGGTGCAGCCCGGTCCGTAATCAGGGCAGAAGAATTACCCGATACCTCATTCCTATCGGACATTAACATAGCATGTGTAGGGGTTGATGGAACGCCCAGAAAGAGCCCGTTGACCCCCCCCCTGCAAGTCGGCAACTTTCCTGACTTATTAGCGAGATTTGTGGTCTCATCCACATGCCCCCTGAACCTACTAGGAACTGATGTTCTGTCCAGGCTCCAAGCCTCTATCTCCTTCCAACCTGATGGTGGTGTTCTGATCACCTCACCACTGGCCATCAATAACACATTGGCACTCTGCTTCATCCCACTCCTGTTATCCCTGAACCCAAACGACGAACCTGAAATCCCCGAAGAAGTTTTGGATCGGGTCCCCACAAGCCTATGGTCCACAGGGCCGGAAGACATAGGACATCTGAAAGTGCAGCCAGTCATGGTACAACTGAAGCCTGGGGCTCTCCTACCCAGAAAACCACAATACCCTTTGAAGCCTGCACAATCGACATCCATCTCAAGACAAGTTGAGGCTCTTCTGTCAAATGGAGCCTTGGTACCCTGTAAATCTCCTTGTAACACACCACTGTTCCCAGTGAAGAAGTGAACCGCAAAAGAGGAACCAGAAAAGTACAGGATGGTACAAGACCTCAGAGCAGTGAATGAAGCTACCATCCTGGAGACCCCCACCGTCCCCAATCCCCACATGTTGCTAGCAGAGCTACACCTGGACTGTTATGCCACAAGGTGCCCAGAACTCCCCTACTCAATTTGCCAAAGCAATGGCTCTCATCCTGGACACATGGATGAGACTACACCCAGATGTTGTACTTCTCCAATATGTAGATGACCTCCTGCTGTGTGCAGATTCCTTCGGTGACGCCTCCATATTCTCAGAAAGTCTCCTCCACTACCTGGTTGAGCAAGGTTGCAAAGCCTTAAAAAGCAAAAAGTCCAGAAAGAAGGTGATTTTCCCAGGCCTCTGCATCTCCCAAGGCACCTGACATCTCACTGAAGAAAGAGTTGCTGCAATCAAGGGCATCCCTTTGCCTCAAGGTCAAGCAATCCCTTTATGATGCCCTGAGATCTGACCCTTTCCTGCTTTCTCCAGAAGCTGTGGACAATTTTGAAACTCTGAAGGAGATCCTCTCAACAGCCTCTGCTTTTGGACTAAAAGACTTTCAAGACCTTTCAAACTGTTTGTCTCAGAGAGGCAAGGACATGTCACAGAAGTTTTGGCTCAGGCCCATAATAACAGACTCAGGGTATCACTCCTGTCAACTGGACTCAGTGATCAAGGGGGGACCTTCCTGCCTCAGAGCCGTCTTTGCAACCCAAGTTCTCTTGGACAAGACTGCGGACCTCGTCTTGAATCACCCCTTAATCCTCCTTGCTCCTCATGACATCACTGCCATCCTGAACCAGATCCAACCCAGACACCTGTCTTCACAAAGGCAACTCAGACTCCAGTGTGCCTTACCTCCCCCTGACAACATCATCATTCTCCGATGTGATACCCTCATCCCATCCACTCTACTTCCCCTTCTCGAGGGGGGAACCTCTGTGGAAGATGATTACCACTATACCGCTCATGACTGTTTTGAAGTGATGAAGATGGAGACATCACACCTGCCGACAGTCAGTGAAACTGCCCTTGAAAATCCTGACCTGACAATCTTTGTGGATGGTTCCAGATATGCAGATGATGCTGGGCGGTACCATACAGGATGTGCAGTTACCACAGAAGACACGGTCCTCCAAGCTTCAGCGTTACCCCCCTCCATGTCTGCACAAGAAGCAGAGTTGCAGGCCCTAACTATGGCATGCAAGTTGGCAGAAGGAAAACGAGCTAACATCAACACAGACTCAAGATATGCTCTGGGAGTAGCCTGTGATTTTGGAATCATCTGGAAAACTAGAGGATTCCTGACAGCAGCAGGAACTCCTGTAAAACACAGCACAGCTATCAAGAACCTGATGGATGCCTTACTGCTCCCAACGCAGGTGGCCATACTTAAAGTGAAAGCACACGGCAAACTGGTTTCCCAAGAAGCACGAGGCAATTATTTGGCAGATACTGCCGCAAAGCAAGCTGCAGATGGAACGCGAGAAGTGGTCAGCAGAGTGAATGCACCTATCCTGGATGACCCAATAGACAGCCCTGAAGAAACAACACAAACGACCATGATTCTACAAAACCTTCCTGTAAACAGGACTCACCTCAAGGAGCAACAAGAGACAGCTGACAAAGAGGAAAAAAGTGTGGATCAAAAAAGGAGCGATAGAAATTGAAGGAATCACGGAATTAAACAAGAGACTGCGTCTGCCACGTAGACCGGAAGCTTACCCTGTCACCATGACGGCAAAGACCACAGCTAAAGGACTTTTAACAGAAATTGTTTGCAGATATGGTGTCCCAGAAGTTATAGAGAGTGATCAGGGGCTGGCTTACACGGCCTCAGTAACCAAGGAGATATGGACAGCCTTAGGGGTCACACTAGCTTTCCACACTCCATACCATCCTCAGAGTAGTGGGAAGGTGGAAAGACTAAATGGCACAATAAAGTCTAGAATGCTAAAAATGTCTCAGGAAACAGGAATGAGTTGGCCAGACAGCCTACCCATTGCCTTGTTCAGTGTCAGGTACACCCTAAGGGGAAATCATGGTTTGTCACCCTATGAGATATTGTTTGGTTCAGCCCCCAGACTGGGTAGTTACTTTCCACAACAGCTGCAACTGCAATCTGATGTATTAACTGATTATATGACTGCCTTATCTCGAGAATTAACCCGTATCCATGCGCAAGTGTTTTCTTCCATTCCAGATCCTGAGTTAGACACAGGATCGCACAAGTTGGTCCCTGGTGATTGGGTCCTGATAAAGAAGTTTTTGAGGAAACACACCCTTGAACCCAGATATGATTGTCCTTTCCAAGTCCTTCTGACAACCACCACATCAGTAAAAGCGGCCGCAAAGAACTTGTGGATACATGCCTCTCATTGCAAGAAAGTCCCCGTGCCTGAAGAGGAGGCTGAGGAGACCAAACCATGATCCTGCTTATCCTTTTTGTCATAATCTTTGCTCAAGCCCAAGAGGTGGCCATTAAACAGGAAAATGGTATAACTCAATTCTGGTACAACTCATCCAACACACATGTTGCCATGTTTATATCCCCTTATAGTAAGATACTTCCAGGTACAGATTACAAAATCCGAACCTATGAAAGAACAGTAGGTCCCATGACTGTGTATGTATGTGTCACTGACGACTACTGGGGCGACAACTGTGATTACTGGGGAGCAGTGGGTTGGAACACTGGGGACACAAACTGGGGGTATAAGCCTGAAATCGCCCAAAATAAGAAAGACAAGAATGGGAAATCACTCCTAGACAGAATGACAATCAACAAGCACACAGATCAATACTTCACAAAAGAGTTTAGACTAACCATTGAGAATCCCAGCCCAGGGGACAGTGGGACCTATGTATTGGGTCTGTGGTGGGCAAATGGGTATCCCAGCTTTAGGAAACCTTTTCAATTGAAAGACATGTTCAATAACCCAGAGTGGACAGTTCCCCAATCTACATCCAATTCGAACCCCCTAAAGCCTCACATACAAACATTAGGAGACATGGTAGCCATAGCAGACCCTACCTTTGAGGACACCATGGCTGCTGAGACCGGTTTTTCAGATGTCAACTTATGGCTCGAATGGATGAGGTACAATGCAGGGAAACATAACAAGACTAATTGCTACGTGTGTGGGGGGCTAAACCACATCTAGGAACAGTCCCCCTTAACATACCCCCAGAACATAAGACCTGTGTCCTTAGTTTGTTCACAAACACAGCTACAAACCACTCCCTATGCGAGTATTGGAAAAAGGAGTACCCCATAGTCACTAAAGCCCCTAAACCAGCAGAAGGTATTACCATATATCCTGGCAATTATACATGTTATGGGAAGTACCATGGGGTGGGAAAACCCCTTGGGAACTTCACTGAGGGTTACTGCGAGTCTTATAGTAAGGTGTCTGCAGACCTAGTGCAGAATCAAGTCCAGTCCCTAGGAGATGTGTACTGGATTTGTGGGGACATGAAAGTTAGAAGTAGAATGACAGGACAGTGAACAGGAGAATGTGCAATGGCTAAAACCATAATGTCCCTGCATATTTCTCAGAGAACCCAGAGCCAGAAGCAAGCGATGCACCCAAACCCAACAGGAAACGTAGGAGTGCCCCAGCAGGAAGCTTTGACCCCCATGTATACATAGACGCCATATGGGTCCCAAGGGGGGTCCCAGATGAATTCAAAGCAAGAGACCAAGTAGCAGCAGGTTTTGAGTCACTGATTCCCATTATCACTGTAAACAAGAATGTAGACTAGATAAATTACATCTACTACAACCAGCAAAGATTTGTCAATTACACCAGGGACGCACTCCAAGGTCTGGCCGAACAGTTAGAGGCAGCATCACACATGACTTTCCAAAACCGTATGGTCTTAGACATGCTCCTAGCTGTGAAGGGGGGTGTATGCAAGATGATCCCTGAGACAAGTACATGCTGCACTTACATCCCAGACAACACCGGCCCAAATGGTAAAGTGAATTTAGCCATCCAAAAACTAGAGAATCTGTCCAAAGAATTAAAACAGAATTCAGGGCTCACCAACCCATGGGACCAGTATTTTACCTGGATAAAAGGAGGAAGGCAGGGACTACTGATCCAGATAGGGATAGCCGTCCTGACAATAGCTGCCATAATCTGTTGTGTCTTCCCCTGTATTAAGAAGTGTGTAGAAAAAGCGGTTGACCAAAATATCCCCACATTTGTGAACCAAGAGATCCCAGATGACGACGATGTCTATGTAGGGCTTGATGAAACCCATGATGAAAGTTACACATTACGCTCTGTTACAGTCACCCTTCCCCGAGATGCAACACCGTAGGGCTATAGGGACAGATAGCACCTGGCGGCGTTTCACCAGCTGTATTGAGGGGGGTGGTGAGCTAGTTACAGCCCTTTCTCTACATACAGGTGAAAAGAGTTGCAGTCAGTGAAATGAGCCGGGTAAAAATGACAGGTTGTTCTCCAGTGTGAGGGACAGTTTTAGAAAATACGCATTTCAAGGGGGGACTGTAATGGAATGTGATTATGAGCGTTATTGTGAAATGCCTATTTCTAATATAATCGCATAGATATAAGTGCTTATTTTCTTATAACCAGCTATTAGCCTTAATCATGCTCAAATTAGATGTCTACCAGCTTCTCCTTTCATGTGAAACAGAAACAGAACTGCAAGAGTTAAAGTACAAAGAACAAAGTTAAGAAGATTGCACCTATTTTTCAGGCCTATGAGGCTACACTCAAGACAAACAGGAACTGAAAATAAGGCATAATTAGCTATGATAGTCTGCTATCTCCTTATACAGATATAACCCAGCAAAGCTTACATTTTGTCACCATAATGAATATGTATAATTTGCGGTTTGTACACGCTTGTTTTATTCGATATTTGATTTGATAACGAAACATCCGCCTCTCAATATATCATTTTTGAGCCCAGGAAATAAACGTCAGAAGTACCAAACTTACTGAACGTGTCCGTGTCAGTGATTGTGGTTAAATGTGCACATTTTCACATCGAAGGTTAATTTGGCCAGGGGGACAGAAACAAGACTACCGAGCGGTTCTGTTCGGTCCAAAACACCTTATTATTAACAGGGTTTACAACCACCTTACGGACCGGAAGGATTTACCCCCTAAATGACCAGGCCATTTTTTGCGATACACAACTGCGTCGCTTGCGCAGTCATGCGACACTGTACCCAAACAAAATTTGTTCCCACAAATAGAGTTTTTTTTTGGTGGTATTTGATCACCTCTGCGGTTTTTATTTTTGGCACTATAAACAAAAAAAGACAGACAATTTTGAAAAAAAAAAACAATATTTTTTACTTTTTGCTATAATAAATATCCCCCCCCCCCCAAAAAAAAATTTCTTCATCATTTTAGGCCAATATGTATTCTTCTACATATTTTTGGTAAAAAAAAACAGTTATAGCGTCTACAAAATAGGGGATATATTTATGGCATTTTTATTATAAATTTTTATTTTTACTAGTAATGGCGGTGATCAGCGATTTTTAGCGAGATTGCGAGATTACGGCGGACAGATCGGACACTTTTGACACTTTTTTAGGACTAGTGACATTCATACAGCGATCAGTGCTATAAAAATGCACCAATTACTGTATAAATGACACTGGCAGGGAAGGGGTTAACACTAGGGGGCGATCAAGGGGTTAAGTGTTCCCTAGGGAGATGTTTCTAACTGTGGGGGGAGAGGACTGACTGGGAGTAGAGAGAGATCGCTGTTCTTTATCACTAGGAACAGACGATCACTGTGTACTTCCCTGTCAGAACAGGGATCTGTTTGTTTACATTGACGGGTGGCCGGCGGACATTGCGGGTGGCCGACCACGTGCATCAGCTCCTCCGCCGTGCAGTGTGCATGCGCATGCCTGCTATAGCTGTTAAAGGGACCGCCGTACCGGTACAGCGATTTGTGGGAACGAGCCTCTATAATGCCGGCAGGCTGGTCAGCAAGTGGTTAACCACGTTTAACCGGGCAATTTTTAAAAAATTTTTTGCACATATGTTAAATTTGCATTTTTTGCTATAAACTACCACAACCCCCCAAAAAGACATATATTTTTTGAAATTAGAAACCCAAAAGAATAAGATAATAAAAACAGTTTGTTATGCTGTACGATATTTGCACAGTTACTAATCTAAAGGATATTTTTAGGAAAAAATACACTAAAATGAATTCTAGTGCAAACAAACACACGACTACGCCCAATTGTCTTTCTATGTCAAGTTAAAAAGCTGGTGTGTAGATTATAGTGGCTATGCTACTGTGTGCAGCCACTTTTGATTAAAGCGGAGTTCCACCCATAAAATCAACTTTACATAAATCCATAGCATTCTCCTTGAGCAGCAACATTTGGAAAAAAAATTTTTTTTTTACTCACTCAGTAACCACTGTTGCTATGGGGTCCCTTCTAATCTGCCACTTCTGGGTCCGTAGTGATTGACGTCATATCCCTCGGCGCATGTGCTCCTGGGAGATGTGTGTTATCTTTCCCAGGAGTCAGTGGGCAGCGCCGAAGGCTAGAATCGCGTTGTTTAGAGACCGGAAATGACGCAAGCAAAGGCAACAATGGGGAGGGCACTTCCTCCTTCGCCGACCTTTGTTATGGCAACAACATAATAATCCTTTCCCTGCGCCCTGTGTAAACTGCACACGCGCGAGAATGGGAGGTGCATGCTGGTTATCCAGCATCACCATATCCAGGAAGAGAATACTAGTGGGCTTCACATGCCCACACTAGAGATGGAAGTGCTCTGCAGAGAAGAAATACAAAGTAAGTACTATAAAAAACGGGAATTGAGCAGCGATTTCATTAATAACATGGATTAATAGCGTTTAAAATTATTTAATAGAACGGATTACCTTTTAAAAAAAATCCCGGGTGGAACTCCGCTTTAAGTCACAGAGACTCTGCTGTGAAGAGTCCCATGTTTGTGTAGCTTTCATTATTTTGCAGTGTATGAATGTTGTTTTTTTCTGAACTTGCTATACATTATTACTTCTAACTTTGCATGTGTTTAGTATACTGCAAGTTACAGTTACTCTCTGATCATTCAGATGATTATCCATTCTGAAACTAGTCTTTACTAGGGGCATGGTGACAGTGACAGGGTGACAGCACAGAAACACATTTGGGAAATAGTTGTTACAAAACACCTTATAACAGGAATTGCCCTCATGCCAGGGTCACAAGTAGGGTTGCCACCTTTTCTTCAAGTCAAACCCGAACACTTTAGCAGCACACAGCAATTATTTTTTATATAGTATAAACTATACATATATTTTGCTATTAAATCACATTTCTAATCATATGAAGTTAATAACAAGCGTCCCCCTTTACATCAGAGTCCACAGAGTTCCCCTTTTACATTTGAACTCACATAGTTCCCTTTCACTGTAAGGGGGGACTCTGCAGACTCTGATGTAAGGGAGAGCTCTGGGGACTCTAACTTAAGGGATGATTTACGAAGAGGACTCTGATGTAAGGGGGAACACTGTGGCCTCTGGTGTAGAGGGGAACTCTGATGTAAGTTGTGCTCTGAGAACCCTGAATTACCTTAGTGTAGTCAGCACCTCTCATCCAGATGTATCTGGAAGCCATAGTCCGGTCTAATAATGTGTCCAGGTTTCAGGCAGTCTGAAACCCGGACAAATGATTCCGAACCTGAACTGTCCGGGTGAATCCCGGACAGGTGGCAACCCTAATCACAAGGTATTTTTTTTTGTAAAAGCTTACATTTTTAGAACTAAATGAATATGTTAAAGTTTATATAACACACTGGGCCATCCAGCTGCAGTGTGTCCCAATCTGTGTTTTAGTGTGCCTAGGAAGGTCAGATGCAGTGTCCATCCTGCTGCAGACAGCCTATCAAAGTCTCTGGCAGGCTGCTCCTGGAAAGCATACCTCCCAACGTTTTGAAATGGGAATGAGGGACACCTATCAGCAAAAGTATGCAGGAACAGGACACACCCCCTGACACGCCCCCTTAAAGGAGAATTGTACAAAAAACAAGATTTGTTAAACCCGTAAATGCTTTTTTTACCACTAAAATTCTTTTTTACTGGCTTTTGGAATTTACAAATGCAGCAATTTAGAAATCAGATGAAAGGTTTAGCGCTGGAAAACACTTTTTGATAGATAAAACATGCATTTTATATACAACTATATAGATCATATCAAAATGAGGGACAAATGAGGAGGAATGAGGGACAGAGGGACATTGCTCCAAATCAAGGACAGTCCCCCCAAATCAGGGACAGTTGGGAGCTATGGGAAAGGGCTGAACGCTGTACCAAGTGGTACCAATATTTAGGGCTCTGTGCATTCAGAAACTAAAGCCTAGTACACATGGGCCGAATGTCGGGCGGTATCACCTGTGTGTACTGGAGTCGGTCAGACAGAAGCCGGCCGTTTTGGTTGGTTTCTGATAAAGGGTCATGACCAAAAAAAGTCTGCCAACCGGCTCGCAATCAGCACTCTCAGTCAATGGCTGAGAGCGCTGACCTGAGTGTTCTGGCAGAGGGCTGCCCCTCTGTCAGAACACAATAGCACAGCAGGGGAGATTGCTATACTAACATTGGTTTGTTAGTACAGCGGCTCCGACCTGAGCTGTCAGTTTTTTTCTTGAAGAAAAAAAAAAATAGTGTGTACGAGGCTGAATGCTAGCCATAGATGACTCATTTTTTTCAGCAGTTTGAACGGAAAAAAAAGACTCAATTCCCCCATGCACACATTCTTAGTGGATGGAGTATTCCCCCTGCTGAGCTTTTGTATTCTGACAGCAGAGAGAATACATTGATCCGTGCTACCAGCTATAGCCAGCAGCACTGATTGAGTGGCAACAGGGCGGATGTACAGAAGTCAATCGGTAGATCAACTTCTGTACAACCACTCTGTCCATACACAGACCAAATTTCAGCCAGTTCAGTAAGGTCCATGTGTGATTAGTTTTAGGTTCAGGGCCCTAAATGGCAGTACCACTCAGTATAGCGTTCAGCCCCATCCAGCTGCAACCTGCAATAGACTTTAACAGGCAGTCTGGAGCTGGGCTGGACGCTGCACCTGTCCTTCCTAGGCACACTAAAATTTGGGGGTGACCTCCACATTTTTTTTCGGCGTAGGGGGTGCCCCTTAAAATCCATACCAGACCCATGGGCCTGGTATGCTCTTGGAGTGGGAACCCATGCCGGTTTTTTATTTAAAATTTGGTGTGGAGTTCCTCCTCAAGATTCATACCAAACACAGTGCCTGGTATTGGCGGGGATCCAAGTCGGATCCCCGTTCATTGAAAGTCGGACATATGTCGGCTTCAAGTCGCAGGGCAAAGTCGGATCCAAAGTAGGACGGCTGTCGTGTCGCACCAGTGTGAACCCGGCCTAAGATGCCTTTCACACTGAGCCACGGCCGCGTTAGTGCTAAAGCACCGCTCGTTTTAGCGGCGCTTTAGCACTGTTTAAGCGGGCGCTCCATAACCGCCCCAAAGATGCTGCTTGCAGGACTTTTTCTAACGTCCTAAAACCGCACTGCCCCAGTCTGAAAAGACACACTAAAAAAAATAGGAGACAGTTTTCAAGCAGTATTTACAGTTGTGTCACTAGGGTTGGTGTCACCAGGTGCGATAAAACATGGTGTCACCCCCCCTCCACCAACTATAGTAGCCCCCCAGTACAGACCCCCCTCCACTAAGTATAGAGCCTCCTCTGTCAGTGCAGACCCTCTACGAAGTATAAACCCATTCCATGAGTATAGACCACCCCCCTCGGTAAAAACTCCCCTCCCTCAGTATAAACCTCCCCCTCCCTTAGTATAGACTTCTCCCCCTCAGTATAGACCTCCCTCCATTAGTACCCCCCCCCCCCCAGAACAAACCACCCCCCTCCATTAGTATAGACCCCCCCAGAACAAACCACCCCCCCTCCATTAGTACAGAACCCCCAGAACAAACCACCCCCTCCATTAGTACAGACCCCCCCAGAACAAACCATCCCCCCTCCATTAGTACAGACCCCCCCCAGAACAAACCACCCTCTTCTATTAGTACAGATTGCCCCCAGAACAAACCACCCCCCTCCATTAGTACAGACCCCCCCGCAGAACAAACCACCCCCCTGCATTAGTAGAGACCCTACCAGAACAAACCACCCCTCTATGTGATATAGCTGTGACCAGCAGCATAAACCAACCTCATCAGCATGCCCCCCCCACAACACCTCCCCTCGGGCATCGGAGGACATCTCCCCCCCAATCTCAGGCCGACACCCCCCGCCCGTTACTGCACCAGCTTGGGCATCTCAGGTACACAGAACACCCGGGTGGCAGCTGGAGAGGACAGGACAGTGCAGCCGCCCGGGTGGAGAGCTGATCGAGACAGGCTTGGGCAGGAGTGAGAGACAGAGGAGGAGAACACATGGCAGGCACGGCCGTGGCGCTAAAGGTGTGTACATCAGGTGTCCCCCAGTGGAGCCCCTCCTTACATTAGGTGTCCCCCTTATATCAGGTGTCCCCAGTGTAGCCCCCTTACATCAGGTGTCCCCCTTACATCAGGTGTCTCCCTTACATCAGGTGTCCCCCCCGTGGTGTCCCCCTTACATCAGGTGTCCCCCAGTGGAGCCACCCTTACATCAGGTGTCCCCCAGTGGAGCACCCCTTACATTAGGTGCCCCCCTTACATTAGGTGTCCCCCAGTGGAGCCCCCCTTACATCAGGTGTCCCAGCAGAGGAGTCTCTGCGGCCATTACAGAAGACCAGAAGTAACAGGTCACTCGCCGAGGGGAACAAACAAGAGGCGGAGCCGGCCGGGTGGCTGCCAATAGAAATTGAGCTGCCGCCAACCCTCCGCCCGGCGGCCTTTCCCACAACAGGCCAGAGAATGGCAGCAGGCCGTTGGGGGGAAATGCTCAATTTCTATTGTTAGCCACCCGGCTGGCTCCGCCTCTTGTTTGTTCCTCTCGGCGAGTGACCTGTTACTTCTGGTCTTCTGTAAAATGGCGGCTGGCGGAGACAATTAATGCCAGCCACGGACCTCTAGCGGCGGCGCAAAAATAGGAAAACATGAATTTCCCGGGACATTTCCCAGGAAACGCTAAGACCGGGACAAAGGTCTACATCCCGGGAATGTCCTGGGAAATTCGGGACAGTTGGCAAGTATGGTATTGCTTATCCATTGCTGATCTGATCCTGCTCCTGACTCTGCTTGAACTCTGCCTGCACTGATCCCTGGCTTGCCTCTGCACTTCGCTTCTGCCTCAACCCTCTGCTCATTGGCCTTAAAGTGGTTGTAAACCGTCTCCTACACCCAGTGAAGTGAACAGCCTCAGATGATACACAGAGATGAAACAAATCTCTCTACATAGGTTTTACTTGTATATCTGCTGTCTTCCCCTATCTACACTCTTTGGAAAGTGCAGACCATGTTAGAAATCTTTCTTCCTCTTCCAGCAGTGGGTGTGGAGCCTGCAATTACACTGTGTGAGAGCTGATTGGAGGAAAGGCACCCCCCCCCCCCCGCCACATAGGCCAAGGAATGAAGGAAAATGCAGAGCTGTAGTCTGAAGAGACACGCTCCCTGCTAATCTCCCTCTAAGCACCCTCCCGACACAAATTTTCAGCTACTGTTATCTGATGTGTTGGAGAACTTGTCAGAAGTGACTCTGCTGATAACAGAGGAACGGAGCACCAGAGAGAAACGGCACTTAGAGCTTTGGAGAGAGATAAGTAAACACTACATATATATGTGCTTAGATCAAATTTCATGAATGGGGTTTACAACCACTTTAACGTTACTGATCTTGGCCTGATCCCTGACTATCTCCTGCCTGTCACCTGAACCTGATCTGCTCGCTTGTCGCTGACCCGGACTTTCTATCCCTGTCTTGTGTCTGATCCATATTGCACCTGCTGTCCGTGCTCTTCTCTGGCTCCAGCCCTGCTGTCAGTGTGTCTGGTCCTGTGTTTCAGTTGCACACCAGCACCAGCCAGTGAGAGACTTACCAGGCACTCGTGCCACCTTGTGCTCTGGCATTCCCTGTTACCTTTCCCGGGACTCAGGAACCAGGGCTGTAAGAGAGGCCTGCCTCAACGCTTCAGTCTCCACCATCAGGTATGTTACAATGAGTCACAGATTTCAAGGAAGTAAGGGACAGTGGGGATCTTCAAAAAGTAACAAATCTAAAGTTCACTCAGATTAAAAGGAGTAGGCTAGATTGAATTGAAATACAATGTGGAAATATTGTTAGTCCACCTTGGTGGAGGCGGGATAGGCCTCTTTGAAGAGATGAGGTTTTGAGGATTGAATGGAAGGTGGCCAGAGTAGGCAATAGCTGAATGGATTTGGGTAGGGAGTTCCAGAGGATGGGGAGGCTCTAGAGAAGTCCTGGAGGTGAGCATGGGAGGAGGTGACAAGGGGACTAGAGAGGAGGAGGTCTTGGGAGGTATCAAGAGGATGGTTTCTTGGGTTATTGGAAGCCAGTGGGAGGATTGGCAGACAGCGGGGGATGCTGAGGCTCTGTTCATGCCTATGCGGGTTCCACAGAATGTGCGCGTTTCTCAGTGATTTTGTATATTGCATTTTATTTCAATAGGCTGGCCTTTATGTGCAAAAGCACACAAATGGAGCGCTGCAACAATATGCATGGTACTTTGTTATCATGTGCTTTGGTGCATGTGGGTGACATTTAGACTTAAAGTATAACGAAAGGCAGTTTTGGATAGAGTGGAGAGGGATTAGAACCCCTGGCAGGTTTTTATTGCTGTGTGTGCCACTCTCTTTAATTGTCCTGTGTACCATTATCATTGAAAGTGAAAGAAAATCCCAAATTTTGGGTTTTCCCCAGAAAAGTGATAGTGGGGAAATCTTCCAACAGAAACGTTAGTTCTGGTGACCTGGGGAACCCCAAGGAATTCCTTTCATTTTCAAGGACTTCCACACACTTCCTGTTTGGCTATGGGACAGGAAGTGAAGGAAAATCTTCACAATGGGACACAGATGGGGAAAAATATCTGACAGGGGTTATAACCCTCCCTTGCTCTATCCAAAATGGAAAAAAAAGTTTTGCCTATAGTTCTACTTTAAAAGTTTTGATCTGTTTACAGCGGTGGCACTGGAAACGCTACCCGACGCAGTGTTACCACGCCTGGTGCGAATAGACCCTTAGGGACACCGCCACGCATCTGCAAAAGGGTGTTTTTGTGCAATGTGATAACGCATACTCCTGCAACGCACAATAAGCCTGTGCAGTGGGTGCTAAAATTGTGCTAAACCTCACTTCCATCATATTTCATCCTCCTCATAGCCTGACAGAACCATCTCTGTGATACATATTCAGTGAGAATCCATACACATCCCATAGCCAGCCACAAGATGGCGCTCCGTGCCACACCAGTGATACCCCCCCAGTGCCCGCCAATGATGCAGCTGCGTGATATGACCGTCGTGCTCTCCCCCCAACTCCTCCTCTCCCGCGCATGCGCAGCTTGTGGTTCTGGGGGGGTCGGGCAGCGCTTCGGGCGGAGAGGCAGCAGGGGATGGAGAGGGAGTGACCCGGGGTCCGGCAGGGGATTCGGCCGGTAAGTGGGGATATGCTGCTGAGGGGGACAGTGCTGGAAGTGGCAGATCACCATAGAAGGTGCTTGGTGTGGAGGAATGTGAGGCAGGCATTGGAATAAGGCGATAGGGATGTATAGACAGAGCTGGTCCCATGTGTGGAGGAGGAGGAGGGAGCCGAGCAAGCATGGTTATGGGATGGGGTATGGAGAGTGCAGGCTCCGTGGGTGTGTATTGGTGTAGATCTCTATCCATTGATGTATATATCTCTATCCATGGGTGTATATTGGTGTATATCTCTATCCATGGTTGTATATATCTATAGCCATGGGTGTATATCTCTATCCATGGGTGTATATCTCTATCCATGGGTGTATATTGGTGTAGATCTCTATCCCTGGATGTATAGCTAGGTGGGTGCTGTGTATGGGTGGGTGGGTGCTGTGTATGGGTGGGTGGGTGCTGTGTATGGGCGGGTGGGTGCTGTGTATGGGCGGGTGGGTGCTGTGTATGGGCGGGTGGGTGCTGTGTATGGGCGGGTGGGTGCTGTGTATGGGCGGGTGGGTGCTGTGTATGGGCGGGTGGGTGCTGTGTATGGGCGGGTGGGTGCTGTGTATGGGCAGGTGGGTGCTGTGTATGGGCAGGTGGGTGCTGTGTATGGGTAGGTGGGTGCTGTGTATGGGTAGGTGGGTGCTGTGTATGGGTAGGTGGGTGCTGTGTATGGGTAGGTGGGTGCTGTGTATGGGTAGGTGGGTGCTGTGTATGGGTAGGTGGGTGCTGTGTATGGGTGGGTGGGTGCTGTGTATGGGTGGGTGGGTGCTGTGTATGGGTGGGTGGGTGCTGTGGGTGGGTGCTGTGTATAGGTGGGTGTTGTGTGTAGGTAGGTGGGTGCTGTGTATGGGTGGGTAGGTAGGTGCGTGGGTGGGTACTGTGCTATGATTACCAGGAGTCTGTCCATTTACACTCCCAGCTATGTACTAAGAATGTACCGATTCCCGATCTCTGCTCCTCCACACTTGGCCAGGGCTCCATTGCTGGGCAGAGAGGTGTACGAAGACAGAGACAGTGTGTGTCTGCGACATGGAAGATGTTATAGAAATAGTGACAGGTATATTGGGTAGGATTTGGAAATGACAGTCACATGACTACAATAAAGATCTCCGATTGGATAGAACCCTACGAGTGCCCATCCATAACCCATTGAGGGGTGAACTCCACTACACCACTGAGGGCTCATCCACACCACAGGCCTGCGCATTGCGTTATTTCTAAAGTGTTCTAATGCATTGGTGTGCGTTTTACATACATTGCTTTTTTTTTTTTGTTTTGTTTGCCCTGAAGTATTGCATTTACGTTTGGGTGCATTTGAACGCGTCGCACTGAAAAAAAAAAGTACAACAGTTTTTTTAGTTTGCTATAGGGGTACTCTGAAGGCAGGAGGAGCCAGAAGAGGAGCTTTGTGGCTGCTCTGTGCAAAACCATGAATGTCGCTAGAAAATTCCACTTGCTTTTAACATTCAATTTTAAAATGAACCTAATTTCTGAACGAAAACCACATATACTGTCTGAAAATTCATTCGATTGAGAAAAGTTCTATTCTGCTTCGTTCTTAAAATGAAAATGTTCGAAGGAAAAATGTGTTGATGTATGGCCAGCATAAGTGATAGTAGTAGCAGAGAGCTGGTATCCAACTACCTGCCTATGACAAGGGAGTCTGACATGCATAATATGATAGTACAATTCTATCTGAAAATCTGCAAAACAGTGTTATAGTTCTTTAACCACTTGCTTACTGGGCACTTAAACCCCCCTCCTGCCCAGACCAATTTTGAGCTTCCAGTGCTGTCGCACTTTGAATGACAATTGCGCGGTCATACAACACTGTACCCAAATGAAATTTTTATCATTTTTTCCCCACAAATAGAGCTTTCTTTTGGTGGTATTTAATCACAGCTGGGGTTTTTATTTTTTGCTAAACAAACAAAAAAAGATGGAAAATTTTGAAAAAAAAAAAAAATCATGTTTAATAGTTTGTTATAAAATTTTGCAAACAGGTAATTTTTCTCCTTCATTAATATGCACTGATGAGGCGGCACTGGTGGGCACTGATAGGCTGCACTGATGGGCACGGATAGGCACAGTTAAGGCGACACTGATAGGCACAGTTAAGGCGGCACTGATAGGCACAGTTAAGGCGGCACTGATAGGCACAGTTAAGGCGACACTGATAGGCACAGTTAAGGCGGCACTGATAGGCACAGTTAAGGCGGCACTGATAGGCACAGTTAAGGCGGCACTGATAGGCACAGTTAAGGCGGCACTGATAGGCACAGTTAAGGCGGCACTGATAGGCACAGTTAAGGCGGCACTGATAGGCACAGTTAAGGCGGCACTGATGGGCACAGATAAGGCGGCACTGATGGCCACGGATGGGCGGCACGGATAGGTGGCACAGATGGGCGGCACTGATGGGGGGCACTGATGGGCAGTGATGGGCGGCACTGATGGGCACTTATGGGCACTGATGGGCACTGATAGGTTGCACTGATGTGGGTGCTGATGGGTTGCACTGATGTGGGTGCTGATGGGTGGCACTGATGTGGGTGCTGATGGGTGGCACTGATGTGGGTGCTGATGGGTGGCACTGATGTGGGTGCTGATGGGTGGCACTGATGTGGGTGCTGATGGGTGGCACTGATGTGGGTGCTGATGGGTGGCACTGATGGGTGGCACTGTGGGCACTGATGGGTGGCACTGTGGGCACTGATGGGTGGCGCTGATTGATGGCACTGTGGGCACTGATGGGTTAATATGGTGGGCACTGGTAGGCAGCACTGCTGCCTATTGCTTTTTGTTATAAGATCGCCGTGATCGGGACTGATGTCCCGATCACGGCCGCCGGTGATCGGGTTTTTTTTTCCTCCTCACGCTGTCAGCGCGAGGAGGAAAAATAGCCGATTACCGGCTCTGTTTACATCACATGATCAGCTGTCATTGGCTGACAGCTGATCATGTGGTAAGGGGTTGGGACCAACCCCTTACTCTGATCTGTGATCAGGCGAGTCTCATAGACTCGCTGATCACCGAGCGCGCCGCGCGCGCCCTGCAGGGGGTGCGCAGGCCGCTCGTGCACGGGACGACGTCAATGGACGTAGTCCCGGCAATTTAGATCCGCGCTGTTGCCGTCATTTGGCAATGGCCCGGATCTGAAGCAGTTAAAAAAAAAATACATTTCTTTGAATACATTTTTTTTTTTTTTTTTGAATCTCTGAGTCTGATGATAGGTACCAGATTCAACCTCTAATACACACATCTCTTCTGTAATTCTCAGAGTGGATTAAAAATTTTGCTCCCTAATCATATAGCTGGTTATATATATTTACCACTGCATAGAGATATTCAACAAAAAAAAGGTCTTTTTTTAAACTTTACATATTGACTAAATTATACACCAAACTTTTTTTGAGGTTTTTATCCGATAAATCGAAACAATAATTGGCCATCTAAACGATTATGAAACGAATCGTCAGTTGCAGCCCTACGCAACTTTGAATCCGACATCCCAGCACAACTTCGGGACGACTTGCATATGACTTCTTTAAGAGGGGCAGGGAGGTAGGTAATTTGAAAGTGGTTGTAAGGCCTGTTCACACTGGTGCAACATGCTCTGCGACTTTGAGAGCACAAGTCTCATGAGAAATCGCGCCTCATTAAGTGCAATGGAACCATTTTAATAGGAGTGACTTGAGTCACTCCAACTTAGAAAAAGGTTCCCACACAACTTTTGGTGTGACTTTGGCATGACTTGCATATGACTTCTGTTAGACTCCTTTCACACTGGAGGCATTTTTCAGGCGCTTTAGAGCTAAAAATAGCGCCTGAGAAATACATCATCTGCAGTCCCAGTGTGAAAGTCCGTGTACTTTCACACTGGGGCGCTGCGCTGGCAGGACGTTAAAAAAAAGTCCTGCAAGCAGCATGTTTGGGGCGCTTTAGGAGCAGTGTATACACCGCTTCTAAAGCACCCCTGCCCATTGAAACCAATGGACAGCGCCGCCGAAGCGCCTCGGCAGCAGCGCTTTGCGGGCGCTTTTGACCCTTTATTTGGCCACTAGCAGGGGTTAAAAGCGGGCGAAAAGCGCCTCTAAAACTACGATAAAGCGCCGCTAAAACTAGCGTTGCTTTACCGCTAACGCGGCCGCGCTGTCAGTGTGAAAGGGCTCTTAAAGAAGTTGTATGCAAGTTGCACTGGGATGTCGGCTTCAAAGTTGCGTAGGGCTGCAACTAACAATTAGTTTCATAATTGTTTAGTTGGCCAATTATTGTTTCGATTAATCGGATAAAAACATCAAAAAAAGTTTGGTGTATAATTTAGTCAATATGTAAAGTGTAAAAAAGCCAACTTTTTTTCTTGAAAATCTCTATGCAGTGGTAAATATAAATAACCAGCTATATGGTTAGGGAGCAAAATATTTAATCCACTCTGAGAATTACAGAGGTGTATTAGAGGTTGAATCTGGTACCTATCATCAGACTCAGAGATAAAAAAAACATATTCAAATAATTATTTTTTTTTTGTTTTTTTTTAAAGACCTATAACACTGTTTTGCAGATTTTCAGATAGAATTGTACTATCGTATTATGCATGTCAGACTCCCTTGTCATAGGCACAGAGCAGCCTGCCTTCAGAGTACCCCTATAGCAAACTAAAAAAACTTCTGCCTTTTTATAGTCACTGATTTCCTTCTCCTGCCCCAGGACTACATGTCCCATGAGGCATTGCTCCTCACACATTCACAAGTTCTCAGGCACTTACAGAAATGTATGGACGGTGTACTGAGCTGTATGTGTGCTGCACTGTGTCTTCTGATATGTAAACAAATAATTCATTCTGTATGCAGACCAACTAATCGGCTATAAAAATAGTTAATCTACATATTTGATTATGAAAATAGTTAACTGTTTCAGCCCCAAAGTCGTGACACTGTGAATCGGGCCTCAAACCTCACATATACCCAGACTGACCTCAGGTGATACACAGGGATGAAACACGATGTTCTACATAAATTGTACCTGATAATCTGCAGTCAGCTGTTTTAAAGTCCAAAATTTATAGAACTTGTCTGAGCCATCAGAAAAAAGGGAGCTGAGAGCTGCAGTTACACACTGCAGAGCTCAGAGAAGAGAGCTGATTGGAGGAAAATTACACAGCACACAGGAGCAGAGGTTGTCAATCACAGGCTGTGTGCCAGGGCTCCCTCCCCTGTCACCATTTTTCTCTTGTTAAGAAAATTTGTCAGAAGTGATTCGTGCTGATAGAGGGAGGAGGCAGCAGACCTGTCATCCGCCTGCTTGGCAGGGATCAGCAGAGAGATCTCCTGCTCAGCAGAGTCCGCCTCGTCTGAAAGAGGCCTTGGGGCTCGTTTACACTTGCTTCGGCTTCAACACACATTAAAGCGCCTACCACTTCAACATGCTTTTATGATGTGTTTTTGATGCTTCAGTGAAGCTTTAGTGATGCTCTTTTGAAGCTTGGTAGGTGCCCTGTGTGTGTGGATATCTCATACCTGCAATTTCTCCAAAACAAAGCGACACTAAAGCTGAATTAAAGCCTCTTAAAAGCTTTAGGTGCTTCAAGCGAGCTTTGCAATTGACTTCTATGGAGGCTTTAAAGCACCACTAAGGGCTAGTTTACACTTGCTTCAAAACATGGCTTCAGACATGCTTTGTTAAAGCTCTCTGAAAGCCATTCAAAGCCCCTGTCAGTAAATAAAATGGTTAGCTTACAGTCCTGTTTACACCTTGCTTTTGCTTGGTGCTTCGATGGGGCTTCAAGTGAGCTTTGCCATAGACTTCTATGAAGGCTTTAAAGAACCACTGAAGCTACATGAGGTATAATTTTTGAAGCAAAGCAAACAGGTGCAAACAGGACTGTAACCTAACTATTTGACAGGGGCTTTGACTAGCATTCAGAGAGCTTTAAGGGCTCCTTTACACTTCAGCTTCAACACACATTAACGGCTAGTTCACACTTGCTTCAAAACAGGGCTTCGGACAGGCTTTGTTAAAGCTCTCTGAACGCGAGTCAAAGCTCCTGTCACTAGATAAAATGGTTAGCTTACAGTCCTGTTTAAACCTGCTTTTGCTTTGCTTCAAAAATGATACCCCATGTAGCTTCAGTGGTGCTTCAAAGCCTCCATAGAAGTCTATAGCAAAGCTCGCTTGAAGCCTCTTTGAAGCACCAAGCAAAAGCAGGTGTAAACAGGACTGTAAGCTAACCATTTTATTTAGTGACAGGAGCTTTGACTGACGTTCTGAGAGCTTTAACAAAGCCTGTCCGAAGCCTTGTTTGGAAGCAAGTGTAAACTAGCCATTAGACTTGTTGAACATGACCCATTCAAGTAAAATCCAACCATGTGCATTAGGCCCCTTTCACACTGGGGCAGTTTGCAGGCACTATTGTGCTAAAAATAGCGCCTGCGAACCGACCTGAAACTTCTGCTGCTGTTTCTCCAGTGTGAAAGCCCGAGGGCTTTCACACTGGAGCGGTGCGCTGGCAGGAGAGAGAAAAAAAACTCCTGCAAACAGCATCTTTGGAGCAGCGAAGGAGCGGTATTCACCGCTCCTGCCTATTGAAATCAATGGGGCAGCGCAGCTATACTACCGGCATAGCGGCGCTTTGCGGGCGGTTTTAACCCTTTTTCGGCCGCTAGCGGGGGTTAAAACCGCCCCGTTAGCGGCCGAATACCGCCGCTAAAACGACGGTAAAGCAACGCTAAAAATAGTGCCGTTTTACCCCAGTGTAAAAGGGGCCTTAACCTCCCTGGCAGTATGGTTATGTCAGATTTTTGCATCTCAAAGTGGTACAGTGTTTTGCATAGAAATTTGGCGTTTTATATTGTAGGCCTGTAATTCTTAGGAATAACTCACTTAAAGTGGTGTTTCACCAAAAAAAAAAAAATTAGATGTCAGCAGCTGCAAATACTGCAGCTGCTGACTTTTAAAATAAGGACACTTACCTGTCCCGGGGTCCAGCGATGTCGGCACCCGAGACCGAGCCGTCCCTCGATCCTCGGGTGCTGCCGCCGCCATTCACACTGAGGGAATCAGGAAGCGAAGCGTTGCCGCTTCACTGCCCGGTTCCCTACTGCGCATGCGCGAGTCGCGCTGCGCGTCTTCACTGGTCCCCGTTGTGTTGTGGGAACTGTGTATTTCCCACAACACAACGGGGGTGGGCGGGGAGTCTGCGGCTAGCTGCGGCTAGCTGTACCCGGAAGTGGGTGCAGATACCTGTATTATACAGGTATCTGCACCCCCCTCCCCCCTGAAAGGTGCCAATTGTGACACCGGAGGGGGGGAGGAATCCGATGAGCGGAAGTTCCACTTTAGGGTGGAACTCCGCTTTAAATCTGTCCAAACGAGTCATGTCGCCACCCCGGGTATGATAAAGTTTGGAACACGAAATCATCAATTATAATATACCAGTAATTAAAGGGTTTGTGAACCTATTTGTAAAGGTCTGTGCCATCCCCTCTATTAGAGGCTGGCATAGCACACTGTGTTAAGCATTTTTAACCACTTAAGCCCCGGACCATTTGGCTGGCCAAAGACCAGAAGACTTTTTGCGATTCGGCACTGCATCGCTTTAACTGACAATTGCGCGGTCGTGCGACGTGGCTCCCAAACAAAATTGACGTCCTTTTTTCCCCACAAATGGAGCTTTCCTATGGTGGTATTTGAAAGGGATGCACCGAATGGGTTTTTTGGTGCCCATACTGAAAATGAAAAATACACTAGACCGAAAACCGATACTGAAACTTATTTAAAAAAAAATATTTTTCTACAGGAGATGGTTAGAGACTGGGGACATGGTACAGGAGATCAATGCAGCCTCACCAGTGCCCGTCAGGTGCAGCCAGCCAGTGTCCCCGGTGCAGCCAGCCAGTGTCCCCATTGCAGCCAGTGTCCCCATTGCAGCCTGCGTCCCTATTGCAGCCTGCCTGTGCAGGGGAAGAGAGGAGAGCCGCCGCCGCCTTGTTGATTTCAGCGCTGGGAACATCACAGCTTTCATTTCAATAGCTGTGTGTTCCCCGCTGTGTGCCGTAACATACAGCCCCTCCTCTTTGTCCGGGCACTTTTGATAGACAGATCACCCGACCAATCCTGGGATCGGAGATCTGTCTATCAAAGTTCCCCGGACAAGGGGGAGGGGCTGTATGTGATGGCGCGCAGCGGGGAGCACACCGCTATTGAAATAAAAGCTGTGATGTTCCCGGCGCTCAAATCAACAAGGCGGCGGCTCTCTCTGCTATAGGACACCCCCATGATGGGCGGCACCAGGGGCAGGGGGTGGTGCTCCGCCCCCCCACCCAGGCCCCGTCCAATTTTCGGCTCCATTATCGGCCGTTTTTCTCTTTTGGCAAATTGCCGAAAAGGCCATTTTCGGCCGAAATTTTGGTGCATCCCTAGTATTTGATCACCTCTGTGGTTTTTATTTTTTGCGCTATAAACAAAAAAAGAGCGACAATTTTGAAAAAAAAGCTATACTTTTTACTAATAAATATCCCCCAAAAGTATATAAAAAAAATACATTTTTTTTTTCCCCTCAGTTTAGGCCGATACGTATTTTTCTACATATTTTTGGTAAATAAAAAATCGCAATAAGCGTTATTGGTTGGTTTGCACAAAAGTTATATCGTCTACAAAATAGGGGATAGTTTATGGCATTTTTATTAATAATTTTTTTTTACTAGTAATGGCGGCGATCAGCGATTTTTATCGTGACTGCGACATTATGGCGGACAGATCCGACACTTTTGGTGCTATTTTGGGACCATTCACATTTATACAGCGATCAGTGCAATTAAAAATGCATTGATTACTGTGTAAATGTGACTGGCAGTGAAGGGGTTAACCACTAGGTGGCGCTGTAGGAGTTAAGTGTGTTCTAGGGAGTGATTCTAACTGTGGGGGGGAGGGGCCATGTGTGACACGACACTGATCACAGCTCCGGATTACAGGGAGCTGTGATCAGTGTCACTAGGCAGAACGGGGAAATGCTTGTTTACATTTAGCATTCCCCTGTTCTTCCTCTCCTTGAGACGATCGCGGACATCGAGTCCGCGGGACCCGTGATCACGCTTGTGGCGGGTGCACGCCCGCAAGCCGCCTCTTAAAGGGCAACGTACAGGTGCGTGATTCTGCCTGTATGTGCCCTTCTGCCGCAGTATATCTGTGTGAGTCGGTCAGGAAGCGGTTAAGAACTAGCACTATAAATACCGTTTTTCAGCTGTTTTCAGGCCAGTCACGTGACTCGCGGCCACTTTCCCGCTCCGGCAGATGGCTTCTGCAGGAGGAGTCGTGATCTCCCTCTGATGTCAGCCGGGGAGATCACGTGGCCGCTCGGCTTTTTTTCTCAATAATAGCGGCAGGGAGGGGCGGCGCTGAGCGGAGACAAAATCAGAGAGGGGGATGACGGGCAGGAAGGAGGGTGGTAAGGGGGGCGAGGAGAGCAGGGCAGCCTATTGCAGAGGGAGGCACTTTGACCATGATCAGGGCGGAGCAGCCCTGGTTATCATGGTCTGTTTAGAGGGGGCATACACAAAGTGGCAAATTCAGTTTTTTTTTTTTTTTTTTTTTTACAGTTTAGAGGGGGCAGATTACACAGCACAAGTGCTGTGTAATCTGCTTTAAGGGACCAGAAATATAATCAAATCAATAACACTGAAATTTGCTTAGTTGCAGAATTGTCGCTGTCGTGACTTTAAGCGTCTGATGACAAATTTCCACACTAATCGCTATCGCTCAATTCTCGTAAAAAAAAACGCTTTAGATGTAAAGGGACACTTTTTGGATGCCATGGACAATCTCTCAAGTGTGTGTGTATATGTATATATGTGTGTGTGTGATATATATATATATATATATATATATATATATCTGCAGGCAGGGTACGGGACAAAAGGGATGTTAAATTATTTGATACAGATTACAGTGTACAGTGAATTTGCCACTGGGCTCCGCCCCCATGCGTTGCGATGCTCACAGGGAACGGAGCCTGGTACACAGTACATCGGGCGGAGAACATGGCAGGATCCTGGGGACAAGGTTAAGTAACTTTGCCTGTACCCTGCGATGCAATCCCGCGTGTGGCTAGGGGTTACCGCTATTGGTAGTGAAAATTCACCGAGAACCACACTCGGGAATACTGCTAGGGAGGTTAACAGGGTTAAATCAGGTGATTAGAAGGTGACATATTGTCTTATCCTTGCCTGTCAACTGCCCTCTGATAAGTGATTCAAGTGTAAATCGCTTTTCAGAGCTGAGGCCATCCTTGATGCAAGTATAAACTAACTGCAGTCATGGCATGTCCTGCGCTACAACTGCATGTACCCAAAGGGGTGGGCTGCTCATGACATCATTGGTTTGACATGGGCATGTTTGGCCAGTGCTGTTGAGCAAATTGGTGGAAAGGGGATATTGGAGTTGATATGGAAAAAAAGGCCTGAATTCATGGCTGCCCCCACACTGCAAGGATTAAATGCTCTTTTAGGTCTAAGTGGCTAAAAAAGCAATGTATCCACTCCTCTACTGCTCCAGTAGTGGACTGTCCCTTGGCATCCTCATGTTCATTGCAGGGCTGATGTTGTGGGCCCACCAAAGGGTAGGAGAGAAGAAACATGCAGAAACTTTTTGCAGTCCCCTAGATATAAAAGTGCATAACCCTTGCAGTGCCAGGGCAGCCCAACTGCAAGGGAAAATGTTTTACTTCCCTGGAGTTCAGCTTTTAGTGGATGTTTGAGGTTTTTTTTTTTTTTTTTTTTTTGATAATTGACCTTCATTACAAGCATATGGTAACAATACAGCAAGAAGTCTGTGCCACTCCTTTAGCAAGACCTGTCTCAGTGATGTTATACTATGTCTGTCACTGGTAGTTCAGCCAGTTCTGGCCCCGCTCTATTGCTCATCGAAATAGGATAAGGCTCTGTTAAGTCGTTTCTTTATCATAGGGTATTGTGAAGTAGATTTAAACCACAACTGGAAGACATTTAGGGGGTTATTTACTAAAGGCAAATCCACTTTGCACTACAAGTGCAAACTGCACTTGAAATTGCACTGAAAGTGCACTTGGAAGTGCAGTCGCTGTAGATCCGAGGAGGACATGCAAGGATAATAAAAAACTGCATTTTAGCTTGCACATGATTGGAGGATAAAATCAGCAGAGCTTCCCCTCATTTCAGATCTACCCCTCAGATTTATAGTGACTGCACTTCCAAGTGCAATTTTAAGTGCACTTTGCACTCGAAGTTTGCACTTGTACTGTAAAGTGGATTTGCCTTTCGTAAATAAACCCCCACAGTGTGCTGAAGCACTATGAATCATGAACTATTGCCATGTTTCATTATTCAAGAAAGTAAGTTTTTTTTTTTAAATTTTATTTATTTTTTCTACTATCTCATGGCTGCTTATTTTCTGCTGCCTCTTTGCAACTACTTTGTTCTGTCTCATCTATGTGAATGAACTAGCATAGCAGTTGTATGGCATTACTTAGGACAGGCTTCCTAATCATGAAAACGGTGCACCATGTGAGCAGTGAGAATCCACATGGCCGCTTATAGTCTGTCTCCACTGGAACTACATGGAGTACACTGTAGACAACGAAGGATAGGCTTTGAGGGAGGAATAAAGTGTTGTGTGTGTGTGTGTAAATATTTAAGACAAGTATGGGTTTTTTCTTTTTCTCCTTGGTGGATGCAGCATCGGTCTGAGTCTGAACGTTTCCCCCGGCACCCCTAACACTGAGAACCGAGAGGTCAAACATCGCTGATTGCTCAGTTCTCAGAGCTCCCTGTCTGTCAGTCACCGCTGTCTGCTCTGCCCCCTCCTCGCTCACTGGAGAGCTGGGCTGTGTAGGGGGCGGGATCATCCGGCTCAGGCTCTGAGAGGCTGAGCTGAGTGTCAGTCCAGGCATATGGGTGGATCCCGACTTCATTGTCGCGATCCTTCCTGAGCCTGGACCGGCTCTGTGACGTCAGCGGACTTCAGCCCGCTTTCTGCACTCCTGTGATCCACAGGAGAAGTACAGCCAAATGAGCTTTGGCTATACTTCTCATTTAAGTTCCTTATTTATATACAGTATGTGCACTTAAGTTATACAGTAGATTCATAAGGAATCCCAAGATATAGAAATGAAAAGCCTGAACAACATGACAGATTTTTGTATCAGTATTCTAGTACTTTTATGAATGCTTCCCAGGAGGACAGGTTTTCAATGTTTCAGGTGAAGCCCCTGTTCACAGCGGTGTGACTTGTCATGTGATTTGGCAGGGATAAATTGTATGACAAGTTGCACCCTATTCTCGGCAATGGAACCGTTCAAATCTGTGCACGCCAACTTAGCGTTGCTGCGCTGATTTGAAAAAGTAGTTCCTGCACTATTTTTGGTGATTTTTTTTTTTTTTTTTTGGTGCGACTTGCATAGACATCTGTGCATGAAATCGCACAGATGTTGGCCAAGTCACACTCGAAGTTGCACTGACACGCAGCTTTGAAATCGTGCAATTTCAAAGCTGCATATAGTGTGAACCAGGGATTATATCTTTATAATCTTGCACATCAGAAATCTAAAGCTGCCTATAGATAGATCAAAATGAGTCCGGTTCAGCAAGGTCCGACCAAATTTTGATCCATCCTTCTAACGTTCGACTTCTGTTTAACGGGACTGTTTTGTCTGTGTATTTTGACAGAGGAGGAATCTGGCTGTCGGAATACAATGTCCCAGCGAGGAGGATTCCTCCCTCCACTTCTCTTGTGTGAATAGGGGAATCCTTTCATTTATCAGCCCTCTGGAATATGTGGTTAGTCTTAGAAATTGTTTCAATTATTTTATTCCCAAAAACAAACATTTATTATATTGCAGTTTATCAATTCTTAGACGTGATGGCTGCATTGATTTTCTCATTCATTAGGCTGGCTTTCTTCTCTTTCCATCTGGTGATCCAGATAGTAAGTCTGTTTTTCAAAAGCTCAAGCTCTCCAGCAGAATATATCAGTTACAGAGATGAAACAATAATCAGTTTTTATGTAAAACCATTCAAAAGAAATAAACGGTTTGCTATAACTACTTATAAAGTATTATCTGGAGTTTGGCTTCAATTTGTTTTGTATGGAAATTTGCTGGAACATCTAACACTCCCCTCCCCCAAACTGACAATGCTGCTGTCCAGAGGTGCCCCCTGTGCTCATTCATCCAGAGTGGTGTCTGTACAATACAGGAGGCATGTTACTGATCACTAGATGAAAACAGAGGGGAAAAGAAAACTAATGATTGGTAAGCTGTGATATACTGTATGTTACATTTTGGTTTTAATACCGCTTTAAGGTAAGGGCAGGTTCCTCTTCTGGCTTCAAGAGGTGTTCTCTAACTTTCCAAGTGGGGGGTGGGGGGGGGGGGTCGGCTTACATATAATTGAACACTATCACCCAGCATCACCAGCACAATGTATTGTTTATTCTGAACTCTCCAGGCTACCCCTTCATGCATACCTAGTGCCCTGATTTATCATTTTATGAGCCCCTCCCCCACACACAGCACCACAAGAACCCATCTTCATGATTCCAGCAGTCAGGTGTCCCCTGTGGATTCCAGATGTGCAGAGCCCTGCTCTGGCCAGTACAGTCCTGGTCTTAGCACAGTACTCAGCTTGTTTAGATAACCTTATGATTCTGGCCTTGTGTGTGTAGACACCATGGGCACCAGATTACGTCTTCGGTTTATGGACTCTTTAATCGTATGCTTCTGTTTTCTGCCTTGGAGTGCTTAGCTCAGCACATGGGGACTCCTTTTTTTTTTTTTAATAGTATGTCATGTGTTTATATGGTCCACTTTTATGTTTCTATCTTAATGTGTTTATTAAACCTCCAGGTTTTTTTATTTTATTAAATAACAAACATGTCTATACTATCCTGCTCTGTGCAATGCTTTTATACAGAGCAGCCCCGATCCATTTCTGTGGTCCCCCATTGGCTCTCCAGGCTCCTCCTTTTCAGCGAGTGCCCCCACGGTAAGCCACTTTCCATGAGGGAAACCATGCATGCTGGCTCCTAAGCAGGCAGCTCAGCCCCCCTCCCGCTGCTATCAATCTGCCCAAAGAGGAGGGAGACAGTGGTGAGAGCCTCTGCTCTCGTGCATTTTGCTGGATCGGATCAGGCTCGGGTAAGAATAGGAGGGGGGGGGGGGGGGGGAGATAGAATAATGCATTAAGGTGAAAAACCTTAAAGTGATTGTAAAGCTAAGTTTTTTTTTTTTTTTTTTTTTTTTTTTTTTTTAAACTTCCACTGTGCAGTTCGTTTTGCACAGAGTGGCCCCGATCCTTGACTTCTGGGGTCCCCCGGCGGCGCTGGTAGCTCCTCTCCGCAACATATAACCCCCTAGGAGAAGCGCTCCCCCAGGGGGTTACCTTGCGGGCGCGCTCCAGAATACAGCATCTGCGTCCATAGAACCTGCAGCTCCCGCGCTGCAGGTTCAGTTGTGTGGCTGAACTCGCATTAAATTTGCAGGAAAAAAAGTGCAGGGACCCCCCCTCCCCGATCTGAAATCGCATACGATCTGTTTCCTGTGCGAGTTCACAGTTCACACTGCTATCTGTGAACCGATCCAAGGGTGTCATTAACAATGCATTGACACCCGCAGCGGTTCGCAGAGGGCAGTGTGAACTGCCTGCGGGAGAGATGCGGGGGCCAGCGCTGTATTCACGCTGGTTCCCACATCGCATCAGTGTGAACCTAGGCTTGGTGAAATCTTTTTACTGTGCCTCAGCTGAGCTTCGATTATGAAGTTTGAAGCGTTTTAATAATATTTGCTACCTTTAGACATCTGGTTTGATATGGCATGTCCATAAAATAAAAACCTGAATATACAGGGGAAGCACAGCAATTCAGCCTTAGATCTGAATCTCACAATGGTAAACTTCCAAGACAGTGGCTGCATTGTCTCATTAATTAGTTAAATTGGCATTAAAAAGTGGTCAAAATGTGCTCAGTGTGTAGCTCTATTGCTTGTCTCCCACCCTACATCCCTCAATTGAAAAATTGAAGGAGCCAGGTGGAAAATTGTTGGATTAACAGCAGTTGTATTCAATCAGATGCAAGCACTGTTGGGGTATTTTAACAGCTGGCAGGCCTGGCTGTCAAAATGTAGACCTTGAATTGGGAGATCCACCTATCCTCTGTGTAGTGTTGAGAGAGATATCTGTTAGATCTCTGTCTGTGGCCAGCTTTACATTGAGGGAAAAAAGTATTTGATCCCCTGCTGATTTTTTACATTTGCCTACTGACAAAGAAATTATCAGTCTAATTTTAATGGATGGTTTATTTTAGCAGTGAGAGACAGAATAACAACAAAAATATCCAGAGAAAACGCATTTCAAAAAAGGTATAACTTGATTTGCATTTTAATGAGTCAAATAAGTATTTGATCCCCTATCAATCAGCAAGATTTCTGGCTCCCAGGTGTCCTCTATACAGGTGACGAGCTGAGATTAGGAGCACTCTCTTAAAGGGAGTGCTCCTAAACTTAGCTTGTTACCTGTATAAAAGACACCTGTCTACAGAAGCAATCAATCAGATTCCAATCTCTCCACCATGGACAAGACCAAAGAGCTGTCCAAGGATGTTGGGTACAAAATTGTAGACCTACAGAAGGCTGGAATGGGCTACAAGACCATCGCCAAGCAGCTTGGTGAGAGGGTGACAACAGTTGGTGCGATTATTCACAAATGAAAGTAACACAAAATAACAGTCGGTCTCCCTCGGCCTGGGGCTCCATGCAAGATCTCGCCTTGTGGAGTTTCAATGATCATGAGAACGTGAGGAATCAGCCCAGAACTACACAGGAGAATCTTGTCAATGATCATGAGAATGGGGAGGAACTACATGGGAGAATCTTGTCAATGATCTCAAGGCAGCTGGGACCATAGTCGCCATGTAAACAATTGGTAACCCATTACACCGTGAAGGACTGAAATCCGTCAGCGCCCGCATGGTGCTAATGAACATCTGAATGATTTAGAGGATAACTGGGTGAAAGTGTTGTGGTCAGATGAGACCAAAATTGAGCTCTTTGGCATCAACTCAACTTGCCGTGTTTGTGAGGAGGAATGCTGCCTATGACCCCAAGAACACCATCCCCACCATCAAACATGGAGGTGGAAACATTATGCTTTGGGGTGTTTTTCTGCTAAGGGGACAGGACAACTTCCCTGCTTCAAAGGGACGATGGACAGGGACATGTACCGTCAAATCTTGGGTGAGAACCTCCTTCCCTTAGCCAGGGCATTAAAAATGGATGTTGGTATGGATGGGTATTCCAGCATGACAATGACCCAAAACACATGGCCAAGGCAACAAAGGAGTGGCTCAAGAAGAGCACATAAAGGTCCCAGAGTGGCCCTCCAGATCTTAATCCTATAGAAAATTATGTGGAGGGAGCTGAAGGTTCGAGTTACCAAGCGTTAGCCTCGAAACCTTAATGACTTGGAGAGGATCTGCAAAGAGGAGTGGGACAAAATCCCTCCTGAGATGTGTGCAAACCTGGTGGCCAATTCCAAGAAACGTCACCCCTCTGTGATTGCCAGCAAGAGTTTTGCCACCAAGTACCAAGTCATGTTTTGCAAAGGGGTCAAATCCTTATTTCACTCATTAAAATGCAAATCAATTTAGAACTTTTTTGAAACACGTTTTTTTCTGGATATTTTTGTTGTTCTGTCTCTCACTGTTAAAATAGACCTAATATTAATATTATAGACTGATCATTTCTTTGTCGGTGGGCAAACGTATAAAATCAGCAGGGGATCAAATGCTTTTTTCCCTCACTGTATATAATCAGTGTAACCCAGCTTTTTACCATCCAGAGTGAATGGTGCTCACCTTCTCATATGGCCAAGAGAACGCGTGTAATTATGGTAAACGGGCTTGTAGAAAAAAAACGTCCAATACAGATGGTGAGAGGCAGACCAGACACTTTGAAGGCTTTTTATCAAGATATCTCCTATGGAACGTAGTGGTGTCACTTTTGATTAGGATAAAATCGATTCTAAAGCTTGCCATAGATCGAATCTCAGCCGGTTCACCCGGTGACCACCTGAGATTCAATTCATCAGTGGGCAGGCTGGTTGTACGGAAGTCAATCAATCGGCTTTAGTACAGTCAGCCTGACGGATTTCTTATTTTATTTGTGTGATCTTTGTGTTCTACCGGAAGAATACAATAACGCAGCAGGAGGGATTCCCCCTTCAACACAGTCAATCAAGCAGTTTTCTTTCCTTCCACCCTTGGTGGAAGAAAATTAAAATTGCATATGCATAATCTATGGCCTGATTAAAGCAGTACCTAGGAGTATGCTTAAAATTAAAGCTTACCTGTAGGTACAAGGAATATCTCCTACACACTCATCGTTTAGGAGATATTCACCATTTCTGCAGCCAGGTTGACGTCACCGACTCCTGTGCTCTGAATGGATGACATGCTGAGTGTGCTCTCCATTCAGAGTGCTGTGTTGCGATCGTAGCGCCTGTGGGCATGTGTGGGGGTGATGTCATCGCTGCTCGGCCAGTCAAACGGCCGGAGCCCACGAAGGAAGACCAGGGGAAGATGGAAGCCCTGCCAGCGGTGACCGCGCAGTGCTGGAGGGCTTCATTTTAAGGTAAGAATTTCATAATGTGCTAGAGCATATTGTGTTTGGTTTTTTTTTTTTTTGTTTTGTTTTTTTATTTCCTGCCTACTACCACTTTAAATGTAACCTTTTGAATGCAGCGTAGCTTATATTAAAAGGCTCACCTGGATTAAGGGATGCGTAAATAAATCATCAGGCAATTGTGCTTCCTAAAATAATGCCTGCAGGGCTGGATAGATGTAAGGAGTCTATTCCATAAGAATGGGAAAGATTACAACTGACTTCAATAAAACTTTCATAAGTAACGTCATGCGTTAGAGTGTACCTCTCGCTCCCTCATCTGGTGTTATATGGCACTGTGTTTTGCCTTATTGGCTAGTTTAACTTATTAAAGATTCAAGCTTAAGGAGTTCCTTCATTAGGCATTGTACATTTTGACATTTTATATAATTCCTCAGGAAGGAACCCAACAGAAAGTTTTGCATTTTTATAGCTTTGTCAATTAAAAGTATCAGTTAAACTCCCAACTTTCTGCATTAATTGATGGTTAACATGGTACAAGATGTTATTACTGCACTATTTGATAGAAATTTTTACATTTATTTTAAATTTCATATAGCATTATGTCCTTGGTATGTTTTTAGTCACAAGTTGTTGGACTGTGAGCTCATTAGCTGGGCTTATAAAAGGGGAGAGTGTAGGAAGGACTTCACCAGTGGGGCGATGGCTGGACCGGATGAGATGCCACGGTAATCTACAGATTTTATTTTTCTGGGTATTTCATCTGGGTATTTAGTTTGGAAAACCACAAGAATGACTGAACAGAATCAGATATTTTGGTAGTGTAAACCATTCACAAGTGTTCATTTTATTGTTTGGCTGGAAGTTTGCTTTATTATATACAAATAATGAATGAAGCCGTGACTTAACAAAGTAATAAATAGTTTGTGAAATGTTAATGTGTTCTTGTATATAATGCATAACACTAATCAGAACTTTTATTCAGTCTGTGTTTGTCGAAATAAGTAGTCTTCGTTACAATAGTTTTCTCAAAGAACGCTTGCATTTAGGCAGAGCATCAGCATTTCTTTCCTGCATTCCTGCAACCACGGGTTGCTGGGAAGAAATTTGCTTGTTTTTTTTTTTTTCTTCCCTCCATCAACATAGACGATGTTGATGAGGGAATCACTCCTGCAGGCCATTGTCTTCTCCCGGCAGGGACGACTTCCCTCACCCTCCCGCTGGGAGAAGCTGTCCCTGCCGGGAGAACACAGTGCTTATTGCTAGCACTATAGCAGCCACTAGCGATAACTGCAGGTAAAACCCAGCATTCTGGTTCTACCCTGGTACATTCAGCCTGCTCATACATGGTTCGAATCATTGGATTGTTCCTAGCTGAACCGGCTGAGATTCAAACCGTGTATGGCCTACCTAACTGTGAGCTAAGAAATGGTTACCATACACATCTTTTTCATGGGATATCCCTGAATTTAAAACTGTCTTTCTCTAAACCACTGTCACTCTGTATCTGTTTATCTGGTCATTACAACACATGTGTTATTCCTAAAAATTTGTAAAAAAAATTATTGCTGTAGTTCAGACGTTATGTTTTTTATTTGTGAACATACCTCTGTACATTCCAGGCAACCTAATATTCGCAAAGCATACACATCAACATACAGATCCTAATATCGAACAAAAAAAAAAAGTTTGTCAGTTTTCAGGGTGGTGACTATTCGCACACAAACGTTAGCACACTTGCTGTAACACACATGACATGATGTGGCTCCAGCCCATATATTAAAGGATAAGTTCACCTTTTGTAACATGTTACTTGTTACATCCATATTCAGAATGCAACATGTTACTATTGTAGCAGCCTCTGCATATCCCCCGTTCTGACAGCGAGCAGGGGATCTTCTCCCTGCACCCACTATCGCAGTTTAATTAAATGAAAAGTGGCAGTGCGGGGCTCCACATACCCGGCCGCATCATTCGTTCAGAGTTCTGTGAATGGGAGAACTACACGTACTAACAGCCTTTGTGGTTGTCTGCTTGTAGTTTTCATTGAGCTATTAGGGCCCTGTTTAGCGCTGTTGTAGTTAATAGATTCTTCCTTTCATTCAGTAACTGCCTGCTTGTATAACGTACAAGCAGACAGCTTACATTGACAGTCTGCAAGAGCCCTGCATTGCACTTGTGATCTCCTGATTACTGGTGCTATGCTTTTGCAGGCTCCTAGAAAAAATAAATGAATGCAAATTTTTTTACTTGCAAAAAGATGTGCATTTTATTATTTTATTACACAGGTGAACTCATTCTTTAAAGCCAAACTCCTCCAGGTAAAAAAACAAAAAAAAACCCCACCTTGTTTATACCCCAGCCCTACCTATCCAGTCTGTGTTTTTAAAACAAAAGCTTCTAAAACCTAAAATCCTTTCTTGTGAACCCCATGGCACCTCTTTTGGCAGCAGCTTCTAGTGATCAGAAGCCATCTCTGCTCTCAGCTGCTTGTGTCTGCCCCTCGTTGTGTTGTCACTCTTGAAGGCTTCAAGGCTCTGTGATGGACAATTCTTACAGCCAATTAGCAGCCTTCACCTGGAAACAGCATGAGCACTACAGGCCAGAAAAATATACACCAGTGACCAGGGCTGCTGTTAGAAATCACGGAGCCTCATAAAGCCTAACTGACAGGGCCCCACCTTCCCCACCGAAAATATAAAAACAATATAAAAAAGACACATAAATCATTACAGTATTGGCAGACACAAACATAAGACATACTTACAAAAATGCTGATAAATCTAAAGGCTAAAAATGAATGGAGTTAGTAAGTTAAGTTCTGTGTAAATGAGGTATTGGGGCTCATTCACATGGGTGCTGTGGCCTCTACAGTGTGAACCAGTTTTTTTTATGTTGGTGGAGTTGTGTGCAGGCAGCTTATGTTACGCTATGGGGATGCAGCAACTGTATGAAAACAGCCACAGGTCCTAATTTGAGAGGTATGGATGCAGGTGTACAACCCCCGAACACTGACGGTGCAGGCATACCCCACTTTTATGTACACAATGGAGTTTATTTACTAAAGCTAGAAAGTGCAAAATCAGACTCACTTCTGCAGTTCGGGGCCGCGCGCCTGGACCAGCACACCTATCCAATTACGTTGTGCGGCTGTGTTCTTACAGACGCTGCATCCTCATAGCGTACCAGGCGGCTTCAGTCTCACAAAACGCTCCTTCACACAGTATGAGTCACCCATGTGAATGAGCCCTTCCTTTTTTAAATGATTTTTTTACAATTTTTAGTTTTTTTTACCTTTTACGTAGATTTTTTGCATCCAATTGAAAGAAAACCTGTAAGTAGACAAAACGGGGGCTGATTTTGCTGCTAATTTGTGAAAATACTGGTTGCCTTTAGTAGATAAGTATGCAGACAAAACCAGGAGTTCCATGTAATAAACAGCTGGATCAGCTTGACTACCATTTAACTAGTATTTTCAGAAGGAGAGGTGGTGGAGTATATACCGTATATAGCATGGGTACAATTAAAATTTAGATCCATTACCCATTTAAGAAAGCAGGCATTTCTAGGGATATGTTCACTCCCCTTGCAAACTCAGTCTAGATCAGACTTACATTGGTACCACATTTAGCCTCTGCCTGAAATCTTCAGAATGAATCAGATCAGTGAAATTCTTCGAGATAACTGGGTACATGTTGCAGTTTTAAAATCTCCACCTTTCTATTCTACTTGAATTAAAAACTTAACTGGTCCAAACTAGATCTCAAAGTCAAAAGCTGTATGAATGGGTTTCTTGTAAATGAGAGACTATTCAGTACGCTCAACAACTTGCACTCCAAATTCCAGAAGGTTTGGAATCCATGAATACATTATTGCTGGCCCACTCTCAATTTCTCTATCTTATGTTACTTATCATTGGAGAATATGGAACCCCTTACCCCATCGCAAACATTCCACCAGTCCACTGTTCTCTTCCTGCCCCCTTTCCACTCTTAATCTTATCCCTTTTCTTTTTCGCATGCTTTTTTAAATATTCTGGAATCCACCAGTAGATTAGCATAATAATCCGAAGGGCGCCCTCCACTTTTACTATCTTTTCACATTTTTTAATGCCACCTGTTTCACGCTCTGCTTATAGACTGTATCTGTGATGGGAAATGCCTGTTACATTTATTAATATACTTCAATTAAATATTGAAACAAAATCCTCGTCTGTCATAACATTTTGTAAAATTTATAGAATGGTATGTACAGTTCTTGGAGTCACATAGAGGTGAGGGACGGAGAGGCTGGAGACGCTCATAATTTTTTGTTTCTCTTCAATGATGAAAACCTATGCTGTGTGTCTGCTCTATATTGGTGCTGATTTTCTTGCTTGGAACCCCTACTGATAGGTTAACAGTACTGCTGAGCTGATCCAGTACTACCATATGTTATACCAACAACCTTTGTTTCATGCAACAATCCAATTATTTATATAGCTACCTTGTAGGAATGCATAGCCTTTTCCAGTTAGCGTAGATCATATTATGTGTGTGTATTTTAAAACTGCACGATTCTGGCTAAAATGAGAATCAAGATTTTTTTTTTTTTGCTTAGACTAAAGATCACGAATCTCTTCTCCTGGCATAGCATCATCTTTCACATTATACAAAAAAAATGGGCTAACTTTACTGTTTTTGTGTTTTTTTTTTTTTTTTTTTTGTTTTTTTTTTTGTTCATTAAAGTTTATTTTTTCCAAAAAATAGTGTTTGAAGACCGCTGCGCAAATACAGTGTGACATAAAATTGCAGTTGCTGCAGTATTTTATCCTCTAGGGCAGGGATCCTCAAACTACGGCCCTCCAACTGTTACGGAACTACACATCCCATGTGCATTGTAAAACACTGACATTCACAGACATGACTAGGCATGATGGGAATTGTAGTTCCTGAACAACTGGAGGGCCGTAGTTTGAAGACCCCTGCTCTAGGGTCTCTGCTAAAAAAAAATATATGTTTGGCGTTCTAATTAATTTTTTTTTAAGCAAAAATACTGATTTTAACTTGTGAGCAACAAGTTTTAGAAAAAGGTTTAGTCTTTAAAGTTGTAAACACTCAAGGTTTTTCATCAGGTGAAAAACCTTTTGTGCTGCAGCTGTCCCCCTTTTTCTTACCTGAGCCCAATTGTTCCAGCGATGGGGATGAGCACAGCAGCTCCATCCACTGTCTCGGGTCCTCACTGGGTAGATTAATAGCAGCAGGAGCCATCGGCTCCCGCTGCTGTCAATTAAATCATGTGACGCGGGAGCCGGGGGTTGGGGCCGAGTCCTGCTGTCTGTGTCAATGGACGCAGCAGCAAGACTCGGGAGTGTGCCCGCACGAGTGCCCCTGCTCCGTCAGATTAGGCAACCCGTCAGAATGTGTAACGGAAGTGACGTTTCGTCTCCACCATCTTGCTACACCCCATACCCGTCCAAGGTAAGGAGACATTGAGAAGGGGGCAAGCGGACGTATTGCTACACCCACTAGAGTTTTGCATTTTACACTTATTTATAGCAGTAAAGTGAGTTTATATAGTGAAATACAGTCCATTGAACTTAAGTCTAAACATTGTAACAATTTGTCAATGGAATAGACTTGGTGTGTAAGTGAAAAAAGTTTAACCACTTAAACACTAAACCTTTTTCTGACAGTTGTTGGTTTCAAGTTAAAATCATTTTTTTTTTGCTTGAAAATTACTTAGAACCCCACACGATATATATATTTTTAGTAGACACCCTAGAGAATAAAATGGTGGTTGTTGCAATATTTTGTCACACTGTATTTGTGCAGCGGTCTTTCAAATGCATTTTTTTTTTTTGGGGAAAAAATTACTTTAATGAATTAAAAAAAAAAAAAAACACTAACCAGTAAAATTAGCCCATTTTTTTTTTGGTATAATGTGAAAGATTTTACGTCGCGAGAATCGGAATCTTTTTATTCTAAGCAAAAAAATTGTTATTCCCATTTTGGCCAGAATCGTGCAGCTCTACTGTTAGACACATTAGATCAGGGGTGTCAAGCTCAATTTCATTGCAGGCCACATCAGCATTATGGTTGTCCTGAAGGGGCCAGTTGTATTTGTAAGGCTATATGAATGTATCTATTCTTTATCATATTAAATATCTGTCTCTGCATTCAACTATTATTGGTTTTAGTAATAACTTAAGCTGTGAAAGGCAGGTGCAGAGCAGCATAGAGCCCACTCACGCTCCTGTACCTGAAGGTGCAAGTCTGAAAAGAAGGGTTGCACACCGCTGGTATCATCCACAGGAAAGTTTACTGGAGTCTGCTCAGACAGTCTTCAATGCACAGAGAAGCGTAGAATCTGGCAGAGGCGTTCTGTCCTCCTTTCTGATGCCAACTGCTGAGCCAAGGTGGGGCAGAGACAAGTGGTGTGCCGCAGCTGCAGGAGAGGTGCGAGGGCCACATGAAATGGCCTTGTGGGCTGGATTCGGCTTGCGCGCCTTGTGTTCAACACACGTGCATTAAATTGTAAGCTCACCAGGGGCAGTGGCTGTTTTGAGTTTCACTGCTGTATGGATGAGTAAAATAGAAGTAGTGTATCCAGAGGAGATTTTACTGCACTATTGGTTTAACCACTTCCGGACCACCCATCGTACATATACTGCGGCAGGTTGGCCCAGCTGAGCCAAACGACGTACCTGTCTGTTGTTTCCCCTTCCTGGGTCTGGGGAGTCCCGCTGTGATTGGACACAATGGGAGCCAATCGGTGAGTTTGGCAGCCGCGATGGCCACTCACGATCGTTCATAGGAGAGTCAGAGCGGCGGTCTGTCACAGAGGAAGAGAGATCTGTAAATCCTGCTAATCAGTAACACAGATTTTTCTTCCTCCAATCAATCCCCCCCCACAGTTATAAAGCATTCCCTAGGTGCACAATTAACCCTTTGATCGCCCCTGATGTTAACCCCTTCCCTGCCAGTGTCATTGCTGTTTTTTTTTAGCACTGATCACTGTATTGGTGTCACTGGTCCCCAAAAAGTGTCACTTACTATCTGATTTGGCCACCGCAATGTTGCAGTCCCGCAAAAAATTGCTGATCGCCGCCATTACTAGTAAAAATATAAATGTCATA
This sequence comes from Lithobates septentrionalis, assembly GCA_037952835.1. Taxonomy (NCBI): domain Eukaryota; kingdom Metazoa; phylum Chordata; class Amphibia; order Anura; family Ranidae; genus Lithobates; species Lithobates septentrionalis. The sequence goes on from JBBDGP010000295.1 coordinate 7,956,057, forward strand.
CAAAATATCCCATAGTTTGTAGACGTGATAACTTTTGCACAAACTAATCAATATACGCTAATTGGGATTTTTTTTAACCAGAAACATGTAGCAGAATACATATTGGCTTAAATTGATGAAGTTTGATTTTTTTATTTTTTTTTACATAGTTTTATTGGATATGTTTTGTAGCAGTGTATGTGTGTGTGTATATATATATATATATATATATATATATATATATATATATATATATATATATATATATATATATATATATATATATATATATATATATATATATATATATTGTGTATGTGTGCAATTGTCAAAGTGATGCAGTGCGGTATCTCAAAAAATGGCCTGGTCATTAAGGGGGTAAAACCTTCCGGGGCTGAAGTGGTCAACTTAATGAAGTTATGCACATGTGATGTAGTGTGGTTTATTGCTCTCCTGATTACATGAATGTATTATATTGTGGGAGTTTGATTTACCAAGTGTGGTAATGGGCTTGTGAACTTTACAACCTTTTCCTCCTTTAGCTTTCACAAACGCTTTCATCTAAGTGTGTTCAGCAAGTTTAGTGTGAAAGGTGAGAGGAAGAAATATTTTACATCTGAGTGGTTGCCTATTTTTGTCCCAGTTGGGTGTCCTGTGTTTCAGCGTTTGAAAGAAACTGACCCACTTGGCACCCAGAGCCCTGACCATTATCTGTATGTCAAATCGCAACAAAGAGACACAAATCAGTTGGCAAATAGCCTGTTGGTATGCTTTGTAAAAGGATGGTGAGATGTGGAGTTACAACAAACGCACGATTTGCATTTTTTCTTTTTTTTTTTCTTGTAATTTTTTCAAGTGTCACAAAATAATTTTTCAGTTAAAATTTATGCATCACAAAATGTTGCAATGCGATGTAGTGCCTTGCAATGCGCTACACAAAAATGCACTTTCATTATTTTTTTCATAGCGCACCAACGCATCACATTGTTGTAAAATAAAACATAGGACACCAGGCAAATTGCCCTATATTGGAACTTCAGTCATTTTTTTTTTTAAACTTTGCATATGTTAAATCTTCTGCCCTTGTTTTAACTTTGGATAGTAAAACATTTTTTTTTCTGCCAGTAAATACCTGATACAGCCCACTTCCTGTTTCTTGTCTGGTAAAAAGCCTAGGCTTACGACATCATGCACAGCGCGCTCCCCCCTCTCTCTCTCTCTCTCTCTCTCTCTCTCTCTCTCTCTCTCTCTCTCTCTCTCTCTCTCTCTCTCTCTCTCTCTCGATTGCCAGGAAGGGAGTGGGGATGAGTCATAAGAGGGCCAATGAGAGCTGCAGAGCTGGAGGCATGCCTCTGTGTAAATTCAGGAAGTGAACAGGCAGCAGCTTCAGCTGCCCACAGTTTTTTTTCTTTTTTTCCCCTCTGTTTTCGCCTGGTGATCTGGCCAGTAACGCACCTCTTGTATTAGAGTGCCCCCATTCTGAAGGAGCACAGGGGGCAACCTTTTGGACAGCAGCATTGTCAGACTGGAAGCAGCGAAAGTGTTAGATGAACTAGCAGACTAACACTACAACACTAACAAATTGAAGCTGCAGTTACACAAGCATTTGCAGTGACAGTTGTTTTTTCTTTCGGCATGAAGGTTTTATATGAATAAATAAAAGCTGAAAATTGTAAGCACCCCTGTCAGTGTTAAATGGTTTGTCTCATCCCTGCAAACTGATGTATCTGGAAGAGAGCTTGTTCTGTTGAAAGACAATAGACTTACTGGAAAGATTACTAGATGAAATTAAAGGACAAAAGACATAAAATAGAAAACGAATGCAGCCATCACATCCTAAGGGCCCTTTCACGCGGATGTGTACGGGCTCCGCTCAGCGGGGGATTGCTCTGTCGATCCCCGCTGAGCAGGAAGATGACAGGTCTGTCTCTGCACACTGCGCAGGGACGGACCTGTCAGAGCGCCGCTCTCCTCTATGGGGGATCGGATGATGACGGACCGTAGAGTCAGTTTTTATCCGATCCGCAGGCGGATGGAAAAGTAGGGTTTTCCTCCGTCACACTTTAGATCGGATGTCAGCGGACATGTCACCGCTGACATCCGTCGCTCCATAGACCTGTATGGAGTGTCCATTCAGGTCCGCCTAAAAAACTGACAGGAGGACCTGAACAGTCCACACATGTGAAAGGGGCCTAAGAGTTGGTAAGCTACAATATGTTTGCTTTTCTGGGTTTAATACCACTTAACGGGTTAGTTAACATTTTCAGCAAAAATGAAAAGGCAACCTAACACCATACACTTTCCCCATCCTCAAGTCCATGATGTACTTTCATGGGAGATGAGCTGTCCATGCCCACTCAGCCGGTGCAGCAGTTTGGGTATTTGAAATCTCTGCTCTTCTACCTCTTCTCTCTTCTAATCTGAGACTGATTAAAGTGATGCTCTGTGTCAGTGCTGACCAATCAGAATTGCTCTGATCCATCCTGAAATCTCTACAGAAAGGAGAGGGCGAACATTTCTAATTCCGTATTTCAAATTCCTGGACCACTACGTTGACTGCGTGGGCACTGACAGCTCATCGCCCATGGAGGTAAGTGCAGTAGGGACCAGGGGGTGGGGAAGGGGTGTTAGTGTTGGCTCACCCTTTCATTTTTTTCTGAAAAGGTCAACTACCTATTATTGGTAACGTGTACATAAATAGAATTACTGGGAAAATATTCCCGTGTAATGGGGTGCTTTTGTTTTTTTTGTTTTTTTTTAATGTGTGTTATAGCTTGTGGTTGATTAACCTCTTGGCGCCTAGCGGCTGCATATTCGCATGCATTAGTCCAAAAACAGCTGTGCCGAGAGCGTGCTCCCGGTTCAGTTACGGGTGACTAACGGAAAGCTCCCGATTGCTGCTTGAGATTATGTGACTGCCATGACTGCCTATCACATGATCATAAACCCCCTCTCCCGCCATCCTAAACCCCTTAAAGGGTCGTGAGGCAACGGCTCCAAGGGGTTAAAATTTTCTGGTTTTTATTTGCGACCTAGGCAGGCCATAGACGGTGTGAATTTCATTCCTGTAACCATGATTTCCCCCATCAACACAGGCAGTGCTGACAGGGGGAGTCTCTCCTGCCAAGACATTGTATTCTTCCGGCAGAGGAGGCTGTCCCCGCCGGGAGAAGACAGTGATTGTTTCTAGCAGCTATAGCAGCTTCTAACGATAATCACAAGTAAATCCGGCAGGCTGGTTGTACCCAAATTGATCAATCAACGTTGGTACATTCAGCTTGCCACATACATGGTTCGTGAGCCTGCTGAACCTGCCAAGGTTCAAGTCCTCTATGGCTGACCTAAGATTGTAATATTAGCAGTGTAACAGTATTTGGGGCATGTTTGTCATCTTAGTGGTATTCTTCCTTTATGTAGTTAGCTAAAACTGTGTACAAAAACTAATGAAACACATTTTTTGTTTTTTGCTAGAATTATTTTATTTACCTTTTTTTCACATAAAAAAAACCAACTTAAAATGACGTGCGCTGCCTGTTACATCATCCTAATACTCTGCTGTTTTGTTCGATAGCAGACTGGTTAACATTCTTTCAACAAATATACAAGTTACTTTTGAGGCCGGTTCTGTATTGTTTTCACTAGACGCTAAGAAAAGTTTGTATTGTTTATGACCCAACGAGTTTTAACATGTAGGTTTTTTCAAGGCTACAGTGTTGTTAGCAGCACTGTGTCTTTAATCAGAGATGAGGTCACATTTCTAGGTTTTAGTGGGATTCCATTTATCAGGAAGCTGTAATTGCAGAGAGAGCATGGTTCCTGTTAGATTGGAGCATAGCTCATTAATTATTCACAAATGCAGCACTTAGAGCTGCTAACTGATTGGCAGACACAACAGAAGGTAACTGGAGACAGATTTATTATGCTTGCCCCTACTTTATATCTATTTACCCAAGTTAAGCTATGGAAGAGAAATGTTGCTTGTTTATTGCTCTTGCAGTCCTTTTTCAGACATGGTAGCTGTTTACAGTAACAACTGTGCCCAAAATTTAGCAAAAAAAGTTAAAAATGCGTCGTCCTATTTTGAAAATCTTAACCAAAGTGAAATAAACTGTTTGTGAGTCTCACTCTACATCTACAAACTGTTTAAAAATGTCAAATATGTGTGAATTAAAAAAAAAAGTTTGGAGAACACAGCTTGTGACATTATGATGCTACATTTGATGATCGTCATACAGTAAAGGTGACCAGACGTGTGGGGGCAGTCCGGCCACCCAAAGCATGACCGTGTGGATCTGTGGAGTGTGAGAATGTATGCTTGGGGAGGGTGGCGTGAAACCGCATACATCACTACTGCAATATTTCAATCTTCTGTGCTAGTTCTGTAGCTGAACATTGAGCATCATCATCACAAAAACTGTCTCAAAATGAGTTGATGTGGCAACCATCTTTTCATCTTTTCATGCCTATGGCCATCTTGATGGGTAACTGTACTTCAAAACTGTTATCTTTTTTTTAAAGTGGTTGTAAACCGCTGTTTTATTTTTTTTTTTTTTTGCAACCTGCAAGGCAATGACATAATGTGCTAGTAATGGCATAGAATAATGTGCCTAAAACAAAGCCTTCCAGCACAGCGCTGTCGCCGCTTCCATCTTTTACCAGGTCTTCCAGGTTCGCGGACTCCAGCTGTATGAGTGGCCAGAGCTACAATGACGTCACTCCTGCGCATGCATGCGGGAGCTGCCGTTTACAGCACAGGACTGTGAAGCAGCGGCCCGGGTGGCCATTCCTTCTGAGTGCATGCGTCGGTGAAGTCAGTGCACGTTTAGAAGATATTTACAGTACGTATAGGTAAGCCTTATTATGGCTTAACTATAGGTAAAAATTATGCATGGGAATTTACTCCCATTGTAAAGCAGAGCTTCAGCCAAAAATTAACAAGATACAAGTGAATAGCCTATAAAAGATTAATGAACAAACCCAGGCTTAGCTGCAGTGTTCACCTAATATCCATAGTTTGAATGTTTCTCCCGCAGTGTTTTTTTGCCTCTAGAAGTCCTTGGTCTGATGCACAACTTGCTAACTCTGAGCCCAGGTCATCCTGATCCCACCCCAGTCAGTTATTGGACAGTGAAAAGAAAAGCAGTACCATGATGAGGTCCTCTTTTGTCTCTCTACTCTCTTTCTATCAGCATGTGCCTTGGTAGCAAAGGAACTGATTGGCTAATTGTGCTGCTTCTTCCATCTCATACAGAGATGGGAAGAGGCTGATGCCAGGTCATTCAGATCCAGTTACTTACACTGCTTGCATTCAAAAATAAATGTAAGTGTATCAATTACAGAACTAAATTTATTTGTGTCTTTTATATATGCCTAGAGTTTAGCTTTAAGGCCCCCCCCCCCCCCCCCCCCCCCCAAAACCCCCTGCAAGGCTTAAGCCTTGTACACACGATTGGATTTTCCGACAGGAAATGTGTTATGACAGGCTGTTGGCGGAAAATCGGACAATTGTCGGATTTTCCGCGGACAAATGTTGGATGGCAGGTTTTAAAATTTTCCGCGGACAAATGTCTGTCGGACGAGCCAGAAGCGGTCGGTCTAGTAAACTAGCGTTCCTAATGGAGAATTAACATTCGTGACGTGGCAAATTATGTAATCTTGAAATGCAGCGCACATTCTCTTTTTCTTTAATTGGATAATATAATAATGATGCTGCTTTGCTGGTGATACTGATGGAGTTATTGCAAACAAATTTTCAAAGGCTTTTTTTTTTTTTTTTTTCTAGTGCTATGAAGAATAATATTATGATGCTTGTTTTTTGTTGTTTTTTTGGTGCAAGTTACACCATTACACCATTGTCTCGTCGTTTTTAAGATCAAAGATACGCTATGTTAGTGTCCCTTGTTAATTTTACATTGTATTTTTTAAAATGTAAACTGCCTACTCCCAAACTGTCATTTGAAGTAAAATCCATAGCAAAGTATTTTTCTCCAATTTTTTTTCTTGTGCATTAAAAAAGAAAACAAAATTAGACATGCCATCTGCAAATAGAACTTAACCAAAAAGTGCATTCTATGCATCCAAAAATATAGAAAATATACCAAATCAAATCATTATTCAACCAAAAAATAAAATAAAAGCCTCATGCATTTGTCCTGCTTCTTAATATAGGTGGTCAACAATGCCAACAGTTGGTGAAGCGATCTGGAGACAATTCCGAAAAACATCTGGATTATTCTCCTGGAGCTCCCGCGGCAAAGGCATATGACATAATTGGTCACGATTAATAAAGCAACCAATTTTTGGTCCAAGAAATCCTCCTCCTGCTCCAGGACTGGACTTCGGTCAAACTAATAACTCCAAGGCCAATAATAAATGACACACATTATCTCCTCCGATTCCGCAACATGGCTGGTTGACGTTCAGAAACGAATTGAAACGCGCAAAATGAAAAGCGCAAATCAACACTCGCCAAACTTCTACTAACTCAAAATTAGCAGAAGAGGGCCCAAAGGGTGGCGGTAAAGAGCAGAAAAACCACAGAGTACGTCACTACGTTCCTGTTTGTTGGCCGACAATTGTGTGCCGTTTGTATGCAAGACAAGTTTAGGGCCAACTCCCTTCGGACAAAAGTCAGAGGTTTTGTCTGCGGAAAATCCAATTGAGGCTTAACAGTTGCCTGTCTCTGCTACTCCCTGCACATATGCCACAATTAAAGCGGTTGTAAACTTTTTCTTTCTTACCTGCAAGGCAAAGGCGTGATGTGCTAGTATGCATTGCATACTAGCACATTATGTGAAACTTACCTCAAAATGAAGCCTTCCAGCGATGCGATGTAATCACTGGAGACCGCATCCATCTTCACCCGGTCTTCCTTCTGGGTACTCAGACTCCGGCTCTGTAACTGGCCGGAGCCACGATGTCACTCCTGCGCATGCGCGTGGGAGCCGCTGGTCAAGGCACAGTGCTTTGAAGAAATGCACAGGCGGCCGTTCCTTCAGAGCGCATGGGACAGTGATTTCACTGGCTGCATGTACAGTAAATATCTCCTAAATGGTGCATGTTTAGGAGATATTTACACTACCTATAGGTAAGCCTTATTATATTATTATTATACAGGATTTATATAGCGCCAGTAAAATACAAGAGCATTAAGAGGACCCTGCTCAGAAGAGCTTACAATCTAATAGGGTGGGGCAGGTGGTACAAAAGGTTGTAACTGCGGGGAATGAGCTGATGGACGTGGTAAAAGATTAGTTAGAGACGTGATAGGCTTTCCTGAAGAGATGAGTTTTCAGGGATCGCCTAAAGGTAGCAAGAGTAGGGGATAGCCGGACAGGTGGAGGTAGCGAGTTCCAGAGGATAGGAGAGGCTCTGGAGAAGTCCTGGAGACAAGCATGGGGGGAGGAGACGAGAGCTTGAGAGTAGGAGGTCTTGAGAAGAGCGGAGAGGACGATTTGGGTGATATTTGGAGACAAGATTGGTGATGTAGCTCGGGGCAGAGTTGTGAATGGTTTTGTATTTTGGGGTTAGTATTTTGAATTTAATTCACTGGGTGATTGGGAGCCAGTGTAGGGATTGGAGTAGAGGGTTGGCAGACACTGAGCGGTTAGTAAGGCCCCTTTCACACTGGGGCGGTTTGCAGTCGTTATTGCGCTAAAAATACCGCCTGCAAACCGCCCCTAAACAGCCTCCGCTGTTTGTTCAGTGTGAAAGCCCTCTGTCCAAATGGATAGGTGAAGATGTCTGAGTGACTGCAGACACATCCAGCCAGCAGCTGCCTGTGGAAGTAGGTGATTATATATTAAAAAATCTGTCCCAGCATCTATTTGTTCCTTTTGATAAACGGAAGCTTCTATTCTTGCTTTGCCCTCTCCATCTCAATGAACCTGTATTATTGGCAGATCAAGCTTACAATTTTATAGAGTGCTCTGCAGGTCTGAATGTATTTCAGCAGCCTGGTACTAACCACCCTATGAAATTTGTAGACAGCAAGTGTTTGGTGCTCCTTCGGGTCATTAATTATAGTTACTTACTTTGCACTATAAAGAATGCATATTCAATCTGCTTGCATGAATGCATCCATTTGCCAAAACTTGTCATGACATCTAATACCTCATTCAGCTAACATAACATGAGAGAAGGTATGTATTGTTTAATTTTATACATTAGTTTATGGCTGAATTTTGTCATATGTCTATCTTGTAGAAGTCAGAAGCTGGTAGTCCATATTAGGGTTAGCATATGGTAAAAATGAAAAGGCTCATAAAAAAGCTTCATGTTTTATGTACATTGGCAGTCTGATCCTAGTTCTGCTCTCACTTAATATTTTTTGTAGGTACTCTTCACAGATCATGTGGTTACAAAGCTACAGACATCACTGGAGCAAACTGTAAATTTCAAGCAGTGAGAAAACTGCTGAAAAAAATAAAATCGAGATATCGTATTTTTTTATTATAAGCATTAATTTGAATCATTTTTTACTTAAGTGTATATAGTAGTTCCTCCTTTTTAACCTATTTGCTTTTCCGCCCTGCCTTCTGTAGTGCCGAGGGTGATGCCACCATCCTGTCAATGATATATTGATGAATGAGTGTCTTCTCCGTGAGGTTTGGTTTATATTACATTTCCTAGATCCCACTGGGAATAGTTACTTTCTAGGTACTTTATTGTCTAGTAGTCATTAGGGTGTATCTTAATTCCCCCCTTTTTTTTGAGGAGGAGTTGGGGTTTTTGTTGCTGTCTGTGATGCTGGCTGACAATAATCACTGTGACTTAGTTAGGAAAAATCTACATTTTTACCAATTTTCCAGATCATCTAAGAGGTGATTGGTTCTACCTGAATCACAAGCAGAATAATGAAAAAAAACCCTCATCCCTTAGTTTAGTTTAGCTTGTGCTTCCTACCATTTAGAAGTTGCTATCCCTGTCCTCACTAGATAGGCGTTGGGTCAGTGGTTCTACTTTGGGGGTTCATGCCTGAAGTCCCCTGGCTTGTGAGCCCACTCCTCTTATACCCCTTCTGATGGGTTGAGAGTGGCCTGTAGTGTGTTCCAGCATTGAGTCTTGGTGCTTGTGACCTAGTGGACAGAGCCATTCTGGAACGTGACGTGGCCCAGGCCTCAGTTGAGGATTGCTGCAGCTTCAGTTCCAGTGGCATTGGATGACTTGCTCCCAGTCGCGGCAGAAAATTACCTGCATATTGCTAACAAATGAGACGTGTTGGTGGTGGACCTATTCACCAGCAGGGTGAACAGAAAGGTACAATAATTCTTTTTGCGAGACTCTCTTGAGGCATCGTTGCCCTGTCCACGGATTGGGATTTCAGGATTTCAAGTGCATACTCGTTCTGATCGCTCCTTCCAAGAGAATGTGGTTTTTCAGATCTTCACAGGATGTCTGTCCAGTCCTCCTGGCCGCTGCCAATAAGACTAGACCTTCAAGTGATATTAAAGTCTTGTTTTTTTTCCCCCTATAAAAGTAACAAACATGTTATGCTTACCTGCTCTGTGTAGTGGTTTTGCACAGAGCAGCCCCGATCCTCCTCTTCTCAGGTTCCTTTTCTGTGATCCTCACCCCTCCCTCCTATAAAGTGCCCCCACAGCAAGCAGCTTGCTATAGGGGCACCCGAGCCGAGTCACAGCTCACTGTGTTCATTCAAACATGGAGCCCCAACCGGGTCCTGCCCCATTACTCCCATGATTGGCTAGTTGACATTGATTGACAGCAGTGGCAGCCAATGGCATCGCTGCCTTGTCTCAGCCAATCAGGAGGGAGAATCTTGGACAGCTGAGACACTGGTGGACATCGCTGGACAGAGGGGGACCTCAGGTAAGTGTGAAGGGGCTGCTTCACACAGAAGGCATAGAATGCATTAGGATAAAAAAAATTCTGCCTTTACAACCGCTTTCATGAAGATAGAGTGCAAGTACCCCCTTCTTTAAAGGTGCGTTCTGCCAGATCTTTGGAAACATTGTGAGCAGAAATGGCAGAAGCATCAGCAGAGCCAGTCTGCCATATGGCTATTTTGTCTAATTGGAATACCTTCATCTGCTTGATTTGAGACCCAACCATTGGTTGGGACGCATGAATAGCTACTTTTCTCCTTTTTGAGAGTTGCGCTTGTTGTTGTGTTTTTTTTTTTTGGGGGGGGGGGGGGGGGCAGTTATTCACCCCTTTCTCTTTCATCCCTCTTTTGTGCCCCTTCTCTCTTTCCCCCCCTGTCCCTCTTTTCTGGATGGTCGCTCCGGGATATGCTCTCCTCCCGAGATCGGAGAAGCACACACTATGCACAGTTAGTATAAGCCTTGAAGCATTATAAGTAGATGCGTACTTATCTATGTGGTTTGCTCCACCATGATATGATTAATGTTGCCGGGAAATAATCTAACTGTAGATAAATTAGAGGAGAGCAAATTTTCTTTGGATGTATAACAAATGTACAATATTTTGTATCTACGATTGTTTTGTTCTTGTTTATGGGCTGTACTACTGCTGACTTTATTGGTCAGATGTGACATTTTGTTAGTAGATGGAACCAAGTCTGGATATCTACTTTTTCATGTTATTGTTTTCTTGTCTTTATCATCCTGGTATGACTTTTTTTACCTCCATCAAACACTGTAAAGCAGGGGTCCTTTCAGAACAAGACCTAGTGTTAGGCATAAAGTATAACTAAAGGCAAAATGTTTCTTTTTAGTTTTGGATGGCGTTGAGAGGGATTAGAACACCTTTTTACTGCTACCTCTGCCCCAGTTAGGGAGATTCACCCTTTCTATTCTATTGTTTACCATTATCATTGAAAGTGAAAGAAAAATAAAATTTATTGTGTTGTCCCCAGAAAGGTAATGGAGGATAAATCTTCTAAAGGGGACATTAATTCTAGTAAACTGGGAGTCCCCAAGAGATTCCCTTAATTTGCAGGGATTTTCTCTCACTGGGACAGGAAATGAAGGTAAATCTGGACACCGATGGCAAAAATAAACCTTAAAGGGGTTATGACTCTCCCTTACTCTATCCAAAATTGAAAAAAAAGTTCTACTTTGCAGTCTTACAGCCAGCAGTCCCACTCTAAGGTAGGCTTTTGTATTGCTTGCTTCTGCTCTCAGGTTGCTGTCTTGGAAGATCATTAGGAAAATTCCCCATCAGGCTGGGTTCACACTGGTCCGACAAACGCTCCGACATTGGGAGTTCATGTCGCATGACGTGTGAAATCCAATGTTTCCCTATGGGAGCCGTCCTAACTGGTCCGACACAAGTCGTTCCGACTTTAGAAATGCTCCCTGTACTACTTTGGTCCGACTTTGATCCTACTTCAGCCTATTGACTATCATTGAAGTCGGATCAAAGTCGGATCGCCGTCTCGCATGATCCGACTTCGGCACGCGACTTGTGCTCTGATGATCTTGAGGGGGAACTCCGCACCAAATTTTAAATAAAAAACCGGCATGGGTTCCCCCTCCAAGAGCATACCAGGCCCTTGGGTCTGGTATGGACCTTGAGGGGAACCCCCTACGCCGAAAAAACGGCGTGAGGGTCCCCCCCAATCCATACCAGACCCTTATCCGAGCACACAGCCCGGCCGGACAGGAATGGGGGTGGGGACGAGCGAGCGCCCCCCCCCCCCCCTCCTGAGCCGTACCAGGTCGCATGCCCTCAACATGGGGGGTTGGTGCCTTGGGGGAGGGGGCGCACTGCGGCCCCCCCCACCCCAAAGCACCTTGTCCCCATGTTGATGAGGACAAGGGCCTCTTCCCGACAACCCTGGCCGTTGGTTGTCGGGGTCTGCGGGCGGGGGGCTTATCGGAATCCGGGAGCCCCCTTTAATAAGGGGGCCCCCAGATCCCGGCCCCCCACCCTATGTGAATGAGTATGGGGTACATCGTACCCCTACCCATTCACCTAGGGAAAGTGTCAATTAAAAAAAAAAAACACTACACAGATTTTTAAAGTAATTTATTAGACAGCTCCGGGGGTCTTCTTCCGACTTCGGGGGTCTCTCCGGTTCTTCTCCACGCTCTCCGGATCTTCTGCCGGGCTCCTCCGCTCTCTTCTGCCGCTCTTTTGCTATAGTGGAGGAGCCAGGTCTTCAGTCTTCTGCCTTCTGCCCTCTTCTCTTCTTCTGATGTTGACACAACGCTCTCTCCGGCTAGAATGCTCTCTGTGCGCTCTGCTATGGCTTATATAGGCGGTGACCCCGCCCCCTTATGCCGTCACAATCCCTGGGCATGCTGGGATTGTGACGGCATAAGGGGGCGTGGTCCTCGGGTGATGACCACGCCCCTAAAACGTCACAGTCCCAGCATGCCCAGGGACTGTGACGGCATAAGGGGGTGGGGTCACCGCCTATATAAGCCATAGCAGAGCGCACAGAGAGCATTCTAGCCGGAGAGAGCGTCGTGTCAACATCAGAAGAAGAGAAAAGGGCAGAAGGCAGAAGACTGAAGACCTGGCTCCTCCGCTATAGCAAAAGAGCGGCAGAAGAGAGCGGAGGAGCCCGGCAGAAGATCCGGAGAGTGTGGAGAAGAACCGGAGAGACCCCCGAAGTCGGAAGAAGACCCCCGGAGCTGTCTAATAAATTACTTTAAAAATCTGTGTAGTGTTTGTTTTTTTTTAATTGACACTTTCCCTAGGTGAATGGGTAGGGGTACGATGTACCCCATACTCATTCACATAGGGTGGGGGGCCGGGATCTGGGGGCCCCCTTATTAAAGGGGGCTCCCGGATTCCGATAAGCCCCCCGCCCGCAGACCCCGACAACCAACGGCCAGGGTTGTCGGGAAGAGGCCCTTGTCCTCATCAACATGGGGACAAGGTGCTTTGGGGTGGGGGGGGGCGCAGTGCGCCCCCTCCCCCAAGGCACCAACCCCCCATGTTGAGGGCATGCGACCTGGTACGGCTCAGGAGGGGGGGGGGGCGCTCGCTCGTCCCCACCCCCATCCTGTCCGGCCGGGCTGTGTGCTCGGATAAGGGTCTGGTATGGATTGGGGGGACCCTCACGCCGTTTTTTCGGCGTAGGGGGTTCCCCTCACGGTCCATACCAGACCCAAGGGCCTGGTATGCTCTTGGAGGGGGAACCCATGCCGTTTTTTTATTTAAATTTGGCGCGGAGTTCCCCCTAAAGATTCATACCAAACAGTGCCGGGCATTGGCGGGGATCCAAGTCGGATCCCCGTTCATTGAAAGTCGGACATATGCCGGCTTCATGTCGCAGGGCAAAGTCGGATCCAAAGTAGGACGGCTGTCGCGTCGCACCAGTGTGAACCCAGCCTCAGACCTACCTGTAAAGGTATTTCCAGGAATCTTCCATAACAGCAAGCCTACTTCCCACCCTGTTTTTCTGTGTTTTTTTTTTTAATTTATTTTTATTTTTTTTCCCCAACATAGTCTGCTTTCATCTCAACTGCTGGACAGTGGGGGCGGAATGAGTTGGTCAATATTCTGCTTTTATGTAGGAGGAGGAACCAATCACCCCTAAGGTTGCTGTTCTGGAAGATTCGTTGAAATATTTCTGCTATACTAAACTCAAATCTAAAGGAAGGATATTGGTAAGGCAAGGCCATACATGCGTCAAATTTCGAAAGAATTTTCTTTAGAAAATCTTATCTTAATATTTTGGTTCGAATTTTGCACTATTAGTGGGCTGCAGTAACAGCCTATTTGAGTAAAAAGGCATGTTGGAAATTTTTTCAAAAAACGCGATTTTCTAATCAATGATGATGGAAAAATCGTGCGAGAAAAGTAATCCAAAAAACAAATGCAAGAAAATAAATTTCTTAAAAAGAAAGGAAGATTCCCAGCCACGACTTTTCTGTAGCAACATGAGGTGAAATTGAGGCTTGGTTGGTCGAATTTCGAAATCAATGGTGGCACCATCGGATCACAAAACGCACAAAATTTCTGATTTTCAAAAGAAAATTCTTTAAGAATTCGACTATGTATGGCCAGCATAAGGCTTGGTTCAGTCTGCTGTGACGGCAAAGTCATATGAGTTTGCCTACAACTTTGCCCTGCGACTTCCTTCAGACTTGATCCAACTTGGATGCTATTATTTAGAAGCCTGTAGAAGGGCTGAAATCGCACTCAAGTCAGACCAAAGTAGTGCAGGAACCTTTTCTAAAGTCCGAGCAACTTGTGTAGTATCAGTTAAAATGGCTCTCATAGAGAAACATTGAATTTGACATGTCATGTGGCTTGGGATCTCACAAGTCAGATCCCATGTCGCAGCTGTGTGAACCAAGCCTTAGGGCTCGTACACATTATAAGAAAATTGGGTGAACATTTTTGTCTGAGGAACGAACGTATGATTTTCTGATAGTGTGTACACAACTTTTGACAGCTGATGCCGTATGAAAATTTCCATAGGGACAAACGCCGGTCTCACACAGAAACTCTTAGAAAGCCATCTTGAGTCTTCAGTGGATCCTGGGAATAGATAATTTACTATATTACTGTATTTACTGTAATAGTGTTTTGTAAAAGAAGCTAGCTTATCGCTGAATAATTTATTAGTGTGGTAAGGCTAGTTAAATTAGGCCTTTTCCAGTTAGCAGTTTTCAAAGGAATTGGTGACATTTGTCAGCTTTTATTTTATATTTTTTGTCCACCTTAGTATTTAGCTCATTAGTTAAATTTTAAACAAAAAAAAAAAAAACTCCACTTTAATTTGCCAACTTTGCCTATATTGTCACTTTTTTTCACTTTTTTATTCATAAAATGTAAACACAAAAGACGAAATATTTGAAAATAGCTGCATGAATATTTTAATGTTTATGTACCATTTAATCTGAAGGGTTAATATGAGGGCATTTCCATACTGAAATGAGTTCATATTCTGATCAGAGTGTAAACTGCTACAACTTCCTGTTTTTATACTGCTGGTTAACCACCTCAGAGGCCAGGAACAATCTGCTTTCTTGAGGTTAACCGAGAGTAATCTGTAATTTGCGCAAAAGTTATAGCATCTACAAAATAGGTGATATATTTATGGCATTTTTATTATTATTAATATTTTTTTTATTAGTAATTGCGGCAATCTGCGATTTTTATCGTGACTGCGACATTGAGGCGGACACATCGGACACTTTTGGCACTATTTTGGGACTAGTGACATACAGCGATCAGTGCTATAAAAATGCACAGATAACTGTGTAAATTACACTGGCATGGAAGGGGTTAAACACTAAGGGACGATCAAGGGGTTAACTGTGTTCCCTCACTGTGTTCTAACTGTAGGAGGATGGGCTCACTAGAACATGACAGAGATCACTGCTTCTGATCACTGGGAGCAGTACATCCCTGTCATGTTACTAGGCAGAACAGGGAAATGCCTTGTTTACATAGGAAACTCCCCGTTCTGCCTCTCCATGTCAAGATTTAAAGGGGACGTACAGGTACGCCCATTTGTGCAGCCATGTCATTGTGCCAACGTATATCATCGTGCGTTAGTCGGCAAGCGGTTAAAGTGATACTTAAGTCTGACATGTTGATTTTTTTTTTTTTTATCGTAATTGCTTGCTCTGTGTAGTGGTTTTGCACAGAGCAGCCCAGATTGTCCTCTTTTTAGGTCCCTCTTTGGCACTTCTGGCCCCTTACTCCTGTTGATAGCCCCCACAGCGAGCAGCTTGCTATGGGGCACCGTGCCGAGCCACAGCTCCCCTGTGTCCATTCAGAGACAGATCCACGGCCTGGCCCGGCCTCTCTCTCTCTCTCTCTCTCTCTCTCTCTCTCTCTCTCTCTCTCTCTCTCTCTCTCTCTCTCTCTCTCTCTCTCTCTCTCTCTCTCTCTCTCTCTCTCTCTCTCTCTCTCTCTCTCTCTCTCTCTCTCTCTCTCTCTCTCTCTCTCTCTCTCTCTCTCTCTCTCTCTCTCTCTCTCTCTCTCTCTCTCCTCCTCATTGGCTCACTGACTTTCACAACAGCGGGAGCCAATGGCGCTTCGCTGTTGTCTCAGCCAATAAGGAGGGAGAGTCCAGGACAGCCGAGTCTCTTGTGCAACATCGCTGGATCGAGATGGGGCTCAAGTATTAGGGAGCTGAAGGGGCCTGTTGCACACAAGACTTTTTATCTTAATGCGTAGAATGAATTAAAGTGGTTATTAAGCCATTTGCATAAAAAGCTCCCATCCCCTCTGTATTTATAGCACAGACACAGGGGAACTTATTGTTCTATCATAAATATGCTTATCTGTACTGATAACACACCGTCTTCCTGCGATAAGTTGCCTCCTCTCTCCTCTACCCGTCTCACAGTTCCAGTGGGCGGGGCCGAGCACTGCTGCTGACATCAGCCAGGGAGGAGTGACTGAGCGAGGAGTCGTGTGATCTTAGCAAGACTCTGTTATCAGTACAGATATTCACATTAATGATATAACAGACACGGGAACTTTTTGTTCTAATACATAGGGTATGGGAGCATTTAATGTTAAGTATGTACTTTACACAAGCCAGTTTTACTTCTGAGCAGTAAAAGGGGAGATATTTATGAAATAAGCTGTGATATAATTCTGCAACTGCTTCTTTTTTCGACCCACCAGGCTGTGCAGCAAAGTGTACTGTTTTCATTGCAGAGGATTGTGACGTAAACAACTGCATCACAGTGCTGCTATGTGAGTGGAACTCAGTGAAATGTCACTTGTGACGTTTCAGTAAAATTTTTGAAAAAGAATAAAAAATATATGACTATAGTATAATTTTTTTATTTGTTATTTTTTTAAGTTTTGCACAGGGTAGAGAGGGATTAGGACAGCTATAAGGTTTTCATAATCATAGGTTTTGATAAAAATGGACATGAACTGTGTGAAAGGGAACTTGCTTTGTATGCAAGGCCAAACTTTTTGTTTTCTCCTTGTTGAACAGTAAAAGTTGTGGTGTATGTTATGTGAAATACAGATAACCGTGCAAGTGACATGTCTTAACTCTGAGTGGTTAACATTTTAATTGTGATAGTTATTAGAAGTACGCACTATATGTTAGGTCTTGGCGCTCTGGTAGGGTTGTAAGAATGTGGCATGCACATGTGTATTGTTTTAACTGTATTTAAACTCTCTAAACTGCATTCAATTGCTGTGCAATGCCTAGGGATATCAAGGACCTCCCTGACCTTGTAATTAGCTTGAACAAAGGTGTGCTCAATGCTGTTCACATATGGCAAAAACACTGTTTATTTGAAGGGATAGCTGGCCTTATCTGAGGAACTGCAAATCCACAGGGCAGTCTGCCAATTAGATATTCAATGAGAGTATTTTGTAACCAGCAAATTTAGGCACTTAGATATATTGTTTTCTTTTAATTATAGATCATGGATTTTCTGTAGAATTTTTTTTGATTTTTTTTTTTTTTTTTAAGTTTACTTTTCTTATGCATTTAACCAGAAATCTCAAACACTATGAGCTTTGATGTGTTTTATCCTATACTCTGTGTGACTGAATAATATGTGGTTTAATTTATGGTTTTCTGATGGATAATGGAAGAGCACATGATTCATAGGCATTTAGCATGGTGTAAACTGGTATGGAGAAGTTGGGCATTTCTAACAGAAATGTGTTTCTGATTTATGCATGAAGAAAACATGTAATGTATGGAATCATGCAAAAAATGTTGTAGAAGCAGAACTGTATGCAGGATAGTTTAATGGAGAGCACCGTGATTTCTCTCCTGTCTTCCATCTGTTGGAGGTTGATACAGATATGACTGCCAGGCCCTGTTATAAGAACCACATGTCTGACAAGAGGAAGAATTGTAAACATAATATGAAACAGATAGGAATGTACTGAGATATTTCTGCATCCTTGTCCATTCTGAAGGGTGAGGAGAAGGAAAATGGCTGATCTAGTTGGACTGTAGAGAGATCACTGAACCCAGCTGCGGTTTAAAGATGTAATAGACTTTAATATAAGGAGCAACTAAGCAGCCCTGCTTCGTCTGTTCATACTTATGCGGTTTCCTGTGGTACAACACATGAGGTTTACCACAAGACATTAAAAAATGATTTCTTATGGAGCCAAATTACTGCTCATTTAGCTGAAATGTGGTGTATCTCGAAGCAAAACCCAGCCTATCCAAAAGAGGAGATGCCACTGGGTAAAGGCAATATATTGGAACATTCCAGCTGTCTTATTTAACACTAGAAACTGTGCTGTATATGCAATAGGCAGCCACAGACCAAGACTGTACACTATTACCTAAACCGTTGTTCACTCAGCTAACATCAAATGTTCTTCCTGGCTCTCCATGTGCAGATGCTTGTAAAGATGGAATTGCCAGCTACCTAGCTATCTTCTGCAGGGTCAAACAAACAATACTCGCAGCAGCAGCCTACACCAGCCTTTCTCAACTCTTTTACCCTACAGGAACCCTTGAAATAATCTTCATGTCTCAGGGGAACCCCTGCTAAAACCAGTTGGAGGTCAGTGGGAAACATGCCAACCTAAAAAAACAGCCAAAAAGATCTTCTATTTGACGTTGACCCCAGAACAATGCAAGCACCATTAAATGTGAGGTCAATCAGCAACAACTCAAGGAACCCTGGTTAGGAATGATTGGCATACATTGCAAAGGTATGAAATTCTCAGTGCCATCTTTTTCAATTAAAATAGTAAGTTTATGTATATCTTAGAACCTTGAATAATAAGATCTTTCCTTTTTCAAGCCTGTCATCTCATCATACACCGTCGGCACATAGTTGCTTCTGCAGAAATTCTGAATCCAAAGCTGCCTTGAGCTTCCTGTTTGTTGCTCAATTTCTGGTAGTGGAGGTTGGGCTTGATCCATTCCACAGTGCAACGCCTGGTGCCTGGAATGTACTGTCCATTTATTCTGTCAGCTGCCTGGTGCTGCTAACTTTTTTTCCCAGCCACATAGGTTTATTTAATTGTAGGGTCCAAACCATGCTCCTGAAAATGGTGGCATCACATTATCCTTACTGGTTAAGGTTCTGGAGCTCCACTGACGTTTATGGGTCTGTGAGAGGGGTGGCAACAGGACTGGTCTGAGACTGGCAAGAATAGAGGCTGCTGGGGACCAGCAGTAAACCAGAATCGGCATTCTATATTTAGACTTTAATATTTTTTGAACTAAGCCTGGAATTAGTCTTTATTAAAACAAGTATATAGTATTACTAACCAGTGCTTCATTCAAGACTTCACAGATCCACCTCCACTGACCACAGTGTCTGGATTTAGCTTGTTGTATCAGTTTGCAAGGAGCAGCTTGCCATACCATCTGCAAAACAGTCCCTTTAGAGAGGTTGCAGACAGAAAATTGCCTGAGTTCTAAAGTACGAGTTAACAGTTATTACTAAACTTAGAGGTGTCGTGTTCTTTCGTTTGCTGTAGAGACTTCCATAACACAACATGTCTGTAATGCATTGCAAGCTATTATTTTTTATTACAGTTAGTGCAGAAAGTTTGAGTTTAAAGTGGAGGTCCACCCTAAAAAAAAAAAAAAAATTGCATAAAAAAATTCCTAAAAAAATGGAGGGGAAAAGAAGAGAGAATTTTTTTTGACTCACCTGAAATGGCTGTTGCTAGGCAGTCTTCCTAATCTGCCTCTTCCTACGCCGCGGTGATCTTCAGTCTTCTCCTCCCCACGTTGTCTTCTGGGGAATGGGGCGCAGTGTGTTATGGGAACTGTGTGTGTGTGTCCCACAACACATCATGTCCCATTCACCAAGCGCTGCGCGACTCGCGCATGCGTAGTAGGAAACGAGCATTGAAGCTGTAAGGCTCCACTGCCCGTTTCCCTTTAGTTAGGATGGCGGTGCCGAGGCACGGGTCGGCATCGGGCGGCCGACATCGCGGGCACCCGGAACAGGTAAGTGTGCTTATTTAAAGTCCGCAGCTACAGTGTTTGTAGCTGCTGACTTTTACTTTTTTTTTCCCCGGCTGGAACCCCGCTTTAAGTGATGACTCTTATTGCTTTACTTGCTAAATTGGCCAATAAAGATAATCATTTACACCCCAAACTTTCTGCATTAATCGGTGGCTAATGTGCTTTAAGACTCTACTATTGCTATTACAGATATATGATTTAATATCTCTAACTTCTATCAAAATGACACATACTTTTGCAATTAGATTCCAGCAAGTTACTTTTAGGTGGCTTTTTTTTTTTTTTAACCACTTCAGCCCCGGAAAATTTGGCTGCTCAATGACCAGGCCATTTTTTGCGATACGGCACTGTGTCGCTTTAACTGCTTCAGCCTCCCGGAAGATTTTACCACCTTCCTGACCAGAGCACTTTTTGCGATTCGGCACTGCGTCGCTTTAACTGACAATTGCGCGTCGTGCGACATTGCACCCAAACAAAATTGAAAAATTGATCGTCCTTTTTTTTTCCACAAATAGAGCTTTCTTTTGGTGATATTTGATCACCTCTATGGTTTTTATTGTTTGCGCTATAAACAAAAAAAGCAACAGTTTTGAAAAAACGCAATATTTTTTTACTTTTTGCTATAATAAATATCCCCATTTTTTTTTTTTTTAATTAATTTTTTTTCTCAGTTTAGGCCGATATGTATTCTAATACGTTTTTGTTAATAAAAATTGCAATAAGCGTATATTGATTGGTTTGCGCAAAAGTTATAGCGTCTAAAAAATAGGGGATAGATTTATAGCATTTTTATTATTTTTTTTACTAGTAATGGGGGCGAGCTGCGAATTTTATCATGACTGTGACATTATGACAGGCACATCGGACAATTTTGACACATTTTTGGGACCATTGGCACTAATACAGTGATCAGTGCTATAAAAATGCATTGATTACTGTATGATTGTCACTGGCAGTGAAGGGGTTAACACTAGGGGGCGATCAAGGGGTTGTGTTCCCTAGTGTGTGTTCTAACTGAAGGGGGGTGGGGACTGTCGAGGGGAGATGACAGATCGCTGTTCATACTTTGTATGAACAGACGATCTGTCACTTCTCCCCTCAGAGAACCGAGATCTATGTGTTTACACACACAGATCCCTTTTCTCGGCGTGTTACGAGTGATAGCGGGAGCCCGGCGGTCATCGAGACTGCTGGGTGTGAGCTGCAGGCGCGCGCGCGCCCCTAGCGGCTACCAGAAGGAGCAACGTAACATAACGCTGATTCGCCTGCCCGTGCTATTCTGCTACAGTACAACTGCGGCGGCTGGTCGGTAAGTGGTTAAAACACAGATTAAGGCACATTAACCACTTTAGCCCCAAAAGGATTTACCCCCTTTAACCACTTGCCTACCAGGCACTTACACCCCCTTCCTGCCCAGGCCATTTTTCAGCTTTCAGCGCTGTCGCACTTTGAATGACAATTGCGCGTTCATGCTACACTGTACCCAAACAATTTTTTTTATCATTTTCACATAAATAGAGCTTTCTTTTGGTGATATTTAATCACTGCTGGGTTTTTTATTTTTTACACAAAAAAAAAAAGACCCAAAATTTTGAAAAAAAAGTTTACTTTTTTTTCCTGTAAGTAAATTTTGTAACTGATTAATTTTTCGCCTTCACTGATGTGCGCTGATGAGGTGGCACTGATGAGAAGGCACTAATATGTGGCACTAATGGGCACTGTTGGCCGGTGCTGGTGGGCATGGATAGGCGGCGCTGGTGGGCGGCACTGATGGGTGACACTGGGCATTGATTGACAGCAGTGATGGCATTGATTGACAGCAGTGATGGCATTGATTGACAGCAGTGATGGCATTGATTGACAGCAGTGATGGCATTGATTGACAGCAGTGATGGCATTGATTGACAGCAGTGATGGGCAGCACTGATAGGCGGCACTGATTGCCAGTCACTGATTGCCAGCACTGATTGCTGCCACTGGTGGGCACTCTATGCTGGCAATGGTGGGTGCTGTTTTGTGACACTGTATTTATTGTAATCAGGGCACTGATGATCAGTGCCCTGATTACATCCCTAGATGTCCCCCCTGTGAGGAGATGCCGCTGATCGGCTCTCTTCTCCTCACACTCTGTCGGTGTGAGGCGAGGAGAGCCGATTACCGGCATCTCCTTGTTTACATGATTGGACACAGCCGATCACATAGTTAAAGAGCCGCGGACACGGTGTGGCCATGATCGTCGCGCGTCCCTGTGGGCGCACGAGAGCGGCCGTTCTGGTACGCCATCATATGACGTCGTTCCAGAAGGAGAGCTGCCCCGCTGTCATTTGACGTTGGGCGGGCAGCAAGCAGTTAAAGTACTACAAAAGGCAACATAAACATTTTAGTAAATTCTCATATACATACCTTAAAGTTACACATATTCAAAATTAGAAAGGGGAGGATATTGTATTGTTAGTAGGTACCATCATCCTTTGAATGTGTAAGGCAATATTAGGTTGAAAGAGAGAGCAGCAAGGACCTCTCCAATTGGGTCCTGCCTCTTTCAGAAGTGTTAGGACTATTGCGGTACCGAAGGGATATAAACAAGGGTTTATAAAAAATTATTTAGTTTATTCAAAAATAAGACATTAAAAAGTCCAGCAAAGGACACAATATGAACAATAACATAACAAAATATATGTTTACAGCAATGTTGACAAGCAAGTTTGTATTGATAATGCCCACACAGAAAAGTGAAAGCAGGTTATTTAGTACTTGCAGACGTGACCTCTACAGTTTCGCGGTCAAGCCGCTTCTTCAGGAGGCGTCTTAGTACATATTCTACAAAGTGAAAAAAATATTGCCAAAGATAATACCTAAAATGAAAAAATAAACACATATATACATATGCACAATATTGATATTGGAGAAGATAATCTTTGTTTAATGTTGCACTCACCACTTGCTTGTCAACATTGCTGTAAACATATATTTTGTTATCATGTTATTGTTCATATTGTGTCCTTTGCTGGACTTTTTAATGTCTTATTTTTGAATAAACTAAATAATTTTTTATAAACCCTTGTTTATATCCCTTCGGTACCGCAATAGTCCTAACACTTCTGAAAGAGGCAGGACCCAATTGGAGAGGTCCTTGCTGCTCTCTCTTTCAACCTAATATTGCCTTAAAGTTACACATGGTAATAAACATAATAACTGAAATGATTATTTTCCTACCATATAGCTGCAATTAGGGGCTCTAATCCCTTCTCTGCTAGATGATGCTAGTGATGGTGGGAGGAGTTCTGCAGAGTTGGCATGTAAGTTCCTTCCACTGTGCTAGTATCTGCATCTCCTACAGGGAACTACAATTCCCATGGCTCCTTGTGCCTTCTATCCTCTTCAGTGTATTTTACATAAAACATGCCAATTTGCCAATCAATAGCTGGGCGTGTGCTATGGAAAACAGATTCAGCAAAAGATATGTGCCTTTGCCAGTGCTGCTGCAGCAATGCTGTCAGTGGAAGATGGAATAGTTGTCACTGATTCTTATGTTTATAATGTCCGTTTTTACCTAAAATTTTTAAAGATTTACATATGTTATGTATTTTTAAAGAGAGAGAGAGAGGGTGTCCTCTGTGCCCCTGATTATCCAGTGACCCCAAAATTTCCTAATCATGTCGTGTCCACTGTGACCCTTGAATCACAATCCTTCTGTGTCCCATGTGAGCCCTGAGCCCCTAATCATGTGGTGTCCCCTGTACCTGTAGTCTCCTGATCATCCTATGTCTGCTGTGACCCCTAAATCACAATCTTCCTGTGTCCCCCATGACCCCTAATCCTCTTGTGAACCCTCTACCCCTAATCATCATGTGACCCCCGAGACGCTGATAATCCTGTGACCCCCCCCCCCCCCCCCCCGCTCATCCTGTGTCCCCTGTAATTCCTGAGTTCCCTGATCATTGTGGGTACCCTGTGACTCCCAACCATCCTGTGACCCCTGTGCCCATAATCATCCTGTGTCCTGGAGAGGTGAAGTTGCAGCCAGGTGGATGGGAGGATGTGGCCAGGTGAAGGGGGGGACAAAGACTAGGAGTTGCAGCTAGGTGGAGGGGAGGACAGAGCCAGGTGTACAGAGGAGAGGGCGGAGATGCAGCCAAGTGGAAGGGAGGATGGAGCCAGGTGCACAGAGGAGAGGGAGAGTTCCAACCAGTTGGAGGGGAGGACAGGGCCAGGTGCACAGAGGATTGGGGAATTGCAGCCAGGTGGAGCATAGGACAGGGCCAGGTGCCAAGAGGAGAAGGAAGTTGCAGCCAGGTGGAGGGTAGGAAGGAGCCAGGCGCACAGGGGAGAGGAGGAGTTGCAGCCAGGTAGAGGGTAGGATGCAGCCAGATACACAGAGCAAAGTATAAACATTTTATATATTTTTTTTTCTGTTTTGTAATAATTATATCAACATTAATACTTTTTTTTTTTTGCCTGCAGGCAACTGCACACAGCTTTTTCTGTATGTTTCTTGCTGCCTGTTTTCCTCTGTCAGCTTTTTAGAGAAGTTGACAGGAAGAGCCTGTATATAGAGATAGGTGGGAGTAGGCGGGGCATAGGTCTGAGTGGGCAGGGCTTCATGGGTCCATCGTATGGGGGAGTGGGCGGATCCTTGTCTGGACTTTTTGTAATGATTGAAATGCCGGAGCTTTTCATGGATTGTATGAGCACCCCCCCCCCCCCCCCCCAGTGATGTCAGGATAGCACGCTGTAGTCTCTTCAGAGCGGCAGCACGCAAAAGGGAACAACGGAGGCATTTACAGACAAAGGAAACACCGTTGTCTCTTCCTTAAAGGAAGTGGACATGAGAGTTTTGAGCTGTAGGGGAAAAGGTAGATATCTCAATATCCTTACTGCTGTTTTCAACAACTAGGGAGATGTTTAACAGATTGTAGTGTTACATCACATATTGACTTTTTTCATTTTGACCATAGTTTTACTTTATTGACCAGGCCATTTTTTGCTGTGCACCCACTGTATCTGTTATATGAAGCGATGTACCGTTACGGCGAATCGCTTCATAGAGCCGCCCTGCCGCAGCATAACTGCGGCGGCTGGTCGGCAAGTGGTTAAAGTGTCACTAAGGCCAAAATGTTTGTTTTTTTTTTTTGTTTTTTTTCCCCATTTTGGATTGTGTAAGGAAGGGTTAGAACCCCTGTCAGTTTTTGGTTTGCTTATCTTTGTCCAATTAGGCAGAATTCTGTTCATTTCCTGTTCCATAGCCAAAACAGGAAGTGAGGGGCAACCCCTCCAAAGTGAGGGAATCCTGGGGTGTCACCAGAACTAGTCTCTCCATTGGAAGATTTTCCATCTGTTACTGTTCTGAAGTCAACCTAAAATTTGGGAATTTCTTTTTGATGTGAACAGTAAGCAAACTAAATGGGGTACAGGCCGCAATAAAAAAATCTGACTGGTGTTCTAAACCCTCTCCACCCAATGCAAAACAAACAAAAGAAAAAGAATTGCCCTTGGTGACACATTAAAGTGTTACTAAACCCAGGACCCTGCATATCTGGTCTCCCACAGTATACAGAACATGGAAATGCAATCATTTTAGTAAATATAAACTGCTAAATACCTTTTCTCATCAGCAGTTAGAGTAGTTTTGTGACCTCTGAGTGTCCAGCCAGGCACTGGCTAAAGCTTGTAGGAGGAGTTTTCTGACTGTCCTATGAGACTGCAAGAGCCCTGACCCTCTGTCTAGACAGTGCTGATTGGACCTTTGATCACATGCACCCTCCCCAAGGAAAAAAAATGGGTGCGCATCTTTGGGGCGGTTTGGACAGCGCTCCCAAAACGCCCCTGTCCATTGACATTAATGGGCAGCGCTTCCAAAGAGCTGCAACGTGGGAGTTTTTAACCCCTTCTTTGGAGTTAAAAGAGCCCTGCTAGCGGCCGAAAAGTGACGCTTAAGCAGCGGTAGAGCCCCTCATGACACATTTGATATGGCAGCTATGGCTCTATTATTCTCCTCCATCATTGCATAGCTAATGCTTAGGGCAACGTTGGCCTTGAAACCCACTCCCTACCCTTTTGGGAAACCTTCCTCTTCTACCCACAAACCTCCTTGTGTTCTTCTCTGACACCTCTAGGCACACCTCTCCACTCTTCCCTTTCACTTTTTTCCCACTCTCTCCTTTCCCTTTTACCTCCTCTTTCTGACCCCCCAGCCCTTTCTGCCAGTTTCTTCCGTTCATTCCTCTCATCACCCTTCTGTTTTTCTTTTCTCTCTCTTATATGCCCGGTACACACGATGGGATTATAAACGTGTTTTTTTTTTTTTTTTTTGCATGCTAATCTCAGATTGAATCTGAAGAGTTAACTAAAGTCACAAAAATTCTCGTACGACAGAATAAAAATTTGGAAGTAGTGATGTGTTGTAATGCATTTGCATTGCATTTTTGATTGACAGCTGTACTGATTAAACTAAAATCGTACGATCTGGCATCGTACAAAAAAAAATGTTGTGCATGTCCGATCGGATATTATCGGATGAAATGTCATGATCGGCTCTCGAAAGCTCTGTACTCGCGATCCGATTATCGTATGATCGTTTCAAAAGTTGTATTTTTCGTACGATTTTCTGATCATGTGTACGGGGCTTTACTCTTTCTCCTGTTGAATGCTCACAGTTCCCGCTTTCTGGAGCTATACATGTAGGATTTTTGTTACGGGTCTATATATTTAGGGCTATACAGTATGTGTTTAGGAATGTATGCAGGTAATCCATGTTTGGAGCATACTAACCTACATACAGCTCTAAACTCAAATCACATTCAGTGCAGCTGCTGTATATTGCAGTCTATCACTGCTGGCAGCAGGCTGTAGACCCAAAACCTGTGTGCATGAACCCTTTCGTACACTTTCAAGTAAACTAGGATTAATTTGTATCTCTGGAAGTGCAAATTACTTTGTTTCCATTGGAAGTATGTCTCCAGTAAAAAACAAAAAAAAAATCCCCCCTTCCTTTTATCTATGACGTAATTTGATTCTTTAATCTTTAGTGTTCTCATGGGATGGGATGCCCCTTTTGCTGGAAAGGAGTACAACCCTCCCAGTGAAGAGAGTGACGCATATGTGTTCTTAATTAAAGAGGTCATGAAATGTGAGGATACTTGTATAGTCAGTCCAACATGTGTGATACTGTAGTAACCATGGAAATGAACAGAGACTTCGGTCTGCAGGGTGTATTTCCATTATTTTAGTTTTGAAAAGCAGAACGGCATTTAATGTTCTGTAAATATGAAAAAATTGAATAGGAACTGTGAGAAGCTTATGTAGCAGCTACTTGACAAGTGCAATCCATAATAAATATATAGTGTGTGTGTGTGTGTGTGTATATGTGTGCATGTATGTGTATATATATATATATATATATATATATATTTATATTATATACACACAGTGGAACCTCGGCTTGTAAGTAACGCGGTTAACAAGCGTTTCGCAAACCGAGCACTGTATTTCTAAAATTCTAACTCGGTTTGCAAGTGTTGTCTCGCAAAACGAGCAGGATTCAGGCCAAAAGCGGTGTGCAGTACCGCTTTTGGCCTGAGGTGGGGGGCGCTGGAGCCGAGCAGAGCCGAAAGTCGCCGTTCGGCAATGCATGGAAAGGCCCGAGGCCAGTTCAGCTGACCTCGGAAAGGCTCGTGAAAGGAGTCTTTCCGAGGTTTACCGAGGCCCGCCGCCTCTGGCCACATGCGGTATTGCATCCCATTGAAGTGAATGCGGAACGAATTACCGTATTTATTGGCGTATAACACACACTTTTTTTCCCCTTAAAATCAGGGGAAAATCGTGGGTGGGTGTTATATGCAGATCCCTGCTCTCTCTGAGGGGAAGAGGAGCGAGCGCCGCCGAAATAGACCGAGCTGAGTGTACTGTGTACTCGGCTAGGCTCGGCTCCGCTTGCAGTCAAGCCCAGTCCCGCCTTCTATTCTTTACGTCCCGCTATTGGACTGGTGTTGTGTCCATCATAGGAGCTGGGCTAAGGGGCGGGACTGTGAGAGGAGCCGAATACACAGGACATCCGACTCTGCTAAAATTTAAAAAACCTATCATGCTGCAATTTTGGGCAAGGCTGCAGATGGACACTGGGGAAAGCTGCAGATGGACACTGGGCAAGGCTGCAGATGGACACTGGGGAAGGCCCTCCTAAAAGTTTTTTTCCTTAAACTTCCCTCCTAAACTTGGGGTGCGTGTTATATGGCGATAAATACAGGTATTTTCGTTTCGGAAAACTCGCTTTGATATGCGAGTACATTGGATTACGAGCATACTCCTGGAACGGATTATGCTCGTAATCCGAGGTTTCTGTGTATGTATATATATATATATATATATATATATATATATATGCTCCGTTCCTCTGTTATGAGCAGAGTCACTTCTGACAAGCTCTCCGACACAGGAGATAAAAGCAGCTGGAAATTTGTGTCTGGGAGGGAATGTAGAGATGGGTAAGCAGCGAGCATGTCTATTCAGGCTGCAGCTCTGCAAGTTTTTGTTCTTCTACCTATGTGGAGGGGGGCTGTGCTTTTCCTCCAATCTGCTTTCACACAGTTTATGCCTAGACTCCACACTCACTGCTGAAACGGGAAGAAAGATTTGTAACGCAATGTGTGCTTTCTAAAAAATGTAGAAAGATGAACACTGCAGATATACAAGTAAAACTTATGTAGGAGGGTTTATTTCATCTGTGTATCGTCTGAGGCTGTTCACTTCACTGGATATAGTAGATAAATGGTTTTGAAACTTTTTTACAAATAAATATGTAAAAAGTGTTGTATGCATTTGTATTGCCTCAGATTCTCAATTGGATTTAGGTCTGGACTTTGACTGGGTCATTCTAACACATGAATAAGCTTTGACCTCAATCATTCCATTGTAACTCTGGCTGTATGTTTAGGGTCGTTGTCCTGCTGGAAGGTGAACCTCCGCCCCAGTTTCAAGTCTTGCAGACTCAAACGGGTTTTCTAAGATTGCCTTGTATTTGACTCCATCCATCTTCCCAGACCCTACTGAAGAAAAGCATCCCCACAACATGCTGCTGTCACCACCATGTTTCACGGTGGGGGTGGTGTGTTCAGTGCAATGTTAGTTTTCCACCACACATAGCGTTTTGCTTTTAGGCCAAAAAGTTAAATTTTGGTCTCATCTGACCAGAGCACCTTCTTCCGCATGTTTGCTGTGTCCCCCCATGGCTTCTCGCAAATGGGACGACCTTATGGCTTTTTTTTTTAACAATGGCTTTTTCCTTGCCATTCTTCTTAAAGGCCAGTTTTGTAGAGTGCACGACTAATGGTTGTCTTGTGGACAGATTCTCCTACCTGAGCTGTGGCTCTCTGCAACTCATCCAGAGTTACCATGGGCCTCTTGGTTGCTTCTCTGATTAATGCTCTCCTTGCCCAGCCTGTCAGTTTAAGTGGACGGCCATGGCTTGGTAGGTTTGCAGTTGTGCCATATTCTTTCCATTTTTGAAAGATTGATTAACCACCTCAATACAGTGCATTTTCGCCCCCTTCCTGCCCAAGCCATTTTTCAGCTTTCAGCGCTGTCGCAATTTGAATGACAATTGCGCGGTCATACAACACTGTACCCAAATGAAATTGTTATCATTTTTTCCCCACAAATAGAGCTTTCTTTTAGTGGTATTTGATCACCTCTGCGGTTTTTATTTTTTGCGCTATAAACAAAAGAAGAGTGAGAAGTTTTAAAAAAAACACAATACTTTTTATCTTTTGCGATAATAAATATCCAATTTTTTTTTCTTTAAAACAAATTTTTTCTCAGTTTAGGCCAATATGTATTCTTGTACATATTTTTGGTAAAAAAAATCGCAATAAGCGTATATAGATTGGTTTGCGCAAAAGTTATAACGTCTACAAAATAGGGGATAGATTTATAACATTTTTATTTTTTTTTATTTTTTTACTAGTAATGGTGGCGATCTGCGATTTTTATTGTGACTGCGATATTGCAGCGGACACATCGGACACTTTTGACACATATTTGGGACCATTCACATTTATACAGCGAACCCTGATATAAAAATGCATTGATTACTGTATAAATGTGACAGGCAGGGAAGGGGTTAACTGTGTTGCTAGGGAGTGATTCTAACTGTAGGTGGAGGGGACTCACTAGGGGAGGAGACGATCGGTGTTCCGCTGTGCTGGGAACACACCATCGGTCTCCTCTCCTCTGACAGGACCGTGGATCTGTGTGTTTACACACACAGATCCACGGTCCTGCTGTGTTACCGGTAATCGCGGGTGCCCGGCGGACATCGCGGCCGCCGGGCACGCGCACTGGGTGCCTAGTGACACGGCGGGCGCGATCGCCGGCGGCGCGCGCGCGCGCCCCCTGGTGGCCTAGGAATGCGAGGCCGTCATATGACGCCCGCCCGCAACGAAAGCTGCGCCGCCTAGCCGTCAATAGACAGCCGGCGGTCAGCTAGCGGTTAAACAATGCTCTGTGAGATGTTCAAAGCTTCAGATATTTTTTTATAACCTCACCCTGCTTTAAACTTCTCCACAACTTTATCCCTGACCTGTCTGGTGTTATTTGGCCTTCATGATGCTGTTTGTTCACTAAGGTTCTCTAACAAACCTCTGAGGGCTTCACAGACCACTGTATTTATACTGAGATGAAATTACACAAAGGTGGACTCTTTTTACTAATTAGGAGACTTCTGAATGCAATTGGTTCCACTAGATTTTAGTTGGGGGTATCAGGGTAAAGGGGGCTACAAATGCACGCCACACTTTTCAGACATTTATTTGTAAAAAAATAAAAAACATTTATCATTTTCCTTCCACTTCACAATTATGTGCCAGTTTGTGTTGGTCTATCACAATATCCCAATAAAATATATTTACTTTTTTGGTTCTAACATGACAACATTTCAAGGGGTATGAATACTTTTTCAAGGCAGTGCATGGTATATGATATTCTTTATAGCACAGACAGTCTGACATCCCACATGTCTCCTTTCCTAATCCATTATTTGATTCCGTGCAGATGCATGCAGATTCTCAGATATTTGTGGATACTTTAATAGCTGATTTTGGTGCTGAATAAAGGGCCATGTGAACATGCTGTAAGTGAACTGCCTTTGTATGGTTGACAGAAATAAATGTATGTGACTGATGTTAAACTTTTCTCCAAACATGTAAGTTTATTTTTCCTGATCTTTCTTCTGTGGAAAAGGGTCTTGCAAGTTTTGAGCTGCTCCTTTCCTTTTGCTCTGCCTTTAGTCAAGGCTGCTAGTAGAGTATAGTTTTATTTTGTTGAAAAATCATGCCTTTTTCCATGTATTTTTCTCCTATTTTATTTGTGAGTTCCCTTAGTTATAGTATTGTTGGAAATGTAGTGGAGTGAAGAGAAAAAAAGTTCTTAATATATTGCTTGCTTTCACTATAGTGTATTTGCATATGCTGTTTGTCAGATGAATCGGTGGGTTAAGTTCCTTTTCCCTTCCTCCAAGTCTTCCATTTGTCTCTTCTTCCTCTGGAATCCCCCTGCGCTCAGGTCTGTGTATTTGTGCTCGGGGCATAATCTTGATAATTTCTCTAGTGTTAGTAATTCAAACATAATGTTACTTGAGCTACTTTTACATACGTGGCTAGTGTGAGCTGGATTGCAGTGTTCAGATGCTCCCAAACACTGCTTGTAGATGCAGCAATTCTATGGCTACATACTAACTTGAACCGCTGTCCCTAGCTGCAACTTGAATCCAGAGCTGGCCAGAGGCCCTATTCACATACTCGCATATGCCGTTACATGCCAGTAGTGGAGGTGTAAATCCCCTAAAGCCACATGAATTAAATTCACAAGTTAAAAAGTAAAATGAATCACTTATATAAACTCCAGGTTCGAGCCCCTGATGACGTACTTTATGACAAAACGTGTAGGGCGGAGCTGGAACACATGCCAACCACGCATGTATGATCTGCCGCGGCCATCTTGGATTTTGGCATATGGAAGTTTACATTGATGTAGAAGTGCTGAATTGTTCTCTTCTTTTGTAAGTGCTTATACCAAATACTTTTTTTTTCCAACTGATCCTCACTATGGAAAGTCTCTCTTCTTTTTTATGATGTTTACACACTGATCTTGGCCACATTTTTGAACGTGGTCTGCTGTGGGATTAACAGTCTGTGAAGGCAGCATTGTTTGTACCTACATGCTGGGATATTAAGGCGGTGTGACGGATCCATGATAATTATATCAAGCTCTATTTGACCACTTTTCACTGGGGGTCATTCCATTCTGGTAAGCTGTGTGTTGACTGTCTTAGATTGAAAAGCTCTCTGTGATCCACGCCTGCTGTTTCTTAGAAAGATTACCTTTCTCTTCTGGTCTTCACTGGGACCTAAGCTGTAGTACATAACCCAGGTAACTTGTCAACAGATGAGATACATTGATATTCTGTGATGACAGCCACTTTTCATAGATGTTCTACAGTAATGGATGTGAGAAGCTTGCTGCAGCAGAATAACAGCTTGGGTAGCATAACCACCAAAGAACAAAAATGTAAGATATTGCAGCTAACCAGTCCTTAGATATGGTGGCTGCATTCATTTTCTAGTTTTGAGGCTTTTTTTTCCCTCTTCAATCAATGATCCGGCCACTGAATGCAAGCCATTTAAGTGACAGGAGCCACACCAGAACCATGAGCCAAATGCAAGGCTCGCATTTGCAGTGTTGTGTTCCAATAAAAAAAAAGCAAAAAAATAAAAACTGTGCAGTGCAGGTGTAACAGGTATTACATGTAACAATAAGATCATTTAACCCCTCCCGGCCCTTTAAGGGGTTTCAGATGCCAGGTGGAGGGCTTTATGATCATGTGACCACCGTGATTGGCTGTCACAGCGGTCACATCCTACATTCAGCATCCTTAGGGTTCATGCACTTGTAAAGTTGGGGGTGGTAAAACCCTGCGGTTAAGTTGCGTTTATTTTTTATGTAAAAAGGAGAATATAATCATATGTAGGGGGTGGGGCTTTTAAACAGTTGTTCACATAGATATTATAATATGTCACAAAAATACATAAATTCTTTTACAAATATAAAAAAAGTTTTAATTATTACATACAAAAATAGCATGTCAAAATGGTAAGGGCAGTCCCCTTTCCTTGTACCTCCTAAGATGCGGTTTTACTGCCCCAATCCCTAGCTGGGATAAGAGGGGGAGTGCAGTTGGACAGCATCCAGCACTACAGAGGAGGGATCGGCTTATGTGGCTCTTGCTCCCCACTACAGCTCCAACTTTACAAGTAGTCCTTCTGCATTGCCCTCTGTCTGATGCTCTGGGATGGAGGGTCAGCAAGCCCAGACCGCGATCTACCAGTCACCTGTCCGCGATCTACAGGTTGCTGACTTCCGCTGTAGAGCATTGCATATATGATCAGTAGATTGCGGGTGCAATGTAAGCCTCCTGCGGACACTTCCTCCAGCTTGCTTACCCATACCTCCATACAAAGCACACAAAGCTGGAGGACATGTCAATAAGAGGGCGCCCTAGTAGTTCATTGTGAACTACAAGCCATTTGCTGCAGTACAAGATGGGATTTGCAGTTCATTTATTCACAGATAGCTGTAAATAAATGATGGCAGCGGTGGCAGCGAAATGACTGTATTTTAGGAAGGATAGTGGAACGCCCCTTAGCTTGAAGTCTGCTTGCTGTGCCTGGAAATTTTCAAGAATACATCTTCCAATTTAGGGGGATGTCACTGTGGTCCTCCTGCCAAAAGAGTATTTACTTTTTAAATTCTTTACCTTACCTACTGGTGATAATTGCCTTTGTGGTTTTCACATATAGAACTTTAACAACGGCAAGTTCTAATCTTTCACAATGCAG
The DNA here is from genome assembly GCA_037952835.1 of Lithobates septentrionalis. Lineage (NCBI taxonomy): Eukaryota > Metazoa > Chordata > Amphibia > Anura > Ranidae > Lithobates > Lithobates septentrionalis. The sequence continues at coordinate 7,989,747 of JBBDGP010000295.1, forward strand.
CAAAGCTCTTATTGTTGGGACTTGACTAAAATCTGTTCTGTAAATACAATGAATAGGAGATCTAGATAAACATTTCTATGTGGTATGTGTTTGAGTGGGTTTCTCTCTGAGGCAGTTCCAGTTCACTCGGAGTTAAAATTACTAGATGTTCCTTTAGGCTAATCAGCTGGTTTACTTGATTTATCATTAAACAGTTTTTCCCTTTTTTTAATTCCAAATGATTGCTTGTTGCTATACCAGAAAGTCTTTCATGTAGATTTTATTGGATTTTAGAATAGCCTGCTTAGTGTAAATAGAACATTTAAATGGATTAGCGAGTTTACCTAACATGCACTTCAATATGTGATAACCTTTTTATGTGTTTGAGCATTATCCTACCATTTTTTTTATTGCACCTGTAACCACGATGAGCCCATTTTTGTGCTTTTCTTTTGTGCATTAAAATCATGCTGTGTAGTTGTCGGTCCTTTTTATTAAGTGGGGGTGTGGCATTTAAAGAGAGGCTGTCTTGCTGCTTGAGTGATAAGTGCAGGCACCTAGATTTTCACTGTCAAATGCAGAACATGAATTGGAGTAATACAAGACCCTTCAGAATATTGCTACAATACCAGTTATTTGAACGACTTAGAAAAAAAATATAAGGTTTTCACTGATGTTTGATCAGTGCCCATTAGGATTTATGGTGTTAAAGCCCATCTCCGCCTTTTGGTTTCCAAAATAAAAAAAAACTTCTTTTGAAGAATTAAAAAGCAAAAGCAACTTTTTGCTGCAATACTCACCTTGGCATTTTTCCTTTTGGACTCACTGCTCTGCGGTTCGGTGTCATTCAGGCGGCTTCATGTGAGTCCAAGCACTCATGGACACATCCTCTTGGGGCACTTCATCCCTGTGACCTTGGCTTGCATTCACACAGGTCATCACTGGGGAAGAGCAATGATGGAAAGTATAATATAATAAGGATGTTTTATTTTAAAAAAGTATAACATATAAGGGTATTTTTTTTTTGGCAAACAAGTGGGGGAGGGGGACCTTCAGTGGTTTACAGACATGGAGTTGAGCTTTAAAGCTGAGCTCCAGTCAGTAGTTAAAAACTTGTATTATGAACCCCCCTCCCAGGAAGTTTAAAGTAGAAGTCCACCCTAAAACAAAAATCCCTGCATCTACAGACATCGACGATCTAACACTAACCCTATGTAACCCCCGAGAAGAAAAAAAATCAGTATACCTTTTCTGCAGGCTATCCGACCCGATCCCATGCTGAGCTGTCAGCCGTGACTTCGCTGTGAAGGCGGGTGCAGAGGACACATCCGACAACAGAAGCCCAATAGTAACTCTATGGGTGATGTCCCTTGCCATTCATTTCACAGCCGTTATCGGCTGTGTCCTCTGTAGAGCTTCCGCTGCTGGAGATTGGGTGGGATCGGCTTCAGAAAAATTGTGTACTCATTTTTTCTTTACAGGGTGTTAGAATGTGCATGTCTGTAGATGCAGAGATTCTAGTTTTAGGGTGGACTTCCACTTTAATGCCCTGTTTAGTCCAGTGAGCTTATAAAGTAAAGCTGTCCATTAGAGTTGGGCAAACGATTAGGGCCAAGCAAAAGTTCGGGCCGAACATCGCCTGTTTGCCCATTCGGCAAATACCCAAATTTGCAGGGCGCTCGGCAGGATGTTCGCCCATCGAGCGCCCCACAATGCACTGTGCATTCTAGGGCCCTAATTGGATGAAGTAATGCACCTGAGTGCTGGTCAGGTGCAAGGCTTTGTCAATTAGGGAACAGAGCACTGTCTGAGCCCTGATTGGACAAAGTGATAATGATTTTGTCTAATCACAGGTCAGTGCCCATAGTCCCACCCTGCACTATAATATTTCGTCCCCTGCCTGCCCCCTTTTTTTATAGCTTACATTTTTGTCAGTGTCAGACTTCAATTTAAAGTGCACCAAACACCACTTATTCAAAAAAGTGCATCCAATCACACATTTTGCCGTTTCTATTAAATTTTGGGTATTACGCCCCCCCCCATCATCTCTGGGAGGCCAACAAGGAGAGACAGACGTTCCCAAGCCACTATGAGGGGGCCAGCAGCGTCTGTGTCCACGGGCAAAGGTGGACGTGGGCCGCCCTCAGGCAGGGCACGTTTGTCTCTGTTTAGTGATGTTGCCTGTGCTATCCAGCAACATCATGCAGAGGACGTGGTGGACTGGCTTACTAAACCATCCTCATCCTCTATGACCCAAGCTGAGACTAGTGTGCGGTCCACCACAGCTGCCAGAGCGACTTATTCTGCCTCCTTGTCCACAGCTACTCCTGCCATAGCCCCAGCATCATGCATGGAGTAGTTGGCTGAATTATTTGAACACCGTGTCAGTCACTTGCTTTTTGGGGATGCACAGCTATTACTTGATTCTGATGTTGGTTCTGAGGTTGAGGAAAGGAGTAACATGACCGAGAGGGGAGAACACTGATAAATAATTGTCAGTCATGTTCCCCCATGAACTTGGGCCTAAGTGTACTATAATTTGGCCTCTTCACATAAGGCTTGCTCCCTGTCGTGAAAAATTTCGTTATTTCCATCCAAAGTCTGCCAAAGAGACACCAGAATTTAACCAAAAAATCTTTAATCCAGTTCTGAGTGCACTAAATTGTGGCCTCATCATATAGACTGGCTTCCCAAATTTTTTTTTTTTCCATATGTTAGTTTTGCTGCAGCAGGTTCTATACATGTACAGATGCGCCACTTTACAGGCAGCCAGCCTAAGGGGAACTCCCAGGCACTATATTTAAATGCACCTTTAATTTTTATTGTTTCATTTAAAGCATCATTAAAATCACTGCTCCTTTAAAAACGTTTTTTTTTTAAAAACATATTTGCCTTGATACACGTCTTTCAGGGCAGTACCTGGGCCCCCCATACCATTTTTATGGCCAAAACCTTGCATATAAGCCTTCAAAATGGGAACTTTTGATTTCTCAAGTTCTGGTCCCATAGACTTTAATAGGGTTCGCAGCTGGGGTCCAAATTTTTGCAATGGTTGAGAGTGGGGGGGGGGGGGGGTGTTTGGCCCATCTCTAGTTAGCAACTGCAGCCGGTGAGCTGCAGTGCTAATAAGTGTATTCTCTCAGCGGAGGAGTCCCCCGTATCGGAATACAATAGCACAGTGGGGGGAGGATTCCCTCGTCCACCTCCATGGTGTAGATGGGGGAACCTATTCGTTTTTATTTTTTTATTAATCATCCCCCTGGCTAAAAAAAAATAACGTATGGCCAGCTTGAGAGGCATAATTGGCTTTCTCTATGCTGATTGACGCAGCCTCTCCAGCAATTGTTCTTTACATTTTTAGCTAGCGGAAAAATCACTGGAATTGCTACCTTTATTGCTAATAAGCAATTTTTCACTGCAAAAGCTCACAAACTATAGGGTCATGTTTACCTTCCTTGTGTCATTTTTTTTTTCCTGGTGTCATTATTCTTCCTTTTTCACAATGACTTCAGATTAAGAGATTTTGCTTTTTTGCCTCATTGTAATATTTTCTCTTTTTATATGTTGATCAAATCAAACTATACCCCCAAGTATAAAATCTCCTAAATTTGGCCTATCTGTAATATAATTTTACTATGTTGGGGACCTGTAAATACCTACATAAAATGATCACACCTAATTAGGCTTATTATTCCATTAGCAACACCATTTAGCAGTAGTGTGATGCAGATGATCATAGTTCCCAATAAAACTAAAATGTTTTTATAACTTTTACTGCACTATCTTTATAGAAATGTAGCTACTGACCATTTTGTTCTCCTACCCTACTATGATTATCTGGTCAGGTGAACTATCAAACATGGCGGTTCTTTTGGAACTGCTTAAAGGTGTGTACATGTCACCAAGAAATGGTGAAAAATAGGGCAGTGATAGTTTGAGAGAACCAATTTTCAAAACTGTATTGGATCTGTTGATGGGGAACCTATCAAGATAAAGATGCAGCCAAATATGGATTCTATTTATTTTAAGTATACGAGAATTTTTTATTTCGTATTATTGCCAATTGTAGATGGTAACTAAGTTTTTTGGCTGTGGACGTGGCTTTCTGAGGCAGCACTGCAGACGGATATGACTTGTTCAATTCTCAACTAGGGCAGAAAGTAATAAAAGGAACCTTTTTGACCTCCCTTCCAGTAGTTGTATTCCAGGGACCATCCTCTTGATTCCATTGTTTTTTGGTGCTGATGAGGCATTTCCCATCATGCAAAGTGTGATCTGCCCTTTCCCTGGACGGTGCTCTGGTGTTCCTAAAGGCGCCATTTTCACAAGCACACTGAATGGTAAAAAGAACAACAAATGGGCAGTACTTCATACAATCATCAGTGTGGACAACAAAGAATTGGTTGATCATCTAGTGAAAGCTTATTGAGTTTTGCAAAACAAGGTCAGGGAAGCAGATGGGTTTGTTTTTTTGAGGATTCGTTAAATAGTGGATTAAACCAGGTCAAATGACTAATTGTTTAATGATCATAATATTGTGAGAGAACTCCTAACTGAATATTTCTATTCTGAGGAAGGAGCTTTTTCTTGGCAGCTTACCAAAATATAGTTTTTCTTCTCTTTGTGTAATTCATTCAGTTTAAGCAATAAAAATGTTCCTTTTCCATAATTTTTTTTTCTGTGTTTCAAAAACCCCATTCTCCTGGGGGGAATGCTTTATTTATTTATTTATTTATTTATTTCCAAAAAGGTCAGCTTTTTGACATTGAAAGGGGCAAAATGATTTTCCAGAGTGAAAGTCCACTTTTTTTTTTTTTTTTTAACTTGCTTTTGTATGAGGTCATAACCACCCAGATCATAACCTAACTGGTTGTCATTGGTTGATAGTTTACCCCTAATTATGCAGTCTGAATAGCATAGCTCTTTGTATTTGTGTTCATGCACTGTTCTCTCTAAGATTCACTTGATCCATGTAATGTGTGCTTGGATTATCTTCTCTGTGCCTGGCTGTATTTATAGCAAAGCTGAGTTTATAAAGTGGATAGTTGAGTACTAGTAACTGGGGTCAGTGCAGGAGAAATGTGTGTCATTCAGATACTGTATCTCTGAATGTTCCATTGCAAGAGTTCCCTTTTTGTATATAAATTCTAAACTGGCTCAGCTAGAAGCCTTGTGTTCAGAAAGGGATTATACAAGAGTAGGATATGGACATCTTTTTTGTAAGCTTGGTAAAATAGCACGCTTTAGCCAAGCCTGAAAATGAGCTACGAGTCTTAAAGTGGAGTTCCACCCAGAATTTTTTTAATTCTTTATGTAATCCGTTCTTTTACACTATATTAAAACATTAAATCCATGTCATTTAACATATCGCCGCTCAATTCCTGTTATATAAAATGCTTTGCTGTTTATTTTTGCTCTGCAGAGCGCTTCCATCTCCACTGTGGGCATGTGAAGCCCACTAGCAGTCTCTTCTGGGATATGGTGATGCTGGATACCCAGCATGCACTTCCTGATCTCTCGCTGCTTTGACCCGGTGTCCTACCCATCAGAATATGCAACTGAAGTGACGCTGCGTCACGGCCATCTTGGTACACCCACACTCGTCCCTCGTCCGCAGTAAGCCTAGAGTTAGAAGTCGCAAGCGGAGATCTTTATACACCCACCAGAGTCTTGCTTTTCACAGTTATTTTTAACAGTAAACTCGTGTGTGTGTAATATATATATATATATATATATATATATATATATATATATATATATATATATATATATATATATATATATACTGAGTTTACTGTTAAAAATAACTGTAAATCGCAAGACTCCGGTGGGTGTATAAAGGTGTCCGCTTGCCGACTTCTAGCTCTAGGCTTACTGTGGACGAGTGCGGGTGTACCAAGATGGGCGCCACGCAACGTTGCATATTCTGATTGGTAGCGGCTTAACACTGGCGATGCCTGTTGTCTCCTGGGATTTATGACGCATACATCCCAGGAGACATTGCACAGCCAGAAATGACGCATGTGGCCGAGGCGGAGGAAGTAGAAATACAGCAGTCAGGCCCGGTCACACTTGTGCGATGCGAGAACCCTGCGAATCCACTGCGGGTTCCCACATCGCACTGACTCGCGTGGCAGTTCACACTGCCATATGCAAACTGCTGGGGAGTGTCAATACATTAACGACACCGCCAGTTCAGCCCGCGTATCGCACTGTTTACTGACAGTTCGGACATGAATCGGATCGCATATGTGTGAACACACATGCGATCCGATTCTGGTACGAACAGAAAAAATGGTCCTGTGCGTGTTTGGATTGAATGCAGTGCGATATCAGCCATACTATCTGTATGGCTGAAATCGCACCGCACAGACATCGTATGTAATGTGAACAGCAGTGCTCTGTGAATTACTTACGATGTCTGGCATTGCACAAGTGTGAACCGGGCCTAAGTGTTTAAAAAAATATGCCAAATTGCAATGAATGCACTCTTTACTGCTGGATGGTGAAACGTTAAAAATGTGGCTGGAACTCTGCTTTAATTTGTCATAAAAAAAAATACAAGGGAGTTTGCTATGCCTAGTGGACCTGTAAGCTAATGCAGAATATATTTTGCTGCATTTTCTCATTGGTTCTCCATTCAGAGGCATTGTGCGCTGACATTTTGCATAGGTAGGATAGATAGGTAATAGGATTAAGATTTCTAAATCAAATATGATTTTTTTTAATGACATGTGGAATGTCCACAATGTGATCCCACTGGCATAGTTAAAGTGATTGTAAAGTCTCGTTGGTTGTTTGTTTTTTTTGTTTTTTTTAACTAAAAAAAAAAAAAATGTTATACTTGCCTGCTCTGTTTTAGTGGTTTTGCACAGAGCAGCCCAGATCCTTCTCTTCTCGGGTCCCTATTCGCTCCTAGCCCCTCCCTCCTGTTGAGTGCCCCCACAGCAAGCAGCTTGCTATGGGGGCACCCAAGCCGAGCTGCTGCTCTGTGTGTCTATTCAGACACGGATCCTGACCCTGCCCCCTTTCTCTCCTCATTGGCTGGCTGACTGACTTTGACAGCAGCAGGAGCCAATGGCGTTGTGCTGCTGTCTCAGCCAATGAGGGGAGTCCCGGGCAGTCGAGACACTCCTGCAACATCGCTGGATCTACATAGGCTCTGGTAAGTATTAGGGGGGCTGCTGCACACAGAAGGCTTTTTATCTTAATGCACAGAATGCATTGAGATAAAAAACCTTCTGCCTTTACAACCCCTTTACTGGGAAAATATAGAAGGTATTTGTAAAGTACTGGGAATCTGGCTCAGTTTGAGCTATAAGGCAGTAGGTTATTTATTATTACTTTGCTCCTTTTTAGTTGGAGTAAAACAAGATTTAACCTTTATTTTAAAGTCCAACTCCAGGATATATACAAAATTAACCTTGCAGTGCCCCCCATCCCCTGAACTTCAAGGGTTAAATGCTTCTTAAGTCTAGGGGTGGGGGGGGGGGGAAGGTGTACTGCTTCTACCTTGCCCTGACAGGCTCCCACCCTCGCACTAAGATGTAAACAGTAGAGTGCAGGGACAATAACTCTACATTATGTGAGCATTGTAAGAGACCATCCACAGACCCTACAATTTATGTGCGCATGGTGGGGGACTAACCACAACCTAGTACATTATGTGAGCATGGTGGGAGGCCGCCCACAAACCCTATATTTTATGTGAGCATGGTGAGGGGCTATCCACAACCTAGAGCATTATGTAAGCTTTTTTTTTTAAGGCATATCTTATATAATGTGCTAGTATGCAATGCATACTAGCACATTATGCCTTTACCTTGCAGGGAGATACCTTTTTTCTACCCTCAGCGTTTACTACCATTTTAAAAGTCAGGAACTTACCAGCCAGTCCATGGATCCCTGCAGTGAATTCTTCTCACCTCTGTGCGTCCCCGGCGCCATCATGTTTATGAATTAGAGTCCGCTCTCCACTGCTCGTGCAGAGGATCACACAGTGCAGGGAGACTTGTCCTGCATCCTCCTGGGACATGTGACGTACCGCAGGAAGCTGTGGGGGGAAAGTGTGGACCAAGCTATGTCATTGCAGAGGATTGCTAAACAAGGAGCTGGTACCGACAACAAAAAAAAGAAAAAAACAGTACTCGCCCTTTTCCACTCAAAAAAAACTCCTTTCCCTTTTTGAGTGAAGTTGCACTTTAACTTTATGTATTCTAACTTGGACTGTGAAATAGAGTGTGAATTATATTGGATAGCCCTTAGATGCCAATACATTACAAACCATACCGTACAATACTGTTCCATGATGTTGCGTTGCAGCTACTTTTGTGCACTGGAAATGGCATGTAAGTAGATATTTTTAGGACTGAGAAGGAAATATTGTGTGCGCAGTCTGAGCCTTGTGTAAACAGCTGGGATTTCCCTTTTTTTTTTTTTTTTTTTTTAGGTTACCTGCTTTTATCCTGAATCAATTAATGTGATGTGTGTAATATTCCAGAATCAAAGACCCCACCCTAGTACAGTTAGGCTTATAAATAGAACCAAGAGGACTTGTTTGGTGTTGAGAATAATTTTTTGGGATCCTAAGCTAGATGAACATCTTTAATTTGTTGTGGCAGTATTATTACAGCAATGGAATCTGCTGATGACTTGGCTGCAGTAGATGTAATTCAGATTTCCAGCAAACAGGGAGAAGGTTGGGTGGAATATGACACTCTTCTGGTGTTGCATTTGTTCCTAGTGTATCATCTGGCAGAATTTCTCCAAAAAAATGAAGTCATATACTCTCGTTCCCCACCCATCTACTTTGTTGGCATTCATTGCTGCTCATCAATCTTTTTGCTTATACGATACACATACAAATAAAGCATCACACGTCTTTTTTTTTTTCTTTTTTTTTTTTAGGTATAGCGAAGTTGGATTTGATCTAATGTACCTCATTCATGAGTCAGGTAGAATCTGACTTTGTGCAGAGCATTCTGCTTTACATCACTGAAGTGCCTTCTTCATATATTGTCATAACAACCACTCCAAAATGGATTCTGCAAGAAAAACTTGCAGTGATATCAAACCCTTATATTTTTTTAGCGATTGAAGCTTCTCATTAAAGTATAACATAACTAAAGGCAATACTTTAGCTTTGGATAGAGTGTAGAGGGATTAGTGTAGAGGGATTACAACACCAGTCAGGTTTTTATTGCTGTCTGTGCCCCCGTTATGAAGATTAACCCTCTCTGTTTGTGCTGTTTACCATTATTATTGACTGTAAAAGAAAATCCCAAATTTTGGGTTGTCCCCAGAAAAGCAATAAAGGAGAAATCTTCCAATGGGGACACTAGTTCTGGTGACCTGGAGCTCCCCAAGGGATTCCCTTAATTTGCAGGGATTTCCCCTCACATCATGTTTTGGCTATGGGACAGGAAGTTAAAGCAAATCTCCCCATTGAGACACAGATGGTGAAAAATAAACGGACAGGGGTTATGACCCTCCCTTACTCTATCCAAAATGGGGAAAAAAAATTGCTTATAGTTCTACTTTAAATATGCAACCTCCTTAAATTTCATAATGTTGCCTCTACTGTGTTTTTCTCCTGATCAGCATTTTTTTTTTAAATCTTTCCTGTGATGTGGACCATTTACTTCTAAAATGCATGTGTACTAGCACAGTTACTGATGAGAATGTTGTCCCAAAAGCTTAGATCATGTGATACCTAAGAGGGCACTTCTCAGACAGTAGTTGTTAGAATCTTCATTTTTTTTTTGTTTTATTGGCTTTTCATCATAGAAATGGAATTACATCAGGAACACGTTACACATAATACACAAACCCATACGGTCTTCCTTTAATATAATGGGGCATGCAGTTGAGATAAGGTACGAATATGTGGGGTTATGCACATTTTTGTAATAATATCATTTTTATGGATTTGTGATTTGGTTTATCTCTAGGATATAATATGTTCAAGTCAATTACAAAGCTTTAGGACAACATTAAGGATTCATGTACACTAGCAACTCCTAAACTAAAGTTTAGGAGCTTTTGGCATTTTTTTTGCCAAAGCTCAACTCCATAAAAGCTTATGTGTCCATATACACATAGGCTTTTAGCATTGTTTAGGAACTGCTGTGGTTAGGGAAGATTCAACCCACTACATTCAGGAGATGAACGTTTTGACCACTGGCCACAAAATGTGGCAAAACTGTGTCAAAATCACATTTTGTGTTCATACATCACGTAACACAGAGCCTTTGATAATTACTTAGTGGGTTAGATAGTCACCATCAGATAATTGGACACTGGCAACCCTAATTACAAGACGAGTTCCTCCCCTGTATAACCCCTCCCACATAGAGAGTACCTTAGTTTTTTCGCCAGCGTCTAAGGTGGTTGGTCACGTTAAAGATGTGCTAAGAAGAAACCTCTGGTCTCTGCTGGGGCCTAGGAGCTATACAACCAGATCCATGCTTCTGGCCAATACGCCTAAGATGGATGATACCCGGTCCCCTTGAAGGAAGAAACAAGGTTTTGCCTGTAATGTGTCTCTTTGAGGACTGGGCTCTGGGATCCAGAGCTTTGGTGCACAAAAATTAGTTGCGTGAAAAGTTTTTCTGGCAGAGTCTTCTACAGGTCCAGGGAAGAGGATCCTGTGAGTAGGAACCCAGAACCCCGAAGGTTGGCACAACGTTACCCGCCATGATGGGTCAAGGTTGGATCTGTCTGTTATCAGCAGTTTCTTGCGGCGGGGATAAGGTAAGTGAAGACAATCCTAAGTATACACCTTATGGATTATCTTCTTTTTTTGATTAGTTTGCATATCTTACCTGGTTTCCGCCACTAGAGGGAGTAAGAGACAAACCTGGTGTATACTTACATGCCATCCAAGATGCACGCTCAGTGAAACTGGTCTGAGAAGCCGCTCACCTTCTCCGCTGCAGGCTCTGCCACATAAGATGAAAGGGGGGAATCCCACGCAGTCCGGGGGGTCCCGCGTAGTCCTCAGGTGCTCTCCTTTCTCGCCCCCGCCGTGACGATTCTACGTCCGCACGCTTTTACAGCGGTTTCGCCGGGGAAGGAGGGGGGGCGTGGTTGCGGCGCCATGCACAGCGCACCAGTGCACAGGTGCAAGGCGGCTATGTTTTAAAGCCCAGAACGCCAAAGCCCCTGTAAGCGTGGGCAGTAAGCATCTCAGTGGATTCGGATCCAGGCATTCCTAAGACACCTACTCCGGCATCAGGTTGTGCAGACTGAGCTAATGTTAATATTGTAAGACTAAGTCACAACAGTGATGGCATTTGTACTAGTACCCCTGCTTTGGCAACTTAGGACTATGTCTCCCCATAAGAGGTCTTCAGGGGCAGGTAAAAAAGGCACTAAGAAATCACTGCCTAGATCTAGGGGTTCTGGGCATGTCTGCAGAATACCACCCCCCCCCCCCCCCCCCGAAAGACTGGAGGCAGCCTCACAGTATGAGTCTGTGCCCCTGTCAGGCTTTGCAGCCTCTCCCAATGTTGTAAGGCCTGTGTATGTCACTAAAGACACTATGAAGGCTACATTGGATGGTTTAGAAGGAAGGATTACTACGTTTATCACAGCTTCCTTGAAAAGTAGCAGAAAAAGGGGTAGATCCCCTTCCTCTGCTCTGGGTTCCCTATCGGATGAGCATTCTGATAATGAGGAAGTATCCCTATCTGGGGATGGGGATCAGGAACAGTTAGATGACTCGGGGGAAGAGGAGAAGCTCTTTCCTGCCTCTCAGGCCCTCAAAGTGCAGGTGCAATATTATACAGAGGTTGTGCGTACCACATACAAATTACCCTCTGCTGAGGCTGCCATATCCTCTGTTTCCTCCTTGGAATCTCGGAAATCCCCACAGGCTGCGTATACATTCCCAATTCATTCCTTGCTGGAGAAATTGTTGTATGAGGACTGGGTTCACCCAGATAAACTATTTTCTCCTCCTAAGAGGTTTTCCATGCTTCATCCAGTAGAGGAAAAGTTCTCCAAGAAATGGGGGGGGGGGCAGCAATTGATGCGGCTATTTCCTGTGTGAATAAAAGCCTAATCTGTCTTGTGGACAATGCTCAGGGGTTCAAAGATCCAACTGATAAAAAGCTGGAAACTTTGTTTAAAGCCTCTTTCTCTGTGGCTGGCGCTGTGGTCCAACCTGCGGTAGCAGAAATTGGCATGTGCTAGTTCAGGAACAGATGAACCAGGTGCGTAACCTAATTTCCACTGAGAAGGTCGATGTTTATGCAGACCTTCCTAAGGCCTTGTGTTTTGCGGTTGATGCCATTATGGATTCTGTTCAGCAAGCATTCCACCTTACTCTCCTGCTGGTACACATGCGCAGGTCATTTTGGCTTAAGCATTGGGCAGCTGAGGCTTCATGCAAAAGATATTTGACTGGGTTCCTGTTTTATGGGGAACGCCTGTTTGGTGATGATCTGGACAAATATATCCAAAAGATTACCGGGTGCAAGACCACGTTGTTACCAGTTAAGAAGAAGAATAAACGTCCCTCATTTAGACATTCTCTTCCCCCAGCCCCTGGGGCATTGACCTCCAGGCAGTGGTGACGGCCTCCCCAGTCGAATACTAGGGGTAAGGTCCAAGGCCAAGCCCAAGGGCAAAGTAAGTGTTGGCGTCCAAGATCTGGTAAGCAGAACCCCAAAGCCTCCCTATGAAGAGGCGCCCTCTCTCGGCCGAGTAGGGGGAAGGCTGCTGCAGTTTGCAGGCACCTGGCGGGAAGAGATTCAGGACAAATGGGTAACCTCCACGGTGTCTCTGGGCTACAAGCTGGCATTCTGGAAGCTTCCCCCATCTCGTTTCCTAAGGTCAAGGGTCTCCATGGATCCAGAAAAGAGGAGGCCCTTGTTTCTAGCCTTAGAACGTCTGTTATCCCAAGGGGTAATTATAGAAGTAGCCTTAGAAGAGCAAGGCACGGGGTTCTACTCAAACCTCTTTACGGTTCCAAAACCAAACGGGGATGTCAGACCTATCTAAAAGACCTGAATCAGTTTCTAAACATTCTCTCTTTCTGCATGGAATCAATCCGCTCAATGCTTTCCACCCTTAAGGGAGGAGAATTCCTGGCATCAATAGGCATCAAAGATGCATATTTACATGTGCCAATATTTCCCGCTCACCAAAAGTTTCTAAGGTTTGCGGTGGATCAGCGCCACTTCCAATTTGTGGCCCTACCTTTCGGTTTTGCTGCCGCACCTTGAGTGTTCACAAAAATTCTAGCCCCGCCCTTGGCAAAACTAAGGGTTCAGGGCATAACCGTGACAGCCTATCTGGACGATTTGCTACTCGTAGAACAGTCTGTAGCACGATTAGGCCGCAATGTGCTCAGCACAGTGAAGTACTTGGAGTACCTAGGCTGGGTCCTCAATCCAGAAAAATCCTCCTTACAGCCCTTAAAAAGGCTGGAGTATTTGGGCATGGTCATAGACACAATCCAAAACAGAGTATTTTTACCTGGGTCAAAAGCCAAAGCCATAAAGGATTTGGTCTGGGTAGTCATAGCAAGGAAAAATCCTTCCATTCGACTATGCATGCGACTATTAGGGAAAATGGTGGCCTCATTCGAGGCTGTTCCTTAAGCCCAGTTTCACTCAAGGCCTTAACAGAGCAGCATTCTCTCAGCCTGGAACAAAAGAGTTCAAGCCTTGGATCTTCCAGTGTGCCTGTCACCATGGGTACGCCAGAGCCTCAATTGGTGGTTGCTGACCGAAAATCTACTAAAAGGAAAATCCTTTGTCCCAGTTACTTGGAAAGTCATAACCATGGATGCCAGCATAATAGGCTGGGGAGCGGTTCAGGGAAGATGGTCCAGAGCCAAAGGACTCTTGCCCATCAACATTCTGGAGATTCGGGCAATTCGTCTAGCCCTCAGGGTATGGACTTAGAGGTTGCCCTGTCCGCATACAGTCCAACAATGCTACGGCAGTGGCCTATATCAATCACCAAGGAGGCACCAGAAGTCTGGATGCCCAAAAAAAGGTGAATCACATTATTTTTCTTGGGCAGAAAGGCATGTTCCTTGCCTGTCTGTGGTCTTTATTCCAAGGGACTTCCTAAGCCGCCAGCAGCTGTATCCAGGAGAATGGTCTCTACACCCCAACATATTTCAGGCCATATGTCGGAAATGGGGTACCCCGGATGTGGACCGGTTGGCTTCCAGGTTCAACAGAAAATTGGGCACCTTAGTGTCAAGAACAAAGGATCCGCTAGCACAAGGGTCAGATGCCTTAACGATTCCATGGGATCAGTACTCTCTGATCTATGCGTTCCCTCCAGTTCCACTTCTCCCACGATTCCTTTGGAGGGTCAAAAGGGAAGGGAAGCCCGGTAATTCTGGTGGCCCCGGCTTGGTCCAGACGATCTTGGTAGGCGGAGATCGTAAAGATGGCATAAGGAAGACCTTGGGTTCTTACGCTATACCCAGATCTACTCTCACAGGGTCCAATATTCCATCCTGCCTTACGAAGTCTGAATTTGACTATGTTTGTTTGGCTAGTCCCACATTTTGAAGAGCCGTAGACTTTCGGGGCCAGTCCTATCCACTCTGGTTAATGCTAGGAAGCCAGCCTCTAGGCTCATCTACTACAGAATCTGGAAGGCATGTTTCCTGGTGTGAATCCAGGGGGTGGCATCCTAGAAAGTATGCCATTAGCAGGATTCTTGCTTTTCTACAATTAGGCGTAGAAATTAAGCTGGCCTTGAGCACTATCAAGGGCTAGATCTCAGCCTTGTTGGTATTCTCTCTGCCGCTCATTCCCTGATCCAGGCCTTTGTTCAGGGGGCACTTTGCTTGAATCCGCCAGTTAAGCCTCCCGTGTGCCCATGGGATTTAAATTTGGTTTTGTCTGTTTTACAGAAACAACCTTTTGAACCGTTGCACCATGCTTCTTTAGTTATTTTGACAAAGAAACAGTTTTTTCTGGTAGCGATATCCTCAGCTAGGAGGATATATTAGCAGCTCTTTCTTGTAAAGAGCTATATTTGATTACCGTATTTATCGGCGTATAACACGCGCCGGCGTATAACACGCACCCCAAGTTTAGGAGAGAATTTTAAGGAAAAAAACTTTTAGGAGGGAAGTTTAAGGAAAAGAAACTTACATTAAAATGCCCATCAATGCAGCCTCATCAGTGTTCATCTGCAGCCTTGTTAGTGTCATTGCAGCCTTTTCAGTGTCAGTGCAGCCTTGTCAGTGCAGCTTTGCCCCAGTGCAGCCTTGTCAATGCAGCCTTGTCCCCAGTGCAGCCTTGTCAGTGCAGCCTTGTCAGTGCAGCCTTGTCCCCAGTGCAGCCTTGTCAATGCAGCCTTGTCCCCAGTGCAGCCTTGTCCCCAGTGCAGCCTAGTGTCCATGCCTCCTGCCGCCGCCGCCATACACATAGTAGTAGTTTTAAATATGGCGCCGCGGAGTTCGGAGAGACTCGGCGCCGGCGGAAGTGAACGAACGCCGCCGAGATACACATAGCCGAGGGTTCTCGGCTCTTTCCGGCGCCGCTCACAGTCCCGCCCTATGATGGACATAACAAAGGTCCAATGGCGGGACTGGGCGTGACAGTGAGCGGCGCCGGAAAGAGCCGAATACACCCGACTATGTGTATCTCGGCTCTGTGATTTCGGCGGCGCTCGTTCAGCACCGCCGAGTCCTTCCGAAGTCCGCGGCGCCATATTTGAAACTACTCGCTATGTAAATGTCGGCGGCGATCGCCGACATTCACATAGCGATAGCGGGGATCGGCGTATAACACGCACCCACGACTTTCCCCTGATTTTAAGGGGGAAAAAGTGCGTGTTATACGCGGATAAATACGGTATTCACAAAGACAGGGTGGTGTTGCGTCCTCACCCGACTTTTTTGCCTAAAGTGGTTTCAGGATTCCATCTAAATCAAGATTTGGCCCTACCATCCTTTTTTCCAGATCCACATTCCGTGGAGGAGTTGTTACACTCTCTAAGATGTTGTAAGGGCAATCAAAATCTATCTGCAGGCAACTGCTCAGATATGAAAGACTGATTGTCTGTTTATTTTGCCAGAAGGGCCAGGCAGCATCAAAATCCACTATCTCTAGATGGATTCAACAGGTTATTGTTCAGGCTTATGGTGTAAAGAAGAAAATTCCTCCATTTCAGGTTAAAGCGCACTCTACTAGGGCAGTTAGTGCTTCATCGGCAGTGCATCACCAGGCCTCCATGGCTCAGATCTGCAAGGCTACAACTTGGTCTTCGGTCCATACATTCTACTAGATTCTACCAAGTGGATGTGAGGGCATGAGGATGCCGCCTTCGGGCGCAGTGTGCTGCAGGCAGCGGTATAAGTCCTCTTGGCCGTTGGCGGTCTGTGTTTTCTGATCTGCACCTCCCTCCCCTCAAATTTGGGCATTGCTCTGGGACATCCCACTAATTAATTATCAAAGGCTCTGTGTCCCGTGATGTATGAACAAGAAAATAGGATTTTTTAAAACAGCTTACTTGTAAAAATCGTTTTCTTGGAAATACATCACAGGACACAGAGCTCCCGCCCCTCTTCGGGATTATACGTGGGGATACTTATTGCTTTGCTACAAAACGGAGGTACTCTCCGTGTGGGAGGGGTTATATAGGGGAGGAACTCATCTTGTAATTAGGGTTGCCAGTGTCCAATCACCTGATGGTGACTATCTAACCCACTAAGTAATTATCAAAGGCTCTGTGTCCTGTGATGTATTCCCAAGAAAAGGGTTTTAAAGGTAAGCTGTTTTAAAAAATCTTGTCTTTGTGTTTTGGACACGGTACATCACAGCCAAGTGTACATGAAGCCAAAGTTAGCCATACAAGCATCCAATTTCAGCCAAGTGGTGTTGAATGGGATGAAATTCGCTCCATGGGTGGCCCATTTGGCAACACCACATTGATTAAAAAAACAAATCTTCAACTGACTTTTATTAAGATTTGGATGGAAAATTACCGTGTGAACAATGCCTGCATCCAATCAATAGCTGCAGTGGGAGGTTCATCTATCCATGCTGTTAGCTCATAGGCTTAATGAAAGAACTCTGTATGTGTATGGCCAGTTTTATAAGCAGATCTCAGTGAGGGTCAGCAGTAGAATCCCTAGGGAGCATCAAACAACCCCTCAAAAGTAAAAGCATTTGGGGTGAAATAATCTTTGTCTTCATTGCAAATATCTTTAAGTATTTACAATCTTAGTTTCAGGTAAAAAAGCATACTCCACATGCTTTCTTGTAAACGCACCTTTTTTTTCTTCACTGTTCTTGTGATTTATGATATTTACAATGGTTGATTTTAAATTCAAAGGCTTCATTCATTTATATTTAATCTTATCTGGCATATCCTGCATTTGGAAAGTGTTTCTTTGGCATCCGTTTGTTTAAACAAGATGTATCGTGTGATTCTGTAACACACCTTACAAGATAATCATATTTGCAGACGTTGATACATCATTTGGACTGTGTAAGTGCAATGTATAACTGAAAGCCAAAACTCATTCTTAGGGATGTCCCTAGAGTCTGTGGATGGTACAGCTGTTATCACCATCCAAATGAGGGAACATTGACCCTGTAGTGTCTGTATTCCCCACTCTCTGGATACTAAATTAATTTTGGATGTATGTTCTATTACATGACCCAAGCAATACCGAGTACTAGTTTGTGTGATAAACAGATGTTTCTGTCCATAAATGGATCATAAATTTCCAGTGAGCACATATGTTGGGTTGTTCTGGCAATGATGTAATCAAGCTTAACAATTTTTACAATTTTAAATGCTTGTGTTTCTCCATTTTTGTTATTTTAAAAACAGAGATCTGCGGATCAACCACTAGTGTGAACTAATTTGCTCTTATTTAGTGTCCCTGCATAAGAACCGTTACTTAAAGTGGTATTAAACCCAAAACCAACCCTGTAATATATTGCAGTTTACCAATCCTTAAAGGAAATGAAAAGGTGATGTACCGTATATACTCGAGTATAAGTCAAATTTTTCAGCACATTTTTTTGTGCTGAAAGTTCCCCCCTCGACTTATACTCGAGTCGGGCACTTTTCTGCAACAAAAAATTTCATTTTCCGAACCTAATTTGGGGCCCCGTATCTCAGGGCCACTTGGTGCTAGGAACCCCAAATTTGGTGTGCAAACCCAATGGAACTGGTACCACAACATATCCAAAGCTGAGGTTCTTAGCACTAAGTGGCCCTGAGATACAGGGCCCCAAAATCGGTTCGGAAAATGTCATTCTCTGCTGCAGAAAAGTGCTTGACATTTTCTGAACCGATTTTTGGGGCCCTGTATCTCGGGGACACTTGGTGCTAGAAACCCCAGCTTTGGATATTTTATGGTGCTAGTTCCACTGGGTTTGCACACCAAATTTGGGGTTCCTAACACTAAGTGGCCCCAAGATACCGGGCCCCAAATTCGGTCAACTGTGTCCATCTGCAGCAATGTCATTTCGGGACCCTTTTGGGTTCAGAGATCCCAAATTTTGGCTGCAGCTAGGGGGCATCCAGGAACCCTTAACTACAGAGTTTGAAGTTCAGGGGACCTATGGCTGCAAATGGGCACAGTGAGGCTGCAAATGGGCATTCTTGACCCTCTTTTCCACTTACAGTAGCTGTGCATTTCTCACCCTTGTCTTATACTCGGGTCAATAAGTTTTTCCCATTTTTTTTGTGGTAAAGTAGGGCCTCGACTTATACTCGGAACGACTTATAGTCGAGGTATATACGGTAATTTTTTTACTTAAAAAAAAAAAAAAAAATACATACTTGCCTCAATGCATTGGTGTGATGCTGTAGCGGTCCTACCTTGGCTCTAAGACAGAGAACTGAGTGACCACATGACAACTGATTGCTCAGTTCTCTGTCTTCTCACTAGAGCACTGGGCTATAGAGGAAGAGGATGCAGCTGGCTTCTGCTCTCGGACATGCACTGAAAGCCAGAGCCTGCTGTCAATCAGGAACTTCTCTTTTAAATGTGCCGCTGAGAGGCTGAGCCAGCTGCCGGTCAGGCATCTTGACGGATCCCTGCAGAGCCTGGACTGCCTCTGTAACCTCAATTGACAGAGGGCTCTAGCCCGCTGTTGGCTAAGTCACAGGAGTGCAAAACCTAAGTGCACTTCTATGGGAAGTGTGGCCAAGAGAGTTTTAGCTATACTTCTCCTTTTAAGGTTTGTTTATGAATTTAACAGCCAATATTTTTGGATGTAATGATTGTGACTGCTTTAACAGTTGGAACTGTGTTTAAAATTGTTCAGCAGGCAAAAGTTTTATAAAGTGTTATCTATGGACAAATTTGGGTACCAAAGTTGGTTGCTGTTTCACAGGCATGCACAGTTTTAAAGTAGAGCTACAGGCAAAACTTTTTTTTTTTCATTTTGGAAAAGAGTGGGGGGCATAGCCCCTGCAAGGTTTATTTTTTTTTTTCTTTCTTTGTCCCATTGGAGGGATTTACCTTCACCTCTTGTTCCATAGCCAAAACAGGAAATAAGAGAAAATCCCTGCTAATTAAGGGGATCTCTTGGGGACCCCCAGGTCATCAGAACTAGTGCACCCATTGGAAGATTTCCCCTCTATTACTGTTCTGGGGACAACCCACATTTTGGGATTTTCTTTTCCTATCACTTTCAATGATAATGGTAAACAGGACAAATGGAGAGGGTGAATCTCAGGGACACAAACAGCAATAAAAACTTTCAGGTGTTCTAGTCGCTCTACACTCTGTAAAGTCATTTTATTTATAAAAAACAAAACAAAAAAAATCTTATACTTGCCTTCTGCAGTTGGTTTTGCACAGAGCAGCCTGGATCCTTTTCTTCTCGGGTCCCTCTTTGGAACTCCTGACCCCTCCCTCCTGTCGAATGCCCCCACAGCAAGCAGCTTGCTATCAGGGCACCCGAGCCGAGCTGCAGCTCCGCGTGTCCATTCAGACACAAAGCTGCTGTTTGGCCTCACCCTCTCTCCTGATTGGCAGCCTTGGGAGCCAATGGCACCACTGCTGTCTCAACCAATCAGGAGGGAGAGTCCCAGACAGCTGAGGGATTCGTGGACATCACTGGATAGAGATGGGGCTCAGGTAAGGGCTTCCCCGCTGGGTGCCGCACATGTATCATCCCAGCGCGCTCTTGTCAGTCTCCCCTCCCCCCTGCTGTTCTCACGAGTGTCATGAGATGCAACCTCCCCAGTGCCTGGTAGCGCCATCTCACGCTGTGTGTCAGAGATCTAAATCGCCGTGCAGCCACTGTAACGATGTCCCGCCTCCTAGACCGCGTCTTGTGATAGACGGCACACTGATCCAAAGCTAGGAATCCTTGTGCCGTGTGTCATAGGAGGCGGGACATCATTACAGCGGCTGCACGGTGATTCAGATCCAGCTCTGACGCACAGCGTGACATCGCATTACCAGGCACTGGCAGGCTGTATCTGATGGGCACTGGCAGGCGGCATTTCAAGGGGAATGGTAGAATGTACATGATGGGCACTGGCGGGCTGCGTGTCATGGGCACAGGCAGGCTGCTGCATATGATGGGCACAGGCAGGCTTCTGCCTCTGATGGACCCAGGCACTGGTGAGGCTGCATGAAGGGTACAGGCAGGCTGCTGCATCTGACTGGTAGGCTGCATCTGACAGGCACTAGTTAGGCTGCATTGATCTCTTGTATTATGTTTGCAGTCTCTGACCTTCTCCTGTATCATGTCTGCTAGAGGTGAAGTGAATGGAAATTTTGCTAATACTAGAAGAGCCGGTTCACACAGGGGCAACACGGCTCTGGCTACGACTTTGCGAGGCGACCTGAGCGAGCACCACAGCACGACTTACAAGGCGAATTCAAGTCGCCTCCAGGACAGGCGACTTTCCAGTGGCCAATCAAACAACAATCAGCTCTGTGGGAGGGAGGGGGGAGAGAGGGGTTTGCCTGAGAAAACAATTTTCTCTTCCTGTATTGTTGCTTCAGTTAAGACACAATCCGACTTTGGAGGCGACTTACATTGAAATCAATGGGTACAAGTCTCCATTGAAGTAGTACAAGAACCTTTTCTGAAGTCGGAGCGACTTCAGTAGTGTACATTAAGACGGGTCTCATTGACCAACATGGAATTTGACATGTTGCGCGACTTGGGGCGACTTCACGTCGGATCCAAAGTCGCCCCTGTGTGAATGGGCTCTTAGCAGTGTGTTTAAGTAGGAGATTGCAGACATGGCACGAGATGGTTAGAGACGGAGGAGATGACACAAGAGATGGTTAGAGAGAGTGTTTTGTTTTTACTGAAAATATGCATTTGATAACCATGTAGGCTAATATCACGTGACCTTAAAAAAAAAAAAAAAATTGCAACTATTGCTCTATTTTATTCTTGAGGGTCTCTGCTTTCAGAAAATATCTTTGGGGAATGAACTCATTTTTTCAGGCCTAAAATATGCATTCTAATGTGTCCAAAACCTAAAAAAATGGCTCTGGTAGAAAAAAGGTTAACTACTTCATCCCTGGAAGGTTTTACCCTCTTTCTGACCAGAGCACTTTTTACAATTTGGCACTGCGTCACTTTAAACTGGTAATTGCACGATCATGCAATACTGTACCCAAACAAAATTTGTGTCCTTTTTTTCCACAACTAGAGCTTTCTTTTGGTGCTATTTGATCACCCCTGCGTTTTTTCTTTTTTGCGCTATACACAAAAAAAGCGACAATTTTGAAAAAAAAATAATTTTTTTTTTTTACTTTTTGCTATAATATCCCCAAAAATGTTTTTAAAAAAACAAATTTCTTAATCAGTTTAGGCCAATATATATTCTACATATTTTTGGTAAAAAAATGGCAATAAGCATATATTGATTGGTTTGCACAAAAGTTATAGAGTCTACAAACTGTGGGAACGTTTTTTTATGGCATTTTTATAATTTTTTTTATACAGCGATCAGTGCTATAAAAATGCACCGATTACTGTGTAAATGACACTGGTGGGGAAGGGGTACACTAGGGGGCGATCAAGGAGTTAAATGTGTGTTCCCTCAGTGTGTTCTAAGTGTATGGGGATAGGACTGAGTAGGAGAGGAGACATATTGCTGTTCCTACATAGTAGGAACAAACGACATGTCTCCTCCCCTCTGACAGCACAGGGATTTGTGTGTTTACACACACACATAAATCCCCACGCTGTCGCTCGTGCACACGATTGCTGCCAGCCACGCACATCAGGTCCCCCGCTGTGCAGCGTGTGTGCCCTTTGGCGGCGCTTAAAGGAACCCCATACCTGTACAGGGTTTCGCGCAGGGGAGCCATTCTGCTCCTGTATATTGACGTGAGCTGGTTGGGAACCGGTTAAGGAGGCAGGTTGCAGGGTAAGACACACAGCCTGGCTCGGCCCCACTCTCTGCTCATAGGTTTTAGCTGACAGTAGCAGGAGCCAATGGCTCCCTCTGCACTCAGCCAAGCCTATCAGAGCCGGGGGAGGGGAGAAGAGCTGCTGCAGAGTGCACAGTGCTGGACCAAGATGGGGTTCAGGTGAGTATGGGGGGTGGGGGGCTGTGGGGAAACTTGCACTTAAAAGGTTTTTTTAAAAACCCTTTTTCCTTTACAACCAGTTTAAATCTGCTAGTACATCTAACATGCCCCTTCCTCCCCAGGCCTGACAATGCTGCTTTCTAAATGTACTCCTTCATCCAGAGTGGAGCCACTCTAATACAGGAGGTGTGTTACTGGCTTGATCAACAGGTGAAAACAAAAGGGAAAAAAGCCTAAAAAAAAAACTGAATGCGGCCACCACATCAAATGATTGGCAAGCTGCAATATATTACATTTTTGGTTTTGGGTTTTTATATGGTATTAAGGCATTATCTGACTTGCTGGCTTTTATGTTTAGCTCAGCTAGTTCTACACATTTATGTCTCTAGGGAAGCACAGGCTGATTTGTAAAGGAACAAGAAGGATCAATACATTTTTTTCAAACCTGTCCTATATCCTGTATCTCTCTGCAGAAAGGTCAGCTGTCTACATTTACCATAGATATGACATTGTTACCAGGCTGAGAATCTCTTGTGTTTGTTACAATGTGACAACCTTGTGTTTGTACTGACTTTTATTGTTATCTTTGTGTAGTCACAGCACATTCCATAGTGTTAGGTTTGGTATAACGGAAGAGTTCTACCAACCCTCCTTCAAAAAGCCTGCCTTAAAGTGTTACTAAACCCACAACAGTAAAATCAGTCTGTATATGCAGTAAAACATGCTTGCTATACTCACTGTTGAACCTAAGGGGTTAATCCTCTGCAATGTGTAAAAGGCTGTTTGATCCTGTAGTCTCTGATCCGCCACTTCTTTTACTGTCCTCAATCCATCTGCTGATAGTACAGAGCCTTGGAGGCACCCTGCACATGCTCAGTTTGGTGTGTATTGCTAGAGTGTTCATTTCTTCTTTTTTTTTTTTTTTGGGGAGGGTGCATGTGGTTAGCACAGGGCCAATCGGCACTGTCCTGACAGAGGGTGCAGCCTCATAGGACAATCAGAGCAGCACAATACAAGCTTTAACCAGACACTGATAGAAGTCACAAGACTGCTATATACTGCTGATGAGAAAAGGTATTTAGCATTTTATATTTACTAAAACTATTTAATTTCCATGTTCTGTGGGAGACCAGATAAAGTGAATGCAGGGTCCTGGGTTTAGTAACACATTAATGTTGTCATTATTGGTTGTAGAAGATGCCTGAGACTGTTTTGCAATGCTGTGATATTTGATACCTGTTGAAATAATACCTAATCATTTTCCATTTACTATGAGAAGTGACATCTGCTTTTGTAGTTTTCTTTGTGCCATCATAGCCCATTAACAAATGTGTGTTGTCCAGTGTACTACATAAATGTTTCCCTGGAGACACATCTAATGGAATGTTCTTTTTATTTCACTAGCACCCCCCCCCCCCCCTTTTCTCTTGTAGCCCCACAGACTTTCATTGAAGAATATATCCAAGAGTTGATTTGGGAAGGTTTTGTAAAGAAAAGATTTCAATACAGGGGCAGACAGCAAGCGTTTCAACAGATTAATATCCGGTTTGAGCAGAGCCAAGTGCTATTTCAAAATGCAGCCAGTGTTTGCTGGTATCTCTTTAGCGGCACCACTCTCGGATTGCAAATCTTTTTTTGGCTTTGTGTCTCGGGCCCAACATTTTACCTCCTAGTGCCTAGGTGTCTGACTTTTCAGACTGGCTGGCATGTTCTTCTGTGTCAATCTAAATTAATAGCATTTTTCAATAAAATAATTTTTATTTAATAGAGCTTGTCTTTTTGTTCTCTTATCCTCATAATTTGCAATTTGAGGGTGCTCATTTGAAAGCTAAAGTTTAATCTGCTTATATTTTGCCTTCCCTGTTTTCTCCTTTCTTTCCTCAACATTCTAATGACATTTAATGAAACCTCCCTATTTTCATTACATAACTTATTTTAGGCTCAGTGTTGTCATCACATGATCTCTGTACTTCTCAATTTGATGCAGCCAGACATGGCTGGTGTGAGAAGTCTGTAGGGTGCTTTACACAGGAATTACCGTACCTGATGAACTGCTGAGAAAGCTAGAAAAAAACTATAGTAGCTGTCTTCGCTGCCCTTCCTCTCCACCTTTTTATCCAGTGAAACCGTTACAAGGTGTTCTATAAATGGTGGTTGTGCCAAGCAGGTGGCCTCCTGTGGGCAGTGTGGCAGTCGTTCGCCTAGAACCTGAGCAGGACCCAGAAGATCACAGCTGTCGCTGTATTAGCACTGGCCTACCACAGTGATTTCCAGCTTCCCCAGCAGTTCATCAGGTACGAATAAGCCTCAGTTCACATATATGACCTGAACCAAACTGGCTTTCTATGGAGTTGGTTCACATATGTGCTGGCTGGCTGCAGTGCATTTTTAAAGAGTCCTGTACAATTTTCAGTCCGGTTCAGGTGAGGTTTCATGTGATATTATAGTTTGTTTTTTTTTCCTATTTTTTCTATTTTATAAAATTAACTAACATACTATACTTACCTGCTCTGTGTAATGGTTTTGGACAGAGCAGCCCTGATCCTACCCTTCTCAGGTCCCCTGCCAGTGCTCCTAGCTCCCCCCATGACCAGTGCCCCCAATAGCAAGCTGCTTGCTATGGGCGCACTGGTGTGTGCTCAATCCCGAGCCCCACTCTATTCCTTCATATGACTCTCAGAGCTATGCCTTGGCCCTGCTCTCTCCCCATTGGCTCATTGGCTGTGATCGACAGTAGTGGGAGCCAATTGCCCCTGCTGCTGTCTCAGTCAGTGAGGAGAGAGAGACCAGTGACAGCCAAGGCTAAACATATGCAATACAGATCATTCCTGCAGTTTAGCTTTAATTGTTGTATGAAAAGAATAAAGGAGAAGTAGAGCCAAATCTTTTAGCCCCATTTCTCTTATGGATCACAGGAGTGCAGCTCATTCTACCCTCTTGTAACCCATTTTTAGCTGACACCAGGCTAAAGCCTGCTATTGGCTTATGTCACTGAACAGATCGAGACTCTAAATCGATTCCGACTTTAAAGTTGGGATTCACCCAGAATTATGAGCGGCCCCTGGCTCAGCCTCTCAGCGACCGCTGAGAGGCTGAGCCAGCCACTACCGCCCCCTACACAGCTTGGAGCTCCAGTGAGAGCTGCAGGGGCAGAGCAGAGAGCCGGTGACTCTCCAATAGAACATATGATTGGTAGTTTCAGAAACAAGTGGTTTTTGGATGTTCATTAATGTAGAAGTCACTTCTGATGATTAATTTTCTTCTGTGTGTAGGTTCCAGCCTCAGTTCCTCAGGTCTGTAAATAGGCTTAAGGTCCCATTCACACAGAATGCAAAAATGCAGCTTTAGGCGCATCAAATGCCTGGGTGTTCATTCCTTCCATTGGCCAGAATTATTCATTTTTTTCTGGCCATTGGAATCAGTGAGCGCTCAAGCGTTAAATTCACCTAGTGCTTAAGCATGTTGGGTTTTTTTTGTGGCAAAGCGCTCCTCTCCTGAACACTTGGTTTTTTTTTTTCTGCCTTCAAACACCAGTAAACGCCTGTATGTGCTCAGACACATAGGCTAACACAGAGGGGCATTTGGAGGCAGAAAAAAAAGTCAAACCCCACAAACCCCACTAAAAGTGGCTTATTTGACACCCAGTGTACAATATTTTATCTTCATCTGACTTAAAGTGGTTGTAAGCCCTCGTGTTTTTTCACCTTAATGCATCCCATGCATTAAGGTGAAAAAACTTCTGTCACTGACCGGCCCCCCAGCCCCCCGTTTTACTCACCTGAGCCCCGTAATTCCCACACCAGAGACGCCCTCTTCCCCTCTGCCTGTTGTCTCGGCTCTTGATTGGATAGATTGATAGCAGCCCAGCCATTGGCTCCCGCTGCTGTCAATGAAATCCAATGATGCGGGTGCCGGGGGTGGGCCCAAGTCCGGCACTCTGCGTTTGGACACAAATGCTGGACTCGGGAGCGCGCCCGCAAGGTAACCCCCCGGGAGAGTGCTTCTCCTAGGGGGTTATACGATGCGGGGAGGAGCTACTAGCGCCGCCGGGGTATCCCAGAAGTCGAGGATCGGGGCCACTCTGTGCAAAACTAACTGCACAGTGGAGGTAAGTATGATATGTTATTTAAAAAAAAAAAAAAACTTTACAATCACTTTAACTGAAAAGAACATATTTGCTAAATATTTTTAGCCCTAATCACAATAAGGAAACTACATGCAAAATTACTATGTATCCCCTTAAAGATTAGAGTGGTGTTTAATTATACTGATTAGTTTGTTAAGGTGTTTAAAGTACTTAGAAGAGTCTGCCAGTGTGACACCTTTTAGCCAGTATGAGTAATGATCTATTTTTTGTGTTCTATTGTTTCTTCTGATAAGCCAACCAGAGTTATCTGCAGTTTGCTTGGCTTGCTATGGCTAAACAGACTGTCACCCAGTACTACTTTGTGCTTGGGTACCCAACTGTAGAAAGATACTTGAAAACCAACACAACCCTCTATTGTCTATGGCCAATTTTACAGTGAGTAGCGCAGGATCTGTCTTGACATATTAAGTAAGAATTCTTTTTAACTGATTACTGCAGACCCCATAATGCCGCACAGTAGCAGTTATACATCTACTTGAATCAGTGGGAGGTCTGGCCTCCTGACCTAAAAACTTGTTTGGGGTCAATGGCAGCTACTAAAGTAGTAAAAGGAAGGGGGTTGTTTGGGACTTTATATGAGGCACATGGTAGGACAGGACATGCACCTCCATCCCGAATTTAATTGAGAAAAGGAAGAGGTTGGGACTTTGAATTGGAAGTGTAACGCACAGATGGTAAATTGATGCACAATGGCACATGGGTTTATTCATGGAGGTACACATAAAAGAACATTAGTACATTGCAGATATGAAGAGCTGATATGCATAAAAATAACAATAGGTAAATTCATGATTGCACATGTTTCATAAAATTCATATATATGATCTGGATATAAGCGAACGATTGTATAAAAAAACTGCATATAAAAATCTTGGCGCGTTTCGTGGATGAAGCTTCACTTCCTCAGGAGCAAACGCAGGATGCGTGTCTACAAAAAATATATACAGTTGTGCTCATAAGTTTTACATACCCTGGCAGAATTTGATTTATTGGCCATTTTTCAGAGAATATGAATGATAACACAAAAACTTTTCTTTTACTCATGGTTAGTGTTTTGCTGAAGCCATCAATCAACAATGTTTACTTTTTTTAAAATCCTAATCACAACAGAAACTACCCAAATGACCCTGATCAAAAGTTTACATACCCCGGTCCTTTATACCGTGTATTGCCCCCTTTAACATCAATGACAACTTGAAGTCTTTTGTGGTATTTGTGGATGAAGCTCTTTATATTCTCAGATAGTAAAGCTGCCCATTGCTCTTGGCAAAAAGCCTCCAGTTCTTGTAAATTCTTGGGCTGTCTTGCATGAAATGCACTTTTGAACAGCATGTTTGAGATCTCCCCAGAGTGGCTCAATAATATTGAGGTCAGGAGACTGAGATGGCCACTCCAGAACCTTCACTATATTCTGCTGTAGCCAATGACAGGTCGACTTGGCCTTGTGTTTTGGATCATTGTCATTTTGGAATGTCCAAGTACGTCCAATGCCCAGCTTCCTGGTTGATGAATGCAAATGTTCTTTAAGTATTTTTTTTTAATAACATACTACATTCATCTTGCCATACATTTTTACCAAATTTCCTGTGTCTTTGTAGCTCACACATCCCCAAAACATCAACGATCCACCTCCGTGTTTCACAGTAGGAATGGTGTACCTTTCATCATAGGCCTTGTTGACTCCTCTCCAAATGTAGTGTTTATGGTTGTGGCCAAAAACCTCAATTTTGGTCTCATCACTCCAAATGACTTTATGCCAAAAGATTTGAGGCTCGCCCCTCT
This sequence comes from Lithobates septentrionalis, assembly GCA_037952835.1. Taxonomy (NCBI): domain Eukaryota; kingdom Metazoa; phylum Chordata; class Amphibia; order Anura; family Ranidae; genus Lithobates; species Lithobates septentrionalis. The sequence continues at coordinate 8,018,168 of JBBDGP010000295.1, forward strand.
GCTGTTTGGCGTATTGTAAGCAGGATACTTTGTGGCATTTGCATAGTAATAGCTTTCTTCTGGTAACTCGACCATGCAGCCCATCTTTGTTCAAGTGCCTCCTTATTGTGCATCTTGGAACAGCCACACCACATGTTTTCAGAGAGTTCTGTATTTCACTTGAAGTTATTTGTGGGTTTTTCTTTGCATCCCAAACAATTTTCCTGGCAGTTGTGGCTGAAATTTTAGTTGTTCTACCTGATGGTGGTTTAGTTTCAACAGAACCCCTCATTTTCCACTTCTTGATTAGAGTTTGAACACTGTTGATTGGCATTCTCAATTTCTTGGATGTCTTTTTATATCCCTTTCCTGTTTTATACAGTTCAACTACCTTTTCCCGCAGATCCTTTGACAATTCTTTTGCTTTCCCCATGACTCAGAATCCAGAAACGTCAGTGCAGCACTGGATGAAAGATGCAAGGGTCTGTCAGGAGACCAGAAACTCGACCTTTTATACAAACATTAATTACAAGCAAACAGATCACAGATGAGAATGATTCTTTAATAGCCATTCAAACCCCCTTGTGTCAACTTGCGTGCATGTCGGCAGGCCAAAATCACCAGGGTATGTAAACTTTTGATCAGGGTCATTTGGGTAGTTTCTGTATTGTGATTATGATTTAAAAAGAGTAAACACAGTTGATTGATAATAAATGGCTTCAGCCAAACACTAACCATGAGTGAAAAATGTTTTTGTTATCATTCATAGTCTCTGAAAAATGGCCAAGAAATCATAAATTCTGCCAGGGTATGTAAACTTATGAGCACAACTGTATATAAGAATACCGAATGTAATATGATGGAAGTAGAAGGGGAAGGTATAGAGACACCCCTAAGTTACACACGTCTCATTCAAAGTCCCAACCTCTTCCTTTTCTCTGCTACTAAAGTATTATTTTCAGGAATGGCAGGCCACATAATTTAGCACATTTCCTGTAATGTATAATACAGGAGACTCCAGATTAATGGTGATTTCTTCTCTCTTTTGCAGGTTCGTTAATTGGGCAGACTAAACGTCTTAAAGGTAAGAAAAGATGGGTAATAGCTAGTTACTTTGGTATCGTTTTTATTGTTTTTTTTGGTTTCATGATGACATGGTAGTTGTCTAATTTAAAGTGATATTAAAGCTTTGCATTTTTTTTAGATTTAAAATGATAAACATGTTATACTTAACTACTCTGCGCAGTGGTTCAGATCAGCCCTGATCCTCTTCTTCTTGGGTCCCCCGCCAGCGCTTCTGGCCCCTGCCGAGTGTCCCCTGAGCAAGCGGCTCAATTCACACACACAGCTGCGGCTCAGCCCCGCCCCACTGTCACCTCATTGGCCCACTGGCATGATTGACATCAGTGGGAGTCAATTGCTTCCGCTGCTGTCTCAGCTAATGAAGGGGGAGAGTCCCTGGAGAGCCGAGGTTCTCGTGCAAAGCGCTGGAGTAAGATCAGTCTCAGGTAAGCATTAGGGTGCTGCACAGACAAGGTTTTTTAACCTTAATGCATGAAGGTAAAAGTCCTTGAGCCTTTAGAGCTACTTTAAATGAAGGTAAATTGCTTATTTTTCCAACAAATCTCAAGCTATATGTTTTGCACCTAAATCCTGTTGGCATTAGGTTAGAGTGTATCACTAAGCAAAACGTTTTTTTGGATACAGTGGGGGAAGGTTGTAGACCCTCATATTTTTATTGCTATATGTCACCATTGGAGAGATGTGGCCCTCTAATTGCATTGGAGACCATTGTTGCTGAGAAAGGAGGTGAGGAATCCAAAATTTTGGAGCTGTCTCCAGATCAAGAGCTAAGAGTAAAGCTTCCAATGGCACCACCTATTCTGGGGACTTATATCTAAAAGGAAAATTCCCTGTACTTTTCTCTCACTTCCCCAGTTTCCCCAACGGTACACAGACAACAAAAAATATAAACTGGGATGAGTTTTACATAGTTACATAGTTGCATAGTTGCATAGTAGGTGAGGTTGAAAAAAGACACACGTCCATCAAGTCCAACCTATGTGTGTGATTATGTGTCAGTATTACACTACATATCCCTGTATGTTGCGGTCATTCAGGTGATTATCTAATAGTTTCTTGAAGCTATCAATGCTCCCCGCTGAGACCTCCGCCTGTGGAAGGGAATTCCACATCCTTGCCGCTCTTACAGTAAAGAACCCTCTACGTAGTTTAAGGTTAAACCTCTTTTCTTCTAATTGTAATGAGTGGCCCCGAGTCTTATTAAACTCTCTTCTGCGAAAAAGTTTTATCCCTATTGTGGGGTCACCAGTACAGTATTTGTAAATTGAAATCATATCCCCTCTCAAGCGTCTCTTCTCCAGAGAGAATAAGTTCAGCGCTCGCAACCTTTCCTCATAACTAAGATCCTCCAGACCCTTTATTAGCTTTGTTGCCCTTCTTTGTACTCGCTCCATTTCCAGTACATCCTTCCTGAGGACTGGTGCCCAGAACTGGACAGCATACTCAAGGTGCGGCCGGACCAGAGTCTTGTAGAGCGGGAGAATTATCGTTTTATCTCTGGAGTTGATCCCCCTTTTAATGCATGCCAATATTCTGTTTGCTTTATTAGCAGCAGCTTGGCATTGCATGCCATTGCTGAGCCTATCATCTACTAGGACCCCCAGGTCCTTTTCCATCCTAGATTCCCCCAGAGGTTCTCCCCCCAGTGTATAGATTGCATTCATATTTTTGCCACCCAAATGCATTATTTTACATTTTTCTACATTGAACCTCATTTGCCATGTAGTTGCCCACCCCATTAATTTGTTCAGGTCTTTTTGCAAGGTTTCCACATCCTGTGGAGAAGTTATTGCCCTGCTTAGCTTAGTATCGTCTGCAAATACAGAGATTGAACTGTTTATCCCATCCTCCAGATCGTTTATAAACAAATTAAATAGGATTGGTCCCAGCACAGAACCCTGGGGAACCCCACTACCCACCCCTGACCATTCTGAGTTTTCCCCATTTATCACCACCCTCTGAACACGCCCTTGTAGCCAGTTTTCAATCCATGTACTCACCCTATGGTCCATGCCAACGGACCTTATTTTGTACAGTAAACGTTTATGGGGAACTGTGTCAAATGCTTTTGCAAAATCCAGATAGACCACGTCTACGGGCCTTCCTTTATCTAGATGGCAACTCACCTCCTCATAGAAGGTTAATAGATTGGTTTGGCAAGAACGATTCTTCATGAATCCATGCTGATTACTGCTAATGATATTGTTCTTATTACTAAAATCTTGTATATAGTCCCTTATCATCCCCTCCAAGAGTTTACATACTATTGATGTTAGGCTAACTGGTCTGTAATTCCCAGGGATGTTTTTTGTGCCCTTTTTAAATATTGGTGCTACATTGGCTTTTCTCCAATCAGCTGGTACCATTCCAGTCAATAGACTGTCTGTAAAAATTAGGAACAACGGTCTGGCAATCACCCGACTGAGTTCCCTAAGTACCCTCGGATGCAAGCCATCTGGTCCCGGTGATTTATTAATGTTAAGTTTCTCAAGTCTAATTTTAATTCCGTCCTCTGTTAACCATGGAGGTACTTCCTGTGTTGTGTCATGAGGATAACCTCCCTATTCTATGCAAAACTTCAAAGAAAAGCCATACATACACTTTAGGCATCACCCTGTAAAAGTACATTTTTCTCCATTGTTCTTAGCAGTCAGACAGCTTCTAGCTATTTTAATGCAGGTTTGACAATAGAAGTAAAGCGTTATTGCTTGCTGTGGGTAGCACTTTTCCTTTCCATCACTTTCAGTTAGTCAGTGCTAGTGTATACGTGGATCCACTGCCGAGAAAAAGCAAGGGCAAGTTGCAACCAGTCAGAATCGGTCCTACCTTGGATCTGATCACATTATGCTGGAAATGATCATTTCTTTTTCATACATCATGGGACACCGAGTCAGGCTAATATTCATTACCTACTGGGTTATACTCTATCTCCAGGTGAATGGACACTGGTAGACCAAAGGTCTTCAGACAGGAAGTGATTACCTATATAACACCTCCCACACAGGAAGCACTTCAGTTTTTTACCAGTGTCTGCAAGGTGGATGGCACGGTTTGTTTGAGCCCTCTGAGCTCCAGGTCTCTAGTCTCACAAACGTTTTTTAAATGAATCAAGGGATTGACCGATCGGATCCATTTGACACAGGCTTTATATGCTTAGATAAATGGTACCCGAGCCAAAGAAGACTCAAGATCCTGCGAGGTTTTGCCTGTAATGCGGCCTTCGGCTAAGGCATTCCTGCAGGGGGCTGTACAGGTCCAAGGGAATGGACCCTAAACATGAAAAGGGTACCCAGTCCTTTGAAGGTCCTCAAGTGACAGGAACCTACCGTGATGGGTGAAGTTTGGGCTCTTGGTTTCTAAGCTGCCCTGCGCCTGGACGGGTAAGTGAAACCCCTTTACTATTATTGTGGGGTGTCACAGTGATTGTAACAATCAGTCAAGCTAGCTAGAGGCTGGACACCTATGTGCGGTGACCATACAGGGGAGTTTTGGGCTAGCTGTGGGTGTTTGCAAAATGTACCTTTTTTTTTTTTGCTTGTGTCTGGCTGTTTCTTACCGGTATGATAGCGCACAACCATTTCGCCTTGGTTCACCAGGGCGCACATGCATTCGCAAGCACCAGCCATGGCGCAGGTGCATTCGCAAAAGCATCGCTGGACTTACCAGTTTGTTTGGTAGCCATGGCGCACTCTACTTTGCCGCACATGCGCAGTAGCCTTTATCTGGGTGCACGAGGATTTGCACCATATGTGAATACAGCCACGCACGTGCGTACGCACAGAACGTTCCGGCGCACACCCAGCTTAACTAAGCTGTATAGGCCAAGCATGCGGTGCTTCCAGAAGGCAGCTGTGGGACACAGAGCAGACTCTAAACAGACACTTGCAGCGGTTCATTCTTTCTTACCCGAGTCATGTGAGTCACCAAGTGTTGTTTGGCAGGCTAAAGGTGCTTAGCAGGATTTTTACATAGAGGCTTGGGAACCCTATTAAAGGGTCTCCCTTCTGAGGTATTTTAATACTACATCCAAGTACTTTTTGTGGCGGGCAAACGTCTTCAAAAAAGAGGATCAGGACTAACACTACAGGGAAGGGCACACCGATGCCGTCAGTACTTCCTGATAAACCTAGTCGTATCCCCTGAAAGATCAAAGGCTAACAGGCAATCTGAGCCCCTGCGCCTAGCTGATATTGTGCCTATAGTCAACGCTGCTGCTTCAGCCTTTATCACCAAGGATGAACTGTCCTTGGCCCTAGCCGGGTTAGAGCACAAGTTTCCTGGCATGATTGCCTCCATCCCGCAGGGTAGCAGGAAGTATGACTGATCCCCCTCCCCAGACCCTCCTAGTCTGGAGCAGGAATGGGTTGGGGATGGGGAAGAGCTTAAAGCTCAGGACTCTGTGGAGGACCCTGCAGATGAGTCTGCTTCCGCACAATCTGGACAAGAAGATATCCAGTTGATGTCTGCCTCTCATTCGCAGAGGCTTTTGATCCTCACTCTGAACAAAATGGTTCGTTCTGCCTTTAAGTTGCCTCTTGCAGAGGTGACTGAGCCCCCTTGGTCCTCTTCAAGATCCCTGAGGCCTCTCAGGCCGCACAGGCTTTCCCTCTACACCCCCTGTTGGAACAGGCGGTGTATGCTGATTGGGAACATCCTGACAAGATTTTTATTCCTCCTAAAGAGTTTTTCCCTTTTATATCCCATGGATGAAAGATTCATTAAAAAATGGAGCATGCCAGCAGTAGATGCAGCAGTCTCTTCCTTAAACAAGAACTTAACTTGTCCGGTAGATAACGCACAGGGTTTTAAAGACCCTGTTGACAAGAAATTGGAGTCATTATTAAAGGTTTCCTTTTTCTTTGGCCAGTTCAGCTATTCAGCCAGTCCGTAAAGGATCAGGTCAAACAGCCTGATAGGCCTAACCAGGAGAATGATCTGCCTAAAAGTAAGACAGATATTTCTCGAGCGCTGTCTTTTGTTATTGACGCCTTAAAGGATTCAATACAGCAGGTTTCTCGTTAGGTCTCTCGTCTGTACATATGCGCAGACTCTTATGGCTTAAGAACTGGTCAGCCGAGCTTCCTTGTAAAAAGTTATTGGCAGGTTTCCCTTTTCATGGGGGAACGTTTATTTGGTGACCATTTGGACAAATATGTCCAAAAGCTCTCCGGAGGGAAGAGCTCTCTACTTCTCTACTCTACATTCCCTACTTCCTGTGAAGAAAAGCACCAGGCGTCCCTCGTTTAAAATCTCAGGGACTGCTTCCTCCAGTGTCTCAGCGTCAAGGCGGTTCCGCCGCCAACAGGGCGCTAGGATCAGGGGCAAGCCACAGGGCCAGGGCCAGAAGAAGCCCTGGGTCCAAGATTCTTCTAATCCCAGCACCAAGCCCTCCTTTTGAGGGGACGTCCCCACTCCACCGAGTGGAGGGAAGGCTGCTGCACTTTGCAGACATTTGGAGAACGATAATTCAGGACGAGTGGGTCATCTCAATGAAATCTCATGGTTACAAGCTAGAGTTGAGGGGGGTTCCCCCTCACAGGTTTTTAAAATCTAGCGTTCCCTCATATCCTCCAAAAAACGTATTGCTTCAGGCAATACATCATCTAGTGCATCAAGAAGTGATTGTAGAGGTTCGGGTACCTGAAAGGAGCACAGGGTTTTACTGTCCACGGTTCAGAAACCAAACAGGACACAAGGCCCATTTTGGACCTAAGATCCCTGAACAAGTATCTACTGATCCAGTCCTTTAGGATGTAGTCTGTCCGCTCAGTAGTAGCCTCACTCCAGAGGGGAGACTTTCTAGCCTCCATCGTTTATAAAAGACGTGTATTTACACATGCCTATCTTTCAGCCTCATCAGAGGTTCCTACGTTTTGCAGTAGAGGAATGTCATTTTCAGTTTTTGGCTCTACCCTTCGGGCTGGCTACAGCTCCCCGGGTGTTCACAAAGGTCCTAGCACCAGTACTGGGTCTTTTAAGGGCCCAAGGGATCCTGGTGCTCGGGTATCTGGATGACCTCCTGCTGAGATCACTCAGTACAGGCTCTAGAACAGAGCATAATATGCACAGTGCCGTATTTGAAAAGCTTATGCTGGATCATAAATACCTGAAAAGTCAGCCTTGAAACCAGCTTAAAGTCTAAAGTATTAAGGTCTGATCCTAGATACGGTTCAAGCAAGAATATTCTTGCCACCTGTAAGAACCTGAAGGTTCAGGTGCATCAGATAAGGGGCAACAGACAACCCTCCATTCGGCTCTGTATATGAGTCTTTTTATAAGGAGGATGGTACCCTCCTTCGAGGCAGTGCGCTCTGCCCAGTTCCATTCCAGGCCTTTACAACAAGACATCTTGTTGGCCTGGATCAGAAGAGGAAAAGCCCTGGATTATCCAGTGTGCTTATCTCCTCGGGCATGCTTGGAAAGTACTGACTACAGATGCCAGTCTCCCTCGGGCTGGGGAGTGACCCTAGAAGGGCTCACAGCTCAGGGGGTAATAGTCAGAGACAGAACAGATCCTGCCCATCAACGTCCTGGAATTATGGGCAGTACGTCTGGCCCCTACGGTTCTGGACGGTGGAACTTTAGGACTGCCCTATCAGAGTTCAGTCCGACAATGCCACTGCAGTGGCCTATAAAAACCACCAAGACAGTACCAGGAGTCGTTCAGCTCTGAAGGAGGTGAACCACATCCTAGCCTGGGCAGATGGACACGTGCCAATTCTATCGGCAGTCCATATCCCGGGAGTAGAGAGCTGGAAGGCAGATTATCTCAGCCGCCAGCAGATCTGCCCAGGAGAATGGTCCCTACACCCAGAGGTGTTCCAGGGAATTTGCTAGCGTTGGGGATGGCCAAAGGTTGACCTATTGGCATCCAGGTTCAACAACAAGCTACAGCAATTTGTGTCCCGAACAAGAGATCCTCTGGCAATCGGAGCAGATGCTCTGATAGTTCCATGGAGACATTACTTCCTGGTTTATGCTTTCCCTCAGATCCCTCTCCTTCCACATTTGTTCTGCAGGATTCGGAGAGAGGAGATTCCAATCATTCTGGTGGCACCAGCCTGGCCCAGAAGGCCCTGGTTCCTGGAGTTTGTGAGACTGACAATAGACTGGCCATGGACACTTCCACGTTGATCTACTGTCTCAAGGTCCTATATTCCACCCCAATTTACAGTTTCTAAATTTGACGGCATGGCTATTGCAGCCAGGGTGTTAAAGGACCGTGGCTTCTCGGGATCAGTAGTGTCTACCCTAGTGAATGCTAGAAAAGCTGTCACTAGGAAAAATTTTCAGAAGATCTGGATGACTTATATTGCTTGGTGTGAAGCCAGAAAATGGCATCCTCGGAAATATGTAATTGGGAGAATTCTCCTTTCTACAGTCAGCTGTGGAAATCAAATTGGCTTTGAGTACAATCAGAGGTCAAGTTTTGGCCCTATCAGTATTCTTCCAAAGGCCTTTAGCCTCCCTTTCACTGATCCAAACCTTTATGCAGGGGGCAACTCGTTTGCTTCCCCCCATTAGGTCACCTATGTGTCCTTGGGACTTGAACTTGGTGCTATCTGTGTTACAGAAACATCCATTTGAACATCACGCAAGCTAGACTTCCTGATGGCTTTCACCTCGGCTAGTAGGGTGTTGGAGTTGGCGGCCCTTTCATGCAGGGAACCATACTTGATTATTTTTCCCTCTTTTTTTTACTCTCAGCCTCGTTCGACGGAAGAGAGACGACTGCATTCTTTGGTCGTTGTCCGGGCAGTCAAGGTTTATTTGTGTAGATCTGCGGACATCAGAGGATCAGACTCCTTTTTGTTTTACCAAAAGGACCCAAGATAGGACAGGCAGCTTCCAAAGCTTCCATTGCCAATTGGGTCTGTCAATTGGTCATTCAGGCCTACGGTCTGAAACATCAAGCTCCTCCCTTTTTGGGGTGAGAGCTCATTCTACCAGGGGTGCACGAACCTCCTGGGCTTTTTGCTAGAGGTCGACCGATATATCGGCCGATATTTGGCGTTATTTACTTAATCGGCATCGGCCGATTGTGCTGATAAAAAAGGCCGATTGTAACTTCAGCCTCAGCGTGACTTGTAAATGACTTCTGTAATAGAAGTTAATGCAAGTTGTCTGGAGTTATCTGTGAAGAGGATTCTCTCCTCCTCTGGGCAGCCTGCCAAGTCTGATAAGAAGATACATTGTATCTTTCAGGTTCTTTTTATCAATGGACTGAACTCCGTGGAGAAGTTTTCAGTTTAACCATTTAAAGACTCAATCTTTTCTGACATTTGTTGCTTACAGGTAAAAATCCTGTATTTTCTGCTAGAAAATCACTTAGAACCCCCAAACATTATATATATTTTTTTAGCAGAGACCCTAGGGAATAAAATGGTGATTGTTGCAATATTTTATGTCCCACGGTATTTGCGCAGCGGTCTTTCAAATGCAATTTTTTTTAAAAAAAATACAGTAATGAATTAAAAAAAAAACCTAAGCAGTAAAGTTAGCCCATTTTTTTTTCGTCCAAAAGTTTTGATTACCTGTTTTTGTGTATTTAATATTCAAGATAGTTTTTTTTTTTTTTTTTGTTTTTTTTTTTTTTGTTTTCTAAATTATACATACAAGTGAACTGATTGGAGGTTTGTTTTGTTTAATGTTTAAATGAAAAAAAATTTCTGTATTACTTAAGGCTGCTTTCACACTGGAGCAGGCATGCGTTGATGGTAAAACGCTGCTAGTTTTAGCGGCGCTTAACCGTCATTTTAGAGGCGCTATTCGGCTGCTAGCGGGGCGCTTATAACCCAGCTAGCGGCCGAGGAAGGGGTTAAATGCGCCCCTGAAGTGCCGCTGCCAAAGCGCTTTGCAGGCGCTTCGGCAGCGGTGCGCATTCATTTCAATGGGCAGGAGTGGTGGAGGAGCGGTATACACCGCTCCAAAGATGCTGCTTGCAGGACTTTTTTTTACATCCTGCCAGCGCATCGCCTCAGTGTGAAAGCACTTGGGCTTTCACACTGAGACTGCAGGGGAGCCATTTTACAGGCACTTTACAGGCGCTATTTTTAGCCCAAAAGTGCCTGAAAAACGCCCCAGTGTGAAAGGGGTCTAACTGTTAGATTTTATGAGATGAAGGGAAAAAAGAAAAAAAAAAATCGGCCTAGTATATCGGCCCAAAAAAATCGGCATCACATATCGGCCATCGGCCACCGCGATTTCTAAATATCGGCATCGGCATCGGCCAGAGAAAAACCCATATCGGTCGACCTCTACTTTTTGCCATCAGGTATCTGTGGCTCAGATTTGTAAAGCTGCTACCTGATCTTCAGTGCATACGTTCACAAAATGTTATCGAGTGGATGTTCGAGCAGCTGAGGAGGATCCGGCTTTTGGCCGCAGTGTACTGCGGGCTGCCGTATAGCTATTGTTTGGCAGGGTGTCTCCCTCCCATCAAGGCTATTGCTCTGGGATGTCACAGTGGGTAATGAATATTAGCCTGACTCTGTGTCCCATGATGTATGAAAAAGAAAATACAATTTTTTTTGTCATACTTACCTGTAAAATCTTTTTCTTTGAGTACATCATGGGACATAGAGATCCCTCCCCCTTTTTTTTTTTTTTTTTTTTTTTTTTTTTTAGGATTCAGTGCTTGCTACAAAACCAAAGTGCTTCCTGTATGGGGGGGTTATATAGGGGATCACTTCCTGTCTGAAGACCTTAGGTCTACCAGTGTCCATTCACCTGGAGATAGAGTATAACCCAGTAGGTAATGAATATTAGCCTGACTGTGTCCCGTGATGTACTCAAAGAAAGGATTTTATAGGTAAGTATGACAAAAAATCCTATTTTACATGGGTTACTAGACTTTGCACTTCATGGCATTTTTCTTTTCTCTTTTAAACCCCCAACTCCAGCTTATACAAAAAATCTTCCCAGCACTTTATAAAATATACAAATAAAGCTCTTGGGGGCTGCAATAATTGCCCTATTTGCTAAGTTTCGCCACCCTGTATTCTTGATCTGCCCATTGCCAGAGAAAAAGAACCTGTAATTTCATATGACCACACGAAAACCCATGAAAAATAGTATGTATGTAAAAAAAAAATAGTGTGCTGGTGGAACACCAAAGGGTCCGGGATGGCTGTAAACAGTGGAGAAAGCCCCAGCCTGAAGATGGGCTTTAAACCTCGTACAAACCACAGTCAAATGTTGGTACAGAGATCTCCACTGCTGAGCTATTGTGTTTGGATAGGGGGATGCCAGAACACTCCGTCAGCGCTCTCAGCCTTTGGCTGAGAGGGCTGATCCGGAGTCGGTCGGCAGACCTCTTTTGGTAATGAGCCTTCAAAAGATGCCGGTTGAACTGGATGTTGTACACGCGGGCCGAATGTCAGCTGGTTTCTTTTGAGCGGGCTGACATTCGGCCCGTGTGCACTAGGCTTTAAAGTGGACCCTGCACTAAAATACAATTTAGGCATTTTTATCATTCATCATTCTCATCTGCAGCCTGTGTCATTGCAGCCTGTGTCATTGCAGCCTGTGTCATTGCAGCCTGTGTCATTGCAGCCTGTGTCATTGCAGCCTGTGTCATTGCAGCCTGTGTCATTGCAGCCTGTGTCATTGCAGCCTGTGTCATTGCAGCCTGTGTCATTGCAGCCTGTGTCATTGCAGCCTGTGTCATTGCAGCCTGTGTCATTGCAGCCTGTGTCATTGCAGCCTGTGTCATTGCAGCCTGTGTCATTGCAGCCTGTGTCATTGCAGCCTGTGTCATTGCAGCCTGTGTCATTGCAGCCTGTGTCATTGCAGCCTGTGTCATTGCAGCCTGTGTCATTGCAGCCTGTGTCATTGCAGCCTGTGTCATTGCAGCCTGTGTCATTGCAGCCTGTGTCATTGCAGCCTGTGTCATTGCAGCCTGTGTCATTGCAGCCTGTGTCATAGCAGCCTTTCCCTGTGTCATAGCAGCCTTTCCCTGTGTCTTTGCAGCCTTTCCCTGTGTCTTTGCAGCCTTTCCTGTGTCTTTGCAGCCTTTCCTGTGTCTTTGCAGCCTTTCCTGTGTCTTTGCAGCCTTTCCTGTGTCTTTTAAAATTGGTGCCGATCGAGATACACAAAGCCGAGTGTACTTCAGCTAGTCTCCGCTCTGCTCACAGTCAGGGGCGGGACTGCGAGAGGAGAGAAGCGAGCGCTGCCGACATTCACAAAGCCGAGTGTACTTCGTCTAGACTCGGCTCTGCTCACAGTCAGGGGTGGGACTGCGAGAGGAGCCGAGTCCAGCCGAAGTACACTTGGCTTTGTGTATGTCGGCTCCGCTCGCTTCTCTCCTCACAATCAGTGGGGATCGGCGTATAACACGCACCCACAATTTTCCCCTGATTTTAAGGGGAAAACAGTGCGTGTTATACGCCGATAAATATGGTATGTTTCATAATATATGTGGTTACAAATAACTGCATTTTTATTTTTGACTAAAAAGCTTCTCAATATAAATATAGGGCCCGGAGTTGCTGACATCCCTCCTGAAGTTTCTAGTTTTGTGGATGTTTTGTTGCCCATTGTCTTCAGTAATTCTAAGGGTATGGGTTTATCAGGTAGGAAAAAAAGACACTGAAATATGTATTAGAGAAATATTCAATACTGGTGTTAGATGTTAGTAGATTTAAAAAAAAAAAAAATCTACGCGTCCTCTAAATGGGGGCATCAGAATATCATATATTAGATCAACAGAGTGGGTCAAGAGTAGTACAGATGAAAGTTTTCTGAGGAGCAGGAATTGTTAAATGGGGAAGTGAAAGAGTTTAGTATGTTGTATAGAAGTCTATCATTCTATAGGTGTTGCATATGGGTGCATGGTACCTGGGCTATCATAGCCGTGAAAGCAGTTAGGAGAGTAGTTGGGGGCATAGTTTGAATTTCTAGCTGGGGTAAGCAGTGGGGTAGCAGTGAAACATCATTTCATAGGAATTATCTAGTGATGTTATACTGAGCGAGATACAGACTCAGATATAGGCCAAGCATCAGACCATTGCTCCTCTGTGGATGGATTCCATTTCAATCTCCCTGGCGACCAAGGACAAGGATTTACTTTTGCTGGTTGAAGAGAAATGGGAAGAGTAAACTGAGGAGATTAGTCCTTGAGCAAATTGTAAAATTTGTAAATAGGGGAAAGAGTTTGTTGGACATATGTTTTTAGGAGATTTTGGAAAGGTATAATTTCTTGATTTATGTAATTAAGTATACTGTGTGATAGCTGTTCACAGCCCACCAACAGAATCTAGTGGGGGCTGTTATGCCTGGTGGGAGAAGAGGACAGCCTTTTAAACCAAGGGTAGGAAGAGCAAGGTTACCAGAATATTGAATGGCATCCCATACTCCCAGTGAATGTTGTAATGTTCTGGGTCTCAGGCCATTATACAAAGAAGGGATGAGACCAAAATAGGATGACAATCCGAAACATCTAGTAGTGGCCATAAGTCCATAAGTGTATTTCTCCTAAAGCATGTAAAATTGCAAGTGGGGGGGTTAATTTGTGCTACGTGATACTATATGAAGGCCTTCCAAACCACATCATTTAAAATACTGCTAGTAGTGTCCATAAAGGTATTTCTGCTGGCGCATCTAACATAGCATGGGGAGCTATTTGGGCTGATTGGTGGTATTTTAATATGTGAGACTGCCAAGCCACTGGATCATCTTTGCCTAAACATCATGGTCATAGAGACCAGTCAGGATTTCTTTTATATAGGGTGCAATTTAAATATCCAGACTTGAAACCAAGTATCCTGAAGGCGTCACCCGAAAATGTACTACAAGCAAGATATATAGAAAATAGGGATTTTCAGTGTGACCTTCAGGAGACCAAAGATACAGATATATGCATACAAATACTATTGCAGCTTCAACAGGACGGAGGCGCTAATCTTCAAACAGGTTAATGTACAACTGTTCAAGTTAAAGGGGCTGTGTTTTTTCACCTTAATGCATCCTATGCCCGCAAGGTAACCCCCTGGTGGGGGGGGGGGGGTGTTTATCTGATGTGGGGAGGAGCCGGGAGAGCCGTCAGGGGACCCCAGAAGACGAGGTCGTGCCCACTCTGCACAGTGGAGGTAAGTATGACATGTTTGTTATTTAAAAAAAATAAAAACCGATCCTTTACAATCACTTTAAGCAAACGGTCATAAAGACAAAAAAATCACATATCACAAAAATGTAGAGGAAGATATCCAGCAATCACAAAAAATACAAAAGCCAGTACAAATACAGAACAATATCTCCAAGAATAGAAAAAAGGTCTATACTGTGTATACTGTTAAAGGAAAAAAAAACCCCACATACGTTATGAATAAAACACATACATACCTAACCAACATCAAAGCCGGGTCAGCACCAGGTCTTGTGGGGGTAGTCCGTCTTCCCTGGCCATAGTGGGAGGGTAAAAGTGTGCCAAAGCATGTGCACTGTAGCCTTAATTCAAAGTACCTAAACAAACATCCAATATCAAATGAATGCTGAGGAACCTTGGCAGACAAAATTCAGATGCGCATGATGTAGCTAGGTTTTATACTGACAGGAACAAATTATTCCAAATCTTGCAAGGTGACCACACCTCCAAATATAGTGAAAAGCACTCCTAAGGAACTATTTTGTGCACTCCACAATAACACCCCCCCCCCCCCCCCATGCAGGCCTATAACTCGCATGCAAACCCAAAGGGACAAAATGCATAGAAGGCGCAATAAGGCCAGAATGGCCAAACACTTAAAGGAGAAGTCCAGCCAAAGCTCGTTTGGCTGGACTTCTCCTATGGGTCATATGAGTGCAATCTGTTCTGCTCTCCTGTGACCCGTTTTCAGCAGAGAGCGGACTGAAGTCCGCTCTCTGCTGATCTCGCTGATTTCAGTCCAGGCACCGCGTCATCGCGACAAAGTCTGGATCCACCAGGTGCCTGGACTGACACCCCTCTTAGCGAGCCGCGGAAAGCCTGAGACGGCCTGCTCCGCCCCCTCCACAGCTCAGCGCTCCAATGGGCACGAAGGGAGAAGAGCAGAGAGCTGTGACTGATAGTCTGCAGCTCTCTGATCGTGGCGCTCTGAAAACCAAGTTTGATCGCTTGGTTCTCAGTGTAGATGCGCAGCGGGACAGATGCTGCATCTGACCCATGCTGCATCCATCTAGGTAAGAATGAATGGGGGGAAACAAAATTTCCATACTTCTCTTTTAAAAGAGATGCCAGAGCACAGGCCGGGGAAGACAGCAACGCCCTCACCATACCAGAAACCTGAAGCAAACAAAAATAAAAAATGAAACAAACAAAGCAAAAAACCAAAACACATGTTTATGTATCCAACAGATGCTTAATCTGGAATCTGCTTCACACCACTGCTGTCAGTTCCAGAGCATTCCAGTTCTGGAAAAAAAAGTAGAACATGCTGCATTTTTCCTGCACTGGACTATGCTGGAACGCAGTAAAACACATCAAAAATGCATCGGAATGCACTGGAACGCATCAAAAGCGCACCAGACCACAGTACAGTGGAAAAAAACAGGAAAAAAACCTGGAATGCATCAAACACATGAAAAATGCATTGGATCGCGTTGAAAACGCGCATGCAGATATTAAGATCTGATGCCAGAACTTATCTGGAGTGCATTTTTGTGGTGTGAACCAGTCCTTAAAGTGTATTTCAGGGCAATAAAAAAATATATATATTCAGTACATCTCTGCAATGCATACACCTATATTTCTCCATGCTTTATCCCATTAAAGACACTGCAAGTACAGAAAAATAGCTGTTCATGCTCGCCCTAAAAGTTCTACTATGGGCTTGACAACTCGCAGCATTTTGGTGTCGTCCATGTCCAGTTCTGTTGTTAACCACTCAAACCCTCCCACTCTCTGATCCTATACATATACAGCATACACACTAATTGTTATGTAGTCCCTTGAATGCCATGGTCCAGGAAGTGGGGAAAAGGCTTTACAAGAGAAGCCGAGATTTGTATATACATTTTTGCAGTCTATACAGCAGCGCTGGTCAGTTTGACATGTTTTCACAAACAGAAATCCTTTTGCATTTTTTTCAGCATAATAGGTTTGTTTTGCCCAGATTTTTTACCCATCTAAGTACAATTTTAATTAAATGGGAGGAGGGTATAATGGTATAATTAGTTTGGTGTTTTATCTAGCCTGCCTGCTTAATGCCTGCTCATTCACAAATGAGTGTACAAGACGTAGCTTGGCAATACAGAAAATGATTCAGCAGGAGCATGTGGCCTGCTTCCTCTCTTGATGTGACATGAGATAATATAATGTGATTTACAATGTAGACCAGGCACAGTTTGTCTTCCATGCATGCTTTTCTTAGTTGCTTCAGTCTCCTTGGGCTGAGCTGACTCCTGTGTTAGGTAGGGGTTTAAGGGGAATCGGTTTACAGAAATTGAGATGGCTGAGAATGCTTCTCCTGGACGGCCAAGAAATGCTGTGTAGACTGCAAAGAAACAGCTTCTGAGGTATATCGCATTTCAAGGCTGTATGATGCATCTTGATATATGTATAACCACCTACGCAAAGCTCACGTGTAAGCACATTCACAGTAAAATCTTTGTTCTGCTCAGTATGCTACTCTGGGGTCTAGCTCACACACACACACCTGTATAGAACTATAGTCTAACAATTATAGTATGCATTTTCTTTGCTTTTATATTTTATAGAACATTTCATGCCTACTGATTAAAATTTAACATAAAAACCCATCCCATTAAGTTATTTTTACTGTTCTTTTCTTCATAGCAAGCACATTATGTGTTCACTTGGCTAGCATAGTGAAAATTTACTTTTTGACCAATCATTACCAAACCCCTTTACTTTCTGAGATGGGAAAGTGAGAGACTTCAAAGTATTGAGGAAAAGAACACACCCTAGTTACTCACACCATACATAATGGGCAATAAATGGTTAAACAGCGGAGTGTTTGTTTCACCAGTGCTTTTACTTTATATAGTCTGTTAAAATAAGTGCAATAATGTAAAGGTTGGATGAATGGTTTGGTATAACATAACGCCTGGTACACACGATACAATAAAATTATTAGACAAATGAGCGTCCCTTTTTTTTTTTTTTTTTTTGCATGCTAGTCTCATATCAAAAATGAAGAGTTTACTAAAGTTCCGAAAATTCTTGTACGACAGAATAAAAATTCAGAGGTGATGTAATGTGCTGTAGTGCATATGTATTGTATTTTCGAACAACAGTACTGCTTAAACACAGTTTTTGGTCTGATAATATTGGATGAACTGTCTTGATTGGCTCTCGATAGCTTTGTACGAACAATCAGATTATCGTACGATCACTTCGAAAGTGGTATTTTTCGTACGATTTTCTGATTGCGTGTATGGGCCCTAACACATTCGGGTTCAATTTGAAGGTATGTACATCCAAATCGGAGGAAGGGTTTAGGAATTAGTATTTAAGAACAGCCACACCCCTTTTTTCAAGGGACCAAAAGTAATTGGACATTTGAACCAAAAGCTGTTTCATGGCCGGGTGTGGGCTACTCCTTTATTTCTTCATCAATAAGCAGATAAAAGGTCTGGAGTTGTTTCCAAGTCCCCTTTCATGCGGGGGCGGTGTCAGCGGTAAAATGGCGCTATTCGGCCGCTAGCGGGGGCGGTTTTACCCCCCTGCTAGCGGCCGAGAAAGGTTTAAACTCACCACAAAGCGCTGCTGCAGCGGCGCTTTTACCGGTGGTATAGCCCCGCTGCCCCATTGATTTCAATGGGCAGGAGTGGTGGAGGAGCGGTAAACACACACCGCTCCTTCACCGCTCCTTCACCGCTCCAAAGATGCTGCTAGCAGGACTTTTTTTACCGTCCTGCCAGCGCACCGCTCCAGTGTGAAAGCCCTTGGGCCTTTCACACTGGAGAGACAGCAGCGGCTGTTTCAGGGCACTTTGCAGGCACTATTTTTAGCGCTGTAGCCCCTGCAAAGCCCCCCCCCAGTGTGAAAGGGGGTCCAAGTGTGGTGTTTGCATTTGGAATCTATTGCTATGAACCTACATCTTGCGTTCAAAGTGGCTGTTCATGCAAGTGAAACGCCATTGTAAGGCTTCAAAAACAAAACAAATCCATCAGAGAGATGGCAGCAACATTAGGAGTGGCCAAATCAACAGGTACATTCTGAGGAAAGAAGAAGGCACTGCTGAGCTCAGCAACATAAAAAGCATGGACATCCACGGAAGACAACAGTGGTGAATGACCGCAAGATCCTCTCTATGGTAAAGAAAAACCCATTCACAACATCCAGACAAGTGAAGGACACTCCAAGAGGTGGGCGTATCATTTTCAAATTCTACAATCAAGAGAAGACTTCATAAGAGCAAATACAGAGGGTTCACCACAAGGTGCAAACCTTGTGGCACTGGGTCATTGGTGTTTTTGTGACAGAAGACAGAAGCAGTCAGACTAATTCTGCAGTGTTTAGAGATATACTGTCAGCCCAGATTCAGCCAAATGCAGCAACGTTTGATTGGACGGTGCTTCACAGTACAGATTGACAATGATCCAAAACACTGCAAAAGCAACCCAGGAACTTTTGAAGGAAAAGAAGTGGAATGTTCTACAATGGCCGGGTTAAAGTGTTAACCTACAGGGTTAACTTTACGTTATTCTCTTTGTTAATTCATCTAATGTCCCCCTGTGACTGTGCTTTATTAAAAATGCAGCTATATACCTTGTTTACTGATCGCAGATCGGCGATCACGTGACATGCCGCCTCTCTTCTCTCTGCCTCAACAAAGAGGATAATGTAACATTAACCCTAATTTGAGCAGCAGGACAGGAGGGGGTAGTGTAGACATGGAGCAGACAGTCACACATGGGAGGGGGGAAAGGATGGAGGAGAGGACACAGGAGACACAGAGCAGGGCTGACGGAGGCACGTACCCAGACAGCGATGTCGGGGCTTTGTAGCCCTGATATATTGTGGTCAGTGTACAGAGGGGAGGGCAGAAACTGGCAGGATCAGCCAGGTTTTTCAGGTGATATGGAGGGGCCAAATTACACAGCACAAGCACTGTGCTGTATATAATGTTTTAAAGGAAAAGGATCTTTAATTTTTTTTATTTTTTTGGGGGGGGGGGGGGTTAACAAACACTTTAATCTCAAACCTGATCTCAACCCAATTCAGGATGCATTTTACTTGCTGAAGGCAAAACTAAAGGCAGAAAAACCCACAAACCAAGAACTAAAGATAGCTGCAGTTAGAGCCTGGCAAAGCATTAGAAAGGAGAAAACCCAGTCCATGGGTTCCAGACTAAAAGCAGTCATCGCCAGTAAAGGATTCTCAACAAAATATTAAAAATGAACATTTCATTTATAATTATATTCATTTGTCCAATTACATTTGAGCCCCTGAAAATGGGTGGACTGCATAAAAATGGTTACAGTATCTAAAATTTGTGCTTGATCCATCATCCTTAAATCCAACACCAAACAGCCGACCAGTATAGATCGCTCCCCCACAATCTCACCCCATTTTAGGGTCCTAACCCTTCCTCACATAATCAGAAAAAGATATAGATATATATACATTCGGATCGAATTTAGATTACGAAGTAAGTGATACCTCCTACAACTTGTTTCGCACCTCATAGGCTGAGGTTAGGGTGAATCCCCTGTCTATATCTGAACGCAGACCCCTGGTGAATCTGGGGACCTTTGGTTATTTTACCTGATTTGCTATACCCTCATGAGTAATGTTACACCAATTCTGTATACGTTAATGATGTTTAATCACCTTTTGCTTGTCTGAAACTGTGTATTGATACATTTTCTTACAATAAAAATTATTTGATTAAAAAAAAATTGTACTTGAGATTTATGTTCAACCCCTTGAATAAAAGCTGAACGTCTGCACTTTAAATTAATTAATTTTCTTATTTATTCAATGCGGTTAACAAGCGTTTCACAATACGAGCTATTATTTGTTAAAAATCCTGACTCGGTTTGCGAGCGCTGTCTCGCAAAACGAGCAGGATTCAAGCCTCTGTGGTGTGCATAACTGCATTTGGGCAAAGGTGCGGGGGGGCCAGTGACACTCAGACAGGGCCGGTGCTACCACTAGGCAAACTAGGCAGCCGCCTAGGGCTCCCTGCTACTGTTGTTCTCTCTGCAGCAAGCAACTAAGTCTCAGCATCAGCAGAAAGCTGGCGCTCCATTTGCACAGAGGCGTATCAGCGGCGGAGGACTGTGTCTGTCTCCCGACTCCCGAATGAATGGAAGCAAGCAAACATTGATGGGCACTGGTAGTCTGCATTGATGGGTGCTGGTGAGGATGCATTTGATGGGCACTGGTAGGCTGCATTTGATGGACGCTTCATTAAAAAGGTGTGGTTTACATGGGCAGGGAAAAGGGGGTGGAGTCAGAGGTGGAGCCGGGGGGGGGGGGCAAAATGAGGT
Source organism: Lithobates septentrionalis (assembly GCA_037952835.1). NCBI lineage: Eukaryota > Metazoa > Chordata > Amphibia > Anura > Ranidae > Lithobates > Lithobates septentrionalis. The sequence goes on from JBBDGP010000295.1 coordinate 8,038,667, forward strand.
TTCGCCTAGGGTATCAAAAATCCTTGCACCAGCCCTGTACTCAGAACCACTCGGATGCACTCTGAGACACTGCATCTGAGTGGCTCTGGCACCCCAAACCTCTGGCCACATGCGGTACTGAATACAATAGAAGTCACTGTGGAACGAATTATGAGTTTCCATTAACTTCTATGCGGAAACTCGCTTTGATATACGAGTGCTTTGGATTACAAGCATTCTTCTGGAACGAATTATGCTTGTAACCCAAGGTACCACTATATTTTATTTTTTACTACCTTTTAACCTCTCTGGCGGTATGATTATTTCGGATTTTAGGTGCTGAAAGCGGTACAATTATTTTGCATGGAAATTTGGCGTTTTATATTGTAGGTCTGTAAATCTTAACAATAACAAACTTAAATCTGTCCAAACCAGAGTCTAGTAGATATCCCGGGTATGATAAAGTTTGAAAAACAAAAACATAAATTATAATATAATAAATAAAAAATAATTAATAAAAAAAATAAAAATAAATAGTAATAAAATAAATTTTCCCACGATTCACGTTCGCTCAATTCTGCAAGTGTTCTAATTTATTATCGCTGTTTTCTAGCTGGTCTAAAGCCACTTTTGACGTAAAGGGACACTTTTTGGTTGCTATGGACAATCTCCAGTTTCCAGGCAGAAAGAACAGTATATATCATATAAAACTGCATGCAGGGCAGTGGACAAAGCACTGGGGACAAAAGGGATGTGAAATCATTTCATACAGTACTGTAATCTGTAAGATTACAGTACTGTATGTGTTATGATTTTTACTTTTTTTTTTAATTTGCCGCCAGGCTCCGCCCCCGTGCTTCGCGACGCTCGCAGGGAACGGAGCCTGGCAAGGAGAGGCTTCGGAGGAGGACAGAGCCCTCGGACACTGCGGGGGACATCGCAGGATCCCGGGGACAAGGTAAGTAAGGAGGCACCAGGATCCTGTGATGCGATCCCGAGTGTGGCTCAGGGTTACCGCTAATGGTCCTGAATTTTAACCCCGAGCCACACTCGGGAAAACCGCCAGGGAGGCTACGAAGTACAAAGGTGTACTACCGTCCCAGCTGTGGTGAAGTACCTAATTTCCTCTTCTGCGCCGAGCCCCCCTCCTTCTCCCCCACTTCCTTCTGGGACCTGTGTGTCCCTTCAGAAAGCGCTGCGTGACTCGGGCATGCGCAGTAGGAAACCGGCTGTGAAAACTGAAGGCTCCACTGCCTGTTTCTCTTAGTTGTAATGGCAGCGCCTGCACCCGAGCCGGTGGACGAATTGGCCTCGGGGGGGCTGACATTGCGGGCTGCCTGGACAGGTAAGTGTCCTTAAGTCAGCAGCTACAGTACAAAATGTTTTGGATGCTGGCACTCCGCTTTAACTGTTCCATAAAACCTTATCATAGTATAAGATGCTTTTGTGTTGTAGGCCTTATGGCCTTGGTATAATGCCAGTTTTTTTTTTTTTTTTTTCTTCTTCTTACAAGACTCGTGCTGTGCAAAACTAGCACATGCATCCTTACTTGGAAATGCCCAAATGTTAGCAGTTTTGGTCTCTTTACCTAGGGCAACTTTGTATGCCTCTACATGATAAAAAATAAAGTATAGTGTATTCAAAGTGAGTGCATATTTTCATCTATTGCATCTATTGTTTTACCTTCAACTACTTTTTTTTTTTGATTGTTAGTTTTGTAATTTTATTGATCTATAGATTTGCAAATTAACCACTCGCTTACTGGGCACTTAAAGTGGTGTTCCGGCCGAAATTATACTTTTTAAATAAAAATACCCCTATAATACACAAGCTTAAAGTATTCTGGTAAAGTTAGACCTTAGCTTACAGACTGTTTTGTTAGTTTATAGCAGTAGTTTGTTATTTTATAAACTTCCAGCAGGCCGTGGCCATCTTAAGTGTGGGCATCTGAAGCCAGACTGTATTTCTTCCTGGATCTCATCCTTGCAGATCTCGCACATGCTCAGTGCAGCACAAGCAGTGTAATAGGTTTCAGATCAGGTTTCCATAGCAACGGCAGTTTCAAAGGAAGTTGCTGCCCCTTCCCAGAAGGCATTGCAAACAGGAAATGATGCGATGGGCCGAGGAGGAAGTGAAAAATGAATACAGCAGATATACAGTAGGTGCTGAGAAAAAAAATAAAAAAATATCCAATTTGTTTACAGTGCACAGTTTAGTGAGGGATGCTGAAGAGTTGTAAAAGTGGGTGGAACTCCACTTTAAATCCTCTTCCTGTCCAAAGCAGCTTTCAGCGCTGTCACTGTTTGAATGACAATTGCGTGGTCCTGCTACAGTTTACCCAAATAACATTTTTATAATTTTCACACAGTTTTCTTTAATTGCTGCTGGGTTTTTTATTTTTTTCTAAAAACAAAAAGTGACCAAAAAAAACCAAAACTGTTTCATAGTTTGTTATAAAATTTTGAAAACTGATATTTTTTCTCCACTGATGTGCGCTGATGAGGCGGCGCTGATAGGCGGCGCTGATGGGCACTGATAAGCGACACTGGGCACTGATGGGTGGCACTGTGGGCACTAGTAGGTGGCACTGGTGGGCACAGCCGCAGCTTTCTGAGTGAGGGACTGATGTCCCTCTGACAGAAGCCGGTGATCTGCTTTTTTTTCCCCTCACACTGACAGCATGAGGAAAAACAAAATACCCGTTACCGAGCTTCTGTTTACATCACGTGATCAGTCATCATTTGCTGACAGCTGATCACGTGATAATGAGCCGAGATCGACCCCTTACTCGAATCTGTGATCAGCCGAGTCTCATGGACTAGGTGATCACAGCGCGCGCCCCGCAGGGTCGCGCAGACTGCACTTGCTCGGGAGGAGCCGATTGCCTCCCGGCAATTAAGGCCTGCACTGCAGCCATCTGTCGGCTATAGCATGGGTGCCAAGTAGTTAACCACTAAAAAAAACTTTAATAAAATCCCATACCTACCCCCTTAAAGTAACAATAGATAGAAGGTGATCTTCCAGTAGCGAGAGAGGTAATTTCTTTTTAATGTAAGGCACACACCCAGAAAATCATCTGTCAAAGAGCCCTATTCCCCACACAGTGTATGGGAAAACTTTGGGTAGTCAAGGGCAGCAGCATGTGTTTGCTGGTAAAGAAATCACTGACTGTGTATATAGAAAGGGGGGGGGACAAGTAGAGGCTCTGTAGTGCAACAGTTAGACTGCTTTCACACTGAGGCACTTTACAGGCGCTATAGTGCCTGTAAAGAGCCTCTCCTCTCACTCCAGTGTGAAAGCCGAATGCTTTCACACTGCATCAGTGCTCTTGCAGGACGGCAAAAAAAAGACACACCGCTTTAAAAGCGCCCCTGCCCATTGAAATCAACCCTTTGCGGGTGGCTTTAACCCTTTTCCGGCTGTTAGCGGGGGTTAAAAGCGCCCCGCTAGCGGGCAAATAACGCCACTAAAACGATGGTAAAGCGCCGCTAAAAATAGCGGCGCTTTACCGCTGACTGCCCCAATGCCCCAGTGTGAAAGCAGCCTTTAGGGTTGACCTTGTTCGGAATTAAATCGAAGCTTTACCCATAACTTCATAAAAAAATAATGTTCTTTAGCAAGGAACACACATTAATAATTATGCTACCAAAATTTAGTGTGTGCTGTAAATTGCCTCCAGCATTGCTCCTGTTTTTTCTTGCTGGAGGCTGCCATTTTTCTGCAGCCCAGAGCCGCAGTAAATCATAAAGCGTAACTAAACCTGACGATTTAACAAAAAAAGTTACATTCCTGGAATGCCAGGATTGCTAACTGTCACATTTGCTTGTCCCCTACCATCAAATGGCCGGTGTCTGAACTGATCAAATTTTCAGCACTATGGTAGTTGCACATCAAACAGAAGCTGCTTCCTTGGCTATAAAGGATAGAAGGTTTGATTGCGCTGTAAGAAGATTGGCCTCTACAAACTTGGAGAGCAGCTGAGCATGTGCAGAGCAGGGTGAGGCAGCGTATTAGTAGCTTTTACACAGTATAGACACTTATTTTTAATGTTTTACAGCTATACCTGCAAAAGGGGCCAGCCTGAAATGATCTAGCAGGACTTCATTTTCTGACTAAAGTTCCACTTTAACTTCTCCATTCCCCCCAACCTTACCTGTATTGCTGGGATATCAACATGAATATCTGCACAGTGAGTTCAGCTTTGTACCGCTGCGATCTTCTGTTCATGTGACACCCCCCATGTCCTGTGCCACCATCTTGGTCATCTTAGGCTGGCTGCCTTCTTCTAGGGTCTAGGTTCAGACAGCCACCTCCCGATAACATGCCAGGCTTGTCTTAGCCCCCTGGTAGATGTGATGGAAGTTTCCCAGGAGGCTGCAAGACCAGGCCAGAATGGCAGTCTGGGCGGGGGGGGGGGGGGGGTCCAGAGTAAAAATAATAAAACCTAAAGAGGAAAAAACTGCCAATTGTAATAGGGGAGGGTTATAAATAAAACAAATTCCTTTTGGGAGTGAAGTTCTGTTTTAAAGTGGTAGTAAAGGCTAACTTTTTTTTTGGTAAAACCTTTCTTGTTCAGCTCCCCCCAGCCACCCCTAAATACTTGCCTGCAAGGAATCGTTTATGTACTAAAAATATAAATATATATATCTCTTTCATACATAATGGGACACACAGTCGGCTAATATTCATTACCTGCTGGGTTATACTTCATCATTAGGTCAATGGACACTGGTAGACCAAGCGTCTAAAGACAGGAAGTGATCCCCTATATCAGGGCTCGACAAACCCCGGGCGCCAGGTCGCATTTGCGACTAGAATTAGCGACCTGGCGCCTGGGGCAGCACAGCTGGAGTATCCTGTGTCCGTTCGACACCCCCCCCCCTCCCGGCGCGATCGCGTTGGGCCGCGCCGGTAATTGAGGCCCCGGCTTTGCGGCCTACTGCAGTCCTATGGTTCCTGCTGCAATCTGGTGGTGGCCGTTGGTATGACAAGACATCCACCAATGCTAATGGAGCTTTCCCTACCTGTTTTCACTGCCCGCTCATCTCCTTCCCTTTACTTAGAACCCCCAAACATTATATATATTTTTTATTCTAACACCCTAGAGAATAAAATGGCGGTCATTAAAATACTTTCTGTCACACCGTATTTGCGCAGCGGACTTACAAGCGCACTTTTTTGGGAAAAAATACTTTTTTTAATTAAAAAATAAGAAAACAGTAAAGTTAGCCCAATTTTTTTATATTGTGAAAGATAATGTTACGCCGAGTAAATTGATTCCCAACATGTCACGCTTCAAAATTTCGTCCGCTCGTGGAATGGCGACAAACTTTTACCCTTCAAAATCTCCATAGGCGACGTTTAAAAAATTCTACAGGTTGCATGTTTTGAGTTACAGAGGAGGTCTAAGGCTGGAATTATTGCTCTCGCTCTACCGATCGTGGCGAAACCTCACATGTGTGGTTTGAACACCGTTTTCATGTGCGGGTGCTACTCACATATGCGTTCGCTTCTGCAAGCGAGCTCGGCGGGACGGGGCGCATTTTAAAAAATTATTATTTTTTCTTATATATTTTACTTTTTATTTTTACACTGTTTTTTAAAAAAAATAAAAATGGTGTCACTTTTATTTCTATTACAAGGGATGGGGCATATTTAAAAAAAAAATTTTTTTTCTTATTTATTTTAACTTTTATTTTTTCACTGTTCTTTAAAAAAAAAAAAAAAAAGTCACTTTTATTCCTATTACAAGGAATGTAAAAATCCCTTGTAATAGAAAAAAAGCATGACAGGTCCTCTTAAATATGAGATCTGGGGTCAAAAAGACCTCAGATCTCATATTTACACTAAAATGCATTAAAAAAAAAAAAAAAAATTGTCATTTGAAAAAAAAATAATAAAATGTCCCTTCAAGAGCTTTGACGTCGATTCCGCCCTGCAATGACTTGGAGATGGGCGGGGGGGGGGGCCCATCTTCCTCTCACTCGTCTCCATGTCAGGCCAGGGACAGATCCGGATCGCCTCCGCCGTTACCGATGGCCACGGTAAGCGGTGAAGGGCACCGGAGCGCGGCGGTAGGGGGGGCCCTCCTGCCGCCGATAAAAGTGATCTCGCTGCGAATCTGCTGCAGAGACCACTTTTATCTGAAAGAGAACCGCCGGCTCTTGAAGAAGATACGGGGTTATGGTAGCTGCTACCATAACAACGGTATTTCTCTTCAAACACAGGATGTATATAGTCGTCCTGCGGGAAGGAAGTGGTTAATTAAAATGAATTCATTATTTGTCATCTCCCTGCTTGGCCCCTTTACACGGGCTGTCTGATCAGGTTCGCCTGTCAGTTTTTCAGGCGGACCTGATTGGATCCTTAGCGGGAATATGGTGGTCTTATGTCCCTGCATGGCAGGAAATAAAAGCAGTCACATTCGTTCTAGTCGTCTCTGTGTAAATTTAAGATTGGTTAATTTTATATTGAAAATAAAGCTTTGTCGGTCGTTTAAAAAAAAAAAAAAAAAAAAACCTGGCTCCTAACTTTTTTAGCTGGCTCCTAGATTCCAAGCAAATTTGTCAAGCCCTGCCCTATATAACTCCTCCCATAAAGGAAGTACTTTAGTTTTTTACCAGTGTCTGCAAGGTGGATGGCACAGTTTGTTTGAGCTCTCTGAGCTCCAGGTCTCTAGTCCCACAAACGGTTAAAAAAATGAATCGAGGGATTGAACTATTGGATCCATTTGACACAGGCTTTTATGCTTAGATAAATGGTACCCGACCCTCGCAAAGAAGACTCAAGATCCTGCGAGGTTTTGCCTGTGATGTGGCCTCTGGCCGCTGGACCCAGCGAAGTGGAAATCCTGGACACTACAGCGCTAAGGCATTTCCTGCAGGGTGCTGTGCAGGTCCAAGGGAGTGGACCCTAAACATGAAAGGGTACCCATTCCTTGAAGGTCCAAGTAACTGGAACCCGCTATGAAGGGGGAAGATTGGGCCCTTAGCTTCTAAGCGGCCCTGCGCCTGGACGGGTTAGTGAAACCCCTTTATTTTATTATTGTGGGGCGTTCCAGTGATTGTAACAGTCAGTCAAGCTAGCTAAAGGCTGGACACCTGTGTGCGGTGACCATACAGAGGAGCTCTGGGCTAGCTGTGGGTGTTTGCTTGTGTCTGGCTGCTTTTTTACCTGTATGATGGCGCACAACGGTGCGGCATTTCGCCTTGGTTCGCCATGGCGCATGTGCGTTCGCAACAGCGCTGTTGGGCTCAGCAGTTTGGCAACCATGGCGCACACACGGCTTCGTCGCACATGCGCCGTAGCCTTTATCTGGGCGCACGAAAATTTGCGTCGTACGCGAATACAGTCACGCCTATTCAACGGGACCGCGCACATGCATAGAACGTTCCGGCGCACACCCAACTTATTTAAGCTGTGCAGGCCAAGCATGTGGTGCTTCGAGAACGCAGCTGTGGGACACAGAGCAGGCTCTGAACAGACACTTGCAGTGGTTCATTTTTCCTTACCAGGGTCACGTGAGTCACCAAGTGTTGCTTGACGGGCTAAAGGTGCTTAGCAGGACTGTTGCATAGGGGCTTGGTGAGCCCTATTAAAGGGTCTCCCTTCTAAAGGTGTTTTAATTACACCCAAGTACTCTTTGTTTGCAGGCATTCAATGTCTTCCAAAAAGAGGAGTGGAACTAACACCACAGGGAAGGGCCCACCTACGTCATCAGTAGTTCCTGATGAACCTAGTCGTATTTCTAGTGTTGTATCCCCTGAAAGACGAGAGGCTCCCAGGCAATCTAAACCGCTGCGCCTATCTGGTATTGTGCCTACAGTCAACGCTGCTGCTTCACCCTTTATCACTAAGGATAAACTGTCCTCAGCCCTAGCCGGGTTAGAGCACAGGATTGCCGGCATGATTGCCTCCATCCCGCAGGGTGGCAGGAAGCGTGACACATGCCCCTCCCCGGAGTCTCCTCGTCTGGAGCAGGAATGGGTTGAGGATGGGGAAGAGCTTAGAGCTCAGTATTCGGTGGAGTGCCCGACAGAAGAGTCTGCTGCCGAGCAATCTGGACAAGAAGATATCCACTTGAGGTCTGCCTCTCAGTCGCAGAGGTGTTTGATCCTGACTCTGACCGAAATGGTTCGTTCTGCCTTTAAGTTGCCTCTTGCAGAGGTGACTGATTCCCCCTGGTCCTCTTTGGGATCTCTGAGACTTTTTCAGGTCGCACATACTTTCTCGCTACACCCCCTGTTGGAACAGGTGGTGTATGCTGATTGGGAACATCCTGACAGGACTTTTTTGCCTCCCAAAAGGTTTTCCCTTTTTATCTCCCATGGATGAAAGGTTTGTTAAAAAATGGAGCATGCCAGCCGTAGATGCAGCAGTCCCTTCCCTTTCTTGTCTAGCTCTCTTGTCTGTACATATGCGCAGACTTTTATGGCTTAAGAACTGGTCAGGCGAGCTTCCTTGTAAAAAGTTATTGGCAGGTTTCCCGTTTCATGGGTGATCACTTGGACAAATATATTCAAAAGATTTCTGGAGGGAAGAGTTCTCCTGTGAAGAAAAGCACCAAACATCCCTCGTTTAAAAACCCAGGGACTGCTTTCTCAAATGTCTCAGCGTCAGGGCGGTTCCGCTGCCAACTGGGTGCTAGGGCCAGGGGCAAGCTGCAAGGCCATGGCCATTGGGTGGGGTGGAAGGCTGCTGCACTTTGCGGACATTTGGAAAACAAAAAAAAAGCTGGAGGTACAGGGGGTGCCCCTCCAGAGGTTTCTAAGATCCAGCGTTCCCTCGGATACTCCAAAAAGAAACTTATTGCTTCAGGCACTACATCATCTAGTGCATCAAGGAGTGATTGTAGAGGTTCCGGTATCCGAAAGGGGCACAGGGTTTTACTCAAACCCGTTTACAGTTTAGAAACCAGATATATAGATATAGATATATAGATATAGATATATATATATCTATATATATATATATATATCTATCTATCTATCTATCTATATATATATATATATATATATATATATATATCTATCTATCTATCTATCTATCTATCTATCTATCTATCTATCTATCTATCTATATATATATATATATATATATATATATATATATATATATATATATATATATATATATATATATATATATATATCTCTATCTAGATAGATGGATAGAGATATATTTGTAAACTGAAATAAAGAATACATTGACATTGTTTTGAAATTGTGTGAACTTACACTATCCTCTTGTATTTGCTAAGTAAAATGGAAATTTACTGTTAGCTGCAATGTTGGTAAGCCAGGGTTATGGTGATTTTTATTTTAATGGCTTGCTGGTGTTCGGTATATAATAGATGAAAAAATACACTTTGCTCCTACACCATGTAGGAAAATTTAGCTGCTAGTCATTGCTCCCAGCCCCCAGCTCTCCATGTGATTCCCATCTAAAGATCTAGTCCCTCTTGGCACATGGCAAGATATGTCACTTCTTATCTGTTGCCAAAGTTTTCCGCTAGTAGTATTCCCCCACCCCCTCTCTAGCATAGTTCAAGTGACTTCATCTTTGTAATAATGAAGTCCTTCTAACTGACAGTGTCATAGTTAATATTATCTTTGTGCATATATGTGAATAAGGAGATACATGGGGTTCGTTTAGTTTTTTTAGACTCAGTGGGGGTTGGAACTCTGCCCCTCCACCCAATATTGAAAGATTGGTTTTAGAGGACCTTTTATTGTACTTAATAAGTATTCTTTAATACTGCTTGATACTTGATCAGCCCGATTGTAATCTAGAGTCTGTGGAGACGACAGCTGAGAGGCTGGTAAATGTACGTTGTGTTTTTTCTATCATGTAAAAATGGTTCAGTCATTTCTCCCATGATAGAATATTCTCCCTCTGCAAACCTAAAACATAATTTTCTTCGAATTACTCCGTTATTTTCCAGCTTATTAACTTATGTTTGTGAATTATGCTGTTCTGCATGGGGTCTGTTAGCACAGCTCCTGCTTCATTCAAAGCAGGCATAGAAGACTGGTGTTAACACTTTAATGGAATGTCTTGAGAGTACAGACAGATTATTCCTTGTATGAAGATCATCACTTGATAAAGCACTGCATATACATATCTCTGAAGCAATGTCTTTCACATGTACCTGGATTTTAGGAAGAATGTATGCAATTATTCATAGCAACCAGATGTCGGAACATTACATTGACATTTTGTGTGTTAAAGAAATTCTACAGAAACTTCTGGCAATAAATTATTCTGGACCCTATTTGAAATGTTTGTTTCTAACAGCACAGTATATCGCTGTATATAAATGCTATTTTATATATATATATAAAAATTCATTTATAAAATACACAGCACAGTGTTGGGGCTCAGAGTATCCTATTGGGTGTGCGCTACCATGAGTCCACCTGGATAGGAGATCACTGTCATATGACCTGTCAATCATATGCAAAGCCCCAAAGCTTAAACACACGTGCCTTTTTCTGCAGCCTCAGCTGCACGGGCCAGTGAACGAATGGGAAGTGCTCTGTGCTGAGTGGCTTCCTGTTCATTCACAAACTAAAGCATAGTAAACAGTTTACTATATTTCAGTTATGTATGGACACAGTGAGTGTGTTCATTTAGAATAGGAACCATTTACTAGCCCCTTCCCTCGTTCTCTATCCTGAAACATGCCCCGCAGCAGCTGTCGGTTGTGTTTTTTTTTTTTTTTGTATTTATAAACGTACAGCATTTATTTTAATGTTGCTTGAACATACAGTGACAAAGCCATTGCATTAGTATACTGTATGTGCTGAGTTTCATATAATCTAATAATGTATTTATCTGGTGACTCTTCACTGATTATCTTTGCCTAATTGGAAATGCAATAGATCAGTGATCATAGTACATAATGACTCTCATGCCTTTATCATTCACCATTCATAAGGATGTATCATTAGTGAGTTAATCTCTTTTATTTACATGGTCTGCAGTCAGTGAGCATACAGGGAGTGCAGTAGACCCGGCTTAATCCTATTAGAACAAATAGTTCAATGACCTCAGTCTATACAGAGCAACCCACCATAGGACTCCAGTGGATGTGCACATAATTTAGGGACAATCAATGGAGGTGAGATCTGCCCATAAATTCAAGCTTGGCTATACATGGATCAAATTTTAATTTATGTATGGCCGTTCCCATTCATGAGATGTCGATCTACTGATAAACTTCTGACAAATGGTCCTGCTAGAACATGTTGCTGGTCCTGCTGGAACTGTGGGGGATTGCCACCGCCAGAATACAATGACACAGCGGGGAGGATTTCCCCATCTACCTAGAAAGTGTGGCTGGGAAAATGTCTGTTTTTAAATACAAGCTTTACAATCACTTTAAGCCTGTATTTAATGGCTCTCCTTGCTGTTTGAGTTAATAAAGGAGAGAGACCCGGGAGAGCCGCTGCTCTCATGTCCATCGCTGGATCGAAATGGGGCTCAGCTAAGTATAAGATGGGGGCTGCTGGGAGCTGCACTTAGATTTTTTTTTTTTTTTTACCTTAATGCATAGAATGAAAATCTTCTGCCTTTAGAACCACTTTAAGTTAGCCATACATGGTTAAGCTGGGACTGACCAAATTTTGATCCATGTATGGGCAGGCTGAAGTTGATCGATGAATCTCGTACAACCAGCCTGTCAGATTATTGGCATGTGATTATTGCAGGCGGCTACAGCCGCTAACAGTAATAATCATGTTCAGCCTGTCAGGAAGGCACCCCACAACTGCTGATAATCATGGCACACCAGTGATTTGTAGCTGCAGAGATTAGTGTTGTCGATAAAAATTTCCAGAGAAAATACAGTTGTGTAGGGGGTAGCACTTTGCCTAGCAGCAAAAGGGTCGCTAGTTCAAATCCCAACCACGACCATTCCTGCCTTGAGATTGCATGTTCTCCCTGTGTCTGCGTGGGTTTCCTCCCACACTCCAAAGGCATGCTGGTAAGTTAATTGGCTCCTGTCTAAATTGGCCCTAGTATGTGTATGAATGTGAGTTAGGGACTTTTGATTGTAAGCTCCTTGGGAAAGATTTGTAGCTTGTTACAAGTTGCTGCTACAAAGTTGCTAGCATGACATGGCCCTGACCACTTGCTGAGTCTTGTTCTCTAATGATGCTTGGTAGCTCACAGCCACTGATCACATTGCTCATTTCAGTATATTTAGGGAGTGTAAACAATGAATCGTGGTTGTGGGTAGGTCCCTGCATTTTGTACATAAGGGTTATATGTCAGCAACTCTTTAAAGCATTTTCTTAGAGACCCTGTTACCAGTTCAATAAATTTCAGGTAAAAGCGCAGGGAAAAATTGAGCATTTTAAGTTTGTACTTAAGGGCACTTTCACACTGAGGCGGTGGGGGCGGTAGCAGTAAAGCACCGCTAGCGGTGCGCTTTACCCCCCCCCCCCAACGGGTTCAAAGCGCCACTTTCCCAAAGCGCTTTGCAGGTGCTTCGGCAGCACTGCCCATTGATTTCAATGGGCAGGGCGGTGCAGGAGCGGTGTATACACCGCCCCTAATATGCTGCTTGCAGTTCTTTTTTTTTCTCGTCCTGCAAGCGCACCGCTCCAGTGTGAAAGCACTCTGGTGTCCTTTTATGAAACTGAGATCAGCGGCGATCCCGAGTCTCACCGCTGATCTCAGCTCATTACCAGTTTATGAAACTGAGATAATCAGCGGAGAACATGTTCTCCGCTGATTATCTCAGCACAGTGAGAATTCACAGAAACGGCCAGTTTATGAAGGTGCGATCTCGGCACCTCACTGGCGATCTGTGACAGAATTCTCACTTTCTGATTCACCATTTCAGAAGTGGAGAATCAGAGTGAGAAGCCTGAAACTGGCTGATATTCTGGAGAAAGCAAGAAGTCTTTTGACTTCTTTCTTTCACCAAACAGTCAGAGCACATCTTCCCCACCATTACACACCCCAAAACCAGCCGGATACGAATTTATAGTGTATATATATATATATATGTATATATATATATATATATATATATATATATATATATATATATATATATATATATATATATATATATATAGATAGATAGATAGATAGATATATAGATATATATAGATATATATATATATATATATATATATATATATATATACATACATATATATCTATATAGATATATATATAGATATATATATCTGTATCTATATATATCTATAGCTATATATAGATATAGCTATAGATATATATAGATATAGATCTATTTTTTTTTAGATGTTCACGTCTCTGGCTGGGTTCACACTTGTGCGATGCGTGAACCAGCGTGATTCCTGTGTGGGTTTTCACATCGCACCTACATTGACATCTGCGCACCACTGCGGGTGTCAATGTAAAGTTAATGACACCCCCAGATCATTTCACAGATCGCAGTGCAAACTATGTAATGGTGCAGGAATCGGATCGCATGCGTGTTCACACCCATGCGATCAGATTCCAGTGCGGACCAAATAAAGGGTCCTGTACCATTTTGGTGCAAATGCAATATGGTTTAGGGCCAGTTCCGACTGCTGCGGTGTCCAAGATCGGATGTGATTCGCACCGCACTGCAGTGCAAAATCACATCCGATCTCTGTGCGATGCGATTTCAGCCATACAGATAGTATTGCTAAATTTGCATTGCCCTCGGACCGGACTCTTACAGGACCCTTTTTTTGGTCCACAGCAGAATTGGATCGCATGGGTGTTCACACCCATGCGATTCAATTACTGTCTGAGTTTGCAGATCGCACTGCGATATGCGAACTGATTTGGGGGTGTTGTTAACTTTTAGGCCCAGTTCACACTTGTGCGATGCCGGACATCGCACAGGCATCGCATTTAATTCGCAGCACACTGCCATTCACATTACATGCGATGTCTGTGCGGTGCGATATCAGCTGTACAGATAGTATGGCTGATATTGCACCGCATTTGGTGCAAACACGCACAGGACCCTTTTTTCTGTTCGGACCAGAATCGGATCGCATGTGTGTTCACACATATGCGATCCGATTCATGTCCGGACTGTCAGTTCGCAGTGCGATATGCAAGCTGAACTGGGGGTGTCGTTAACAATGTATTGACACTCCCCAGCGATTCGCATATGGCAGTGTGAACTGACATGCGAGTCGGTGCGATGCGGTAACCCGCAGTGGATTCGCAGTGTTCTCGCATTGCACCAGTTTATCAATTTTTATGTTTATCAATTATGAAATATATTTTATTTTAATTTATTAATAAATATTTATACTTGTATACTTTATTAAAATTATTTTTTTAATGATTATAAATGTCTTTTGCATTTATATGAATGGTGTATAGCTGCATTACATATGTGCATTACATTCATTTACTATACACCATTCACATTTAAATAAGGACATGTATGATCTTTAAATATTGATAAAAACAATGTTTTTTTATAATTACCGTAGGTTAATGTATATTGTGTAGGGGGAATTTAACGTTGTTATTTTATTAATATGTTGGGGAATAATGTGTGCTGATTTGTGTTACACTTTGTATTTTATGGTTCCTCATACTGTAATCCCGCTATATCACGCGAGATTATAGTGAGAGGAGCCGTTTCTCAGGAGTTCCTGGCATTTGTAGATCGCTCCTCAACTCAACATGAGAAGCCATCTACACACTTTCATAAATAGGCACTCAGAGGAGAGCGATCTCCTCTGAGAATGCCTGCGAACTGAAGAGCGGTATTTTACCTCACTTTCATAAAAGGACACCTCTGGCTTTAAAACTGGGGCTGCAGGTGAGGCAGTTTCCAGGCCTTTTACATTCGCTATTTTTAGCACTAAATCGCCTGAAAAACGCCTCAGTGTGAAAGTAGCCTAATTGTTTTTAATTTCTATAAATTAATTTTAATTCACTTGAAATATGCCTTTGAACTTTGCACCGCCATAGCACTGCTCTCTTCTGGGAGTGTCTAATTTCTGTGCTGGTCAAGCTACTCTGTTCCACATTCATAACGCTAACCTTTTACGTAGCAGATGAGGGAGGAGTGAAGAAGAATAGTATAGAGCAGCTTTTCTCAAACTTTTGCTAAAGGAATACCTAAAATAATTTTTGGGGCTTAAGGAACCCTTGGTTAAATCAATTCATCGGTGGTCAGTAAGAACAATGCCACCTCTTAGAAGGGTGGCATTCTGACCACCACTGTGGACACTTCAAAAAGATCATTGAGGTCATGTTGCTGGCTCTTCCGAGTGCTTTTTGTTCTGGAACGGTGCAGGTGCCAACAGATGGAAGGTCAATAAAAGCTCAAGGTGCCCCTAACAACTTCTAAAGAAACCCTGGGATTCCACAGTACCTGGGTTGCAAATAGCTGCTATAAGGTGTTGAGTGACAACTCTGAGTCTGCTGGGGCTGCTGACATCACATGAAAAATTAAATGTTAAATGCACAAATATTAATCTCGGGAAGATTTTTGTTGAGATGAATGGTCTGGAGACAGGACCTCTTTAAAAGTTCATCCAGATCAAATTTTTTGTGCAGAATTGTTCTACGCTCTCGAGTTGGTCTGGTTTTGACTATTTAAAGTGGTAATAAACACAACATTTTTTAGTTTTAGTCTTAGTCTTAGGACTAAAATGACATTTTAGTTTTAGTCCTATTTTAGTCCTCTGAAAGTGTTTGTTTTAGTCTTTGACTAAAATGCCATTTTAGTTTTAGTCCCATTTTAGTCATCGTTCTTTATTCAACTAAAATCTCCAGTACATTTTAGTCTTAATATAATCATTTTAGTCGACTAAAATTGAATGTGCACAGTACACCCCCCCCCCCCCCCCCCATCATCTGCACAATACACAGACCCCCCACAGTACACAGCCCCCCACCCTATGCACAATACAAAGCCCCTCACAATACACAGCCCCCCCTGCATTCCCAGGAGACAGCACTGCCAGCATACTCTAAAGTTCAGAATAAATCACTGCCAGCCCTTTCTCATGCACAGCTCCTCCTGTGTCACTCTCATTGTAAATCAGAGTCTCTAAATTTACCTCATAGCTTTGTTCTTGCATGGACCCGACCACATGGCTGCTCTCCTCTGAAGAGTCATGGATGGTCATGTGACCGCTCTCCTCCAATCTAAAGCAACACTCGGAGGAGCAGGAGGAGGAGAGCAGCCAACAAGAACGAAGCTTTTGCGGTTAGAAGCTTCAGCTTACAATGAGAGACACAGTAGGAGGAGCAGTATAGGAGAAGGGGCTGGCAATGATTTTTTTCCTAATGGTAGACTTTGCTGAGAGTGCTGTCCAAGGGGGCCAGGAGAGGCGGGGCGGCTGGCTTGATCACCCCCCAATGTGTGGCACCCGGGGGCGGACCACCCGATCCCCGCCCCCATTGGTAAAAAAACAAATATCTGCGTATAACATGCACGCACTGTTATACGCTGATAAATACAGTAAATTCATGAGGGTAAACATCCCTCCTTGCCATTAGCGTCCCGTTTTTCGTTCCTTCGTTCCTTAACGAAAACGGATTCTATTTTCGTCAGTTTTCGAAAATGTGCTGTACTTTTAGTTTTGTTTTCGTCACTGTAAAAAAGCCTCTGACGAAAATTATGACAAACGTTTTCATTGACGAAATTAACACTGCTTGCACTACATAGTTGAAAGTAAATCTAAAGGAAATTGAACAAGAAAATTGTATGTGTGGCCAGCTTTATTATTATTATTATTCAGAATTTATTTAGCGCCAACAGTTTACACAGCACTTTACTAATAAAAGGGAAACAATACAGTTACAATATAATAAAATACAAGAGGATTAAGAGAGCCCTGCTCAGAAGAGCTTGAAGTCTAATAGAGGGGGGCAGGTGGTACAAAAGGTTGTAACTGTGGGGAATGAGCTAATGGAAGTGGTAAAAGATCAGTTGGAGGGGTGATAGGCTTCCCTGAAGAGATGAGTTTTCAGGGATGTTGTGAGGAAACAGGATCCAGGGGACGATTGGTTAGGTGGGCATCTGAGTAGATTTGTAACCTCTTCAGTAGTAACCAGTTCAAAAGAGCAGAGTGTTGACTGTGCTGTTAGGCAAGGTGTGTTGAGTGGGCAAGATGTAAGCACGGTGGAGGTGTCTTCACATATTACATCAATCTTGTCTTTTGAAGTGATTGGCAATCTCTTGGGCAGTGAGTGAGTTAGTGGGTAGAGGGGGTGGGGGACGAAGCAGAGAGTTAAAGGTTGAGAAGAGCCAGTGAGGACTGGATGACAAGGTATTATGGAGAGAGACAAAGGCTTGTTTGGCAGCATGGAGGCAGGAATTGTATCTTTGGAGAGCAGGTTTATATAGGGTTTAGTCCTGCAGGCATTTGGTTTTACGCCAGTCGTTCAAGAGCATGATGATGTCTCTTGAGATTTCTAGTGTTGTCAGTTTGCCAGGGTTGTAACGGTCGGGGCCTGATTCTGCGTGTAGTTAGAGGAGCAAGTGCTTCCAGTGATAAGTGAACTGTTGTAGACAGAGGTGGCCTGGTCAGGACAGGAGAGATTATGTCATATAGGTGGTCAGTAGCAGAATAGAGAAGAGAAGGGTTAAAGTGGCGAAGGTTCCTACAAGTAATTGTTTGCTGCTCCGAGGGATGGCTGGTTGGAGGCAAGGATATAGTGATACTGCTGAGGTTGTGATCAGAGAGAGGAAAGGGGGAGATGGTAGAATACAAGGTCAAGGGTATTACCATTGGAGTGAGTGGAAGTGTGTGTCCATTGGGTTAGGTAAAAAGATGAGCTTTAGTTGAGTTGTAGTTGGGCTGTTAACATTAACAAGAATGTTGAAGTCACAGAGAATGAAAGTGGGTATTTCAGAGAAGAGAAAGTAGGGTAGCCAGGCAGCGAAGTCATCAAAAAAGCGCGATACCGGTCCAGGAGGCCGATAAATTGCTGCAATCTTAAGAGAAATGGGAGAAAACAGACGAATACAGTGCATTGCGAAAGAATAGATGGAGTGATAGGAAGAGCTTGGAAGGTGCTTTGTGGAGATAGAAGGAATCCAACTCCACCTCCTTTCTGTCCATTGGGTCTGGGGGAGTTGAGTCCAGTGGAGGCCACCATGGCATGTTAGAGGGCAGCAGGAGAAGCTTTACTTTTCTTTTTAGGACCCCCACCCCCCCTGTTTTCACCAGGTGATCTGGTCAGTAACCCACCACCTGTATTATAGGGCGTACACACGGTCGGACTTTGTTCGGACATTCCGACAACAAAATCCTAGGATTTTTTCCGACGGATGTTGGCTCAAACTTGTTTTGTCTACACACGATCGCACAAAGTTGTCGGAAAATCCGATCGTTCTAAACGCGGTGACGTAAAACACGTATGTCGGGACTATAAACGGGGCAGTGGCCAATAGCTTTCATCTCTTTATTTATTCTGAGCATGCGTGGCACTTTGTCCGTCGGATTTGTGTACACACGATCGGAATTTCCGACAACGGATTTTGTTGTCGGAAAATTTTATTTCCTGCTCTCCAACTTTGTGTGTCGGAAAATCCAATGGAGCCCACACACGGTCGGAATTTCTGACAACAAGCTCCGATTAGACATTTTCCATCGGAAAATCCGACCGTGTGTACGGGGCATTAGAGTGCCTCCACTCTGGATGAATAAGCACACTTTTTGAAAAGCAACATTGTCAGTCTGGGGGGAAGGGAGTGTTAGATGTACTAGCAGATTTAGAATCACAAACAAATTTTAGCCGAACTCCAACACTACAACTGCAGCTACATAAGCAGTTAAAGCAACATTCTTTTTTCTTTTGGGATAAAGGTATTTGCATGAATAAATAAAAACTGACCAAGCACCCCTGTCTGGCAACCCTCTACCAGCTAAATTTGCTTGAAAGCTTGTTCTGTTGAAAAACAGACTTATGCCGCGTACACACGAGCGGACTTTACGGCAGACTTTGCCCGGCGGACTGGATTTCGTCGGACGATTCGATCGTGTGTGGGCTCCAGCGGACTTTGTTTTCTCAAAAGTTCGATGGACTTAGATTTGAAACATGTTTTAAATCTTTCCGTCAAACTTGAGTCCGGTCGAAAAGTTTGCTCGTCTGTATGCTAGTTTGACGGACAAAAAGCCACGCTAGGGCAGCTATTGGCTACTGGCTATGAACTTCCTTGTTTTAGTCCGGTCGTACGTCATCACGTACGAATACGACGGACTTTGGTGGATTGTGTGTAGGCAAGTCCGTTCATTCAGAAAGTCCGTCATAAAATCCGTCAAAGTCCGCCGGGCAAAGTCTGCCGTAAAGTCCGCTTGTGTGTACGCGGCATTACTGTCAGGATCACCAGGTGAAAATAAAAAGAGAGCCTAAAAAGTAAACTAATGCAACTGCTGCATCTAAGATTTAGTAAGCTGCAATATAAATGTATGTTTTTGGGCTTAATAGTCCTTTAAGCCAATAACCCTTTAAAATGTGATCACAATGTATGTGAAAACACAAGGTAAGGTGCAGAAAGTGGTTGCATTTTCAAGTGCATCTTGTATGAATGAACCTACAGAAATTAAAGCAGACCTGTTATTAGAAATCATGTTTTTCGTTGGGATCAGAGAATTCCTCTTTAAAGCCCCTCAACAACGTCCGGAAGCTGGCCAAACGACTGCCGCATCTAATCCAAGGCAGCCGCTGTTCGGGCTGCAAATTTATCCATCCGCTCTGTTAGGTTTTTCAATAAAGCGAAACTCCCAGGAAAAGTAAAACTTCTGCGCCCACAATGCAAGGGTTAACTGCTCATTTAAGATGTGGAACAGTGCTTATTGCTTACCTGATCCTCCACTCCTGCAGGCTCCTCTACGCTAATTCAGTCCCCATAGCCTCTTCTCCCTCATACTTTAGTTGTCCAAGGTCCTCTAAAGTCATGAGACCAATGCAGCCCTGCATTGGAGGTGAAGATGGCGAAGGACAGTCAGTCAATGAAGCATGAGGGAGCACTGTCTGCCAGGGGTAAGGTAATTGAAATGCTTTTACGGACTCCCAAGGCAGATATAAGCTGGTTAACCCTTGTAGTGTTGGCACAGCCCCTCTGCACGGGAGGAGTTTGTTTTAGAGTAGTTGGGCTTTGAGCCTGCAGGCTGTATGAAAAAAATCTGTGCATGGCCAGCTTAAAGTAAAACTATGGGTGAAATCTTTTTTAAAATTTTGGATAGATCAAGGGAGTATTCTAACCCCCTATCAGATTTTTATTTATTTTTTCATCATCTGTCCCATTGCAGAGATTTCCCTTCACTTCCTGTCCCATAGCCAAACAGGAAGCGAGAGAAAATCCCTAAAAATTAAGGGAATCTCTTGGGGACCTCCCAGGTCACCAGAACTAGCGTCCCTGTTGGCCGATTTCCCATCTTTTTTGGGGACAACCAAAAATTTGGTATTTAATGTTACTTTCAATGCTGATGGTAAATAGGACAAATAGAGAGGATGAATCTCCTTAACCGTGACACAGACGGCTATACAAACCGGCAAGCATTCTAATCTCTCTCCATTGCCTTTAGTTATACTTTAAGTTTCTCTTGTTTTTACATGAACAAAACATAACAGAAATGATGCTGCTATTATATGTGTGTGGTCTGGAATGGAGCCCAGGTAACTGTGTATGTTTTTAGTGTAATTTTTCAGCTTTTGTTTAAAGATTAGTGTAAGGTTCATGAGATCTGAGAACCTTGGCACAGCCAACACTTAAGCCTGGTACACACTAAGTTTTTTTTCATTAAACCCAGCGGGCTGAACGAAAAAAAAAAACCTGAAGAGCTCTGAAGGACCCGCTGTACTAACTATCCAATGTTAGTACATCGATCTCCCCGCTGAGCTATTATGTTCTGACTGGGGGACGACCCTGTTAGAACACCCCGGTCAGGGCTCTCAGCCATTGGGTGAGAGCGCTGATCGACAGACCTTTTTCTATTGGACCAGCTGCCGTACACATGGGCTGAACGTAGGCCAGTTTCTGTTGAACCGGCTGATGCCGCCTGACATTTGGTCCATGTGTACTGCCCTTTACTGTACATAATTTGCCTAAGATACTATTTACCTAATGGTTTTATTGTACCTTGGTGTAAAAGGAAGGCATCTGTACTTAACATGAAATAAAAGCTATGTGCTATTGTGTTTTACCTGTAAGCAGACTTGTGTACTTAAAGAGAAGTAAAGAATTTTTTTTCTTTTTAGAATCATACTTACCTCGGTGAATGCAGCATCGGTCCCCTGGCGCCTCTGCCCTGACAACCGAGCGATCTAACACGGCCGATCACTCGATTTTCAGAGCTGCCCGAGCAGAGAGCTGTAGACTGTCAGTCACAGCTCTCTGCTCTCTCCTCATTCATTGGAGCGCTGGGCTGTAGAGGGGGCGGAGCGGGCGATTTCAGCCTTTTAGCTCCTCGCTGAGAGGCTGAGCTGGGTGTCAGTCCAGGCACCTGGTGGATCCAGATCCAGACTTTGTCGCAATGCCGTGGTGCCTGGACTGACATCTGTGACGTCAGCATAGTGCAGACTTCAGCCCGCTGTCTGCTGAAAAGGGGTCACAGGAGTATGAAACAAACTGCTCTCCTGTGATCCATAGAAGTACAGCCAAACGAGCTTTGGCTGGACTTCTCCTTTAATTGTCCCTAGAACTTCATTGTGAATCAGTAATAAGTTCCTGGATGTGTCTGTATTTGGGTTTTTTTTTGGCTCACTTACCTCTCTGGAGGATTGGCTGTTTGTTTTTTGTGTAAAGTCTACTATTTTGTTCTACAGCTTTCCTTTACCAAAGCCTTATAATATGAGGTCAAAGTTAAACACTTTCAATTTGTATGCATTCAGGAAGGCCCTTGTACTACATAGTTGAAGGTAAAAAATTGTATAATGCATGGCCAGCTTAACCACTTTAAGACCAGCCTCGTTTTGGATTTTAGGTGTTTACAAGTTTAAAACAGTTTTTTTTGCTAGAAAATTACTTGGAACCCCCAAACATTATATATTGTTTTTTTTTTCTAACACCCTAGAGAATAAAATAGTGATCATTGCAATACTTTTTGTTTGCACCATATTTGCGCCGCGATCTTCTAAGCGCACTTTTTTTGGAAAAAATTCACTTTTTTGAAAAAAAAAATAGGACAACAGTAAAGTTAGCCCAATTTTTTTTTATATTGTGAAATATAATGTTACGCCAAGTAAATTGATACCCATCATGTCACGCTCCAAAATTGCGCCCGCTCGTGGAATGGCGTCAAACTTTTACCCTTAAAAATCTCCATAGGCGACGTTTAAAAAATTCTACAGATTGCATGTTTTGCGTTACAGAGGAGGTCTAGGGCTAGAATTATTGCTCTCACTCTACCGGTCGCGGCGATACCTCACATGTGTGGTTTTACCACGGTTTTCATATGCGGGCGCTACTCACGTATGCGTTCGCTTCTGCGCGCAAGCTCGTCGGAACAGGGCGCTTTAAATAAATATTTTTTTTTACTTTATTTTTTCACTGTTTTTAAAAAAAAAAAAAATTGGATCACTTTTATTCCTATTACAAGGAATGTAAACATCCCTTGTTATAGAAAAAAAGCATGACAGGTCCTCCTTAATATGAGATCTGGGGTCAAAAAGTCCTCAGATCTCATATTTAGACTAAAATGCAAAAAAAAAAAAAAGTCGTTTAAAAAAAATGACACAAAAAAAATTGTGCCTTTAGAGAAGTGGGCGGAGCTGACGTAATGACGTCGCTCCGGCCGTCACATGGTATGGAGACGGGTGGGGGCCATCTTAGCCTCACTCGTCTCCATACCTAAGCAGGGAAAGGACCCGATCTTACCGGAGCCGTCGGTAGCGGCGGAGGGTGCGGGAGAGTGGCGGGGGGGTGGCACCTCTCCCGCCGCCGATAACGGTGATCTCGCGGCGAACCCGCCGCAGAGACCACCATTATCATGTACGGAACCGCCTGCCCTAAAGATGGATACCTCGGTTGTGGCAGCAGCTGCTGCCGTTACCGAGATATCCATCTTTAAAAAAATGACGTGTATATATACAGTGGGCGGTCCGGAAGTGGTTAAAGGCTGCTTGAACACAAATGCAGACAGCCTATGTAAGTTGTACTGTCATGTAATTGGTATGTATCCTGTATAGCGATTTGATGTCTGCCTTCAATAGCTTAACCACTTCAGCCCCGGAAGAATTTACCCCCGTCCTGACCAGTCGTGTGACCGAACAAAGTTGACGTCCTTTTTTTTCCCCCCACAAATAGAGCTTTCTTTTGGTGGTATTTGATCGCCTCTGCGGTTTTTATTTTTTGTGCTATAAAAAAAAAAGCGTCAATTTTGAAAAAAAAAAAATATATATATATTAGGGCTGCAACTAACGATTATTTTCATAATCGATTAGTTGGCCGATTATTGTTTCGATTAATCGATTAATCGGTTAATAACCTTAAAAAAAAAGTGTGGTATATAATTTAGTTAATATGTAAAATTTAAAAAAAAGGCAATTTATTCTTAAATTGCTCCTATGCAGTGGTAAATAAAAATAGCCAACTATATAGTTAGGGAGCAAAATATCTAATCCACTCTGAGAATAACAGGCAGAAGAGATATACTGTGTATATACTATAAGAGGAGATATACTGTATATACTATTAGAGGAGAGATAAGAACGTTCGTTCAATTTTCTAATCGTTAGTGGGGTCAAATCGGCGTTCATTTTCAACCACAGTAATGGGAAAATTTGGAAATAAAAAACTTCTTGGTGAAAGGAATTATCAGACAGTGTATGTGGTTTTCGTTCAGAAATGACAATTATTTTAAAAACCAGTGAAAATTTCAAACATTCGTTCATTTATCGAATGTGCAAAGATTTTTCATCTGAATATTCTCATATGAAAATTGATCGGTGTGGCCAGCATAAGGCTCGGTACACACCTATGCAGTTTGCTTTTGATCTGTTTCTGCAGTGCTCTTTTCTGTGCGTTTTGATTTTTGCGCACGTGATTTTGCTGTGATTTGCGTTTTTGCATGTTTTTTGGCCAATTTGTTGTTGGGCAGATTAAAAAACACAAATTGCTGCAAAAACGCATTACATGTTTTTCTGCAGCTTCTCAATTGAAGTATGTTGAACCAAAAAAGCACCGTTTTGTGTTAAAAAAAGTCACTGACGCTTTCCAAATACGCAGTGGCTGAAAAAGCATAGATGTGAACGTGTCCCATAGGAAACCATGTAAATGAACTGTAGTCCGTTTCTGCAAAAAGCACCAAAAAACACATAGATGTGAACCAGGTGTAAGATGTTTAGTAACATAATGGGTTAAAATTAGTCCTTTATAGTACCAAAAAAGCAAATAATCACTACTGTAAGGGGTTCATTTTTTTTTTTTTTACTGTAGAACTGTGAAAGAAATAGTTACAGTAGCGATCATTGCTCTTTTTGTACTATAAAGGGCTCATTTTAGTTTTATTTTTAACCACATAATGTTACTGGCCGATTAATCGATTATGAAAATAGTAATCGATTATTTTCATAATCGATTAGTTTTCGATTAATCGATTAGTTGTTTCAGCCTTAATATATATATTTTTTTACTTTTTGCTATAATATCCCCCAAAAATATATAAGCAGTTTTTTTCCTCAGTTTAGGCCAATATGTATTCTACATATTTTTGGTAAAAAAAATCGCAATAAGCGTGTATTGATTGGTTTGCGCAAAATTTATAGCCTCTACAAAATAGGGGATAGTTTTATGGCATTTTTATTAATAATTTTTTTTATTCGTAATGGCGGCTATCTGTGATTTTTTTTTTTTATTTATTTATTTATTTTCTTTTATTGGGACTGTGACTTTATGGCGGACACATCGGACATTTTTGACACTATTTTGGGACCATTGTCATTTATACAGCAATCGGTGCTATAAAAATGCATTAACCACTAGGGGTTAACCACTAGGGGGCAGTGAAGAGGATAAGTGTGCCCTAGGGAGTGATTCTAACTGTAAGGGGGCTGGACTTCAACATACAGGACAGTGATCTCTGCTCTCGATGACAGAGAGCTGTGATCACTGTCCTGTCACTAGGCAGAACGCAGAAATGCTTTGTTTACAAAAGCATCTCCCCGTTCTTCCTCTCTGTGACACGATCGCGGGCACCCGGCGGACATTGAGTGCTTCTTAAGGGGGATGTACCTGGTACACCCTTTTGCCTGCCAGTGCCATTCTGCCGACGTACATCGGTGTGCGCTGGTCGGCAAGCGGTTAAAGCAGAACTACAATTCCACTCTGATAGAATGGGAGCAGGCAGGCATTTTATTGCAGAAGAGACATTACTTGTCTCTTTTGCAATAAAACGTACCTCCCTACCTTCACAGCAATCTCTGGATTGTAAACTGAGCTGTGTATGCGCAACTTACCTTACAGAGGCCGGGCAGATCCTGTGTGCAGTTCCAGTGCATTTCGATGCATTGTTGATGCGTTTTACCACGTTCCATTACAGTAAAAATGCATCATGTTCTATCTTTTCCGGCACTGGTGTGAACTATGCCATTGCAAACCACATAACCTACTTTCCATGTGTTTTTGATGCAGAAAAAAATGCACTGCATGTGCTGTGAACTGGCGAGTCCTGGGAAACTATTAAACTCACTCTTTGTTGGTCTGACTTCTGTGAATTTTGATTGCTTCGGTTTACTGCATACATAACTTTTCTATTTTATTTCAATGGTGGTGAAGGATCTGAACCACTGTCAGGTTTTTATTACTGTTTATGTCCCTGTTGGGGAGATTCAATCTCTAATTGTCTTGATCTTCAATAATTAAAGTGAGTTAATCCAAAATTTTACTTTTCCCTCATAACGGGAATAGAGGGGAAATCTTCCAATGGTGACGCTTTCATGTGACAACTGTCTGAGAAAATCTCCCTCACATTAAAAAGATTTCCACTTACTTCCCATTGAGTCTACAGGACAGAAAGTAAAGGAAAGTCCTCCTAAGACAGTTGGAAAAGAAAATGCAGTTTTCACCCTTTTCTACTATATAAAAACGTGTTTGGCTTTAGATTTTCCTTAAGAATTAAGTGGATGTAAACCCAATGTCATCCTTTCTCAACTACTGCCATAGGGGTTATCTATAAGGATATAAATGCCTCCTGCATGTATCTTTACCTGTCAAATGTCTCCCCTCTGTCTGTTTTGAGACCCGAAAAACTGCAGATTCTGTGGGTGGGTCTGTTGTTTGGAGCTCGGTGGGTGGAGTCGTGATGTCAGTAGACTCCCCGCCCACCTCTACACTCCCCTTGTCAATATGCATTTTCTCCTGTGTATTTCTTACACTGAACTTCTGCTATGATCTCTAACATCCAGTGAAAAGACAGGAACGTAACCACATGACTTCAGCATGCCAAATCATGCTGAGGTGTGGAACAGCCAATCCTTGCAGAGCTACTGAAGAAAGGAGTGGGGGTGGGAATTAAAAAAAATAATAATGCATGTCTTAGGCTAGTGCACGAGATATGTAAATCACCTGTCACTCACACCAAGGGGGAGGATTTGACAAAGTTTTTCTCAGTTTGTCAAGTTTTATCTCACTGAACAATAAAAGAGTATTGCTCAGAGATGGATTAACTCTGTATGGTAAGACTGGGCTCAAATGATAGGAAGTCTTATACTCTACGGGTTTACATCCACTTTAATACTTAGAAATAGGGGCTCCTATTTGTAAAAATGTATTTGAAGCTGTAAATGTATTGTGGCCTCTGTAACATGTACAAACAGCATCCTTTTTTTATTTATTTTTTAGGCAGTGTGGAGTTACCTGCCAGGTTCTTTAAAATGGGTCTTTCAAATTATGATTCTTGAGTATACGTTTGTTTAGAATCTGCGACTATTACACATATTGGATCCATCTGTCTGACCCAGAGATAGTCTTGGTGAAATCCAAAGGGTTCCTCTCTAATGGATGGACTTGCTGCATTATGTCACAGCATTTGCATAAAAAGATTAGTCAAAGTCTCAGCGATATAAATCACGTCCATTACTCGAGGAAACCAGTTCGGTAAATAATTCCACTGATTTCCTCTGGGAGCTTCATTTCTAAGAGGTGGTTCTATGTAGTTAAAACTGTTAAACTCAGCAGTCTCCGTTCTTGCGTCTGCATCCATGGTTAGGAAGGTGAGGTCAGAAAGGCATGTATGTAGGGTATAGCAGTGTAAATGGCACTACTAGTAAAAGACCAGAATAGTTAGATGTCTTCCCAGTTACTAGAATTCTCTGGGTCCTTTTCTCCTTTCTGGTGTATGCAGTCCCTCACTTTTTGCAGGATTTAAAGAACAATTCCATTTTAAGTCCCCAAAAATGCATGACAGTGCATCAAGTGTGTGCAAAAATACTGAATTTATTTTGTTGTACCGATCTTATTCTAGGATCTGCTCTATATAGATAAAATCGTGGCTTCTCTCTGGGAAGATGAAAGAAAGTTAAGCTAAAGGATACCTCACCAAATGTCAACACTCCCACCCACTCCCTTGTCCCAGAGGTGCAAGGATTGGGCCAAGAGAATAGGTGTAGTTTTTTCTGAAAATACAGCTATCCTTTAATTATAGCACCCCAAAATCTCTAGGATGTGCTTTTTTCCTATTTGGGCTGCAGTTCCCATATTTTCTGCATGTACAGCACCATCTAGTGGTTGAATTGGATACTTGTGTCTCTAGGGAAGCAAAGGGTGCTGACTTCTGTTTAAAGCTATGTGCAGTGACCTGCGTGGGAAGGGGACCATACAGACTTTTTGCTCTTCATACAGACATACTGTGTGTTTTGAGCCTTTCTGAATCTCATTTACAGTTGAATGCCTTATGGACTCGAACTGTGTAAATGCACAGAAAGGATGGTTACATGTGAACACTGCAGTGGGATTATGTTAAGGAGACTGTTTTGATATCAATGCTGCTTGGTGGAGTTTGTCTTTAACTTGAAAGAGGTTGCTTGAAGCAGATTGAATTCCTCGTGTACAATATGAAGGAAGAAGCAGCTGTATTTTTTTATCTTCTGGAAATGGGACATGATTCTGCTTACGCCCCACATTTAAATATTGCTGGTAATTGATATCTTTAATAAGATTCAGCTGCATTGTGCTTTAAATGAGTTGCACATTTACTTTTCCGTCTTAATTGCTATGAATGCAGGGAGAGGTTGTAGACAATGACATTCCATTTTGTATTGTGGAGTTGAAACTCACCTTAACTGGAACAAATTCTTAGAAATACCACAAATGATGCTGCAGAGAAAATTAGCTGCAGTTTTAATTTGTGTTATGCTCCTTTTAATATGATTACTCTGCTTTATTCAGGGTAGAGATGAATTCTTTGCTTGTTTTAGAATTACACAGTCATAAAATTGAAAACCGCTTGTTTTAAGGTAATATTTCATTCTATCATGCCAGTAAAATTGCAGAATATAATTTTTCTATCTAAAAGTCCTGGATGCCATATGTTTTTTAACTATTGTAGAACAGAATACATTCTACATAATAATGTACTTGTGTAGCATACATAAGCACAGTTTAAGTGTTATTAAACCCTAGGACCCTGCATTCACTTTATCTGATTTCCCACAGTACACAGAACATGGAAATGTCATTATTTTAGTAAATCTAAACGGCTAAATACCTTTTTAGTCAGCAGTATATAGCAGTCTTGTGACTTCTATCAGTATCCAGCCGAGCACTGGCTAAAGCTTGTAGGAGGAGTTTTCATTCTCCTATGACTGTCCTATGGGGCTGCATGACCCATGACCCTATGGAGAGGGCTGATTTGGCCCTGTGCTGATGGTTGTAAACCCAATTCATGAAATTTGATCTAAGCGTGTGTTTACTTATCTTACTCCAAAGCTCTAAGTGTGGTTTTTCTGTGGTGCTTCATTCCTCTATTATCGGCATGTGTCACTTCTGACAAGTTCTCTGACACCTGAGGTAACAGTAGCTAAAAATGTGTGTCAGGGAGGGAGATTAGCAGGGAGCTTGTCTGTTCATAACACAGCTCTGCGCGTTCCTTTGTTTCTCTGCCTATGTGGAGGGGGGATGAGTCCCTTTCTTCCCATCAGCTCTAACACAGTATGTCCAGACTCCCCACCCCTATGCGCTGCTGAAAGAGGATGAAAGATTTCTAACATCATCTGCACTTTCCAAAGAGTGTAAAAATAAATAAATAAAACGCAGATAAACAAGTAAAACCGATGTAGGAGGGTTTGTTTTCATCTCTTTGTATCATCTGAGGCTGTTCACTTCACTGGGTATATGTGAGGGTTTACAACAACTTTAATGCATTTTCTGCATTAAGGTAAAAAACCATCTGCATGCAGCTCCCCCCTGACCAAACCACAGAATACATGTGTTCTGCGCATTTGTCCCTGAATATATGGGGCCCAAAATGCAAATACTACGCAGTGCAACATTTAGCACCATTCAGCTGCAGTGGATTCGATTTTGACAGTGGCTGGATGCTGCAGCTGTGCTTCCTAAGGACACTAAAACACAGGAATTGGCTGCACACAGACTAATGCCTACTGTGGCCTGATGAGCCTGAGATTTATTGCATAAAGACACCCAACAAGAGTTGGTCTGACTTGGATGATTGTAACCAAGAAGGAGGCTCCCATCATCTCATCTAGAGTATGGTGATCCCATACCTTTCAATGGAAATAGAAGTAGATGCCCCCTACTTGGGACTTTAAATGGACCACCAACTCCAGGGTTAGATAAAATTAATCTTTAATATAATAGATTAAAATGCCAATACAAAAGATCGCATATATGAAAAAAATGCACAACATGTGCTGCATAAAACAAACCAATGTATAATGTGAAATCGCATACAATATAAATGTCCGACGCGTTTCTGGTATCAGGAGTTCCAATACCTTCTTCAGGGGCCAAGGGTTCAGAAAGTTTAGTGTTCAAAATACATTCTGGTGTAGTAATTCAGTGTCAAAGATCCGTATGAGGGACCAATGAGTTTATATTGGCACTGCATACCTCACCATTAGTGAGAATTGAAAATAATGTGTTGTCTGAGTGGGTGGTACCCGCGTAGTCTCTCAAAGAGTGCTACAAATGTGAGCCACTATGAGATGAGACCAGGTAATTCAAAAAAGGCACTGTTATAGAGCTGAGTAGCCCAGGGACCAATGTCCCAATCTTCCACCTTTAATGAAACAAATCTGTTCCTCCTGCGTGGGTATAGAATCTCTGGATGAATGACTTGGATGATTGTGTCACAATTGAGATGAGCTCTACAGCCATGGAGACATGTGGATGGACAAAGCTGTTTTTGCCCAGTCTTTTTTCGGGGAATAGATAAATTATCCAGGTTATATTTTCCAGGCTTATTTCTCCTGGTTAATTTGAGGTCTCCTGCTGGTGTCTAGTAATGTTTCGGTAATAAAGAGAGGGTTTTCTTGTTAGTCACATCACAAATGCATATCTAAGTGCTGTTTCATGACTATAGTGTTCTGTAGTCTGAGACTTAGCTGCTGTTGAAGAAACACTGACATCTGGTAGAGTCTGAAGTTGAGTTATTTCAAGAAATATTGACTGACATGCACGCTAAATTTAGTAAATAAAAAAAAGTGTTGGTCAGCGGCCGGTGTTCATTGTGATTGATGTTGGATATACACCAGGGACATTATTTTTTTTTTTTTTTCATAAAGGACTTTTTTTGGGGATTGAGTAGGGGTACCCCCTACTCATTCACATTATGGCAGGCTGGCATCTGGGGGACCCCTTGTTAAAGGGGGCTTCCAGATCACGATAAATCACCCCCCCCCCCAAACCACCGGGCCAGGGTTGTGGGGAATAGGCCCCCACCATGTTGAGGGCATGTGGCCTTGCATGGTTCAGGAAGGAGGGGGGGTGGGGGTAAGCTGCGTGCTTGGATAAGGGCCTTGTATAGATTGGGGGGGGGGGGCGCATGCACACTGTTTTGATTTTTTTTTTTCTCAATTTTTTTTTTTAATTGCTGCAATTGTTTTGTTTACATTCAGCTGATGACTCATCAGTTAAGACCAGCTATTCACTGGTTGTTAGACACTAGCGGCCTCCACTTAGAAGAAAGAGAGAAATACGCTGGGCACCAGAGTTTAGGAGCTGTCAGCATTTTTTCTGCTCCAGAACATGCTGGCTTGTCTTTCCTTTTTTTTTTGCTAGTTTGCGAGTTTAGAGGCAGTAAAAAAAAAAAAAAAAAAAAGGCTGATGCCCCCTAACAGTATCGTCAAAAATGTCCTGTGTGCATAAGGCCTTGATGTGGAAGTAGGAGCCTTCTTTCGTTCAGCCTGCAGGCCTGATAGGAGACATCTCTGGGTGTTTGGCAAGCTTTAGGAAGTTCTTATGCAAATATCAACATTGTACAAGTCGATTTCTGCATAGAGCTAGCCCTCTCGTATGTCCCCACCCCACTCTGCACACATGCCTACCTTTTGGTCTTGGCGATTTCTTGCACAACATTCAATAAGCAGATATTGCAGCTTCCCCTTAAATACTGTATTTATTGACGTATAACACTCACTTTTTCACCATGAAAATCGAGTGCAAATAGCGCGTACGTGTTATACGCCAATACTTCAATGTTAGCTGCTTCAGGGGGGGACAGGGAGGGGGGGGCGAGACGAGCGCAGTCAGATTATATACAGTGAGAATCTCCTGTTTACTTGGCGGCTTCTGTAATAGGAAGTCCCGTCTCCTGGGCCACCATTGGACCACTGTTCTGTCTATGATAGGAGATTCTCACTGTATGTAATCTGTCGGCGCTCGTCCCGCCCCCCTCCCTGTCCCCTCTAGGCTGCAGATGGGCATCGATCAGGCTGCACTGATGGTAATGCTGAGGCTGCTGCATTGATGGCAATGGTGAGGCTGTTTCATTGATGGCAATGGTGAGGCTGCATTGATGTGGACTGATGAGGCTGCATTGATGGCACTTGTGAGGCTGCAGATGGGCATTGATCAGGCTGCATTGATGGCAATGGTGAGGCTGCAGATGGACACTGACCCTTATTTTGCTTCAAAGTTCCTTATTTATACGTTTTTTCCTGAAACTTCCCTCTTAAAATGAATGTGCATGTTATACGCCGATAAATTTGGTACTTGGCATATTATCTTTCACATTTCACCAAAAAATTGGGCTAAATTTACAGTTTTTTTTTTATTTATTTATTTTTTTATTCATTAAGCAGGAGTCCGGCGACCGATCTTCTTCTTTTTTTTTAATTTTTTTTTAATTTTTTTTTTTAGGTCATTGAGACACTTTGCTAATCCCAAAATAATACTCAGTTTGGGTGTAATATTTCCGCCTCTGTTTTCGTACTGAAGAATAACTTAAAAAATGTGATGCTGGCTGTTTCCATCTTGCTTGTGAGCATGTGAAGCCCACAAGCATTGATTTCCGGAATGCGGTGAATGCTGTTCATTCACAGCTTGTTCACACGCATGATCATTGTTTCCGCACTGAATCTTGTGAAGCCTGACACTAAGCTCCCAGGAGACAGTGCGGCTCCGGGGAAAGGCAATAAACACGCCTACTCCCATGGGAGGAGAGACAGGAAGTGCCACAATAAAGTACAATATAAAGGTAATTACAGCGATAAAAAATTTTTTCGTGCGGCATTTGAACATCTATGCAATTAACTGAAGGGGGTAAGATTACGTTAAAAATTTGAGTGGGACCCCACTTTACATTGTAAAACTGCTGCGCAAAAAACATGTGACATAAAAAATTGCAACACCCACCAATTTATTCTTTATTCTGAGCGAACGTCAACCCCCCTCCCGGTAACTATGCAGTATGGCAGACGCTAGGAACGGCACCCAGAAGACTGCAACTATCGCTGTAGTAACTATGACTACTTCAATGATTTCACAGCTTCCACGGGGGCTGATACGGGTATCAAATATGAGTATGCAAAATATATCATTCCTGGAGTTCATCTTAATGAAAATCTGATTGAATTCAGAACTCCTGATCTGTATAATTGTTTTAAGTCAGTTATGTAGATAGTTACAGAAGTCATTTGATTAATATGTTGTAGTGGGTAGCACTCTCACCTAGTGTCAGACTTCCACGTACCTGACCGATGAGCCCGATATAGCAGGAAGGCCTCCCTTACGTATCTGGTTCCTGGCCCCTGGTAGTATGGACAGGAGGCACGGGAGCACAGAGTGGTATGAGGGCCTGTCGGGTCAGCAGCAGGAGGATCCCGGTGAAGGTGGCTTGGAGATCACCAGACAGCTGAAGCACAGGCAGCAGATGCAGAGCAGGAGCGGAGTAGGCAGGTCAGGTCACAGGCAGGGTTGACAACAGGCGGGAAGCGTAGTACAGAGGAGCAGGCAGGTTCGTAGTCAAGACAGGCCGGGGTCAGATGCAGGCAGAAGACAGAATAATCCAAAGGGCAAGCCGGGTAATCAAGAGATCAGACGTTCAGACAGGTAAGCAGGAGCAGGGGTACTGGGAGCTGCAGATCGGACAGCACCGGGCCAAATGTGCTGACAGTTTAAATATGCTGACTGGCGCCAAGCACCGCGCGCTGGCACCTACAACAGCGGGCGCGCGCCAGCGCACAGCGTCTACTCTGGGAACCTCTCTAACACCTAGCAGTAAAAAGGGTCGCTGGTTCGAATCCCAACCACGACACTACCTGCCTGGAGTTTGCATGTTCTCCCTGTGCCTGCGTGGGTTTCCTCCGGGTACTCCGGTTTCCTCCCAGGTTCCTCTGGGTACTCCGGTTTCCTCCCACATTCCAAAGACATGCTGGTAGGTTAATTGGCTTCTGTCCAAAATTCGCCCTAGTATATGAATGGGGACCTTGGATTGTGGGCTCCTTGAGGGTAGGGACCGATCTGAGTGTGCGATGTATAATGTACAGGGATAGGGACAATTGTAGACACTCACTCAGGTTGACATGGTGGCTTTATTCAACCTTACTAACTATGTAACTATGACAGCCAGGGAAAAAGTATTGTCAGGAGGAGAGGTCAGGTCAGCTTCCATACTTCCTCAGTACAGGTTACCTGTAGCATCAAATCAATGTGGCAAATCAGAGGGTTGGCCCATAAGTATAATACCTAGGATAGGATGTGGCAGTTTCCCTTGTATCCCGTGTATGTACTCCTGGTTATCATGAATAATAAAATAAAGTTGGCTTTCTTTGTATTCACAAAGACCCCTTGGACAACAAGAAACCTGTGCAAATTAACCAGCCCAGATTATCATCATTTAATTTTTGCTTGTAACCTCCCCAGTGCTTTGATCATCCTGATTAAAATCTGAGGCAGAGCACCTTTTTAAAGGAAC
The DNA here is from genome assembly GCA_037952835.1 of Lithobates septentrionalis. Taxonomy (NCBI): domain Eukaryota; kingdom Metazoa; phylum Chordata; class Amphibia; order Anura; family Ranidae; genus Lithobates; species Lithobates septentrionalis. The sequence goes on from JBBDGP010000295.1 coordinate 8,072,974, forward strand.
TTGTCAATATAGAAATTGGCATCTACCATTGCTTTTTTTGAAAGTACAGGGACCAGGGCTGTAATCCTCAGTAGTCACTGATTCCTAATTGATAACTGTCCCGGAACAAGCATGCGCATACTAGGCATCCTCGCACCTAATATACAAAAACTTGTTATGAGATTGTTAGATGCTGTGAAGTGAAGGTTTTCTTTTCATAACCCCCCCCCATTCGGAATACCTGCTCTTCTCCCCCTTCTTTCTCTAGGGCTTCAGAGCACTTTTCGTTGGAGCAGTCACATGCATTCACATGGGATTGTGGGGGTTAGGGTGGAGGGTGTTTACATTTTCATTTTTTTTTTTTGTGAAAAGGTTTAACTTACACTTAGTGTTACTAAACCCAGGACCCTGCATTCACTATATCTGGTCTCCCACAGTACTCGGAAATGCAACTATTTTAGAAAATATAAACTGCTAAATACATTTTCATCAGCGGTTAGAGCAGTCGTGTAACTTCTATCAGTGTTTGCTAAAGCTTGTAGGAGAAGTTTTCATTCTACTCTGACTGTCCTATAAGGCTGCAGGACCCCTGGCCCTCTGGACAGTGCTGATTGGTCTTGTGCTGATCACATGGACTCTCCCAAGAAAAGAATAAAACTCTAGCAATACACCCCAAACTGAGCATGTGCAGCTTGTCCCCTAGCCTCTGTTCTATAAGGAGATGGATGGGGGACAGTTGAAGAAGGGGAGGAACAGGGAAGACAGGATCAAACCGCCTTTTTACACAATGCACAGCGAGTATAACAAGCATGCTTTACTGCATGTACAGACCGATTTTACTGTTGTGGGTTTAGTAACACTTTAAATATCATAGGCAGGGACACAGCAATTTAATACTAACAAGCATAGACCTTGAAAACAGACCCACAACAAATAAGAGGGGATTAAGAGAGAGTCTGACAATTAAAAAAAAAAAAAAAAAAGTGCAGTGCTTCTAAAAGTCAAAGGCAGTTGTCATCTGTGAGGTTAAAGTGGAGTTCCACCCAAAAGTGGAACTTCAGTTTTAGGTACTCCTCACCCCCTGACATATCACAATTGGCATGTAATTTATTTGGGGGGGCTGGGTACCTGGTTTGGAGTGGGACTTCATGTCCCACTTCCTCCTTCTGACCACCTAGGCGATTCCTAGGTGGCCCCTCCCTCCCAGCAATGTTCTGGTACAGGTCCCAGAACATTGCCTGGCCATTGACGGAGCGCAGCGCGGCTCGCTCATGCGCAGTGTGCACCCGGCTGTGAAGCCGTAAACTGTCACAGCCTGGAGCCCACTCTCACGATGTCGGCGCCGCAAAGAGGAGAGGGAGAGAACGGAGGCTTAGTGCGGCCGCATCGCTGGACCGTGGGACAGGTGAGTGGCTGTTTATTAAAAGTCAGCAGCTATACTTTTTGTAGCTGCTGACTTTTAATAAACTCAAACCAGTGGAACTCGGCTTTAATCTGTTTTATGTACAGTACTGCACGGTGTTGTAGTTACATTCCTGACTGTGGTGTTCAGGATTTGCTCCTGTGAGTTTTGTAGTGGACAACAAAGGTTTGTTGATTTGTGAACACTAAGAATCTGTTCATCCATTGATGGTGAATTGTTTGCCAGTTCCTATTAGCACTGACTTGGGTACTAGAGATTATTTTATCTATCTTATTACGGAGTTTTATGCTTCCAAGTCCGTAGGCTTATATCCACCCACTTGCACATAAGTACTTTGAACACTCCCTGCTCAGTGTATAAAAGTACAATAGAAACAGTTGCCTTCTGTATTGGATGTGGATGCCAATAGGCGTGGACACTTCCCTTTACTCCGGCACTTTTTGAAATCTCTTTATTAGGCATGGCTAACGTTGTACTTTGTGTTCCATGGTAATTAAATCCTTGTCCATCATAGACAGCAATTGTGTCACTAAATTCTTTTCTGTGCTGCTTCCATGAATGTGGAGTGCTATAGTATTCCAGTGTGACAAGAGCTTTATGTCTACAGGCTTTTAAAATAATTTTGATGGACTAATTGTTGTATTGAATGACACATCTCGAGTCCTTCATTTTCTTCCCAAATACTATTGCTTGTCAGCTTTAAAAAAAAATAAAAAAATAAAAGGCCTTAACTGTAGGTGGGACCTGGATCTACATCTGATCAGATACAGATTTGTTTCTTTCTAATGACTGCCATTTGTGTTTCCAATTATTTCATATTTCAATTTTTTCTTCCTGTTCTATTTCTATTGTTCATTATATATAGCTTGTATATGTGTATGGCATTCATCAGGTGAGAGAGGCTAGTACAGTTGGAAAATCATTGAAGGGTTAATTTACCTGGTCTGAAGACTGCCCTGCCCACTCCTTCCTCTTGCACCTGTGGATTTTAGTATTTAAAACCTGCTTTCACGTTGTTATTTTATTATGACTAATGCCATGTAAGAGGCTGAAACGCGTAAACCACAGGTATTGAATCCTTGTTATGGATGGATCTAAAAAAAGGGCATATGTTTTAACTTTGAGAAATCGTGGTCCCGGATTTTTTTTCTTTTAAAAAAAATAAATGATGCCTGCAGTATTGTATTGTATTCTTTTAAATATTGACTGATTAAGAGAACGTCTTTTGCAACTGGCAACCTAGGGCTAAGTAGTATCTTAGCCCCCGTTCACATTGACTGCGGCTTTGAAATTGTGCGACTTCATCTTAATCAGCTCTATGCCGTGGCTCCCACACGCATGCGTGGGAGTGACGCCATTGTGGCTAGGCCATGCAAGCGGCCGCAGCCCGAGAACCCAGAAGGAACACCTGGTGAAGATGGCAGCCTCTGCAGCGGTGATAGCGTTCCGCTGCAGGACTTTGTTTCAGGTTAAGGCTTTCATAATGTGCTAGTGTGCAGTGCCTTGCACGGAGATTTTTTTTTTTTCTTCAATGCTTCCTACTGCTTTAAAAACCCCATACACACTATATCAGATTTTCTGCTGATTTTTTTCCTTCAGATTTACCAAAACCATTTAATATGAGGTCAAACCTTAGGCGTTTCAATTTGTATGCAATCAGGCAGGCCCTTGCACTACATGGTTTTTGTAAATCTGAAGGCAAAAATCAGCAGAAAATCTGATAGTGTGTATGGGGCTTAAGCCAGGCTCACACCAGTACGTTTTCAGATGCGACACACAGAATCACATGACAAGTGAGATCACATTGTTTTCAATGGTAGCTTTTCACATCAGCAGGGTGCGATTTTTAGAAAAAGTTCCTTTACTACTTTGGTGCGATTCCAGTGTGATTTTGGCCCCATAGAACATACAAGCCTTATCAAAGTTGCATCCAAGTAGCACTACGTAATCACACTGAAAGTTGGATCAAAATTGTAATGCAGCAGTGTGAACCTACCGTTAGAGCATATCTGAACTCAAGGACAAAATGTCTTTCTCATTCACATAGGACTTACTGTCAGGTTATACCGATGCCTATAGGCCAGCCCAGGATAACCCTCCTGTACCCAGCGTGCTAACGTGTTTTTTTTTTTTTTTGTTTTTTTGTTTTTTTCGTTTTTTCATCTTTTTTCCGAACTGCTGAGAAAAGTCTAGCCACATTTTTTGCTAGTTTTTCATTGATTTTTGTTTGATTTCTTCACAATTCTTCAATCAAGTCTCCTCGCTACATCGTTGCTTGTCCCTACATGGCAGCTTTCCTGATCAACTGTTCACCAGCCTAACTTTGGAGTGCTGTTCTCCGACCCCACTGGACATTGCTGGGCAAGTCGGAAAGTGACCTTTTGAGCTCTGGGTCTGCTTGTAGTGCTTTTACGACCCAGGACTGGTGCATGTTAGCTGCGGAGTGCTTTCCGGGTCCAAAGTCATTGATCTTGCCTCAGCACTTGCACTGTCTATGAAAGCTCACTTTTTTGAATAGGCTGATCAAGAAGAGCACCAAGGAGCCACCTCATTGTTTGTCATTTGGCACACTGTGAATTACGCAGCTGTTGCTGGTTTCACCATGGAAGAGGTTAATTCTGAGAGACAGAGTGCTGACATACACATGCTCACTTTCCTTCCATTCAGTGTAGAGGAAACATCCCTCTTCTGCTCCTGCTTTGCTAAAGCACCATGAGGAACTCTCTGGGCAGTTCTAGTGGCTGCCTACAGTGACCCTGGTCACCTTTGGCCAACTGAACCTAATCAGCCATCAGCTGCCTGAGTTTGAGTACCCGTCTGTTACCTTAAGCCTTGGCTATGTGGTTGCAATATGACTGTATCTGAACGCAAAGTCCTGCTGCTACAGACATTCTTATCTCACATTCTCATAACTGTTCTGGTGACTTTTAATCTGTACCTATCGAGGGCACTGACGTCTGAAATCTGGATTACAGTGACCTTACTTTTAGGGTCTATCATCAGAATCTACCTTTGCTCCTTGGGTCTGGTGGATTAATCTATCCTGTTGTTTTGAGACTCTACTGCGGTAACAGAAGACTACCTCCCGTTGTGCCTTCCTGATAAAGCATGCAAAATGGATGTCTTGAGCTTTATGTGCTTCAATTGTGATGGCTTGTTAGAAGTGTCTAAACTTGTGTCCCTTATGGGTCTGATGTCCATACAGATGCAAACAGTACCACGGTTAAGGATGTTTGCATGCAGATTCTGTATCCATGGACTACCTAACTTGGCCTTCTAGGAACATCATTTCTTTAACCCTACCCCTAAAGAGGAAGTAAACCTGATGGGTTTTACTGACTCTTTTGTTTCTTGCAAAGTAAAAGCATAATGGGCTAGTATGCACCGCATACTAGCCCATTATGTGCCACTTACCTGCAAACTAAGCCCGCGATGTCCCCGCTGGTGGCCGCATCCATCTTCACCCTTCTTCCTTCTGGGGCCATGGACTCTGGCTCTGTGACTTGCTGGAGTTGCTTGACCCGACGGTCACGGCATGGGGCTTGTAGAAACAGCCCTTTCTTCAGTGCGCATGCGCCAATGACGTTGGCGCAAGAGTCTATGGTAACCGTGCAGGTTTAGGAGATATTTCCAGTACCTCCAGGTAAGCCTTATTATAGGCTTACCTGTAGGTAAGTGTTATGTAAGGGTTTACAACCACTTTAAAGTGATTGTAAACCTCAGTCATGAAATCTGAACTAAGCACATACTAGTAAACTAGTAAACACTACCGATATATCTCCAAAGCTGTAAGTGTCGTTTCTCTCTGGTACTTTGTTCCTCTGTTATCAACATTAGTCACTTCTGGTTTAGTTTTCCGGACATATGAGATAGATTTGTAATGGGGAGGGAGCTTAGCACACAGCTTGTCTATTCAGAACACAGCTCTTCATGTTCCTTCGTTCCTGTGCAGTGTGTGGGGGGGACGTCTCTCTTTAGTCCAGTCAGCTCTCTCACAATGTAGAAGAGCTGTCACTGCAGCTCTCTGCCCCCTCCTTTCTGCTCCTTACAGATGCAGAAGGATTTTATCACATATCTGCACTTTTGAATGGATGTAGAGAAGAGGTGGCTGCAGATTAGCAAATAAAATGTATGTAGGGAGGTTTGTTTAATCTCTGTGTATCACCTGAAGCTATTCACTTCATTGGGTATATGAGAGGTTTTACAACCACTTTACCTCCCAGATAAAGAATAACTTAGGATTTTTATCCTCTGGGCTGCACCTGAGTATTCTATAACATGTGGTTCCTTCCTTCTACATTACAGGCTCCCACCTTCTACATTACAGGCTCCCACTTTAGGTAGGTCTCCTGGTTTGGATACCGTGGGACATTACCTATGTACTGCTGTGTCTTGACAATCAAGAAGCAACGGGAGTCCTTCCTGCAGCAGGGAAGGTGGTTTGGGGTTCCTTTGTGGAAAGTTCAGGGGGCCTGTCTCACCCGTGATGATACATTTAGGGCACAGGTGTCAAACACAAGGCCCACGGGCCGAATCCGGCCCTCCAGGCCATTTCATGTGGCCCTCGCACCTCTCCTGCAGCTGCAGGAGAGCTCCAGCCCTCCTCTTGTCCTCCTCCAGACCCCTACTTTCTGCTTTCAAGCAATGCATGCAGCTTCTTCCCAGCAGCAGAAGGAAAGGGGGTGCACTATGATGTTAGGGAGAGTAGGGGACTCAACTTCTGATGGTGGGGGGGCTCTTGACATCTAATGTAAGGGGAGGAGATGCGCTGGACATCTAATCTTACAGATACAACTGGCCCTTTTGAGGACAATCATAATGCTGATGCGGCCCACGATGTAATTGAGTTTGACACCCCTGATTTAGGGTATACCCTCTGAGGACTGGCTCCTCCAAGCTATTTGTTTCTGGACATTGGGTGAGGTTCACGCACCAAGGGTTGTCTTGGACCCTACGTTGAAATTGCAGAATGTCATAAAGCTGCACAATGACATAAAGTGCAATGCGGGTCCAATAGCCCCGCATTGTATGTAAGGAAGGCAAGTGTTGGCCCTCAGCCCCAAGCAGAGGAGGACATTGGAACAGGAATTAATGTTAGTGTGGCATTCTATCTCATCCCATAGAGTTAACAAGCATTCAGCCATTGCAGAGATGGTTATTTCTTTATTTTTATTCTTGGAGTATGGCTTTTTATGGTTTAAAAAAATCATCTACATTTCCTGCAGTCTATATTGTCTATTCCCCTGTGAGATGCCAATGAAGTGAGACTGGAATACCATACATTTACACTTAAACCGTGACTCAACTCCTTTGTGTAATATATTCTGGTAATTCAACCACAATTTCTTAGTAATGCTGTCTCATGTGCATATGCAAACATTCCGTATAATGTATGCCATAACATGATCAGCCCACCCTGTAACTCCTATTTAATGCATAAAGTGACACTACACTTTTTTCGATGTTTGTTACCTCTGTAGCCATATATGTATATAAATCTATAATAAAATGTAATGAAGAATACTCGAAGTATAGCAGTGGCATATGTGGATGCATTCTCTGCTGGCACATCATCCTGGAAATCTGAGGCAACTGTATAACAGCTGCATGGTCACTGGGATTGGTTTCCACAGTCCGATTCGGTAAAGAATTTCAGAAACAGCTGTAGCATCCTTTCAAAGCACCTCCGATTAGGATGGTCACAGACAATGACTGCATCCTTTCATATTTTCCCAAGATGCTAGTATGTTTTTTCACGAACGGGTTAAATTCCAGCTATGGAAGATATAGCTCACAGATACAGACCAGCAGATCCAGTTTTAGGAGTACGAACAGACCATGTCAAATTGTTTAGTGGAAATCTTGTAGAAAATAAACTAACTAAAATACATATACTGTACATGGGTCAGTTATTTTCCTTAAAACTGAACTGCACAAATCTGACAAAAACAACCTGTGCAATGGAGCCCTGCAATACTTTAATGCCGAGTACACACGATCGGACATTCCGACAACAAAATCCTGGATTTATTTCTGACGGATGTTGGCTCAAACTTGTCTTGCATACACGCGGTCGCACAAATGTTGTCGGAAATTCTGAACGTCAAGAACGCGGTGACATACAACATGTACGATGAGCCAAGAAAAATTAAGTTCAATAGCCAGTGCGGCTCTTCTGCTAGATTCCGAGCATGAGTGGAATTTTGTGCGTTGGAATTGTGTACACACGATCGGAATTTCCAACAACAGATTTTGTTGTCGGAAAATTTGAGAACCAGCTCTCAAATTTTTGTTGTCGGAAATTCCAACCACAAATGTCCGATGGAGCCTACACACGCTCGGAATTTCCGACAACAAGCTCACATCGAACATTTGTTGTCGACCGTGTGTACGGGGCATTTGAGTTAAAAAAAAATTAAGTCTAGGGGTGCACAGGTAAGAGAAAATATTCACCTTTTTCTTGGCTCCAGCAGGCTGTCTGGATCCATGCAACTGGTCTTCCTCAGCCTCCTCTCTAAGTCCTGCAAGCTGCATCTTTGAGGCGGTGCGGGAGCGGGGGTATACACCGCTACCCAAATTGCCCTGGCCATTGAAATTAAGTGCTGCCGAAGCCCCTGCAAAGCGCTTCTGCAGTGCCACAACACGGGCACTTTTAACCCTTTCTTCGGCCCCTAGCAGGGGTTAAAAGCGCCCCACTAACGTCCGAAAGCGGCGCTTTAGCAGCGGTAAAGCGCCGCTAAAACTAGCGGCACTTTACCGCTAACGCCGGCACCACCCCAGTGTGAAAGTACCCTAAGACACACTTTGCATTCCAATGTAAGCTTATATAAGCTAAAATAGAACTGTTGTGTGTACTGGTATTACAATGCTGATGTTCTAAAAAGAAAGTGTATGCTGTGACCATAGATTTTCTTTAAGGCCTCATGCACTCTGTTGCTCCTAAACTCATGTCTAGGACCTTTTGGCATTTTTTTGCTAAAACCCCTGAACACAACTCGGTAAAGGCTTATGTGTGCAAGCACACATAGGCTTTTACCAGAGTTTAAATCAACAGAGTTTAGAGGCAGTAAAACGCTCCTTTCCTGAACGCAGAAGAATGGCGTTCAGGAGAGGAGCGTTTTGATAGAAAAATGCCCCCCGTGCTCAAACATGTTTAGTACTTCAGCGTTTATTTCAGTGCCCAGAATAAATTAATATTCTGGCCAATGAAATGAATACATGCCCAAACTCCAAATACTGCAAAACTCATCTAAACTGGTTTGAAAAAATGCAACTTTAGGTGAGTTTATAATGTTGATTTTCTCTTGTCAGGAGAAACGGCATTTAAAATAATCCAGTGTGCTTGAGGCCTAAAGCTGATCTCCATGGTTCAGTGAACTTTATATAGTTTGTTTGGACCAAGCTAAAAGATGCAGTGGCTGTAAGATGCTATATAAACTGTATGCAGACTCCGCTACATTCAGTATACAGCTTTGTTTTCCTGGCAGTGGGATGGTAATGCCCTCTCATCCTCTCAAAACAAAATAGAGTCCAAATCGCTGCTCAGCCATGCGAAGGGAGCTTTGAATTTTAGAAATGAAGACAAAACTTCCTCTGATTGGCTGAGTTGGAGACTGTGATGTCATCCAGCTGCCTCGCCCAAAAGTCCAGACCAACTATAAAAGTTCACTGAAGCTTGGAGTTCTGCTTTAAGGATAGACTTGCATCTAAGTCTCCCATTACTGTGAAGCACAATCTGCATTCGTGGGGAGCCGTCCCTGCCTGGAGAACACAGTGATTACTGCTATTGGCTATAATTGCTGGAAATAAGCACATGCTAAAAATCCTACCTGCTGGTTGTACCCAAGTTGATCAATCGACTTGCTTACAACCAGCCTGCCCATACGTGGATCAAATCTCGGCCGGTCCCTGCTGAACCGGCTGAGATTCGAACCATCTTGGCCAGCCTTACTCCTTGTTTGTGTAATCTTTTGAACTTGGAAGATGCCTGCTTTTTTTTTTTTTTCTACAATATATTTTATTGAAGTTTTTCTTATAAATTACAAAGATAGAATGATGCACATAACAGTAGAATATAGAACTGCGTATAATACGCAAGGTTATAGATTGAAGACAAATTCAGTATGTAGACGTTTCTCACAACCAGCAGTCAGCTTAAGGCCTGATTGGGAAGCTTTAATGTGACTGATGGAGGAAGCAGAGAGAACGAGGCACAGTGGCTGGCAGCCTCCTCTGACAGTAGCATTTTATCTAGCACCCATATGGACTAATTATCATGGACTTTTTTTACTGTGCCCGTCTATTGATTATTGTTTAATCATATTTGTCCCCCCCCCCCCCCCCTGTCCCCCCACCCATTTTGTATGATAGCACCCCCACCCAGAGTGCGCTTAATTTACCTATTTTGTCTACAGACTTCAGGGAATACATTTACTGCCCTTCTTTCGAAAGGTGGTGTGGGCATGCAGTAGATTACACAGAACCCAAATTACTATAAAAAGAGCGAACCGTCTGATTACCATACCATCTTGCAGTAACCACATTGTTCTCAAAATTGGAAATTATTCTTTGTCACCTGTCATAGTTTGTGACAGGGTGGCTTTGATTTAAATCAAGTCGCTTTAAATCACAGTTTAAAGTGAAAGTAAACCCTCCTATGGTTTTCAGCAAAGGAAGCTGCCATCTTGGCCTCTGTATGATCTTCAACTGCCATGATGGTGCACATGTGATCAGTTATGACACCAGCCATTGGATGATTTGACAGTTTAAAAGCACAACCAATGTGACCGCATTTCCGGCATGCTGGGAATGTAATTGGTTTTTGAAACAATTAAATCAATGGGTTTACTTCCTCTTTAAATCATGATTTAAATCACTAGTAAAATAGCTTGATTTAAAGTGGTGTTCCGGCTGAAACTATACTTTTTAAATAAAAATACCCCTATAATACACAGGCTTAATGTATTCTAGTAAAGTTAGTCTGTAAACTAAGGTCTGTTTTGTTAGTTTATAGCAGTAGTTTGTTATTTTATAAACTTACAGCAGGCCATGGCCATCTTAAGTGTGGGCATCTGAAGCCAGACTGTATTTCTTCCTGGATCTCCTTGCAGATCTCGTACATGCTCAGTGCAACACAAGCAGTGTAATAAGTTTCAGGTCAGGTTTCCGTAGTAACGGCAGTGCCAGAGGAAGTTGCCGCCCCTTCCCAGAAGGCATTGCAAACAGGAAATGATGCGATGGGCCAGGGAGAAGGAAGTGAAAAATGAATACAGCAGATATACAGTAGGTGCTGAGAAAAAAAATAAAAAAATACCCAATTCGTTTACAGTGTACAGTTTAGTGAGGGATGCTGAAGAGTTGTAAAAGTGGGTGGAACTCCACTTGTATCTGAAATGACAGGTGCTCTTTAAATGTAAGGACTTATTCTTGCTGGTAGTTAGAATCCTTAATATTTGCAAACAAAATCAAGGTTTCCTATTATAAAATATAAGCTGTTAGGTTAGTAAAACAGCGATATCAGAACCGATTCAATCATACAGTTTGTAGTGTACATACAGCGGATATAAAAACTCTATACACCCTATTAAAATGTCAGGTTTCTGTGATGTAAAAAAAGAACAAGATAAATAATTTTAGAACTTTTTCCACCTTTAATGTGACCTATAAACTGTATAACTCAATTGAACAACAAACTGAAATCTTTTAGGTGAAGGGAAGTAAAAATAAAAAGCTAAAATATTATATGGTTGCCTAAGTGTGCACACCCTTAACTAATACTTTGTTGAAGCATCTTTTGATTTTATTACAGCACTCAGTCTTTTTTGGTATGAGTCTATCAGCATGGCATATCTTGATTTGGTAATATTTGGCCACTGTTCTTTGCAAAAACACTCCAAATCTGTCAAATTGCGAGGGCATCTCCTGTGCACAGCCCTCTTCAGATCACCCCACAGATTTTCAATAGGATTCAGGTCTGGGCTCTGACTGGGCCATTCCAAAACTTTAATCTTCTTGGTGAAGCCATTCCTGTGTTGATTTGGATGTATGCTTTGGGTCGTTGTCAGGCTGAAAGATGAAGCTCCTAGTTATGTTCAGTTTTCTAGCAGAAGCCTGAAGGTTTTGTGCCAATATTGACTGGTATTTGGAACTGTTAATAATTCCCTCTGCCTTGACTAAGGCCCCTGTTCCAGCTGAAGAAAAACGGCCCCAAAGCATGATGCTGCCACCACCATGCTTCACTGTAGGTATGGTGATCTTTTCGTGATGTGTTGTGTTGTTTTTGCACCAAGCACATCTTTTAGAATTATGGCCAAAATGTTCAACCTTGGTTTCATCAGACATTTTCCCACATTCTTTTTGGAGACTTCAGATGTGTTTTTGCAAAATTTAGCCAAACTTGGATGTTTTTATTCGTAAGAAAAGGCTTCCGTCTTGCCACTCTACCCCATAGCCCAGACATATGAAGAATACATGAGATTGTTGTCACATGTACCACACAGGCAGTACTTGCCAGGTATTCCTGCAGCTCCTTAAATGTTGTTGTAGGCCTCTTCTCTTTGCAGCCTCCCTAACCAGGCTTTTCTTTTCTTCTCATCTTTTCATCAATTTTGGAGAGACGGCCAGTTCTTTGTGTAATGTCACTGTTGTGCCATATTTTCTCCACTTGATGACTGTTTTCACTGTGTTCCATGGTATATCTAATGGCTTGGAAATTCTTTGGTACACTTCTCCTGACTGATACCTTTGAACAATGAGATCCTTCTGATGCTTTGGAAGCTCTCTGCAGACCATGGCTTTTACTGTAGGATGCGGCTAAAAAAATGTCAGGAAAGACCTACTAGAACTGCTGAACTTTATTTTAACTTGAGTTTGAATGTGATTGCTTATTTCTGAACACAGCTACATCCCCAGTTATAAGAGGGTGTGCACACTTTTGCAACCATGTTGTTTTATTTTTACAACCCCTCCCCCCCAAAAGATTTCAGTTTGTTTTTCAATTGAGTTGTAGAGTTTAGGTCACATTAAAGTTGGAAAAAGCTCTGAAATATTTTATCTTTGTCTCACTTTCTTACATCAGAGAAACCTGACATTTTAAGAGGAGTGTGTAGACTTTTTTATATCCACTGTAGATTTACAAAGCAATGGGATAAAGGAATATTCCTGAACTTTGTTTTATCTCATGGTTACTGTAAAATTTTGTGAATGCATCAATGCAGTGCATGTTATCTCAGCTTGCAGAGCTTGGATTCATTGAATGAGTTTACTAAAAATGTAAATATTGCAGGACATACAGCCTTATGCTACATAACTAAGCTCCATTTAATGCCGAATAAACAAAATTATAAATGTATCTTACATGGAAAACTATCTTTTTTAGATTTTCACTCCAAAAGCATTTTATTAAAATTTGATACAAATCAAAAAAATTGCTTTAAATCAAAGAAAATCTGATTCGGAACTTTGCCACGAGGAGGAGTGACATCACTGACACAGAAACCTGCTTTATACAGCTAAAGGAGGATCCTTCCTATGATTGGTGGAGCCTAAGACTTTTTTGATGCTGGGTTGGTGTTGCTGCACATCCCATATGCTGGTTCCTGTGAAGTACAAGTCTCTCCAGTTTTTTCACTTGTTTGGCTCCTTGCTGCAGGGGGGTCCACATTATTTGGTAAGAGTACCTGATCATCTTGTTTGGTGGCTGCACATTGGATGGTGTATTCTTTCTAGGGCTGCAATTAATGATTATTTTTATAATCGATTAGTTGGACGATTATTGTTTTGATTAATCGGTTAATAACCTTAAGAAAAAAAAAAAGTGTGGTGTATAATTTAGTTAATATGTAAAGTTTTAAAAAAAGGCAATTTATTCTTAACTATCTCTCTGCAGTGGTAAATCTAAATAACCAACTATATGGTTAGGGAGCAAAATATCTAATTCACTCTGAGAATAACAGACAGAAGAGATATACTATTAGAGGCGATATACTGTATATACTATTAGGAGAGATATGCTGTATATACTATCAGAGGAGAGATACTGTATATATACTATTGGAGGAAAGATATACTGTATATACTATTAGAGGAAAGATATACTGTATATGCTATCAGAGGAGAGATATACTGTATATGCTAAAAGGAGATATACTGTATATGCTAAAAGGAGATATACTGTATATGCTAAAAGGAGATATACTGTATAAGCTAAAAGGAGATATACTGTAAATACTATTAGAGGAGAAATATACTGTATATACTATAAGAGGAGCGATTTATTGTATATGCTATTAGGAGAGATGTACTGTATATACTGTCAGAGGAAAGATATGCTGTATATACTATTAGAGGAGAGATATACTGTATTTGCTATTAGAGGATATATACTATTAAAGGCTGAATCTGGCAAATATCAATAAAAATTAATATTAATAAAAAAAAGTCTTCCTTCAAAAAAAAAAAAAAAAAAAAAAAAAAAAGTCATTTTAAGAACGTTCGTTCGATTTTCTAATCATTAGTGGGGTCAAATTGACGTTCATTTTCAACCACAGTGATGGGAAAATTTGGAAATAATAGAAAACTTCTTGGTCAAAGGAAATTTCAGACAATGAATGTGGTTTTCGTTCAGAAATTACAATTGTTTGAAAAACAAGTGATAATTTCAAACATTCTTTCATTCAGCGAATGTACAAAGATTTTTCATATGAATAGTCTTGTCTGAAAATTGATCGGTGTGGCCAGCATAAGGCTCGGTACACACCTATGCAGTTTGATTTTGATCTGTTTCTGAAGTGCTTTTTGCTGTGCGTTTTCAATTTTTGCACACATGATTTTGCTGGGATTTGCGTTTTTGCATTTTTTTTTTGGCCAATTTGTTGTTGGGGAGATTAAAAAACACAAATTGCTGCAAAAACGCATTACATGCTTTTCTGCAGCTTCTCCATTGAAGTATATTGAACCAAAAAAGCACCATTTTGACCCTTTCCAAATTAGCAGCGGCTGAAAAAAGCCTAGATGTGAACGTGTCCCATCGGAAACCATGTAAATGAACTGTAGTGCGTTTTTGCAAAAAGCACCAAAAAACACATAGCTGTGAACCAGGTCTAAGATGTTTAGTAACATAATGGTGTTAAAAAAACTAAAATTAGCCCTTTATAGTACAAAAAGAGCAAATTGCTACTGTAAGGGGTTCATTTTTTTTTACTGTAGAACTGTGAAAGTAATATTTACAGTAGCGATTATTTGCTCTTTTTGTACTACAAAGGGCTCATTTTATTTTTTTATTTTTTTTTAAATTTTTTTAACCCCATTATGTTACTGGCCGATTAATCGATTGTGAAAATAGTAATCAATTCATTTCATAATTGATTAGTTGTCGATTAATCGATTAGTTATTTCAGCCCCAATTCTTTGCATGGTGGTTTCCTTTCCCAAGAGGCATAGCGAATTCTTTTCCATGGTGGCTTTCCTTCATAGAGGCAGAACATTCATATTATACCGTTTTTGAACTGTTTTTCACTTCAAGTCACCTTTACCTGTTTGGACTCACTTACGTCTTTTCAGATTCAGTTTTGATGGACACTGATTTATTACTTTTTTGTACAATTTTTCCTTTATCACATTAATTGTCT